>JARGCU010000025.1:14800000-17200000 GCA_029227775.1 Morpho helenor
GTTAGAAGTCAGAATCCATAGAAGACATCGTAAAGAAATGATCAGAGATACACAAATATCATTAATGCACGGTTGTTTAGCACAATAGAGGCTTATAAAGAAGATTTTCTCATTTATTTACGAATACAATACTGAAACAGAAATAGAACAATACCATAGAACATAGAGTTAAATATGTGTTACCAATTACCATATCTTGATTCTTGACTATTTTCATGGTACACTAACGCAAATCTCAATTCATATGTATATTTCCTACCGACAATTTAATACTACTTATCTGTTCTGGTTGAAAAAAACTGGTTAAAAAATATTTTTAGGGATTCAAAACTATTTGCGTAGCTTTTGGTCTTAGTCTTTGTTTTTTTTTAAGATGCAGACTGTCTATATATATTATGTATAGGCCGTGAATAAAATTATTTTTATAAATATGTAATCATTAATTTATTTTATTATGCATTGACTACGTACATCTTTAAATACCTATTCTGTGCTAAGAAAGACAGAAATCATCATAAAGATATAATAACTCTATATGAAATCATCTATGGAAATCACACACAAGATATTATATGTAAGATATTGCAGTACTAAAGTCTATGGTACATAGTGAAAATCATAGACTATTAAGTAATATTTATTTTAATAATCTTAGAAGTAAACATAGATAATACACTATATAGGATATAGATGTGCAACTCTGTCATTTTATTGAAGTAATGATAAGGGACTGTATTCGCTGATCTGGCAGAGATGTCGCTGTAACGTTATCATAATAATCCACTAGATGGCGCTGTACTACATTCATATAGTGACCCTTATATAAAAATAGCATTTACAAAAAAATAGTTTGGCGCTATACCACTTCAATTTGAACGGACTTGGCATCTCCAAATTCCAGTTCAAATCAAAGAGTAGCACCAAACTATTATTCTAAATAAGGGTAATGAATAAAAGATTAAAGCTATGTAATATTTAATAATTTTTATTTTTTACATTTTTTTAAATGGTATGTCAATTCAGGAAACACTTGAAAAATACTTTTAAAACATAAAAAAAAATATCAAGCGTATACAAATAACAAATGTTCATCAGTTTACACGTTTATTTGTTGAAAACAACTAACTTTGCATACGTACTACACTCTGTAATTAGTTTTCATAATCATAATCTTCATTTGCTGTAAACCTGAAATCACACATTTGAATTTTTGTAGCTATAGTCTAAATCAGACCAAATATTTAAAATGTATACCAAAATAATGTAACCGAAAGTGTTAAAATATAATATTTATTACGAATAACCACATATTTTTTTCTAAAAAACAAAGTTAAAGGTATTGTGGCACTTATAATAATTTTATTTAGTATATTTCAGCGAAATGGCTGCTTTAACCCTTTTGTGCCGAAAGCCGATAAGTTGCTTCTCACTGCGCTCTCATAAAAATTGCATACAGTCAGAAATAAAAAAAATACAAACAAATATAAACAGGTTTTCAAAAATCCACACGGCGCTTACTGTGTAATACCTTTACCTGTGTGTTACCTTCGAGTAATCTCTTTTTTTTGTTATGTAGGTATTAGGTAATAGGTATTATTTATCTTGTTGTAAACTCATTTTTTAATATTGTTTGTATTATTTGTCGTGAATTTTTACTCCGATATGCTGTATGTCTTATTATTCACCGTGTGGTATAGAATAGACCAATCTTATGTCTTATCAAGGTGTCGTTAAGGGCGACTAAGGTAAAATGACGTCAGGCAGGCGGGTGCTCGTAAAATAACTAACATGCAACAAATTGTTTAAAACCCTACTTAGAATGGGTTAAGGAGGAGCAAACTTGTTCCTATTTTATTCTTAGTATATTACTTTTTGAATCGTGTAAATATTATTTCTCGTTTGGTTTTAATTGCATAAGAATGTACATAAATAAAATTTCCTTTTCGCTCGGCACTAAAAGGGTTAAAAATTAAATTTCTGCAGTAAAAATTTCTATTGTTAGGAAAAGGTACTAAATGGTTTCAAAAACATTATAGTAGTTACTTACCAACGTTTTCACATCCAAAATAACACATAAAATAATTTTTGGACTGCATAATTTCCAATATAGACCTTTAAATAAGCAGTGATGCGTTTTTGGCAGAAAAATTTGAAAATTTATGACAGATACTTATATATATTACAGTGTATCATTTGCGACATCTAGTGAATAATAATATAAAACTAATTTTTGTTGTCCAATGCTTGCAATGAGATGACGCTCTCGGCGACCTAAAGAGTGCTTCTTAGAGAGTTTCACCCCCCTGGAAGTAAATATAAAATTTCGAAATGTCAAATATTGTTAAGAATATTAATTTTAAAATGTTGAACTCTTTAACTAAAGTATTTTTTCCGAAACACCGTCCTAATTCCTTTAGGTTCCAATGCTATGGTAGTTAATTTTAAGAGTTGGTAATTATACAATGCTTACTGAATGACAATGTATTGTTTATCACATTTTAGCAACTCATAAAAGATTTTACCGTCGCACCGACATTGTACAAAATGAAATAAAATGGGAGATTACTTTAGACCATCGACGACTTAAAACTCCAAATGGTCACGTATTGACGGTCAATACAGAGTCGCTTGCACGGGCCATAGCTGCTGAATGGGATGCACAAAATGAATATATAGCACAGCCTACAATGCATTTAGTAATTAATTCCTTTATATAAGTCTGATTCAGGAACAGTTTATATTGGATATATGAATATTGGAATAAACATTCAGATATATGGTATTTGTATATATGTAAAGAATATAAATTCTTTTTCAATTCACACATATTTTAAGTTTGAATTTAGAAAATAGCACTGATTGACATTGAGGAGCAAACATTGTTAACAGGATAGATACATAAGGGAATCGGCAAGTAAAATAGAAACTTAATTATCGTTTCTTTGATTTTTAGGTATATTAGTTTTTGTATAGTGTAAATATAGTGATTAAGACCGAATAAAAATATAAAATTAAACTTTGATTTTCAGAGCAACACAATTTTTATTTGCCACTCCAAAAAATTACCTTATATATATACCATATATTTGTAATAAAACTATATAAAAACTATATTTTCAGACAGCCTTATGCAATACTGCATTAGATAATCCTGGAAAGCTAAATTCTCATGACATAGCCAGTTACTTGTTAGATTTCATTGCCACTGATACCTTACTTTTTTATTCAGAGGTAAGTTGTGTAATTTATATCTTTAACGATTCCTATGTCCAAATTCAGCACAATTTTCCTTTAAATTTAACTATGAATTCATCAACACATACTCTTCAATTTATAAATTCCAACAAATGACTTGCTAAAAATAATTAAATAAATATATAGGACACTTACAGACATGGTCATCTGTACCCAAATTAAGTAACTTAATATGTGTGTTATGGTAGACAGACAACTGGTAAATATATACTTAGTTATTTTTTAAATACATACTTAAATACAAATATACACCCAGGCTCAAAGACCAACAAATTAATTTAAAGAAAATGTTGGCCTTCAGTGGGAATTGAACCCGCAAACCCGCGGAGCTGAAGACACAATCACTTCCCTCTGCGCCAACGGGCCAGTCAAATTAAATATATGATCTCATATAATTTGTTACCACATCCTTCTGGATGGCTCTGTAGTGGAGTCAACAGAGTTCTAAAGGTCAATTCTTTTAAATTATAACTAAGAGATGATTCTGATATGGATATTTTATGTCCAGGAAGAAGAACTAAAAGCAGTACAAGAGAAAAAGTGGGATCCTGTATTGGAATGGTTTTGCAAGAGATTTGGCATTAAACAAGAAGTGTCTAAGGATTTGCAACCCCCACCAATAACAACTGAAACTAGAGGAGTGTTAGCAAGACATTTCTTATCATATGATTTTCCAGCTCTAAATGGTTAGTTAGTTAAAATAAAAAAAATATTTGTGAAGCTGATCTTAACAAAGAAAAATATATTCAAATTACAAATATTATTTTTTCAAGTAAACTTGTATACAAGTGATTTTTTATTGTCAACTCCACTGCTGGTTCAAAGCTATTCCAGCCGAGAAGAGCCATTAAGAGACTCAGCGGTTGCTCTTATGAAAATATAATTCTTATCACTAGTTACATTTAGTTATTACTATTTTGTACATGGTTGAAAAGTAGCTATATCTAGAATTGTGGATAATAATGAGTTGTTCTTATTATCTAAGTATTCTCAACAGCAGGCTTTCTGTTTCAACCTCTTATTGACAGCAGGCTTTCTGCATCAGCTTCTTTTTAAACTGCTGTAATAGAAAAGCTAGTATAGAAAAGTGTAAGCCTATAAAGCATAGACTGTAACATTTGCTCCCATGTAGTGTTCATTGTTACAAATAATATGAGAGTTCATTGTTACAAATAATGTGAGAGTTCATTGTTACAAATAATGTGAGAGTTCATTGTTACAAATAATGTAAAAATAGAGGTTCATCTTCCTGCCCTTATCCCACTCGTAAGTGGGGTCAGCACAACATGTTATAAACATGCTGTCACATGATTTGGCCGCGTTTTTAAGACCGGCCGCCTGCCTGACGTCAACTTACCTTAGTCGCCTTTTACGACATCTTGGTTAGAAAGAGGGTGGTCTATTCTACTAAACCGGATATCACACGGCTAAATGTAAATGTAGAGATTATTTAGAGAAAATGATTTAAGAATGCTGCTTCCTTGATACATTTTTATTTACTATTAAGTGCAATATAAATAGCAACTTCTGAATCAAAAAATTAAACTCTTTTTTTGATATGGGTCTTGAGTAATACTAATTTCGATTACTTCTGTTAGATTCTTTATTTATTCTAGCTATGTGTTTTGGTGTGGAAGCTCTGAAGTCTCCGATCCTCATGTTGGCATGTGTTGATAGATTCTTAGAGCCAAAGGATGCTGTTCTATTGGCTAGATTAGAGGAAGAGTTTCAGGTTTGTATTATTTACCATTTTAAATTTTGAAATTAATTTAGTGTTTTAATATCTGTGCATCAAAATCATGTTCTTATTGAACCAATTAAAATTATATATTTAAACTTTTTACGCCATACACAAATTTAAAATTGTTTTGCTAGGTTTCATTTGATATTTTTTATATTATAAGTTCATATATGCTTATGAATAAATATAATGTAGTTCAGGCAGCCAATGAAAGTATATGATTTTTTTTTATTATTATGAGAGATAGGTAAAAATTGATTTGATATTAATTAAATATCATTACATACATCAGAAGTAAACACATTGAAAACAAACAAACAAGTGAGAAAAGTTCATTTTTTAATGTTGGATATTTTACTTTAAATATTGCCCCTTAGCCCCCTTAATAATATAATTCTAATTTCGAACACTCAGGCCTATGTGTGTATTGTTTGAAAGTTTTTTAATGCAACTGAGATAAATATTTATTTACAAATTTAAACAAACAAAAGTAATAATAAAATTATTTTGATGAATCATTATCGTCATCGCGGATTATAGCAAAATAATTTTATTATTACTTTTGTATTATGGCTCTCCGCAAAGTAACGCCTTATTCTATAAATTATTTAATATATACAAAAGTTAATGTAATCGTTTGATGCAGTTATCAAGGTGGGGACGCGTGCCGTGGGCCCATGAGCTCAATCAAGCTGAATTGACAGCACGAGTAGCTGCCGCCCTGCTCGTCATACAGAGCCACAGCGAAAGGCATTCGGCTGCAGCGAAAAACAACCAAGGAGATGGAAATGTTTAAAAATAATATATGTGCCAAGTCAAAAGGACGCTTGTACTAATTTTGTCGAATTCAAATTGGAGATCTATATATCTTTTAAATTTATCAGAAGTTAATTTTGTGAATGTCGGCACATCAGCCAGATTTAATACTTAATTCTGTATAATATATTTCAGTTTGATAGTATTGAGCTAATTATAGGAGTGCATTTAAAAATTATGCCCAAGATGTAACCTTTTTGCATTGTTAATTGTAATATCGTAAATTGGTAGAAATAAATACAAGTAATTATATTTAAGTAGAGAAATTTATTGTTGCTGTTGATATTTGTTATAATATTGAATATATGTATATTCAATTTTATTTTTCTGTAAGCTGCAATTGTTTTTTTTAATGTACTGTTTACGTTTTACATAAGCGTTAATTTTTGACGCAACAAATAATTGAATCAGTAGTATGTACCTTTTAATAAATAGTTTATTACTTAAATTCGTTTTTATTAGCGACAACGCCTGACATCTGTGTATCGGCTGATAAAAGGAAGTCGCCCATTTTGTGCAATTTGTAACAGACGAAATACAAGGACAAGTTGCACAAATACATTGTCGAGTTAATTGTAAATGGAAGTTTATTGTTCATTCAAGAACAAACCAACATAAATATTATTTAATGTAACCTCAATAGTTGAATTGATTTTTACTAAATTCGTAAGTGTAGGCGCCGCTCAAGACAGTGGGTATCCTAATTTAAGTGAGGTCAGGCAAGAGAATGAATAGAAATAGCAAAAACAGTATCGCAAAGTTCTGCTAAATTTAGATGGGCGGGCGGAGCGCGGCGCGGCGCTCCACTCGAGACGTGCGCGACCTCGCTCCGAGCGATTCGGCGTGCGAGTCATTATTGACAATACCTATCTGAAATTGGACCATTTGTTGGAATTTAAATAAATTAATAATGCAGCTCTGTGTAAAGATTAAGTGCTTATAGATAAAGTCACACTTTAATTTGGACGTCTAACATAAACTAGTTTGGGATCGCGACCCTTGCAGTTACTCATCGTAGCGACAATTCGTAAGTGCTATATATCTATACGTCATATTCTGTTATTTTTTGTCAACGCTATAATTATTTTTGTCATTGTTTTTTTTTTGCTGTTTATTTTTAAAGAAATGCTTGTTTGAGTTCAACAGATTTTATGCAACGATGGCGACATGTTGACCTATTTATAAATCCAAACAAAGGAAACTGCTAAGCGCCTTAAATAATTACATATTTATTTATAAAAACTGAACTTTCTATCAATGTTCATTAATTAAGACAACTTATATATTTCATGTTCATTTATAACGATAAGGTAACATTTATTATAAGTATACGAGTATGTTCAAGAAAAACAAAAATAAAAAATATACAAGTCTTATTGAACAATGTAGTAAAGCAGTTTAAAGGATGTAAACCGGTTTATCTCTTATAGCGGAATCTCTTCCGTAGATTCTTAATAACCCTTCATATTTAATCAAACTGCGGATTGTGGTACCAAATTGAAATTGGGCGGATGTCGTGGACTAATGGCTTAAAATGAATATTTGACCTTAACTTTCAGTAATGCCAGTAATCAACACTGTCAGAATAAGCGTTGGTGATCGCAGTGCTGACCATTGGCCCATTCGGGCCAGGTATGGAATAGTTACCGTTTAATTAGTCGGTCCCCATAGTCTCGTTAATTTATTTCCATACTGCACCACGAATGGTGGATTTTGCGATAGATGTGCCTCCCCTTTGCACGTATAAACCTGTTTATCGTGTATTTAACACTAAGACACAAAAAGATCTTTTAGTGTTAAATACACCTTAAAGAGGAAAATCTGTCTGTGAAATTCATATAATTATTTTTTTTATTTGAGAGTAATTTAACATCATCTTCATCTTCCTGCCCTTATCCCACTCTAAGTGGTGTCGGCACAACATGTTATAATCATGTTGTCATATGATTTGGCTACGTATTTTACAACCGGCCAAAGGAGGTGGTCTATTCTACTTAACCGGATACAACACGGTGAGTCAACTTACCTAAGTCGCCTTTTACGACACCTCAGTAAGGAATAAGGGTGGTCTATTCTACTCAGCCGGATACCACACGGCGGGTCGACTTACCTTAGTCGCCTTTTACGACACCTCGGTAAGAAATGAGGGTGGTACTATTCTATTCAACCAGATACCACACGGCGTTTGAGAGTAATTTAACATTTTAATATTATTAATATTGATATTAATAACATTCCAGGGGTAATGAACGCCGACGTAGGGACAGAGGCGCCGCGCCCACGTCCGTTGTCTGCAGGGATTTGGACACTCTTTTCGTGGTTAAGGCGCGCGGATCGTTCTTCTTCAAGTGAGAGCGTGACAAGTGTGGGATCAGATCGGACAGTAGCCAGTTTCGACTTCTTAGCCCCACTGAACTATAAACAAGCGACGCCAATTGTGTTGCCCCAGGGCCCCCTAACAGAGACGTATAAAAAACGCTTGCATGATCGAAACTTGCGACGAAAACACGATCGCGACCTAACTTTACGCCGAAAATACGGGCTTTTCACAGATGAAGGATTAGGTTACGACGCTTTCAGTCTGCCTTCAGCCCGTAGGTTACAGAAAGATACAGTTAGTAGAGAATATAGAGAGAGGAGAGCCACAAGTGAGTGCATACAACGTCGGACTGCTTACGTTCCGGGCAAACGGCGTGCCCCTTTGCCACCTGCAGTCGTCATATCCGCTACACTACCTAGAACCCGTAAACGAAAAAGACCCGCTCCAAAACCACCTGTTAAGGTATCGAAAGAAAATAAAGAAAACGTAGAAATCAATAAAACAACGCAAATGAACTCGGATATTGGTAAAGATTCACTCAGAAGGGATGCATCGCCTGATAAATCTGAAAAACTAACAAAACATCTATCGAAGGAAGTTAAATTACGAACAGACAAAAGCTTTCTTAAACATATTTTCGAGAACAGGAAAAGAAATTCGGCTATCGATACAAGTCATGTAAAGTTACTACCGAGTATTAGTGAATTGGATAAACAAGCAGCAGCAATAATAGAGGCCAATAAGTCTTCGCGGACTTCTACAGGAAACAATAATAGTTCGGTTGTATATGGCAGTAAATTGACTGACGACTCTGGCATAGAAGAAACGTGGATGTGCACCGCTTGCTTAAGAAAATATAAACCGGTTGTTAAATGTTGTATTTATTGTTTAATTAAAGAAAACTCTCCTAATAACAAAAAAAATGGGAAAAATATCTCTACGAACTTACAAACTGAGGAATCTGTAAAACCCAATTCCTTAAGAGCAGATGCAAATATGATCAAACCAAATCGAAATAGTTTAATAGAAGATAAGAAAAAATTAAGAGAAATGTTAAAAGAAATGAAAGATTCCTTACCAAAAAGACCAAAGCACAATGAAAATAGTGGGGAAGGTATAAGTAACATGATTACAGCAACGGAAACTCCAACACTTCGTATAGGATCTGCTATAAATGAAAATTTAAAAAATGATTTTGGTAAAAGGATTACAGACAAAGAAGATACAAAGAGAAATGCAAAAGAAATATTTTTAAGTTCGGCACCTTCATCGTCAAAACAATATCCTTTAAATGTTGATATTGATGATATAGCGTTTAGAAATCCTAAATCTGATTCGAAGACATCTTTATCTAAGCTACAAGAGTCTGGTAACTCAAACAATAATGTCTCAGTAAATTCTGTGAAGGAAACTCCTGATATAAGTAAAAAAAATGAATTACCTAAATCGGAAAAACATATAATAATTGAAGTGAAGGAATCTGAAGATGTTTTAGCGTCGAACTCTGCAGCCGGAAATGATAAAATGAAAACATATTTAGCTGTAGAAAACATAAACAAGGTACAGTCTTCTTCTAGTAGCCATGATAATAAGGTGATAAATCTAACTGAGGAAACAAAAACACAAGAAACACACCCAAAAATACATTTAACTAGTTCTGCAAATCTTAATATAAAAGGAAGTAAAGATTATCCTCCAAAAGTGTGTTATAAACCTACCGATATATCTATAGTTTCACCATTATTATCCAAAAATTTGAATCCAATAAAAGAAGATGCTCATAATGACGCAGCTCATAGTGACGCTAATGATGTAAAAATTATTACTAAAAAGTCATTTGTATCATCAACTCAAAAATTTGAAAACAAGGATTCAGAAACTAAACATAAAATTGAAAAGATTCAATTAGGTAATGTTTTCTCACCTGACGAAATAAGAACAGATCAGGAAATTACTGAAAATTTAAATAACAACAAGAATAATGATTTGCATACACCTTTAAAAATATCATCATTATTAAATCCACTTTACAGTCCAAAATATAAGGTAAATAACAAAGAGTCTAATAAAATGAATATCGACGTTGTGGAAACTAAGGATCCAAATGTGGAAAATAAAAAGGAAAAGGAAACAACACCTTATAAACAAATAATCTCACCAAACGTCTCGCCATCAACTTTAGGAATAAATGAGCATGTGCCTGGCACATCGACTGCAAAACTTTTAAACGTTACTCTTCTAAAATCTGAAGTAGATTCTAATGATGCGCCTGTAGAGACTGAAAAAAAGAAATCTGCAGTGATTAATAAGGAAAATTTAGAATGTAAAATTACGGGTAACGTCGTTTTAGACCTTAATAATACAAATCCTATACCATATCTTACTGGTATGGATCACCACACTCGACGTAGGGATTTAATCAACCAGCTTGAACAAGCGATATCAAAAGGAGATGAACAAACAGCAGCAGAAGCTGCGGCTAACCTCGCGAAACTTAAATTATCGTGTTCAGTACTTTCATTTTCGTCGCAAATAGTCGCAGAGCCTTCCCCGAATAAGATAGAACCATCAAAAAACATATTTTTATCAGCTAAAAGACAAGAAGGCAATTTACAGACGAGTCCGAATTCTATATCCGGTAATTCAAAGGTACCCGTGCTTATACCAAATAAATCTTTAATAGAGCATAGCACAAACGATCGATGTGAAGATCAAGAGTCTCAGACAACAAAAACAACGTCTAAAGTATCCAAATGCATTTCTGAGGCAAGTACATCAAGTAGCCAGAGACTAACTGATGTCGTCACGTAAGTATAACTATAATTGATTATTCTTATTTTATTGGTAAATTTTTGTTTCATTTTAAGACACACGTTATACACTGGATGGATGGTATTCCTGACATATGGATTATTTTGGGTATTATTTTGATAAGGAATGGTTGAAGGTAGTTCGCAATAATTAACCAAAATATACTACCGTCCGTTTATAATAATTTTTCATAAACACTGCTTTATACGTCATAGTAACAGTTTGATATTTAACGTAGCAGTGACTAATTAAGAGTACTCGGGATTGTGGTATATAAACTATGATTATTACCAATAACCTTTTAGTGTGACAATTCTAAAAGAGATTTAAGTTTAGTAGTATATATTTTATCAGTTAAAGCTCCCGACGAAGATGCGGTATGTACTATTTAATAATCATACTATAAATGTAGGAGTTTGATATGAGTTTTACTAAAGAATGTCTTAAGGTACAAACGGTTTATGCACGTAATTCGTGTACCTTAACAGGAATCAATTCGGAGTTTTAACCCCAGTTTACAGGCAGGCATTCGCTAAGCTTATTATTTTCGAAGCATATATTTATTAAAAGTAATGTATCTAAGTGAAAATGTGTTTTAAATTTTCAATGCGATGAGATTAAAAATAATTATGATTCCATAAAAGCGATGTGAATCTGTTTATTATGTACCTTGGTTGAAAAGCTATAGTCAAATATTGGTCATTATACAATGAAACTTAATAAGACTATATATCATACCTCACGGTGGGTCATCTTACCTTTGTCGCCTTTTACGACACCTCGGTAAGAAATGTGGTTGTTCTATTCTACTCAGCCGGATACCATACGGCGAGAAACTCAATGAGAACTACAATATTGATATAACCTATGTATCCAATTTCAGAATCGAAGTGTGGGTTGAAGATAACGAGGCAGTAAGGGGACCTATACCATTACGGGTCTCCAGAAATGCTAGAATAGGGGAATTGAAACGGCAAGCCGAAACGTCTTTGGGCTTAGAGATTCGTTTGCAACGGTGGATTGTTGGAAGAACACTATGTTCCGACGATAACACCCGTCTTGTTTCTCTAGCTGGACCCGGTCTGAATGCACCGTTTTATTTGTGTTTAGTTGAATCTGGTAAGCTTTAGTTTAAGGTACCTATATATGTATATGTTTACTTACACCGGTCATCATCCTCCTGCCCTTATCCCACTCTCAGTGGGGTCGGCACAACATGTTATAAACATGCTGTCACATCATTTGGCTACGTATTTTACGACCGGCCGCCTGCCTGACGTCAACTTATCTTAGTCGTATTTTACGACACGTCGATAAGAGGGTGGTCTATTCTACTTAACCGGATACCACACGGTGAGTCAACTTGCCTTAGTCGCCTTTTACGACACCTCGGTAAGAAATGAGGGTGGTCTATTCTACTCAGCCGGATCCCACACGGCGGGTCGACTTACCTTAGTCGCCTTTTACGACACCTCGGTAAGAAAAGAGGGTGGTACTATTCTATTCAGCCGGATACCACACGGCATGTTTACTTACACCGGTATTAAAGAAAAATAAAACGATTTGATTCACATTAAAACTTATAACTCTTGTTTTTTATTGTTATAATAGATAGATAATAGGGTATATAGAATATGGCATATGATTTATGAATAAACAAGGTGGAGCTCATTTAATTTTAATAAATATTGGAGAGGTTATTCATGGTATGTAAATAATAAATAAAAACCCTTTTTGCTATTATTAAACATTACATATTATTATTACGAATGTCAAAAATGAAATTAATTAAAAAACAAAATAATTTAATGAAAATTATGAATAATAACTGGTCAAATTGACAGTTAATAATAATAATTCGTGATATACGTGATAAGAGGGGTTCTCTTAGGAGGCAAATTCTAAATTCCATTACTCGTGTGTTTGCCATTTTACGTGACACTGGCAGAGTGATTTGCGCTGTACAGGCCATAAACAAGATAATAATAATAACCCCTCTTAGATTAAAGGCCTAATAAACAATATAGATAATTAGCGATAATTATTACATTTTGTTCTCATTTATTGCTTAAATTGTTTTAGAAACAAACAAGGATATCTCAACGCAGATCAAAAGCGACGCACATACTCAAACGAAAAAAAGAGCCGTATCAGGCGATGTATATAACGAATTAATGAGATTAGAACAGCAGGCTCTAGTCTCGAATGCTGATGAGTTCGAATGCAGTGTATGCATGGAACAGTGCGCTGCTGGAGCTGGTGTAGTTCTCCGTGAGTGCATCCACACATTCTGTAAGGAATGTCTGGCTGATGTCGTCCGCAACTGTGAGGAGCAGGCCGTTGCGTGCCCGGCTATCGGTTGCTCTGGAGTATTACAAGATAGAGAGATACGTGCACTTCTTTCCACTGAAGAGCACGAGCGGTGGTTGGCACGAGGGTTAGCAGCAGCGGAGAACGGGATTCGTAACGCATTTCACTGTCGTACACGGGATTGCAAAGGCTGGGCTTTTTGTGAGCCCGGAGTGCGAAAATTCCCTTGCCCGGTCTGCAAACACACTAGCTGTGTACCCTGCCAGGTATATATCATATTATTAGTACTTT
Source organism: Morpho helenor (assembly GCA_029227775.1). Lineage (NCBI taxonomy): Eukaryota > Metazoa > Arthropoda > Insecta > Lepidoptera > Nymphalidae > Morpho > Morpho helenor. Next base: position 14,813,545 of record JARGCU010000025.1, read on the forward strand.
CATCATCATCATCTTCCTGCCCTTATCCCACTCTAAGTGGGGTCGGCACAACATGTTATAAACATGTTGTCATATGATTTGGCTACGTATTTTACAACCGGCCGCCTGACTGATGTCAACTTATCTTAGTCGTATTTTACGACACCTCGATAAGAGGGTGGTCTATTCTACTTAACCGGATACCACACGGTGAGTCAACTTAACTTAGACACTTTTTACGACACCTCGGTAAGAAAAGAGGGTGGTACTATTCTATTCAGCCTATTCCACACGATTATTAGACTTTCATATTCAAGGTATTTTACAGCTTATTGTGACTTCATTGACTTACGATCAACTTAGCTAATTTCAAGTTTACCAGTAGGTTTCAATAATGATCTTGAAACTAATTATAATCCATACAATTTTAATAAATAAAAACTGAAGCCGGCCAAATTATAAAGAGAAGTCAAAACAAAGACACGGCTTAACGTGGTCCGAACTGTTATTTTTAATATAAGAATCTGTATTTATTTATTTTTAATTTGAAGTATTGACGGAAACTTCTAGATACAGCAATATCTATATAGAAATACGTGATTGGCTTTAGCCAATATTTATTTATGAATTAACAGCTATTTAAATCATTACATAGAACAACGAGTAAGTCTGTATTTTATCTGTATTTGTATTATTTTTTCCAGGCTATACACGAAGGCAAAAGCTGTCATCATTACCAAGCAACATTGCGGGAGGTTATAAACGCTGCAGCAACAGACCAAACTAACGAGAGCACTCAGGCGTTTCTAAAATCGCTTATTGCCCGGGGCGAAGCTCTTAAGTGTCCAGAATGCAGAACTATTATTACAAAGAAATGGGGTTGTGATTGGGTGAAATGTACTGCGTGCAGGACAGAGATATGTTGGGTAACTAAAGGGTACCGATGGGGCCCTCGCGGCAAAGGGGACACGAGCGCTGGGTGCAGATGCGGCGTCGACGGAATACGTTGCCATCCTTCATGCGGTTACTGTCATTAGATTATAATTTGTTTTATTAAATTAATTTAAGCATCATATTACCTGTTGTGTTGCCATTGTAATAAATATACGTGCGAAATGAAATTTCTAAAAATTATCTCGAATTATTATTTATACCTGCTTGACTGAGGTTCGCTCGCTAATTTTTTTACAAAATAAAAAAAGAAACTTAAAAAAAAAAATTATTAGGTAGTTGGGGATCGTTTCTATGTATTTACATGTCTCGAGACTACCCGTTCCCCGAATAAGCTATGCTGACTTGACAGTTTAGGGCAAAAATAGTGTTCTATATTCAATATAAATTTTAGTATTTTTTAATGCCCAAAAACAGGGATAAAACTATTTTTTTACATAAAACCTATCTAGATCAATTTTTCTCAAACAAAACCTACCATATGCTGAATTTCAGGAAAATCGTTGGAGCCGTTGGATGAAAATATATTTACATACATACAAGATTGACCCATTTAAATATTAAAGATACTATATGTATATAGCGGTACCCGCCCGTTTAAGTATCCACAATAATACAATCATCTTCCTGCCCTTATCCCACTCCAAGTGGGGTCGGCACAACATGTTATAAACATGCTGTCACATGATTTGGCTGCGTTTTTACGACCGGCCGCCTGCCTGACGTCAACTTAACCGGATACCACACGGCGGTATCCACAATAATACAATGTTTTTTCCTATTCACGAAAGAAAAACAGGAATACTTTTATCCTGCGTATCCCCGTTTTAATTATGTCAAATTTACAATAAACAAGTATTGAAATGTCTGTCCTGGATGAGAATCCTCCTTTGCCTTCTTTTACATAGAAGTGTGTGCCAAGTAGAATGAGCTGTTTCCAGATATTTATATATAAATCTCTTTAGAAATTTAAACTGAATAGTGGTATATCAAAAACAATCAGAAATCTAAGATGTTTTGGTTATTTGATAATACAAAATATCAGTCTAATGAGCAAGCCTGCAAGAGTTACTTCATTACCTCTTTTACACTGTACTTGTCTTTCTATAACTATAAGCAAGTTTATCTAAATACTAGTTATAAAAAAATTGAGTTATATTTTGTTGTACTGAGTTGTATTAAAATTAGTATGGCTGGCCCGTTGGCGCAGTGTGTAGTGACCCTGCCTTCAGCTCCGATTCAGTTCAATTCCCGCCGAGGGCCAACATTTTCTATAAAATGTATTTGTTGGTCTTTGAGCCTGGGTGTTTGTATTTAAAAATATGTAAGTATATATTCGCCAGTTGTCTCTCACCCATAACACAAGTATTAAGTTAGTTACTTCGGGGATGGACGACCGTGTAAGTGTCCATAAAAAATAAAAATAAATAAATAAGAATGACCATAGTAGATTGATTATAATTCAATAAATTAATTATACCTGATCTAGGAAGTAAAGAGAGATGTTATTTCGTTTAATTTATCCTGTAATTTTAAACAGTACTAAAGTCCAGTATGTCTAGTTTAACTATAAAGATAAAACAGACAATTTTACATCGATAATTTTAATATGGATTCTGCCAGGTATCCGGCTGAATAGAAAAAACCACCCTCATTTCTTACAGACGTGTCGTAAAAGGAGACTAAGGTAAGATGACCTGCTGTGTGGTATCCAGCTGAGTAGAATTGACCACCCTATTTCTTACCAAGGTGCCATAAAATACGACTAAGGTAAGTTGACATTAGGCAGGTGCCGGTCGTAAAATATGTAGCCAAATCATGACATGTTTACAACATGTTGTGCCCCATGTATTGTGGAATAAGGGCAGAAGGAAAAAAAGATTATTTTAATATGGATTGTAGAGTTAGGACACATGGTGTGTTACCTATTTCTATAATGTTCATAGAAATTTATAAAAAAAATAATTTTATAGCCCTTACCTGCAATATTCTTATTACTTATACTACAAATCAAAACCATCATTTTTAATCTAAACTATTCACATTATATTGTTTTTAATGTTAGACCGAGCCAAATATCTCTACAATTTTTTACATTTAAACTTTAATTAATCACTATTTTTAATGACAGAAAACCTGCATATCTCTGAATTTGTGCAATATGTGCAATCTACTAATCCACATTGAACAAAATGATGAATCTAAGGTCCAACACTTCTCTTAAAAGGAAAGGTACACTTTTGTCGATATACTAAATAAGCAGTTACTTCATATATTAGAGAGTTATAATAAAGTTATTAATCAGGTGAATAATTTAAAAACAAACTACCAGTTAAAAATACTTATCAGTTATCTGTAATTAGTTATCAAATCGGTTTTAGGTACATTCTTACATAACTATGAAAAAATATGATTATTGAATTTCACAATTGCATGAAGTTGATTGACAGCTTCCAACTGCAAATGTTTGTATTCACTTTTATTCCAATAACAAACTAAAGCTAAGACTACTAGTATCTACGCATTCCAGGTGGTCCACGACCACCGGGGCCACCTCTGCCCATTCCAGGAGGTGCACCCATCATTCCTGGTGGAGGTCCTCCCATCATTGGACCGCCCCGCATCTGCGGAGGAGCGGATAGCTGTCCTCTGCCTGGCGCCATATGTTGTTGGGACGGTCCTCCGACTCCTCTAGCAGGTCCTTGCAGCCCTGGAGGAGCACCTCCCATCCCAGACCCTCTGCCTGCTGCTCTACCTGCACCTGGGCCTCCAATAGCACCAGGAAGTGGCACACGGGGTAAACCTTCTTCCGGAGGTGGAGGTCCCTCTATAGTAAGTGACACTATGTTCTCTCCACGAAGTAGTACAAAACCTAGGGTTCTTTTCTCCTCTCTATCCGCAGTCTTGCTATTTTTGGATTTAATTTTTCTGAATTCTTCACAGTCTCCCAAGATCAAATTCATATGTTTATCGAACGCTTTGAATGTACCAATAAACGTACGAGAATCTTGTAAAATCACCCTTACCCGGTAATTTAGATGCTGTTGCATCTTATTATTCTTTCCGATCGTCTGAAAAAACAGAAATATTGTTTAAAATTAAGATGTTATGCTCATATAAACAAAGTTTTAGTAGACAGATACGGCTTATATTAGCATAAATACATTGAGATCTACGTTTCAAATATCTTTAAATTATATAAAAATTATTATCTTACCATTTTGATATTAAGATGTTATAATAAATAAGAGATATATAATTATTTTAGAAAAGCGGTAAAACCAAAGAGCCGCTACACAGAAACAGAGTAAACCTAAGACGCCATTAACCATAGAGAAATAAACATTTACATAAATTTTGCCGCCGCTACATTAATTGTTATTTGTCTATGTTTTAGCTTTCTCCTTTTTACTGAAAGGCAAAGATCAAAAACAGTTATGCCTGATCACTTGTCTTTACCGTTGTATATCACTACATATTATAAAACAAAGTCCATATTTCCGTATGTACGCATAAAACTTTAAAACTACGCAACCGATTTTGATGCGGTTTTTTTTAATAGATAGAGTGGTTCAAAAGGAAAGTTTGTACGTATAATAACATTCAATACGAAGTAGAGAAATACTGTAATAACTGAGGTTTCTGTAAATAATTACATTTTTTTCCGCTTACATTGCAAACGCAGGCTAAACCCTACGAGATTTATCAAAATGATGTACTAAGTATTTGTACACCTTAAAAAGGTCTACAGAAAAGTCCGCGATGGTATATGTCTATCTCTTATGGATAACCCACAATAGCAGTTTTTTTCATTTACTTTTTACGAAAAATGATGCCTTATGTTCAAAGCAATTTTTATACAATACAGCATTAATCCTTATCCAATTGAGTACCTTAAATAAATTGTTGATTTAATATAGATCAATATTGCCGTTTACAGCATGTAATTTAAGTGAACATTTTCGGAGATATTACAGATTTAAAATCCCGCGAGGAGGCCGCGCTTCGACCTATAAGCACTTCAATTTTAGCAGCGACCGGAGGCGCAACTAAATGTCCTTCTTTCAATTTTATATTGTCTAATGATCAAAAAGCTATGACTGTTGTATGTAAAGACATTGTCTAATCAATTGTAAAAATAAATAATATCACTACATAGTATAAAACAAAGTCGCATTCTCTGTCTGTCCCTATGTCCGTATATCCCTATGTATGCTTCAATCTTTAAAACTACACAACAGATTTTGATGCGGTTTTTTTAAATAGATAGAGTGATTCTAGAGGAAGGTTTGTACGTATAATTAAATTCAATACATAGTAGAGAAATACTGTAATTTTTGAGGTTTCTGTAAATAATTACATTTTTTTCCGCTTACATTGCAAACGCAGGCTTAACCCTACGAGATTTATCAAAATGATGTACTAAGTATTTGTACACCTTGAAAAGGTCTACAGAAAAGTCCGCGATGGTATATGTCTATCTCTTATGAATCTGTGGATTTTGTTTGAAAAGGAAGCTGTGAATTTTGTATATAAAGACATTCTGTAATTAATTGTAAAAATAAAATATATAGGGAAAATGTAAAAGTAAATAAGTAAAAATGTACTATATGAATTTAGATATTCCAAAGATAGCAGGAAATCTTCTTGGTATAGGGAAAGGAAATTGTTTTACTCCAAATTTAACGCTTGCGGGCCACGGACAGTAATGAATAAATCAAAACTACTGGATCGGTTTTAATCATTTTTTTACACTGAATGACATGGGATATATATTTTATACCCGTGCGAAGCAGGGGCAGGCCGCTAGTAGTGTACAAAATTAAGGAATGTTAGTAAGGTAAAATAAGAATAAACAATAATATATAATATATTCAAGATACAGAGTGATACAAAGATACAAAGGTGGCCTCAACAAATGAGCGCACAATTCGATATTCTACGATACTCAAATCAAGTAGCTTTATTTCTTTTTAAAATACATGTTCATAGATTTAGGATTGTAAGGGCCCCTGTACTAGGTCAATACTCTATGCTTTAACTTAACCGTAGTTTCCTTTTGTATATTACGGTCAGCTTTTATATTTGGTCGACAAATACTCGATTATCATACACATAGCGCAAGGCAACATGTATTTATTGATTTAAATGACAATAAACTTTAATAAATACTCTTAAGGCCAATGTTTCTTTTAATTATGACAAAAAATTTAATTTTTTCTGAGAGCGTCAATTATTCTACTTCACTTGGGACAGTTTTTGACTTAATAATTAATATTTATATGAAGCTGTGTATCATAAGTATTATATTATCTGAGGGGTTGTCCCATCACGAGAACCAATACGTAAACTACGCTTGAAATTAAACAACAGTAAACACGCAAGAAGTAAAACAACAGAATTGAAGTGGAAAAAAAAGATTGCCAAATAATCGATTCCTTGAAAATAAATCGATTTCTAAATAATCGTTCGTTCACGTCTGTTACGATAAGTCATCGAACGAAAGAGTGGCCACTCTTCAATCAGAGTATCTTCACTCTTCACTCGCCACTCAGAGACGCAAGGCATTCTCTCTCCCACTCCAACCCATCACATTTAAAAAGACGAAAAGATGTTGTCAGTAAAATCTTTGCCCGTAAAACCGACTTTACCGGCAACCCTTTTTTTTCTGACTAGTTGAAATTTCTTCTTTTTTTTATATTAAGTAGTAATTAATTAGCATCGATTTTTAAAAATTGTTACTTTCTATTTAAAAAATTGCCATTTTTAATAGTATTAATTACAATAAAAGCTAATCAAAGTGGACAACTACTAAGAAATAACAACAAATGCGCTGTTTGTGAAATTCATTAAATCAAAATGTGTGATTTGGCTACAATGCTTTCTTCCAACAATTTATACTTCATCCTAAAAAAAACAAGGCAAAGAGTAAAAAAGAGGATACTTAAAATAAATGATTTTTGATAAAAAAATAATCGATTATTAAAAATCGATTATTTAAATAAAAATATGTATTCGTTTAAAATCGCTTTTTTCCACATCTCTAATCTATATCTATCATGCTGTCTTTGGTCTGTGGTTATTAACGTGTTTTTCCGAAAAACATCTTTAAAATTATAATCTTGAAAAGCTGCAGACACTATTATTATTAGAAAAACAAATACATCAAACGACTCAAATGCGATGTAACACAATAATTATAAGTTACATATAGACCCCTTCGAAAAATAAAATTACATGTTCCATGTTTATACATAGAACATGTAACTTTATTCTTTGAATGGAGCGATATATTTCAGGCTAATGAGTTAAATTATTAAGGGAACTTGTAATGCCCTGCGGTTTCACCTGCATACGTTTGGACATCTTATGATGTTCGCTCGCTGGGGAATGGTAGTAGGTTACCCTACCCTACTACCCTTCCCCAGCGAGCCAGGGGTATCCTACCGATCTCGTGGTAGTGGAAAGTCGTATTAAGCCGGGCTGTTGATTTATTGTTGTTAACATAAAAGTTTTTTTCACTTTTTTAGTTTTTAAATACACTTATGTACATTCATAATCTATTTAATATACAGATTTGACTTTACAATGAATGTATATCAAATAAATTTTTAGATTTCTAACATCGAACAACGTCAATTTTTCGACATTAACAATTTCCTTTACTCTACAGGTATTGAACAATTATTGAATAGGTATTGAAATAATTTTTTAAATCAGTTCTATAATTTTTAGCTTATCATAAATTGTTAAAATAAAACACATTCAACTAGCAAAACTTCTATAATATTAGAGAAGTCTATAATTTATAGTACTTTTGTTTCGAGGTAGCAAAATTTGTTCCACACCAGAAAATCCCGGCTTTTAATAAAATTACGAATGAAGGAAAAGTGTGAAAGATTATTAAAAAATTAAATTTATTAATTTTTTTCAGGAGACGTTTTATGTAAATAGTATTTGATCCGAAATTTTTTTACTATCTTCAAATGGTAAGTTGATTGGTACATAAATAACGCCCAAAGAAATTACTACAGCAAACTGCACAGTAATGAATTCTATTATTAAATAATGTTAGGGATGAATCAAAATAATAGGGCCATGAAAGAAAACAGTTAAGAATTTTCATTTCTTTACTTAGATAATAATAACACATAGTAGATAAATACAAAACTTATTTCTATTAATATTGACAGGACAAAATACATTAAACATCTAATTAGTCTTTTTCAAGATTAAAACAATACATCATTGCAGCAGTACAAAAAACCGCGAACCTAGTTCATACTAAATGCTAACAATAGTCGTAATCATTTCTACACTATCACAAGCACTACACACCCATACAAACTTACAGCCTTCAATTATAAAGCCTTAAACTAAACTGAACTCGAATGAATTACGGATGAAATCACTGCTACGAGGAATCAGCGGCCGCAGGAGCGAACTGTATAACGGATGTATGACGAACTATTGGTTGTACTGGCACCGATTCTATGTGTGGAATGAGCTTGCGCTTTCGGGGAGGCAGACAGGAAGGCGGAAGTGTCATCACCGTCAGCGAGGTGTTTATTGCAGGCGGTGACGGTGATGGTGTCGGCGAAGGGAGCGAGCGAGGCGCAGACGTGTTCTGGACAGGGTTTGGCACGGGGCAAGGCGGGGACGGCGGGGAGCTCGGCGGTGTAGGCGGTAACTGCTGCAGCGCTGCCTCGACGATGTCGCACATAACATTCCCATTCACAACTAACGGCACAGTATACTGCGTCAGCGCCGACGAAGCCCTAGGCGCCTCAGCTCCGTGCTCTTTGTATATATGAGCCTCCATTTGCTTCTTGGTGTTAAACGTTCCATCGCATACTGTACAACGGTAGCAACGTTCGCCGAAATGTTGGAATCGATGCAACTTTAAAACGTGATTGTAACCGAAATCGCGAAGGCATATTTCACAAGTATAGGGGCGTTCCCCGGTGTGCGTGCGCGAGTGCACTTTTAATTGTTTCGAACAAGTGAAGCCCTTGCCGCAGCCGGGCGCCGGGCAACGATAAGGTTTTTCGCCCGTATGCGTTCGGAGATGAATAACTAACTGCCCCGACTGTATGAACGTTTTGTGGCAATGGGGACACGCGTGCGGCCTCTCCCCGGTATGTATTCTGGCGTGGCGATGCAGTTTGCCGGAATGCTCGAAGGCTGCACCGCAAACTCCGCAACGGTACGGGCGCTCCTTGGTGTGAATCCGCCGATGGACCTGTAGATTCTCCTTCACACTGAACATCTTGTGGCAGTATTCACATTCGAATGGCCTCTCACCGGTGTGGGTGCGGTAATGGCGCACCAGTCGCGCAGGCACCGCAAAAGTCTTGTGACAGACGTCGCAGCGATGAGCATCGGCTGCGACCCGATGCGACCGAGTATGAGCAGTCAACGCGCTGCGAGTTGAGAGCCTCAGCCCGCATTCCTTGCATTGATGTTCGCGTTCCTCTTCACCTGTGGGATAACACGGCACAAGTTGAAACGTTGCCGGCAAATTGGTCATACTTATTTTGTTATCGTATTCACGTAATTAGCGGTAGGCCTCGGTGGCCGACGTATTATCGCGACGACCGACCACAGTACAATGTCTGTTGTGGATGGTATGCGGCGATCAGGAATATCAGGATGCACATACTAAGGCCACATAGGGGTGCGGAACGGTAGGAGGGAGCGCGGAACGAGGCGAAGTGAATGTCCTCCAACAGCACGTGGAGGCCCGCACCGTGGTTTCGAACAGATAGTGCCGCGGTGGGCCTCCACGTGTTTGGGCCAGCGACCCCGTATCCGCACTGTACCGCACCCCCCACTCACCCGCTCACCCTGCCCCCACTTTCATTATATCCTCGCCTGCCGTACCTATATATTTTATTTATATTTCACTTTCAATACGGCTAAAATTGTCCTTAGAATTGTCATCAAAATTAGATTGCTAAAACTATGAATTATCATAATAATGTAAATAACATTTAAATATAACGAATGCGCTTCACTAAAAGTTTTTAATAATATAAAAATAATCTAATATTGTACAACGAAATATTTATATCATTCATTAAGAGAAAAACAAGGAAAGGAAAATTTTACCAAATCGAATGTATCAAAAAACAAACTTTTCCCAAAAATTAAGTGTACTAATAAATTTAGTCTCAATATAGGCTTATTAGGAAAGGACTCTGTAACTAACTCACCAATCATATTGAATGATGATGATTTTATTTCTAGGCGGTTCAATGGCGTCAGTGTTGGTGTAGGTTGTGAGTGGCGCAGATCGCGGCCGGTACACGCGCGCTATGAGACCGTCAGCGACTGAATGCGGAATCCGCGGCTCACTCTGCTATGTACAACCGGCGCATTTGTCCTCCACTCTCCTCTACGTAGGGTCGCCAACGAACATGAGAATTTGGGACTAAGACCACTCATGTACTTCCAATATAAGAATTTTTAGTCGCGTTGTTATTTACGCCATGCCATGGTATCCGGCTGAATAGAATAGTACCACCCTCATTTCTTACCGAGGTGTCGTAAAAGGCGACTAAGGTAAGTTGATCCGCCATGTGGTATCCGGCTGAGTAGAATAGACCACCCTCTTTCTTACTGTAGTATCGTAATACGACAGAGGTAAGTTGACGTCAGGCAGGCCGGTCGCAAAAACGCAGCCAAATCATGTGACAGCATGTTTATAACATGTTGTGCCGACCCCCTTAGAGTGGGATAAGGGCAGGAAGATGATGAGTCGCGTTGTTATTTAAGCATGCATAAATTTAATATGATGTAGGATTAACTTTTATTGCCTTGAGGAGACTGAGTATACTAAACTTCAGCATATACTGTCGTATTTTTCTCTCTTACTCGTTATGTTCATCATCGTATTAAAATAATCGCCATTCTCCTCGTGGGATTCAGATTAATAATTATAATTTTCGTCTCAAATTTTAATGAAAATTTAGATGTCTTATTTTCGCTAGTGTGTATCTAAAATAATAATAATTACAAAAATCATCAATTGACTCTGTCATTTACTAAATTTATGTAAAAATTGATCAATTTAAAAACTGATTTAAATAGTAGTCCCTGGATGACCGTTAATATTGAAAAGTTGTAAAAAAAGAAACTGCAAAAACAAAAGAAAAATAATTGGGTATGTTAGGCTCGATCCTAGGTATTTTAATTTCTCGAGACCGCCCGTTCTCCGAATACGCTACACTGAATTTATGTCAAAAATATAAATAACATGCAAATTTTATTTAATGCCCAATTTTTAAACAGGGATAAAACGATTTTTTTAAATAAGACCGATATATATATATACCGACCGAGATATATCGATTTTTCTCCCCAAAAACAGCCTACATGCTGAATTTCAGGACAATCCATTTCCAAGATTCAGAAATATATTTATATTAAATTTAAAATTATATTAAATTAAAATTATTAAATTAAATTAAATTAATATTTATATTAAATTAAAATTATTAAAGATTACTTATAGTTTAACATAATCCGAATTTAGTCAAATCTATAAAACAGTACTAGCCGTTAATGGATAAAAAACTCAATACTTAACTACAGACATAACGGGTACCAAAAAAGTCTCGTCTAGAATAAGAGAGTGAGTATATAAAAATTTGGTATTTATAAATATTTTCGATTCTCGAAATCATTTATTATCGGTCTGTTATGTGATGGTAATTATTTCAATAAAAACATCTTAAAATCATCACATAACACCTATGCTAAAGCAGCGTTGAGCCTATAAATATATTTCTAAAATAAAAGAGATTACATTTAGCTATACAAATTATTACTTATTGTTCATCATTCAAAATAATCTACAGCATAATAAATATGGACAACATGAATCTCATGCAATTATTAGAGCTGAGGATGCAATTTTTAGTGTGTAAATTTCGTTTTTTATGCGCATTATCCTTACTAATATTATAAATGCGAAAGTCTTTCTGTCTCTTACGCTTTTACAGCTAATACGCTAGAGCGATATTTTTATAATTTGGTAGAATTGAGCTTATACACTAAATATTTGATAAAAAATTCCGTATTTTCCTCGGAAACATAGTATTTTTTTTGTTAACAATTGAGGGTATTTTAACATTAAAAAAAAGATAAAAACATATAAATATGTACCACTAGTATTAACTTAAGAATCAGTAAAACAATATTTCATATTGAAACATTTTTAAATGGTTAACCTACATCTACATCGCACTCACACAACCTCAGCTTTAGATTATTTATGTGTTAATAATTGACGTATACACTACGAAACAGAGCCACTGTAATTTGGTTATTTTACCTATATTAACGAATTAACTTTAGGTTTATCACATTTTTTCTAAATAATATGTATATAATTGGAATTGTAATTATAATTCAAGTTTTGTATACTTAACGCAAATTAGAGCAGAGAAGGGTGTACATATAAAAAATATATATTTGACATTAAAAAAGTCAAGTTTTGTATACATGCATTTTGCACATAAAATAACAATACTCATTTAAATACATGTATGTTGTACCTATGCAGCGTATTGTATGTGTGTATATACGATACGACCGCGGCTTTGTTGAAGGTTGGCGAGGGCAGAGGGGCGCGGGCGCGGCGGCACGGAAGGGGAAACACGTGGAGGCCCACCGCGGTTTCGGCACTCGTGTGAACTCTCAGGCCGAGTGCGCGTGCGTGGCTTGTCGGCCACCTCGCCTCCTCACTCCTCCCGCACTCTTCTATTTTGTCTGTCTAGGACAATATGTTAGGAAGTTTCATTCCATCTACATTTCAATGTTTATACTTATTTATAGCTTTATTATACCTTCGCCGCCGATGTAATATTTTGTTCGATTTGGTATTGAGTTTCAAATAGGGATTACTTACTTTTTGATTGCATTTATTTTCAATCAAATTTAGGATAATATAATTATTGAAATACATACCTATATAGATAACGCCGTGTGGTATTCGGCTAAGTAGAATAGTACAACCCTCATTTCTTACCGAGGTGCCGTAAAAGGCGACTAAGTTAAGTTGGCCCACCGTGTGGTATCCGGTTTAGTAGAATAGACCACCCTCCTTCTTACCGAGGTGTCGTAAAATACGACTGAGGTAAGTTGACGTCAGGCAGGCGGCAGCCAAATCATGTTACAGCATGTTTATAACATTTTGTGCCGTCCCCACTTAGAGTGGGATAAGGGCAGGACGATATATATATTAGGATAATATAATTATTGAAATACATACCTATATAGATAACATAAATGAATTTATTAATAGGAAATCCTAACGGTCACATTAACACCCACATTTTGAATATTTCCTGGAACTCGTTCGTATGTGCGTTCGTAGTTCGTACCGCCTTTTGTAAAAAAAAAGGCCTCTCAAAAAATAATTTCTGTTTTCACCTTAAAACTTCGTAACTTTATATCGACGGACTATTCTAAATTTTTTCAAATCCTTTCTTAATTTGGATCGATTTCTCTGTTTGACTTTAATCATTAAATTACAGTACTTCAGTATTTTAATGGAATTAAACTTGCCTTTTATCACTGTAAAATCGTAGAAATTTTGATACAAATAATGAAATATAGAGTTTTTGAAGGAACCAACAGATCGCGAGCTTCGCTTGAACTTTCTTTCGATCGATAAGAAACGAAAGTGCTTCAAGGTTTCACTTTTTTCATATTCCTAATAAATGCTTAAATTATAGATTATCTTATGTATTTTGTGACAGCTTTTAATTAATAATGGACAACGTATTAAAATCTAAACTGCTAAACATTTGCTGATCCTGAGAATGAACGATTATTTGGTCGAAAATAGATTCACCAATACAAATATTTTATGTTTTCGATCTAGTTTAGTTTCACCTTACTAAATCTTTAGCATAGGTACACTTGTATGTAAATTAACGCCGTGTGGTATCCGGCTGAGTAGAATAGCCCACCCTCATTTCTTACCGAGGTGTCGTAAAAGGCGACTAAGGTAAGTTGACCGTGTGGTATCCGGTTGAGTAAAATAGACCACCCTCTTCCTTACCGAGGTGTAAAATACGACTAGGTAAGGTAAGTTGACGTCAGGCAGGCGGCCGGTCGTAAAATACGTAGCCAAATCGTGTGACAACATGTTTGTTACAGGTTGTATACGATTCACTTCAAATGAAGGTGAATAGTTTTAATCATCGATAAATAAAATACAACATTGTATTTAAGGTACTTAATTGGATAAGGATTAATGCTGTATTGTATAAAAATTGTTTTGCACATAAGGCATTATTTTTCGTAAAAAGTCAATGACAAAAAATGTTATTGTGGGTTATCCATAAGAGATAAACATATACCATCGCGGACTTTTCTGTAGACCTTTTCAAGGTGAACAAATACTTAGTACATTATTTTGATAAATCTCGTAGTGTTCAGCCTGCGTTTGCAATGTAAGCGGAAAAAAATGTAATTATTTACGACATGACATTAGAATCCTCAAAAATTACAGTATTTCTCTACTCCATATTGAATGTTATTACACATATCAACCTTCCTCTTCAATCACTCTATCTATTAAAAAAAAACTGCATCAAAATCTGTTGCGTAGTTTTAAAGACTTAAGCATACATATTTAGGGATATACATAGGGACAGACAGAGAAAGTGACTTTGTTTTATACTATGTATCTATTGTCAATAGTATAATTTTTTATTTATTAAAAACCAAATCAGTTTTGTCAGGGTCGTCGAAAAACCTTTTAAAAGATGATTTACTTATAAGCTTTAGCTTAATACTTATAACTTTGTCCTGAAGTATTGCAAAAAAACTCTGTGGGATTTCTGTAAGAAAATCCTTGCTATTTATTTTTATTTAATACTTTAAAAAGTTTCACTATTATATGTATTTTTGTGATAAGTCGGAAGGGAATAAATAAATAAGTAGTATGGGAAGTTATTGCAAAAATAGCACAAAATATAATATTATTTTGCTATGTAGAATTAAAATTGCACACCAAGAGCTAACATTTGTTATGTTCTATGTCCAAAGTTATGATATAATTATTTTGCTATAATCCGTGTTTGTTAAGAAAATGTATGTAATGCTAAATGTAGGAAGTCAGTCAGCGTTCACATATCTTATATACGCAGGGCAAAACACCACACGCGTCGCAAAACGCCGTCACTAACAACACACCACATACGCACTACACACATTCAGTAAGACAATCGTAATGCGATGCATTACGATTTTATCGTGAAGCCTATCCTCTTGATGCTCCAGGGCAAAACGATCGTAGAGATTGTCGTAGTGAATGTGTGTAGTCCTTATGTGGTGTATTGTTGGTGATTGGCGAACACATGTGGTTGGTCCTGCACGTATAAGATATGTTAACGTCGTCTGCTTCCTTACACATTATATAGATTTTCTTAACAAACGCGCATTATAGAAAAATAATGGTATCATAACTTCTGTACTATGGAATTTCACAAAGTAACGCCTCGTTCTATAACTTATCTAACATTTGTCCTTGAACAAAAAGTATTTGTAGCGTCTTATATAAAAACTCTATTAGCTTTTATAAAATTATTCAACACAACATGTAGGTTTATAAATATTTACGTATCTATAACAGACAAATTAATTAACTTTGTATTGCGATCCATCATTAAGTGATAATAACTTATCAGACTGATAAGGATTCGTCAAACAATCCTGTTGATACTGCGATTTGACTGCAATACCTTGCAATATGTTACAGATAAGTTTTATGTAAATAGGCCGTGATGTAGGGATGTAACTTGGAGTAGAAAAAATCGATTAATAAAAAATCGATTTTTTGCTGACTATTTCAAATGTTGTTCTTTTAATATTAATAATTAATTAATTTCATTAAAGTGGACAACTACTAAGAAATAATAACAAACGCGCTGTTTGTGAAATTGGATTAAAATGTGTAGTTTGGCTATGTTGGTTTTTTCAACAAAGCATATCTACTCTTAAAAAACTAGAAAAAGAGTAAAAAAGAAAAAGGGATACCTAAATTAATCGATTTTAAAAAATCGATTATTGATGAAAAAATAATCGGTTATTAAAAATCGATTATTTTAAACATCGATTATTTTAAACATCGATTATTTTTTCACATCGCTACCGTGATGCCCTAGTGATTATAATGCGCGATAAGAAAGTGGTTACATATCCTAGAGAGGCATTTCGAGAGCAAATATTTTTGTGTTTTATTGATTATACAAAGTATATCTTTACATAAAAAATATTAGTGTAAACACATCGGTATTATGATCTAGGGCGTGTCTATAGGTTAAACTAAGTATTATGGAGATTTCATTATAAAAAAACATTTATGTGAATTATTATTTTTTGTAAATTAAATAAGAAATTTTATAACTAATTAGCTGTCCAACCCCACGTTGCTGTGGCTCAGTCTGGTTTAGAATTCCCAACGACACTCAAAAGTTAAAATAATATTTACATAATATACCAAATTTACCAATATTTACAGGAACATCAAGTGGATAATTTTAAATATTGTCTTAAAATTTCATTAAATGGGTCCTGTCGTTTCAAAGTATGTAAGGGACATACAGACAAACATTTTTTTATATATTATTAGAATACTATCTGGTCCGGCGAACTTTGTTCTATCTTTCTATAAGTATTTACACTGTACAATCTATCATAAAACCATCAACATAAAAAATAAATTCACATTTACGTGATAAAAATAAAATTAAAAAAACATTTTTAATAATGTACCTAATAAGACTAATTTTTATATACCTATCTCTCGTCGAAAAATTAGAATCTTTTATAATGAAGCTGTAAATTTACAAATATTATTTAAATATGTTATAACAACATTATTTTTGTATGTATTGTTAAATTTTTGGATACTTTATTAAATAGTTATGAAACTTAAACTTATGTGAAGAAAAGGAAGACTGATTCTTTTAGTTCATCTGAGCATACTAGTAATATCAATTAATAGAAGTAATTATCACCGATAAGGTACCTTAACTTTTATTAATATTTCTTTTTGTTTCTTTTTTTGATTGGTAATGATATTATATAAACACAATGGCGACTAGAATAACTAACTCGCTTTTCGAATAAGATTTAATTTTGATCGATATACAAATTACATATTTTGTAATCAGACAAAGATAATATTTTTAGATCGAAAGACAGCTGCAAAGTTAATTACATTGTCACGCTATGACGCGGTAGATTGATTTCGGCATGATTTCCTAATTGAGGCAGGTTAGTGCGTGAATCTAACCTATTAAAACATCTACCTATTGAATTCGGTGCCCCGATAAGGGTGTGCGAGAAGTGCTCGAGTGCGTTATAAATTTATTCGGTGGCAAACTGGCAAAAGAATAGAGGGTGCAGCGGGCAGGGAGAGCGCGGGCGCGGCTCGCGGGGGACGAGGTGCCGACACGAGCTGTACGCGGTCAGCGAACGTTCGAAACCGCGGTGATGAGGCCACCGGCGCGTGCGGCTCGCATTCGATTCAACCTTCCTCAATGCGACCGCAACTGACCCGCGCCACGCCGCCGCGCCACGGACAAACATCGCGCTCGGCTACATCGCATCGTCTAACGCCTTGGTCTTGCGCGCGTAACCTTCCGTAATATTTTTAGTCGCTTACCATTTTTTCCTATTTGAAACGTGTATTTAATTGTATTGTTATGTTATGTTGTTTAAGTAATGTTCTTGGGTATTATTCATCATTGTTGACCAATTAATATTATATGATTATGGCTGAGTTATACTCATTTTGAATTGATTTTTGTTATATTTATCATATATTTTTTAAAGTAAGGCTTTAAAGCAAGTTGCTCGCATCAAGCAACTCACAATACAGTTACAATTTAATAGTCTTCAAGTCTCGGTACAGCTGAAACTTCCGGGCTAACATATGTAACAATCAATCTCGATTTTATTTTAAAAACGACATAGTAAGTACATAATCAAGTCGCGAACGAAGTCGCGACTAAAGATTGTACTATAAAAAAAGCAATACAAAGAATAGCAGAAAAGTGACTCAGCCTGATTTCGACTTCTAACATCTTTGCGATTGTTTATTAAAATTTTTCAATAAATTTATTTAAGGTAAGGGCACTAGTAATTCACCATGTACTAGTTGACTGTTTTGTATGAACTATTAAAAAATATTAATTAATAATATTAAATTTTAAATATTAAACAATGAGCTACAGTTCTGAGGTTTTGGACAGTTGTTCATAGATGGCAACAGGTAATTACAAATATATTTTTTATTAGCTACAACAAACAAAACGGTTATTATTTAAAATTTCATACGAAACGGTCAACTACTAGTACATGGTCAAATACTAGTGCCATTATGCCATACCATAAGTACATAGTATGTATACAGAAAAATACGGGGTATACCTAGTACCTGTTATACTTATCTTAATATATATCCTCCTGTCCTTATCCCACTCTAAGTGGGGTCGGCACAACATGTTACAAACATGCTGTAACATGATTTGGCTACGTTTTTACGACCGGCCGCCTGCCTGACGTCAACATACCTTAGTCGTATTTTACGACACCTCGGTAAGAAGGAAGGTAGTCTATTCTACTAAACCGGATACCACACGGTGGGTCAACTTACCTTAGTCGCCTTTTACGACACCTCGGTAAGAAATGAGGGTAGTCTATTCTACTCAGCCGGATACCACACGGCGGATCGACTTACCTTAGTCGCCTTTTACGACACCTCGGTAAGAAATGAGGTTAGTACTATACTACTTAGCCGGATACCAAACGGCTGTGATATACTTATCTCAATATTACAACGAATCTATGACACCGGTAGACCCAGTTACTATAATTAACAACGGAAATTAACATTAACCTATAGATAACATTATTGATGTACTAACTTAAGACTGCCGTGGTACGGTTGTACCACGCATATAAAAACTTACGTATAAAAGCTGATATAGGATAAGATGATAATATGGCACTTTATATATACTTTGTAAAATAAACCAGTAGTATCCTAAAAACATTCGCAATTTGGGAATGTTCGTAGACACATATTAAGTTTACAATGTTTTGAGCTAACGCTATATCGAGATAGGTATGGAAAATACTTCAAACAAGAATTTAGGGACATTTTATTTACGTCCCGACGCAAGTAGAGCTTTTGCTTTCTACTTACGTAATACATTAATACATTAATCCAACATCTATGTCGTTTCAACTTAACTTGTTGATGACTAGTTGGTTCTTCTTAGTTGTAATATTATGACTTTTGAAAAATTACTCCTACATTTGTGTGGCGTACAGCCACAAATAATTTATAGGCAAAACTGTAGCTCACATTTTGTATAGTTTAAATAACTATTACGTGAGATATGGATAAATAAATACGTTGTGTGAAATTAGCATATATAAATTAGAATGTACTTACGTGATAATTTACTTCCTGTATTTTGTGCCCCTTGTAAAATCTATACTAGATAAGTTAAGTGTATTTTTGCTTTTAATTATTACAATTTTTTTTAATTATTGTTATTTATTTTAATTATTATGATTTACTACATGATAGGTAGGTAACCTATCATGTAGTAAATAAAATGTACCTCCTTTGTTCGTCAAGTCATAACATTTGAACACCATCGGGTCCATTGCGTACGCATAAATGTAATAATCTGTAATTGTCCGTAATTAATTCGAATCCCGAACTATTTTTTAGATTTTCAATTTTATATTGTGTTGGAATACAGGAAACTAGTAAAATAATTTGGGCGCATTTCTTCATACTTACTTATATTTCAAAGAACTATAAAGTCCATGAATTGGTATCCACAAGGAAAAGATAAATGGCAGTAAACGGAGGCTAAAGAATCCAGAAGAATATCTCTACTAAATATGCAACGTTTCCGATAAAACTGTCTGTTTTCGACATTTGAAACAATTATCATCATATTTCAATTAATGTACCCTTACAAATTGTACACCTACTTCCTTATGATTAATGAATCACTTAATTTTTTGATAAAAAACGCATAAAAATCTGTTTAGTAGTGTTTGAGATTATCGCGAACAGACAGAGCGACAAACAAACACAACAACAACAAAACAGACGCGGTGGAGGAGTTTATCTTATAGTGTGTGACTTTTGATATAACTTAATTCAACGGCGCTATTTTTGTATTACATAGTAATGTGAATTTAGTATATGATTCAAACTTATCTTAAGTCAAGTCAACATGAATATTTTATCGCAATCGCAAAAGTTTTTAAACTTTCGTAATCGTGACATTTTTTAAAAATATTTATTTATTTAAATATATTTAAAAAATTCAATTAAAAAAAAAAGATTTTATCTGGAATCAGTCCTGGTATTCAGAATTGGAGACCGCCCGTTACCCAATTGAGCAATCATGACCTGAGAGAATTTGACAGTATAATGATCCTTTACTTTCTCATAAAATTATAGCAGCTTTTTTAGTGCCTGAAAAAACAGTTACCACGACATTTTTTTAAACCTAGCTAGATTGAATTACCTATCTGTGTTATAATATAATATAAACATTTTGAGAAAGATTAACTAGATAGCATTATAAACACTTTGAAAAAGATGATTTTAAAATAAAAGATTCGGTAAGGAAATCAATGTTTATTGATCTGTGAGCAATGTTATATGTATGTGTTGATAAAACGTTGCTTCATGCATATCTAAATATAGGCGTACAAGATTCATTTATCAACAAAGTATACTTGAATACTTTCTACACGTGTAATTTTTATATTTATTTATAGACGATATAACGAACTATATGTGCCATTGTGTAAGATGGTGTCATTGATCCCGGTTGATACGAGAAATGTTTTCTACGTTGCAACTAGGGTTTCCACCCGTGCTATATTATACAGTATCGTACTATATTTTAGTTAATTGTACTATATATTATAGAAAAACAATATAGGACGAAAAATACTACCTATATTTTTATCGCTAATTCAATCGTCGCGATTTTTTTGAATCAACTTTGAATGGAACGCACCCGCAGCACTGCGTAGGGAATGTTTGAACGAAACTCATTCATGTATTTACGGGACTTAGTAACTCTAACTCCTTTGTCATTGTCCAGCGAAAAGTAATAATAAATAATCATTGAAAAATAAATAATGATTGAAAATAGATGTGTACTATTTTTTTCCCTGAATTTCCTAAAAGTACTATATTTTTTTGATTTAAAAAGAAAAATACTATTTTTCTTCTAAAAAACTGTGGCAACCCTTGTTGCAACAAATACGATTCGAAAATATAATAGACGGACTCCGGCGTGGTTCAAGATAGTAATGTCATTCTGCATTAAGGGGTCATAATTATATGCAATTATTACTACTACTACTAATACTACTACTATTACTACTACTAGTTTTCGCTTCTTTCGTTGATTTGTTTATATAGTTGACTCGTACATACTACATACTCGTATACACTTTAGAATGACAATACTTCATTTTAATAGACAAAAATAAATATTTGTATTTATATTCTTTATAACTCAGAAATGGCTGGACCGATTTTAATTAAATTTTGGGACAATATTTGGAATAACCCAGCGGATGATCATGTGAAGTTTAGTGGCGATCGGAGCAAATTTTGATTAAATGATAATGGTTATGACATTTGAGTGATTATTTGTTAATGATTATCTATTTAAGTGTGTTTATTAATTGCTATAGATATACTTTATTACTTATAGAAAAAAAATATTATATAGCCAGAGCCGAATATAGATGAAAAAAGGTCGTAAGTTATCTCTTTTATGCGCCTTTTTACAACTCATTTTTATATTTCTATACTGAAGACATGAGAGATAATAAAATACCTTATTGTGTACATTAATATAATGAATATGTCAACTTTTTTTAAATATCTCGATCATTTGTGGACCGCGTATTTTTCCTGTTACCTAAGGATAATTGGAACATTGATTGTCAGATATGATAGATCGGTATATAAGCTTCAATTGTAGCGAATTCCATCAATTCTCGAGCTGATTAACAATGAAAGCGTAACAGGCAGACCCACATTTATTATATTATTATGGAAACGTGGTACAAGTGATTCTGTAAACTCTTCAGTTACCTAATATATAAATATTTTTGTATTATAAGTATTTTTTTTTACTAATAATTTAGATAAGTGCTATTTAAAGTTTGCTTATTGTATAGGCCCGTCTTGACGTTTAAAATAAAAGATATAGTGTTGGTAAAATCGATTTTTTCTACTCTAAGTCCCATCCCTAATATACAGTATAGATGTGTCTATTACTCTCAGATCAATGCAGGTAAATAACAGCAACATCGTTTTTGACCGTATGATTTTTCACGATATGCCTTTTTTATAGGACATACCTAGCTGTACGTTATGACCCATTTATAAAAATTACAATACTGAATAATGAAATGCATATTCAACGTAGCGCGTTGAACATGAATTGTGCCGAATAATAATAAATATTATTCAGTTCAATTTGTACTGACCAAATATATGTACGAATTTTTCATACAATCTAGTACGCTAAAATACATAGTCACAAATCATAAAGAAAGGTGCAATGTAGGTATATTAAGAATTATCAACTTTTTAAGTCTCTTAAAAGCAAAACATCATTACCTATTCGAATATAAAATGAAATTCGTACATTATAATTCAAATTAATGAAGTTGAAACAACTGGTTTGGAATGTTGCTCTTATCGAGTAGAACCAGCAAGAGACCCGGAGGTCAATCTTTTAAACAATTTGAATTTTACATTATTAAACCACAATCTTGTATGAAACTGAAAGGATTTTAAATTCACGCATTTTCATCATCCAAATAATTTTCTATTTTGTTATATGCTTATATATCCCTCATTCGAGACCTAAAGCCTGCAGTCTTTACCTTTGTCTAATTTACACG
Organism: Morpho helenor; assembly: GCA_029227775.1. NCBI lineage: Eukaryota > Metazoa > Arthropoda > Insecta > Lepidoptera > Nymphalidae > Morpho > Morpho helenor. Next base: position 14,836,471 of record JARGCU010000025.1, read on the forward strand.
CAATAAGTAATAACGCCGTCATAGGCACCATATGTTGTTTTCTAGCATAGGATATAGCATATACATTATACTTGTTTCAATTTGATTATAAAAAAAATTGTTATTATTCTATATATTACCTACCCAATTTATTTTTAACCAATTTAATAAACACTTTAGAGTATAGACAGATTAAAGCTATATAACGAAATATATAAGCTGTATTAACCATCGAAACAAGATATTAAAGAGTAGTCTACGTTTAAAGATATCTTATTTTTCTCGATGAAAAAACACTAGTCTAATGGAAGGCACTTTGAGTAGAAAAAAATCGATTAATAAAAAAAAAAGTTTTTTTCTTTTAAAATAAATCATATCAAAATAATCAACTTTTTCCGACTTTTTGAAAAGTTGCATTTTTTAATATTATTAATTAATTAGAATAAAGGCTAATTAAAGTGTACAACCAAAAAATAATAACAGATGCTCTATTTGTGAAATCGATTAAAATGTGGTTGGTTACATAGGTTTTATCCAAAAATGCATATCTAATCTTAAAAAACAAGTTTAATCTTAAAAGATGATTAAAATAATCGATTTTTTATGTAAAAAATATCGACTAATAAAAATCGATTATTTTTTTGACATCGCTAGTCGCTGACTAAAAATTTGTTTTGAATGGCATGGATTCTGACGCGCAAAACTTATTTTCTCTCTGGAATCTGGATATTTGCATAAGATTTAGAAAAAAGAAAAGTTAACTTATTGAAAAATGGGCGGTGGAGACCTGGTAATTCTTTTATATATCAATTCTTCTTGAATAAGTGTGTGTGAGTTTAATTATTTACTTAACGCATGTATCCAAAGGTAATCTTTTGATCTTATTATTATGTACAGAATACGAAAAAAGCCTGGCATCCTAATACATTGAAGAATCAAGAACGAGTATGGAAGGCGGAACAAGCGGCAGCCGAGGAGCAAAAACGGATATTGGAATTACAACGCGAGCGAGCTCAGGAAAGAGATCGAGAGGAATTGAATAAGCTGACAAGACAAAACTCTAATTCAACTGCAGCAAACAGCGATAATCGCTTATCATGGATGTATGATGTATGTTAATTATGGAAACGTTTAACTTATGCGTAGTCCAGACAATACCTCAAATGATTTGTACTGTTTGCTCTTTCGCAGTATAATGAAGGAAACTTTAAACTAAACTAAACCGTAAACTAGTTGGAAAATGTAGTTTATAAAAGAGAAATGGTACTCGCCAATTTGTTTGTATCAATTTGAGCATTTATCTATAGTGATTCATGTACAATTTGTTTTCCCTGTTCTTTAAGTAAAAACAGGTTTTTTTATCCGAAATTTTAACCTAGTATTATATGCTTTAATTATACTAAATTTATCACTATTGGTCAAATGGTTTAGCCATGAAATAATAACAGACAAACAGAATCTCACATTTTAAATATTAGTACAGATTTCTAGTTCATAAGTGGAAGCTACTCTATTTAGTATAGAAGCTATCTGGGAGCTTTTCTCGATAGTACTGCTTATTCTGATTGAGATGTAAAAAAACAATGTATGGTGGGATATTCTTTTTTTATATGGCTTTAAAAATAGAGGCATTATACTAGAGTAAATGTATCCACCGACAATAAAGAGAAAGCAAATAAGACTAATTATCTGTGACTGTTCTATGTGTGATTAGACAAGGATAAGTCTTCCCTCTCCTATCATTTTTTGCAACTCTCCCTTACAGATTGCCTATGGTTCCCATACTCTATTATATCTATGACAAAAGTCTGCTGGCAAATCTATCTTTAAGGATATTTTTTTATATCCATTCCACATTTCAAAATTGGTTACTTTCAGTATGCTATTTGGAATGTTATTTCTACTACTAACGTAACCTAGAATAGATTATAATTTTTAATTTTAATTTGTTTTGTTACTCTGTTTTGTTGTTGGAAATTTTTGTTAAGGAACGTTGTGAACTGCGCAGGTCGTAACAACTGCAACACAGTTTCTTAACTAATGCGGTTGTTATGGCCCAAATTGTTACATGTATACATTTTTTCTTTCCTAATAAATATATTATTATTATTTAGACAGATACAATATACAAAATAAAAACTACCATGCAACTATCTAACAAACATTTAGTTTACCTTCCTAGACGGACCTAGCAGGGCATTGCTGGGTCCGGTTATACATATAATTAATGTTGATAACTTTTTTAACTGCAGAAACCTGACAAAAAGGTGCAACAAGAAGATTATTTGCTGGGTAAAGCCATAGACAAAAATTATGATACTCATGGAAAACCAGAACAAAATGAAATCCCAGCTGTATCACGTAGAGTGGTTGGTTCTAGTATGATAACCGCAGGTGGTGATACACAAGTAGATATAGCAAGAAAGCTTAGAGAAGATCCTTTATTGTTGGTGAAAGAGAGAGAAAGGGCTGCTCGTGCTGCATTGCTAAACAACCCAGTACAGAGAAGAAAACTGGCTGAATTATTAAGAAAAGAGCAGGTAAATCCAATAATCACTTTAATTAAATTTTAAAGAACAAATCATTTGTGTTAGTAGGTTGATTTTGTTTTTCATGTTTCAAATGTTTTCGACATGTGCTTATTATATAACATTTATCTATAAAAAAAATAATATTAATTGGTTTAATTCAAGCTTTCATGATTAATATTTTAAAAAATTATAGTTTTGCTATTTATCATTTTAAAACAGATAAACATGTTTCTTTTGCTTTATGTTAACATGCAATTACATTTAAGAGTCTTCTTTATGATTTAGATATTATTTTAAAGGTTTATATAAAGGTTAATGGAATTAGATATTTTTTTATTTATTTATTAGACCAAACATCATATTATTTTGTTCCATGTCAATGCATTTAAAGGTATTTATTGTACAAAGTTTGTGAGTAAGTTTGAGATTATATAATTTCCAGGAACAAAAAAATCAAACAAAATCTGATAAGAAAACTAAGAAGAAAGAGAAAGATATAGATTATTTGCTAGCATCAAAATTAAATGCTTTAGGTGGTGAGAAAGGTATGGACATTGCGAAATTACTTGCATCAGATGGTTCATCGGATAGTTCATCTGAAGAGGAAAAACCCAAAAAGAAAAAGAAAAAAAAGAAACATAAATCAAAAAAGAATAAACATAAACATTGTAGTGATTCTGAGTCACCAGATAGGAGCAAAAAATCAAAAGATGATAAATCTCATAAAAAATCATCTAAAAGGACTGAGGCTGAAACTGATAAAACAACAGACAACAGTTCTAAGCACGAAACCCAGAGACAATCTTTACCTATGAAGAGAAAATCCAATAATGATGATAATGATGATAAGGAATTTGCGCATAAAAGGAAAGCAAGAGATTATTCTCCTTATAGTGCAAAATCAGAAAGACAACACAGAGAATCAGAAACAAGCCTTGAACGAAAAACGAAAAACAGAGAGATAAAGTTGGATAGCAGAACAGATCGGGAAAGACATAGACATGAAAATAAAAAAACAGGACTTAGCGAGGAAGAAAAACGCAAAAGATTAGCAGCAATGGCAGCTGCAGGGGCTGAACGAGAAGTCCAGCGTGGGCGGCGTGTCGCAGAGCAATTGGCAGAAAATGTTGCGGCAGAAAAATCCACTTCTCGTTATTCATCACGTAATGAAGCACGTGTATTACCAGATTCTCTAGAAAGTAGAATACATTCAAATAGACATTATATCCAACGCGATAAACGGCATATGAATGAGCATTTTGCTAGAAGATAGTTTTAAGTAAAAAACTATATAATAAAATTTGTACCTTTTATTTCTTGTGTATTATTGCATATGACCTTGATGATTTATGGCACGCTTGGAATAGAGATTGGTGGTCGCAGTGCTGTGACTTTTGACACCGATAGTGCTGCTGCTCCCTGTAGCTGTGTAGGACTTAGGTTAGCTATAGTATTAGTAGGCAGTGAGAGCCTTGTCAGTTTTTCTGTAGGGTACACCACAAGCAGGTGTGGTTGGCAATGGAGGAAACTGGTTGTGACGAGTTTCCCTCTCACACCCCATTGAGTAGACTGCTTGGGATGGGGTTGCCGCTGGATCCAAGCAGCACTAAATCCTATGGTTTGGAAGACCTTTGAATAGATCTTTGACATACAGTGAAAATATATTGATTTCAGAGAGATAGTGTAAATACACTATACAGTGTAAATACACAAATACAGTGTAAATACACTATCTCTCTCTATTCTATGAATAAACTAAAAAAATCGATTGATATACAATACACTCCTTTTAAATGTTATTTGTGAAGCATTATCTCTTACAATAGTTTTAGGTCATGGTAAAATAAAATTCTTCTTAAAATTCTTTTTTTTTATTTTAGTATTTATTTATTTCATCATACATTTTATAATAAGTTATTAAATAATAAATATATTACATGTTACCAAATGAATACTCGAATGCATCTTACTATCAAAAATAGATATTTTGAAAAGGCGATATGTTGATCAAACTGATACTGATATTCTGGGTTTGTCTGTATAGCTAAAATACTCTTCAGTCAAGCGGTATTTTCTCTCTCACAATCTGTAAAATGGAAAATATAAAAATTACTAACAATTAGGTAAATAATTAAATATTTTTGCAAATATTGCAGTAATCAAGCGCAATCTTGACTAAATTATACGTAATGGAAAGAATTCTTAAGAACTACATAGTACATGGTGCATGTTGTTAAACAATTATACAAATTCGCCTTTTCGAGTTTAGTTTTCTCAAATCGCTTTTTTTGTTGAGTTTACTCTACTCTTGTAACAACAAACAATCAATTAATGTGTTGTTGTGTAGCAACGTGTATATGTTGTATTAAAAGTTTGTATTATTCAATAGTAAAGTTAAGTAACGGCCTGTTACTATCCGTTACGTTTTTGGCCTGTTACGTTTTTGAAGAGAAGGGTTCGAGTTAAGACCCACCACGCTGCTCCAATGCGAATTGGTAGGTTCCACGTATCCGTAGAGTTCTCTAGAGAAATGCAGGTTTTCTCACGATTTTTCTGTCACCGAAAAGCATGTTATTAATTGCAATTATCAATTAGACTACATAAGTTTTAACAGAAAAACTCATTGGTGCCTGTCCGAATTTGAACCCGTAACCCTCTCGAGAGAGTCGCACGATTTTACAGCTGGGCTATCACAGCTTCGCTATTATTCAATGTTCTCTTATAATGTTTTAGTGCACATTAATTACGATCCTTTGTACGAGTTAAGGACTTGATGTTGAGAATTCTGCTTCATAATGTATTCGATATAATAAAAACTGTAATAAATAATTAAATACTAATGACAGGAGATACAATTTAGTTTTAGGAATAATTGAATATACAATTTTAATTGAGCTTAGTAACTAACTTCCTCAGCCTATAGTCTTAGAAGCATTATGCTCTTAGCTAATGTTGAAACATCACCACATGCTTAATGTCAGTGATTGGACGCTAGATACCAGTTGGTGTTGGCAGTAGACAAACGAAACTAATATAGGTAGGTAATAATACTTAAAATTAAAGTGCGCATTATGTAGTACTCTAATTATAATTCGTTCATGACGGAGTTCATAGTTAGAGTTAGTATATAGCTCGCAGTGTCTATGGACAGCAACATAATTATACAGCTAAGAGTCTCTATATATTTAAAACGGAATTATACCATTGGGCAAAATACCGTCCCAGAGGGAAGAAGTCCATTCTACCAGTCGATCATATCTCTACAAACGAAATTGTCATTTCATTTCTGAATTTACCTTACATATGAATAGCATTTTTGGTTTGACCTTATGGAGTTTTGCGTTTCCTAACCTACGGTTTATATACCTCTGCACACATGCCGGCGTATATAGGATCAGTGTCCCATGGACCGCGCTCGGGCAGTGGAAGCGCACGGCGGCGCAACTCTGCAACGAGCTCGCTCACTTCCATGATGGGGATCGGGTCTAGTGTACGCGCCAGACCGGCCAAGTACTCCACGTAGTGTATCCTGTAAGAAGAGAGTTCGTAAACACACCTCAATTAGGCCCCGTTTGTAGAGGCCATCTAGCGAGCCGTAGGGACGCGGTGGCGGTCGTAACGCAGCCCGACGTACTAGTGTTTCTAAGTCGTCCACTCCTAAGATCGGCAGCGGGTCTACCTTCCGCCCTCGCACCAGTCGACTCAAATACTCCAAGTAATGGTTCCTGTAAACACATGCCGCACTGACCACTGCATGATTCGCCTATGTACTCAGGTATATTGCAGGCGGCGTCTACCGTAACAACAAAATAAAGCGACATTTTAGTAGCGACTAGTATTTTATTTTATTTTAAGTCCGTTTGCCTGATACCGTGACTCTTGGATTAACTATTTTTACAGCTAACCGAAAGACGAACCGGCTAGTCTATAATATGCTCATTGAGTGCTTTTGTGTCCTTTCATAAAACGTAGTACATCTATACTAATATTCTTAATGCAAAATTCAATCTATAGGTCGTTTGGAAAATTTTGTGGCGTCTTATTCATTCAGTTAAGTTTAAAACTGTAGGATTTAAACGGACTGTTAGAGGTTGTATTAAATTATTTAAAACTGGTCAGATTTTGTCACTTTGCAATGTTGTGATTGAAAATATGAAAGCTACATTTTACTTTTGAACAAATTTACCGAAAAGATAGCGTTGTTAGAATTTTTGCACGAAAGCTAGGGATGAATGGGTTTGAGAAAATAACATACTTGCATAGTCCTGCTTGTTTTTGATGCACTTCGCTGCCACATATAGTATCTATAAGTCCAGTCGGAGTTTCACGTTGCAATTGTATCGGGCACCGACCTGCGGTGCCTTCGGCTGATTCCGTTTCGTACGTTATATTATTCATCTGGAAAGTTTAAGGGATTTTTAACTCAACTTTAGTCTACTTAAATTAATTAACGATAAATAAATAATACCGATAACTTGCCTGCAATAGTGTCTGCAGTTCGTGTGGTTCTTTGTCTCTTAGATAAAAGAGACAGTTTCGAGGGTGGTGGGCATGAAGGCCCAACTTTGAGCAGTACTCGCTTAATCCACAACGAGCGCCCATCATAAAAGGTTTTCCACATCCATAACAGAATTCATATTTACATTGCGTGCATGTAAAATGCATACAGCCTCCCCTGAAAATATTGGTATTTAGCACTGATGACATTTTAGTTACTATTTGATCTGGCTAGGAATGCCTTTCTGGGAAGGAATGTGCGATATAGATAATTTTGTGTATTTTATAAAATCAATATATACTTCTATAATAGTTTCTAAATGCCTTATTTAAGGAGACATTCGAAAATTTGTTCACCTGGCTTTATTGTATATCTTTGCTGTCACTGACTCGTGCCAATAGTTATTGCATCGAAAACGAGCACTTTGTATATATTTCAGGGCAATTTAACATTCAAATTGACACGAGTAAAGTCGTGGGTAGAGATCTTTTATTATATATGAATATAACAGCTTCCACAAATTTAATTACATGGATGTTATAAAAAAATTCTTATGCATTAAATAATATTGATGTAACTTTTTTGGCCATAATTATTATAGATTATAAAGTATCCGTAATTATTGTTTTACCACAAAATTGTAGTATTGATGGTGGTATTGTATACCTGGATAATGAATATTTAAAATGACATCTTGGACAGTCCAGACCATTTTCCCGTAAGTGCTGTTGAACGGCAGCAACGGAGCGCTCTGGATCGTTGTCCTCTAGCCACATCGCGTACTGTTCGCATGTCATACTATCGTGATTGGTGCTCCACTACAAATTAAATTGCGCACTATGTACTACTCTAGAAAATTCTACTTCGAAAATAGTTTGTTGTTGAAATAACAGAACGAGTGTGTGGGAGATCAAATTTCAATTAAGAATTCAGAACGGATAATAACAACGTAACGTATAATAATAATGGGTGGAATAGTCCAGAATAGGAGCTGACCACCCGTTCTGCAACGACGGGCGTCGTAATTAGATTAGAACGTATAATAATAACAATACGAACGTATAATAATAACAAATTGCGTAAAGCATTGTTGATTTGACTAATTCTTAAGCAAAATGTTACATATTGTTTAATTATCCTCGATTTTTACCTACGTATCTTTACCATTTGTGATCACATATTGCACAAAATTTAATCAAGAATTGTTTCGTATTTTATCAATTATTTATGTAGTACTTGAGTGAATGAAAAGTGTAATGAAAAGTATCTGAGCGAGAGTTGAAATAATAAATATACACATTATCACAGACAGTAGGTACTGTGTACTCAATGAAAATATTCTTACTGGTCTCCTACAATTGGCACAAGTAATTGATTTGCATTCTGGACACCGTAATTTTTTCTGCTTTGGGTGCACGAAGAATCCAGATGAACATTCCACGCACCAACGAAAATTTGGATCTCTGGCAAGCGTTCTATCACGTAACTGAAAGGTAATTTTTAAATTTATATAACAAACTGTTAAGTAGGAATTTTAATATTTGGTGAATAAGACTGCATATATACCTTTCTTTGAAATAGTTCATGAGTTTCTATTTCTAATAATGTTTTAAGCAGTATGTCCATATGAGCGAAATAATCAAGCCAGTCGTCCTCGTGCAGAATTTCTAATTCGGGTTCCTTACAGTATGGGCAAACACAGTCCACAATGCTTCGTTCTGTGATTTGTACTGTAAAATAATGACGTGCGCATTCACGACAACACCTGTGAGTACATCGTAACATGGAAACCATCTGGAATCGGAATTATCAAGTAAAGAAAATAATTAAATTAAGTTGCTTTTCATTACAAAAATTATTATTTTTTTACATATAATTTACCTCATGCTCAGGTAATTTAGAAGCACAAAGTTCGCAATCTTGGTGTAAGTATGCAAGTGCAGATGTAAGATCGGAACATTCTAAGGCAGCTAAGAGTGCAGCAGGTGGATCTGTTCCTTGTAATACCAGTTTGACGGCAAGCTGTGCCTGTTCCCAATTTTCCGTGGCACCTTCTGCTAGGAGCATTCTGGCTTGTCTCTGTTCAATAAGGTTAATTTTTTTTATTTATATCCTTTTTAATAGTACAATTATTACAAAAATAATTATATTACCTCTGGGGACCCCTCCGGTAGTCGAATTAGAGCTAGATCAATAAGCTGGCCGGATACTTGACGCATAGTTATTGGTTGTGGTGGAGATACTTGGACCGGATTATGTTCCGTCTCTCTATTAGTATTAATAATATGACCTTCTCCATCACTTTCAGTCCATTCGTCTTCTGTACGACAAGTTTCGCGAAAGAAATGCTCATTCTTGTCCTTTATTGTAAGCATATTTTGTGTTGATATCTCTTTAGGTTCTTGATTTGGAGGCTGAGGTGCTGGCTTTTTCTGAATTGCCGTTGAAGTTGACGCTTTGGCTTCTAGCGTTTGTTCTTGATCTTTGTTAATTTTACTTGCTTTACTACTGAAAAGTCTGCTTTGCAGCTGTTTAACGAAACCACTTTGAACATTTCCAAATTTAGTTTTTGGTGGATTGGGAGCAGGATATTGTTTCAAGCTAGGTCTTCGAACCGGGACTTTTGAAGCAATCACTTTAGCTACATTCTTCTCCGGTTTCTGTTTGCCGATTTGTACACTCTTAACAAGTTTGGGGATATTTGATTTGTTTACGGTTACTGGCGTTTTTTGTTTTGATTGTTCTTTGTTTATTAAATCAGTGTCCTCAATTACTGGTATTTTAAAGATGCTGTTATCGTCAACATCTTGTTTTGTATTATTTAATGAATTAGTTACAATTGGAGGTTGGTGTTTTTCGTGGTCACTATGTACATCATTATCTGTGATTTCTAGATCCGAATCAGATTTAATAGTATCTTCTTCAATTTCATCAATATAAATACTCAGAGGTAATATATTCGGGGACATCTCTGGTGATCTATTTTTATCTTCTATAGATTCATGTGTCATATTTTCTACATTATTTTGAATTTGACTTTGATCATTAGAAAATAAAGTTTTTTGACTCTCATTTACATTACTTTTATATTTATTATCTTCTTCTTCTATAGAATTTTCGACTTCTTCAATAGATGCAGTGTGGAAATGATGTTTATTTACAGAAATTAATAGTTTCATTGGAGATTCAGGTGTAAATTGAAATGTACTAATTTCTTGTTTTTTATAATTTAAAGCATGTTTTTGCTGCGTTAGAATAATATTTGGTTGGTTAATAGTATTGTCTTTGGGTTGGTTAATAGATTTATCAATTATTGTTAAATTTGTTGGATTTTGTGATTCCTTCTGTTGAATTTGACCTGCTTCACTATTAAGCTGCTCATAAATTTCGTCAAAACTATCTACTGCAGCGAATAAATTATTATTCATATCTTGACTACTTTTATTATTTTCGCTATATGTGTTATTTTCAATCTTGAAAGTATGCTCCTCTTGTAAACTTTTTGCTATAGAATTTAGAATATCAATGTTTGTCTCTTTTAAGTCATCACTTTCATTTTCTACGTGATCCATTGCTTCCTCGAAATTTTCATTGTCTTCAGAACTTGTTCTGTGGACGGATACTCGAATTGATGAGTTGTTAATTATATTTTCTTCACCACTACTTGTAATTTCTTTTTCATCAGATGTTAAATCTTCTGTTTCAGCTTCGCTACTACTATAACTAGATTCTTTTTCAGAAGATAAATGTGACTCATTAGAACTTTCACCTCTTTCACTTTGATGTTCGCCTTTATCTTCCAAAAAATTGATATCTGAGTGAATTTCGCTTTTCATTTGTTGTATAAGCTTTTGTGTATTGTCAAATATATCGTTAAGATTGTTAGATTTGTCTTCATCTGCAATCTGGGAATTCAATGTTTGCTTAATCCGAAAATCTTCTTTATTAACAATGATATTTTTGTTAGATATGTTTTCGTTATTGCTGATAATATCATCCACCTGACTAATTATTTCATCCTTTATGTTTTTGTCATGTATGAAGTCTGCAGATTGTTTATTATCTTTTTCTAATTGATGATGTTGTAAATTGGGATGTAGCAATAATGATCCGAGAGAGGTTTTGTTATTATCTATATATTCTTTATTGTTCTTTTCTGATATTTGTTTTGAATTAATGATATCAGTATTTTTTTTTAAAGTAGGTAGTGGACTAAGTCTCGTTAATGCATTATAGGCGTCAATAAAATCATTTTCAGATTGGATAAAGTCTTCTAAATTGTGTTTTTTAGTATGAACTGTGTCAAGTTCTGCATTGTTATTCTCCGACTGTGTGAAATTCTTACCCAACAAACCTTTTAAAAGCAATTTTTCATCTATCAGAGGAATACCAGCTTGAATTAGAAGATTTTTTAATTTTTCCGCTATATCATCACTATTTTCTTTAGTTGCATATGTATGTTCTTTGTTTATGGGATATTCTAATTCGTATGCATTTTTGTATTTAATATCTGATGGTAAATACATCCAGTCATCATCTTGAAATTTATGTGAGGCTACTTCAAATTCATCCGAACTGTCGTTTGCTGAAATTTAAACGTGAATGTTATGATGATATGGTGACTTTTTAGTATGCAATGTTATTGTTTTGTTGGGTGCTTTTGATTACCGCGAATGCGGTGTGTACGGCTGGATAGAGCTGCTGGTGGTGCTGCATCATCATCCACTCCAGTGGGCGAACCCCATACGTGACCACGTAATCTACCTTCACCAATTCCAATGATCTCTGCCTAAAATTTAGCATATTTTAAAATTTTATTATAATAGAAGCATATGACGTTGATATAATTATATTTCTAAAACAGTGTCAAAGTTAAGTGGCTGTGTAGGGAATAGATTTGTAGCATTGTATCAAATGTTTTATTCTTAAAGTCAATATATTTTTTTATAATAGAAAAGAAATATATTGTTTATAAAATATTTAATAACGATTACCTGCCGGCGAGATCTTTCGACGCATTCATTGACAGCGGGCCACATAGCTCCCCTATGTTTAGCTAAAGCTGCTCGAGCTTCGAGCTCGCTAACGTTAACTCCGGGCGCAAGTCGAGCTGCAGCAGCACGGACGCCCGCACAAAGACTGGGCCATCTTTCACTCAACCATGCCAGCGGTGCTACTGGGTTTTGTGCTAACGCCGCATGCACTTCAGCGGCACTAAAGCCAAGTCTTTCTGCTTCGCTCATCAAGCGGGCTAGTTCCAATCCTCTTTCGGCGTCCCGACGTGTTCCTACTCCACCAAGCGCTTCTAATGATATTGCACGATTACCGGATATTAATTCTGGAGATGGGGCCTAAAAAAGTTCTTATATTAAAATTGCCTCTTTTTCTTTTCACGTATTATTTTACAATTTACTTTATTTTAGAAGTCGAAAATATTACTAAAAAGATTATCTAGAACATTGTAATTTAATCTTTAAAACTGAGTGGCACTTTCTTTACTAAGGAACTGAAAACAAATGTTAATTGCAGTAATACAGATTAGAAAGCTAAGTTCCAATATGTTTACATTTTTTCAATCGATTAAGTATTTACCTCTGAACCATATACGCTGGACCGACGAATGGAGCGATTACGACGTAAGTCAAGGTGTGAAGCTCGTCGTGTCAGACGTGCTGCGTTTTTCCGTCGTTCGTTTTCACTCCAGTCGCCACTCGGACTGCTATCGCGCGGTTCGCGCCATTCCCACCTGCCACCACTTGTACGCACGCTACGTTCACTTTCCTAAAAATGATACTCACTTATTTGACAGGATCAATGTTAGTGACTCAAAGGGTCAATTTGATTACCTTTATGATCCAAAATTAACAATACAATAAAAAATTCTTTTAAATATTATTCTCTTTATTTACATTTATGCCTTTTGGTCTATTACGACGGTATAGAAGATTTGTAAACATTGTTTTATTCTCAGATGAACAATACAATTACAATGTTGTCCAAAATAAATAATCCACTTACACGTGTATCGCTAGACAAAGAAAGTCTGCTGTGCGATCTTTCTCGACGGGTTTCGTCTCGCAAACGACGACGCGGTCGGGAACGTGACACTGATTGAGCACGATCCCAGTTACTGGGAACTTCGTAAGTCTGAAAGTGGAGGAAACTCGGGTTAATTTGGAATTTAAAGCACCTAAGCTTGTCATTATCGATTAAAAATTTTCATGATCTAAGGCAAACTTACAACATAAAATAAGGGATAAGCGCTTATTTTGTGTGGTTTTAAACTAAAACTTCATGTATAAGTTAAATCTGACAAAAACTTACTTGTGTTGAAATACTCTGTGGAGGTGGAGATGTTCCAGTATTGGTTCGACTTGATCTAGATAAAGGTCGATCAGTAATTTCGCGAGGTGGCGAGTTTCCAACGAACTTTTTTTGAAAATTTGGCGAGTTGTTTCGGATGGACGCTGCTATTCGCACTGGGCTATCGCGAGGTGGCGAGGGGCCGACAGATACGCTATGTTTTATCGTAGGTTCGCGAGGAGTTTCTGGTTTTGGAGATGCTTGTATCCGATCCTGAATTAAGGATTGTACTGTTGCTGAATGTCGTGATGTGGATATTGGTTGCTGATTATTTTGCAACTCTTTTGGAGGCGAAGATCCAACTGCTATGTCGTGACGATTTTTATTTTGAACAGTTCTTTCATTACTTTGTTCCCTTGTAGGAGTATCTAGTCTGTTTCCTGACTTTGCCTGAACCAGGCCCTCTTCACGAGGTGGAGACGGCCCACAGGCAGTAGATTTACGTTCTTTGGATGGTTTTGCTTTATTCGTTTTAGCATCTAAAATAATTAACTTAATATAATAAATTCACTACTTAACTAAAACTATAGTTACTATTAAAGTGATCAGTTAAGGGTTAACAAAAAGGATTATTCAATATTAAGATGATTAGGACTCATTAGAGCTCGTGATCCTTACCAAGAATTTTTGATTTCAGCAGGTACCTATGAGTCTTCTATAAAAATGAATGCGCCTTATAGTGAAGAAAACATTTTACTCACAATATTGAGTCCATGCCTAGTCCGTACGTATTTCCTAGCAACTTTACGCTCGATATCTATAAGAATATAGGAGATTTCTGTTCAGCTTTAGAGCTGGACCGTTGAAACGTACGTGGACCGAAGGACAATGTTACCGTCCTAAGACTAGATCTTAGGGGTTCTTTTGTATAATTATAAAGAGTTATTAAAAACTTGAAATATGAGGCTCCAAAATTAACTGTACGTTCAAGTGAATACCAAAAACAAAACACATTTTACCAATTTTTTTTCGACGTTCTTCAATTGTATTATTTGGCGGTGAAGGAGAACACTTTTCCGACAGCTTTAGTCTTTGTATTCCGTTATTTATGACATCAATAGAAATAGTTTTCGGTTTAACTGTGGGTGTACGGCAGCAAACTACGCATACTCTAACTCCGGGCTCATTAACGAAAGTGCAATGTTCGCATTGCCAAGATGAGTTAGGTGGTGGTGGAGCAGGACCAAGTGAGTTTTCGTCGTCCATATCTGGAACGTTCCTTAATGGCCTCTCAATGTTCTTTACAGGGTCACTCTCCATTTCACTTTCAGAATCGGCATCACTTGAAGGTAATGGTGATGGGGATGGTGTTCGATGTTTCGAGCGCCGGGAAGCTCGAGACCTCACGCTTAACGCAGGAGAGGGAGCACGCGATCCTGCTCGAGACGCTGTTCGTGACACTGCACGGTTGTCCGCTGTGGTGGTGAAAGCATAGAGTTATTATATTAGAGTAGGGAAGAGCCTAAAATGTGCCCTACTATAAAGAGAAAGCAAATGAGGCTGTATCTATCTCTTTTTTATGTGTGATTAAACAAATACAAGTTTCATTTTCCCTCTCCTTATTTATAGTTACAGTCGCACTTACAGGACTCCCCTATGGCTCCTCTACTTTTGTATATTACCTCTATGCGAAAGAGGCTAAATTGTTATAAATTGTTATAACAATATTCCATCAAGTGCTAGGTTGATTAATGAAAAAGATTTTAAGAAGATAACAAAAATTTAGATTACACGTATTTTATATTTTTGTTTTAAATAAAGATTTGGTTTGTAGATTTTAAGACTCACCTCTTCGATACGGTTGTGGAGTTTGTGGAGGATGAGGATGTGGATGTGGAAGCATCCGTGGATTGTGGGTTGCTGTATGCGGTACACAACATGTTTGCGGCCATGGGTTATGGCCAACCCATGTGTGGTCCAAATTAGCGCAGCTGCCATATTGCCATGGATTTGATGCACAATGCGGACAGCCAGCACATCCGGTTGGAGCACCTAATTCCATGACGGAGGCTCCACGTCGTAATGGTCGACCCCAGTTTTGGGAAGCGAGGTTCTCCTGAGCCTCCCACGGTTCAATTGGAGGAGGAGCTTGTACCTGTGGTGGATGTTTTAATGTTAATGGAAAGAGATATCTTTAATTTCAACAATCATGAAAGTCAAAACCTTTATATTAAAAGTTATTTGGATATAGCTGTTCAATACTATCAGATTTTAAGAGATGCACATTTTTTCGCTAATATTTGTAAAGAGCAAAATTAGTACGAGTATATTTGTTTAATACAAAATCATATTAGGGAACAAATAAGAATATTGAATTACGTACAACATTTGGAGGCATATTGAATCCAGGCAGTGATCCACGTGGTCGATTCCAGGACGAAAAATGTCCCAAAGTGTTCGTTTGATCATGACTTGCGACAGGTGCATTTGCGTGATGAACTTCATTTGGCAAATATGGCATACTGCCCATATGTGTCGTCATTGGTGGGACTGTTAAGTGTGGATGCTGTACTTGGGGACGTTGTGCAATGAAGTGATTGCTATTGGTTATCGTGGACATTGGACTATGTGTTCCCATAGTCATAGTACCACGGCGCTGGTCAGATGTCTGTGGCAGCGGGCTTGCACTTAATCTATCGCCGCTAACCTGTTGAAGAATTGATTCCTACATTATATTATATGATGCTTAAGTTGAAATAAAGCACAAAACACAAATTGTTATTGTATTAAATTACTTAAAAGAAGTATTTTGGTAACTTGTACGTGGACTTTTTGTAATGCCTTAAATAGATTACAAATTAAATAGCTCAAAAAATTAAATTAAACAGACATTTATGTGTATTAACACATATTTAATTTTACAGTTATTTAAAAGAAACAAAGTAACAGATATGTGATATTCAATTAGTAGTTTGGTCGGGTATTCTGAAGATAATTTTGGCTTTCGATATATGATTGACTTAAGAACATCATAATCATAGATTTTCAAGTAATACAGAATCTTTATTAGTTACAGTCTACATATCGACTTTAGGTTTTTAAAAACTTCACCTTATGTCTTCGCGGCGGCGGGACAGGTGGTGCAGCCTTCGGTGGTAATGGTGGTCGGTCATCACGCATTTGTGCGTGTGATAGAGCCTGTAGGAAATTATTATTTTAACAATTTTGTATTTGTTACATTATATTATCCATAAAAATTTCAGAAAGTGTAAATGATATCGCAGTCTCCAAACCATAGGGACGTGTCAACAATCAATTGTGATCTTTGGTTCTTACTGTTATTTGACTCTACTCTATATAAGTTGCGCCTATTAGAGAAAAGACGAGGAGTGCAAGATTAAGATGGCATGGGCCATATAATGAGAATGTATTTTATTAGATCTAATAAAATAGTCAATTTTGTTTTAAAATGTTAGGAGTATTTTACAGCAATTAAAAAGTAAAATTGTGTTATACATTTCAGTTTATTGTTATTTACTATACGTCATTTTGTGTACATAATACCAAGACGGGCATCTAGCCAATATTTTGACGTCGTTAGCATTTATTTAGGACTACAAATCGCCTTTATAGAGACACGAATGTTCTTTGTATAAGCACCTTCTTTAGTTCTGTAATTTTTAAAGAGCGCTGAAATATATGGCACATCAAATTTCGTGTAATTTAAACTACTATTATAAAGTTTGTCTGTCTGTTACACTTTCACAACCTCTCTGTTGGAGAATTACTCTTGAAATTTGTTTTAATTAAAGCTTTTATACTGGGCTATCATTAGAATATATAAATAAAAGTTTCTCCTTCAGGAACAGGAAGAATATAAAACAGAAAGTGTGTATGTATGTTCCATATAGACTCCGAAACGGCTGGGTCGATTTAAATGAAATTTTGAAATAATCTTTAGATTGACCAAGCGATAATTTTATAAAGTTTGATCGGAGTATTTTTTACTACCTCAATATCATATTTTGTGCGTCACAGCAAGCATTAGCTATAGAATAAGACGTGAGTATAGCCGGTTTCTATACATTAACTATGAATACTACTTATGATAGTTTAAATATAAAAATCATTTACCTGCCGCTGATGGTGTCTCCGTTTGGGATGACGATGGTACATGTCGTCGCACGAGGCGCACAGGGCGCGCCGACCACACTCCGTACAACGCACCCGAGCTCCTCCGCCTCCACAGAGACCGCATGACGCGTCGACATCAATTGGGTGGCCTGGTATACATATAATAATAACATGGCGATAATGTATATCAACGGTATAAATTATTGCTTTGCTATTTGCTTATTTGATGTATTATTTGCTTATTTATTTATTATGACAAGCTAATAGCATTGTACACATATTTATTAATACCTACACTTTTTCATAAGACAAGTTCTAGGTAAAACACTTTTTTAGGCGAGTACAGCGTTATCTTAGGTAGTGAGGTACAAAATTATTTATATTACTAAAAGGAGACAAATTAACTTATACTAACAGGAAATTTTGATAAAAACTATTACTTAAACTTATTTGATGACGAAAGCGCCATCACCGAATTGTGTGAAAATTATCAAAGATGAAGAAAGTGTGGAACGAGGACCTTAGGAATAATTTTAGGCTTAAATTAGGATCAATCTTTAATTTTGCCACTTGTAATAGCATTTTGGCTTCTCCAGATTCGGGAGAAGCGAAATATCTTTACAATGTGGTTAAAGTAGGCATAAGTCGTTGAAAGTAAGGTTAGTTTGCAGCTACTATGGGGGTGGCATTTTCCTTCCGAAAATTAAGATTAAAAACAGTATACATTAAAACCTTTGATCATCAGGTTATGCGAATTAAAAAAAAATCCATTGTAGTTTTTGCAGTAATAAGGCGATCATAGAGTATCATAGATAATACACTATATAGGATACGTTCTGTGGTAGGATCGCATCTATCCTACTCGTACTAGTTAAATAAGTTAAAAAATGTTGTTTACTATCGAGTATAAGATATACCACAAATAAAGCCATTTTGTAGAAATTTGGAAGTTGAAAACTGTTTCGCATTTGTTTCCCAGTTATTGTATAAAGTTTGGAGATACTATATTAACTTATGACCATACACTTTAAAACATGTTCTGTAACATTATTTACAAACTGATTGGTTTTTTGTTCAACATAAAGTTTAGTCATACTATGGGGACATAAATTAATATTCCTAAGATCATAACTTTCAAAATTAGTTTGTAGTTACCTGTTGGTGGTCGTGGCGGAGGCGGTGGCGGTGGCTGCAGTTTCGCGTTGACATATTGCTCTGAAGGGAACTCTACAACTTCATAATCTGGTTCTGGTTTCGCAATTGGGGCTCGAAAGTTTGAACGGATGGATAGTGTTGGCGTACTCGGCACCGCTGAGCGTGGATCTCGACCACGATTTTTCAGCATCTGTATATTTAGAAACATGGATCTATGTTGAGTAATTTACTTACCGTAAAAACTATATTTTTTTTTACTAAGTAAGTAAAGTTAATACAAGTAGATGAAAACGCTCAACAAGCGATAGAAGGAGCTATGTGGCCAAATCAGGATTAAGCAATAAGGAAAATTAGCGATAAAGTTCATGTGGTGAACCTGAAGTGGCAATGGCTATCTCATATAGAACGAAGGTATTGTAGTCGCGTTCCTTAATTGGAAAGCGCAAAAGTGGTTGATCTCCCAGTAAATGAAACGAGGATCTTTAAATGGTCGTAGAGAACTCCTCTATAGATATTCAGATCATGGAAATACTTATTTGGATATATTAGTAGAGTAACTATTGGACATCTATCTGTTGGATAACAAAGTAGAAAATTCAGTGCCTAAATTTTAGTCATTGGAGGTTGGTGTGAGGATCCAGAAAAAGTAGCATGGAGAGATTCCTAGTTCGATTTTTATTCAAATGTTCAAATGGTCTAACCAGTCTGCTTCGAAGCTATTATAGAAGCGGCTATAGAAGCCGTGAGAAATTAAAGTCGAGGGGAAGGAAACGGGAACCCAAATATAGTTCTAGAGAAAATCTCTTCACGATGGAAATTAAAAAAATTTAACATTTTTACATATATAATGTTTTTTCATTTTATATCAAATAAAATAATTAACAATTAATTAAAACATGTTGGCCAGGATAATTATTAGTTCGGATCTTTAAAGTTTTCAAGTTTAGTTTCGAAGTTTTCAAGTCAGCTTATTTTTATGTAATTCTATTTGTGTTAAAATACTTAACCCTAGGCTGCAAATGTCAGTAAAGTAGCACAAACAGCAACACGGTAACAGATAATTTGGGTAATGGTGTCAAAAGACAAGAACAAAGAACATTGTCAAAGCTCAAGTTGACATGGGGCTGAAAATAGTTCATAGAGTAGTTTCAGCAACCTGTCATAGAATGGCTTATAATACATATTAATATTGTTAATGCAAAATTCTGTCGGTCTGTATGTCTGTTACACTTTCATAACTACTCCGCTGAAGTAATATAGATTTAATTTTTGTATAATTGAAACTTATATACTGGGTTAACGTCATCATTCTCCTGCCCTTATCCCATTCTAACATTCTTGATCCCACTTACAAACACAGCATAGGCACAATATGTTTTTTTCTTCTATTCTCCCCTATCATTCGTCATCTCTGGTGCTACCCCTTTTATATGCATGTCATAGTTCACACAACTCAATCCAACAATCTCTTTTTCGCCCTCTCTCTAGTCGCGTATCCATTCACATTCATATTAAACACTCGTTTAGTGCCACGTTTTGCATCCATAACATTCCCCTTTTTCCTTTGGTATCAGGAAGAAAGCAAAAAATATATAATTTATAGTGTTTTAACACGCATGTCGAGGCTCACTAAGTCGCGGGTTGTAATTAGTATTAAGATTATCAAAATTATTATATTTTATCTAAACATTTGTCTAACAAATTGTCTATTAAATATTTCATTTATAAGTTTTCCGATATGTTAATGAAAAAACGACATGTTTATGCCTAAATACACTTCATTTTAAACACATTTCAAATTAAACATACCAATAAATTAACTTTCTAACGGTATTCTTGCGATACGGTTTCAATGAACACTGTAATTTATTACACAAATTTATTGCCATCGATTCCATTAGAAGTATTATTTGGTAGCCAAACTTCAAGGATTAATAGTTGATTGCCTATTTAATCTTCGAAGTTTGACTTTGGAATAAATAGCATAAAATAGTAAAAAGTCGCTACAGGTAATGCTGTTTTTTTATGGTCGTGCTTTAAATTATTATTATCGTAACTTATGTAAACTGCGGCTATATATTAAAGCTATTTAAGTCAAAATATATTTCAAAACACGAATAAAAAGGGGTTTGTTTAAAGTAAAGCTCTCTATAGATCTTTAAATGTTTTAAATTAGTTGCATACTTCTTTATTTATTGTAGAAAGGGTCATTCATTTAGATTTTTGGTTATGGTTGAATTTTGTCATGTTTTTTTTGTAGTCGATACGATTTAGGCATGATGATTACATTATTTTAAATAAATGATTACACTATTTTCTATTATATTCATATTTTGTAGAAATGTAAAGATATTGACCATAAAACTGTTTATTATACATTTTGGTCTTTAAAAACTTTAACAAAGTACATAGATTTTGAATTTTGTTGAGCTCTTATTCTGCTCATTATTTTGTGAAAATCAATCACAAATTATGGTTTCCTAACATATTTTAATAATAGAATATTATGCGGTGCAAACATAACACCAGCTGCGACCGGGATAGAGCGGGCGTTGCCGCGACGTGAACGCTCGTCGACCCATTTATTCCGCCTCTCATATCCCAAAATATCGAAAGCATTTACATACTTACTATAATATCGGACAGCACGAAATTTCCTAACACAATAGATATCATTACTATATATAATCTTTACACGATTTCTGTTATCCTTTAATAAGGTTTTGCTAAAATTGATTTATTTATTATTTATGTTAATGGTATATAAAATACTTAAAGTAAACACTTTAGGAAGATAGAATACTTGCCTTTCGTTTGAAATCTGTAACCTTTTAAACACTAGAAGTAACAACACTATTGTTAAATGAATTCTCGATATCTGGCATATTACTGGCAAATGCTCTAGTTATTTTAAAGCACCAGTGTCACACTGCACTCGCGTCAGGTGTTTCACACCGTCGTACTTGCACGATCACTACAGGCGTCCCCAGAATCCGCCAATCTTGCGCCCTATCCGGATGAAATTGACAGCGAGAAGACGCGTGCGCCGCCATCGCCTCTATTTTTGTCCGTGTTGCCCTGATTCTACTAAAATTACTACGCGCTGCTATTTCCGCACTCAACTCTATGCGGGCGCCAAGCACCTTGCTAATTTGTGAAGAACTAGAGGTCGACGCCTTTCGTATACATATTTTTATTTGGAAGCTAGTAAAATTCAATTTTAAAAGTGTATTTATGTATCTATTTTTTTGTTATCCCCCATGACATTTCTTGGTGGCGCCTTGATTCTGTAGGAAATATTTAAATTATTGTTGCTATAAAATAACATAACTTTTATCGTATATGCGAGTATGTGGAAACAATTGCGATTAGGCACAAATCTGAAAGCCCAAGTAGTATATACTTCCAACATAATGCGCTTTAAAACTAATCAAATTAATCAAAGATCACTAGTAATTGATTAGTCGAGTGGTACTATTGACAAATAACGTCCAACATTAAAAATTGCTTCTAACAATCCAATAGAAAAGCGTACCAATTATCCTTAAGCCTTCTGGGGGTAAGGAATCTTACTACAAAAGGACAAGATCTACCAGAAAAATTCGCATTGTCCAAATAATAAAGTTACATTTCCTATGCTTATACATGGGAGATGTAACTATATTCTTCGGATAGGGCGAAACGATGACCAACAAAAGGTGTAAAATAAACCACATACATACTATCAAGTGTAAATAATGCAACAACAACTTTATACACAAATGAGTGCCAACTATTAAAAGATATTTATTATTAACCAATAAAATTACTCGTACGTTGGGTTTAAGACGATTTTGTATTAAGTTCTCTTGCGAATGATTTTATTATACTCAAATACAACCATAACTCTTTTATAATTATTTCTTAATTTAAACATGACATTTTAACTTCACAATATCTTAGCAACAGAGGCCGTGTTGTCATAAATGTTTATTGAGCAATGGAGATATTGCATAAATTTAAACAAAATGGATATTTTACAGCCGATTTGTACCATTTACTTGCGAACAAGAAGTTGGCTGATTCGTCACAAGAGGTAAGAAATGATATAAGTTAATTTCTCGAGAATTAAAATACGATTGAGTATTACATTCTTTTATATGCTTTCTGTGTGTGCTTTTTTGTCAAATAAATTGTTGTTGGCGGTTAG
The DNA here is from genome assembly GCA_029227775.1 of Morpho helenor. Taxonomy (NCBI): domain Eukaryota; kingdom Metazoa; phylum Arthropoda; class Insecta; order Lepidoptera; family Nymphalidae; genus Morpho; species Morpho helenor. The sequence continues at coordinate 14,859,260 of JARGCU010000025.1, forward strand.
ATTCTTGAGGTATTACCACCAATTTTCCCAATTTAGCAGGATGATTCGTTGTCTAATTGATAATATCAATTTATTGCACGCTTTTCGGCGAAGAAAAACTTCGTGAGGAAACCTCCATATCTCTAGTTTTGGGGATATGTAACTTACCTATCGTCATTGGAGTTGTGTGGAAGGTCTTGGCTTCAATCTTTCTTCCAAGGAGGTAGGCGGTCTATGCCCAGCAGACCCCTAATATGTAGAAAGAAAACCTCATAAATTTTGTCCTTTAATGAGCAAAGAAGGTAGGCGACTACTACTTTAAAAAACTTGCAACAGATTGACTTAATTTTACTCGAATCATATCTCACTTAAAATCTAAATTGTTAAAAGATTCCTATTGGATTTTGTTTAATGTCTAAGCCCTGATGGTTTTTAGAGGAATGTTATGCTAGGTATGTTAGTTATGCCTGATTCGCACAGAACGAATTCGCACGAAACAATCACTAAGAAACATACGCCGTTATGTCATTAATATTAATAGACTTAATAATATAATAATAATTAATATGTACTTTCAGATCACACCCTCAGATTATGAGAGGGAAATGAAGATGAGCACGGTCGAGCGAATACGTAGCCTAAACAGTATTGTAGTAGATAATATCGTACACAGTGGAAAAACAAGCAAAGTGATTTTGGCGTTTTCGCCCCGACTTATTGTATTCCAGAATTTTAAACCGAACGACAAGATCACCGCAAAGTTTTCTGTTAAGAATATAAGCAAGGTTTATAACAGTATATTATTATACTTATATATTTAACAATATCAGCAAGTGTTGTTGAACAGCCTGAGCGTGAGATGCTAATCGCGATTTTTCAAAACCCCTGTATGTACCAAAGAGTTTTTTATAAAAAAAAATGTTGCGCGTTGTACGGTGAAGAAAAAAATGGTGAAACTTTATGCCTCAAGAATTTCGTGACGTCAAGCCGTTTTTGAGTGTTAGGTGCTACACTTTTGTGCACCCGTGAAATTTTATAATACTGTTATTTTCATTTTTTACTATATAATATTTGTATAGGACTTTCATCTATTGAAAGAAAAGATCTTTTTTTTGTATATAATTTTACCAATAGTAATGTGACGTAAAAAGTGATCATTAATAAGTTGATCTTTCCTACATTGAGTAACAAATTTCCATTTGACTGCTGTTTTATTTGATTTTACACGTAACAAGTGTTACTGAACAATTATGTTTAGAAATCTTAAAGGGATTAAACGATACCAGCTTTGTGCTTTGTTTAAGCTTTGTGCTTTTCATTTTACACTTTATCTTCACTAACCATCAGACAAGATCAACATTTAAGCGTAAAAATAATCATTAAAAAAAGGTATATTTAAAAGTCTAGCACCGGGGTCTGATCTGACTTGACAGAAAGCAGAAGATTTAGCTTAAAGTGGAGCACGCTTAGACATGTAGAGCTTATTCCTTTCTCAAAGTTTTTTTAATTATAAGAGTCTGGTAAATTCGATGCATGGATACAATTCCACACTCTTGTCAAATGTATTGGTAACGATATACTCATCAATAACGATAATTCATCAATTTCGTTGACAGGGTCCAACATTCCTAAATATGGTATTTAAAGAGTCATCCTATTTCTCTATCAAGCCGTGTGGCGGTCAATTACTGTCTCGTTTAGCGCCCGGGATCAGCGTCACGTTCGCTGTTACCTTCCAATCGGTTCAGTATGAGGACTACACGCATAGAGTTACGTTTTATACAGATATTGATCAGTATGTATTACCCCTTATTGGTGAGTGTCTTAAATTTCTAATGTATAATTTAATTACTCCATCTTTCCATCATCATCCAAATTTTTACGAAGTTCGGCGATTATTAAAGTAACCTGAACTGCTGCGAATCTGATTACGTAACGGGTGCTTTTATTAAAACACGGTTGTAGAATTTTTATTATGCCTTATTGACAAATTTATTAATTAACGTTACTAGCTCTGTCCACGGATTTGCCCACGTTATAATAACTCAATCACAAAGTTTTTCCCGTATAAATCCCGATCCCGCAGGAATTCTAGGATAAAAAGGAGACCATATGTTGCCATATAATTTCTTCCCTATCGTCGAGTGAAAGTCCGTTCAGGAGAAAGTACTATTAGCCTAAACTTTCTGAAATATTGCACTATCTTTTAGTCAAAACCGCAGGATATTTCCTTGAGTACATTTTGAGAAAATCAATCACCTGCAGACAGACGGCTTTTGGAGACTTTGTTTTATAATGTGTATAAATTCCAATAATTCATAATTGTAATTTCTCATAATATGGTCGATATATTGAAGTTCCTTCCAAATACAGCATTGTCCAGTTAATTTAAATATATGAACTAAGTAAACAAATTCGCGAGCAAACAACAGTTACTCAATAAATTCATTATTTCAGCTATGGGTCCAAGACCTATATTTCATTTTCCTGACCAAATTGTTGTTCCGAGAATACCATTAAAGATAGAAAATCAGGTAACCGTTCCGGTACATAACGTGGGAATAGTACCTGCGGGTTTTACTTTCGATACTAAATGGTTAGTAGGTTACTTATATATAATCATAATGTCGCTGAAAACTCTAGAACTCCTAGTTAATGTATAGAACTACTAATGTATACTCACATCTTATTCTATCGGGTTAAGGCGACTAGATTCGAACCCATCCGGGGCACTTACTCATGAGCTCTTTAGACGACGTTATCGCGGCGGGAACTGCGTACAGCACCTTGTTAGGCACGACTCGTGATTTGCGGGGGTGGGTGGCAGTTTACACGGTAGCGGCGGTGGCGGAGTCTTTTCATTGTTCAATGGGTTCAAATTGGTCTCTATATGAACCCCTAGTGTCAAAAATCGGCTTCCAAGCCGGAGTTAGTGTCCATCCACCGACTTTATTAAAATTCGGGTGATGGCCAATTTCAATGGCTTCTCGTATTTTTCTAGGTACTAGAAATAATGAATATAGTGAATATAGAGCTTTAGAACTCATTGTATATTGTTGTTAATTTTATTAAGCCGAACTAAAACAACAAATAGTTAATTCTTGACCAGTCGCCAATATATAAGATGTCCAAGACAAAGTTGATAAGATATGACTATCGTCATATCATATCCATTAACATCAGTGTTTTGAACATGTAAATATAACGTGTAGAAGAATGTATATTTGACATATATAAATAAAATGTGTATTGTTTTTATGTATTTGTTTAAGTAAGTGCCACCTTTCTTTCACTAGCCGTATTTAACACATAGCATATATACATATTATAAGCCTGTAGCCCAACTTGTAAGTCTAAAGACTAAAGGTGGCCTCGATGAAATTACTAATTGGCACTAAAACCGCTTTAATGTGTCACTTGATTAGTTCTATTTCTATTAATTTAGTAGTGAAGCTATAATAATCTCTACCCCCTTTTTTACAGCCCATTTTCAGTTCAACCTAAATCCGCATATTTTAATCCCAATCAGAAAATTGATGTTAGAGTTGGTTTTAAAACAATGCACCTCGGCGAAACGCAAGGAATACTGAATGTATCTTTTGAAACAGGTCGTGAATATAAACTTTTTATATTATAGGCTAAAAAGTTTTATAAGTTAAAAAGCTATCGAAAGTATAAAAAAATCTCTTTAGCTCCATCAAAAAAGATTAAAAATAAAAAGAACTATGATAAAGTTTAAGGACCTCCTACGTTATGTTTGTGTTTTTTTAGATACTGAAAAGAAAAAAAATGAACAGGAATTATCTTTTGTTTCTAAACTTTTGTCTTATATGTTTTGAATTGTTATAAGTAATTATTTATTAGTAAATTGAAATACTAATATATAATCAAGTACTTTTATTTTTTATAACAGGTGAACTCTTTTCTATAAAGTTGTTTGGATCCACGTACACAGTAAATATAGAGTTAGAGAAGCAAGTGGTGCGATTTCTTGACACATACAACACGATGGTTCGACAGCAATCGTTCAAGATTATAAATAAGTCCAACCAAGTTCTCTCCTACATGTGCATGAAGAATGATTGTATTTTTTACGGTAAGGTGAAGGTTACAAACATCATTTTCAAATTAAGAGTTAACGCTGCAATTTAAAAAGGATCATGATGATATAATCAAAAAATGATAAAAAGGATCATGATGAAATAGAATTAGTCGTTACTTTGCGGATCAATAATACAAAATCGATAATAAAATTATTGTGCTAGAATCCGCGATAAAGTAAATAAAAAATATATATAATGCTAAATGTAGAGTGGACATTCCGTTTTCATACCTGATACATGTAGGATTCGTAAAAACACATACACATGCACTTCTATTTTACTTTATTGCGGATTAAAGCAAAATAATTTTATTATTACTTTAGGATCATGATGCTTAAAGTTAATATAATTAGGCTCTTATATTATATTATTTTTTTAATTTCACGACATGTGTTAATTGGTACATTATATGAAAATTCATTGGATGCTTTTATGCTTGGGGTATTTTTTCCGCTATTAAGTCAGCCTTGAAGTTGAAGTTGCCTTCTGGTTCTAAGGTTATAGACGACTCGATGATGAAAATATAGCCTTTGTCAAAAGTTCGACAAAAGATCACTTGCTGGTTGGGGATGAGGTCAATCGGTTAACCTCATCCCCAAACAGCAATTTTAACAATTTATCCGTTAGACAATGCGTAGCACTTTCACATTTTATTTTATTTATACTAACGTTGAAATTAGATTTTGAAGACAAAGTGAAGTTAGCAACAGTGTTCTACGATCTAAAAAAAAATGAATCCGCCAAGTCAACGAAATTGGTCCATTACGACGTTCTAAGCAGCGATGAGCACGAAAGAGTTTACACTAGGATTTTTTACGATGAAATACAGGCTCTTGTTGCGGACAATTCTCTATTTTTTCAAAATACTCATTTTTCTGTTACTCCTATTGTAAGTATGATATTTATATATATGTTCCCTTTGGTTTACATTCGTCATTGCCCAAAAGTTTGTGATATGTGATTTTTTTCAGAAAGGGAAGCTCTGGCCGAATAAAGTAACAGAGTTAACCATTACATTTGCTCCTAAAGAAATAGGTGAATTTGATGCTACGGTTTATTTAGACGTTGATGGAGTAAACGATCGTTTGCCTTTGAAAATTGTTGGTGCCTCATTACCGCCTTTAATCAATTTGAATTTGGAGACGCTTGATATGGATCGTGTTTACATAAATAAGACTTACAATTACGAAATTGTTGCTACTAACAAAGGTTATCCTGATTTAGATACTTATTTTAATGGTGGCAAAGGTCAAAATAATATTGTTATAGTAAAAGTTGTTGCAGTAAAAGTAGGAAATCAACAGCCAGTGCCTATCGTATTGTGGGTCATAAGCCTCTCTCCGTTTTTTGGAGAAGATTTAGAGCCAAGACCTACCACGCTGCTCCAATTTAAATTGGAAAGTGACTCATATATCCCCAGAATTTTCTAGGGATGTGTAGCTTTCCGACATTTTCCTTTATCGAAAAGCGTATGGTGAATTGAAATTATCTATTACACACGTTTCTATACTTATTATGAAACAAAGTTCCCAAACGCTCTCTGTGTTTATGTGATCGTTTCTCTCAATATATACTTAAATAGATTTTTGTACGGATTTGAGTAAAAGTTACTCAAGGTTCAGGTTCACAGTACCTTACGGTTTTATGTAAGTTGTGTCGAAGAGTTGGCGCAATTTAAAAAAAATTCGCCTGCCGGGAGCTTTAGTCGAGTGCGCTGCGTAAACTAGCAGAGCTAAACTAAAGTAACCAGAGAATTGTAGATCTAAAAAAAAGTCTGCGATAGCATGTCTCTATCTCTTTTGATTAACTTACAATAACTACTTTTATGTTATCTATTTGTTATGAAACAATTCTGGAACAATTTAACTCAGAATAAAAAGAAGGGATTTATGGGGAAAAACTTTGACATACTGATTAACACGTAGGCGAACCCGTAGTCAGCTAATTTGACAGAAAAAATCATTAGTGCTTACCCGGAGCTTGAACACACTATCTCACAGCTGGGCTCTCATCATCATAGTTCTTATATATTTTTTATTTTGCAATTTTAAAATATTGTTTATTTTCAGGTCATATAAATGGTGTGATTGTTTATAAGCACTCGTCTCCCCTGTTCGGTAGTATCATTACTTGCTCACCAGAGATGCATTGTTTGCGTCCGGGCGACAAGCAGATGTTTATAATTTCTTTCTGCAATTCAAATCAGGGGCCGTTCTTTGAAGAAATAAATTTCGCTATAAGAGAAACTAATGTCGTACTCAAGCTGTATTTAAAGTAAATTTTATACCAACTATCTAACCTTATAACTTGTTTAGCCAAATATTAAATTAATTCTAACGTGAAAAATATTGAATAACGAGGTGTCGTAAAAGGCGATTAAGGTAATTTGACGGCTTCCGGTTAAGTAAGGTAGTCCATCCTCTTTCTTACCGAGGTGTCGTAAAATATGATTAAGGTAAGTTGACGCCAGGCAGGCAGCCAGTCGTAAAATACGTAGCCAAATCATGTGACAGCATGTTGTGCCGACCCCACTAAGAGTGGGATAAGGGCTGGAGGATGATGTGAAAAATATGTAATAAAAGAAACAATACCTATTGAACATTCTTTTACAGCAAATATTATTTTTCTGTACATGTATGTCAAAAGATTACAAATCGGTTTTATTTTCAGAGGAGTTGTTATTTATCCTTCTTTGATGTTCAGTATACCTTGTTTAGATTTCGGCAAGATTAGTGTGGGTAAGTTTCGTTTTTATTCAAGAAATAATTATGCACCATAAATATTAATCAATATGAGTTGATCAATAAGTGAAAAAGAGTTGATTGCGGACATCAATTAAAACTTAATTTAATTTTATATTAAAAGATACATGTAATGCAGTTCTTAAAGTAACGGACTGTTACTATCCCACTATTGGGCATAGGCCTCCTCTTACCGTTTTTAGAAAGAACGATTGGAGCTAGAAGCTGAAGACCTACCGCTGCTCCAATGCGGATTGTTAGGTTACACATATCCCCAGAATTCGTTACGGATATGCAGATTTCCTCACGATGTTTTTCTTCACCGAAAGGCGCGTGATAAATTGCAACTATCAATTAGATACATAAGTCTTAACAGAAGAACTCATTGGAGTCTTCCTGGGATTTGAACCCGTGACACCTCGAAAGAGTCGCACGGTCTCACAGCTGGACTGTCACAGCATAATGTTTCCCTACGATCATATAATTAATAATAACAATATCAGTATCATGGCATATTTTACATTACAACTACTATTCCGTCAAGTGAATTGCTAGGTAAATTATATATTTTTTAGGTGTTCCCAAAACATTGGAGCTGGATGTTATAAACGAATCGTTAGTCCACGTCGATGCGAATGTAAAAATATCATCAGACGGCCCGGAAATGCTTAGCCTTACATTAAGAGATTATGCCGTAGCGGACATACCTAAGCCACGAGTACCGCAATGGCCAAGAGAATTTAATATCGAGCCTTATAAAATAAACATAGGACCGGAATCGACGATTTCTTTGCGGGTAAACATTTTTGTATTGTGTAATAAGGTAAAGCTTTAACAAGAACACTACCGAAATGATTCAAAGTCACTAGAAGAGATACTACGCAGTGGACTACTGGAGAGCTAGGTGAAGTGGCCCGGGTCGTTCAGCTCAGGGAGGTCCTCGGACTCTGACTTTTACACTATTTAGTGAAAAAATTCTCACACATTGAGTATATAAATAAAATTTAAATAGTTTTAATAATGACAACTAATTAAAAAAAAATCATGAAACTTTTTTATAAGCCTGTGCATTACGACGAATCTGGAGTATGGAGAATCTGGATTACGACAAATCATAAGTATATCAAATTTGGAACACGATACATACGGAACTAGTGATTTTTAATAGTCTAGTTAGGGCCCTACTTTTCCTTTGCCCCAGCACCTTTTTTTAATAATATTTTAAAATATGTGGTTTTGATTGGTTTTGCGCTTTGGTTACTTAGCTACTTGTTTACGCCACATCTCTACGTAATGAATTTATTTTGCAATAGTTTAGCATACTGCTAAGGAATAATTATGTTATGTAAATAATTGTATTTATTTGTAACAGTAACATTATTTTCAAATTAATTTAAGGTAACCCTAACTGCGAATTTGATACGAGCTAATCAAACCTATCTTGAGTTGGAACTCGACAAATCAGATAGTCCGCCGATCGTTTTACCCGTGACATTTAATGCTATGGTACCCTTAATAACACCTGCGCCTGATATAAAAATGCGTGCATGCTTTCTAGATTTTGCATATAAACAGGAGGTTAAGATAATCTGTAATGATTTCTGGGGATATTTCACATTGGAAGAACCTGAGGTACGAAGTTTATGTTTAGAACGAAATTCTGACGGCGTGATGACTGAATATGCCTATAATAATATTCTCACTTGCCCTACACTACTGGTCGCCCTAAGCCGTGCTCCAGCCTCATAGGAGGAACCATTATGACGACTTTTCCCGATTCTAGTAGAGTTTCTGCGCTTTACTCTCCGCGTTTCACATATTTGGCGAATCCTATCACGCTCAGTGATGCTGTAAAAGACATTAGAGCTAATAATATACAGTCAGTTCGAGTTAAAAATTAGATCAAATGACTAAATAGTTTATATATATACAAAAAACTTGCTACTTCGTTCGCATCAATTTAAAGAGATAAAATACTTTTAATTATTAAGAGTGTATTTGCTTCTGTTACCAAAGGAAGAAAAGGAACTTTTTGTCCTGCACATTAGTCCGGTATATAAGCTTTATTTAAACTTAATTTCATCACTATCCAATTGGTGGATTAACCGTGAAATTGTAGACAGATGATATCAATAAATGTCTATAAATCAAAGTTTTTTTATAGGAGGAAACAACATTAGAAGTTGATGTGGGCATTAAAGAAGGATTAATCAAACCAAATAGTATAATAACTTTGCCTGTGACTATAAAGACAAGTGTTCTCGGAAATCAAGAATATATTATCAGGTTTGTAAATTATGTATGTAAATTATAAATATCTTATATATCGCGTCTCTGCAGACAGGAAATAAATTACATATTCTCAAATTTTTTTTAGGTTAAACTTATTTGGCATGTCTAAGGCGCTGGAGGTATGTCATATAACAGGTTGCGGAGTGCGACCCATTGTTACTTGCAACCCGATGGCACTGCACTGGGGACAAGTTAAACTATTGACCAGGACGCAGAAAACTCTTACATTATGCAATGATTCACCTGTCGTTGTCAATTTTAAAGTTTCTTTGGTACGGATGTGTAAATATTTTTTCTAATTATATAAATTAGCAGAAAAAAATTTGCAGTTTGTAGAAAGGATCGTTATTATTATTTTATATCTGAATTCACCGCTAATCAGCTCCTTTCTACAAAAGAGAAGCGAGATTTTACTCTAGCGAGTGCGAACAAACGGGGAACTCTAGTTCCCCTGAACTGGTAGTGTGAGAGACTGACGTACGATTCTGGCATTATCTAGAAGTAATGCCTTCTGCATTTCTGCTATAAGACCTGAATAACGAACTTCCAACCGACTCAGTTTTTATTACTCACTTATTATTATTATTTATTCTTGTTTTTGTACAGCTTAACCGCGATGGAAGATGGCAGATAAGTCCGATGGATGGATTCATAGAGCCAGAATCAGAAACTGATTTGTGTGTCTCTTTGTACCTAATTGATGCCGATAGCTACACAAATAAAGCTATTATTCAGTTGGAAAAAGTCAAGGATATTGTAAGTGATGTAAATGTTGAATACATTTAAATATTAACTCCTACATAGATCATTATAATCATTCTCTTGCCCTTATGTGGGAAAGGTGGAGCCGGCACATCATGTTGTAAATATGTTGTACATGATTTGGCTAGGTCTCTTACGACGAATACTTCCCTTACGTTAACTTACCTTAGTCGCCTTCTATGACACCGTGCAAGTATCTAAGTGCGTGATGAAGGTTCACTAATTCGCGCGATCGCTTTACATGATTGGTAGTGAATTAAATTGAAAAACATTAAAAGATCTTCTGGGGCTTGCAATATCAAGTGCAGTGTCTGACTATTAAAGTGTCTTGTTAAGTTCGTATTCGTAGTGTTACTATTCATTGAAATAACAAAACCCTGGCGGCAGAAGTAACGGCCGGCCGCCAGCGTAAATAAAGGACCTCGGACCACAGTATATGTTGGCAGTACGTAGGTATAGAAAGGCGGTTCGTGAAAGATAAGTGGTGATCGGTGATACTTTGTGCATTGCCCAGAACAATAGAAAATAGTTAAAACCCTAAACCATAACCACTTTCACTACCAGCGACTTAGGTCCACAAACCTAGTTCCTTATAATAAGGGAACATTTCGCTCTAAGCGGAAGATTGAATAATTTATAGAAGGAGGCGCTACTTTGTGAAACTCCATAGTAGAAGTCCATAGAGTTGTTTTATTAATCTTTATTATAACAAAATAATACTAATTTAACTTTTGAGGTGTAGATTGGTTAACAAGTAGTATTCGTTCTATTTAAGTCTTCTAATATTATTATGTTTCTGCAAAGTTTCTGCTGATAAGATTGAAATTTTATATAGTATCAACATTCTAATCAAGTCGTTAAGATGTGAATAATTTTTTACCTTTAGTTAGTGCCTCTGTCAGCAACTGGGGTTGGTACAAGTATTTTAGTTGGGGAATACAGAGACAAAGTGATGCTTGGTCGCCACTTCACCAAAATACCTCTAAACTGCAAAGTAGTAATGGAAAACTGTGGCACGCGTATGCACGCTCTTGAGTGGAGTGAGCACTACAAGGCACCCAAAACAAAGCAGCATAATTCGTAAGAATTTACTTGAATTTGAGTTTCATTCAGTCTTCTTCAATGGCATTCATCTTTTATGACCCATTAATTTAATTTTAATTTTAAAATGTCTAATATATTTAATACAAGATTTTTATTAGGTAAACGCTTTTCAATTTCAATAAATATTCAAGTATTTAACTTGAAATTATATCAATGGCAATGATAAAAAATATAATTATCAAATTTATAGTTTTGTCTATATACATATGTCCTATGTAACATAAAGTTTTTCGTTTTCTTTCCCTAAAGTATATTCTTTTCTTCCAGAGCATTTTTTAATATGGAACCTAGAGTATTTAAAATGGCAGCGGGAGAAAAATTAGAATTGTCTGTAACTGGTGTGTCTTATAAAGTGGCTACTATTAAAGAGATGTGGTACTTAGTCGGCAGTGTGGAAGGCATCAATAAGAAGGAATTATTACTGGAATGCCAAATAGTGGCCGAGTTTGTTGATCCTAAAATAGAACTTTCATCTTCTGTAGTAGAATTTCAATATGATTGTGGTCCTTATAGTGAATTTTATAAATTAACAGGTATACTTAGCAAGCATTTGGTTTATTTATGGGAGAAAACAAATTTGTAACATGTTATTAATATTTTTAGATCTCGTGACGATAAAAAATGTTTCAAAATTACCTTTGGATTTTGAAATAAGTTTAAAACCACCATTTGCAATGGTACAAAAGCAAAGTTCTTATAAAGTTTCTCCAGCTGATGATATTTTATGTGGGTGCATATGTTATAACAAAGCTGATATAAATGTCGCAAGTATTGTAAAAGAAAACGGACAAGAGCGCTCCAGAATTTTCATAGATTACTTAACCTTAAAACCAGTAGATCTTTTAAGGAAAGGTCCTTTGCATTTCTTTCAAGATATAAATAAAATAAAATGGGCATTCAACCTTACACATATTATAGAAGAACGATTGGAAGATCAAGAAGTAATGAAAATACAAATATTGTTCGATACTACTAAGCATATTTCTCTGAAGTCTCGAGTTTACTGTGATTTGTTGCGTTTAAAATTTAAAGGTCATAAAAATAAGGTAACTGGATGCAAGATAATATTTGGTTTTATAACTTCATATTTACATGATTAATCAATAAATTGCACATTTTTGTACAAATTGTAAAATGATTTAATTTTTAGTTTTTAGTGTTTAAAAATGCATAAGTTTTTTCTTCCTTTTGAATGCAAAAGGAAGAAAAAACTTATATATTTATTTATTTCAGGATGCTATAAAACTTATCGGGAAAATAAATTTCCCTAACATGTTGGTTTTAACACCAAAAGTAGATTTTCAATATATTTTAAATGGGAGCATTGAAAGTAAAACTATTAAAATCCAAAATGTGACACCGCTCCTCGTATGCTATAGATTTAATTGGAAAAAGTGCACTATAACCACTGTAAAAAAAGTAAGTTCTCACAGAAAATTCTTAATGAACTGTAAAAGAAATTGCAATATTTTTAATCTATTCTTCACATTAATAAAACATTAGTGCAATGATTATAGAGTTATTATACTAGAGTAGCGGAGGCATAGGTAGGCTTGTATGTGTTTGTTGCAGCAAATAATAAGAGAAGGAAGATGAAACTCATATACTTATCTTAGTCTTATCACACGTAATAAAAAAGAAAGAAAGGCCAAAAATCTCATTTGATTTCTCTTTATTGTCGATGAACGCATTTGAGGCTGGCTGTACTAGTATAATTATTCTATGGAAATTTTATAACATAAAGTTTATATATATAATATTATCTTGCAGCCTGATAGCATAAAGATGGATCAAAGCAAGATAAGCTTTTTTAAGTGCTCCGCAACTGAAATTTCCGCTAGTGGTAAGCTGAGGTTTTATGATATATTAATTTATTTAAAAATAGTTGTCCTGTTAAAAAACCAGGTTTGTTTATTGTACAGTTCATTTTTCATATTCATTTCATTTCATCAATATTACTTTAGTATTAGAAGGATAATCGAATAGGTATACAGATGGATCGTTATTTATTATTTTCTATAGATGCTTATGTTTTTATGGCTCAACAGAGGGAGCGGAACTCCATGAAATCCTAGCTTGTCGGACACCGGTCGGTTCTACTATCGGTTTATCCCTGGAAAACAATGCAACAAGCGCCATTACGTCACCAATCAAAGAAGATCCTTTTTATGTGTATTCAATGATTCAAGACGACAACGCAGAAGACCTACAATTTATTAAGCGCAGAGTAATGGCAAAGGTATCTCCGATGATAGAGGCAGATTATGATAACGAATTTGAATGGATCTATAAATTTATTAAATTGAATAAACGTTACGAAACATCGATCAATGATGTAATGGAAGTTATTCCACACTCAGGACTTTTGAAACCAAATGAAGTTCAATACGTGAATGTTATTTTTAGACCCAAAGTTAATATAAATGTTCGGGCCACGTTAGAATGTGAAGTATTAGGTGGACCGCCAGAAACTATAACGGTGACTGGACAAAGTTCAGATCTTGTGTACAAAATAAACACTTATAAAATTAACTTTAAAATACGATCTTTTCATGAAAATGCTACTGAAGTTTTAACTATGTCAAATATAGCACACCTGCCATTCGAATATAAAACTTACTTAAATGAGCCAAAGTTCGAAAATGATCTTCACGGAACTATTCTTAGATTAATTCCTACTGAAAAAGTTTTAGAACCAGAAGAACAAACAGAACTACAAATTGAAGTAAGACCTGGTGTGATGGGTTACTTTCATAGGACATTTCTTTTGGAAATGGGTCATCTTCCTTTTGTGCCTATAGAGGTTATTGGCTGGGGTGTCATACCTCAAGTCTATGTTTCTTTGCCAAGACCCGATATGTTTCAGGTATAAAGTTATAATATAACAGAAATGCATTTATCTTAAATATTTCTTGTTTTTATTGACCGATTGCGTTTCAGCTTGAACCAGAACTGGGTTATAAAGCAATACCAACTTTGACCCAAGAATATCTCGAGGCAATCAATGAATTGTTCACAAGCTGTATATCGGAACACTTAAATTCTCCGTTAACAGAAAAATGTTTTGAGGACCATTACTTACAAGAGGATTGGCATATATGTTCAGCTTGGGTACAGTTTTTAGTATCTTATTTATCTCATTGTAATTCTGATCTGATGAGGACAACCACAAATTCCATAATAGATATCCAAAATAGAAATTTTTTTTTGTAATATATAATGCTCAAACTTTTCCCGATCATCTCTTATATTTTTCAGTTGTCAAGAATGCTGTTATTAATATTACATTTCAGGATGCGTATCCATCTATTATGGATATTGAACTGGCTATAGAAAGAATGTTGGCTGTAAGCCACATAGGTTCACGTCCAGAAATTTTGAGCCCCTATCAAACAACTTCCAAAATGGGCCCTATTCCAGGCTTCAGTGCAATACCCTATGTCATCGACTATGGTGTTGTCATCACCGGAAGTACGGTAATGTTTTAATCTTTCAACACTATTTATAATATATATTATATTATTTGGTATTCGAAGTTTATAATTTTTCCTTTTAGATACAATGCAGTGTTGATATTATTAATTATGGTCCAATTATTTCCAAGTTACATTTAGCTAAAGGAACACATATTCCTACTTGGTTAGGGCTTAAATTATGCGGAAAATTGAATCCTGGGGAAAGTGGAAAACTTGATGTAACATTTGCGCCAACTTCGAATGATTTTACTGAATTGGAACAAAGTGTTCAAACTTCGTTTAATATAGAGGTAAATTTTGAAAATAACTTTTTAAGGTTTATCGCTTATATTTCTGTTGTAACACTATATTTCTTATTATAAGGTTCCTTACGGAGCAACAATGCCAATTCATATTAAAGCTCTTTGCGCAGTACCTTACTTGGTAACGAATGTTAAAGAAATAGATTTCGGTTCTGTGAGATGCGGTGATAAAATTGTATATTCAATTCCACTTAAAAACGTGTAAGTACTTAATAGTTTAATTTAATTTAAATTTATATTTTTTTGGTATATTAATTATATGTATATTTGTTATATAGAGGAAAACCTACTTGTATTTGGTTTGTCACTTTGAGGCTCAAAACCTCGAGTTCTAGTGCCTTAATGGTACTAGACAACGCCGGAAAATATGATCCTGGTGAAGGAGGATGGCTAAGCATTTCATTTAAACCAACAATAGAGGTAATTTTTCTAAAAAATTTAGCTTGTTTTTAAAATAATACCTGTTCTAAAACGTGGTAGGTACTATGTCATATATTTGGAGGTAATACAAAATAAAATATTTTTGTTAACAGATGGTGTATGAAGGTCTTTTGATTTTTAAATTCCACATGAATCCTAACAGAATGACAATACCAGTGGTTGGACAAGGAATTTTACCTCAAGTACATATTATTGGGCCAAATGTTACTTTTCCACCAACTTTGCCATGGGCAGAAACTACGGATATTTACTTCGGCCTTACAAACCCGTGTCCTTTCCCCATTGAACTTATCATAGCACACAGTGATAAGTAAATGCTATCGTATTTATGTATTTTATACCTATAAGCTATTATTAATGTGTTGGTGATTACAGGAAGTGGAAGGAAGAAGATGAATTTTATCAATTACTATATAAATATTATAATAAACCTGAAGAAATGTTAGTTCCAGCCATTAAACCCGGCTCTGGAATGCCAGTTGAAATAATTAATTTCTACGAAAAATTCAAGGAAAGAGTTAGAAAGTTAGTTAATTTAACATCGTTATTGCGAGTTAAGTTTTATGCTTACAAGCGTAAAACATTTATTAAATTGAAAAAATATTTACAGATCCAAGGAAGAAGAAATACTGGCTTCGAAATCAACAGTCAGAGCATCCGCCTCATCTAAGTAATATTCTGTTTACTAATATATCGATGCAAGAATATGTATTATAATAAATTCTTAATAATTATAACATCACACAGAAAAGCCAAGAGCCCCAAAAGTCTTCCAAAACCAGCGGCGCCTACAAAGGATGCTATTATTCCAAAAGTACATCGAAGCGAAGCTGAAATTGTGGCCGGTTATTATCTGAATTATTTAAAAAACAATTTATTCTTAAATATTACATTTTTTTAAATTGACATTTTAATATTTCAATATCAGATGTGATTAAGGAAATGAAAGAAGCCAAAATTGATCCCTTAAAGGAATGTCTTTACGCTTTTGAAAATACATCAACAGATGCTGGAACAGAAAGACATTCTAAAGGAATGTTAATTTTTGTGCATGGATCTCCATGTGAAGGTAGTTTTTATAATTCACCATTTAATGTTCTTATTTCTTAATTTTTTAAAAGGTAAAAATAGATGCGAATAAGATCATATAAATAAATTTTCAGAAACGCAATGTCAGGAAATAGCCTATTCCATTGGAAAGTCACTAAATTTACCAACAATTAATATCGATTTATGCATTGTAGAAGCTTTATGTGTATGCAATTGTGACGCTAAATCAATAATTATAACAGCTATTAATGAATTGTATGACGTGTCTCGAAAAAATGCTATAAAAGAAGATGCTGATGAAGATGAGGGAGAAAATGAAGGTGCAGTATATTATATTGTTCTTTGTATCGATTTTTTTTCATATACCGTAAAGTATTTTGTGATATATATATTTTTTAGCAAAGTCGGAAGAAATTGACGATAATTTTGATGTATTACTGAAAAAGATAGAATACTTAGCAAGTACTAAGAATGTAGGCACGCCACGTTCTAAAGTTAGCGACAAGAAAAAGAAAAAATCTCCAACATCATCCATTGCTTCACACACCGCTTTAGGCGCGATGGGTTCCACAACAATGTTCCACATGGTGATATGATTTAATATTTATTTTATTTAATCTTTTCTGTTTGAATATAAATATAAGGCTATAGCTTAATTTCAGGATTTAATGCAGGAACTTTTGACTGAATACTTTAAATTGCCTAAATTCGAGCACGGCTTTATAGTTGACACATTGACGAGTGTAGTAATAAAAAGTCCTCCGCTAGTCCTTACAACTGTTATTAAATGTAAACATTCTATATGGAATATCCATTTATTATTATGTCAATCAGATTTTAATAAATGGGCTCGGGCATACGAGGAAGTTCAACGAGAAACTGATATAATTGATGAGTAAATATTTTTCTAAGGTACCTAATTGAATAGTTTTATAAATGCCACGTATGAAAAAATTACGTTACAGGAACACGTGTAAAGTTTATAATGAGTTGGAAATTGAAAAAATTGTTCATTCTTTCGATAAAATGGAAAGCGATGAGTATGAAAATTCAAGTCCAGAATTAAGAGCAATATATGTTATTTATGGGTTAGAAGAAAGACGAAGAAAACATTTTGAAAAAGTTGGGTAAAAACTATTTCTTGCTCACAAAAGTATGTATATAAAATAAGAATTTCATTTTATTAATATTACGAGTATTTCATTACAGATATCCGAAAGATAGTATAACAAAAGATAAAAGTGCCAGAGGTATGGAAGAGTATAAAATCTGCAAAGCATTGAATTTAAATATGAAAACTAATTTTGTTATCGACTTGTATTTATGCTGTTGCAGATCGTAGTAAATCTATATTAGCCGTTGATAATGAATCAAAAAGGAAAATTAAAAAAGAGGATATCAAAGGTAAAATAATATTAAATGTCTATGTACTTGTAAATACGATATCATTTATTAATTGTTTTTTTTATGAATACTCCATACAGCAAAACCGACTAGCGAATACGTAATGATGAATACGAAATACACAGAATATTTAAAGAATACATATGAGAGCCTTGTAAATATAGCTAATAATTGGGTATTAGAACAGAATGATATAGGATGTCCGTTGTATAGTTTCACCGGACAAATACTTAGCGTGGCACAAAAGAAGGCCAAGAAAAAATCTGAGGTTCAAATACAGGTAATAAATAAATAACAAGTTTGAATAATTTTGAGTTTTAGTTCTTGTATAGCGAAAGAGGAAACATAAACCTAGGCATTTGAAAGGAAAAGTAATATGATGTATAGTAATATAAAATACAATAAAATAGGTTTTTGATAATGTCAATTTACATTTCTGTGATGATTAGTTTAGTGATTGACTAAATTCATAAAATCCAATAATTAAGATTTTTTACAGGGTTCTGAAGTAAGTTTCTCGCAAAGAGGATTTCCAATGACCATTATAAACTGTCCATGTCTCCGCTACAAAGATGCCATAATAAACATGTTTTCAAATTCGTCACTTGTTCGTGAAGCATTAGACGATGAAGAAAAGTGTGATGTTCTTAAGTGTCCGATTAATAAAAAAGCGTATACTGTGTTACTTCCTAAGACGTTTCCAATAATAAATCACGAAGAGCCCTTGCAGTGGTGTTATTTAGATGAACTACCGGTATACTTAATATTAATAATATTATTGGTTGTTTATAATATGCATTGATTTTACCACAGTTTAATTTTTTTTTTCGTAGATTAAAAAATGTGAATGTAATCAATTGAACGATTTGAATTTGCTAGATGATACAAATCAAGATAACGTATTAAATATTCTATCGAAATGGCATTGTGTATGCGGCAAAAAGGTAACTCGTTCTACATTATTGTTCACTTTCGGCTCTAACATTTACTCGTCACGTATTTCTTATAAATCACTGTTTTGAGTATATTCGGTGAATCTATACATATTTTGCGTTTATGAATGCGCCCAAGGTTCTTATAACAAGTTAAGTTAAAAGTTTTCTATTTTTTATCTAACTCTATAGATTCATTGTGCCTTAGCTGAAATCTGAACTTGAACTAGATACAATTGTAACATGCTTTTTAAAAAGAGAGGGACATGTCTTATCGTTGATTGATTTCTAATAGTACATAGTCATTAGTTACACTTTATATGGAATAGTTATTAAATTTCTGTTCAGGTCACTTCTTCTCAAACATCAACTAGTGAAATCCCATCTAATTCTTTAGAGAAAATTCCTGTAGAAGGCAGTGAAACAGACGAAACATATCCATTACCATTACGGAGTGTTAAAACTGTACCAGGTATTTTATATGTTTGTATGGTTAATGTGATATTTTATACCATATAGCTTTTATTTGAATCTAAATTTTGTTGAAAATTTTAGAGTTATTTTTTAAAAATTATTTAAAAAGTATTAAAAAAATTGTAGAGAATAATAGTCGAATAGTGCTGCAGTCTGGGGACTTGGTTCGGTGCAAATATGCTTTCAGTCCACAAATTGAAGGTAATTTCACCGTACGACGGTTCGTCGAAGTGAGTGGATGGCCTGATTCGAGGGCAGACATAATTGTTACTGGAATATGTGATCTACCGAGGTACTATGACACAAATATTGATATTTGTTTATAACAAACAAACATTATTTGATTGCAATAAAACCATTTCGTAAAGGTTGGATAGTCGTCCGAAGAAAATGTTCGAAAACTTTGTTAGAAGAACTGTGGAAGATAAAGTATATAAAGTCACTTATTTAGATGATCAGAAGCTTTTTGAATTTGGGCCGATTTTTATAGGCAGTAACAGGTAGGAGTTACTAATTATGTAAATCTTTTCATTGTTATGGACCAAAGATAATTATTAGTCCAATACGTCTAAGACTTATCTTAGTCTCTGATGAGTAAAGATATAAATGTGTGTGTTCCAGTGTTCTTATATTTTTAACATTATCAAAAAAATATTGTTGGTTCTCCGAGCCTGGGTATGTATTTGTATTTAAAAACTAAATACATTTGTATATTTAAATACCAGTTGTCTGTCACCCATTAACACAAATATTACGTACTTACTATTGGGACGCATACCTGTGTCTGTAAGTTTCCCATATATATTTATTTATTTACCTATATACTAAATTTTTTTGAGTCTCTGGAGTCTTGAGTCTTACCAAGTTTGTAGTGTATGTGTAGTATGTATAGTAAAATTATAAAATTCGAAAGTCAAATATTTGATTATATAATAAAATTTTATAGGATATACGAAGAAAAGTACGTGATCGATCTGAGAAATTCCTCCTTGATAACGACAGATATTGAAATTGAGTTTTTAGAAGAAACTTCTGTATTTCAAATTGACAAAACTTTCGTAAAACTAGAGGTAAGAAGACTGAAAAACGTAGTAGTAAAATGGTTTAAATAATATTAATCAATAAGATATTCGTGACCGTGCCATTATGTTAGTACACTTATCTTTCTGTGATTACATTTGTTCAGGTTATAATACATAATATAAAAAGTTTATAATTTTTGGTCTATTCTCGTTCATAGCCTGGATGTAGAGGGAAGATGTCCGTATCAGCTGCCCCAACTGAAGTTGGTGTTCAAACGAGCGTTTTGTTATTCTGCGTTAAAGATAACCCTGAAATAGTTTCAGTCACCATAGCATGTAGTGGAGTCGTGCCGATAGTTGAGATACTGCCATTAACTAAAATGATAGGTAATTGCTAATAGTTACTATATTATAACAATTTTGGTTAACTAGCGATGTTCCAATCTACCTTTGTCGTTCCTTTCTGTAAAAATAATTATGCAAAAAATAGTTTTATCGCAAGAACTAGGGTATAAATAATAAGAAATACATCACCAGTTCAATAATGGATTTAAAACCTGTATATAGTTATTAAAAATAGTTGATTTAAATTTTGATTAAATTTGATTTTGTTTATCAAGTGAAAACTTAGTTGCCAAGTATACTATTAATATCCTCCTATGTTTAATTTAATAGTTTAGTAAAATATGTTTCTCAAATGAAATAGATAAATAAAATAAATAATGGGTAGCATAATTAAATTCGTTATTTTAAGATGGTTAAATATACCGATGGTTTTCAGAATATGGCAAGCATTTACTGTATCGTAGAGAAGATGATAGATTTATTGTTAAAAATGATTCTATTCTGCCTGTTAAATGGAGAATACGTAACGCTAACGATTTTGTGGAAGACTTTATAATAGCCCAAACGACCGGCGTTGTAGCACGAAATGACAATCAAGTCGTACCAATAACCTACATAGCGTGTAGAGTAGGAGTCGTATCGAATAAAGCACTAACAATAGATGTAAGTCGTAAAATGTAATTTGGTAGCCACATTATTTCATTGAGTATGCAATGATGGATTAAATTACTGGCTTGGGGAGTGAAACGAAAGGAAAAACAATCATTGCTTTAAATCATATTGCTGATTTGCTTTGGAAAATAGAGATTGTATTATTAAATTCATAAATATTTAAGAAAGAAGTAAATACAATTATTTTTCACTCACTCTTTATATTGATTCCACGTATGGGGTCAATTTAGGAGTATTATTGCAAAGATGTCTTAAATACAAATGCCGCAAATTAAGTTTAACAAATTGTTGTTTTTTTACTTGCTACTTTAGCACAATGCACTTTTTTTTTGGCTAAACAAATTCGACGATCTTAAAATGATCTCTCTCACACTTTAAGATATACGACGCGGAAGGTCGTGGAGATCCAATGGTGATTGACACCATTTTCTTGTCTGCTGAATGTTATGATGTTATGGTTGAATGTGCTCACGAGAACCCAAGTGAAAACTATCTCAACTATGGAAATGTTAAAGTCAATTCTACCGTTGTCCGAGATATGTATTTGCTTAATCGTGGCAGATACAATGTTTACTACAAGTTAGTACAGTGAAAAAAATATAATTTATTTTTCTACGGTCTCGGGTTAAAAATAGCAATATAGTAGAAGTGTATGTAGTAGAATCGAGTAAACTGTATGATATTCCAAAGTAAACGCTCAGATTTTTCAAGTTTTATAATTTTATTCCACAAAGAAAATTTGCGTTCATTTTTTTCTTCATTCTATATATTGTTCTATCTAAACTAGAAAGTCTGTTAATTACAACACAACAACGGGGGAACTTGACGTTTAAGACATCTGTTTGAGGAAGTAGAGCTACGTTATAATATTTAATAATTGGTGGCATGATTTTGTAAATAAAATCCTTTATTTTTCTCTTTTAAGGCTTAAAAAGGTAAAAAACTTCCCGGAACCATCATTACTGAAATCGTTCGAGGCAATACCGGAATGTGGAGTTATAGCGCCATCTTTGAAGTTGGTCTCTATAGAGTTCGAATGCACACCTACCACTTCCATGAACTTGGTGAACGTCCCTGCCTACATTTGCTCTTTGTTGGATGGCAGTAAAAACCAAGTGGTCGTTGCTAAGTTTCCTGTATGTGTTACGATTGCATCGTTTTATAACACGTTAGTCCTAATTTATTTAATTTTATTTTACTCATTTCAATCGTTTGGTTATGCGTTTTTTCCATATTTAAATCCAGTAATTAATTATAAATATTCATTTTTTTTAGTTTTACTTTATTCCCTCTTGGCGAATTAAATTTTCATATTATCCCTGTTGGAAGTGGAGTATTAAGAGAAGTTATATTGAATAATACAAGTAAATGTCCTGTTACTTTCGAAATTGTTTTACCACTTAAATATCGGCCTGATCCTGAAGATCCACAACCTCAAGCTAAAATTAAAGATAACAAGTAAGTTTTAATTTTGACTTTCCGAGTTTCCGATTCCGAGTTGTTTTTTGTCTGCTGTATTTAATTCTTTACAGATTAAAGAATCCGCCTTTGAAATGTGGTAACTTTTTCATCATGAATGATGATAATTTGCTTGCCCCTGGTACAAGTAGGACTATCCAAATACAATTTCTAGCGACAGCTGCAACAACATTTGAAGAAACTATACATTTTATAATTAGCGACACTTGCCCCGCCGAAGCTCAGGGAGTTCCTCTTAAGTTAGTTGGAACAGGGGCGATGCCTACATTAGATTTTTGGAATCTGGAAACCACATTTCGAGAACATCTCATCGTCAAGAATTTATGTGAATATAAAGTTCCTGAGGTGCTATATTGTGGATATTTATAAAACTTCATTTACTATGTTTAAGAATGTTAAGAAAATATACATGCTACTTACATACTGTTTTTACAGTCATCTGCTCATTGTGTATTCGTTGAAGATTCAGTGACCCTTCATTTTTACTCCGTCACTGTTAACTCAAAGTATGTGGCTGTTATTGACCTGTACAACAGCGGTTTGGTTGCTAGTGCCTTAACGATGAAACTACACTACCAAACGAATTCCAATCAAGATATATTTTCACTGGACAAGTATCAAACTCATATAGAACCATTATTGCATAAGAATCTTGGAATAATATTTAGCCCTAAAGCTCTTGAGGTAATATAGAAAAAATATGAATATGTATGTTTAGTATGGGAAATTTGAGAAATTTTGAAATTAAATTTGAGATTCATGTTTTTAGGAATATAGAGCTGTTCTTGAGATAAGGCTGAAATTACTTCAAAATCAAGAACAGTCGTTTAAAATATGCTTGATAGGAGAAGGCGTGATACCAAGAATACGGCTTATTTCCCCCATTCTGAGACATCAGAGAATTGCCTTACTTCATTTCCCTGTAACATGTTTGGGTTCTATTAGTAGTAAAGAGATTAAATTTAAAAATGTAAGTACGGTACAGGCGATTGTAGTGGCAGATGTTATACATTCCACAAACGAAGAAAGACCGGTGTTCTGGGTAACTTCTGTCACAAATAGTGATCATATGATATTAGCTGAAAACAATGGTAAGATTTAATTTAACACACAATTCTGTGTAGCCCTTGTCATTGAATGTATTTAATTTTTAGCCGCATCGAGTGTTAGTTAAGGGATTTTTCACGATACAGAATCTTAACTGCATAAAGAAAGATATGAGCCTAGAATGAACTAAAATGTCTGAATGTTATTAAATATATTTTGTTTATTGCTTTATATGTTTTGCAAAAGCCGATTTTTTCAGACGATAATATCAACATAACCATGAAGGTAGTTGTGAAACCTGGTGAAATAGCAACGATAATTGTTCACTATAATCCTATTAGGAGAGGAAGGACATCTTGTGACGTAAAATTAACGATTTCTGAAAACCCATACGAATACTTTACGGTACATAAATATTTTAGTAGATTTTAAGTTGTAGTACAACATTAAGTAAATAAAGTAAAGTAACTGTGTCAATGCTGGCTTAAATACTCCATTACAGCGCTTTTATCAACCCCTCTAGTCCAGTGCAACAGTTTGGAATACATATTGTATTCCAGAAGTCCTCTACGCTTATTTTATTTTTATCACAATTTGTGCTGTTCGTTCAAAGTGCATAATGATTTTTAAATATCAATCAATTTTTTTTTAAATAAGTGATATATGGTTGTCGAGGTTAAGCCCGCGAGTATTCGAAGGTAGCATGTGCTTTTAGTATAGCGTCATCATTTTTTTAATAACACCAGAAACATATGATATTGTTTGATAAGTTTGAAATAAATTTATAGTTTTATATGATTAATGTGCGCATTCAAATGAAAAAATCGCAATACAAAAATGCTTTGTTTCTTGATTTGCATTTATTTATAAAAAAATGAAGTAAATGTGTTTTTTAAAATTTTAATACTGAATTATACGAGACAATTAAAAGCGTACTCCATGGAATGATACCATTTTAAAAATTGCTGTCTGTTTGATGCACTTTGACCTTACGACCACAGACAACGCTTTGTTTTTTATTAATTAGCAAATGCAGCAAAGTAGCTATTACTTAATTCTGTATTTATTTTAAATTAGGGGCGTGATCATAGAGTTATTATACATAGAGTAGGGGAGGCAGACTTGTGAGTGCGAGTGTCAAACAAATAATAAGAGGGGAACTTAAGAGACTTACAATACTTATCTTTGTCTTATTGCACATAAAAAAAGACATAGTAAGTAGTAATAGGTTTTGTCGATGGACACATTTGAGGCTACTACTGCTCTAGTATACTTTAACTCTATGTATGTGATACGGTATTTAAAGGGTAAATTGTTTAGGTGTTATGCGAGGCAGAAGCATTCATGGAAGATGTTATCTTGATCGGATTAGAGATGCTGTCTATGGATATCGATTTAGAAGCTTATAAAAATTCAGCGGAAGGGTAATTAATACCTATGATTATGCATTATACCAAAACGGAACATATGCTAATTTTTTTATTTATATATAAACTAATATAATATTTTATTTTCATAATTCATTTTATTTAATATAATTTAATAAAATGTGTATATAGCGGAGTATATAGGGGTATATAACGTGTCTAATATTATATAGACTAAGAATAAGAAGTGAAATAAGAATAAATAAAAGTAAACACAATGAGTATACAATAAAGAATAAATTAACTCTCATTTTTAATTAATTATGTGTTTAATTATTTGTGTTCCTGGAAATTTATTTACATTCCTGTTTTCTTAATTATCACTTATTGTGAGTATTTTATTAGAAGCGTTTGTACAATAAATCATTAATTATAATATTTTTTTAAGTAAAGAATTAATATAGTTTAAATAAGGACAGTCTTAGTTGTATTTGTAGAAACGCATAGAATGACGATAAAAATTACATTTTATTTTAATTTACAAATTCCACAATATTCGGAATTCAAATAGACGTAGACGTGTGTTAAGGTTTGGGAAAAATTGTTTTAAATTATAAGGCTATTAATTATGTTACTTTTGTTTATAAGGACATTATCTACTATATCGACAGTCGACAGCAGAAAGAAAAGTAAAAGTGCACCGGTAGATAAGAAGAAATCAAAACAAATAGAAGGAAAGAAGGGGAAGAGAGTGTCACAGGCGTCAGTAAAAGCGAGTGATACCAGCATGGAGCATTCCGTTCTTAAATATGTTTTGAACTTTGGTAATAAAAATTTTTTATCTGGCCCTTTGGCGCAGTGGGTAGTGATCCTGCCTATAGTTTCGCGGGTCGCGGGTTCGGGAGGGCCAACATTTTCTATAAATCTATTTGTTGACCTTTGAATCTGGCTGTTTGTCACATATCCACATTCATATTTAACATTAGTTTGGTCATATACATAATTTGATTTATTGAATTAGCTTTTACCCGCAACTTTGTTCGCGTGGACAGTTGTCGCGTGAAAGGTTGATAATAGATGGCGTTTTTCAATGTCATCCTATTCCTGTAGAATTAATAGGATTTTTATAGCCTACAAGTATATGCTACTCCGGTGAATAAGGAATAATTGTGCTAAATTTCATCGATATTGTTTCAGCGGATTCGCCGTGAAAGAGTAACAAACATAGATCCATACTCACAAACTTTCGCATTTATAATATTTGTAGGATAGAACAGGATAATGGTATAAAATATGATATTAAATTATAAGAAGCATCCATGAAGCAATAAGCTGTTAAATAAAAAGTTACTAAATCTTTATAGGTGGTTGCGAATTATGCGTTATGCATAAAAAATCTATAATTATGGTAAATAATTCTGAAAAAGTTTATAAGTTCAAATGGGAAAATGTTGAACACTTACTGGTGAAACCGTCTATTGGTTACATATCGCCTGGAGAAGAGAAAGATATTGAAATCACTTTCTTCTGTGTTCAACCAGTAACTATTAAAAAGGTAAATATATCATCCTCTTACCGTTATCCCACTTTAAGAGGAGTCGGCAAAACATGTTATAAAAATGATGTCACATGATTTGGCTACGTATTTTACGACCGGCCGGCCTACCTGACGTCAACTTACCTTTGTCGTATTTTACGACACTTTGGTAAGAAAAAGCGGTATATTCTACACAACCGGATATCACACGGCGGGTCAACTTATCTTAGTCGCCTTTTACGACACCTCGGTAAGAAATGAGGGTGATCTTTTCTACACCACCGGATACTATACGGCGGGTCACCCTACCTTAGTCGCCATTTACGACACCTCGGTAAGAAAGAGGGTAGTCTATTCTACTCAACCGGATACCACATGGCGGGTGAAATTATCTTAGTCGCCTTTTACGACACCTCAGTAAGAAATGAGGGTGGTCTATTCTAGTCAGCCGGACAAGGCAGGTTGACTTACCTTAGTCTCATTTTACGAAACCTCGGTTAGAAACGAGGGGAGTCTATTCTACTCAGCCGGACACCGCACGACATTAAAAAGGAAAATATATATTGAAGCGAAAAATAACAATGGATTATGGTATATATTGCTTTTGTAGAGATTTCGTTAATCGATTTGGTGTTATGTATTATAATGTTGGTGTTATGATTAATAATGGTGTTAAATAGATGAATTTGGTGTTTGTTTATAGGAATTTTTAGACTTAACGTTGACGGCAATAAGCGATGATTTCTTTACGTTGGATATAAAGGCGATGACTTGGGACAATAGACAAACTATCACCGTCTTCGATCATAACATGTATGTATTTTGTTTATTTTCGTAACAAGTTGCCCATAGCCCATAGCTGTGGTAGCCCAGCGGTAACACCGTGCGACTCTTTCGAGGAGGTCACAGGTTCAAACCCAGGCAGACACCAATGAGTTTGAGACCAATTTTAGCAGATCGGAAGAGGTGGGACGGTGGCGTACTGGAGTAGAATTTTTCTGCGTGAGCTTTAATACCGACCTTTGATAACCATAAAAATGGTTACAGTGGGTTAACCTTAAAAGCTAGACATATATGCTGTCGCGGGCTTTTATTTAGAACTTTGAGAGGGGAACAATTTTGTAATACATGATTTTTGAATAACTTTCGCCGTTTACTTAGCGCACTTAGGGAAAGCTAAAAATTTTACCGTTTTCGTAACATTTTTTTTTGCTACTCCTCGCCTATTAATTTTAGCGTGATGTTATATAGCCTATAGCCTTCCTCGATAAATGGACTATCGCAACCTGAAAGAATTTTTCAAATTTACTTTTTGAAGTTTGAAGTAAGATTTGGATTCATTTAAATTAGTAATAAAACAGAATCAAATTATTTACAGGGATGTTGATGTTAATGAAAGGTACGACGCCGTTATGAATGAACAAAATGATACACACTTTACTTCCGCAAATACATCAGATGTGATCAGTATGATTGTCGTGTACTCGGCTATGACAGAATATACTAAATATGTATGCAATTTGGAACAGGAAATTACATTACAAGACACGTTTATTTATCAAGTATGTATTGTTATTACAACTGGTTACCGCTAGTGGCGTAGCTAGACAGATTGTCCCCTTAACGTAGTGAAATGTGCCCTTTGGAATGGATTTGCACTAATTTGTTAACATGTCCTCATTTGCCATAACTCCGGTTCCCGCCACTTGACATGTGGCGCCCCCACAGTCGAGTTTTTAGTAAACAAATTATCACTTATTTAGTCATTACATTTTATGACTAACTTTCGCGTCGTGTGATGTCCGACTGAGTAGAATAGATCACTCTCTTTCTTACCACGGTGTTGTAATCGGCGAGTAAGCCAAAATTACATGCCGTGTGGTATCCAGCTGAGTGGAATAGACCCACGCTCTTTCTTACCGAGGTGTTGTGAAAGGCGACTGAGGTAAGTTGATCTTAGGCAGGTGGCCGATCGTATAATACCTAGCCAAATAATTTCAAAGCATATTGGTAACATGTGACAACATGTTTATAACATTTTGTACCGACCCCTCTTAGAGTGGGATAAGGGTAGGAGAATGATAATGATGATTTTAAGACAATGAGTACAAATTGATGGTGAAACCAGGGAGCGCGTTACATTATATTTAACATTTATTTATTGTTATATATTTATTGTTAGATATCTATGACGTAAACAAAAAATAGATGCGATTCAGGTAAAACTTTTTGGATTGGACGAGATGCGGGCGAGCGCTATAAGCTAGAATTACTGTTAGAGTGAATAATTCGCAAAGATACATAAGAATAAACACACTAAAGTAAGTAAGTAGCGGCCTGTTACTATCCCACTGCTGAGAATAGGCCTCTTCTCTCCGTTTTTGGAGAGAAGGTTTGGAGCTAAGACGTACCACGCTGCTCCAGTGCGGATTGGTAGTTAAATAATAAAAATAAAATAAACACACTAGTAAAATATATTTTACAAGTGTTCTGGATTTCAGATAAGAGACTTTAAATTCAAAGTAGAAAATACTGGGAAAGTACCAATGAAAATTATATGGAACTTTATAATAGACGACGAATATCCCGCCCGAACAGATAAGTATAGTATAGAAAAAGAGGTAAGTTAAAAAATCACAAGTTGACAAATATTAATCTATACTAATATATAAGGCTGAAGAGTTTGTTTGTTTGGTTGTTTGAACGCGCTAATCTCAGGGACTACTGGAATGATTTGAAAAAATATTTGAGTGTAACATAGTCCATTTATCGCGGAAGACATAACATCATGCTAAGATGAATAACAGAGGAGCAGCAATAGAAAATATTGCGAAAACGCCAAATTTAAAGCTTTTCTTGCGTGTGCTTCGTAAACGGTGAAAGTTACCCAAAAATCTCTTATAATTAACTCACAATAACTACTTCAATTCGGAAAAAAATTTGTCACAAACTGATTTCCATGCGGGCGAAGCTGCTGGGACAGCTAGTATTGTATAAAAAAAATATTTATTTCTTTTAGCATCCCAAAGAAATTAATGAGGCGGAAAGTTTCATTGATTCTGAATATAATCAAAATCAAGAACAGGAGATTTGTCACAGAGTGGATGAACGCGGTATGCACATATTTCCACATTGTTTAATTTAATATATTTAATGCCTAATACAAAAGGACAGGTACTTAATCCAATCCAGTAGAACGTATAAAGTTTTGTTAAAGTCTTCATAAGGATACTAACATAATAATGCAAGAATATTTTGCTATTAACCATTATTGACAAGAAGGCGGTATATGGAACTTTATAATATTATATCCGGCTGAGTAGAATAGACCACCCTGATTTCTTACCGAGGTCTCGTAAAAGGAGACTAAGGTAAGTTGACCCATCGTGTGGTAACCGGTTGAGTAGGATAGACTACTCTCTTTCTTACCGAGGTGTCGTAGAATACAACTAAGGTAAGTTGATGTCAGGCAGGCGGCCGGTCGTAAAATACTATCAGATAACAACCAATGTTTATAACACGTTGTGCCGACCCCCCTTATAGTGGGATAAGGGCAGGGATGATAATGTCACTTATTGAGTTCGCAGAAATTGTTCAATTAATCTCTTACTCTTAAACGACATGAAATTTATTTATTTTATTAATTGAAAAGTTTTGTTACAGATCAGAGTAAAATAACTTTATTCAGTGGTAGCCCAGGAAGGGAGAGTGTTGATACGTGGTTTGAAGTAGATCTGCCTTTTGTCATTGAACCTGCGAAGGATTGTTTGAAACCTAACGAAAGTCGAGAATTTAAAGTTACTTTCGCTCCTGTAGAGGCATTTTTGTTTAATGTCAGATTAAAAAGTACTATAGGTAACAATTTGATGTTTCTTGTGTTAAATAATAATACGAATAAGTTTGGCCATACAAAACTGACAGGTAAAGCTGCCAGTATTTTAGGAACATCAATGCAGGTAAATTGCCCATTGCAATGAAATCGATAATTTTGAATTTTTTTTTAGTTAGTATTAAATTAGTTTTAATTTTTTTTAAGTTTTTATTAAATGCTTGTTTTTTGTAAAATATTTTAGTTTAATTTAATATTGATTCTTATTGTTAACGAAAAATGGAGTCGAACTTGTTTATTGTCAATTTTTCTATTAATATAGTGGTTTTTAGCTGTGACAGCCTAGCATTAAGACCTTGCGACTCTTTGCAAAAGGGAATCACGGGTTCGAACCCCGGGTCGTCACCAATGAGTTTTTCTGTTTATACTTATGTGTCTAATTGATAATTGCAATTTATTACACGTTTTATGTTGAAGGAAAACATTGCGAGGAAACCTGCATATCTCTAGAGAATTCTGGGGATATGTGTAACCTACAAATACACATTGAGCGTGGTAGGTCTTAGTTTTATTCTTCCCTTGTCTCCAGAAACGAAAAGAGGACGCCTATATTCAGTAACTTTCATAGCTTTTTGTATGATGATTTCATTTAATAACACAACGGTTACAGATATTAGCGCTTTGTTATGATTAGACGAATGCTTTCAGACAATTTAGATCCATATGATCAGAATATATCCTGTAAAATACTAGCCAAATCTTTGGTTCCGTATGTACACCTTGATATAGAAGAGAGTGATTATTTGACATCTGGCAGACGAAAAATAACCGGAGTAGCGCTGCCTGAACATACGACAGTATTGGAATTTAATGTTCTTGGATCTGGCTGCTACAAGAAGTAAGTCAAAGCTTATTTATTTATTTAGACATACATAATGTTAGAAAATAAGAAAAATACCACATGTACAAAGGCAGACTTATCCATAAAACGAATCTCGTCCCGTGAACATTTGAGTTACAGAAGGAAAAAGACAATAATTGAGATATGGGTGATATAGAAAGAAATTAAAAAAATAACGAAAAACGATGTACTGAGATAAATAATACACTCGAGATAAAACAAACATAGAAAAATTGTGTAATATAGATAATAATAAATTTAACTATTTAAGCTTTTCTAATATGGTTTTACATAATCCGTATTAATATTATAAATGCGAAATACTGTATATGTCTTTCTGTCTGTCTGTATTTTACACTTTCACAGTTAATCCGCTTGACTAATATTAATGACACTTTGCAAAATTATAGCTTACATATCGGGGTAACATATAGTTATAAAATCCCCTTTCTTCTTTCTTTCGTCTTGTTTTATTAACACTCTTTCGGGTACAGCGATAAAACGCATCGTTTGATAACTACATTACCATTATTACTGATATTTTTGATTTTTTTAATTATTATTACCTACCTACTTATAACTTAAAAGCTTAAGTTGGTGCGAACAAGGTCGCGGGTAACACTGTTTGAACATAAATATGTTTCATAAATAGAAAACATTATTTTAAGGTCCTTTAATGTTATCAACCCAACATGTGAGGGCTACGAATTTATATTTGAGATGGTTCTCTCGGATAAACCGGAACTTGTCCCTATGCATTGCAATATGCTTAAAGGGTATGTAGAAGGTGGTACCTCTACGGAAGTTGTCTTCACTTTCTCGCCAACAGCACCAGGCGTAAGTCAAGTAAACTAAGTCATCCTCCTGCCCTTCTACCACTCTAATTATGGTCGGTACATGTTATAAACATGTTGCCACATGATTTGGCTTCGTATTTTACTACTAGCCTGACGTCAATTTAACTTAGTCGTATTTTATGACACCTAGATAAGAAATGAGGACGGACTATTCTACTCAACTGGATACCACACGGCTGTTTAACCTACCTTAGTCGCTTTCTACGACACCTCGATAAGAAATGAGTGTGGTTTTTTCTATTCAGCCGGCTACTACAAAGCTTAGTAAACTAAGTAACAATCACACAACTAATATTATATAGTTATTTTAGAAAATGATATTACTGTAGCTTTTAGCAGCTTTTTGTCTTTCTTTAAATTTTTGTTATCCCTAGTATTTAATTTTTTTTTATTACAAAGAGTAAAAAAAAGTAAGTACTCATTCTAAAATGACTGTTTTTCGGTAGGTATATGAATCACAATGGAAGTTTATCATACCGGTGTATTCTCTAGTTATGAATCTCCTAGTAGTCGGTATAGTGCGTGAGCCGGAAGTGATATTTGTACCAACTATTTTGATTATAAGAAACTCATTAGTGGGTTTCACTGTTACTAATGAGGTTGTGTTAAAAAATAACGAAAATGAAAATTTAAATTTCGAGTTCAAAGGTAATTCAATTTGCAATGAGTCTGGTAAAACACCAGTCATTGTTGAGCCGGAGCGAGGTGTTCTTAAGCCAAGATCAGACACGCCTATTAAGTAAGTTATATTTTTAAAAGCTATTTCTGTATAAATTAAATGTTGAATAAATTGTAGAGTAGTGTAACGCAAACGCAATGATATAATTATTTTGCTAAATTCACTACTCATTTTTGGGCTGAATCGCGATTGTAGAAAAATTATCTTATCATTACTTTTGTACGATTGAATCATGCAAAGTTACATCTATCCCTATGTCAATTTGATCCTCAATTACTAAATTAATTATAGTGAATGATAAATAATAATCGCTTATCAGCTAAGCGTTAAATTTGTGATGTACGTTTAAACAGCTTTTTTTAGATATATTATATATATGCTCACCGTAGGAAATTGGTCCTGGTTAAAGTGTGGCATGTTATTTATTATATGTATAA
Source organism: Morpho helenor (assembly GCA_029227775.1). Classification (NCBI taxonomy): domain Eukaryota; kingdom Metazoa; phylum Arthropoda; class Insecta; order Lepidoptera; family Nymphalidae; genus Morpho; species Morpho helenor. The sequence goes on from JARGCU010000025.1 coordinate 14,892,492, forward strand.
GATTAAAACTTGAAAAATTATAGGCGATATCTTTGTATTTAATAACCGCTAGGCTATTACATAAAAATGACAACTTGACAAAGCATAGTATTTACTGAAACTGTCACAGTAGAATAAAATAAATGTAATTTTACTTTTGATTTGACAAAAATATATTTTCAAGGATAATTTATACACCAATCGAAGACGGGCCGTTATCTTTTAAGATATTTTGCAGCGTTACGTATTTAACGAAATTGATCACGTTATGCGTGAACGCATTGAGCCATTCTATAAAACCTAAGGTCACCTACTACTTGATAGGAAATGATCACATATTGAGCAGTGAAGCAGTCACCAACATCCATTTGGACCAGGTAATCACTATTCATTTAAAAAATTGGGTAATTGTTGACATACAAAGGGAACACATGGGTTCACATATAATGGGAACACATCTTTGCCGTAAGAAGTTGGTTGGTAGAACATTGTAAAGGTAGCAAAGACCGCATGATATGTGCGCTCAAGGTATTGAAATTTGGTACAGTAATTTTAGGTAAATACATATTAGTAAGAGCTTCGACCAACATCTCAAGAGGCTCTCGCTTAGTTGTTGGATGAAGTGGCAGTATTGCTTGAGAAAACAAGCATTCCTCTCTCTGGAATTCTAATCACCGGGAGTTTAGTACTTTTTCTTCTCTCTATGTTCTACATTTTTTCATATTTTAAATAATGGGGTTTTTTTAAAAAAGATTTAAAAATGTAATGAAATTTGTAAATAAATGAATGAGAGTTATAATAATAATACATACAAAATATTTTATCTAATGTAATATTGCAATCATCTTAAGTGACAGACGTTAATCAATACCTAAGAAAAATATAATAATCCGTCGTAAGTGTTTTTTATAAATGCCCACCGGGTATTGTTATTCTCTATGGATTTTAGATTGCTTTGAAACACGCGAGGCAATCGTAACAATGGCAGTTATTCTATTCCAACTACTTAATGTAAATTTGATAATTTTTTTTTTTGGACTGGTATAGTAGGTATACTGGTATAGACTGGTAAAAAGGCTCTTTTTCTTTTCTCGAGACCGCCCGTTCCCCGACGAATTGTCTGTATGCTGTTATTCCTAACGGCTTTTACAGCGTCACCAGGCGGGTTGTTAAAGGCTAGGGTACAGGCGTCTGCAGTATCTTCTTTCAATTTGGGAGTGAAATTATCATCGAGTCATCATCCCTCCTGACCTTATCCCACTCTAAGTGGGGACGGCACAACATGTTATAAACATGCTGTCATGTGATTTGGCTACGTATTTTACGCCCGACTTACCTTAGTCGTATTTTACGACACATCGGTAAGAAAGAGGGTGATCTATTCTATTCAACCCGATACCAAACGGTGGGTCAATTTACCTCAGTCGCCTTTTACAACACCGCGGTGAGAAATGAGGGTAGTCTATTCGACTCATCCGGATAATTATCAAGTACGATATTATAAACGTATAGTTAATTTCAATAACAGACAGCATCAACGTACGAAAGGACTATTCCATTCCTAATCAAAAATGATGGTTCTGCTACGTTCTTCTTTGACTGGCGCTACAACACAAGTGCTGTCAAGAAATATCTTCAATTGTACGTGGAGCCCAACAGTGGGCATGTGACACCTGGAAACGAAGTTGAATGTGTCCTCCATTTCACTTTAAAGAAAGTTCCTGTACAAGCATTTCCGTTAACTCTATCGGTAATTATGAAAATTTTGTATGAACTATTTCATGTCATCGAAAACCTTTTATTAATAACGTCACAAAATGTTAAAATAGATTACAGTGAAAATAAGAGGAAAAATGTACAGAAATGTGACGTTACGAATTGGAACAGCAGTCAGCTTAAGTAGAGGTGTACCTCAATGCTGTCAATTGCTACCATTGTTACTTAAATCTAAATCTTAATCTAAAGACAGTAAAAACGACTGTGACAGACAGTTAAATATAGAAATGATAGTAGTAAGAATGGCAATATATAATTATTTACACATATGCATATAAAAGCAAAGTTAACACACATTGTACAGTCGCAAATTAAAATTTATATTTTAGATTTCTTCCTTTCTTTAGATATACTATTGAAATTAATTGCTACGAAATGTTACACTGTTATAAATAATTCTTAAAAGAAGCTATTGATAATAATAAATTAATCCTTAGACCAGCTACAGGTATAAGTGTCAAAATTGAAGAAATAAAGTTTTCAAAAATTTATACGTATTATTTATTTCAGATTTCCGATGGTCCTGAATACAGTATATATCTTCATGCGGAAATTGAAAAGCCATTGTACCATTTCTCTTGTATGGAGTACGACTTTAAAAGATGTATAGTGAATGCCCCAGACGCAACGTACAAAAAAAATTTAGCGTTTGAGAACGACGACCAAGTTCCCATTACGTGCGTACCGGTAAAATAATTAATTGTATAAATGTAATGACTCGTCTTCATAATCGGCGATTACAAACGATTAAATGCGAGTACGATAGTACAGAAGGCATACTTAGCTGTCCTTGCCAATCATCGTCTATGATCCCCTACAACCCTGGATTGTCGATTATTCGGACACTCATCAAAGGAATCGCTAGATGATACGTATGATCGTATGTATCGTATGATAATAGGTAGGGACGATTATGTGGACTATTGCCCGATGATTGTGCCGATTATAGACGATCACACAATCGACGATCATCACCGGTAGTGAATTGCTGGCATTATAATTGTTTGATCCTAGTTAGCTACCTAAATGACGTATACCCGTATTGTTAACGCCTTAACCAAAATTAAATGTGCACTGCTTCATGATGCTTCTGATAACTTGTTATTTCCTTTATTGTTTGTGCATAATTAAGAATTTAAAAACTATTTGTATCAATTTTAAATATATTTTATTGATCAAGACCTATTAAAACTTCATTTACTATTCTGATTAAAAGTTTAGTAAATAATTCAACCAACTTTTCTCTCTGCGTTTAATACTGTATTAAGCTTTATTAAGACATACACATTTATAACATTTATACACACATAAATTTATACTTTTAGTTTAATAATCAAATTATTTACTTTCTTGCTGATGTCTAGCAAAATAACATATTTTAATTTTATAGCTTGGATTTGAATTTTTCGAATTTACCAGAGTTATACGTTACATATAATCAAGAGAGCAGTATTGAGCCTAAAAAGAGGTTAAAAATTTCGATATATTTTCGCCCGAAACAAGTGAAAGAATATGAATTTAAACTGCAGTTTTGGGTTAACTCCTTGTGTGAAGAAATCGTCACAATTAAAGGAGAAGGTAAATATAGTAGGAAAACATAAATATTTGGGTCATAAAACATGACTATTTAAGACTAATTTTGTTATTTCAGGCATTCCACTTTTATTCGATCTATACGAAGGCTGTCAAAAAAGTTTTGATCTTGGACCAGTGAAAGTAGGAGAGAAGATTGTGCGTCCTATAGAAGTGATGAATCACAGCAAAGTACCAATTGACGCAAGCTTTATATTCAAAGTCATGTACCAGAATGTAGAAGACAACACTAACTCAGAAGGAACTAGCGTTTGTCTTAGTCCTAGTGTTGCTAATACCCAAATTTCAGAAGGTCCAACTAGGTATTAACATTATATATTTTCAATGAAGTTCATTTTAATACAGTAATCCTTAAAATAAAGGCCTGTTACTATACTACTGCTTGGTATAGGAGTCCTCTTTTCGTTTTTGGAAAGAAGTGTTGGAGCTAAGACATACCACGCTGTTCCAATGAGGATTGGTAGGTCACACCTATCCCCAGAATTCTCCTCATAATGTTCACTTCGCCGAAAAGCGTTTGATTAATTTGAATTATCATTTAGACAAAAGTTTGAACAGAAATCTCATTGGTGCCTGCCTTTTGAGAGAGTCGCCCGGACTCACACCTGGGCCATCAATGCTCATTTTTAAGTTAAATTATTAAAATAGATTCTATACAAACACCAGCTAAGTAAAAAGTTCTTAGCACATTCTTTTTTGGTTCTAGAGGAGAAATGCTTCAACAATATAAAAAGGATAAAATCCAAGATCAAATATCGAAAGATTCGCAGAATGCGCTATCGTCATTAAAAGTGATACCCAGCAAGTGCACAATCAGACCCTATATGAAAGTTCCATTGAAGATACAATTCAAACCCATTGGCATGATAAGCAACCTTGATGTACAGGTTAGCTTGTCATATAGTTTGACTTAAATAATTTATGGCCTTGTGCTGTTTTAGTAGTTAAAAGCATGCCAAGTAGGTGCCACTTTTAAAATATACAGTTTTAGATGTTATGCTTATAAAAAGCAGATTGTGTTATGAAATCTAAATGAAATATACAATACTCTACGAGTTTTTACAAAGAGTAACTTCCATTTGAGGTACGCAAACCGTAGCATTCAAATAATTAACTTTAGATGTATTAGCAGACTATCAAAACTAATCATTATTTCATGAAAGCTGTCAATTTAGATCACCGGTTGATTTAAAACTCTACTACGAAATCGTCAAAGATAAAAAAAACTCAATAGGCATTGTGACACACAAATATGTAAGATTTAGTTAAAGAAGAAGCAATAGCAATAGTCATCAGATAAATAATACAAAATCTTTCCTAAATAGCTGAACATGAGAGTATTTCAATTTGAACGTCCGTTGGTCCGTTTAAGTGGTTGTGCGACAGGCATGAGTTTGCACTTCAGTCAGAACTCCCTGCAGTTTGGACGCGTACGCAAACGCGGCTGCAAGATACTGAAGGTCATGCTCTTCAATCAAGGAGACTTTGGTGCCAGGTATTATTAAGCCCACTTAATTTTTTGTGGTCTTGAAAAATTTTCCAGCTTCGTAAATGCCTAATTATGTAAATTAAAAATGTTTTAAAGATTGACCGCCGAGTTTCTTGCTGGTTCGTTGCGGCAAGAGCAACATTCCGAACCAGTAGCGTCATTAATAATATTCATTCTTGACGATTCAAAATTGCTTAAAAAAGATTTTTCAAATTTATTTCTTCGTTTTATTCATATTTTACGTAAATGGAAAATTGCAAAATTTTTCAAGGCTTCGTTCTCAATTCTTCGTTCTCGTTCGTTCTTCTTCGATATCTGTTAGAAAACATTTCAAATCAGTATTGGAAAAATTAACTGACGACACTCGTTTTGTATTGTTTATTACTATAAATTCTTCGAAAAAATTTCTTGGTTCTACTAATTTTGTTGTATCTGTTGTATATTTTTATGTTATGGAAATTATCATGTTAGATTTCGTTTATAATTAGAAGAACTAAAGTTGAAGCAGTCAACCAATTTTATTATTATTTTTTCCTTTAAATTCAACGGCGTCTGTATAAATCTGATCCTTACCTACAGATTCTGGTGGCAGCCTCTTGTATCGAATGAGTTCACGATATCGCCTGTGCAAGGAAATATTGCAGCACACACTAATGTAACATTTACAGTTACATTCAGACCAATCAATCACAATCCTTTTATTAAAGTTTGGGTATGTGTTTTTTATTGGGTTTTGGTCACGTAAGTTAAAATAGGTGATTTAATACAGTAAGAATACAAAAAATAATTAATTACTTATATCTCGCACGTGCCACGCTTTTTGAGAAAAGTCTATAAGTAATACTAAAAGTAGAGTGTATATATCCATTTTCATATCTTACGCATGGAGGATTCGCCAAACGCATGCACTGCGACCCCTCACCAGACTATTGCACTGCACACATTTACTACCGCAATGTCAACTCTAGTTTGGCCCTGTAGTCGAAGCTTTAGATAGATTTCACGAAAAATTCGCAAACATTTTGCGACTTTATCTAATCGCGAATTATAATAATTCGACAAGTAAGTAAGAAGTTTTATAAGATCAACGCTTAGAACAATACAAAAACTTAAATATTGTGAAATTGTAAACTATTCCCTACTTACACGCCTCTATTTTAAGTTTTCCAAATATCACATATAATATGTAAATAATCTAATTTTAGAGAACTTTTATTCTAAGTTTTAATCTTTCTTAAGCGGGTATGTTTATCATGGTATTATTTTTTACAGGCGTGTTGCAATATAGAGAATTATATGCCTTTAGAGCTAGCATTGTATGCTACATGCGTGGACGTAGGTAACATTCAGATAAAAACTATGTATTTGGAATGTCCCGTCAGAGAAATTAATACACAATACGTGGTTGTGACCAATCCGTAAGTTTGTTGTAGTATTATAATTAAAGTAAACTTCATACATTGATTTAGAAAGTTTTGAACAGGATTATAACTGAAGGGTCCAAAAATGGGTTTAATAAAAAAAATTAAGTATTTTTTAAAAGCTTTTTTTAACTTGCAATGTACTCTTATGTGACGGAATCTTGCAAGTTAAATTTCACCCATTTCCCGGTGTCTGATTGAGCTGAAATGATATATATTGGTCCATTCCCGATGACAATGCATGTTTATGATAAGCATGACCTGATGCTGCTGCCAGTATTGGCTCCAGACGAGGGAACTGCTCAACGGTTAACAGTAGGGACATGAAATTTTGTTTAAAGTTTTTTAAAAGCCTTTTAAACTTGATTTGCTTAGAGTGACTTAGCTAGAAGCTTGTACTAAAAGTAGGACACTATATATCCTCCTGCCCTTATCCCACTCTAAGTGGTGTCGGCACAACATGTTATAAACTTGTTGTGACATGATTTGGCTGCGTTTTTACGACCGGCCGCCTGTCTGACGTCAACTTACCTTAGTCGAATTTTACGACACCTTGGTAAGAAACGAGGGTGGTCTATTCTACTCAGCCGGATACCACACGGCTATACTAAAAGTAGGACACTACAAACGTATAATGGATAGTGTAGGAGCTTCTTTACTTGTAAAAAAATGACTTTAAAGTGTGACGTCATAGATGATTGTACTAAATTTGTTTTTCCTTCCATAGTTCGGACGATATGTGGCTTATTTTATCTGAATTATCAGGCGGCCCGTTTGAGACGTTGAAGGAATTCCACGTAGAGCCGAATTCAACTTTCGACATACCAGTACATTTTAAACCGAAAACTATCGGAAAACATGAGGTTTGAGTAATGAATACCTTCTATTGATTTGGTCTTCGCAATGAACTTAGTCCAAAAAGATTTGAATTATACTATATTTCACTGGACCGTTGGAGCAGTAACCTATCAACCGCTCAGCGGATTGCGGGTTCTATTCCCGCCGACGACCTAATAATAATTTTCCGGTTCTTAGTGTCAATGAGAAAATGAGAAATATTGCTGGTAGTTACTGTAATAACGCACTCAGGGTCTGGTAATATCTGATTTTGATGAGAAATGAAGAAACTATCTATACTAATATATAAAGCTAAAGTTTTTTTTGTTTGTTTGATTGTTTTAACGCGCTAATCTCAGGAACTACTGGACCTATTTGAAAAATTCTTTCAGTGTAAGATAGTCCATTTATCGAGGAAGCCTATAGCTAACATTACTAACATATATAGCTAACATTACACTAAGATGAATAGGAGAAGGGCAGTAATAAAAAAAAGTATGAAAATGACAAAATTTAAAACTGAGTAAACGGTGATAGTTATTTAAAAAAACATTTATTACAAAATTGTTCCCCTCTAAAAGTTCTAAATAAAAGTCCGCGACAGCATATGTCTAGCTTTTAAGGTTAATTCACTGTAACCATTTTTATGGCTATCAAAATACTATATTACGGTTTTAATCTGTCCACGCGGGCGGAGCTGCTGGCCGATTGCTAGTATATTTATATTGTGTGTATAACAGAGTCAAGTTTTATATTCACCGTTGGGCGAGAGTGCTCTTTTTGTGACGTTGGTGGGCGCCGCCACACACCCCAATCCTAACGGCACCGTTAACATAACTGTCTCGGCTAAAGAGTTCCACACGGAGGATCTGCTTGTATACAACATCACCGAGGTGAGTTATTGAATGTTTCACCCTTCCGTTGTCGTAATGACTAATCAAAGTCATACTATCAGCCCTCCACTACACGTCGCCCTAAGCCGTGGTCCGGCCTCACAGGAGGCACCCTTAAGAAGACGTTCCTCGACTCTAGTAGAGCTTCTGCACTCTACTCTCCGCATTTCGCAACCTCGACGATACTTCTGTGCTCGCCCGTCCCATCCAGTGACGCTGTAAAGGCTAAGGCCGTTAGGGCTGTTATACAGTCAATTCGAAAAAAAAGTAATTTTACTTTTTAGCTTGAAAGGTTAAAACACGATTTATATTTTACTTCTCAGTTCTATTCATTGTTAAAATAAAGTTGATATAATTGATAATTTTTAAGTTTTTTATTTCATTCTATTGTCACTGGTTCGGTTTGAATCAAATCTGAGTTGCTCATAGTGAACAAAATTGAGTTCAAAGTATGAATTGTACAGATCAATCAAACACTTGACTTATAGTAAGTTGAGAAAGTGCAAAGATTTAATTTTGTCATCACAGCTTTGATAAGATTCAATTTATTTACGGATAATAAAGTAGATTGCGATCTATTTGAAATTCTAAAAGGGCAAATATTCTGACATAATTAAAAATATATGATCGGATCATTTTTATTTTATCAGAAACTTCGTTTCTATAGTTTTTTATGTTATAAGATCATATTTTATTTATCATGTCATTTAGTTCCCAGAGTCCTACGTAGTTTCAACAGAAATCGTCCGTATTGTTCCTGACAAATTTGAAGGTTACTATGAAATTAAACATCCGGATATAATCAAAACATGGGGAGAGGCAGCCGCTACTTGTCGTTGGACTTTCGTGTGTTATGAGGAGTGTGAAATATATGCGAAAGTTAGTAGATTTTTTTAATCCACGTCTCAATAAACAAAACGAGAAAAAGAGATTATGAAAACTACTAAAGCTACTATACTTGACGATCCACAGAGGTTTAAATTAAGTGTAAGAAACACTTATACATAAACCATATTTTGACTGGCCCGGTTGGCGTAGTGGGTATTGACCCTGCTTTCAGCTCCGCGGGACGCGGGTTCGATTCCCGCCGAGGGCCAACATTTTCTATAAAAAATGAATTTGTTGATGTTCGAGTCTGGGGGGTCTGTATTTAAGTATATATTTAAAATATATATAAGTATATATTCACATGTTGTCTGTCTACCATAACACAAGTATTAAGTTACTTTGGGGACGGACTTTATGTAAAGTAAAGATGTTTAAAAGATTTACCGCCGAGTTTCTCTCTGGTTTTAGGAATCGTATCCGCAGAACACCCTAGAGATATGCAGGTTTCGTCACGTTGCTTCTTGCACCGAAAAGCACGTGATAAAATAAAATAAAATAATTGATTAGAAACATAAGTATTGATAGGAAAACTTATTGGTTCCTGCCTGAGGATTGAGACCACTTATCTTGAGAGAGTCGCACGATCTCACCGCTGGGCTATCACCGCATAAACGCAAACGTATGAAAAATGAAAGGCCCCGACCCGGAGGTGGCGCACTCTGGGGTCAGAGTTGCTGCTGGCGGGGATGGGGGCAATGTCTACAACGGTACCCTGTCACCGCTACCAGCAGCGTGGTGGAGCACTGTCAGGTTTTTAGTCGGTGCGAGTCCGACTTACCCGCACTCGTCCCCGTCGGACGGTGATGAATCGTAATGGGTTTTCCTGACATAAAAAAAGCGTATGAACAATGTACGTAAAGAGTAACCTTTATACAGGTGATGTTTATAAATGAAGAGAGTCGCGAATACCAGTTCTACAACATGGAAATAAAGGTGACCGCGAGCAAGATCGTGGACACCCTGACATTCATTTCACGTGCCCGTGAGTCGGTGCAGCGTGAGTTAGTCATTAACAACCCGCTAGCCACGGACGCTACCTTCTACGTGCAATGTGATAGGCTGGAATGTCCTGATATGATCCAAATAAGCAGGAAATCTGAGGTATTTATGAAAAATATTGAGTTTTCTATATCAACAAGTCCCAAGTTTTAATAATAATCTACTTACTCGTAGAACTAGTTCAGCATATTCTATATCTCCACATACATCTCCCCAGTGCTTACCTACGCCCGCGTGGAAAGACTGGAACCGTAATATACTCGTAGTCTCTTGATGACCATAAAAATAATTAAAGTGGATTAACCTTAAAAGCTAAACATATGCTGTCGCGGACTTTCATTTAGAACTTTTAGAGGGGAACAATTTTGTAATACATTGTTTTTGAATAACTATTACCGTTTACTCAGCGCACGCAATGAAAGATTTAAATTTCGCCGTTATCGTACTATTTTTTATTGCTGCCTATTCATCTTAACGTGATGTTATATAGCCTATAGCCTTCCTCGATAAATTGACTATCTTACACTGAAAGAATTTTTCAAATAGGTCCAGTAGTTCCTGAGATTAGCGCGTTAAAACAATCAAACAAACAAACAAACTCTTCAGCTTTATATATTAGTATAGATAGTTTCTTTATTTCTTATCAAAATCAGATATTACCAGACCCTGAATGCGTTATTACAGTAAATACCAGCAATATATCTCATTTTCATTTAATGGAATTATTATAATAATTATTTTCAAATAAACTCCCATAAATAGTTCCATACTTTGATATAAATAAAAGTCCAAGTTTCTGAACATGCATATGATATATATCGAGTTGATATTACGTTTGCGAACGAAATAATTCGACTGAGTTATTTAAATAAGAATATTTAAAATAACGATTGAAAACAAATAAGCAGAAATTATTTATAATCTATGAAACGTATAATAATAAACATCATCCTCATGCCCTTATCCCGCACTAAGTGGGGTCAGCACAACATGTTATAAACATGTTGTCACATGATTTGGCTTTTGTATTTTACGATCGACCCCCTATCCGACGTCAACTTACATTAGTCGTATTTTACGACACCTCGGTAAGGAATGAGGATGGTCTATTCTACTCAGCCGGATACCACACGACAGGTCGAATTACCTTAGTCGGCTCTTACGACACCTCGGTAAGAAATGAGGGTGGTCTATTCTACTCAGCCGGATACCACACGTCCAGAAACGTGTAATAATATACCTTTACTTTATAATTTTAGGCTCCTCTTGCAATGGTTTATTCGCCGCTTGTCGTTGGGGAGACACAAGATATTCTTGTAGTGAGCAACCAATTAATTGGATCATACATATACGGCGTAGTATTAAAATGCTTGCCAGCTAAAATTAAAAACCTTGAGTTCACTACACCTATAGGGTGCTGCATACCATTGCGTCTCAGAGTGCAAAACAAAAGTGATGCCCGAGCGAACTTTATAGCTACGGTAATAATAAGTTTAATACAAAGATTTATGGGTAAATGTGAATTTGTAACGCTTATTACTCTAAGATAATTATGCTGACCTAAATAAAGTATAATATGCTACAATTAAGCGATAGATATATCTCAGTTTCGATTACCTGAGACATAGAAACATATTTAATGTTTCCCAAACTTGTTGGAAATTGATATACCTATCATAATATCGCCCTATCCGAAAAATAAAGGTACATGTCCCATGTATAAGCATAGGAAATGTGACTTTATTCTTCGGATAAGGCGATACGTGTGTCGGAAAACTGTGAGAAAAAATTAATCGGCTTTTATTTAGTTATATTTTAAAAATAAAAATATTTTATTACATCTGTATTATTTCAATTGATCTGCAATATCTATAATCTTTTTTTTACCAGAGCTTATAATTTTAAGTTTAAAACAGATCCTTAGTTAACATAATACCAACCCAGTAACGTACCAATAAATATTTTAAAGTAAAAATGAGTTCATTTAATTCGTCAGTTTAATACATATTAAAGTGCTTTGTTATACGTAGGTATCTCATCCATCGATTATTACGGAGAGAGAGTATAGTTTAGGACCCTATGAAAAAGGGAAATTCTTGGTGTGGTTTGAGCCAACAGAACTCGGCGTGCAAAAATCTACGGTGTCATTTGACTCACCAGTGGCTGGTGAATTTGTGTAAGATTTTTGTTTACTTTAAATTGTTGAAACAACTGTTTCATTAGAAGAAGCGTATATTAATTAATGCACAAAAAACTAGGCATCAGAGTTTACCTAACAGACGTCAACTTTTAGCTTTAGTATAAAAGGAGTGGCGACAGAACCAAAACCTCAAGGACCTTACGAAATCAAAGTTGGAGGATCAATTATCATTTCGTTCAAAAATATATTTGAAGACACGCGAATGTTCAAGATATACGTAGATCGTGAGGAATTCTATACCAAAAACCTATACGAACCAGTGAAAGCAAAGAAGGTAGGGAAACGAACATATACGTACAGTATATTCTGCTGTAAGCTAAGATGTCTTAACTTCCGCATATTTAACCCCGTCATACCCTTTGTAAAGATTCTGATTACTTTATTAAGCATTTGCTGTTCGAACAGTCGTCTGTGGCTCAATCGGGTTTCGAATTTGTCTCAATACAGATATCAACAGTTAAAAAAATGCTCCGACAGGATATAGTATCATTCATTCGGTCATTCTAAAAATCTCTAAAAGTTTCATTAAAAATTGGTCCAGCCGTTTCGGAGTCTATAAAGGAATACAGACAACATTAATTTTTATATATTAGATTGGTCATAAAAAAGCGTTTATCCCCTTTGGATTTGTATATTGGTAAATAGGAAAATTGGTATATAGGTTATATACATATATAGGAACTTCGTGAGCTCTACATTGTATCTACATTTGTTCAAAATCTACGTTGTATGGTAGTTAACAGTACATATAACGCGACGTGAAGCTTGTTACTTTTAGACTCGCTTAGCGGTCGATAGAGGGATCGGAGTGCCTCTACGTGATCAAATCAGAAATGAAGATATCCGTAGAAGAACCAATCACCGATATAGCTCGCCGTGTCGCGAAGCTAAAGTGGCGATGGGTGTTGGGTTCTCAAGGTGTTGGAATGCCGACCCTGTCCATCGGTTGAAAAAGAAGAGAAGAAGGCTTTCGACTGGCCCGTTGGCGTAGTGGGTAGTGACCCCGCCTTCAGCTCCGCGGGTCGCGGGTTCGATTCCCGCCGAGGGCAAACATTTTCTATAATTGAATTTGTTGGTCTTTGAGCCTGGATGTATATTTGTATTAAAATATGTATTTAAAATTATATAAGTATATATTCACCAGTTGTCTGTCACCTATAATACAAGTATTAAGTTACTTACTTTGGGACGGCCGACCGTGTGTGTAAATGTCCCATATATTTATTTCTTTTCCCCATACAACATTTATACCCCATGTATATGTAGTTATTATAATTAGACTATTATAATTTTTATTTATTCTTCAGGATTTAAAAGTGACAGTATTCTTGAGCGAATTGATTGATTTGTCTATAATGCCCACCGGTTGTCTCACCATCGAAACTTACGAAACTTCAGAACCAAAAGTGCAATGGACTTATTTCCTACAAGGCACTCTGTGATTTACTACTTACGTTATTTTCGAATTCATTTTCATATTGATTTGTCGTAATATATTTTACCTTATATTAAATAACTTTTTTATTTTCTCTTATCCATTAATAGTCAAAAGTGGCATATACCTTAACTTAATTTTAGGCTTTATCATAAAGGGATATTCATACAATGAGTTTTGTTTAATATTGCTATTATGTTATAGGTATAAATTAATTCGTTAACAATAAATTGCTAAAGGCTATTAGTATATCATCCAACTGAAAATATATCTATAAATAGAAACATCATCCAAAGCCACAAAAACACTACATATATATATAATATATGAACATATATGAGTAGATAAATATCAAACGTAAATATGTCCTTTATAAGTGAAAAAACGGTAGACCAAATTATTTGTTTACAGATGATGTCAACGTTTTTTCGCATATTTTAATAATTAATTTAGCTTCATTTTATAATGATTGCCCCTAATTACATACATTTTTTATATAAAACGGTAAAATGTAATTAGGTAAAACTATTAAAATCAATTTGGACATATTGGGATTTGAAGAAAAACATTAGATTTATTTGTTTTTGAAAAGAAATAATGTTTGGACATATTAGAATTTGATTTAAACTACTCGTGACGTCATAAGGCGCCACTGCTTAGGGTTGCCACTTACGCCTTGATAGGATTTTTGTTTTAAGAGAGACCCGCGTTTGACCGCAATATTGCCTGATATGGCTAACAAGAAATAAAAAAACGTGCGATTAAAACGTTTAATTAATTATTAAGTCTTACATAAAAAAAAAATCATACTCCAACTCCAAGAAATGAATGATTTTATTTAACCTAATTTAATTAATTAAAAATACTCAAAGTTGGCATTTTCAAATTACGAAGTGTGAAAGAATTATAATTCAGAAAGGGCACCGTAACACGGTCCATGTTCGCGGTGAAGTTTCGTATCGAAATGACCTTTGCTCCTACAAATCTTTGACCAAGCGCGGAAAAAGATTAATAGAACTAAGTCTGAGAAACATACCAGTCGGAGTTCCGGTTAGAGTTGCTAAATTGAACGATGTCCAAAATGAATACGAATGCGGACATACAATGACCTCTCTTATTATAAAAATATTATTGCCAGGCTTGACACTAGCGCTATGACCAATGATTCAGATATTGAAAGTGTTATAGATCCCGGAGATATGGAAAATGAAGAAATGAATGATTTTATTTAACCTGATTTAAGGTTACTAATATACAAAACAAACTCAATAGGTAAATACCTGATTAAACAAAATCGCTTAAATAGGTACTAATTAAAATCACCAATGTAGTGGCAGCCCTAACACTAATTCAAAGTATGACTGTTAAAGTAGTGTTATAATAAAGTTTGACTCACAATTTTCGCGTTTTCTCTGCTTTTTTTTGCTGCGTCTTCATGTTACTTCTTTTCCTGGATTTATCAGGGTCCACATTCTTTATATTTCTATCCATTTTCACTATATAAACTAATTTAAAAAATTAAAGCACAGATCATACACTAATTCAGTAATTAATGCAAACACTAATGGACGCCATTGTGACAGAACGGAGTAATTTGATTGGTTGGTTTGGAGTTTGGACTTAATCGTTTTTGTTGCAAATGCTTCTATGGACATAATGCATTTTGCAAAAGAATGAAGCTTTCAATTGAGAACTTCTTAAAAATTACGACGACATATTTGAAATATTTCAGACTGTTTAGATTTTAGTTTAGTTTAAGTTGACATAAAAAAGTACATTTTCGTCTATGGTGGACATATTGGTGTTTGATATTTATCAACTCGTATCTTAATCTATATTCTAATGAGAAAACGCGGGACAATGACGTTCTCTAGATTTGGTATTGTTATTTAACTATGATTTTAAAATTTTAGTAAATATATATATTGCTGCTCTTATGCCACTTTAAAGAGGAGTCGGCACAACATATTTTTCACTACCATTTTCTATCATTCGTCAATTCTGGCGCTACTCCTTTTATATGCATGTCATACTTCACACAATCCCACCATCTCTTTTTTGGCCGCCCTCTCATAAATACAATAACTTAAAATGTTGTCAAAATGAAAAAAAAAAACAATTTTCAAATTTGTGTTTATTGATGTCACCAATCGTTAACACTTAAATCTTGTACAAGGTCTTCTTTGTCCGGTACATTTTCTACTTCGACCACTGTTTCCTTTTTCTGTCCTTTCTTTTTATTTGCCTTCTTTTTTGCTTTTTTCGGTTTTGGTTCATTTTTTTCTTCCTCCAATTTGAATTTATCTACTTCATCTTCACTATCTGATGGGAAAAGAACTAGAGGGCCCTTGTGCTCAGGTTTTTTCTCTTTCTCTTCTAGATCAGCTATTTTCGGTCTTTTAACCATCGGTAATTCTCCAGCAATTTCGTCGTTCTTTGTAATTTTCTTTCGTTTTTGTATTCTGTTGACCTTATTCCAGCTTTCGAAGAATGTTTGTAAGGGTGTCCCCTTAGTTCTAATGCTTGCTTCCCACGCTGCTACCATCTTATCTTCACTTAAGGTAAAAGTTATCTTTGCTCTTTCCTTCTCAATGAACTTGGAATTTTCCTCTATTTTTTCTAATAACTGTCGCATTTTCTTTGTGTAATTCGAAACTGAGCAAGTCTTCAGGAATTGCTTCATCTGAAAGAAATATACTTATTTTAAAACCTAATATTTTCATTGTTGTGATAGCATGTTAAGGATGTAGTAATAATGATGGACATGGTAATTACATACAACAATTTAATTACATACATACAATTCATAAACGTGAATAATTTATTTTACATTACAAAAGTTGACTTTGATTATCATCCTGATATTTCATACACTTGAAATTGAAAATTTCCTTTACACAAAAAAATCATAGTGTTAAAGGAAATTTATATACCTGTATAACAGCCAATAGTGTTATATCTGGGAAAGCGATTGAAGATGACTGGTTGGCTGTATATTCTAGAAGTAAGGCATACACTCTCTCAATAACAGAGTCTTTGAACCCATTTTCCATTAACTGTGACTTTGCCAACCTCAGTACACATGAAAAATCTAAGGGTTTCATAGACACTTTCTTATGTTTTTTATTGTAGTCATATGATGTTAGAACCTGGAAGCAAAATAAACTTTATATAACAAATTAATTAACTCCATGAGGACATATTAATTTTACGCCGTGTGGTATCTGGCTGAATAGAATAGTACCACCCTCATTTCTTACCGAGGTGTCGTAAAAGGCGACTAAGGTAAGTCGACCCGCCGTGTGGTATCCGGCTGAGTAGAATAGACCAACCTCATTTCTTACCAAGGTGTCGTAAAAGGCGACTACGGTAAGTTGACCCACCGTGTGGTATCCGGTTAAGTAGAATAGACCACCCTCTTTCTTACCGAGGTGTCATTAAATACCACAGAGGTAAGTTGACGTCAGGCAGGCGGCCGGTCGTAAAAACGCAGCCAAATCATGGGACACAGCATGTTTATAGCATGTTGTGCCGACCCCACTCAGAGTGGGATAAGGGCAGGAAGATGATGATGATGATGAGAATAAATAATTTTATATTAAATATTAATATAATTCAATTAATCACTAACCTCTACAAGGAATGGTAACACTGGAATAAAAGTATTGGTTTCCTTAGAAAGATTTATGAGGATCTCTACGCAATGGAATCTCAGTGGATAATATTGGTGTGTTGGTACCAGTTTTATCGTATTTGTTATAACCATCACTAGAGGATAAAGGAGTGGTTGTAATTGGGGTCTATTTGTTGTTCCTGACAATAGATCTGCCCACAAATGTAATGAATTTATATATTGCCAATTGTACACTGCTTGCCTGTTTTCAATTTTCTGCACAACTATCGCATTTCGTAAATGTATAGCTAGTTGTCTTATATAGAGGAATACATGTCGATATGACACATTTAAATCCAAAGCAAACATTTCTACCAATGATCTTCTCATAAAGTTTATTCCTGGCCAAGTAGATGGGCTGACAAATTTACAATTTTTAACAAATGTCAAGTACATTGCCTTCAGCACTAAATCCAATAATGATGATTGTTGGTTTCTCGTTATTCTTAATATACATAGAAATGCTAGCACCCGTACAGTCTCCTCACTGTTGCTCCATAAAGATATTAATTTTTTCAAAGCTTGTTTTGATATACTCGTAAAACAAGCAACATAAACGGACATTTGATGCAAATGTTTTAGAAGAACAGTTAATATGTTATCTGAAGTAACACTGCTGAGCAGTTTTAATAAGTCCTTGAGGTAAGCCAGTAAGTGTCCCTTTATTTTGACGTAGTGTTTACATTTCTGTGGGTCCTTGCCAGACTGTTCTATGCCCAAATACTTTTTGATAGCAGCAGGCAAATACAAAACACACATTTGTATTACAGAGTTAAAGATTGATGAACCTGAAAAAAGCGAATGAAACAGCTTTCAATCAAATAAAAGTATCAAAGTATTTTAAACTGAGCATGATTAGGGCTTTGTACAAGATTAATTGACTTTATCCGAGTATAAATTATAAAATTTATTCTTGAAGTAATTACTAAGTTGCAAGCAGTCCTCCTTTACAGAGTACTGTTAAACGGTCATATTTTTTAATGTTGTTGTTTTACTAGCAAGGACATTTATTGACTATTGTATGGATATCTACTTTTCTGTCATTTATTTATTAGAAGTTTGGTATGTGTAACACCAATAGTCGAGTTTATTATGGACTAGGATAATAAAGCGACAAAAGAACGTACACAGCTGCACAGTTTTAACTAATTTAGGCAACTTAAAAAGTACTTTATATTATTAAATTGCTGTCATTATTGAGAGTGGGTGTAATGGTATATAGAGTGTATCATTGTATGGGAAACAAGCTAAACCAACCAAAGCAAGTGATAACAACTCTTTAGGGAGTTTGTCATTAAATCGAGTAAAGTTACATGGAGTTAACACTGTATCTAGATTCTAAACAACTAACATTTGACTACAATAATAATATGAAGTGTTTATCTAATCTATTTACCTTCAACTTTATATTCCCCTGTAGATGTACCATCATCACTTGTAGCTCTCAACATAGCTGCATTGAAGACTTTAATAACAGTGGTTAATGTTGTCAATTTAATTTTGCCTTCACTCTGTAAGTCTGCTTGCCACTGTGCCACCATCTTGAGGGTGACTCTTCCTTGAGCAGGTTTAGCACTTTCATCCTGTAATCACAAACCATTCAAATCAAATATCAAAATAATCTTTATTCAAATAAGCTTTCGAATCATCAAGGACTGATCATCTACTACTGATTTTAAGTGTTCTGATTCGTTAAGTACAAGAACACTGTTTGTTATGTTTAATTTTTTTACATATTTTTTTAAATCAATTCTTTTATAGATTATATAAAATTTATATAAAATAGACTGAGCAATAGTGGTACAACTCTAAAGTGGAATGTTAAACAGGAAAAACATTAAATACAAAAATATTGAAAACTTTCTATACAACAAAACATGCTAAAAAAAATTTAAAAAGGATAAACAATTAATTATAGAGAGTAAGAAGTTGATTTATACCTCAAAATCACTCTCGTCACTATCGCCGGTAATTGGCCCCGGAGTGTGGATCGTGTCTCCATCTTCGTCATCTGCCTTGTCTGATTTATCATCGTCTGAGTCCGCCTCAAAGTTTAAAAGGTTTTCGTCATTTTCTTCGAGGAAGTTGTAAAAATCAGGATCAATCTTTTTTAATTTCTCTAAGGATTTTTTATGATTTTCTGGATTCAGTTCTTCTTCAGAATCTAAAAGATAAGATGAGTAACTATAATGATAGTAAAAAAGAAGAATATTTATATTTATTTTTGTACTATAATATAAATCTAACCTGAATTATTTGGGGGTTGTGGCATTTTAGCTTTTTTAACTCTCTTTTTCTGGACTGACGCCATACTGATTCAATGATAAACGGATCGTATGTGTGGCTTTTTATTTATTTTTAAATATAAAACCAATTGATTTTGTATTATTTAAAACAAAACCTCGTGGTACAGTCGTATTTTAAATACTATAATTTGACATAAATTGACATTGACAAATTGACAGCAGACAGTTTTCAGCGGTATTTATTTTTGTCTATGGTTTCAGATAAAATTTAAAAAGAGTAGTATAATTTTCTTTCTCACATATGAAAGAATATAAAATATGGAACGACAGTTAGTACAATCTATGATTAACTTAAGTATTTGCTTTAGAATATATTACAAGCTTAGTATGAAAGTGGTCGAATTAAAAAAAGTAGTTTTGTTTGAAATTACAATAAAGTGTAGCCACATTAACGACCAGGACTTAGGAGAGGACAGGTTTTTACATTTGTTGAAATCTGTAAATAAAACTTCAAAATTGAGAGACAAATTTATTTAGATAATAAAACAATTTTTTAAAGATAGTTTATGGAAAGTTATTGATATCACTAAAATAGGCTACAAACCGGAATGTCAAATTTATTATGACGTTTTCTTTTTCGTTCTCCGAAAGAAGTGACGAATAAGTGTTTATTTGCTGTTTAAATTGAAAAATATGGCTGCTGAAATTAAACCTGCACCAAGGACACCAAACGATAGGTTTTCTACAACCAAGAAACCATCACTTCTCAATAAATTAGAAGGTTGCACCGACGATGTGAACGCAGCAGTTGTGATTCCTGGCGAAGATGGAGTTATTAGTGTTTGCGATGATAAGTAAGGATTATGATACTGTGTTATTTGACCTTCTGTATATAATAATCAAAATCTACAACTACGAAACATTAAAATTGTTTATGCCCATTTTTCTGCACTAATATCTTAAAGGTCCGAAATTAATGAGCAGTGTCTCGATTACGTTTTAAATTAAATTCTGTTTATTTGCCAGGGAATAATATTAATAACAAGTTTTAAATTATAATGTAAACTTTGACTAAACTAATTATATGATATGAAATTGGTGTCAATAGAAGATGATGAAATTTTCTTTATATGTACTAGCAATCGGCAGCGGCTCCGCCCGCGTGGAAAGATAAAAACCGCAATATAGTCTTTTTATAACCATAAAAATGGTTAAAGTGGGTTTACCTTAAAAGCTAGACATATACTGTTGCAGACTTTTATTTAGAACATAACATATTCAAATTCAAATAAAAGTTCTTATGAATTGTCAACTCTACTGCTGGTTCGGAAAGCTGTTCCTACCAAGAAGAGCCAGCAAGAAACTCGGCAGTTGCTCTTTTAAAAATATAAATCTTGATACTGTTTACATTAAGTTGTTACTATCTTGTACAGGTTCAAAGAGAGCTATATCCACACATTCTTATTTTCTAAGTAATCTTCAAGAGCATAGTAGTAGGCTTTCTATTATATAAGGTTGTTAGTGGCTTCAAATCCCAGCCATTATACTACTGACGTGAATCTACTCTTAAAGCTCACTTACAAGCATATTTAACTTCTATCTATCTATCTATCTAGTTTCGGGAACGCCCCTCGGTGCAGGGCGGGTGGTCAGCTCCTATTCCAGACTATTCCACCCATTTCCCCATGTTGGGACAAGGATTTCACTGCTGTCCCGACAGTGTCACCTGCTCTAATCTACCAGTGGCTTTTACGAACCTGATAATATCCCTGAAGGAGATATTTGTCAGATCCTCAACTTCAATTTCATCCTTACCTAGTATCTCCCATCTTGCCAGCGAGTACATAGGGCACTCAGCCATGAGGTGAAGACTCGTTTCTTCCTCTCCACACTCTGGGCATGCAGCATCTTCTATTATTCTCATTATTGACAGGTGTCTGTTCAACGGGCAGTGCCCAGTTGCAGCCCATATTTAACTTAGCTGGAGGGGATAGTTTACTTGTAATTTGTAACCCAAAATTGCTAGTACCCTTAAAAAAAAAATGTTACCAATTTTGTGATCAATTTGTTGCAGACATTATTCCAATGCAAAAGTATGTTTTATGTAGTATTTTATGGCTGTTCACAGAACAGTTCGTGTATGGCTGAAAAGAGATTCAGGACAATATTGGCCGAGCATCTGTCAATACATGCCATCAGGCTGCACAGCAATGTTCTACACTCCAGAAACGCGACAGCTATTCATAGGTCAAGAAAATGGCACTATATCTGAGTTTACCCTAGCTACAGACTGTAATAGAATAAACCCTGTAAGTAACTGCTTATGTTTTATATTAAACATGTCTAAAACACTTTTGTGGGCTCAAACAGTAAGTATAGATAATGTCCCATCCTAATAATAAAGTTACATATTCTATGTTTATACATGGAACATGTAACTTTATTCTTTGAATAGGGTGATAAGTTATATCAAGCCATCCGGCTGAGTAGAATAGACCACCCTCATTTGTTACTGAGGTGTAGTAAAAGGGACTAAGGTAAGTAGACCTACCATTTGGTATCTGGTTGAGTAGAATAAACCAACCCTCTTTCTTACTGAGGTATTGTAAAATATGGATAAGGTAAGTTGATTTATTTGTTTATTGATTAAGTTGATGTCAGGCAGACGGCCGGTAAATTATTTTATTATCACTTTTGTATTATGGATCTCTGCTAAGTAACGCCTAATTCTATAAATTATTTATGAACAAGGTGTATAAATACTTAGAACATCATTTTGATAAATCTCATACGGTTTAGCCAGCGTTTGCAATGTAAGTGGAAGAAATGTAATTATTTACAAAAACCTAAAAAATTACAGTATTTCTCTACTCCGTATTGAATGTTATTATACATACAAACCTTCCTCTCGAATTACTCTATCTATTAAAAAAAACCGCATCAAAATCTGTTGCGTAGTTTTAAAGTTTTATGCATACATACGGATATATGGACAAACAAAGAATGTGACTTTGTTTTATACTATGTAGTGATAACACTTAGGATAGTTTAAATGTATGAATTTAATCGTTTTCAGACTAGAGAATACTTGGCGCATACACTACGCGTGACTGCAGTGGTTTTCTCGTTAAGTTGTGAATGGGTTCTCTCTGTGAGCCGGGACAAGTTATTTTCGTACCACTGCAGTGAGACCGGACGCAGGATCGGCGGCTATTCTTTCGAGGCATGGTGTACAGCCTTACAGTATCCTTTTTACGAGCTTATATAAACTTCACCTGTGTGTGTATGTAACTGATTCGTTTGAACTTAATTTTAACCTACTTTGAGTAGACAAAATAAATTCTTAGTACTTCTACTAAATTCCTAGTAAAATAAGTGTTTGATAAGTATCAAAAACCACAATCTTTATTTATTTAATCTTTATTTTTTTCAAGATCTACTGAAGGTATTTTGTACGGTTTTTACTAAAAGATTATAATTAAAAGATTACGGGTAAACTGATTTTGATGGGACTTTAATTGGAAGATAGAAGAGGTAGTGGTTTACATATGGGGTACTTTCCCCAATTTATCCAAGAATTCCCACCGTGTCGGAATTTATGCGGGAACTTTGTGACAGTAAAATAAATTACACGCAATACGTTATATTTTCCTATTTTCAAAAGAAAACAGATTTTTGTAACCTACATGTTGACCTAGTATGTAAGCTTTAATTTTGCAAAATTTTAATAATTTTTTGTCTAATTTAGCAGTGAAAGCGAACAGATAGACTTTTGCATTTATAATATGAACGCTTCAACGTTGGAAAATAGGAGATAATGATAAAACCAAAGTTCGCCATTACACTTTATTATGAAATTTTAAATAATCTATATCTATTATTATACGTGTTTGATGTAATAATATTTCCTGAACAGCTGTAATTAGGTTCGACTCACAGTCAAAATACGCGTTTGTTGGTGATTACAGCGGGCTGATAACAATGTTAAAGTTAGATAATAACGGCGCCACACTAGTCACTACGCTGAAAGGCCATACTGGGTAAGTTAAAATGTTTCCCTTAATCCGACAATCATTTGACTGAACTTGTCATTAAATAAATAAGCTTTTTATAATTTTATATTTTAGATTATTTATTTGGGTCGCGGGTTTGATTCCCGTCGAGGGCCAACATTATCTATAAATGAATTTGTTGGTCTTTGAGTCTGGGTGTATATTTGTATTAAGTATGTATTTAAAAAAATATATAAGTACAAATTCACCAGTTGTCTGTCATAAATAACATAAGTATTAAGTTACTTACTTTGGGGATGGACGACCGTGTGTACACACACAGTTTTTGGGCACTGAAAAAATGCTAAAATGTAGAATAGAATGCATATTATATTTTAACTACAGTCAAATGGGGTGAATAGATACAGAATTGAGGTTTAGGTTCATTTTTTACTAGTCTAGCCTGCAAGTATCAGGTTCATGTTGGTATCAAAAGTTGAGTCTCATTCTGAAGTTTCTTTAGATACCTCGGATCGAGCCCCACCTTCCCAATTATGTTTTTAATTTTTTGTCCTTTTATGTTTTTGTATAACTTTTCAAAAAACTACCGAGCGGGGCTCGGTCAATGGAAAGCTTTAAAAAAGCTTCTTGCCGAGGTGTCGTAAAAACATGTAACAGGTTTAAAACATGTACTAATCCACTTAGAGTGGGATAAGGGCAGGTGAAATGATGATAAATTGTAATAAATATTACATTATAGTTACATATTCTCAATTTCTGTGATATGAAGCATATCCAAAAAATGATGTAAAAAAATATTAGGTTAGTAGTACCGTGTCGTTCTTAAAAAAAATCAAGAATAATGGCTCTAAGGCCTTTACATCGCACGTATTAATTATTACATTTAGCTTAATTTTTCGTGTGAAAAATTAGTCTTTGTAAGTGTTGTCACGTTAATACGACGAAGGCCGCTACTGTTAAATGTTAATGTGTATTACGTCATCTCACACGAAACAGATAATTGTGTGGTTTAAATGAGGTATGATAATAAAGATCTACATGTTAAAGGCTGTGATTGCCCAATGCCGTGTGGTATCTGGCTGAGTAAAATAGACCACCCTTATTTCTTACCAAGGTTTCGTAAAAGACGACTTAAGGTAGGTTGACCCGCCGTGTGGTATCCGGTTGAGTAGAATAGACCACCCTCATTTTTGACAGAGGTGTCGTAAGCGACGACTTAAGGTAGAATGACCCGCCGTGTGGTACCCGGCTGATTAGAATATACCGCACTTTTTCTTATCGAGGTGTCGTAAAATACGACTAAGGTACGTCAGACAGGTGGCCAGTCGTAAAATACGTAGGCAAATCATGTAACAACATGTTTATAACATGTGCCGATCCCATTTTGAGTGGGATAAGGGCAGAAGGATAATGAAATCTTTGATAGGCCAGCGCTGAAATCAAGGGACTCTTTACTGTTCAAACATCGGGCTGAGGTTTTCTGACTGGTTCTGTTAAAATATCTAATTATATCTAATTGATAATTGCAATTTATCACACGTTTATGGGAACGCATTGTGAGGAAACCTACATATCTCTAGAGAATTCAAGGGATATGTGTAACTTACCAAATCGGAGCTGTGTGGTAGGCCTTCGCTCCAAAAACGTAGGGAGGAGGCCTTTGCCTGGCAGTGTGACAATAAGAGGGCGTTACTTTTTTTTTTCTTTTTTTTTAGACTGGAAAATACCCTTTATGGTTACCGCCGCCCGACGGGAAACGGCGACGGATATGTCGGACTCGCACCGACTAAAACAACCTGTGTGCTCCACCACGCTGCTGGTGGCGGGGACAGGGTACCGTTGGACACATTGCTCCATCCCCGCCAGCAGCAACCCTGTACCCCAGAGTGCGCCACCTCAGGGTCGGGGCCTCTCTAAAAGTGGCCCCTCCCTCCGCTAATCGATGCATCGGAAGCACCAGATGCATCGACCGCCTCGGGGACCTTGTAAGGCGGGCGTCCGATAAACCCCGTTCAGAACGCCCGGAAGGTCCCCGTTAGGGCGGCACGCGATCGTCTTGAGCGAGTCGCCTGCAGCGGATCGAATACAGGGAAGGGCCTTACTTTTCCATATGGGATAATAACAAGCCGTTACTAACTTTGGTGAACTTGAAGTGGTTGATGGCGACACATCACTGCCGATAAAACCTCCTTGTCAAGCGCCTCAATAACGAAATAACGGAAACTAAAAAAACTGCTTTTTAAAGAATTTCAATTATATACACGTCCTTTTTTTATTTATATGACATGTCTATTTCTAGCTCCGTTCGGGTGTTAAATTGGGCACCAATACCACAGTTGTTGTTCAGCGGTTCCTTCGATCAAACTATCATCGTATGGGATATTGGTGGTCAAAAAGGGACAGCATATGAACTTCAAGGTCATAGGTAAGAAGAGTTTTAAAAATATTACAAAAAAAAAAACAGAAGTTACAATAGAATTATTTTGCTGTGATCCGCGTTTGTTAAGAGAATCTATGCAATGCGAAATAAAGCAGACAATATTCTTACCTTATACATGCAGGTCAAATAGACCACCCTCATTTCTAAGGTAAGTCGACCCGCCGTGTGGTATCCGGCTGTTAAGAAAAGACCATCCTCATTTCTTACCGAGGTGTCGTACAAAGCGACTTAGGTAAGTTGACCCAACGTGTGATATTCGGTTGAGTAGAATAGACCACACTCATTTCTTACCGAGGTGTCGTAAAATATGACAGAGGTAAGTTGACGTCAGGCAGGCGGCTGGTCGTAAAACTCAGCCAAATCATGTGACAGCATGTTTATAACATGTTGTGCCGACCCCACCTAGAGTGGGATAAGGGCAGGAAGATGATGATACATGCAGGGCAAGCCACTACACGTATCACAAAACGCCGCCATCACTAACACTACACACTCACTGCCATAATCTCTACGATTTTTTCGCCCCAAAAATGAAGCATCAATAAGAGGATAGGCTCCACGGACATAGGAAAATATTATGACACACTAATATATATATAATAATAATAATAATTTATTGATTCCAGACACTACATCCATTTTGTTAGTAAAAAATAAATCTTATAGACTATGTTAGTATTATGACTATTACTAATTAAATTATTCCATACCTTACCATTTATGAAACACTGGGAATGAGTATGCATGCGAATCCAGTGCTTCATAAATGGATTATCAAGTTTTTCACTCAGTACTTTCAGAATACTGTTAGAGCTTCACCGTATTCTATTCATCACTGATTCTGCTCTTATTTAATAAAACACAGCATGTAATGCTTTCAATCAAAGACTAAATTTTATTCCACAGATAATATATACAATATTACATTACATTTCTTATGCAGTCTGTAGGTGGCGCTAGTATGTATAATATTAGTATTATTTTGTTACAAAACAATCTAATATAAATAACATCCTGAACTAACAAAATAATCTACACTCCAAAATTATATATAACTTTAAAACAGATATACTATAAATTGCAGTATTCTTTATCATACATACATAGCTGCAGACAACGTTTTTTAAATTAAGGTAAATAGATAATTAACCAATTATTGACAGTAACAAGGTTACTGGTCTGTGGTACGTCGGCGGTTGCCAGAGACTAGTGTCGTGCGGTGAAGACGGCGCTCTCGGAGTGTGGGAGATGGGTGTGCAGCGACGGGAGACGCCCGCGTGGCGCGAGTCAGACCTGTGCCAGCTGTGTAGGGCACCATTCATATGGAATGTACGAGCCATGATGGAAAAGAAGCAGCTAGGTGAGTGGCATTTATATATCATATATTTGTATATCAATAAACGACACCTCGGTAAGAAAGAGGGTGGTCTACCTTACTTAACCAGATAACATACGGTGGGTCAACTTACCTTAGTCGCCTTTTACAACACCTCGGTAAGAAATGAGGTTGGTCTGTTCTACTCAGCCGGATACCACACGGCTATCATCTGAATTCCCAGTATATAAATATTTTTGTGTATAAAGTTAAATAGATTAATAATAGAAAGAAAGAACGTTTATTTCATCCTTCCGTGATGCACATATGTTAATTAAAAAGAAACTTTAACACATAACACAACAGAACAATATGATACTAATAACAATAAATATATGAATATACTGGATACGACTATAAGAAGAAAATGGCTAACAGCTTAGTATAGCTCAGTGTAGTATAGTTTTAGCTTTGCCATTACAGCAGTTTAAAAACACCATTAATAAAAGGCTAATACAGAAAGCCTACTATCCTATTGATGATTACTTAGATGATAAGAATGCGTGGACGTAGCGGATACGATACTCTTCGACCCTGTACAAGACAGTAATGACTAAATGTAACTAGTAATAAGAATTATATTTTTAAAAGACCAACCGCCGAGTTTCTTGCTGGCTCTTCTCGGTAGGAACAGCGAACCAGCAGTAGAGTTGACGATTCAAGTTAATCCATACTAATGTTCTTCTTCTTCTATTTCAACCTATGGACGTCCACTGTTGGACATAGGTCTCTTCATGGGATCTACACAACACACGATTTTGTGCCGCTTGTATCCAGCGGATCCCTGTGACCTTTTTGAAGTCGTCAGTCCCTCTCGTAGGAGATCTACCGAAACTGCGCTTTCCGTTGCGGGATAGCCATTCTAACACATTGAGACCCCAACGCCCATCGGTTCTTCGCACTATGTCTGCCCATTGCCACTTCAGCTTCCCGACACGCTGAGCTATGTCGATGACTCTGGTTTTTCTACGGATCTTGTGCTTTCTGATTTAATCACGTATAGATACTAATGTTATTAATACCAAAATTTCGTCTGTCTTTACCGCCATGGCTAATCTACATAATAAGTTAATTTAAATAAATTCCTCAAGGTCTCCGCCAGCACCACTGTCGCTGGTGCGGCGCGGCAGTATGCGCGACGTGCTCCCCGCACCGCCTGCCGCTGCCCGTCATGGGCTTTGAGTTCCCGCAGCGCGTGTGCGCGGCCTGCTACGATACCTTACGTCACGAACCGTACGTATTTATATATTACAAGCTTTTATCCACAACCGTTCGCGTGGACTTTAGTCTTGGAATAAACAGTAGCTTATGTCACTCACCAACCCTGCAAATATCTCCATCACATAAAAATCACTCACGATGATTCACTCACAATCACGATGCGGGAATACTGTGAGAGATTTATCGTTTTCTCAAGACCAAAGGTTTATAATTTTAGTAAATAACCCGTATTACTTATATCAATTATACATTGTAATAAGTCAGTTAAATTTATTCAGTAAAAATAAACCAAAATATATAAAAACTTTCTTAAAATGACTCTTTCGACGTTAGCCGAAATATGTGATATTCTTATAGAAACATTTTTCCGTTGCAGATTCGACTCGACTTTGACACATCGTAAATAAAAAAACTTTCATAGTCTGATAGGAGATGACGTTTTGAATGTCATCCTATGCCTGTTGAATGCATAGAATTACTATAGCCTATATGATATCCCGATGTATAAGGAATAATTGTGCCCAATGTTATCCATATTGGTTCAGCGAATTCGCCGTGATAAAGTCAATCATACATTCATACTTACAAAACTATACACTTGCATAAACTATAAATACAGATAAAGTACACCTATTTTTAGCAACAGATACAATACATTAGACAGAGAACAACAGATTTTCTCTAATGGCGAATGAAAGCAAAATAATTAATTACTTTATAGATCATTATTTCAATACTGTCAGCATTTCTTTTGCTTTTCAGCCGTGAATCCTTAGCGTCGTTCCATGACATGAAGCACGCGGTCGCGTCGCTCTTTGTCGATGAAGCTACAGGCCGGATGTGTACAGCGGGCAAAGACCGTGTCATTAAGGTAAATTTCCTTTCTTTCCTTTTTTATCTCCAATGATTCGTTCAAAATCATGTATTTAAAAAATTCAGCTGTCTTGTCCTAGGTGAAAATCGTAAAAGTCTTTTTAAAGAAAAAATCGCTATCTATGATAATTATTCTTAAGCATTGTCTTAATCGGTTAATAGGTAAATTTTTCTTATATTCAATGTCATAGTACATTTCGAAATTCAATTATTCTTTCGTTCCGATTTAACACATTTTTTATCGTATGTCGGTTAAATCAGTCTGGTAGAAGATTCAAAAACTGTTGTTTAAAAAATTTGGAAATGCAGGAGTGATACAGTATTAGACTAAATTATATATTCAAATATATAATCCATGTAATATTATATATAAGTGTTGAAATCGCATCTAACGATTATGAAAATTACCTCTTATTTGTAATTGTCATAAATAAGTAAACAAATATATGAGACAACGAGACAGTCGTCCATTCGCAAAGTAACTTAATATTTGTGCTATGTTTGACAAACAACTGGTAAATATATACCTATATTATTTAAAATAAATACTTAAATACATAACTACCCGCCGTGTGGTATCCGGCTGAGTAGAATAGCACCACCCTCTTTTCTTACCGAGGTGTCGTAAAGGGCGACTAAGGTAAGTCGACCCGCCGTGTGGTATCCGGCTGAGTAGAATAGACCTCATTTCTTACCGAAGTGTCGTAAAATACGACTAAGGTAAGTTGACGTCAGGCAGGCGGTCGGTCGTAAAAGACGTAGCCAAATCATGTGACAACATGTTTTTAACGTGTTGTGCCAACCCCACTTAGAGTGGGATAACGGCAAGAGGATGATGACTTAAATAGATTACAAAACCTAGGCTCAAAGGACCAACAAATTTGTTTTGGGAATCGATCCCCGCAAAGGCAGGTTCACTATCCCCTGCTCTAACGGGCCAGTCAATATTAAGTAGACATTTTATGGGTTATTTCATAATAGGTTTGGGATATCAGCGTGCTGCTCGCTCCTGCGCCGAAACCTGGCACCAGCGATCAGTAACTGGATATAGGATCTTATTACGACTTCAATAGAGGCGAGATTCCTTAATTCTTGTGTTTACGTGAATCTATCCGTCAACGATTACTCTATATGCAGTATGTTGAATCTATTGTATAAAAAAACTCGGCGAAAAAAAAGATAATATAGATGTATGCAAAAAATTTATTTATTTCTAAGTTTAAACATTTATTTTTATTAATGTTAGTCGGTAGCCATAATTTTTTTTTTCTTTTGTCTATATTTGGAGTCAGTATTTACTAAATATGAAAAAAATTACTTGATAAGTTTTTGAAAATCGAAAATACAGGTTACTCTAGAAATGAGCTTTGAATTTTACTATGAATTAATTCTAATAAAATACAAAGGTTCTTTGCTACAGTAATTTGGCGGTTATAGCCAAGAACGATCATTTTGATATTTAAGTGCATTTTAATAATTAAAATAATCAAAAAAAATATACAGTAACTCAATCAATAACTTTCTTAAAAAATTCTAGCATGATTAAATCGTGGAAATTTAATTAAAATGTTTCATTAAAGCATGAATAATTTAATTTTTAAATAATTTCTGAACGAAAAAATCAATAGTGATTTGTTATTTTTTGGATTTAGAATGTTATGAATTAAATTCTTTGAAAAAAATATCTGGCTATACTCAAGTCGTGTATTCCTAAAAAGATTTCCAGGCCGTTTATAAATTAAAAAAAAAAATACACCAGTGGTGCTCGACTAGTTTCGAATTCTTTCGACGTGAGTTTAGCCGAATATATTTTTCTATTATAATTTATAATCTATAATTATATTTTAAACAAATAATTATGCCAACGATCGTTTAGATTTAGATATTTATTATCTGTAAAGGAAATGTAATGTTTATAGACATTATTGTATATGGGCTCAGTAAATTTGGGCTAAAAAAATATTATGGATTTTTTAACTTTCTTATTCTTGAAATATCGAAGTTTTTTAGTAGATATATTTGACATTAATGTCTTTCTAGTTTCATGAATGTGGAAGGTCCAACGAATGTTTTGGTAACGATTAGTTATTTTTTCATCTTAATGTAAGACTGAATCTTTCAAGATAAATATATAACGACGTCTTGAAAATTAGTTGTGTGTATCTTACTAGCGTAGATGTCATTTAAAATAAACTTTTAAATATATTATTATATCTTTTGTAAACATCAAATTTTATCTTTGAAATGGTTGTTAGTGCTTTTTCCGTATACAGGATAAAGTCCTAAAGTGGGAAACTCGTATTCATACTCCAAATTTATTTTTTACTGTATTTAAATATTATGCTAATATCTTATTAATTTATCGATAATGTTTTTATATTTGGAGATTTTAGTGGTTCGAGATATACAGTTTTGACTGCAACTTCTGCATACTTTATTTGCAATATTATATATGTATGTTATAATACAGTATAATATATATGAGCTGTGGTAGCCCAGCGGTCAAACCGTGCGACTCTTTCGAGGAGGTCACAGGTTCGAACCCGGGCAGACACCAATGAGTTTTTCTGTTACAACATATGTGTTTAATTGTAATTTATCACACGCTTTTCAGTGAAGGAAAACATCGTGAGGAAACCTGCGTGTCTCTAGAGAATTCTGGAGACATGTGTAACCTACCAATCCGTACTGGAGCAGCGTGGTAGGTCTTAGCTCCAATCCTTCTCTCCAAAAACGAGAGAAGAGGCCTATTCCCAGCAGTGGGAGAGTAATAAGCCGCTACTTTACTACTTTACTATAATACAGTAATAATTACGATATTTGTAATAACAGTTACTATGGCTTAAATTGACGATATTCAATAGTTTATTGCCTAGTAAATAAAAAAGTGTCAACCATTTCGAATATGTAAAATAATAGATCTAGATAAAAAAAAGTGTGTATGAAATTATTTATTATATAAAGTGTGTTCATAAAATGCTTTTAAAACCCGTGTCAGGGACACGTAGACCAAATGAACAAAACGATGGTCTCTTTAATATATAAAGACTACTTACTTATTTACTTACATATAAGGATATGCTTGTTTATTTTTAATGTTAATTATTGATGGAAATAAATCTTGTGAGATGATAAAGCTTTTTTTCATATATCTGAGTAAATATGTAATAATAAAGATAATATGGTGTAAAACAAACATGACATATTCATTGCAGCATTGGGTTTCGTGGAGAAAATGTATAAATGATGCCTAAAACAAATTCAGCCCATTTTCTCTAATTTTGCTAAATTCACATTTATTCATAACGATAGCAGTTCTAATATAGTTAATAAATACTGCGGAAGCTATAAGAAAACCTAAGAATAATTCATATATTGAAAGTATAAATATTATTCTTCATAATATATGTAAATTCTCCCAAAAATCTAACTACTTTCACTTGCAGTTCCATATGTACGCTAACTAATTGTTTTATGTAAAAGATATCTGTTTTATAATAAGAGGAATTGAGACATAATTGGGATATCAGAGTTATGTTTATATAGTTTGAATTTTAAACTGGATTTTAACTTTGAAGTATCGACTATCGACCGACCTTTCAGAAGAGCTGGTTTAACTAATTTACATTGTCTTTTAATTTGGTTCTTTCATAGCCTATAGCCATTCATTCATAGTTAATCTATACTGAGTACAGTGAGTTCAAAATTACCGAAAACAGTCTACTAGAATATTTTGAATTTGAATTAATTTTATAAAGGTTACTAAGATATCTGGGAAAATTTTTAGTTTATTTGACGGTAAAACCACGCAAACGTTGCAAATAGATACGGCCAATAAGAATGTACCAAATTGGAATTATATCTAATTTGTTACGGCCTTGCTTTTAATATTGTTCTATTATTACTAAAATTTCATGTTTCTTATAGAAAAAACAATTAATTTCTACATCTACATTTCTGTTATCAACCCATAACGATTATCCGGTGAATTTTTTTTTTTGAGTTTTGAACTGTTTGAAGTGTAGTTTTTATAAATCCAGTTACTAGTCTATTTGCAAATTATTCCAGTCATATATTTTGCATTTTAATTGACATTTTAAGAGTGAATGTCAAAGATTTTCGCATTTCTTATTATCCTAATTATTGATTGAAGTTTGTCGGACCTAGCTTTAAGTTGTATAATAAGAAATGTGTGTTGCCTGTTTGTTTGTTGAATTTTAAATTATAAAGTTTATTATTTTTATATAATGTGCATGTTATTTACTAATATGTTAAAATTTATTCACTTTTTTCAATGGCAGCAAACTAATTCTGATTGTTCGGTCAACTTGATTTTTTTCTTTATATTTTCTATTCTATATGTAATACGTGTGTAATTATAGTAATACTGTTTAATATAAAACTAATTTCCGGTATGGACCAACTGATTAATTAAATTCGTATAAAAAATGTTATATCTTAAATCAATCTATATTCGCACCATACCCGGATACTTCTGTGCTTGATTAACCTGACGCAATAAATTTGAGTTTTTCATTTAAGCGAACTACATATGGTTATAATTTTATATTTGCTACACACATCATCATGATTCTCCTGACTTTATCCTCCTCAAAGTGGCGTTGCCACGTCTTTTTCGCGTCCATCCTTTTCTATCATTCGTCAAGTTTGGCGATATTCCTTTTATTTGCATGTCATACTTCACACAATACAACCATGTCCTTTTCGGTCTCCCGTAGTGATATGTATCCATATTCATATTTAATACTCGTTTAGTTACATGATTTTCATTCCACATATGCCCATACCATCTTAATATTGCACTTTTCGTCGTTTTTATAATGGGCGTAACTTCAGATTTCCCCTATACTTATTATTTGTTACAGACGTACTATAAATTATGATAGGTCGATCTGTAACGTTTTTACGCCCTTCCATCCCGCTTCTAAATGCTATAACGCCTGTGGGCTTATACCAAATATATTCCAAACTATTCAAACTATTTTATATTCAAGTGGTTGTAAAATGTGCTATATTTATTAAAGCGTATTTATTAATCTTTAAGTTCTCTAATATACTGTGTATATTTATGAAAGCTAACTGAAACATTATCTAAAATTTAGGTATTTTATGTAAAATAAAAAAACAGTATTTATTTTACATACTTTCGTTTGGTTTTTTTTGGTAAATATTAATTTAAGTGCAGCTTTTAATCGCCTCTTATATGACGACATTTAAAATATTGCGTTGCCTTTGTAGATTCAACGATCATTATATAAAACATTAACTAAATTTAAATATTCAATCGAAAAACTCGTTGTGAGAAAACTTGATGTAAGTTTATTTATATAATCATAAATATATTAACTATACTATATAACATGTGCAGACCCACTTAGAGTGGGATAAGGGCAGGAAAATAAATTTGTTAAAAAAATAAAGTTGTCGTAAAGATGAAATATATATTTTCCAAATTTTCCTCTCGTCTGCTGCGAGGTCTCTCTGTAGTCTGTGTTTTTAGCTATCATAAAGTGATCTACCGTTTGCGAAAGACATCTTAAACTAGCTGTGGCCATTCAAGCGTATATCCGTAATGATTTAAAAAAAAACAATGATTAACTTTTTTTATAGGAGTGCATGAAAATCTATCTTTGATGTTCCTAATAAATAGAGGCTGTAATAAGATCATGTTAATAAAATCTACCTACGCTATACACAGAGACAGCCCGATCTATGATATAAGAACTTTCATAAAAGTAAAATCAAATTATGAAGAATTTTTTACAACTCTACCCAATCTAACGTCTCTTAATTTTTTTAACATTATAAAAGGTTATTATCAACTTTCTATAGTAACGAATAGTTGGAATAAAAAAAGAATTATTATTCGATATACGTAATATTTTAATGTATGTAATTGAAAGCTTTGTAATGTGTTGCCAAACAAATATTTTTAGGTTCACGATTTGTGTAACGGACTTCACTAGTCTCACAATGAAATTACTATTATATATAGTACGTCAAATTTATGCGCCTTAATTTTTTAATATACGCCAATGTAGGATCTCTTTTCTATTCAGTCATCACACGCTTCTATTGTCTATGAATTTGACGAACTATATTTGTGTTATAACATTCGATTTGTAACTATGGTATTTATATTTTTATTTATTATCTAAGGTTCGGATAAAAATTATATTAAAAGTGATTTACTTTTATGTTATTATAAAGATAAATATTTTTTTATTCACGGAGCTTAATTGTGTTTGTAAAATAACACTTATATAAAAATCACTGTAATTATTAATTATATGCTATCTACATAGGTCGCTTAAAGTTTTATGCAAATAAAATGATTAAATTATGACTTAATTTTTTTATTTCTTGAGGTAGTTTAATGGAAGTAATATATACAATAATTAGTAAAGAAGGCAGTGAACTTAATTTAAAGTAACAAAAGTTAAAGTAAAGTCACGGCCCGTTACTATCCCACTGCTTGATACAGGCCTCCTCTCTCCGTTTTTTGAGAGAAGAGTTGGAGCTAAGACCTACCATGCTGCTCCAATGCGAATTGGTAGATTACACATATCCCCAGAGTTCTCTAGAAATATGTTCGTTTCCTCATGATGTTTTCCTTTACCGAAAGCATGTAATAAAT
The DNA here is from genome assembly GCA_029227775.1 of Morpho helenor. Classification (NCBI taxonomy): domain Eukaryota; kingdom Metazoa; phylum Arthropoda; class Insecta; order Lepidoptera; family Nymphalidae; genus Morpho; species Morpho helenor. The sequence continues at coordinate 14,928,501 of JARGCU010000025.1, forward strand.
TGCAATTATCAATTAGACATAGGTTTTACAGAAAACTCATCGGTGCCTGCCCGGGGTTTGAACCCGCGACTCTCTTTGAGAGAGTTGCAAGGTTTCACCGTTCGGCTATCATAGCTTTACATTGTTCTAAAAATAATTACTTAAGGGGTCCTATGAATAAACGCAGACCATACCTATTTATCTTATACTAGCAGGGATCAAATTGTTAGATATTAATGTTCTGATTTAATATGTAATCACTTAATTCACTAATTAAAAAAATTTTCACTCGTTACCTTCATATAAATTTAAATTCAAGTATATGAATTAAACTTATTCTTTTTATTGTCTATTGTCAATCAAAATATCATTGTTTATTCAAATGCGTAGTAAAATATTTCTCTATCATAGTAAAAATAGAATGTATGACTGAAAATGTGATCAAAGTTATTAAGTTATTAAGTTATTAAGTTGTAATAAATAGATAACTTAATAACGATATTTCTTTTTACAAGCTATGTCAATAATAAAATATATTTTAAACATATTGAAATGATAAAGATTTATTCGAATTGAAACGTTTGCAAGAAAAAATCCGATGTTAGATATACTTAAAAATCTGTTTCACACAAGTAAAATACAAAAGATTAGGATTATAGTTACAGATGAATATTGGCAAATTCAATATAGGGAAGAAATACTAGTAAAACGGGTTCATACTTTATGACTACCATACATTCGTACCGGTTTAAGTCCCTACTAGTAATACTTGTATTGTACTTGTCTATAACTAGCAAAGCGTATGTAAATAACCCTATAAAATTCCACGTTTATTAATAAAACAGAATAGGTTTTAAAGTTAATGTCAATGACATGATCAGCCTTTAAAGTCAGGTACATCGTCACTCTCCAAGTGTCTTTATCGCTGGCTAAACTAAATCGCTTCAGCGAAACCAGGCTTTATCGTTTGAGTCACCATCCATTAACTCTAATTCAGCCTGGACAAGAATACTGTTCATTAGGTACACATACAGCGCCGTTGAACACTTGTTTTGGTGGACAGATAAGAAATGTTCGCACACCGCTAACACAGAAATAGTAATGTTTGCACTCTGTGCCTTGTTGCACGTAAAAACCGTCCTTCTCACAATAACTTCCACCGTTTTCTATGATGTTCTTTCTCGGTGCTCCACATATATGATGCATTGGTTCCACGCATGCATGTCCGTCGAAAATCTTGCCACCGAGACACGAAAGTGTCGCTAGCTTATCTCCACCTTCGCAATAGAAGTACCTGAAAACAAATTGGTTTGCATTATTTAAATTCGAGTTGTTTCATAACTTGAACCCACATCTACGCAGAAATTTTTGCTCATTCCCTTTAAGGTGTGAAACTGATAGGTAAAACATTATATTCGTGTTGTAAGTATAATTTTACAGCCTGAAAAACCTTTTCTATTTTTTTTTTTAATTTTTACACGTTCTTCATAATTTTATTCAAATTTCCATCTAAGAATGTTTTCAACAAATAAAACTTTAAGCGTTAATAAATAATATCAGACAGCGAAGCGTGACTTACTTTGGTCGAATATATTTCTGTTTAACTACGATGTATTATTAATCATAAACGTTTTACTAAAAGATGGATATTGTCATATTATATGGGGTTTGGGTTAAATTTTTATATAGTTCACGAAAAATTATTATGTCTGTGTTAATTTGTATATAAAACGCTTAAATATATTGTTTTTAATTATACCTGTGGCAATTGGACTTGAGTTCTGCATGATAGCCGTCGGACAGGTCCAGACAGGTGTAGTCTTCGTGTGGGCACACGGCTGGATTCGCTGTGACGCACATTTCGCCGTCAAACACTCTACCAACTGGACACGCATACACTGCTTTCTCTCCATTTACACACGCATAGAACCCTCGGCAGCCTGCGTCGGCTGCGCGATAGCGACCGTCAGGACGCGCATAGCATGAATCTCGATCTAAACTTGGGCAGAGATGTAGAGCAGCCGGCGAACATCTCGCGCCGTCAAACACCTGTCCGACCGGGCAAGCCAGAGTCGTGCGTAAAGTGCCCTCGCAGTGGAAATAGCGCGTGCAATTCGAATCGAGATCTTGATAAGTTCCGCTCGGCATACCCTCACATTCTGCTGCGAGTTCGGGACCTTCACAATAATAAGACTCCTTAGGTACGCATCCATTACCGTCGAACACGAAACCTGATTCACACATCCCCCGAGCGGTCACTCTTTCACGACGACATTCGAACCAAGATGAACAGTCACGCCAGTCTCTGTATAGACCGTCTTGTCGGTTGAAACACGGACTTCGCGCTGGTGGCGGACATAGAGTGCGATCCGCCGGTTCGCAACCACTTCCCGAGAAGAGCAGACCTGGTTCACATACACCGCGTCGGATAACTCGATGTGATTCACACACAAAGTATTCGCGGCAGCCGGTTGATCGATCGGCGTAAGCACCATCGGGTACTTGCTGACAAAACGAGGAGCAGGCTTGATCCGAGCAGAAGTCAGCATCACCTGCCGGTAAGGATACTGCTGCTGAGCGTGGCGGTGGACACGTTGTAACGCACGTCCCGCCACAGGATATTACAGCGGTTAACTCTGCGCCGCGGCATTGCAGAGTACGACGGCATTCGTGCGAAGAGTCTGGATATTTCCCGTCCGGTAGTCCCGCACAAACGGGCTCGTAACAAGTTCCGGCACCGCGAGAACAAGCTTGTCTGACTAAGTCGAACCAAGAACCCGACGGGCATGTGTGGTCAACGGCTGTTCCATTTTCACATCGGTAATAATGTCTGCAGGCAGTTCCAGGGGTAGCGTAGGCGAGCGTGTCCCCCGGAGCGCAAATGCGTCGAGCGCAAGGTTGGCTACGACGGGGTACGCACGCCCCGGATATTTCGCTGAATACACGCCCAGAGGCGCACGCGTATCGTCCTCGAATTACTCCTCCAGAGCAGCGGACGTATTCCCGGCACTGCGTATCGTAGTCGGTGTAGAGGCCGTCTTTGATGCACGTAATGTCGTTTACAACTGCAATTTTCAAAAATATTATTGATATTTAATAGTATTCGTATATCAACATTCGTTTATTGAATATAAATTTTTTTAAAATACCAGCACAAATGTATTAACATTACTGCGTATTATACTTACTAGGTAAAATCGAAGAGGTTGCGACCGTAACGAGCGCAATAGACGCGATCACAAGACGGCAGACGCGAGCGGGCACACACGCAGACATGTCGGCTGCGACTGAGTGTGACGCAGCGTGGTTAGAGTTCCTTGACATTCGCACGCCCCTGCCTTAACTTGATCCCTGTGGCCCGGATGCAGCCTTCGAGTTAGGAATCTAAACACGCCTTGTTTTGTAACGCCGCCTGCGAGAGAGCGACCGCGGTGGTAACGTGCGACCTTAACCTTTGTCGTCTTATTACGTAACGGTTGTAAGAAAATGTGTTAAGAAAAATTTATAAAACATTGATCGAAAAAGAGAAACCTTCGGTAAAAGAATATAGGTACTATGTTGCATGTAAGTATGTTTATTACCTACGATTGAAACAAATAATAATTTGTATTTACAGAGTTTAATGATTTAATTTTACATTGCCGTATGGTATTCGGCTGAGTAGAATAGACCACCATCATTTCTTTCCGAGGTATCCCACCGTGACACCGTGACCGTTGACCCACTGTGTGGTATCCGGTTGAGTAGAAAAGACCACCCTCTTTTTTACCGAATTGTCGCAAAAGCCCACTAAGGTAAGTTGACGTCAGACAGGCGACCGGTCGTAAAATATGTAGCCAAATCATGTTATAACATGTTGTGCCGACCCAACATAGAGTGGGATATGGGCAGGAGGTTGATGATGAATAAACGTACATTATAATATCTTAATTAAATAAAGTTTTTAAATGGAATAATTACTGTGAATTTTTATATGTACTTTTTACCTAATTCACTGATGTTTAACAAGGCATCATTAATACTTCATTATCTCAACAATCGCTCAATTATTGTACTGCCTTCATATCCGTGGGAAATAATATAAAAACTGTAAGTACGTCAAACATAATGTATACTTGGTATCCGCGCAAGTTCTCTGCGAAATCTCTATTTATCTATGAGTATTGAGTATTGAACAATAAATTTTCTATAATAACCGATGTCATTATGATAAACTATTTTATAACTTGTGTTTATTTAAATTATAAAAAGCATTTCGTAAAATGGTTTTAGAACATAATAAATTAAAATAACTTTTATGATACATAAAGTCATATCTGCTTTGAGAATGAGTATGCTTGTCAAGTCGACTTACTTTGCTCATATAAAGTAACTTATTTTGAGCGTTTAAAAATTATGAAATAACTTTCAAACTGTGATGAAAAATTTCAACATACACTAATGAAAAGTTTATTTAGCGAACTATTGTACCACGTTGGTAGTTGAAAATTAATATGAATCATCATCCTCCTGCCCTTATCCCACTCTAAGTGGGGTCGGCACAACATGTTATAAACATGCTGTCACATGATTTGGCTGCGTTTTTACGACCGGGCGCCTGCCTGACGTAAACTTACCTTAGCCGTATTTTACGACAACTCGGTAAGAAAGAGGGTGGTATATTCTACTTAACCGGATACCATACGGTGGGTCAACTTACCTTAGTCGCATTTTACGACACCTCGGTAAGAAATGAGGGTGGTCTATTCTACTCAGCCAGATACCACACAGCGGGTCGACTTACCTTAGTCGCCTTTTATGACACCTCGGTAAGAAATGAGGGTGTAACTATTCTATTCAGCCGGATACCACACGACGCTTTAAAATTAATATGAATATGAGCGATAATTAAGGAATTACAATCGATTTATCAAATACAAACTTTTCAGTATCCGCCGTGTGGTATCCAGCTGACTAGAATAGACCATCCTCATCTCTACCGAGGTATCGTAAAAGGCGAATAAGGTAAGTTGACGTCAGGCAGGCGGTCGGTCGTAAAATACGAGTACCTAGCCAAATCATATAACAACATTTTTAAAACATTTGCGGACCCCACTTAGAGTGGGATAAGGCAGGATAATGATGACATACTTTTAAGTATGACGTGTTTTTTATACATGGTTGCAATACGAGAGTTTATTACACAAGTAATGTTATTATTATTTTATCTGCATTATACTTATCTATTTTTCCTATAAATCTATTGGTACAAAAGTAATAATAAAATTATTTTGCTATAATCCGCGATGAAGTAAAATAGAAAATATATATAATGCTAAATGTAGAGTGGACAATCCATTTTCATACCTGATACATGCAGGATTCGTAAAAAACACATGTACAAACCACCACCGCCACCACAATACACAAGCACTACATACGTTCACTATCACAAACTCAACAATCGTTTCGCCCCACAACCGAAGCATCAACAGGAGATAGACTCCACGAACAAAATCGCAAAGCGAAGCAATACCCAAATAAGCTTAGTTATATGTAGTTGTAGTAGTAACGGCCTGTTACTATCCCACTGCTGAGAATAGGCCTCTTCTCTCCGGTTTTTTTTTTGAGAGAAGGATTGGAGCTAAGACCTACCATGCTGCTCCAATGCGGATGGTAGGTTACACATATCCCCAGAATTCTCTAGAGATATGCAGGTTTCCTCACGATGTTTTCCTTCACCGAAAAGCGTGTGATAAATTGCAATTATCAATTAGACACATAAGTTTTACTAGAAAACTCATTGGTGCCTGCCCGGGGTTGGAACCCTAGACTTTCTCGAAAGAGGCCCACGGTGATACCGCTGGGCTACCAAGCTTAGTTATATACTAATCGGTAATTTTACTTGATCGCGGATTATAGCAAAATAATTTTATTATTTCATTTGTATTATGGATCTCCGCAAAGTAACGCCTAACTCTATAAATTATCTATTAGGTATTAATAATATACTAACTTAAATCAGTTCTATTGGTTATGATGTGGTTGTCACCCGATACTCTTGGAGAATGTGAGGAATGTAATCTAACCGCGAATCGCCTTGGTCCGTCCTCTACAGATTGTGATTTACTTAATTCATTCATAATAGATCAATATTTTGCTAAAATTGCCTACCAACTTTTAGTTCCGTGAGGCTCTCATTTTAATTTTTTAAAATTCTTATAGTTTTTGGAATGGTACATTCCTAAGGTAAGTAAGTAGTAAGTAAGTAACGGCCTGTTACTATCCCACTGCTGGGCATAGGCCTCTTCTCTCCGTTTTCGGAGAGAAGGGTTGGAGCTAAGACCTACCACGCTGCTCCAATGCGGATTGGTAGGTTACACATTCCCCGGAATTCTCTAGAGATATGCAGGTTTCCTCACGATGGTTTCCTTCACCGAAAAGCGTGTGATAAATTGCAATTATCAATTAGACACATAAGTTTTAATAGAAAAACTCATTGGTGTCTGCCCGGGTTTGAACCCATGATCGTCTCTAGAGATTCACACGGTCGCACCGCTAGGCCATCACAGCTTAATATTTATTCCTAAGGTTCCTAAGGCATTCCTAAGGTACATATTCATATTATCATCATCATCATCCTCCTGCCCTTATCCCACTTTAAGTGGGGTCGGCACAACATGTTATAAACATGCTGTCACATGATTTGGATGCGTTTTACGTCCGGCCGACCTTACGTCAACTTAACTTAATCGTATTTTACGACTCCTCGGTAAGAAAGAGGGTGGTCTATTTTACTCAACCGGATACCACACGGTGGGTCAACTTACCTTAGCCGCCTTTTACGACACCTCGGTAAGAAATGAGGTTGGACATATATATATACATATATGTAAAGAATATAAATTCTTTTTAATTTTGATATGTACACATCTCAATTTTAAATTTGGAAAAGGAAACGAATTGACGCCGTCAAAAGAAAAATGGTTAAAGCAAATATTAACAGGATTGATATAATGTAAATATTTAAAGGCAATATATAAACTTAACTGTCGTTTCTTTGATTTTTCAGGTACTTATATTATGTTACAACATGTGTTTAATACAACCTTCTTCATAGAGTTGGCGATTAATATGAAAAAGCATTGTGGCTGTCATATTTTTATGTGTTTCGTTGAGTTATTGCGAAAGAGTAAATGGGTTGACTCTGGGAAAACTGCTTTTTATTTATTGAATAAGAATAAAGGAGAAATATCGTCGTTTGTTATAATTAGTTTTAGTTTATAGTGTATAGTGTAAATATAGTGATTAAGATGAATAAAAATAAAACTTTGATTTTTCAGAGCAACACACTTTTTTATTTTGCCGCTCCAAGAAAATTACTTTATATATATATATATATATATATATATATATATATATATATATATATACATACATACAAGATTAACTCACTTAAATATTAAAGATATATCACGTATGAGATTGTAATCGTAACAAGGAACGCTTATACACTGTCCATTATATTAACCATCTTTTGACAGATTGACGATAGTGATGTCCTAAAGATTCTCGTATGCGATACCATTCCGATTATAGTACCTACTATCATTAATCGAATTACGTACCTAAGTAATTCGATTAATGATAACCTACGTAAACTAGATTACTACTTGAGAAAAGAAATTCCAACTTTGAGAAAACTTATTGTTTCTTTGAAAAGAAGTGGTCTATTTCATGGTGAAAAATCTTCTTTGGTCAAAGTTTTGAACACAATTGGCTTTTCATATAAAAAGTTAAATAAAAGAAAATTATTAATGGAACGCACAGATATAGCTATAGCACGTTGTGATTTTTTAAGAGAGGCAAAGAAAATACAAGATTGGGCAAATATTGTTTTCACGGATTAAACATGGCTCAACGCTAACCACACACTATCTCGTTTCTGGACTGATGATACTGCTGATTCCACTTCCTCAGTACCAATGGGAAAAGGTGAGCGCCTAATCATTTGCCATGCAGGTACAGCAAAAGGATTTGTACAAGACGCACTGTTGGCATTTAAATCGAAGAAATCAAATGACTACCACGAAGAGATGAATGCAAATGTGTATGAAGAGTGGTTCAAAAAAATGCTCATTTCATTGGAAGAACCATCAATAATTTTTATTGATAATGCGCCCTACCACTCCCGTCAAATTGACAAAATGCCAACACAGGCTAATAAAAAGCATGAAATAATTAATTGGCTTCGGGACAATGGAGAAAATGTGGACGACTCAATGTTAAAAGTTGAATTAATAAAAATATTAAAAACCAAAAAGAGAGCAAAACGCTATGTAATCAATGAAATGGCAGCAGAATATGGCCATACTGTTCTTCGGATTCCTCCATACCACTGCCAGTACAACGCAATAGAACTTATATGGGCACAAGTAAAAGGGCATGCTGCGAGATGCAATACAAGCCCCCCATTCACAGCGAATAAAATGTTGCAATTGCTAAAAAATGCTTGCACCCACGTAACGGCCGAGAACTGGGCAAGTGTGGTGGAAAGAACTAAAAGAGTAATATTCTCTGATTGGGAACGTGATATTGCGTTTGATAATATATTATCTACACAAGAGCTAATAATAACTGCTACTGAAGACTCCTCATCGGAGGAGTCTAGTGTTGATTATCATTCCGACGACTCGTGCTAATAAAATAAATTAAAATATCCTGATTGTTTTATTTGTATTCATGTATTAACTAAGAAGAAAGTAAAACTTTATATAATGTTATTAAATGTCTTTTAATACTCGTAACATCGATTTCTACTGATTATTTTTAATCTGTGGCATAATCGTAGTAACCCATTATGTGTGACATCACTAAGTGGGCGGTACCCATCCATAAAGTACAAATATTATTTGTATGATATTTGTACGTAAGCAATACAAAACTTAATGAGCGTGAGCTGTCAAAAGACTGATAATATGATGGACGCAGTATAATTATAACAACGTAACGTGTTAAGGGGCCTCCCGCAGTAACACTAGACCTATCATAATAATAGACGATTTGCCATCACGTGTTACGTGAGTTTAATGACCTTGTGCCAACACTGATCCGGTTCGCGTATTAAATGCATGTATGCAATTTATTTGGGTCCTATAACTCTACTAAATCGTTAAAATAATATTTTGTTTTTTCTTATTATATCTGCCGTGCGCTATCCGGCTAAGTAGAATAGACCACCCTCTTTTAGGGTCACTACCCATCGCGCAAACGGGCCAGTCAAAATATATTGATCACTTTTTTAATAAAATTACCAAAGTAACTCAGTAGAGCTCAACAGAGCTTTATTTAATACTTTTCTGTTACTCCTATTGTATGATATCTCACGAGTATATAGGTATGTATTAAATATGTACTTAATTTTATAATGTTAACCCTCCGTGTCATATCCGGCTGAGTAGAATAGACCGCCCTCTTTCTTACCGAGGTGTCGTAAAAGGCTACTAATGTAAGTTGACCCGGCTTGTGGTATCCGGTTGAGTAGAATCGACCACCGTCTTACATACCGAGGTGTCGTATAATACGACTTTACAAATGACAACAAATTTAAGCTTTGGAATCTATTTATATTTTAGCAGGTTTTTCAATGCCTGAAAACAGGGACAAAACTAATTTTTTTAAAATAAAACCTAGCTAGATTGATTTTTTCCTCTTAAACTCCCTACATGCTGAATCATGAAAATCATTAGAAACGTTTCCGAAATTCGGTAATATACATACGAGTATATACACACGATTAACTCATTTAAATATGTATTAAATACTAGCTTTTACCCGCAACTTCGTTTGCGTGGACTGTAGTCTTGGAATAAACCAGTAGCTTCTGTCACTCTTTAGAGAGTGATAAAAATTTGCACATGGTTAGCCGTGCAAATATTTAACATACCTTTAATAGTTTGATAATAGATTGCGCTTTTCAATGTCGTCCTATTCCTGTTGAATTAACAGGATTTCTATAACCTATAAGTTACCCCGGTGTTTAAAAAATAATTGTATTCAGTTGCGGGGCGAAACGATTGTTGAGTTTGTGACAGTGAACGTACGTATGTAGTGCTTGTGTATTATGGTAGCGGTGGTGGAGGTTTGAGCATGCGTTTTTACGAATCCTGCATGTATCAGGTATGAACACGGATTTTCCACTCTACATTTAGCGTTGTATATATTTTCTATTTTACTTCATCGCGGATTATAGCAAAATAATTTTATTATTACTTTAGTAGGATAGTATTAAGCACATACATTATTAGACTGGCCCGTTAGAGCAGTGGGTAGTGACCATGCCTTCAGCTCCGCGGGTCGCGGGTTCGATTCCCACTGAGGGCCAACATTTTCTATAAATTAATTTGTTGGTCTTTGAGCCTGGGTGTATATTTGTATTTAAGTATGTATTTAACAATTGTATGTATGTCACGTATGTCTGTCACCTATAACACAAGTATTAAGTTATGTTACAACATGTTTTTAATACAACCTCCTTCATAGAGTTGGCGATTAATATGAAAAAGCATTGTGGCTGTCATATTTTTATGTGTCATTCTTTTAGTTGTAGCGAGAGAGTAAATGGGTTGACTCTGGGACAACTGTTTTTTATTTATTGAATAAGAATAAAGGAGAAATATAGTCGCTTAATTATATTCAGAAGTGGGATGTAACCTAAACTCACAAATAGAGTGGACATAAGGAATATCTGGAAATTTAAAGAGTTTAAAGAAAAGACAAATGACGATCAATATCTTGAGACAACACGGAGAGTGCGAATTTCGTATAATTTGAGAGATAGTTGGGATATGCGATGCTATGGAATAAAAAATGGAGTTTTTATTGGAGAGATTATTGATGGTAATTGGTATTCGGTTAATTAATTCTGTGAGATCAACGTGACGATGTGCTATGTGAGGCCTTAGACGCGCCCGTGACTTTTGTTCGATGGAACTGTCAGCTAGAATGACTATTGTTCTCTGGATCTTTCCAGTTGTAACGATTGTTTACTAGACTGTGGACATCTGCAACGACTGTCAGCTAGGCTCTGCCTAGAAGTGGTGATTGTTCTTTGAGCGTTATCATTTGCGAGTCTGTTTACGTGTGTATCTGCTGAGTTGGTTGCCACTAATTGAGCTGTGTTATGCCATGACAGTGATTGAGGGTGAGCTTGAGGTGCGAAATGCTTATGGTGCGAAAAACTTAAGGAGTTGAGGAGTTGAGCTTAAAGAGTTGAGCATAAAGCGTGAGCTTAGAGTTGAGCATAAAGCGTGAGCGTAGTCCTGTCATGTCATGGCATGTGCGGTTTTCTTTTACAGATTAAAAGAGCATGTATTGAGTTTCTTGCCGATTCTTCTCAGTACAATCAGCATTCCGAATCGGTGGTAGATTCATTCCCAGAAGTCTTATGAGATTTGCGGGGTCGCAAATGTTGTCAGGATGGTCGACTGTTACAACATGTTTTTAATACAACCTCCTTCATAGAGTTGGCGATTAATATGAAAAAGCATTGTGGCTGTCATATTTTTATGTGTCATTCTTTTAGTTGTAGCGAGAGAGTAAATGGGTTGACTCTGGGACAACTGCTTTTTATTTATTGAATAAGAATAAAGGAGAAATATAGTCGCTTAATTATAGTTACTTTGGGGACGGACGACCGTGTGTGTAATTTTGTCATATATTTATTTATTTATTTATTATGATACTGTCATACAAACTCAAATCAGCTCTTTGCTTTGAGTACTTATTAAAAATCTTGCCCTTTAACAGATTAGTCATCGTCATTTAGCACCAACTCCATATTTTAGTAAACAGACACGATTTCAACAATTTTAGACCGTCTTATATGGGAAAAAGTCATTTACGAAACGAACAAGATCCTGTTTCATATTTAGATGCAATTATTGCTCACTGTTTTTGTAAGTGCATTAAGCGGACACTGTTATTTTATTATTTACCTAATTAGGAAGTTACAGGTACCTTGCTGTCATAAGATTGGAATTTACATGATGTAGGTGATAGGGATTGACTAAAGGAGTATTTACAAATCTAAAACAAACTAAATAAAATTTGGATATGTTGCTTTTTAACATCTAAGGTCTACATCATCATCCTACCCTTATTCCACTCCAAGTGGGATTAGCACAAAATGCTATAAATATATTGTCACATAATTTGGCTAGGTATTTTACGACCGGCCGCCTGCCTGAGGTCGACTTACCTTAGTCGCCTTTTACGAAACCTCGGTAAGAAAGAAGGTGGACTATTCTACTCAGCCGGATAACGGCTTAAGGTCTTTGATATGTCAACTCAATCTATCAAGCGACGATAACTAAAGAAAGAAAGATTAAAGAAAAACATCTGTGGCAGTGAATGTTCAGCGTAAGTCTCAAACATCTTACTTTATAACACTTCACAATTTTGTAAGACTAGCTATACCAGCAGCTTTACCCGTGTGAGAATCAGTAAATTTAATTAAAAATTTGAACATAAAAGTAGTTATTCTAAGTTAACCATAAGACATAGAGACATGCTATCCCGGACTTTTATTGAAGTATGTTAGCAGATCTACAATTCTCTAGTACATTACATTAGTGTATCTCTGTTAGTTTACGCGGCGTACGCGACGATAGCTCCCAGCAAGCGAGTTTTTTTTTTAAATTGCGCGACCCCTTCAACAGAGTTTACATAAAACCGTGATGTACTATTAATGTAAACTTTCCAGAAGAATAGCACTACCTTTTAGTAAAAACCGTTGTTGATGTTTGCGTCTTCGAATAAAAACTCAGGTCGCTGGTTTGCGTATACGTGTATTCGCGAATTTTTTCGATTTTACAAACGAATAAGTTGCGCGTACAATTTAGTTGACGTATATTCGATTCGAATTTTTAACGACGATTGATCGATTGACGTTACGATTGATGGCTAATGTGAAGTAACGATAGGATCTAGAATCTTGCGTTAACAACCGTACGAAAATCCGTTTAGCAGATTTTGAGAAAATCGCTCACATACAGACAGCTTTTGGGCACTTTATTTTGTAATAAGTATCGATATAGAAATAGATATAGATGTCACATAAAACTGCATATCATGAAGTATACGTGGCGAATGCGTCACGTATAAGGATTGTCGTAAATTTCCCATAAGATTCCAAACTACCAACGGACGAGTCAATATTATTACAAAACTGGAAATCGACCGAAGATTAAAATCAATCATAAATAAAAAACGTCGATTAAGGTTCTATATATAAAATACACAAGGATATACAAAATCAACATTGGATTACATAACAAAAAATTGAAAGTCCGATCCGACATCCGATGGAGTGACCTTTTATTTTAAATGTTTTAAAGCGGATTTGAGAAGACGACGTGCTGTCTAGTTTATTAATTTAAATTTATCGACTTGATTTAATTGACTGTCGTATACAGTTACGCAAGTCGATTGGTTTTTTTTTAATGAAATCTCACGAAACGAAGATCTAGTATGAGGGTTAAAGAATTTTATTCAAAGCATTGGAAATGCCACGTTTTTTTTTCTAAACATATGAACCGTTGCTTTTGACTTTTTTTTATTAAAACTATATTTTATCATCATCATCTGCCTGCCCTTATCCCACTCTAAGTGGGGTCGGCATAACATGTTGTCACATGATTTGGCTATGTATTTCTCGGTAAGAAAGAGGGTGGTCTATTCTATTTAACCGGATACCACACGGTGGGTCAACTTACCTTAGTCGCTTTTTACGACACCTCGGTAAGAAATGAGGGTGGTCTCTTTCTTATACTTAAACGTATACCACACGTTGGTCAACTTACCTTAGTCGCTTTTTACGACACCTCGGTAAGAAATGAGGGTTTTTTACGACACCTCGGTAAGAAATGAGGGTGGTTTATTCTACTCAGACGGATACCACACGGTGGGTCGACTTACCTTAGTCGCCTTTTACGACACCTCGGTAAGAAATGAGGGTGCTACTATTCTATTCAGCCGGATACCACATGGCGTGTTTAAAAACTACTTCATAAGCTAAATTATTCTTAGTTTTTATTCCTTATATAAATAAATATAATGAAATATAAATGAACTTATAAATTGGTATAAATATCGTTGTAAATAGTAATAACCGCATTAATGTTTAATTGAAATATTAACCCGGATCGGCGCAAAACAGATGGCTCGAGCGCGGAAACGCGCAGCATCCATAATTTATGAGATAATGCGTACAAAAACGATACATCCGCGATATTTCGCCTAACCTCCTAGTCTTATAAACTATAAATAAAAATAAAATGTAAATAAAAAAACCATGACTTATTTACATATCCATTAAATGTATTTTACATATTTTTTTCCATCTCTTCAGAAACACGCTCTGACTAATATATGTATAATCATATATATATTTAACGTAGGTAATTGTTTACAATTGAATCATAGTAGGTATTTCCTTACTATGTTATTATTATCGTAGTAATATAAAACATATCGTTGGGAGGAGAATGTAATAATATTCTTGCCGGAACTGGCTGTTAAACAATAAAGCGCTGTAGCGCTGTCTCATATTTTAATATGATTACATTTTTGTTAAGCCATGACATATATAAAATATAATATGAAGATTTTTTCAAATTATAGAAATTAGTTTAACACTAATACTGCCCAAGACTGTCTCATTAATTTTGTACCCAAATAGTATTTTTTGAAATATTCATTTTATCAGTATTTTAATTGTTTTTTATTTTCTTTTTCTGTCACATTCTTTATTATTATATTTAAAATATTTAATTATAATTTAGTTACTATTGTATTTAATTTGTGGTAAATATTAATTAATAACAGGAAGTATTCGATAAAGGATTTCGTGTACTTTGATAATTGTGGATTGAATTTTATAATTGAGTACGGCGTAATAATGTCTATGGTTTACCATATCTATTATATTTTAGGGATTGAAACAATCCGTTATATATACTTTTTTTTATAAAACTAATACCAATAATTTTGATCTAAATATCTTGACCTAGCTCATGGGATAACCGCCATGTGGAATATAGATTCAACAATAATTGTTCCAATTGTTGTGTCGGTTAAGGGTCTTATCGCGAAGAGCCTCGACCAGCATCTTAAGAGGCTCTCACTTAGTTGTTAAATCAAGCGTAGGATACAAAAGGCAGTTTTGCTTGAGACGGCATGGATTGTGAGGAGGTTCCTCAGTCTGCAGCTCTAACAACCGGTAGCTTGAGTACTTTCTCCGCTACCTGTGGTCAACAATTTTTTTTATATTTTTAAATGTTTTTTTTGTGTTCATTTTAGATTAAGTTTTAGTTTTTAAGTAAAAATGGTCGCCAATGAAAACAAGCGTTGAGGTACTCCTCAACTTAAGCTGAATGGTGGTCCAATTTGTAACGACACATTTCTGTATATCTGTCTTAATTTTATTTAATAATACTTCTTCTTTCTATTAATTTACTGTTATTTACTTTATTTAATTTACTGTGATGTTATAAATAAAAGGTTTTTTGATTTTGATTTGATTTTATATAGAAAATATAATGTAAATTTGTATATAAATAAATTGTTTTATTTATATCATAAAAATACATATGTATTTTTATGTTTTTTTAAATCTCAAATAAATTCTAATAATTGATGTTAAAGCGCTGTAAGATATATTAACTAAGATGACTGAGTATACACGGCTACGTTCCGAAGATGAGCGGCGATTCGTCCCTGCGGTATTTACCACTCGAACGCTCGGTTCATTGCCATCGTGTCATATCTCAGTACATTGTTAGGTAATGAGTGTACTTAAGAAAGTTTACATCCGTGTTCTGGCTGTACAATTATGTCCGGACCTAAAAACATAAGCGTACTTAACAAGGAACAGGTTTTTGTTATATAAAAACTTAAATTAAGAATCAATTATTGTTCAATTTTCTTTTCTTCAATGGCTTATGGTGTACATAAACTTTGTATGTGTAATAGTAAGTATCGGCCTGTTACTATCCCACAGCTGGGCATAGGACTCTTCTCTCCGTTTTTTTTTTGGAGAGAAGGATTGGAGCTAAGACCTGCCCCGCTGCTCCAATGCGGATTGGTAGGTTACACATATCTCCAGATATCTCTAGAGATATGCAGGTTTCCTCAAGATGTTTTCCTTCACCGAAAAGCGTGTGATAAATTGCAATTATCAATTATACATAAGTTTTACTAGCAAACTCATTGGTGCCTGCCCGGGGTTTGAACCCTAGACCTCCTCGAAAGAGGCGCACGGTGTTACCGCTATCACAGCTTCGTATGTGTAATATAAACATGAAAATCATGTTTGGTTTAGTTCAACAAAAATAATTGTTACTAAAATGCACTAAAGCTGATTTCTGTATCTAAGTACATTATCTGTTTTTTTTAAGTTTTCTCGAAATTATGATGATATGTAGGTTAAACTGACCTTGAATTTGGATTCAGTGAGTTAAAATACTTACCCATAGTTGGCCAGTGAAATGCATTAACCAGTTTTTTTTGTGTGCCGGTGTAATTAATGAATGCCAGTGCCAGTGTAATTTGTATTGTCAATTACTAAAACTCGTGCAAATTGGTAGATTGGGGCATCTCGATTATTGAGAAAATGTTAGTTCGAAATGTAGAAAGACCATTAGAAATAATGGGAATGTTCTTTCATTTTATTTTTATTTATTACTTGTATTTATTGATGTATTATATATCATGTATGATGAGCAGATTTCGCTTATTCTTAAAACTGACGTTGACATAAACATACATAGTGTGAGTATGTTTATGTTATGTATGTTATGAATATCATCATCTTCCTGCCCTTATCCCACTCTAAGTGGGGTCGGCACAACATGTTATAAACATGCTGTCACATG
Source organism: Morpho helenor (assembly GCA_029227775.1). Classification (NCBI taxonomy): domain Eukaryota; kingdom Metazoa; phylum Arthropoda; class Insecta; order Lepidoptera; family Nymphalidae; genus Morpho; species Morpho helenor. The sequence goes on from JARGCU010000025.1 coordinate 14,945,393, forward strand.
ATTTGGCTGCGCTTTTACGACCGGCCGCCTGCCTGACGCCAACTTACCTCTGTCGTATTTTACGACACCTCGGTAAGAAAGAGGGTGGTCTATTCTACTAAACCGGATACCACACGGTGGGTCAACTTACCTTAGTCGCCTTTTACGACACCTCGGTAAGAAATGAGGTTGGTCTATTCTACTCAGCCGGATACCACACGGCGGGTCGACTTACCTTAGTCGCCTTTTACGACACCTCGGTAAGTAATGAGGGTGGTACTATTCTATTCAGCCGGATACCACACGGCGTGTATGTTATGAATATAATAGATACAAAAGAGAAAAGAAATAATCTTCAACACTACAACGGACAGAAAATGACAGCATAGAAACAATTTATGGCTAAAAAACTAACAAATGTAAATGACTATAATAATATTCAACCAGATGCTTCGTAGGTAATATTTCAACTATTTTGCATCAGTCAATGCGGATGTATGACTAAGAGTGACTATAATTATAATAATAGATAACTAACGAACACGACCGACTTCGTTTCAATATATACCTATTATAAATCAAAATCCCCAAAAGCTGTTTGTATGTGATCGTTTTCTCAAAATCCACTGAACGAGTTTTTGTACGGTTTTCAATAAAAGGTTACACTAAAGTAATGTACTAGAATTGTAGATCTACAAAAATACTACAAAAAAGTCCGCGATAGTATGTCACTATCTCTTACGGTTAAGTCACAATAACTACTTTTATGTTCAAAATTTCAATTCAATACACTGATGTACATGCGGGCGAAGCCGCCAGCAAATATAGTGTTTAATAAAAAAGGTTCATGGGTGCAACCCTCCTAACCCATATTGGAACAGCGTGCGTCTAAGTTCTTATCCCTATCAAACGAATTAGAATAAATAAATAAATATATGGAACAATTACACACACGGTCGTCCGTCGCCATAGTAACTTAATACTTGTGATATGGGTGACAGATAGCTGGTGAATCTATACAATTATGATTATAGATACTTAAATGCAAATATACACCCAGTCTCAAAGAACTAACAAATTGTTTATAGAAAATGTTGGACCTCGGCAGGAACCGAATCCGCGACCCACGAAGCTGAAGGCAGGAACACTGCCAATTGGGGCAACGGGCCAGTCTTCAGAATAACGTCTGTCTTCAGCGAAAATGCAAAAGTGACATCTAGTGACCGCTGATCCAGCGCCATATGACGTTACGCTAACGCGATCGAGTAGTTTAAAAAAAACTCGCACTAAGCACACTGTTAACGAATATTTTAACAATGTATGGTAAATATGACACTTTTACGGATTCACTTAGACCCAACTTAACCAAACTAACTTTTGATTGTCGATGTTACTTAGATTCAAAAATACTCGACAAAAAAACTGCGATACCAAGTCATCTAAATATAAACCTTTAATGCAATAAGCGGTTAACCACTAACGACATATTAAGTCAAAGAATGGTATATTTACGTCTGGAGCAATCTTAAACAATTAGTATGATCTGTCAATCAACAATTTATTATACATTTTATAAATTTTCTAGTAAAATGACAAAATTAGTCTATTTTGTAAGTGTTATGCAATAAGATTCACTGCTTATGGTAGGCGTATCTTGGACTAAGCTCCGGACCAAAGCATCGATACTTAAAGATATAGGAGTTACCAGGTTCTCGGCTACGTGTCTCTGCAAAGTCTTTAAGTTCTTCGGACATATCGCTAGGAAGTCTGGAGACACTAATAATCACTGTTCCGGTGGAAGAAAAAAGAGGCACACACCGCAGTCCATCTTGATGATAAATTTCTAGTAAAATGACAGTTTAATTTTGTAAGTGCTATGTTCACTGCTTATGGTAGGCGTATCTGTGACTGAGCACCGGACCAATGCATCGACACTTAAAGATATAGGAGTTACAACCAGGCTCTCGATTATGTGTCTCCGCAGAGTCCTTGAATTCTTCGGATATATCGCTAGAAAGATTGGGAACAAGCTGGAAAAGCTTATGATCGCTGGTTCGATGGTCCGACCAGATAACCAAGTCACTCTCTATCCGAGTCCACGAGGGCTCACAAGCAGCAATTGTTCGCGAAACCTGGAGATTAGTTATCCACGATAAAGTGATCCGTAGAAAAGGTCATCTTCAGCACTGAGGAAAACGACTGAGGATGCAATAAGATTCACACTTATACACTCTTCTGAAAAGATATTAAGATTATAATTAACTAGCTGTCCGGCAACGCGAGGTTGTGGTTCAGTATGGTTTGGTATTACCCCCGAAACAGAACTCAACAGTTAAAAAAAAATCTCCGATCGCCACTCATTTGTTATTTCTTAACTAGGTGTCATAAAAGGCGACCAAAGTTATCCTAGTAACTCAACAATTTTTAAGAAATTCTCCGATTGCCACTCATTTCTTATTTCTTACCGAAAAAAGCGACTGAGGTAAGTTGACCCGCTATGTGATATCCGGTTGAGTAGAACAGACCACCCTCATTTCTCACCGAGGTATCGTATAAGGCGACTAAGGTAAGTTGACCATCCCTATGACGTTATGCTGAATAGAACAGACCACACTCATCTTCTTGAGGTGTCGTATAAGGCAACTAAGGTAATTTAACGTAAAGCAGGCGGCCGATAGGAAAATAACTAGCCAAAACATATAACAACGTGTTTAAAACATGTGGTACCGGCACTTACAGTGGGATAAGCAAAAAACTAGATGGTCTCAATGACAATTTTTTTGTAAAAATGGATGACGATGAATTACTTCTGACATTTTACTATAAAATTCTAGCTGTGTGGTATCCCGCTAAGTAGAATAGTACCACCCTCATTTCTTACCGAGGTGTCGTAAAAGGCATCTAAGGTAAGTCGACCCGTCGTGTGGATGGAAGGAAGATGATGAAGGGCAGGAAACACAACTAGATGGTCTCAATGTCAATTTTTTTGAAAATAGAATGAAGATGAAATACAACTGAGATTTTACTATAAATTTCATCTACTACAAACACATTTCAGTAATAATGCGATGTCAGCAAAATGTTATGTACATTGTAGTAGTATCGTTTAAACAATAAATATATGGTCTTGACACTCGTAACCTCAACCCGGTTTCATATGACACAATACAAGTACAAGTCACATTATTTATTACATAAATCTACATAACTGCTGCAAGTTTCATAACATATCGAAACATGGGCCGCATCGTTCGTTTTTAAAACCTTTTATACAACTTGCCATGTATATATGTGAAAGTGGAATCTTGCAAGTAAAATTTGACCCACTTTCAGGGGTCCGATTGAGCTGAAATTAAATATACTGGTCTAATCCACATGACAATGAACGCCGTGTGGTAGCCGGCTGAATAGAATAGTACCACCCTCATTTCTAACCGAGGTGTCGTAAAAGGCGGCTAAGGTAATTGACCCACTGTGTAGTATCCGGTTTAGTATAATAGACCAACCACATTTCTTACCGAGGTGTCGTATAAGGCGACTAAGGTAATTGACCCACCGTGTGGTATCCGGTTTAGTAGAATGACCAACCACATTTCTTACCGAGGTGTCGTAAAAGGCGACTAAGGTAATTAACCCACCGAGTGGTATCCGGTTTAGTAGAATAGACCACCCTCTTTCATACCGAGGTGTCGTAAAATACGACTGAGGCAAGTTGACGTCAGGCAAAAGGTCGTAAAAACGCAGCCAAATCATGTGACAGCATGTTTACAACATGTTGTGCCGACCCCACTCTGAGTGGGATAAGGGCAAGAAGATGATGAATCCATATGAAAATGAATGTTTATGATAAACATGACCTGATGTTTCGGCTAGTATTGGCTCCAGACGAGGAAACTCCTCAACGGTTAACAGTATAGACATTATTTTGTTCAAAGCTTTATTAGCTAGAATTGTTTGCTTTATAGAATTAATTCATGATTTTATTCCAAACAGACCTTGAAAAATAAATGTAAATATATGGGACACTTACACACACGGTCGTCCGACGCCAAAGTAAGTAACTTAATACTTGTGATATGGGTGACAGATAGCTGGTGAATCTATACAATTATGATTATAGATACTTAAATGCAAATATACACCCAGTCTCAAAGAACTAACAAATTGTTTATAGAAAATGTTGGACCTCGGCAGGAACCGAATCCGCGACCCACGAAGCTGAAGGCAGGAACACTGCCAATTGGGGCAACGGGCCAGTCTTCAGAATAACGTCTGTCTTCAGCGAAAATGCAAAAGTGACATCTAGTGACCGCTGATCCAGCGCCATATGACGTTACGCTAACGCGATCGAGTAGTTTAAAAAAAACTCGCACTAAGCACACTGTTAACGAATATTTTAACAATGTATGGTAAATATGACACTTTTACGGATTCACTTAGACCCAACTTAACCAAACTAACTTTTGATTGTCGATGTTACTTAGATTCAAAAATACTCGACAAAAAAACTGCGATACCAAGTCATCTAAATATAAACCTTTAATGCAATAAGCGGTTAACCACTAACGACATATTAAGTCAAAGAATGGTATATTTACGTCTGGAGCAATCTTAAACAATTAGTATGATCTGTCAATCAACAATTTATTATACATTTTATAAATTTTCTAGTAAAATGACAAAATTAGTCTATTTTGTAAGTGTTATGCAATAAGATTCACTGCTTATGGTAGGCGTATCTTGGACTAAGCTCCGGACCAAAGCATCGATACTTAAAGATATAGGAGTTACCAGGTTCTCGGCTACGTGTCTCTGCAAAGTCTTTAAGTTCTTCGGACATATCGCTAGGAAGTCTGGAGACACTAATAATCACTGTTCCGGTGGAAGAAAAAAGAGGCACACACCGCAGTCCATCTTGATGATAAATTTCTAGTAAAATGACAGTTTAATTTTGTAAGTGCTATGTTCACTGCTTATGGTAGGCGTATCTGTGACTGAGCACCGGACCAATGCATCGACACTTAAAGATATAGGAGTTACAACCAGGCTCTCGATTATGTGTCTCCGCAGAGTCCTTGAATTCTTCGGATATATCGCTAGAAAGATTGGGAACAAGCTGGAAAAGCTTATGATCGCTGGTTCGATGGTCCGACCAGATAACCAAGTCACTCTCTATCCGAGTCCACGAGGGCTCACAAGCAGCAATTGTTCGCGAAACCTGGAGATTAGTTATCCACGATAAAGTGATCCGTAGAAAAGGTCATCTTCAGCACTGAGGAAAACGACTGAGGATGCAATAAGATTCACACTTATACACTCTTCTGAAAAGATATTAAGATTATAATTAACTAGCTGTCCGGCAACGCGAGGTTGTGGTTCAGTATGGTTTGGTATTACCCCCGAAACAGAACTCAACAGTTAAAAAAAAATCTCCGATCGCCACTCATTTGTTATTTCTTAACTAGGTGTCATAAAAGGCGACCAAAGTTATCCTAGTAACTCAACAATTTTTAAGAAATTCTCCGATTGCCACTCATTTCTTATTTCTTACCGAAAAAAGCGACTGAGGTAAGTTGACCCGCTATGTGATATCCGGTTGAGTAGAACAGACCACCCTCATTTCTCACCGAGGTATCGTATAAGGCGACTAAGGTAAGTTGACCATCCCTATGACGTTATGCTGAATAGAACAGACCACACTCATCTTCTTGAGGTGTCGTATAAGGCAACTAAGGTAATTTAACGTAAAGCAGGCGGCCGATAGGAAAATAACTAGCCAAAACATATAACAACGTGTTTAAAACATGTGGTACCGGCACTTACAGTGGGATAAGCAAAAAACTAGATGGTCTCAATGACAATTTTTTTGTAAAAATGGATGACGATGAATTACTTCTGACATCTATACTTATAATAAATCTGTAGAGAGATCAATTCTGTAACTGAAATATATTTCCAAAATAACTATCAGGGGGTGATTAGGGATCGATACTGATGCCAAAAATGCAATCAGAAAATTTTTTGTCTGTCTGTCTGTCTGTCTGTCTGTCTGTCTGTCTGTCTGTCTGTCTGTCTGTATAACCGTTATAGAAACAAAAACTACTCGACGGATTTTAACGAAACTCGGTACAATTTTTTTTCATACTCCTGGGCTGGTTATAGTATACTTTTCATCACGCTGCAATCAATAGGAGCAGAGCAGTGAAGGGAAATGTTGGGAAAACGGGAGAAGTTACTCCATTTTTTAAGCTTCCATCGCGTGTGCAACCTTGATGGTTAAAGCTACACAGAAATCATGTATGACGGAAATGTTCTCCTTAAAATTATATAAAAACTATCCCGCGACAGCATATGTCTATCTTTTATGGTTGACTCACAATAACACGTGTAACTCCCGATAGCTTAGCAGTTCGAAGCTTTCTGGTTATATTTGTCTACCCCTACGTTTATATCACTCTGTAATAAAGTAAATAACAATCTACGGACGGTAACTAGAGATCACACGACTTTCCAATAGGACTACCTACAGACCAAATTTATACTAATATATAAAGCTGAAGAGTTTGTTTGTTTGTTTGATTGTTTGAACGCGCTAATCTCAGAAACTGCTGGACCGATTTTAAAAATTCTTTCAGTGTAAGATAGTCCATTTATCGAGAAAGGCTATAGGCTATATCACATCACGCTAAGATGAATAGGACAGGAGCAGCATTAAAAAGTTGAAAGCTTTTCTTGCGTGCGCTGAGTAAACGATAATGGTTATTAAAAATCATGTATTACAAAATTGTTTCCCTCTAAAAGTTCTATATAATAGTCCGCAGCAGCATGTCTTGCTTTTAAGGTTAACCCACTCTAACCATTTTTATAGTTATCAAAAGACTATATTACGGTTTTAATCTTTCCATGCGGGCGGAGCCGCTGGCAATTGCTAGTTTTACTATAAAATTCTAGCTGTGTGGTATCCCGCTAAGTAGAATAGTACCACCCTCATTTCTTACCGAGGTGTCGTAAAAGGCATCTAAGGTAAGTCGACCCGTCGTGTGGATGGAAGGAAGATGATGAAGGGCAGGAAACACAACTAGATGGTCTCAATGTCAATTTTTTTGAAAATAGAATGAAGATGAAATACAACTGAGATTTTACTATAAATTTCATCTACTACAAACACATTTCAGTAATAATGCGATGTCAGCAAAATGTTATGTACATTGTAGTAGTATCGTTTAAACAATAAATATATGGTCTTGACACTCGTAACCTCAACCCGGTTTCATATGACACAATACAAGTACAAGTCACATTATTTATTACATAAATCTACATAACTGCTGCAAGTTTCATAACATATCGAAACATGGGCCGCATCGTTCGTTTTTAAAACCTTTTATACAACTTGCCATGTATATATGTGAAAGTGGAATCTTGCAAGTAAAATTTGACCCACTTTCAGGGGTCCGATTGAGCTGAAATTAAATATACTGGTCTAATCCACATGACAATGAACGCCGTGTGGTAGCCGGCTGAATAGAATAGTACCACCCTCATTTCTAACCGAGGTGTCGTAAAAGGCGGCTAAGGTAATTGACCCACTGTGTAGTATCCGGTTTAGTATAATAGACCAACCACATTTCTTACCGAGGTGTCGTATAAGGCGACTAAGGTAATTGACCCACCGTGTGGTATCCGGTTTAGTAGAATGACCAACCACATTTCTTACCGAGGTGTCGTAAAAGGCGACTAAGGTAATTAACCCACCGAGTGGTATCCGGTTTAGTAGAATAGACCACCCTCTTTCATACCGAGGTGTCGTAAAATACGACTGAGGCAAGTTGACGTCAGGCAAAAGGTCGTAAAAACGCAGCCAAATCATGTGACAGCATGTTTACAACATGTTGTGCCGACCCCACTCTGAGTGGGATAAGGGCAAGAAGATGATGAATCCATATGAAAATGAATGTTTATGATAAACATGACCTGATGTTTCGGCTAGTATTGGCTCCAGACGAGGAAACTCCTCAACGGTTAACAGTATAGACATTATTTTGTTCAAAGCTTTATTAGCTAGAATTGTTTGCTTTATAGAATTAATTCATGATTTTATTCCAAACAGACCTTGAAAAATAAATGTAAATATATGGGACACTTACACACACGGTCGTCCGACGCCAAAGTAAGTAACTTAATACTTGTGTTATGGGTGAGAGACAACTGGTGAATATATACTTATATATTTTTAAATACATACCTAAATATAAATATACACCCAGACTCGAGGACCAACAAATTCATTTATAAAAAACCCGCGACCCGCGGAGCTGAAGGCAGAGTCACGACCCACTGCGCCAATGGGCCAGTCATGATTTCATTTGTGATTTTGTGAAGTTTTCATAGCCAACACATTTTTATTTAAATTAATTTAAACATTGTACTTAGAATGAAGATATTGTGCTGCAATAATGATAGAATCGTCGAAATGTACATATACCGAAATGGTTATTCATTATGCTCCTGCCCTTATGCCACTCTAAGTAAAGTTGGCACAACATGTTATAAACATGTTGTTGTTTGTTTTGGCTAGTTATTTTACGACCGGTCGCCTGCCTGGCGTTAACTTATATTAGTCACTTTTTACGTCACCTCGGTAAGAAATGAGGGTGGTCTATTTAGCTGGATATACGAAGAATCAACTTACCTTAGCCCTTCGCCCTTTACGTTATTTCTCAAAATATTACGAGCACATAATAATGATATCTATTTTATGTACGAGTTATATTAAGAATTAAAAAGTTTAATTTGTAATGTCAGGTATACTATAAGCGTAGTGTGTAGCACTGATACTGATATAATTAGCATAACGGTCTGTTACTATCCCACTGCTGGATATAGGCCTCCTCTCTCTGTTAGAGAAGGACCGGAGCTAAGACTCATCACGCTGTTGTAATGTGGATGTGTAGGTTCCACGTATACCCTGAATTTTCTATAGCAAATTTCCTAACAATGTTTTCCTTCTACAAAAAAAGTGTGATAAATTGCAATTATCAATGAGCCATAAGCTTAAACAGAAAAACTCATTATTGCCTGTCCGGGGTTCGAACCCGTGTCTTTCCCGCAGAGAGTCGCACGCTATGCTAAATTAGCAAACATAATATTGATTTTATATGAAATTACGTTTAATATTAAGATGCATAAGACCTGAATTATGGCTTTGACGCGTGTAAACGAAACAGGTTTGTGTTATAAAATGGCAATAATTCAGCACACATCTAGTATTAACATATGAAAACGCTTTAGAGCGTCAGATTCATTTGGTTACATCCTGTTTCACAAGTATATGTATTTGACTATTCTGGTCTTTGCGAAAACATGCTAAAATCATTACTTATCGAGTATATAGGTAAGTAGAACCTTTTTTTTATTTTGTTAGGAAAACCCATTATGGGTCATCACCGCCCGACGGGGACGAGCGGCGGGTATGTCGGTCTCTCACCAACTAAAAACCTGACAGTGCTCCACCACGCTGCTGGTGGCGGGGACAGGGTACCGTTGTACACATAGCCCCCATCCCCGCCAGCAGCCGCTCTTTACCCCGGAGAGCGCCACCTCCGGGTCGGGGCCTCTCTTACAGTGGCCCCTCCCTCCGCTAATCGATGCATCGGGAGCACCAGATGCATCGACCGCCTCGAGAACCTAACTCCAGCGAGCCGATAAAACCCAGTTCGGATCGCTCGGAGGTCCTTCTTAGGGCGGCATGCGACGGACTTCGGCGAGTCGCCTGCGCTTCGCTTGCCTGCGGCGGATCGGATCCAGGGACTCGACTTCCCGGATTCGCTCCATCGCCTCCTTCCGCGACATCACGTCCTCACAGAAGGAGGCCATCGCTGCCTAGGTAACTAGAACTTGCAATGAACAAATATAACAAAAATACCCTATTTTTTATCATAATATTTATTTTGTGAAAAAACAATAGATCATCCCATATCAAGGCAACGGCGTCAAGACGTAAAACTGGGGCGGAAATAGCCGAATCCGGCAAACGGTGAAAGTATGCTTCTGTCATTGAGTGCCGTTTGCAGTTGAGACCCTATGGCCATGGAGTCTTTAATACTTCTCTGTACTCACAACTTGCTTATAGTAAAGTTGCCTCTTCCACGTCTAGTGACCAAGTGCTGAACGTTTTCCTCGTACCTATTACGGACTTTTCTTTCCCGCTCCTCGTCTGTCACAGAGATAACATTCTATCTTCTTATTATACCATAAACAAGTAATATAGATACAAAGCCAACGCATTAATCATAGATAAGGGATATTTTTTATCCGTTTTAACACCTTGGTTAATTGCCTCTTCAGGTGAGAAGAGCAATCTTGGGACCATTCCACGTGGAGCATGATTTGTATAGTCCTAGCGTGTAAGTAATTTAAGATAGGCATAACTTAAGCAATGAAAAAACAATACTATATACAAGCTATAAATTCTCATGACGTTTCAATGCAGTTTTTTGAGATCGTACATCTTCATAGTCAAATAATTTTTTTATTTTTTAATTTTTCAAAATAATATAATTATTACTTTTTATTTGGATTAGAGATACTTTTGTATTCAGATTCAATCCCCGCATAGTATCCTTTTACCCTAATCCCACTCTCAGTGGGGTCGGCATGACATTTTATAATGTTGTCATATGAATTGGCTATGTTTTTAAGACCGGCCGATTGTCTGACGTCAACTCAAATAGTCATATTTTACGATAACTCGGTAAGAAATGAGGGTGTTCTATTCTACTCAGCCGGATACCACACGGCTTTTTAATTCAAAATATTAATCCTATCCTCTTTTCTAAGATGACGATTCTAATGAAATGGTCCAAAGGCAAAGGATTTCGGTAAAACTATCTTAGAATATATGATGCTACTAAAAATATTATGCATGTATCCATTTGTTGACAATATCAACGTTGTTATTATAAATAATAGATCTGCAATAAATATTCATTACAGTATTAATTGTACACAAGTCAGTAATTGAGGTAGGTATATTTATTAAATTCCATAACACAATAAAACATTTAACAGACATGAATTAAATAACGATATTTTCTTTATATATTTACGATAGAAATAAAGAGCGTTTTTTCATAAGTCAAAATCAATTTAATATCTCTTTTTTTTTGAGAACATAAAACGCTTTACATTAAAAAAAATGTAATAGCGCCTCTCCGCACCTATCCGCACCTCTCCGCACCACACCCATCTTATCCCCATTATTGACTGGCCCGTTGGCGCAGTGGGTAGTGATACTGCCTTCAGCTCCGCGGGTCGCGGGTTCGATTTCCGCCGAGGCCCAACATTTTCTATAAAAGGATATGTTGGTTCTTCGAGCCTGGGTGTATATTTGTATAGAATATGTAATGTAATTTGTATATTTGTATAAGTATGTTTTTAAAAATTATATACGTATATATTCACCAGTTGTCTCTCACCCATTTTTCAAGTATTAAATTACTTACTTTGGGGATGGACGACCGTGTGGGTAAGTGTCCCATATATTTATATATTATTACTTCCGTTACACATGTGTATAGTTTTCAATTTCTTATTAAAATTATGAATGTAATAGCAAATTTTCAAAATGCCATAACATCGAAACATATTTGGTAGGATATTATCGTACATACTCTTATTGGCAGCTTTTTGTTGCAAACGAAAGTTGTTGTTAAAACTTTAGTGTCCTACACAAGGTTAAATTGCAGGCACTTTTCTGCCGGAACAGCTTTCAAATATATCAAGCCCAAGTTCGTGCAGGGATTACTCTGAGCCGGTCTGTTCTAGTCACTGAAATAAGTTTTAATTAAAGCTTAACTAGCTATAATAAAGTAAAGAGAAACAATTAGGAATTGTACCGTCGTGTAAAAACAAAGGTAAAGCAAAGGCCTGTTACTATCCCACAGCTGGTCGCGCGCTAACCCCCGAGTGCGCTAGACACGCGCAAAGGTCGCGACCACCCATACGAGTGATGTAAAAATCATAAAAGTGGCTATTATCAGATTATAATATAAGAGTGATATATCACGGTGTAGGCCTTATCAAGCGCTACATATCAGTGAAAACAAGGTGAAAATCGGGCAAAGTTTCACAAAGTTATCGGTGAAGAATTAAAAATTACTTTTGATCTTCTAAATATTAATATTATCTTTGTGCACCAAGCGCCATGCACCTCAGTGATAAACAATTTACACGTGATTTACCTAACTCCCATGCCCAGACTTATCTCCAACCAAACAACAAATTTTACCAATTTAACAATTTAATTTATTTATTTTGAATGTAATTAAGACTTCCATGTAATTTATCTCATCAGTTCTGAACGTGATACAGCACCATCTAGCGGCAAAGTATGGCAGTGTCCGCCAACGAAACTATAGATTTACTGTTTGTATTATAATTGTTCTATTGAATGCATTGTATAATGGGTACTCTCTCCTTATCTTTTTTTTTTTTTATGTGGACATAGTTTTAACAGTTAAATGTGTTGCGGATAAAAACTTTTCTTTTTATTATTTAATTAATACGCCACAGCGCCATCTAGCGATACACTACTATTACAAACTTTAGATTAAACAAATTAAAGCCATCAATAATAATTTAATCTAGCATATTATTTAATATATTATATAAAACGGACACGGGGGTTAAAGTGCGGCTTTTCATTTACACATATACGCACATACATACACTAACACAATATTCAACATCATGTCACTCACAGGGGAATCTTCGGGGGAATTCAGCCGCACACCCTCTCCAGAACAGCTGCGAGCGTCACAGCTGTCCTCATATACCCGGGAGGGGTTCGCTTGTGACATTGTCAACCTCGGAAGAGAGACCCTGCGGGATCTCTTTTCCGAGGTAGACAGTCACCTCCAAATCCTGTGTCTCTCCATCGACGATCCCGCTAGGCTGGGCCACTTTCGGCGTGTAGGGGTGCGTGACACTACCCTGCAGCTTAGAAAGTATGCCGTAGCCGTGCGCCGGCAACTCGACTCACACCTGGCCAGCCTTTCAGCGGGGTCTCCACCACTTCGCGCACATGCTGAAGTCGGTGGTAGCCCCATGGCCAGTGGACCTATGCCTATGAGGGTGTCAGTCGCTGAAGAGAGACAGGAGAGGGCACTGGACTTCTGCCGGGAGATGGGGAAGAAAGCGGACGCGATCGTCGAGAGGATCACATCCGGCAAGTCGTTAACGCGCCTCGCCAAGGAGGCCGTTATCGACAAAGCTCGCGCTATAAGGGGGCTCGCGGAGAATTACACGCAGCAGCTTATCACGGAGTTCAACGACCAGGCCGTACTTAGCGAGCGAGATACTCGTGAGAGGATCTGCGTGGGCCCGTCCCGAGGGGCGCCGCGGCACACGCAAATAGCGAAAGCCGATGCGGCAACCAACACTAACTTGGACCTGCACAGACCCCCTCACGATTATACAATGGTGCGAGTCCGGGGGGAGACTCGAGGCACCCAAGACGATTTAACTCGAAACCTAAAGTCTCCACCCGGGGCACACGGGGTGAAATTTATAGGGGAAACTATTCACCAGCCTGGACTGGCGATGGCCTCCTCCTCCCCTATTAGAGAGACCCTAATCACGGGCACTCACACACACACTGAACACTCACACATACACAAAGAGGGTGCACACACCATAGCACAGGAGCAACTGGAGGAACTGAAACGAGCTTTGGTAGAATGTGTCGGGGAGAGCGTACGGAAAGAAATGAGCGAGGTGAAACGCGCCGTCGCGACTGAGGTGGCCACGGCGCGGCCCACCTACGCCGCGCTGACTGCGCGCTCTCTTAATCAAGTCGATTCCAGTGTAACCTCGGTGGCTCGCCCACAAGAGCCTGAGGTCTTGGACCCGAGGTGGCCGATCGCGAGGACTAGGCCCAGGCACGCTATCATAATAGGATCCAGCGTGCCTGGCAAGACCAGGGGTGAAGTGTTGGCAGCCTTTCGGAAAAAGTGCAGCTTCCGAGACCGTCCATATGGTCCTGAGGATGTGGAGTTCATGTCTAACAATAAAGTTAGAGTTGAATTCCACACCCTCGAGCAGCGAGATGATGCATTGGCCATGGCCAGCGGAGCCGAGGGATTCCGGGCCCAACCTGCGCGCAGGCCGTGGCCGATGCTTATTCTCAAGGGGGTCTCACGGGATATACCACACCACGAGCTGCCGGACATCATAACCCGACAGAATCCTGACTTGGGATCTGGAGCAGGGAGGAGTTCAAGCGTCCTTATATTTAAATTTTTCCGAAAAAATAAAAACCCAGAGCTGTACAACATAGTTTTTGAGGCTGAACCAACCTTCTGGAGGTCTGCGATGGAACGCGAGCGCCTCAACGTGGACCACCAGAGGGTTCATGTACAATATTTCACACCCTTTCTGCAGTGCTACGCCTGCCTGAAATTCGGGCACACGCAGCGGCACTGCAGGGCCGATCCTGCGTCCAGACCTTGCCGGTACTGTAGCGAGCTAGGTCACAAGGCGGAAGACTGTCCCTCTAAGGTTGGGCAGTTTAAACCTAGGTGTTACAATTGTGTAAATAAAACTCCTCGTCCTACCTTTGTCGACCATGAAGCGACTTCAAACAAATGCCGGACTTTGCTGGCCATGAAGAGGTACATCGAGAGCCGAATAGACTATGGGTTTGACAGCGGATTATAGGCGCGCAGTAGAGAAAATGGGCCTTAGTTAGACATAGTATCCCTCTAAGCAACTCACTATTCAAACACACATACTCAGTCACACACATACACAGTCACACACATACACAGTCAACCACTTACAGTCACACACTTACACAGTCACACACATACACAGTCACACACATACACAGTCACACACTTACACAGTCACACACAAAACCAGTGCATCAGTGTACGGCGATGAACAGCCGTAGCGAACCTGTAATAAAAACTAAATAAATAAATTAAATAAAATGATCAATTAGCGGCATTGGTTACATTGTAAATAGTCCAGTGTAAATAAATTCACAATAGTCAATAAGTTAGGATTAAGCAGTAGTGGTTAGCGGAATAAAATTAAACTTTAGAGGATACAGTTAAATAAAATGTGTGAATAAGACATTATATCGTGCCATGCATAGTTAATTTCGAGATATATGTTAATTTAGTTTAAAATCTAGGGTTAAGAGTAATTTAGGATAGAGGCAAACAAAACTGGGGGATACAAATAAAATAAAATATGTATATAATATATAATGAGGTGTCCCACAAAATAACTGTTGAGAAATAGGTTAAGAGTAATCAGAATCAACAAGGCATAAACCATGTATATAACAAAAGTGTAAACATAATTAAATCAGGTGGAATAAGTGTAAAATATGTCAAAATTGTGTAAACTAAGGTTATAGGTTAAGTATAGATTAAGACCCAGGCGCAATAAGGTATTAACAGGTCAAACATTGTCAACAATAATTAAACAGGGCAAAACAGTTTGTAAATATCGGCTGAGTAGGATAAGATCTTAGAAATATAAGGTTAGGTTAAGACTCAGGAAAAATAAGAGCAAACATGTATAAAAACATACATATAATAATTAAATTAAAAAGGGCTAATCAGTAGGTAAACAAAGGTTATAGGTTAATTTTAGATTTAAGTAGTAATTAAGATAATTAGGCTAAGATGTTTGTTATAGATCATAAGTTAGATTACCCTCCCTCCCATTATCCCCTACCCCCCCTTCAGTGTTTAAGAACTTTCCCCCAAAGCACAGACGGGGCGGCGGTGGACGTATCCAATAGCGGAAGCCGTCACCCCGACCTGGAGCGAGTTTGGCCACACTGTTCGGCGTTTCTCGCCAGTGACTCATTAAAATACCATCAGCGAGTCACTGAAAATAGGAAAAAAAAAAAAAAAAAAAAAAAAAAAAAAAAAAAAAAAAAAAAAAAAAAAAAAAAAAAAAAAAAAAAAAAAAAAATCCCACAGCTGGGCATAGGCCTCCTCTCTCCGTATTTGTAGAGAAAGATTGGAGGTAAGACCTACCATGCTGCTCCAATGCGGATAGCTTACATATATCCCTAGAATTGTTTAGAGATATGCAGGTTTCCTCACGATATTTTCCTTCAGCGAAAAGCGTGTCACAAATTATTAATTAGACATAAGTTATAACAGAAAAACTCAATGCTGTCCTCCCGGGGTTTGAACCAGTGACCGTTCGAAAGAGTCGAACGGTTTTAGCGCTGATCTCGTCTCTAAAGTGTCGTTCACACGTAATAGAAAAGCATTTGTAATACACGAAGAATGTAAACATATCGTTAGATTTTCTAAGGCTTCGAAACTAGCAACGACACCTAACGGAAAAGCATTGTATTAAATAAGGCTCTGTTTGTATTGAAATACAATCGATCAAACAGCCATTTAATGTTGCCATGAGACTGTCGAAATGAGACTTAGCATACTATTTTTAAATATACACTATGCTTTAAACATATTTTTATATTTATTACAGAATAGTTTAAATTCATATAATTGATTGCTTAGTGATTATTTTTATGTTGTTTTATTCTTGTAACAGATGGCACTGTTTATGTCGATAAAACAGAATAAGGCTTTCAGGTGTATTGATCAAATAATATATCAGTTATAGCAATTAAGTTCATTTACAATAGCTTTAATTAAATATTTTGAACTCATTAGCGTTGTATTTTATAATTAAGGTTGGTTTATATTTTTTAAATTTCCTGTATAGTGAAACATTAAGGTTGTATGTTAAGTATGGCGGCGCCTGCGATCGGTAAAGCAGTCGCCGCGGTTCGGTAGGCTCGACGGGCGACACGCAAGCGCTCCAGGTAGGTTAACATTCACGGTCTGTCGCATTTGGTGGTTCTATGCGCTCTCCGTCGCGGCCCTAACATCGACACCGTGGGCGATAAAATGTCCGAGGATCTGTGACCGGTGACCGTGTGTGATTTATAAACGAGTGCCCGTTTTACCAAGTGCTTGTGATGAGGACGAGCGCTGACATTTGATCGTGCAACTCAGCGGATCTTAACGGTAAATTTTGTTAACCGACTCTGTGACCTGCCGCTGTTTACAGCGCGGTCAGGTGATCGGAGTCAATATATTACTGACGGGTACATTTAATTTAAAAAAATTATATCTATAGGTTACAATTTTACGTATGCCATCCACGTAGTTGTTTACCTATGAATTATGACACCGATAGTCGCTGCGCGTGAGACTGTGGAACTCGCTAAGTCTTAAGTCAACAGAGATTTCTCGTGCACCGCGAGATTTGTCGAGGCAGCGAAATATACGAATTTACCGTTGTCATGGAAAGTTTAGAACGCATGTAAGGTAAAACTGTTCACGTTCTAAAATTTCACCAGTCTAACAGTCCTATTAGAATAAGATTTAATTTTTGTATTTTTATTACTATTTATTTGTTGTTCAAGAAAGTAACCTTAATATGATACAATCAATTTAGTTATATACAAAAAATGTTTATTAACAATATAGCCATGTGATATCCGGCTGAGTAGAATAGACCACCCTCATTTCTTACCGAGGAGCCGTAAAAGGCGACTAAGGTAACTTAATCCGAAGTGTGGTATCCGGCTAAGTAGAATAGACCACCCTCTTTCTTACTGAAGTGTCGCAAAACTCGACTGAAGTAAGTTGACGTCAAGCAGGCGGCCGGTCGTAAAATACCTAGCCAAATCGTGTGACAACATGTTTTTAACATGTTGTGCTAGCCCCGCTTAGAGTGGGCTAAGGGTAGGAGAATGATTATGATGCACGACACCAATTTTATCAAGTTTTAATATGAAGAATGTCACAAAACCATAGAATTATTTAGGTCATTTTGCTTCCGAAGATTATTGTTATTTTTAGTTGCTATATCACAACGTAAACTATATAAAAGCACATTATTTCAACATAAATAATTATGAATTACACTCGTATAGTTGTATTAAGATTTCGTGAACAGTGACAAAACTAAAAATAACATTTCTACCAAAAAACCAAAACAAAATTTAACAACTTTACTTAAAACTTGCTAAATACTCAAAACTAACTATAAGAACAATTATCATTAATCGTAATTACGATTGACCACATTAAAAAGTAATTAGACAATCAGGTAATATAATAAAATGAAACTATTAAATGAATTTGTACAATTAGCTCCTTTGACCATCCCGAATACAATAAAGTTATGATGGGAGCTGGAAATGTTACCGATTTTATTTCTCTTTATCTATTGAGATCACAGACGCCAGTTTTCCTTATAAGTTCGTAGGTTTTACATTTTTATAATTCATACTAGTCACTGTGAATATAATGCCAAAATAATATAAAAGCGTTGAACACTACGTACGGTATAACTTTATACGTAAATAGCATTATAAATAAATTAATTTATATAGTGCAGATAAGAAATATCTATTTTTTTTCTATTTACAGCAAAAATGTACAAGTTATATCTATCTTAAATTACACGCTAGGACTATACAACTCATGTCCACGAATGCTGGCAGCGTTTCCGCGCTGAATCGCTAAGCTGATTCTTTGTGCGAAAAAGGAACCAGCCCTCTTGTCACCTGAAGAGACAATTAACCGAGGTGTTAAAACAGATAATTTTTTTTACACTTTGACTCCATGGCCGTAGGGTCTCAACAGCAAACGGCACAATTATATAACTCTCGATGAGAGATGCATACTTCCGCCGTTTGCCGGATTCGGTCATTTCTGCCGCAGCTCCAGGTCTTGACGCTGTTTCCCTGATAAGGGACGAGGCTAACGTATCAACGCATGTTGCGTCCCACATTAGGGCCCGACCCCGTTCCCAAGGAACCAGCGTCAAGCCGTCTGGGCTCTTGCCATCACCCCGACATATCCCCGAAAGCTCGAGAAGAGCAGGAATGTCGATGGTGGCAAAAGCTCTTTTGATGGTATCATTAAGAGTTTCTAAATATTGAAATGATTATAATAACATTTTTGTCTTAGTTTTTGTGTTGGCTTTTATATACTGGCGTAATTGCTCATATTATCTCAAAAAAACACTAACAAAACATTCGAGTTCCATTAAACCGTACAACTGAAATATTTAAATAAACCAGCAGAACAGTGCAAGCACCTGACAATTACCTATTATCGAGGGTCGTGGGTTGAAATTCCAGACAGTTTGCTACAAATTTTTGTTGCTTTATACTTGTAACTCATAATCAATGGTTTACGTTAAAGCTAACTTACATATCCCTAAAAATATCTAGAATATGTGTAGTTAATCGGCACTTGGGCATCTAAGTTACAATCTTTCTCTCTGAAAGAAGATAGAACCGCTATTTCCAACAGCTAGAAGGACCTTTTCGCAGCAGTTTGAAATAGCGGTTCGCTGGGTCCGTTATATGGAAGACGGTACATTTTAACACTTAAACAAATAAACCGTAGACAAACAGAATAAGCCGTGATAGCCCAGCGGTGAGGCCAAACGACTCTTTCAAGGGGGTCACGAGTTCTTACGCCGGATAGGCACGAATGAGTTTTCTATTAAAAACTTACTTGGCTAATTAATAATAGCAATTTATCTCACGCTTTTCGGTGAAGAAACTTGCATATCTCTCGAGTTCTGGGGATATGTGCATCCTACCAAACCGCATTGGAGCAGCATTGGAGGTTTAGCATTATACCTTCTTTTGAAAACAGAGAGAGGAGGCCTATGCCCAGCAATGGGATAGTAACAGGCCGTTACTTCTACTTCAAGCAGAAAGTCAAATAGTAGTTAATGTATAGAACCGGCTATAATCACGTGTTATTCTATCGGGTTAGACCGACTAGTTTCGAACCCGATCGGGGCACTTATTCATGAACTCTTTACACGACGTTATCGCGGCGGGAACTGTGTCAAATATGTATTAAAAAGGGTTGTTTTGGGGAATCAAAATGTCTTATTAAAGGATCTCTACATATTTGATCTAACGTAGTTCTCTATTTAAGACACACTTCAAATTTATTTATATATTCTTATTTTTTTCGATTACAATGATGATGAACGTAATGTAAATAATATATAATTTCAAATGTTGATAATTATTTAAGTTGAATTTACCATTCTAAGGTGTTTGACCGCGTATCATAACTTGATATCTATCTCTAACCATTACACATACTCTGTTCTTGATTTGCTTGTTAAGTATTTAATAATTAGCGAATTAGATATGATGCGATCTTAGTGCTATGAACTTGAAACTAATAATTTATTTCTTCTAAATAAAAAAGTACTTCGCATTATAAAATGTATTTCGTGAGTACATTTTTAATTTCACTTCTAATTAGAATTTAGAAACTCCCATTTGAATTATTTTACCTCCTTTTATATTTCTTAATGTTCGTAATCATTGTAAATTAATACTTAAATAACTATTCGAATGAATTACATACTTTGTCTTTTCAGATTTAATACTTATGATTAAAATATTTTATTATTATACTAGCTGTGATCGCGGCTTTGCCCACGTGGAAATCAGTGTGTCAAAAACTTTTCCCGCGTAAATTCCGACCCCAAGAGAATTTAACCGTAATGTTTTATTAACCTAAACCTTACTCAAGAATTTCACTATTTTTAGTAAAAACCATACAACAATCCGTAATACACATCCATACAGAAAGCTTTAGGGGACTTTGTTATATATATATATCGTATCTCCTTACCTTAGTCGCCTTTTACAAGGTAAGAAATTAGGGTGGTCTATTCTCCTTTGCCAATATATTTAATATTAAAAATGAATTGAATGAAAAATGAATTATGTTCCTTATCCTCTTCAAAATAATCTATTTGTATTTAACAAAACAAAATCGAAGACTATATAATCAACATAGCCTAATAAAAGAAACATGTTTGCTCCATTTAGAGTAAAGACTAGCATTCTATAAAAAACTTTCAAAACGAGTTGTTAACTCCATGACCTTAAGAAAGCGTTTTTGCTTTCCAAGATCCCTTTATGGCCAAAAGGGGAATGCGAATTAAAAGCAATTGTTATTTGTAGCGGCTTATAATAACTTATAGAAGTAGGTATTACTTTGCGGATTTTTATAGCATAAAATCTATGATCCGCGTTTTTATATCTAAATGATTCTATCATAGTTTGTATCGGCTTAGTTTTTTTATGTTTGATTTAGTGTAGTTTTAATACAAAATAGTAAGGTTACCGTCCCACTGGTGTGCAAAAGCTTTCTCTCTCCTTGAAGATAAATGTATGGAGCTTACACCTACCACGTTACTTATAGATATATAGATTATATTACTTAATAGATTATGTTCATGCAAATTACTTTAAGATATCCAGTAGTTGTAAGGAGGTTTTCTCACTCAAGCCTCATTTCTTACCGAGGTGACGTAAAAAGCGACTAAGGTAAGTGTACCCGCCCTTTAGTATCCGGCTCAGTAGCATAGAACACCTTCATTTCTTACCGAGGTGTCGTAAATGGCGACTAAGGTAAGTCGATCCGCCGTATGGCATCCGGCGGAGTAGAATTTACCACCCTCTTTCTTACCGAGCTGTCGTAAAAAATGACTACGGTAAGTTAACGTCAGGCAGGCCGGTCGTAAAATACGTAGTCAAACCATGTGACAGCATGTTTTTAACATGTTGTGCCCCCACTTAGAGTGGGATAAGGGCAGAAAGATGATATTACTGTCAGTTGTATATCAAACTCATAAACAGATTTTGAATCAGCAAACACTGTTAAATGTTCGTGCACTTAAGTCGTCAAAACATCGCAGCTTTTATCCATATTAAAACAACTAAAAATATATGGAGTGCCTAAAATTTCCAGCTGAACCAAGATTTTACGTAGATATATGAAATATATAAAACATTGAGAAGAAGTAGGGGTTATACTTTTTGGGCCATATAAAAGATATCAACGCGTTTTCGAAGTGTTATCATTTAAATTAAGGTGGAAATTTTAAATATTCCTACTATGTCTAAAATATTTGATCAAGCATTATTACATTTAATTGTTACCTTAAATAATATAATCATTACATTCAATGAATTTGGTATAGATAGTTTAAATAGTAATAATTTTAACTATAAGGTAAGGTTTGAAAACGAAAACATTAAGCTATTTGTTTATTTATCCAAGGTACATTCGGTTTATAATACACAATTTATTTGGTTTTATGTTGTGCTGACTCCACTTAGAGTAGGATAAGGGCAGGAAGAAGAAGAATTTATTTGGTTTTATCTTATTGCATAAAAAGGCCTTATAAAAATATTTTCATTCATATCTAGAATTGTGTAGAGATTATTAACTCAAAATCTGATAGATGAGCATTGTTAGAGAGATCTCTATCTAACAATGCCCATTGAAAACTAAAAACCATAGTTGAATAGCTCTAGAAATTTTAAAAATCTGCTTTTAGAATATGAACTTTCAATGAAAAAGGGTCGCGGATATACATGCATTAATAGTTCGACGAGCTTCGCCGTTGCCATGAATTTTTATAAACCGCATCAATAGATTTAAATTGGTGAACACAATAGGGAAAAAAGTTAGTCATGAACATAAGGAAATATAAATAAACAAATTCATTTGATGATTAATGGAAGATTGATGATAAGTAATAAAATAATGTTCTTTTTAATTACTTATCATATTTAATGGTTTAGATAATAGTTTGGTATAGATAGTTTAAATAGTAATAATTCTACACCTAGTAGATACAATTTAATTTGGTAAGAAGAAGATTGATTATTTTTGCCGTTAACTGTAATAAGTTACAGCCTACCAAACAAAACTAGAGGAAATTTGAAAAATATATATTGCATATTATAGCCTTGAATGAGGGGAGGGAGGAAAACGGTACCAACCCTAATATTGCGGGACACTAATTTCCGCGCCACGGTGGGTCGCTGTAACTGCGACTCATTCTATAAATACTCATTCTATAAATTCTATATATACATGATCATCCTCCTGCTTTTATCCCGGTCTAAATGGTGTCACAACATGTCATAAACATGTTGTCACATGATTAAATTTGCATCATTATAAACACATCCTAATTGCCGTTGTAAAGCTATTTTATACGTATCAAATATGCTTTTTGTAGAAAGTTATGAAAATTGACATTTTTAAAAATTTCCCTTTTGAACATTATATAATATAATATTTCTTTATTGTTTCTCTTCACACAAAATAACAATAGTAATGGTGCCATTCTTAAGGGTACATACAAATAGAAGTGGTGTGAGAGACTGATCCCTGTACTAGGTGACCTGTGTTACAGACAACACTGTATAAATGCACAAATGTATAAGAGGAAAAAAAACAATTTAACTAAACTTAATATATATAATAATTATAAGATATATTTCGTATATTTATAGTTCCCAACGGTTCTTCCGTTTACTATATTCGATTTAATTTGCTTCAAGTATTCTCTATTAGATCTAGTAAATTTAGTATTCAAACAGCTTGTCGTATAAGTATGTGGTAGTCTTGTTTAAAATAGTTTGAACTCGTTCGTATTGATCCGGTGAAACTTTAAGGTTTCTCCGTAAATAAAGCAGACATTTTACTAATGTAACAAACAAGATCGAGGCTGTCTTGCGCGGATACGCTGATACGCAACTCTTTTATTTTGGTCACAGTAAGTCAAAGATTTCCTACATTGTTATTCAAGTTATTATTAATTCAATAAAACCATATCTGTATATTTTTGATATATAACTTAAAAATTAAAGTGAAAACAATCCTTGTAAAGAACGGTGAGATTGTGCGGGTCACTCTAGTCGCGGGTCAAATTGTCACGGGTTCAAACCCCGGAGAGGCACCAATATAAGAATAGAATTCGGCACCGTAATAGAATTCGGCTATACTTACGTCTTATTCTATCGGATGAGCCCGACTAAACTAAACTAAACCCCATTAAAAACTAAAAAACTAAACCCCATTCATGAGTTTTGACGGGCTCATCCGATAAATAAGACATGAGTAGAGCCGGATTCTATACATTAAGTATTAAAGTATTTAAACTACTTAATGGTGACGTAAGGTGAGTAAAGCTTGAAAACTTTAATACTCATTTCTAAATATAAATATGCCCTAATAATAAAATTCCAAGAAGGTATATATGTCGATATGTGCATTATCGCAAAGTTACTCAATATTTATTTGTAAATAACTTACAAATCAATGACGCTAAGCGACTACGAACCTATCGACATGTAAAGTCTCTCTCGCCTTTATGTATACAAATATTATAAATAAAAAATCTGTCTGTTTGTGACGCTTTCATGTCTAGCCTGCTAGAGTGATTTTGATAAAATTTAAAATACCTACATAATAATGAGGGCATTTTAACATCTATACTGTATGATTTATGGAAACAGGCGTTACTTTTCGGAATTCCATAATACAAATTTACAATAGAATTATTTTGCTGTAAACCGCGTGTGTTAAGAGAATATTATGTAATGTTAAGTGTATGAAGCAGGCAACATCCACATACCTTATACATCCAGGACAAGTCATCACACGTAAAACGCCGCCAACACCAACACCCCACACAAACTGTTGGCAACTGTTACATATATTCTCTCAACAAAAGCGGATTACAGCAAAATAATTCTATTGTAACTTCTGATCTATATTGCACCTAAACAATGAAGGAGCGTAGTTTTTCTTTTCAAGGTATACTTTTCTACAAGGAACATATTTTAGTGTACAAGTTCATTGGTTATTGATATAAATTCCAAACGACTTTTCCTTTGACACTAGAGGTGTGTGATAGTCCAGCGGTAACACCGTGCGTCTATTTCGAGGAGGTCACGGGATCGAACCCGGGCAGACAGCAATGAGTTTTTCTGTTAAAAACTTATGTGTCTAATTGATAATTACAATTTATTACATGCTTTTCGGTGAAGGAAAACATCGTGAGGAAACCTGCATATCTCTTAGAGAATTCTGAAGATTTGTGTAACCTACCAACCCGCATTGGAGCAGCGTGGTACGTCTTAGCTCCAAACCTTCCAAAAACGGAGAAAAGAGGCCTATTCCCAGCAGAAGTGGAGAATAACAGGCTGCTACTTACTTTACTTTACTACTAGAGGTGTTATATTTATTTCTTTTAGAACATTAATTTAGTAAATTTCCTCATACGTGTAATGGAGATTCGGTTCGAAGAAACTTACGCGGCTTACACAACTGGGCACTGGCATTTGCAATATCTAGAATGCTAAATGGCACACGTCGTAATTTATATGTAATTTGTCGTGTTACTTATTGAAACACCAAGCATTTTAAATGCAGAAATTAAAAACGCGTCAGGCACTTTCCTGCGAACATATTTTAAAATTGAGTAAAACATTTTTATGTGGCGAAAATATCTCAACTTTATAAATATATTTTCGTCACACATTTCGTCATTTTGAGTATTACAAAATCAATAGAATATATTATAATTTCTTTTATAGATACATATTTTTATTCTACTAATAATAAAGAATACAATAAATAATCAAAATTTGTGAAGTTAAAGTTAATGTTAATAAATAACTCAACGACATAAACTTTCATAATAAAGTAGGTAAATCCCTTGCCAGACTGATGCGACCTTGGCATAGTAAATCCCATTAAGATCTGCCCGTATTGTAGTCACGCCATTGTTTGCTGGCGATAAGGTAACAAGTAACAACGGTAACTGGGTCTGTGCAAATAACCTGTCATGACGGTAACTCGTCTTGGTCGCCGTTACATAGCGGCATGTAGGTATACTGTGACAAATATGGATAGCGTCTTGTTTGTTCCGTTGCAAGTTACTATGTATCTTGACAGAAACACTTAAAATAAATACGTGTTTTATGTCTCACGATTATAAGTGTTTAATATGTTTTCAGTTTTAATAGACTTACATTGAGTCATCCTTACAATGATTCGCAATGATTAAAACCACAGATTAGTTATCTTATATCTTACCGAGGTGTCGTAAAAGGCGACTAAGGTAAGTTGATTCCCCGTGAGGCGTCCGGTTGAGTAGATTAGACTACTTTCTTTCTTACCGAGGTGTTGCAAAAGGCGACTGAGGTAAGGCTCGTAAAATACCTAGCCAAATCATGTGGCAACATGTTTATAACATTTTGTGCCGACCTCACTTACAGTGGGATAACTGCAGGAGAATGATGATAAGCTATCCTGCCAGCTTCTGTCGCTTCACAGACAAAAAAAATCGCGATGAAACACGCATAAGATTTCTCAAATATATGTTGCCTTCTATTTTGCTCCATGGATTTCGATGTTTCATTAATTTCCTAAGACGGCCTTTCCCCTGAGCCTCTTCTTATGACCAGCTTTAAAAATCCATTTCTATAAGTAACCAAGGGTTAATGACAAAACGAAAAACTTTTGGGACTTTTCGTCGTTTTTCCACATAGTACAGAAGTTAACCTAACAGTATTTCATTGAGAGTTTGCAATTTTATAAGCTTGTTACCACAACATCATTCGTTTGATCATACCTAAAAAACCCGACATCGGTTCAATCCTATCCTATTTTACGAGTGTCCTTTCCTATTCTATCCTAAAGTTTGTGAGTATGGATGTATGTTTGTTACTCTTTCACGGTGAATCCGCTGAACCAATATCGATGAAATTTGGCACAGTTATTCCTTATTCACTGGAATAACATATAGCTATAGAAATTCTGTTAATTCTACAGGAATAGGATGACATTGAAAAGCGCCAAATGTTATCAACTTATCGCGCGACAACAGTCTACGCAAACGAAGTTGCTTGTAAAAACTAGCCAGAACTAAGTGCTCTGCACAACGCTATTAAAGCATCGAGGTACGACTCTTAGATGATTATTAAACTATAATATTATAACATTATTAAACCATAATACCGAATATGGCATTATAAGTTAACGAAATATAAGTTTTTTTTTAAATGTGCCTTGTTCGTAACAACAGATATTTATAAGTAAAAATATTTAAGTAATATAAATTCTTTAATTAATATAATAATTTTGTTATAAACGATATTGCTATACCGATTCGATCACCGGATCAAAATAACGATAATTATAAAAAATACTAACAATCGCCAGCGGCGTAGCCCGTATGGAATGATTAAAACCGTAATATAGTATTTTGGTAACTATAAAAATGGTTAAAGTGGGTTAAACTTAAAAGCTAAACATATGCTGTCGCTGACTTTTATTTAGGACTTTTAAAGGGGAACATTTTTGTAAAACATGATTTTTGAATAACCTTCACCGTTTACATAGCGCTCACAAGGAAAGCTTTAACTTTGCCGTTTTCTTAATATTTTATTGCTGCTCCTCTCCTATTCATCTCAGCGTGATTTTATGAAGTTTATAGTCATCCTTGATAAATGGGCTATCTTTCACTGAAAGAATTTTTCAAATCGGTCCAGTAGTTCCTGAGATTAGCGCGTTCAATCAACCAAACAAACAAACAAACAGATAAACAAACAAACTCTTCAGCTTTATATATTAGTATAGATATAACGTTGAAGTATTGCAACATACAAAACAGGGCCTTGCTGACCTGTATTTTACTCGGTCGATTATATCAACCATGACGGTATAATATCACTTACACGTAAATAAGTAATATCACATTTAATTTCAATAAGTCAATTGAAATGATATGATATATGTATGTTACTAACAGTATTTTAGATTTGTGTTCTGTTTTAGGCATAATTTATAAAGATTACAGCTAACTTTTAATAAGAAACGACATTATTCTTGCAATTATAAATCGTTGAAGATGAACAAGGGGCAAGAATATAGAATAGAAAGGGCGAATGGAGACCTAATAAGTCATACTCAGAGTTTTCAGATCAAATCAATATCCATGGATGTATGAGAAATTATGTACAGATTATACGCTTAACAGTGAAGGAAAACATTATTTGGAAACCTACACATCTGTAATGGATCTGCAATTTGAGTTTGACTAATGTTAGATTTAGGCTCGAGTCTTTCCTTAAATGAAAGTGGAAGTCTTTAATATAGAATAACAAAAGACTGCCTTTTGTAAGTTAATGATCGTTATAAAACATAAGTGATATCAACTAGGATCGAAAGCTTTTCGCCTCAGACCTTCAGAGTCAGTCGTAGAGATGAGGTCAATGACGGAAGTATCAATAAATACATATATTCTCCGAATATGATTCACGAATATAGTGACTGAATTTACTCCGTTACGTAATCAACGCAGTTTTAGATGCGTCCTTAACTAATCGTTGAGTTTATAATACAGATAAAAAACAGAATATTAGAAACAGATTCCATCCTCCTGCCTTTATTCTACTCCAAGTGGGGTTGGCACAACGTCATAAATATGTCACATAATTTGTCTACGTATTATACGACCGACCGACTGCCTGAAGTCAACTTACTTAAATCATATTTTACGACACCTCGGTAAGAAAGAGGGTGGCGGAGGTTCTACTCGACCGGACGGCATTTTTAGAAACAGATAATAAAGACGAATTATAACGAATTTTGAATTTTTGTTTATGGCAATTTTAGTATGCTCAGGTCATATTATTTTAAAGAAGAAGTTAAAAGTTTTTTTATCCAAGTATTTTAAGGATTAGTTTATTATAGTGCAATTATGTGGCACCATATCTTGCAACAGCTCGGACCAATTTCGATTTAGTTTATTTTGAAAGGTGACTTGCTTATGATTGTTCTTAGCTATGATTGATGACAATCTGTTTACTCATTTGAAGACCATTAAACTTTTTAGTTGATGAGAGCAACTTTCATTCTGACGATCATTATCGTTTAGGAATCGCTTTGTTTCAGTAACATTAAATTCACACAGTTCAAAAATTTTAACATAAGTTGCGATAAGCATTATAAAGTTATCTGTTACATGTACACAATCTAAGACGTTATTTTTGCATTCTATTGTAACCAAATCAAAATAATCTTTATTCAAATAAGATCTTTCAAGCACTATTCAATCGTCAAGGATCAATATGATTACTTGATGATTATTATAAAACTACAACTGGTTCGGAATTTCTCGGCTTTTACCGAGAAGTACCAGCAATAAAGTCGGCTATCAATCTTTGAAATATTTTCAATTTTACATTATTAAAGAGCGATGAGTTGTACTAGATATTTATTTTGTTTAACATTTAATAGAATGACCGCCGAGTTTGTTGCGTGTTTTTTTATCCCATGGTAACATTGCGAACCAGTAGTAGCTTCGTAAATGATATTGATTCGATGATCAGAGTGACAATTAAAAAGTGCCTAAAAAAAGCTGCTTTCAATAAGGATTATTTTGATTTGGTTCGTTTATTTAGTAGTATAATAGGGTTTCCCAAACTCTATTGAAGCGTCAACGCCCGCCTCGCCCAGATGAACGACCGGTACATAAAGGACTTCCGACTTGCTTAGTTCCGGCCGAGGTTGTTTTACACAAACATAGTAGAAGTCGCACGCGCACGCAATTCATTTACCAATTTTCTGACTAATGCATACAAATGATCGTTGATCTTACCATTTTTCAAAAAATGTAACAGCATATTTATAATAGTGCCTGGTTGATCGAGCCTTGCTCGGTAATTTCTTACAAAATAAAAAAAGAAAAAATAATTATGTACGATTTGTATTATGGGATCGATTCTAGGTATTTACATTTCTTGAGACTGCCCGTTCCTCGAATAAGCTACGCTGTCTTGAAAGCGTAGCAAAATAGTGTTTATATTCAATATAAATTTTAGTATTTCTTAATGCCCAAAAACAGGGATAAAACGAATTTTTTTTTACATAAAACCAGGCTAGATCGATTTTTTCCCCCAAAATTATCTACATGCTGAATTTCAGGAAAACCATTGAAGCCGTTTCCGAGATTCCGAATATATATAAATACGTACATACAAAATTAATTCATTTAAATATTATTTTAATATGTTGCGCCGACCGACATCGCGAAAATATGGATGTTATCGTAAAAAGGACATTAAATTTTTTAAAACTATTGCGCATTTCCAATAGAGTAATCAACACACGTAAAGGGCAAAAATTATTGCTGAAGTTTAGCTCATGTTTAAGGCAATGAAAGTAAAAGGCAAGCCAGAGTATTTGTGTAACAATTGCAGGTGCTGGTTCAATTGTTTGGTTCTGGGGAGTGCTCAAAAACACTATAAGCTTCCTTTTAACAACGAACAATACCCGAGTAATTCTGTTGTTTGTTTTCAAAACAACGAAAATAATGGCACGTATTTGCACACTGTAAGTTAACTTTCATTTGCTTCGTTACAATATTGTTATGGTACTTTGTTATGTATAACGCGTTTACCGAGAAGCATTTTGTTTCTTTGATATTACTCATTTAGTTTTCTTACACATTACTATGTGTCATGTACTAAAATATAATATTTTTAACCAAATTTATCTACAATTTTGATTTTAACATCATCATCCTCCTGCCCTTATCCCACTTTAAGTGGGGTCGGCACAACATGTTTCAAACATGTTGTCATATGATTTGGCTATGTATTTAACGACCGGCCGCCTGACGTCATGATGTGCTGACCCTACTTAGAGTGGAATAAGGGCAGGAGAATGAATGATGAATCGCAAATTACACAAAAATAGTAACGATTATAAGGCACCTTCATAGACACTAAATATTGTTTACGAGATCGTTCACTGGGTCCATAAATTGAGACAAGATAAAATATTACGTGCGTTACATAAAAAAAAGAACATGCCTCATACAATTTTACAGTTTTTGTCCGCTCATTGCATATCCGCATAGACGATACCTACTGCGAATAGTCACGTTATTGATTGCATTGTTTTATGCAAATCTCCTTTCATTGATATTCAAGACAACAAACGGCAGACATCGGACCGTATATAGTGTTTTTTACCATAACACGTCTTACTTAGGAACTCGGTGACTGCAATTGATGACACACTGAGCTTAGCATGAATGCATGGTTGCGTGCAGTGAATTTTTATAGCTTTGTACTAAGATACAAAAAAGGAAGATGGTGTGCGTGGTACTTATAGTATCTTAGAGTTGTTATACTTTAGTATGGGAGCCTTAGACAGGCCTGTAAGTGAGACGGATAGGTAACCCCATTTGCTTTTTCTTTTTTTTCGATAGACACATTTTAAGCCGGCTTATCCATTCTGGTAGTATCTGCGATATAATTCTGTTTGCTGATGATACATCTTTCATATTTAAAGTAAATAGAAATGACAATAATATTGACGAAGTAAACTGAATAATTTAACAGGCTAAATAATTTGGTACTGAACTCAACCAAAACTAAATATCTATAATTTGCATTACCTAATGCTTCTAATGTTGCAAATAGGCTATTCATAAATAATGTAACTAAAAACAGATGATACAACTGTATTTTTGGGATTGACCTTGGATTCACAACTCCAATGTTGCACACACATAACAACTCTCGCTGCGAAACTCAGATCAGCGGCCTACGCTGTCGAAGATTACAGTTTTAGGTTTACAGATGCTGAAACAGTAAATCTTGTTTATTTTGCTCACTTCCATAACATTGTCTTATGGAATATTGTTATGGGTTAAATGCGCGGACATTGAAAAAAATTTTGTATTACAAAAAAGAGCCATACGTGGCATTTACAATTTAAGTCCGCGTGATTCCCTGCGAGAGAAGTTTAAGGAAATAGGTATTCTTACATTAGCTTCACGGTATATTTTTAGTAATTTAATTTTTGTGCATAAAAATATACATAATTATAAAACGATTGGCGATGTATATAATAGACAAAGTAGGAACGGATATAGGCTTGCGGCTCCTGTTTTGTGCCTTGCAAAGGTACGTAAGTCGTTTGTGTATAAGATTCTATAATAAAATTCCGCAATCAATTTAAGCTTTGCCATTTAAGCAGTTTAAAAAACACTTAATAATAGGCTAATACAGAAATTCTACTACACTATTGAGGAATACAGAAATTCTACCACACTATTGAGGAATACTTGGATGATAAAAATGCGTAGATGTATTGCGAAAAAAAAGTTTTTTATTGGATCACAATATAATGAAAAAAAATTGTTTCAGATCGTGCCGGTGACCACATGTCGGCTCCATCATGGTGATCGTTACCAGAGTAAGTAAACATTGAAATAATATCATACTTTATAGTTGATATGAATAAGCTGGATACCTAATGAAAGGGAATATGAAACTCGTATACTACATCTTTATCTAATTACGCATAAAAAAGAGAGACAGACAGATACACCCTCATTTGCTTTCTTTTTATTGTGTTATGACACATTTTAGGCTAGCTTCCCAACTCTAGTATAATAACTCTATGTATATCATACATCCCTGCACTTCAGCTATCAGTACTTCGCAACACGCTAACAGTTGTTATCAATATTGTTTCCTTCTGCCCTTATTTTATTTAGTCAATAATATGAGTACATGATAGCATGACAAAAATATATTTTATGGTAAACTTCATTTAAGTTATTTTCCTTTAGACACTAGCAAGTTGTACATTACAAAATAAAAACAAACACTAGTATTGATAATGTTACTTGAACTCAAGATCATGGTTCAAGGCCCGCTGCTCACTTACCTTGAATAGCATTAACCCTTTGAATGAAAGGCCCATTACACGTGCAAAGCTTTTGCTTCATATTTTTTGCAAAATATCATGCGATATCAGTGTTGCAATATTTTAATGTGAATATGAAAATGCTGTGATAGCTCAGCGGTGAGACCGCGTGATACTTTATAGACCAGTGTTTCCAGTGGGGCCCGCGACCTACAGGGGGCAATTTGACGGTTAAGGAGGGCGGGCAACTCGACACGAGTTTAAGCCTTTCGCTCTGGACCATTTAAGTGCAATGCTAGATTTCTGAGCCAAATTTAACAAAAAAAAAAGCAATTTCTTCCTAAAACCTATTATTTATGTTCTTTAAGTGGACAATTCAATTTTTAATATTAATATTTATTCCTCATAGGGGGGGCAAAATAATATTTAACGTGGGGCATGGACCAAAAAAGGTTGGGAAACACTGCTATAGACGATCATGGGCTCAAACCCTGGCTGGGACCAATGTGTTTTTCTATTAAAACTCATGAGTTTAATTGTCAATTGAAATTTATCACAGCTTTTCGGTGAAGAAAACATCGTGGGGAAACCTGAATTCTGAGGATGTTTGTAAGCTACCAATCGGTATTGCAGAAGCCGGATAGGTCTTAGCTCCAATATAATCCTTCTCTCCAAAAACTGAGAGAGGAGGCCTATACCCAGCAGTGGGATAGTAACAGGCCGTTACTTTTATAAATCAAAAGTTGCTATTTGCTATGTTCTGACAAATATTTATTGAATGAATGAAAGTCAGTAAAAAAAATAACATGAAAAAGAGACTTCTGCGTTCAAATTGACATGTTAAGGAAGTTTCTAGATATGTCTGGTTTCATAATAACCTTGGCAATATACTCGTAGTTCGTTATAATAGTAAAAAAATCTTGAAGAATTTTCTTTGTACAATGTGGTTGAAAGAATAAAGATTTAACTTAACGATAAAAGATAACATTTTTATATCGTGTATTTCTTCTAGTTTTTATCGTAGTTTTGTGCGTGTGAAATTATTGTGTTCAATTTCTAAACACAAGGTTTCGAAAATATGTAAATGTAACACGTTTTACAACGAAAAATGTGATACAAAATATAATTAATGCACATGCATATGGATATTAGAAAAAAACATGTCATATTTACTGTCAACATTTCGTATATTATTTATGTAATATCATATAAATATACAAAAAAAAGTGAAATAAAGAAAAAAAATTATTTTGTTTTTAACGTTAACATATTATAAAACATATATTTTTTATACTATAAACCACCCTCATTTCTTACCGAGATGACGTCAAAGGCCACTAAAGAAAGTTGACCCGCCATGAGGTATCCGGCTGAGTAGAAAAGACCACACTAATTTCTTACCTAGGTGTCGTAAAAGGCGACTGAGGTAAGTCAGGGTGGCGGCCGGTCATAAAATACCTAGCCACATCATGTAACATGTTTATAACATGTTGTGTCGACCCCACTTAGAGTGGGATAAGGTCACAAGAATTATTATATTATATAACTTTCCACCATAAAAGCCATAAAGTCATCTATTTTTTATTTATCTCTTTCTAAGGTAGATACTTTTTTATAAACATGTAGTTTCATAAATCAATAAAACCCACGTTTAGCCTGAGTATGAACAAAATATTAAATGTCAAGGATGTCTTGTTGTTTTTATGATTTTATATGCCTCAGTGTTTATGTATAAATCAAGTACAACATAAAAATTGATTACCATAGTTGTTTACTAACGAACTAGCTCTTTAACAACAATTAATTGATTGCAAAATTAATACAAACACCATACTTGTTTGAAAGGATACTTTCACTGTTAAATGTTGCTAGGTCATCATATCTTTTATCTTTAACTAGCGGCCTGCCCCTGCTTCGCACGGGTATAAAATATATAGCCCATGTCACTCAGTGAAAAAAATTTATTAAAATCGATCCAGTAGTTTTGATTTATTCATTACTGCCCGTGGCCCGCAAGCGTTAAATTTGGAGAAAAATAATTTCCCTCTCCCTATTCCAAGAAGATTTCCTGCTATCTTTGAAATATCTAAATTCATATAGTACATATTTGCTTATTTATTTTCACATTTTTCCCTCTGTATTAATTACAGAATGTCTGTATATACAACATTCACAGCTTTCTTGTCATTAAACAAACTCTTGAAAGAACGACATATATGTAGCTGTTAAATGCGAAGTGCTATAGGGCGAAGCGCGGCCTCCTCACGGCATTTTAAATCTGTAATATCTCCGAAAATGTTCACTTAAATTAAATGCTGTAAACGGCCATATTAATCTATATTAAATCAAAAATTTATTTAAAGTACTTAATTGGATAAGGATTAATGCTGTATTGTATAAAAATTGCTTTGAACATAAGACATTATTTTTCGTTAAAAGTAAATGACATAAAATGCTATTGTGGGTTATCCATAAGAGATAGACCATCGCGGACTTTTCTGTAGACCTTTTCAAGGTGTACAAATACTTAGTACATTATTTTGATAAATCTCGTAGCGTTTAGCCTGCGTTTGGATAACCCACAATAGCATTTTTTATCAATTTTTTTATGAAACATATTGCCTTATTTTCGAAGCAATTTTAAATAATACAGCACTAATCCTTATCCAATTAAGTACCTTAAATACAGTGTTGATACTTTTTAATTTTTTCTCTGAGTGACATAGGCTACCTATATATTATATAAACGTGCGAAGCCGGAGCGGGCAGCTAGTATTATTATACAATTAAAAACCAAACCACATAGAGTAATCTTATAATCTAGAGTACGTTGAATTTGGAACACAACGAATATGAAACAAACGATTTTAAATAGTGTAGTTTATTTTTTGCCACAGGGAGTTTCGTTTCCCAGCTATGGCACTGTGTAGTAATATGTACTATGTAACGAACAAATTTTGATGGCTTAATTTAGGAAATGGCAAGTATTAAATTTGCCATTTCCTAAATTAAGAAAAGCTAGCCGTGTGGTATCCGGCTAAGAAGAATAGTACCACCCTCATTTCTTACCGAGGTGTCGTAAAAGCGACTAAGGTAAATCGACCCGACGTGTGGTATCCGGCTGAATAGAATAGACCACCCTCATTTCTTATCGAGGTGTCGTAAAAGGCGACTAAGGTAAGTTGACCCACTGTGTGGTATCCGGTTTAGTATAATAGACCACCCTCCTTCTTACCGAGGTGTCGTAAAATACGGCTAAGGTAAGTTGACGTCAGGCATGCGGCCGGTCGTAAAAACGCAGCCAAATCATGTTACAACATGTTTATAACATGTTACGCCGACCCCACTTAGAGTGCGATAAGGGCAGGAGGATATAAAAAATCCTAAATTAAGAAAAGCTGTAGAAACATATTATGCAAATTAGAAATGACGCCGTAACGCCTTTATCTACGTTGTCGTGATCAGTATGACGCTTATTCGACTATGTTCAGCCCTACTTAGTGGCAAATGTACATTTAGTTGCCTCAAAATTACCGGAAAGTGAAACACAGCAAGCGGGTTCCGATCAGTGCGTTTGGCAACACATTCCGGCAAACTGAATCTAGCACTGTCCGGGGCATTCACCTTTTCACATACAGACACACTTTATCTGTTAAGTGAATTGAAAATATTGAAAACGTTAATATTCTTTACTTTAATTTTGTTAATTCTCAAAATAATGATCGGTAATTTAGTTTGAATCAAAGTGTGTTTCCTGTTTAAAAATTCTAAGAATAAGAGCTGATTAGTTTCATTTTTAGTATTATTTAAAATAATGTATCTTAAATTAATTTGATACGTTTATTACATAAATTCAATGCGTTTATTCAATCTGCTGGTCGACCTTCGCAGTCAGTTTGGTTAAGTCAATTAAACCAATAGTATCTGCTTTTTTGTCATTAACAAATTAGTGTCCGCTATTGTAGAGAGGTAACTTCAAAAGATTTCTCATAATACAATTAGATATTGCTACTGAGGCTAGGCATTTGAGTAACACATAAAGGAGCTGCCGGTGTCTGAGACAATTTTGAGGTCTTTACTCAACTCCTTGAGGTATTTTCGTCCAAACTACCAAAGTGCCTGAAGACCAATTTCTTCGAAAAGTGCGTGTTGCCAGTGATGGTCGCTGAAAATGAACCGCATAAGAAAGCTCAGGGTCATTCAGCGAGCGATAGAGCGAGCTATGCTTGGAGTATCTCTACGCGATCAAATCAGGAATGAGGAAAGCCGTAAGCGAATCAAAGTTACTGACATAGATCGTGTCGTGAATCTGAAGTGAAGATGGGTTGGGCACATAGTGCGGAGAACCGATGGACTTTGCTCTTAAGGTGTTGGAAAGGCGATCCAGGTGTTGGAAAACCCAGCGTCGGTAGACCCCCTAAGAGGTGGACTGACGACCTTAAAAGGGTCGCGGGGAGCCGCCGGATGCACTCGCCACAAGATCCTGAGGTATGCAGATTCCATGAAGAGACATATGTCCAGCAGTAGCCGTACATTGGGTGAAGATGATGATGATGAATCAGTTTTTTATGAGTCCGTTAACAATGCGTGTTTCGATAGAGGATCACCGACTCAGCACCTCCGGACCTAAACGCTAATCGATACTTCAATCATTGATGCGTTAGGAAAATTCCAGTCTGGTAACATACTAGGCTAATGCAGGAACTGACTTTATTGTGAAGATACTCAAAAAAAGTCATTATAGTTATGCGTCAATGGTAAATTTAGCTTTCCTCGCTTTATACAGTTACCGAGTAGTAATTATTCATATTATAAACTATTCCGATCCTTACTCAAATTACGCTATGGTATTATAATTAAATTATTATAATTAAATTATGTGGCTTTATAATTATAATTAAATCGTATAGGCTCTAAATATTGTTGGACAATGTTTAATATTCAAATAACGGTATAAATAAAATGTGTTAAAACATGATAATTAGATTTATCCACATTTAAACATTTATATTACACGGTCAAATATTATTTTAACATAAAACTGGAAATCAAACACCCCAGAACTAGGACCCAATCAAGGTGCCATACCGTCGGAGTAGGAATGTATCACAAAGCCGTAAGTCATCACAAGGGATTAATTGTTGTTATACTTAACATACGCCGTATAATAATACGGCGAACAAATAGTGTACTTAGCTTGTCGAAAGTTTTGAAGCAACAAATAGACTTGTCTGCACGTAGACAAATGTAAATGAATAATAAATGTCACCAGTTAATATATGTGGACAACGTCAGCTGAATCGAAAGGGAGAGTGCCTGCGCACTGGACTTGCACCGTTTATGGCTAGCGTGGGAGTATGGCTAGGAGCGGCCCAATTTCACAATCAAACCAGTTAAATCGATTGATTTCGAACGTGGACAGGCTGTGATATAATTACATATTTAACGTTAGGTTTGTCTCAATAATTTTCCACTTTTTTGGGAAAAACAATAGAACCATAAAACTAATTTTACACATTCTAAAATTACCCGCCGTGTGGTATCCGGTATAGAATAGTACCACCATCTTTTCTTACCGAGGTGTCGTAAAAGGCGACTAAGGTAAGTCGACCCGTCGTGTGGTATCCGGCTGAGTAGAATAGACCACCCTCATGTCTTACCTTAGTGTCGTAAAAGGAGACTAAGGTAAGTTGTCTCATCGTGTGGTATCCGGTTAAGTAAAATAGACCACCCTCTTTCTTATCGAGGTGTCGTAAAATACGATTAAGATAAGTTGACGTCAGGCAGGCGGCCGGTCGTAAAATACGTAGCCAAATCATGTGACAACATGTTTATAGCATGTTGTGCCGACCCCACTTAGAGTGGGATAAGGGCAGGAAGATGATGACACATTCTAAAATTACAATAGTTTCTAGCAAAAGATGTAGGTATCATGAAATCTGTTGAAGAGACCTTTGCCCATAATCAACGTCTATAGATATGGCAGAAAGTCAAGTGGTACTAATAAGTCAAGCCTAGAGTAGTAAACAATATAATAAAGTTTTTAATTTTACGTCAGTTAACTTTTCGGAAGGCGAAGGCTTTATCTCATTTCCCATAACACAGTTTCTGTTTTAGTGCTTCGTCAATTATCAAATGTACTCTGTTCTTTTTGTAATACTTCATAACACACAATTTTGGAATTCTAACCTATGAATTACAAATTCTACGCCTGAAAGCGTGAAAATTTGGTCGAGAAGTATAGTGGATAAAATTTTCATTATCATTCTCCTCCCCATTCGACTGGCCGCCTGCCTGACGTCAACTTACCTTCGTCACCTTGTACAACACCATGGTAAGAAATGAGGGTGGTCTATTCTACTCAGCCAAGTTTATTTTAATTTTTAGAAGTTTAAAATCACTTTGAGTGTAAGAAGTGCATTCAATACATTGAACATTCGATCTAGTATAGTAAATACATATATAAAATACCTTTGTCCAACTGTGAACGTGTAATGGTTAAATTCACAATGTAATATCGATTAGAAAGTTTATAATTTGTATGACAGGTTTTGGAAACCGGTACGATGAAGTATTCAAATTTAATAAGAACAATCAGTAACCTTTTATTTTATAATCATTGTAGAGTTGCCAAATCGATTTGCGGTTTTGCATTTAATTGGCAGTTTTAAAGTTTCAAGTTGCCATTTACTTTCACTTATATAATTGATTTATTAATTCCTAAACTTGCCATTATTTAATGTTTCCATAAAATACTGACAAGTAAGATGCGGAATTTGCGTTGTATACATTTTTTACTTATACTAAATATACAAAGCTGAAAAGTTTGTTTGATTATTTGAACGCGCTAATCTCAGGAACTACTGGACCGATTTGAAAAATTCTTTCAGTGTAAAGGAAAGGCTGTCGACGCTAAATTCTATATAACATCACGCTAAGATAAATAGGAGAGGAGCAGCAATAAAAAATAGTATGATAACGGCAAAATTTAAAGCTTTCCTTGCCTACGCTAAGTAAACGGTGAAAGTTATTCAAAAATCATGTACTACAAAATTTTTTCCCTCTAAAAGTTCTAAATAAAAGTCGGCGACAGCAAATATGTATGTAGCTTTTAAGGTTAACCCATTTTAACCATTTTTATGGTTAACAATAATCAAATAAACAAACAAACTTTCAACGTAATATGTTAGTATAGACAAGATTTTGGCACGTGCTCAATTGCGTGCAATGCAGACATTTCACGTTTCATAGCTGAGACAAGATTCATGATAGTGTACTGTCATGAAGTAATATTATCCAATCAGGTTTTTTACTAACATCTGTTTGTGAGGTGTTCTTAACTCGTAATAAAATTTAAGATTACTTATCAGTTTTTTAAAGAAAATGATGCAATAATTTTTGATTACGATTATGACTGAATTATGTAGCCATAGTTTAAATCTTTATTCAAATAAGCTCTTTTAAGTATTTTTGAATCGTCAAGAATCAATATGATTAATGAAGCTACAACTGGTTCGGAATGTTGCTCTTACAACCAGCAATAAACTAGGCGATCAATCTAAACATTTTCAAGTTTACATAATTAAGTCGCAGTCTTGTATATTTTCATCATACAAATAAGCTTCTATTTTGTAATATGCTTTACTTACAAGCATATTTCTTACACTTAATTTAAACCTTTCTGTAGACATCCCTGTGTATATGCGGTTTCTATAAATTAATTCAATCATCATTCTCCTGCCCTTATCCCACTCTAAGTAGGGTCGGCACAGCATGTTATAAACATATTGTGTAACATGATTTGGCATATTTTACGACCGGCCGTTAGCTTGACGTCTACTTACTTTAGTCGATTTTTACGACACCTCGGTTAGCAATTAGGGTGATCTATTCTACTCAGCCGGATACCACACGGCGGTTTCTATACAATAATTATGATAAAATAATTATTAAATATAATATTAACAAATAATTGTTATTTAAATTGACAAATATTTCATATTGTGATATCATGAGCTTCCGCGTATCTTTTTATTATTGTAGGTAACAAATAAAGATAACGAAGTCCGCATCTGTATAAAATCAATGATCGACCTCTGAGAGATATGGTCGTTGATAAACTAAATGTCATCGCCACTATGAAAACTGTAGCTCATATCTGTTTAAATAAAAGAAAAATACAGTGCTTTGTTGAATTTAATGTTATACGGTTAAAATGTTGAAGTAAGTGTGATGACTTTCGAATTAGAAACCATTTTCGAGGTATGTAGAACGTTGTATAGAACGCGCAATTATATTAACATTTGACTGACAATATAATACCGTATTTTATTACGATAGGTGTTTATTTAGTGATTCTTTAGTTTATATTAGTTATTATAACTGTTGTTTTTTATCCGTACTTTTATTAATCAAATTTAGCGGTGTGATTTTATCCGCTTTGTGGTATCCGGCTAAGTAGAATATACCAACTTTTCTTACCGAAATGTCGTAAAAGGCGACTAAGGTAAATTGACCCGCCGTGTTGTATCCTGCTGAGTAGAATAGACCATCCTTATTTCTTACCAAAGTGTTGTAAAAGGTAACTAAGGTAAGTTAACCCGCCGTGTTGATTCTGCTGAGTAGAATGGACTATCCTTCTTTCTTACCAAAGTGTTGTAAAAGGCGACTAAGGTTAGTTGTCCCATGATGTGGTATCCGGCTGAGTAGAATAGACCAACTTTTCTTACCGAGGTGTTGTAAAAGGCGACTAAGGTTAGTTGTCCCGTAGTGTGGTATCCGGCTAAGTAGACAAACAACAGATTTGTGTCGACGCATTTATCACACGCTTTTCGGCGAAGAAAAAGATCGCGTGGAAACCTATATATCTCCAGAAAATTCTGGGGTTCCGGAGCAGCGTGGGTGGTAACTCCAAACCTTCTCTCAAAAAAACACAGAGAGGAGACCTATGCTCAGCAGTGGGATAATAACAGGTCAATACTTTACTTTTTTTAAATAGATCTTAGACATAGCTAGCGGCCGATAACAGACTGGTCATATTTATGACAATGCAAACTACTAAAGTAATTATAAAATTATTTTGCTATAATCCGCGATGAAGTACAATAGAAAATATATATAATGCTAAATGTAGAGTGGGCAATCGGTTATCATACCTGATACATGCCGGATTCGAAAAAACACATGCACAAACCTCATCAGGAGATAGGATCCACGACCAGGAGATAGGCTCCAGGAGTCTATCTCCTGATGATGCTTCGGTTGCGGGGCGAAACGATTGTTGAGTTTGTGATAGTAAATGTATGTAGTGCTTGTGTATTGTGGCGGTGGTGGAGGTTTGTGCACGTGTTTTTACGAATCCTGCATGTATCAGGTATGATAACCGATTGTCCACTCTACATTTAGCATTACATATATTTTCTATTGTACTTCATCGCGGATTATAACAAAATAATTTTATTATTACTTTTGTATTATGGATCTCCGCAAAGTAACGCCTAATTCTATAAATTATTTAATGTAAACTACTATAAACTATATTTAACCAGTACTTTCACCCAAGTTAAGATACTCTTACTGTTTGTCGTTAGAATGTCGCGCTGTTCATTCGTATTCGTCGTGTTCATACATACTTGATTAGTTGTACGTACTTATAAGGAAGCACACTTTCTATTTAATTCGGCACTGCTGATAACTATCAGGTAACAAGCATTGTTTGTGCTTAGTTCCGGTTACGTTTGAATATTCAATTAATTGAATTCGCAGCACAATAAATGAATCAGTTGCCGAATCTTTCCCAATTAGTAATTCAAAACATTCTTCGCTCAAGCAGGTGCAGGCCGCTAGTTACCTATATATTATTCCGGTGTATAAAGAATAATTGTGCATAATTTAATCGATATTGGTTCAGCGGTTTCGCCGTGAAAGAGTAACAAACATACATTCATACCTACAAACTTTCGCATTTATAATATTAGTAGAAAAAGTCCGCTGTGTGGCATCCGGCTGAGTAGATAAACCACCCTCATTTCTTACCAAGGTGTCGTAAAAGGCGACTGAGGTAATTTGTCTCGCCGTGTGGAATCTGGCCGAGTAAAATAGACCACCCTCATTTCTTACCGAGGTTTCGTAAAAAGCGACTAAGGTAGGTTGACTCGCCGTGTGCATCCGGGTAAGTAAAATAGACCGCCCTCATTTCTAATCGAGGTGTCGTAAAAAGCGATTAAAGTTAATTGACCCACCGTGTGGTATCCGTCTGAGAAGAATAAATCACTCTTATTACTTACGGAGCTGACGTAAAAGGCGACTAAAGTAAGTTGACGTCAGGCAGGCGACTGATCGTGAAATGCGTACCCAAATCATGTCGACCCCACTTAAGAGTATGACAAGGGCAGGGGAATGATGATTTATTTTCCACATTTTAGTTTGAATGATTGTTAAATTATTTATTTTATTCATAGCTTATAATAGACTCTGATGTGATGTTCCAGGGTGATTACATATGGATCGAGCCGGTGTCGGGTCGCGAGTTCGACGTGGCCATCGGCGCGCGCGTGCTCGCAGCCGAGGGCCGCCGGATCCGCGTGCGAGATGACGACGGCCAAGAGCAGTGGCTACCGCCGGAGCGTCGCATCAAGGCGATGCACGCGACCTCCGTGCACGGCGTCGAGGACATGATCTCCCTCGGCGACTTGCACGAGGCCGGCATCCTTAGGAACCTGCTCATTCGGTACAATGACAACCTCATATATGTAAGTACTTGCTAAGCAGTTATGTAACCTGGCCAATATTCCTTGCGTTATTCCTTAGTGCGCGGCTACCATTAGCAGCGATCTGCGACGCGATGGCTAGAGCGAATCGCTATAATAATAATAATAATAAACTTAGCCAAAAAATTAAAAAAATACAAAATTCAAAAATAGATAATAAAATACAAAATTCACATTAACAAATATCGTAGACACTCGTACTAAGATAACTTCAAGAATCAAAATTCGCTTGCGACATGGAGCGACAAGTGTGGCTACCCTGCATATTATATTTGACAGTGTATTTGATTCCATCGCTCACTAATCGCAGGTCGCAGCCGCAATTAGCCGCAGTCTTAACAGTTGCTTCTTATATTAGTAGGATGGCAATAAAGTAAAATCCTATTAATGTGCCACAGTCGGACAGTCTTGGTGACAGCGAGAGAGAAAATGAGAGTGAGAGAGATATATTAGGATTGCTGCCTGGTTATGTAAAAAGAAAGATAGTAACTTTCTTTACCTTACCTTACTTAGTAATAGGTACCTTGCTTCTTTTCCTATCGCTATCCCTTAACTATGAATATGAGCGAAATTAGTAGCTTTTTATATGAGTAGGATGGCAATAAAGTAACATCCAATTAATGTGCCACAGTCGGACAAAGTCTTGGCCAGAGAGAGAGAGAGAGATATGTAAGGACCTCTAGACTCAGCAAGTGTCTCCAATTCAGTTTTTTAACGCACATATACTAAGTACCTGGTGACCAAGCCTTGCTCGATATTTCTTTAGAACATAAAAGCTGGAACTTGAAAAAAAAGGAAAATAATTGGATAGGTGGGGTTCGATCCGGGGTATTTTCACTTCTCTAGCACGCCCT
Organism: Morpho helenor; assembly: GCA_029227775.1. Lineage (NCBI taxonomy): Eukaryota > Metazoa > Arthropoda > Insecta > Lepidoptera > Nymphalidae > Morpho > Morpho helenor. Next base: position 14,989,631 of record JARGCU010000025.1, read on the forward strand.
TTCCCCAATTGAGCTACCATGACTTTAAAAATGACAGTGTAATTAACCTTTATATTCGTTTTATATTTAAGCAGTTTTCTAAACTTAAATAAAACCTAACTAGATCGATTTATCGCTTCCAAAACCCCCGCAATCTAAGTTTCATGAAAATCGTTCGAGCCGTTTCCGAAATTCAGATTATATTTTTTGATAGACCACCCTCTTTCTTACCGAGGTTTCGTGAAGGACGACTAAGGTAAGTTAACGTCAGGTAGATGGTCGGTACAAAATACCTAGCTAAATCATATAACAATATGTTTAGATATATGTCGTGTTGACCACACTTATAGTGGGATAAGAGCAGGAAAATGATGATGTTATTGATAATTTTTTAAATATATATTTTCTTGGTTTCAGACATATACGGGTTCAATATTGGTAGCGGTTAATCCATACCAAATATTACCAATATACACAGCGGACCAAATTAAGTTATATAAAGAAAGAAAAATTGGAGAACTACCGCCACACATTTTCGCTATAGGCGATAATGCATACGCGCATATGCGTCGATATGGCCAGGATCAATGCATAGTCATCAGTGGAGAATCTGGCGCAGGAAAGACTGAGTCTACCAAATTAATTCTACAGTATCTTGCGGCTATAAGTGGAAAGCATTCTTGGATAGAACAACAGGTAGCTTTATCTTCCCTTTACATCGCCCTATCCGAAGAATAAAGTCACATGTCCTTTAAGCATAGGAAATATGTCTTTATTTTTCGTATAGGGTGATATATATGTGCTTACTTGCTTTTTACTCCAGTGAATTATGAAGGATAATTCAAAAATCATGTAAAGGCTATAATCATATAAAATTGAAGGATTAGGTAAAAGTTTTGTACCCTTAGTTGCGTATAAGAGTTACTTTCTTATGCGTCGCCCACTTATATGTGTAGGATTAAAAACAATAAACGGATCGAAATTAGAAAATTAAACTTAACTCTTTTTACTCTGTTCTATGTCCTATAAGTAATTAATGAGAACACAATAATAACAATTCAATGGCCATCGAATTTTTTTCTACAATGCCGACAATATTATTATTTGAAAGTATAAAAATTCAAATAATATTGACGTGTAAAGTTTTTTGCTCTTAATATTTACAATAACATTTTCCTTACAGATCCTTGAAGCCAATCCTATTCTAGAAGCCTTCGGTAATGCTAAAACCGTGCGGAACGATAACTCGTCACGATTCGGTAAATATATTGATATCCATTTTAATAGCAATGGAGTTATTGAAGGAGCCAAAATAGAACAATATTTATTAGAAAAATCAAGAATAGTATTTCAAGGGACAGATGAAAGAAATTATCATGTATTCTATTGCGTATTAGCTGGATTATCTAAAGAAGACAAAAAGAAGCTAGATTTAGGAGAACCATCAGAATACCGGTATTTATCTGGAGTAAGTATTTTGAAAAATTATCACTTAACTTTGAGAAATTTGGGAACATTCAATATTTAGAAACATTATAATGCGTAATGGACTATTTAACCAAAAAAACTATTGGTTATATCTAAATCTGATATAAAAAAGATGCGACATAAGATATATCCAATGATCCAACAATAAGCAACATGTTCCCCTTATTATTTAATGTATATAAATTAAATATAATTTTCTGTTCACTTTTAGGGAAACAGCTTCACATGTGAAGGCAGAGATGATGCAGCGGAGTTTGCAGATATCCGGTCTGCGATGAAAGTCTTGCTGTTTACAGAGTCTGAAATATGGGAAATATTAAAACTACTGGCTGCAGTATTACACTGTGGAAATATTAAATATGAGGCAACGGTAATAGATAATTTAGATGCAACTGAAATAATAGAACAGGTCAATGTTAAAAAAGTTGCAAGTCTATTAGGATTACCAACACAATCACTAATTCAAGCATTGACCAGAAAGACGTTATTTGCACACGGAGAAACTGTAGTGTCTACTCTGAGTAGAGAGCAATCTGTTGATATTAGAGATGCTTTTGTTAAGGGAATCTATGGACGTTTATTTGTAACAATTGTAAGAAAAATAAATGCCGCTATTTATAAACCCAAAGCCACCATGCGGACAGCGATCGGTGTTCTCGATATATTTGGATTTGAAAATTTCGATCACAATAGTTTTGAACAATTTTGTATAAATTTTGCTAATGAAAACTTGCAACAATTCTTTGTAAGACATATATTTAAACTAGAACAAGAAGAGTATAACCACGAGGCCATTAATTGGCAACACATAGAATTTGTTGATAATCAAGATGCTTTAGATTTGATTGCTCTCAAACAGTTGAATATAATGGCATTGATAGACGAGGAATCAAAATTCCCAAAGGGTACTGATCAAACTATGTTAGCTAAATTACACAAAACTCACGGCCTTCACAGGAATTATCTTAAACCAAAATCAGATATAAATACAAGTTTCGGCTTGAACCATTTCGCGGGAATTGTATTTTATGACACACGAGGTTTTCTTGAAAAAAATCGAGATACATTTAGCGCTGATTTATTACAGTTGATACATATTTCAACAAATAAGTTTTTACAACAAATATTCCAAGAAGATATTATTATGGGATCTGAAACAAGAAAACGCACTCCGACACTGTCGACTCAGTTCAAAAAATCATTAGATTTGTTAATGAGAACCTTAGGGACTTGCCAGCCATTCTTTATCCGTTGTATAAAGCCAAATGAATTTAAAAAACCTATGATGTTTGATCGAGGTCTCTGCTGTAGGCAGCTTAGATATTCCGGTATGATGGAAACAATACGAATAAGAAGAGCTGGATATCCAATAAGACATAGTTTTAAAGAATTCGTTGAAAGATATAGGTTTTTAATATCAGGAGTGCCTCCAGCCCATAAAACTGATTGTCGAAATGCAACTGCAAAAATTTGTGCTACGGTTCTTGGTAAATCTGATTACCAACTGGGTCACACAAAGGTGTTTTTGAAGGACGCACATGATTTATTCCTCGAGCAAGAAAGAGACAGGGTACTGACAAGAAAAATATTGATTTTGCAAAGATCTATTCGGGGGTGGGTTTATAGAAGGCGATTTTTGAAAATGAGAGCTGCTGCCGTTTTAGTACAACGTCATTGGCGAGGAAAACTACAAAGATTGCGATATAATAAGATGAAGGTGGGATATGCGAGGTTGCAAGCGTTGATTCGTGCCAGAGTCTTAGCTCATCGTTTCCGACACTTGCGCGGTCACATTGTTTCATTACAAGTAAGTTTTGAAAATTATGTAGTATAAGCCAATTTGCACAAACGTTTATTTATTCTTACCAGTCTATAATACATTAAACCGTAGTATGATACTTTAACTACGCAGACATAATGATTGTACCGAGATTGATCATAATTAAAGTTGAGTTCAATTAAATGCTATAGCTTAATATGATAGGTTACTGGATTATATTTTTTACAAATAATCGTAGTACATGCATTAAATTCTTAAATGATGATTACTTTTACTTAAATTGTATTATTTAAGTGCAACAAACCCATATAAATTAGCGTTATGTGAACCCTTGAAATTATTCTTGGCTTTCCCATCAGGCTGCCGCTCGTGGTTACCTAGTCCGTCGCTCGTATGGCCATAAAATGTGGGCTATAGTAAAGATTCAGAGCCACGTCCGCTGTCTCATTGCCATGAGGCGCTTCAGGCGGTTGAAGCAGGAAGCCATTGCGCACAATGAGGCATTAAGACTTCGCCGGCAGGAAGAGCAGAGATTACAACACCAGGGCAACACGCGAGCGAAGGAGATAGCGGAACAAAACTATAGAGTAAGTACACTAGGTGCACTAAGACGTAATAAATCGACAATGCTGGTGTGTTGTGATATCAGTGGTTGCATTATATTCACTATTACGTTTATAATTAAAATTCGTGGTTAACTTAATGAACAGATCAAAATCTCCAGGAGAAACCGATCAAAGCTATTGACATGTACTTGAAGAAAAATCTGTTACTGGAATGGGAAATAAATAGAATTATGAAATTAGGCGTCAATTCGGGAAAATTTATGAAAGGAACGTAATCATGAGAAATAATTTCATAGTAAAATAATTTATCATTTATAAATAATTATATGTAATATTAAAATTATAGCAAATGTGAATAGTATTTCAGCCGTAGCTTCACATAGTACTTTGCATGTTATAATTGGTCCAAGCAATACTGTATACGGCACATCACGGAATGATATATAAAGCCTTTACATTCTGACAATGAGAATCGAAAGAAAAGTAAAGTCTGCTCGAAAAATAAATATTGTTCCATTTTAATCTATACAACAACTGTTAAAACGACATTTGACATGACCCTTTGATAAGATGTTTTCGTCGGTAAAGTAAATATTTTGTTAAGAAAAAAGATTACAACTAATATCAAACAATGATATCAAAGATGATTCCACAAATTATACCGTTAACAGATCTATTGACTAAAGTATAAACACGTCACTTATCAAACCCTACATAACTATAAGAAGCATAAGCTTTCTTAATAAACACACATGTATTATAATATAACTAGGTGATTCCATATCACTCTTATGTGGCATTTGATAAACAAGTACCTTTCTAAAACTCAGACAGCTTCTATGTCAAACTTATTTAAGCTTTACATTTACTAGAAAAATTCTTATTCTTTTTATCAAGAATTCACAACACTGCATTAGTTTTATAAAATGCGTTCTAATCTTGATTTGTTTTAATATCTTGCGCTTAATTATTTAATTCCTAACATTAATCTTTTAAATTATAGTTTAACCACGTTAAATTTTCTTTCGTAAATCTTCAACCTTAAATATACTATATAATACTAAAATTTGTTGTACCCAGCAACATAAAATAAATAATGAAGTGGTAATTGTATTCAATGTTTAAGAATTAAGCATTTTAAAGGTTATACATTGATGCAATCGTCGATAGTGATAAGTGATTATCAAATATTTGAAATTTATTAATTGTGTTACCTGATTGTATAGAAAATAAAGGGTGAGTCGTAAAAATAAATTGAACACTATACTTTAATAACTCAGATGCTAGAAATTAAAATCAATAATTCATAATTTAAGTTTCAGAATTACCCATACTTTATTAAATAACCTAATTTCCTCGTGGACGTGAATGATAATAATTAGTCAAACATATAAAAAAAATATTTGTACAATTTTTATTATGAGTACCGGTACACTATAGTTTAAATTAACATAAGCGAGTACATATAATAGCAATATCTTATCTATATTTATTTTATATAGGCTTTTTTTCATAAATTTCGTAATGTATTTATATGTAAAAATGGATAAATAAAAAAAAAAATATGAATAAAAATGCAACGTGTTTTACATCGGGAGTGCTGGTAGAAGTGAAAACTTGAATATTAACGTTGTGCATTTTTGATATTTTGGAATGGTTAGGGAATAATTTGAAAGTTTTCACTTGTTGTAAAAATGTTATAAAATTTTGATTCACTCAAATATTATTATATTATAAGACAAACTCGTCCTCCTGCCCTTATCCCACTCTAAGTGGGGTCGGCACAACATGTTATAAACATGCTGTCACATGATTAAGCTGCGTTTTTACGACCGGCCGCCTGCCTGGCGTCAACTTACTTTAGTCGTATTTTACGACACTTCGGTAAGAAAAAGGGTAGTCTATTCTAGTAAACCGCATACTAAACGCTGGGTCAATTTACCTTAGTCGCCTTTTACTACACCTCGGTAGTAAATGAGGGTGGTCTATTCTATTCAGCCGGATACCACACGGCTACTTATATTATAACACAAAAAAATTATTTATTTTATTACGGAATTCTAGAAAGACTATTAAAAATGGTATGTTTTTATAATTGATTTTCTATCATTTAGATTATCGATCGAGATTTCAATTAGATGTCTGTTATAAGGAAACAATATTTGTTGATAAAGATCGCTAATATCAGCGAAAAGAGAAATGAAATACGCAGTTTTAAAACCTTTATTATTTTAGTAATAATGTTTTCGCACGTCTCTTTGCTTTTTGAGATAATTCCCGCGCACGTATTATTTATATTTTAAGGTATGTTGATTTTTGTGGAACACAAGCAATGTGAATTAAACTATGGTAAGATTTAAATAATTCATGTCATTTTTTACACATATTAAAAATATAGAATACAATAATACATTGTGCAAGAAAGCGGATTAGATTAAATCACGTTTGGAAGTTTGTTTTTTATATTTCTCATCCATGAGTAACAGGAACGGATGTTTTGTTTTATTATTTTCTCTCTACTTCTCGAGTTATAAATTCGTGATCGATAAATTTCATTTAGTTCTTGGTTACATAATATCTTAGACTAATGTGGTTATCTTCGAGATCTGGAATTATAGAACGTTAAATATAGGAAAAGTGCATTCCTTTATTATATTAAATAAAGCCTACCCAAATGTTTAATAGATCGTGAAACATCTCATGCATCTATTTGAAACAATAAATTCATAATAGATAAGAATCTTTCTTCCTTTGTTTTGAATTGCATCGTGATTTAACTTGAACTAAACGAAGTTAAATCAAAGTATCAATTCATTACTAAGTAATCTAGTATTCTTTTTCGATGTAATAGGAAAAAGTTATGAAAACTAATAAAATTTAATTAATAACTCGGGAAACGATATTAAGTAAGCTAAAACTTTACACCTGCTTTATACGTGGTTTACGTAATTCTGGCGATCCTAATCGACCATGTAGGTTGTTATACAATTACTAGCGACCTGGATGCGGTTGGATAACGCTCGGTACAGGCATTAACCGAACCTAGTTCAATTCAGTATAGATTATAACATCGAAGGTGACTGGTCGACTCTGCTATATTGGTCTGAAATATGTGGTTCGACTGTACTTATGAAATGTTTACTTCATTCAATGATGATTTCAGTAATTGTGACTTTATAAGGAAACTAGATAGCTGGGCAAGTATAGTCGATGTATGTCATCCCGCCGCTTTCACTATTTAACGTAGAACTTAATGTACACTTAATAATGTATTAAATGTAACATAACACTAACCCGCTTTATGAGTAATTAGATTTCTGCATTTAGTTGGACTAGGATGTCTTTAGAAAAAAGCATGCCTTTTTTCTAAAGCAAGGCGTAGCATCACTTTCTCCTACAAATTATTTCTTCTATATTGTGTATATGTCAAGAAACGTTTTTTTTAACAGGAGCGCATGTATGAGTTGGAACGACGCGAAGCTGAATTAGCATTAGAAGAAAAGCGTCAGTTAGACGCGAAGAGGACTTTGCTACAAGAGGCAGCTCGGAAGCAAGATGAACCTGTCGATGATAGCAAATTAGTGGAAGCAATGTTTGATTTCCTTCCTGATTCTAGCAGTGAAGCGCCGATGCCTAAAGACACGTCCATATTCAGCGATCTACCTCAATTGCGAGCCGACCAACAAGAGGTAAATATATTTTATTAGCTGTGCCCATGGCTTCTTGGCATTTCCGCGTTATCCTCGACCCCGCAAGAATTTGACCGTTATGTACTATTAATATTTTATTTATTTATTTTATTTTTGGGAAACAAACAATGATTCTACTACTATATAAATATTTAAATACAAATGTAACATACATCAGTAAAGTTTCCACTAAAAATGTTACACAAATATTAGTAAGTTAAGAGCTTAGCTATTTAATGTTTTAATACAGTATTTTAATTATTTTATTTTTGAAAGAAAATATATTATCGTTGAATATATTGATGTCGTGAAATAAATCATTAATAAAAACATAAACCTTTATCAAAATTTGAAACGGAATTAGAACTTATTGAAACACGGTCGTTGAGTTTTACTTAAGTTTTTAGTTAATTTTGCTTTATTAACTGACTTATTAGTGAACTTAATAGAATTGAATATAAGAACTTAACCAGCTGTTAAGTTTGCCCGTGTGGTAATCACTTTATTACAAAGTTTTTTCCGCGTATATCTCGATCTCAAGGGAATTCTAGGATAAAAAGTAGCCTATATGTTGCTCCATTTACATCTTCCTCTATCTTCAGTCCGGTCCGGTCCGGTCGAAATTAGTTGTCGTTTTAGAGAATGTACTATTAACTTAATCCTTCTTGAATTATAGGATTTTCTGTTTGTATCAAAAGTTACATTTATTACATTAAGGGTTAAAAATGTTAATTCCAAATACCCTATATTCCAGATGGTGACACCAATGCAAACAACATCAGAAGATGAAGAAGACCTTTCAGAATTCAAGTTCCAGAAGTTTGCAGCCACTTATTTCCAGGGCAATGTCACACATCAATATTCCAGGAAACCACTAAAGCATCCTCTTTTACCATTGCATACCCAGGGAGATCAATTAGTAAGTTACTATATAACTAGCAGACCCCCTCATGGTTTCCTTTAGGTCAGTCTGTTCTACGAGGCCCCCATATTTGTTGTGCGTTAGTTTTTTTTGCAATAATATCTAAGATATTCATTTTAATTTCATTATGTATTGTGCCCTTGGAGACTAAAATTTTAAGCTTGAAATGATTAAATTCTGTAACTTATTTAAGTTGATAGATCAATCCTGCATCCGTCTAAATAGCTATCCAAATATCCCACTATACGTTTGTTTTTAAAGTTTTAATGGATATAAGAAGCTATCCTCAAACAGATATACCATTCCGGATTTTTATGTAGACCTATTAAAGAAGAATAAACCCACCAACAATATACAGTTTTGTTATATCTCAAATAATTTACGTACCGTCTCGGAAAAAAACTACTTGTCTGCTTCACTTTTTCCGTAATTTTAAACAATGATCGTCATATTTCAACTGATTGAAAAGGAACCTTAACAAATTATACCTTAAAACCTTATTTGTAAATCACTTTGTCTATTGGTGAAAACTGTTATCGTATAAATTATATATTGTTTAATTCTTTACTTCATAAATTTTCAGGCTGCACAAGCATTATGGATTACTATATTACGCTTCACTGGAGATTTACCAGAGCCAAGATATCATACTATGGATAGAGATAATACATCAGTTATGTCTAAAGTAACTGCAACACTAGGCAGGAATTTCATAAGATCTAAAGAATTCCAGGAAGCGCAAATGATGGGCGTAGACCCTGATGCTTATCTGAACAAACAAAAGCCAAGATCAATAAGGCATAAATTAGTTTCACTAACATTAAAGAGAAAAAATAAACTGGGCGAAGATGTTAGAAGAAAGTTACAGGTAAACTGTTTATATTAATTTTCTTTAATGTAAATTTTTAAGCATTGTAATAAATACCTTTAAAACAAAAAGGACAATAGAGTTATTTGCTACAATATGTTGATATAGTTGGTAACGGCTTATAGTTAAACATTTTTGTTTTAGGATGAGGAATACACAGCTGATAGTTATCAATCGTGGCTTGAATCCCGACCGACATCGAACCTAGAAAAACTTCATTTCATCATCGGCCACGGTATTTTACGTGCTGAATTAAGAGATGAAATATACTGTCAAATATGTAAACAGTTAACTAATAATCCATCCAAATCATCACACGCCCGTGGTTGGATCTTGCTTTCACTGTGTGTCGGGTGTTTCGCTCCCAGCGAGAAATTTGTAAATTATCTAAGAGCATTTATACGAGAGGGTCCCCCTGGTTATGCACCTTATTGTGAAGATCGTCTAAAAAGAACGTTTAATAATGGGACGAGAAATCAGCCACCATCGTGGTTGGAGCTTCAAGCTACAAAGTCTAAAAAACCCATAATGTTACCTATTACTTTTATGGACGGCAATACTAAAACACTGTTAGCTGATTCAGCTACTACTGCAAGAGAGTTATGTAATCAATTATCTGATAAAATCGGGTTACGCGATCAGTTCGGTTTTTCCTTATATATTGCACTATTCGATAAAGTTAGTTCACTTGGCAGTGGTGGAGATCATGTAATGGACGCAATATCGCAATGTGAGCAATATGCCAAAGAGCAAGGAGCGCAGGAACGAAATGCTCCTTGGAGACTATTTTTCAGGAAGGAAATATTCGCTCCTTGGCATGATCCTACAGAAGATCAGGTTGCAACAAATTTGATATATCAACAAGTAGTTAGAGGTGTTAAGTTTGGGGAATATAGATGCGATAAGGAAGAAGACCTAGCAATGATTGCCGCTCAGCAGTATTACATAGAATATGGGCAAGATATGAATACTGAGCGTCTATATACGTTACTACCAAATTACATACCAGATTACTGTTTGACTGGGGTTGACAAAGCTGTAGATCGTTGGGGCGCACTTGTAGTTCAAGCATATAAAAAGAGTTACTATGTTAAAGAAAAAGTTCCTGCATACAGAGTCAAAGAAGACGTCGTCAGCTACGCAAAATTTAAATGGCCCTTACTTTTCTCGAGATTTTACGAAGCCTATAGAAATTCGGGCCCAAATTTGCCTAAGAATGACGTAATTATAGCAGTTAATTGGACTGGAGTTTATGTTGTTGATGATCAAGAACAAGTTTTACTTGAATTATCATTTCCAGAAATTACAACGGTTGCAAGCCAAAAAACGAATAAGGTGTTTACACAAACCTTTAGCTTGTCTACAGTCCGTGGCGAAGAATTTACTTTTCAAAGTCCAAATGCAGAGGATATACGTGATTTAGTTGTATTTTTCTTGGAGGGTCTTAAAAAACGATCAAAATTTGTTATCGCTTTACAAGATTATAAAGCACCTGGAGAAGGTTCCAGTTTTTTGACTTTCCAAAAAGGAGATCTAATTATTCTAGAAGAGGACAGCACTGGAGAGTCGGTGCTGAATAATGGATGGTGCATTGGTCGTTGTGAAAGGAGCATGGAACGAGGTGACTTTCCAGCAGAAACTGTATACGTGCTTCCAGCTCTTTCAAAACCACCTCCAGATATCTTAACCTTGTTTTGCCAAGAAGGAGCACAACATGGTCGACGTGCACCTACAAACACGTTTAATGGCACAGAGACCAGAGATAAACCGCACACTTTATTAGAATATGCATTGGATCATTTTAGGTTACCACCCAAACGAACGACATCTAAAGGGTTGACACTGTCAACAGCCAAAAGAGGTGCTGAAGAATTATGGCGACATTCTAGGGAGCCAATAAAACAACCATTGTTAAAAAAATTACAAGCCAAAGAAGAATTAGCCGAAGAAGCTTGTTTCGCGTTTACAGCTATTGTGAAATATATGGGAGACCTTCCTTCTAAGCGACCTCGAATAGGAAACGAATATACTGATCACATTTTTGATGGACCACTTAAACACGAAATCTTGCGAGACGAGATATACTGTCAAATAATGAAGCAACTGACAGATAATAGGAACAGGATGTCAGAAGAAAGGGGATGGGAATTAATGTGGTTAGCTACTGGTTTGTTCGCTTGTAGTCAGGGATTACTTAAAGAATTAACTTTATTTCTTAGGACACGAAGATATCCAATTGCTCAAGATTCCTTACAAAGGCTTCAGAAAACTTTACGAAATGGTCAAAGAAAATATCCTCCTCATCAAGTAGAAGTAGAAGCAATTCAACATAAAACCACTCAAATATTTCATAAAGTTTATTTCCCAGACGATACGGATGAAGCTTTTGAAGTTGATTCCTCGACGAGAGCGAAAGACTTTTGTCAAAATATTGCGCAGAGACTGAATCTCAGATCTAGTGAAGGTTTTAGTTTATTTGTTAAAATAGCCGATAAGGTGATATCAGTTCCGGAAGGTGACTTCTTCTTTGACTTCGTGCGCCATCTAACAGATTGGATTAAAAAAGCGCGTCCGACACGAGATGGCATCACACCTCAATTCACGTACCAAGTGAGTAATATTCTGCTAACGTATCTGAAACGAATTAGGCAGCGTTTTCAATAAAAGCTCTCGAATTTCTTGACTTCTTCTGAACTTGTTAAAAGCTTGACAAATTTTGAACTCTTCATTTGTTATCGTCATATTAAAAAAAAACACAAAACTGAACAAATTGTACAAGACAGACGCACTTTGTTTTTTTTAATAAAATAAAAATAATTTGCAGTTGGAATAATTATCTAAATAAAGAACAATTAAACTGTCTAGGAAAAATATGGTTCTAATGTAAACTTAATGTAAATTCGACGAATAATTTAATTTCGAAGTAATACGAAATAAAAATTAGTTAGTCTTACAATTTTTTGCTGAATATTTTGTTACAAATTCAGCAAATGTTGATTAGAAAATTTATCTCATGTTCTAGAAAATCTACAGGGTCTATAGATATTTGCAAAAACAAGCATGCGTTAAACTTGTGTATGTTTTATAAAAATACGAGAATAATTTAATAAATATTTAATTCATTCAATATTCTCAGGTGTTCTTTATGAAAAAATTGTGGACAAATACAGTGCCAGGCAAAGATCGTGCTGCAGATGTGATATTCCACTTTCATCAAGAGTTGCCAAAACTTTTACGTGGTTATCATCGTTGCGGGCGTGAGGAGGCCGCTCGGCTTGCTGCTCTTGCTTATAGAGCGCGCTTCGGTGATAACAAGCAAGAACTGCAAGCTATCCCGTAAGTTTTATGCTAATATCGTTATATTAGTACAGGTATAATAAAAATTTTGGGCAAAAATGAAGATTCATATTCATATTCCTCCTATCAAGATTTATTCCAAAAATTGCAACTATTTTTTAAACGCTCCTACTATCTCCTGCCTTTACTAGTGGCCCGTTGTCGCAAGCGGCATAGACCCTTACTTTACCTCCGAGGGTCCCGGGTTCACGGGCCGAGGGCCAGCTTCTATAATAATTTATTGGTTTGAGTGTGTTAATGTATTTAAATATTTGTATTAAAATTTAAAATTATATACCTATTTTTGTCTGCATCCGTTATAATTAATCCTTTGTCTTAAGTTAATTAGTAATTTTGGAACGGACAACCGTGTGTGTTGTTCCATATGTTTATTCTTATTTTTTATATATATATATATATATATATATATATATATTTCTATTTGATATATACGTTATTGGAACTATCGCTGGTCAGATCTCATCAAATCTTTACTTATTTTAATACTTCTTATAGGCAAATGCTCCGTGAATTAATACCGGCAGACCTGGTCAAATTGCAAAGTTCGGCAGATTGGAAGCGAGCGATAGTAGCATCGTACAATCAAGATGCTGGGATGACGCCCGAAGATGCAAAGATTACTTTCCTCAAGGTCATATATCGGTGGCCTACCTTCGGTTCAGCCTTCTTTGAGGTGAAGCAAACCACGGAGCCTAATTACCCGGAGTTATTATTGATTGCCATTAATAAACATGGTGTCAGCTTAATTCATCCTCAGTCAAAGGTAAATTTTATTTCGAAATATTACAAAAGTAGTGATATATACTACGTTAACCAACGACTCTAAAAAGATCGTGGGGAGTTGCTGGATCCCAGTGACATAATAATAGTGCGCTGTGAAAACTTCTTGCAAAATACCTATGTTCAGCATTGGGTGGGAAAAGATTTAAACAAAATATGTAACAGAAAATCGAAGCACACATTTGACTAGTTGATATTTACAGTTCATCATATTTTTTGTTTACAGTTCTATTCTTTTAAAAATTTCCACTTACATCATATGGAAATTCTTACAGCTGTAACTGTAAACTATAAATAAATGCCTGAATCAAATTTAGAGCAATTTATAATAACGAATATGCAACGATTATATAGTAACATTAGAAGGATGTTGCTACACAGTGGAGATGTATTGACTATTTTCGATCGCCTTATTAATTAATTTAACATTTATTATTTTATTTCACTCAAATTTAAATATTAAAATTCTATATTAACCTATGTATTGTCGCCAGGTGAATTTAATATAGCCTATTTTTATATATGCATTGCGATTATCTCCTCTAACATTTATAATTTTTACATATTGTCTGAAATTTTCAGGATATTCTGGTCACGCATCCATTCACAAGGATTTCAAATTGGTCATCTGGCAACACTTATTTCCATATGACAATTGGCAACCTCGTACGCGGCTCTAAGCTACTCTGTGAAACCTCACTGGGGTACAAAATGGACGATTTGCTCACTTCTTACATCTCTCTCATGCTTACTAATATGAATAAACAGCGATCAATGCGGGTGAAATAAAAGTATATCGTATGTATAATGTGTGTACATGAAAGTTTTTAATCGAAACAGACTATATTATAAATAATTAATACTTAGGAATTTTCTAAATCATAGTGATAGTTGTTTCGCTTTTTTTGCGGAGTATTTAATATCTGGATGCTTGAAGTTATATATCGTGGAGTTTTATAGTAAAGTATACACAGTTTAAATGTATAAACCGAACTTATCAAATTTTTTTCAGTAACTAAAGTTTGACACGACTTTTTATTCATTGGTTTCACTAAGTATTTAACTTAATTTTTCAGTTTGAACATATCGCTATATTAATTATTAATGTGAAAACGATAAATTTTAAGTTTCATCCCAATAAACATTATGATTGTCATAAAAAATGCAATTATTAATTAAAGTTTGATCAAAAAGATAATGGAAGGTTTAACATTATTAACGAGTTTTTAACGAAATATCGAAAATATTGTGTGTTAAAAGTTTTAACTACGCATTTAATATGATTTGAAAATATTTGTCGCTAACAAATTAGATAGAAAAAATTAATCTATTAATTAACGTATAAACGAGAATATTTTCCAATTCTTATAACAATTTTAAAAGGAGATAATTTGAATGTTTATTTAAGTACAATATATTCGATATAGAAATAATATTTTAAAAAATACTAGGAATATTTAAACTCAAATAAGAAAGGTTACATTTTATAGGAACAAATTATGATTAACATATTGTAATTAAAACTTGTCGGTGAAAAGACTAAATTAAGTGAATTTTTGAAAGCCTGCTAAAAATGTTTATAAATAGAATTTAATTGAAAATAAAAGGTGCTTATGGCTTTATTTCTACTAAATTAGATGTTATATGGAATTTTATATGGATGAGGAAAAGAAAGAATTATTGAAATAAAAACCTAATTGCGTAATTATAGATTTTTTAACAGCCTTAATTCTCAATCTATATCTATTTTATGTGTACTTATTAGTTCGTTATTTTATAATAGACCATAAAGTTGGTAATTTTTATTTATCGAAGACGAAAAAGTTATGTTTGAAGAGCCACTCATAAACAAACAATATTAGTTTATTTATTGAATAATTTAAGATCTGTTAATTATACAATTCGATTATGGTAACGCGATGATAAACTCTATATTTAAGTCGTGATGTTCAATATACTTAAATATGTGCTTAGAACAGTGTCGATTTAATTTTAAAATAGTTGTAATCTAGTGTTTCGCAAATGCTGTTGTGTATTTTTATATAAATAGTGCTCAATTTATAAATATATTTTTAAATATATATAATTTAGAAATATATTTTTAATAAATTTAAAACTACTTGCAATATCTCCGTCACACTAAAGCAAAATAAACATGAACGTGATATCAAAGTTCTTTTATAATTATTACAACGCTATTTATATTTGCTGCATAAATTGTATTTATTTATATGAGCTAAAGATTTAATTGTAAAATTATTTTATGTAAAATACATGTCATGCCATGTTTGGAGACAATTTATGTTTGTTGTATTTTGCTTTAAAATAAAAGTTGTAGTTGTGCGTGGTTGTAAACATGAGTCACAATGATATTTGGCTTTTAATTGAAATCCTTATTAAACGCTGTTGTTGCAGTTAAGGATGTCTTATACTTGCAGCACTCAGTTTTCTTCTTGGTACCCTACGAATTCAAATTAAAATAATCCTTGTTTTAAAATGGCTTTTACAAGCACTTTTGAATCGTCAAAATAACAATGAAGGTACGACTCGTATTAAAAGGTGCTCTTACCGAGAAGAACCAGCAAGTCTCTCGGCGGTCACTCTTTTCAAAATTAGATATTTGTATTTGTAATTGTTCACAAATCAAAAATATTAGAACCTATATCAGGTTGTCATAGCTCAGCGATGAGACCATGCACTCTTTTGAGGAGGTCACGAGTTCATATCGCTGTACAAATGAGTTTTTCTGTTATATCTTATTTGCGTCTTAGTAACGTGTTTACTTTACTCTAAAAAAAGATTACCGAGGTATCGTCAAAGGTGACTAAGGTGAGTCGACCCGCCTTGTAGTATCCAGCTAAGTAGAATAGACCACCCTCATTCTTACCGAGATGTCGTTAAATACGACTAAGGTAAGTTGACGTCAGGCAAGCGGCCGGCTTTAAAATACGTAGCCAAATCATGTGACAACATGTTTGTAACATGTTGTGCAGTCCCCACTTAGAGTGGAATAAGGGCAGGAGGATGATGATAGTTTTTCACATTTCGTATAGCAATCTGAACGATGGGCTTTTGATAGTCTTTATGAAACTTTATTCATAAAATAAAATATTTGGCAAGTGTTGGTTAATATTTTGATAACAGCATCAAATTGAGTAAGTACTAGCCGAAACAATTAAGGTAAAAGCGGTAACAAAAAGTGTTAATTAGAACAAACAAAAAAATATATATATCCGCAATAAAATCGTGAGAGACTCCCACGAGCGCTCGCCCCATTCTTGAATCGCGAAGAATAATGATGGTTCCATTGTCGTAAGCAGCAGGAAGTCATTTATCTAACATCAAGAATATGAGTGTTTAGAGCAATTTTGTTTCTGATTTCACATTTTAAATGTGCAATTTCGGCCGGTCACCTATTAGAGGTGAGTCGCCGCGTACGATGTCAATCAACTTACTCTATATGACAAATGACAGGTAAGAAAAAAGAGCATTATGACATACATTGCTCAGTTTAACCACTTCTATAGGCTACTCAGGATGGTTATCTAGTAGAAGTAACTCCCTCTTATATGCAGCTTTAAAGTCTAAATCCTACTTTGACGTCTTTACTATCCTATCTTACTCTGGCGTCCTTATTATAATAAGAATAATGTTAGCAAAATTAAAATCCTTTATTGGCTGTATATGTACAAAATTAAATAATACTTTGTAATTCGTTAGGTTAAGCTGTGTATTTTCTAAAAATTAATAAATAAATAAATATTATAAATGCGAAAGTTTGTGAGTATGTATGTATGTTTGATACTCTTTCAAGGCGAATCCGCTGAACCAATATCATTTTTTTCTTACAATTATTCCTTATTTACAGGAATAACATATAGGCTATAGAAATCCTGTTAATTCTACAGGAATAAGATGACATTATAAAGCGCAATCTATTATCGACCTATCACAAGACAACATTCCACGAGAACGAAGTCGCGGGTAAAAGCTAATAATATTATAAATGCGAAAGTTTGTGAGTATGGATGTATGTTTGTTACTCTTTACGCTCCGCTGAACCAATATCAATGAAATTCGGAACATTTATTCCTTATTTACCGGAATAACATATAGGCTATAGAAATCCTGTTAATTCTACAGGAATAGGATGACATTAAAAAGCGCCATCTATTATCAACCTATCGACACGACAACAGTCCACGCGAACGAAGTTGCGAGTAAAAGCTACATCAATAAATTAAAATGATACATACAATTTTGATCGCTGTAGATATATGATGCAATGCAACTTAGTTTGCAGCAGCGTAATTTAAAATGATACATATAGTTTTGATCGCTGTAGATCATAAAGGATATATGATGCAATGCAACTTAGTTTGCAGCAGCGTAATATAGTTAATTGCAGACAGATTATAGATATACAGATACAACAATGATCTCTTATTCAAGTATGAAGGAAACGGATTTAATCGTACCTAATGGTTATCTTAGCAGAAAAATTGCTTCCATGTCCGCATTAGATGGACTCTAATATTCTATTAACACGACGTAAGTAACAAATAATTTAAAAATAATTTGTCTTGATATTAAAAAAAATCTCTTTAATATTTAAATGAGTTAATATTGTATGTATATTATTTTCGGAATGTCGGACACGGCTCCAACGATTTTCCTGAAATTCAGCATGTAGGGGGTTTTGAGGGAGACAAATCGATCTACATAAGTTTTATTTTACAAAAATGGCGTTTTATCGCTGTTTTCGGGCTCTAAATTTTTTTTTTTAAATTTACGTTGAATTAGAACGACAATTATAACGGTCCAGTCACAACAGCCTGGTTACGGACAAGTCAAATACAAGTAAGTGCCCCGGATGGGTTCGAAACTAGTCGGGCTAACCCGATAGAATAACACGTGAGTATAGCCGATTCTATACATCAACTATGAATGCTACTCACGATAGTATAAATTAAAAAAAAGTAAAAAACCGATTTAAAAAATATGAGGATTTAACATTCGATGTATGATATCTATAATAAACATAAACATGTATCGCTGCAGTAATGTCTCATAGTAAGAGACCCTAGAGAGAATGTGCGAATGAAGGTAGAAGGAATGTAATGTGGGGTCGGCACAACATGTTTTAAACATGTTGTTAAATGCCTGACGTCAACTTATCTTAGTCGCCTTTTACTACGCCTCGGTAAGAAATGAGGGTGGTCTATTCTATTCAGCCGGATACCACACGGTGGTATAGCGATATGAACCATGAAGCGTGATGGTATGAGAAATTATTAAATTCAAATTATTCTTTATTCAAATAAACTTGTAAACAAGTGCTTTTGAATCGTCAACTCTACTGTTGGTTCGGAAAGCTGTTCCTACCGAGAAGAGCCAGCAACAAACTCGGTGGTTGCTCTTTTAAAAATATAATTCTTAATACTATTTACATTTAGTCGTTACTGTCTTGTACAGGTTTAAAGAGAGCTATATCCACACATTCTTATCTTCTAAGTAATCTTCAAGAGTATAGTAGGCTTTCTGTATCAGCCTCTTTTTAACAGTGTTTTTAAACTGCTGTAATGGCAAATCTGAAATTACAACGATAAGTTTGTTTTTTTCGGTTATTTTTTGTATCCGGCAGGTACGTTTATACGCTTTTAATCCGTCTCTAAGACCGTCCAGGTGCACGGATTAGATGAGGTAATTTTGGAAGACAATTTGTGATAAGTTTTACCGAAATAATTAAATTTATGTAAAACAACACTTACAGTAACACGTTAGAACCGTTATTTAATCCGTAATGCTTCTGCAAAATTATTAGTTCTCACGGCCGGAGATGTCATGTTGGAAAACACGAGCAGCGCTGAACATTTCCCACACTCTGCATATCTTGCTTCCATACATCGGGCCCGAATGTAAAAACCATAGACAATGATTCAATTGTGTGCACATGGCTTTCTCACAGCCCCCACTAAGATATAATCGTTGCACTTAATTAGTGCGGGTAAATGACCAGTAACTGTTCCGGGTCTTCTTCCGAAACGCTGTCAGATATACCAAATCAAATCAAAATAATCTTCATTCAAATAAGCACTTTCAAGCAATTTTGAATGTTGCATCCTCCTCGCGTCGCATGCCTCATTACTGAGGGTTGTGATCCCTACGATTAGGAAGCAGACTTTCTTGAAGGACTTCCTTCCATCTGCCTCTGTCCTTGGCCGTGTGGAGTGCATCATGTAGTTTGGAGTTTAGTGTAGCACGAATGTTGCATACTTCCGGCAAATGGCGGAAGTATGTAACTCTCATCGAGAGTTATATATTTGTGCCGTTTGCAGTCGAGACCCTAGGACCATGGAGTCAAAGTGTAAAATAAATTATCCGTTTTAACACCTCGGTCGGTTGATTGCCTCTTCAGGTGACAAGAGGGCTGGCTCCTTTTTCGCACAAAGAATCAGCTAACGATTCAGCACGGAAACGCTGCCAGCATTCTTGGTACCATTCCATGTGGGCATGATTTGTATAGTCCTAGCGTGTAAGTAATTTAAGATAGATATAACTTGTACATTTTTGCTGTAAATAAATAACTTTTGAATCGTTAACGATCAATATGATTAATGAAGCTACAACTGGTTCGGAATGATACTCTTACCGAGAAGAACCAGAAAGAAATTCGGAATTCTTTTAAATATTTTCAATTTTACATTATTAAACCGCAGTCTTGTATGAAGCTGAAAGGATTTTCAAATCCATTTTTATCATCCAAATAATCTTCAATTTTGTAATATGCTTCACGTATAGGCATATCTTTTATACTTAATTTAAACCTTTCCGTAGACTGGTCTAGTATGGATTGCGGAATTTTATTGTAGAAACGAATACCGAGACCATCGAATGAGTTGCTAACTCTACTGAGACGTAAACCAGATGAGCAATTTAAGTTTCCATGTATTTAATACCCGGATTTCCAATTGCTCAAATACAATGCAGTTTTTTTTTCAACATAATGCACTTTTTGCGATGAAGAAATGAATGGTCGAGACAGTAATTTGCGTCATTGTTTCTAAGGAACGTCATCAATTATGATGATTACAAGATAATTAGTTTATTGCTCTCCAATACATAATTCAATTTACTCGTACATGACTTTAATAATAGTAACTAGGTACATTTATGCTGCATAAATCCGGATTACTAATCTGTAGCAATGTGACGTACATTTTTGTACTAGGGATCTCACAACTACGTTAGCAACAAATTTAGTATTGAAATACTTGCATTATATTTCACGGGATTT
The DNA here is from genome assembly GCA_029227775.1 of Morpho helenor. Lineage (NCBI taxonomy): Eukaryota > Metazoa > Arthropoda > Insecta > Lepidoptera > Nymphalidae > Morpho > Morpho helenor. The sequence goes on from JARGCU010000025.1 coordinate 15,010,357, forward strand.
CTTTTTTCTTTATTCGGACACGTAACAAATGCTGTAAGCCCTAACGGCTTTTACAGCATCTCCGGTAAGATGGGCGAGCGCGAAGCATCTCGGGAGAGAAAAAAATAGGAGAGCGATTTTCGAGCGAGGCTCGCAGCATCCTCAGAGCGTCGCCATAAGGGTGCCTCCTGCGAGGCCAGATCTCGGCTAAAAGCAATGCCCAGTGGAGGATAGTATAATTTATGTCATAACGGTCGGGGTTTTACGCCCTGGCCGCTAGACGTAAGAAAACGGGGACTATATACAAAAATTTCCTATATATTCAATTGTACCAGCTTTCATTAAAAAATGTTCTAAGATATAGAACATTGTTTAATATTTAAATGAGTTAATCCGAATTTCAGAAACGGTTCCAACGGTTTTCATGACATTTGTAGGGGTTTTTGGGGGAAATTCGATCAAGCTAGGTTTTATTTAAAAAAAAATGTCGTTTTATCACTGTTTTCAGGCATTGAAAACTTGCTTAAATTCACGTTAAATAGACTAGGCATTTTTTGCTGTCAATGGCGTTTTTGGCAATTGGTGTTGTAATGGCGCAATGGTGAACGGGCGGACTACATATGAGAATATACTCAGCTTTTTTTTATTTTTATTATACTATTTTAATAAAATTATCGCGCAACGCTCGGTGACCCAGGTACGTCGAGTCAATAAGATATCAACTCAAGTAAAGTGGGGGTGCATACTTAGCGCGATACAGTTTATGTACACAACAAAAAGGTAGCTATGACAATAGCGTTATAAGTAACGTTTTATCGTGTATTTCAACAATAGACGTTTGGAGTGCCGGCGAATTAAAAAACTCGTGTGAAAATGGATAATCAAAAAGTCGTAAAAAGTTATGTACGTTCTAGTCTTGTCGATACTATAGTTTAAATAAAATTTACACATCCTGTATGATACAGATAAGAATTAATATGCTTTTAAAGAGTTTTCTGTGCCTAACACTGGATTTACATTTGCCAGCATTTGCTACTGATTCGCTGAATTAATATCCAATCAAAATGTATCTGTCCAATCGAAATTATTAAAATGTAGATAAAAGTAGTAATATTTTAGCCAATACCTAAAGTTGCGAAAATCTTCAGTTGTGTTTCAATTGCTTATACAACAATTTTTAAGAAATACATTGTATAAATACAAACGCTGTTTGCTAGCGTTGGTATTTCACAAAATGGTCGCCATTGTTTTTGCAATAACAACCAAATTTGAAGCACCACATTGGTATTAATTAATGTTACGCCGTATGGTATCCGGCTGAATAGAATAGTACCGCCCTCATTTCTTACCGAGGTGTCGTAAAAGGCGACTAAGGTAGTTCGATCCGACGTGTGGTATCCGGCTGAGTATAATAGACTACCCTCATTTCTAACCGAGGCGTCGTAAAATACGTCTAAGGTAAGATGAAGTCAGGCAAGCGGCCGGTGGTAAAAAAACGTAGCCAAATCATGTGACAAAATGTTTATATAATCTCGTGCCGACCCCACTTAGAGTGGGATAAGGGCAGGAAGATGACGATTGGCATTATGCATACCTATGTTTTATTAAAGTTTATTTTTTGTCATAAAAATTTGTTTTGTAATATCCATCCATCACTACCAAAAAAGATTGAATATATTTCTTTATTACTCTCTAAATATTTTAATATCTAACTGAAAATAATTATTAGTAGTGTTCTAAAGACACAATTAACTATTCGGAAGGAGAGTTGACGTCTGCATGACGTCACTGATAAATTACTTGAATTGAAAGAATTGACATTGAATAAAAAATATCTTAAATTTATAATCTTTAGTTATGCTAAAAGCTAAAAATATATAGAATACATTCTTTATTTTTATTGATTTCAATAAATTAACGAACGCATCGATAGAATGTTAAAATTAACTTATATTTTTCCCGTTTTTTATTTATAATTTTACATATTTTCCCCGCCACAATGACCCTACCGCACTATGAAAATAAAAGGTAGCTTTGTTTTTCTCCTCGCTACCTACCTCCATTTAACTCAAAATAAGATCATTTCGCTACATGGACAGTGCAAAAACAAACACATTTCTGCATTTATAATATTATAAGTATGAATTTATCTTAATATATATTTATTCTTTTTATGTCTTAGTAGTAAAGACGTTTTTATAAAACACTTACTGCCTAGAAAGCGTGAGAACATCGAAAATTTATTCCTTTCGCAAGTATAGGTGTTGAGGTTTGTTATAACAGCGCTAAGAAACATATTTTTTATCTTCTTAGACACTAAAAAGTTCGCTTAATAGAAAACAGCGGTGAATAAAAAGTTGAATTATAGGTAATAGCGTTGTAATTATTAACAGTGAATGAATAAAACAGGATATGGGAAGTCCATTCATTAAGAGTTGATTTCATTATAGAGCAATCGCATGCATTATTTTTAATCACGTGCTTTTAATATTTCAGTGACGTCAAAAACGTCACCCATTACATGCACGGACTATTTTACATTATGTACTATCTAGTACATAATGTAAAATATCTATTCTATGATATGTATATCAATATATAATATTTATATATTGTTACAACATGTTTTTAATACAACCTCCTTCATAGAGTTGGTAATAATTATGAAAAAGCAACGTGGCAGTCATATTTTTATGGTTCATTGAGTTGTTGCGAAAGAGTAAATGGGTTGACTTTGGGAAATTGCTTTTTATTTATTGAATCAGAATAAAAGAGAAATATCGTCGTTTGTTATATTCAGAAGTGGGATAAGTACACAATCATATATTATATGTATAAGGATATATATAAGATTATAAATATTATATATATTATATGCGTAAGGCACAGAAAAAAAGCGTAACCGTTAACAAGTTCATAAAATTGTTATTAGAAATTAAACGTTAATTTGGTGTATTACAAGACGAGCTATTTTGTCATATTTAGAGGAAAAAAACTATTTTAGAGTGCTTTGTACAATATCTTCTTTCGTACCTAAAAACGTTCAGGATTTTCATCCTGTTTTGACTTACCTATTCTAAATTAAATCACTGTTTATGTCGATAATAGGGGTAAGTAAGAGACAGTCGTAATACTTGTAATCGAAAAATCTTAAAAGGTGCACATTGCATTGCATGTAGATGACCTCAACATAAACAAACTATTTAACATTTTTATTGTATAAAATAAAGATTATTCATAAAATTAAATATTATAATTCAGATTTTTTAAATCTCAGCGAACAATAGTGTGTGACGATAAACTTATGATTATTATCTGTGGTCAGAGCCAACAGTGCGGAACTTAAGGGGAAAAACGTAAATAGATCTTGGAGAGTACTTTAGCCTTATTATCCTAGGAATAAAGACCATAATTCAATAAACCTTTTACAGGTGTCCGTCTCATGTGAAGATTTTCTGAAGACATTCCCACAGCTTTGATTCCTTGATCGACTCAGATTCATAATCAGCTAATTACACTCGACCCTTGTTAATTTAAAAATAATACAAGTTTTATTTGGCCAACTCGTGAGAATTCAGTTATTCGCTACCTACACTTGAAACTAATACTTAGTAATGAATGCGCATTAATTTAAAATAATTATAATCATACAGATTTGATTTTTCTATATAAAATAGCGTGAGAAGGTCTTTAAATATTATGTGGTAAATAAACGTCTAAATATATCATAATATATGGTAATTTTAGCAATATTATGCCATAGGTGTTTAGAGGACAAATTTTTAATACATGTAGAATATTAGCTTTTTCCCGCAACTTCGTTTCACGGACTGTTGTCGCGTGATAGGTTAATAATAGATGGCGCTTTTCATCCTATTTCTATAGAATTAACAGGATTTCTATAACCTATATGTTACCCCGGTGTTTAAAGAATAAATGTGCTAAATTTTATAAATATTGGTTCCGCGAAATTGCCGTGAAAGACTGACAAACATACATCCATACTCACAAACTTTCGCATTTATAATAATAGTAGGAATGGACAATTAAACACACGGATGTCGGTCCCCAATGTAACTTAATACTAGTGTTATGGGTAACAGACAGCTGGTAAATATTTTTAAACATACGTACATATAATAAAAATACATCAAGACTCGAAGATACCAAAATTGTTTATAGAAAATATCGGTCCTCGGTGGGAATCGAACCCGCAACCTGTGGAACTCAAGGCAGGGTAATTGCCAACTGTACCAACGGGCCAGTGAATAATGCATAATAGTTTAATTTGTCATTTTTGCATGAATTATCTGTTATATATAAAAATAAAAAATTTGCCCTTATTTTTTTCTTATATTTCTTCTTATGTAGACCCTCATTTTGATTCTAATAATTTCAAGTCAAAGTTAAAATTTATAATAAAAATTAATGCATTAAAAAGCTAAGAAAACAATTTTTAATAATATTTTTTTCATGCTACGTAAACAAAATAATTAATTAAATTCTTATCAGGGATCTTATCAAGTCAGGCAGGACTAGGGATAAATTCAATAAAAGATAAAACAAATATATTTAAATTCATTTTTACTAAAATATTCATGTTTTAGAATTACTGCTCCACAATATCACATAATTATCGCACATGAAATACAAACAATAAATTCTCAAACATGAAATTTAAATGTAGATATACCAAATGTAAAATTATAGAAACGCTCGAGTAAACAGTAAAATCGACTGAGAAATCGCTTATTTATCGTACAAATTGACGGTGTTCGCGTCTAATACTAATTCCTTGTAATACTGCTTCTACCAATTCAATAAAATCTCGAATGTAATTTTTTCTTTATAAAAATATTTTTTTTGTACTTAATACTTTCCATTTGGAATGTTTTAAATCACACTCATGCATACCAAACAAATTGTACAAAATTGATTCGCATTAAAATAAATATAATTTTAAGTGTACATAAAGAACTACATCTAGCTTATCTACATTGTTCATTAGATTGTCTGTAATGTACATACATACAGTGACTAAAGATGCCATGCAATCATTGTCATAGATAATTATCAAAGGAGCGAAAAGAAACATATAAAAGTTTCTTAGAATAATTCCATGTAAAAATAAAACAGATAAAATTTATTACGTTTTATTATATAACGTATTGCCTGCTCTTCACTATCGATGATGATCGTGGGATCATCTATGATCGCAATCATTCGGTAACCGATACTTTTTGAAGCGCGTCCGAAAACCGACAATTCCCCATAGAGTTATTATACTTAGAGTATGAGAGCCATAGACAAGTGACAATGACATGTAATATATAAAAAGAGAAGATGAATCTTGTATACTTAATTTTTGTCTAATCCTACTAATATTATAAATGCGAAGGTTTGTGAGTAAGGATGTATGTTTGTTACTCTTTCACGGCGAAAGAATATCGACGAAATTCGGCACACCCTTATACGTCGGGGTAACAAATAGGCTATAGAAATCCAGTTAATTCTACAGGAATAGGACGACATTGAAAAGCGCCATCTTTTATCACGCGACTACAATCCTAACGAACGAAGTTGTGGGTAAAAGTTAGTTACACACAAACAAGTCAAGTTAGCAAAATTTCATATCCCTTCTGATGACCGTTGAGGAGTTCTATCGTCTGGAGCCAATCCTGACATGCATCAGGTCATGATTATCATAAACATGCATTGTCATGGGGACTGGACCAGTATGGAAAATTTCAACTCAATCGGAAACCGGGAAATAGAACAAAATTAACTTGCGAGACTCCACCTTACATGCATTGCAAATTAAATAAAAACTTTTAAAAAGAGACATAGATACAGTCTCATTTGCTTTCTCTTTATTGTAATATGTCACATTTTACTCTAGCTTCCCTACATTAAGTATAATAACTTTATGCAATTCCCTTCCAATTGTAGACGATGACTGGTGAGTACATTTGAGTATGCCCACTACATGATCGTTCTCCCACTTTAATCGTTTGTAATCGCCGATTATGAAGAGCCATATAATTTTTTTTATATAAAATACTAGCTCCCAGATCTTATAGATGCCCTCGTATGTGCTTATATTATCAAACGAATTCACACCCTACCTAAAAGACTTAAAGTCCATTTTTATATAACGCTCACATAAATCTAGATACCTTAATTGCAATATAATAAACACAATGACTCGTCATGGATTTAACAGCTATTTGGCCCCGAAGAAATATACTCAAGAGCAGAGAGATCTCTATTTTATTACAGTATTCTTTTTAATTTCGAGAATGACGCATGTTAAATGCGCTTTCTAGGAACTACCTTCATAGATAATTTTCTTTATATTGATAAAATTTCAACAAAACTAACTTTATACTTTAGGCACGTGACTATGAGTTAGTTAAAGAATCTTTTAGATTTTTAAAGAATATTTTGATGCCATAAAAGTAGTTCGCAATACTAATTTTAACACATTTTATGTCATTTAAAATGTTTGCATTATCTAAGTGCAGTGCAAGGTTGAAAATCATATTTTACATTTATTCTATGATGTGCTATCTAAAATAATGCAAAAATGTAAAAGTTAGCCTTGCCGAAACATACTCGTAGCGTTTATTAAAATATATTTAACCATACAATTTCAACACAATTCACATAATTTTATTAAATTATTCAGTAAAAAACACATACACAATATGTAAAATACCTTATATTTACATAAACAAAAATTATATTTAATCCTTCAAATCCTCGATTGCGCGCTGCAAGATTTTTTATATTACAAAAATAATCCAAAATTACATTTGAATTTTCTAAATAGAAACTTAAAATTTGTAATTAATACTAATGTGTTTTCATCGTTATTCATTAATGAGATAAATAAATTAAGAGATTAGAATAGAGAACTGAAATTTTCTATTTATATAAAAACGACCACATTTTTTGAAATTAAAGGCAATAAATTGAAATCAACTCTCTAATCCACTCTTATCATTATCCTACCCTTATCCCACTCTAAGTCGGCACAATATGTTTACATCTTCCCTCTCTGTCTGTCGAGTGTTAAATATTTTCGATCGAAAAGGGCAAAGTAATACATTTGGCAACTTAATATGGGCCATTTCAATCTCTTGGATCCGTGGTTGCCATCATGGCAAAGTATATTTAAATTAAAAGTATAAAAACTCTTCGTATTTACAGAAAGCTTGGTTGAATTGTAAAATCTTGCAGTGCGAATTAAGGAAATGACTAACAAGAGCGAAGATGACAAAATAAAGTTGATGACTTTTGAGAAATATCTCAAAATATGTAGTAACGCCATCTTGCTAGAGGACTAACTATCAATAATCTAAAACAGGCTGTAACAACCTTGAGGCTACAATAACTTATTTATAGCATTTTGGTGTTATAATCTCGACAAACAAATCATACAGACTTACTAATTTTAGGCACACTGTATTTATACAAGTCTTACCATTAACGCAAAATACTCACGCACAAGCTTTAAGAAAGCTTTTATCTGTTTATTATAACGTGTTCTTGTATCTACAATTTGTTTCTTTATTAACCAGAAAAGAATAAGATAAATTTAACGAATTTTTGTTTAGGAAAAATCATGTTCTGAGATAAATGGGTTTAAAGTTGCCATAGAAAAGGAAAATGCATAAAAAATGTTTTAGTTTGCTGTAACGAATTTTGAATTAAATTTTTCCAGTATGGCTGCTGAAATGACTGCGTTTTTTTAAAGATTTAACCCTATTCTTAGTCCAAAACACGTGTATTTTGAGTTGTGCCACTATGCAATCCATGAGAGACATAAAAAGTTAATTTTGCAATTTTTAATCTTTAAATATTGGTCGTTACCAATTGTGCAACTTTATTGCACAACATTATGGATCGTATTTATAATGGATATCTTATTTGTAAATTATTTTATTTGTGTATTATCGTCCACAAAATCTGTTTTAAATATCATATAATATGTAAATAGTTATTTGTATTCAATTTGTTATAGTTTTATATTATAAAGACAATTAGGGTTGCCACTCGTACTATATTAAATTGTATCGTACTATATTTTAGTCAATTGTACTATATAATATAGAAAAATAATAAAAGACAAAAAATACTATATTTTTATCGCTAAATCAATTGTCGCGCTTTTTTTAATCAACTGTGCATGGAATGCACCCACCAGCAGCTAAGGGAATGTTTGAACGAAACTCATTCATGTATTTACGGGGCTTAGTTAGTTAGTAACTCTAACTCCTTTGTCCGGCGAAAAGTAATAATAAATAATCATTGAAAAATAAATAATGATTAAAAATAGATGTGTACTATTTTTATTCCTGAATTTTCTAAAAGTACTATATTTTTTTGATTTAAAAAGAAAAATACTATTTTTCTTAAAAAAAAAAGGTGGCAACCCTAAAGACAATATTTAGACATTTTCTCATGGTCAATAACTACAAAATATCATTAGCAATGATCTGATAATGCTTAGTCGTAATAAATTAACACATCCGCGATTATCATACGAATTAGATGACTAAGCTGGATCAAGAATTGCGAAATCATTTTATTGTTGTAGCGTAAATGGCATAGATTAAGGAACACGTTATGATAAACAGATATTAGGCACTATCGAAACCATCAGTATAATTTAAGAAATCTCCATTGCCACTATTCGCCCTCTTTAGCTTTTTAGAGTTAGCAGTGTTATATTTAAAGCAAAAAGTATGCATGTATAGTTCTTATAAACTCTGAAACCGCTGGATCGATTTTACTGAAAATTGACATGCTTTAGATTGATCCAGCAGCTAGTCATGTAAAGTTTGGTAACGATCGAAGCGTATTTTTTGAACTATCAGTGACAGTTTAGTTTATAGAAAAACTCGGAATCAGAAACTTGTGGCCAGACTGTAGTATATTAAAAAGATGAGTAACATATAATAATAGGCAGTGCTTCCGAACGTAGGGCCCACGGCCCATAGGTGTCAATTTGATTGATATTTGTAATTTGAAAATTGACTCCACATAAGTTTAACCCTTTTGCACTACGCTCGTCAATTTTGGCATATAATAAGAAAATTCTTCAGCACTCAAACGGTTATTTACCTTACATAGAGGGGTGTATGAATTTTAGAAAGGTTCCTCCTCCTCAAGTCGATTTCCCCAATGCTGGGGGTCGTGATCAATCACGGAATCTTAGACTGATGGATGACCATTTTCCATCTGCTACGGTCACCAGCTACACGAATGGCATCGGATATATTGGTTTCGAGTACTGTACGAAGTTGGTCGGTCCAGCGCATTGGACTTCTTCCACGCGGTCTTTTGCCATCTACCTTCCCGGTCACAATCAGCTTGTGACCGGGAAGCTGATTGTGAGATTAGAAAGGTTAAGATGGGCACAAAAAAGCTTGGGAAACACTCCTATAGGGCGGTATGTAGCTTGGAGAGTTCGATGTACGTACGACGTGACGTCACACGTCTTCTGTCACGCTATTGGAGAGCGTCGGGCAGCCGATGGGCGTCGTGCCACGCGTGCTCGGGCCGCATGACGTCATCGACGGGCGGGCACGTAGGCCTCGGGCCAGGCTCCGGTGTGTATGTAAACGTCAGCCCCGTAGCGTAGATGATACCGTCGTTTCTAACTAACGATACCGGCACCTGAGGGAGAGTATTCATTCGCTCATGGGCTGCAATAGTGGCACAATTAAAAAAACACGTGTTTTGGACTGAGAACAGGGTTAAATGTTAAAATACTAAATGTTAAAAAACAGTTCTTTTCAGCAGCAATACAGGCAGATCCTATAATTTAACATAAGGTCGTTTAAGCAAACTTAAGCATTTTTTATGCATTTTCCTTAGTAACGAAAACTTTAACCATATTTTAATATATCAAAAAATGATTTATTGAGTTCTGCCACTATTGCAGCTGATGAGCGATTTATAGAAATGGCGTTACTTTGCAGAAGGCGTTATTACGTTATTTTCTTTAAGTAATTGAAATCAACTCAAAATAAGTGTTAAGCGCTTCTGAATCAAGGATCAATAAGTATAATTAAGCTACCAATGGTTCGGAAAGATACTCCTACCGAGCTTTACTTTACTACTAGTTATTAACAAAAAGTATGCTACCTGTGTAGGCTGTCGCACCCAAAGCCACTGTCCTCGGAATTGAGAGATGTCTGGCACCACGCACAGCATGGACTCCGCGCAGCGGTACATAGTCTCCGCTTCCACGTCACCAAACCACACCTGCAGCGATGGTGTGAAGTTGTCGCCAGCTAGTTCCAGCATAGCGACATCGCCACCACCGTTCAGGTTTAGCGAGTGGACCAAAGGCACCGGCGTTACAGGCGATCTGGACAGTTAGTTTTCAAATTGCAGACAATGTTTCGTGGACAGGATTTTGAGTTGACCAAGTTAAGTTGGCCAAGGGTTCACTGGACATCCAAGACTATGCGTCTTGTAAAGAAGACTAATATTATCGTCGTTATTCGAATTAGAAGTTAAGACAGCAGACAAGGGCGCTTTCATTCGTTCGTTGAGGCTATGCCTTGTAAAGGAGATTAATTTTATCGTCATAATATCGTCACCATTTACTTTTAATAATTAGGTATCTTATTTAAATAAATAAATTTCATTAAATCAAACCTAAATATAAACGTTGAAAAAAATTCCAAATTTAGTGTCCGAATTTGCAGAACTAAGTACCTTATAGGTAAATAATTTATAGAATTAGGCGTTACTAAGCGGAGGTCCATAATACAAAAGTAATAATAAAATTAAGGCCAGTATGAACCTTTATGCGTCCCTTTTTAAAAATAAGATTAAATCCTTAATAAAGTTTTTGTATGTAACATTGTATTTAAGATAGCCTCACTCAATGAAATCCCTCATAATCTGTTTGTAATAAGTATTCGAACAAACCTCCCCCAATTAAATCAGAAAATAATAAATTATCAGCGACAAATCCTAAGTAACTCGGTACTCTGTAAACGTTCGTTTTACCTTTGAATTTTTTGTTATCGAAATTCATATACATGAATGTACGTATTTGTATCATGTTAGACTTATAGGAAGAAAATATTATATAGTACTTGTATTCAGCACTTCGGTAATTGACCACGTCCCCATCGCAATGGATACTAGCTTCCCTCCCTCATTCCCATCATTAGATGTCATTACGTTCGAACAAACAACCAGTGCTCTAATGTCCCATTTTAGTTGACACGATAGTACGTTGTACGTAAGTTGAGAGTAAAAAACTTAATAACAAACTAACCTAATATATAAGTCTATGTAGGTAACATCAAAAAATTAAAGCAAAAGAAGAAGTCCGAATGGAGCACCAGATCAATGTGATTTTTGGTATGGCGATTGAAGGACTGGCAAATATTGGCTGAAATCGATGCAGATAAATTTGAAGGAAGAAAGTAGTGTATTTATATATCTTTGCGACGGTAGAAAGATGGCAGCCTGTGAAGGGCTCTATTTATCGTGCCCAGAAAGCCATTCGAAATGTAGTAAACAGCGTCTTGTGCTAAGCACAATTCATATTGGGCTTTTTACAGTATGTTAGAAATCTCGGACCTTCCCATCAGAGGGTGGCTGTTGAGAGGAAATATCATATAATCTGAATACTTCTATCTTTTGAAGAAAAAAGGATTCCTTGTTAAAGTTTTGTTAATTATATCTTGAATCGTTGATTTGGCTATCAAAAACTTACGACTAAGCGAGCCAAACGCATGGGAAAGAAAACAAAATGGAAAAGGATGGTCGGTCTAACCATCTCTAGCTGCTCTCGCAATGTTGTAGATTTATTTATTTACTAGCTGTGGCCCGCAAATCTAGCCGCGGCGAACAGGCGTTAAATTACATGAATCTGTAGATTATATACGATAATCAGGATTTTTTTATTATTTTCTAATGTGCCGTTAAACTGACAAATTTTTGTCTTTTACAAGAACCTTCTACTGGCAATTATTAACACATAAAAAAAAATTCGCGAAATTGTGCGTGATGGGGTGACCAAGAGAAATAGTTTCATTTTTACTAGTGATTCCCACATAATAAAATTAATGCGACACAAGTTAAGTTTAAGAAAGATTGATGTGTAATAGTAAAAAAAGTCTACATGAAGAGTATTATTTTACCTACATATTTAACCATTCCTCAAATATAAAACGACTAGCTTTTACCCGCAACTTCATTTGCGTGGACTGTTGTTGCATGATAGGTTGACAATAGATGGCGCTTTTCAATGTCATATTATTCCTGTAGAATTAACAGGATTTCTATACCCTATATGTTAATCCGGTGTATAAGAATAAGGTGTCTAATTTCATCGATATTGGTTCAGCGGATTCGCCGTGAACATCATCGTATATCAAACATACATCCATACCCACAAGCTTTCGCATTTACAATATTGGTAGGATATTTGAATTAATCAAGCATTAAAAGTGAGGAAATTATGATCTATTAAACGTTGTGTCATATTTGACGGTATAACAAGTCAGGTAGTAAAAAGGTCAAAACAATACATAATTCACCCTTTAACTCATTTGATAAACCTAAGCCTTGCGAGTGGTAAATTCCCAGAACGTTGGAAAATTGCACTAATATCTCCGATTTACAAAAATTTTCAGATAGGGTCACTCGTCAGCGACCAGTTGCCAATTTGCTGTGGAGTACCTCAAGGAAGCATCCTTGGCCCCACATTATTCACAATCTACATGAATGATCTACTTTGCCTGTCATCAAATAAAATGGAAATTATTTGCTATGCTGATGATACAGCAATCATATATTCAGGAAATACTTGGTCACAAGCCTTCTCTGATATGGAAAAAGGTATTAATGTAATTACAAATTGGTTAGATGGTAATCTTTTAACTTTGAATGCTGCTAAAACTAAATATATATGTTTCCACAAAACGTCAATTTCAAAACCAACTTTCTCCCCACCTATTAAGATACACAAGTGTAAACAAGCTAGCGTGCCTCCCTCCCCCTGTAGATGCAAGTGTATTGCAAGAACTACCTCTATAAAATATCTTGGTGTAATTATTGATGAAAAGTTAAATTTTAAAGATCACATAGTGGCTGTCTCTAAACGTGTTCGTAAAGTAATTCATATTATGTCTTTATTGTCAGGTCCGGCTGATCAATGCACTCTGCGATTAGTCTATTTTGGCATATGTCATTCCCTTTTAAGCTACTGCATTACTATTTGGGAGGGTGCGGCTAAAACCAATCTTATCCTAATTGAAAGAGCGCAGCGCGCTGTCATAAAGGTAATGTTACAAAAACCGCGACGGTACCCAACGGACTTACTATACAAGGACAGTGAACTGCTAAGCGTACGTAAATTATTCATACTTAAGGTCAGTATGCTTACCCACAAGAGTGTTTCGTTATTGCCAACATTCGAAGAATTAGTAAATAAAAGAGTATATCGTATACCAGTGCCACATGTATCCACTAGTTTCGCTAAACGTTTTGGTTATTTTATGCATCCACATGTGTACAATAATGTAGTTGCAAAATGTAATATAAAGCGCCTACCTTCTAAACCAGCTAAAGATGTATTAATTAAATGGCTTCACACTCAAAGTTATCTGGATATAGAACAACTTTTAAATTGAATTTCGCTTGGTTATATGTTGAGTTTAATTCTCTATCCCACTTTGTTCTTCTTTTCTAAGGGTAATATTAAGTACAGTTATAATGTTAACGGCAAACTCTGGCCTCCCAAAATACAGGATCACCTAGTTTGGGGGCTACTTGTAAATCTTGATACTTAGATATAACATTTAGCATTGAGTTAAGTTAAGTTTTCCTAAAATATGTTACCATCTTTTTTTGGAAATAAATTTTTTTGATTTGATTTGATTTTGATTTATTATAATAACTTCTTAATGAACTTTTAACGCGCACTGTACACATTTTTGTTTACACACAGAAATGATAACTTTATCAATACCTATTTACTGTAATAATAAGCACGTGAGAAAAGTAATCAAATAAGTATCGGTTACTATTTGAATAATGACAAAATTTTTATCTAGTTATTTTACGAGTGCACGTGACTGGGGTAACTAGTATGTGACTTTATCACTTAATATGGTATAGGGATTATGTGACTATCACATACTAGCAATCGCCAGCGGCTGCGCGTGAACAGATTAAAACCGTAATATAGTCTTTTGATATTCATAAAAATGGTTCCAGTGGGTTAACCTTAAAAGCTAGACATATACTGTCTTGGACTTTTATTTAGAATATTTAGAGGGGAACGACTTTGCAATACATGATTATTTAATAACTATCACTGTTTACTCAGTAAACGCAAGGAAAGCTTTAAATTTTGCCGTCTTCGTAATATTTTTTTTTTTGCTGCTCCTCTCCTATTCATCTTAGCGTGATATTATGAGGCCTATAGATTCCTCGATAAATGGACTAACTTACAATCGTAGTGCGAGTTTTTTTAAACCCACTCGATTGCGTTAGCGTAATCCTAATTTGTATGGTCCTGGAACAGCGGTCACTAGATGTCGCTTTTGCAGTGTCATACAAATCGAGTAGGTTATAAAAAGTCGCTCTAAGCACAAGAGGGCCCGTTTTTCACACAAAGTCCATTAAGATATTCAACACATACATCGTCAGTATTCTTGGGACCACTTCATATTTACTTATAACGAGTAAGATATACGCCGTGAGGTATCCGGCTGAATAGAATAGTACCACCCTCATTTCTTAACGAGGTGCCGTAAAAGGCGACTAAGGTAAGTCGTCCGGCCGTGTGGTATCCGACTGAGTAGGATAGACCACCCCCTTTCTTACCGAGGTGTCGTAAATGGCGACTAAGGTAAGTTAACCCGCAGTGTGGTTACCGGGTGATTAGAATAGACCACCCTTATTTCTTAACGTGGTGTCGTAAAGGTAACTAATATCAATTGACCCGCCGTGCCATCAGGCTGTTGATACAACAGCCTGATGGCTGAGTAAAATAGACCACCCTAATTTATTACCGAGGTATCGTAAAAGGCGACTAAGGTAAGCTGACCTGTCGTGTGGTGTCCGACTAAGTAGAATATAACCACCCTTACTTACTGCTGTGTCGTAAAAGCCGAATAAGTTAAGTTGACGTCAGGCAGGCGGCTCGTAAAATAAGTAGCCAAATCATGCAACATGTTTAAAATAAATTGTGGTGACCCCTTTTAAAATTAGATAAGGGTAAATGAAATTGGAGAATGATGAAAAGTTAAACCATACATACCTGACTGGTCCCATGCCTTCATAAAACTGATATTCAGCTTTGTCGGTAGATATAATGGTCCAACAGGCTCCATCATTGATCATTTCTTTATTTGGTTCTTTGGGACATGGTGTGGCTTGGAATTGGATGATTCTCTCTTGAGAGAGGCATAGGTACATGCGCTCCGTATCCTTCATGTAGAACGCACATTTGTGAAGCTGCGATACAGGATCATCTGCTTCTAGGAGAGCCATTTGTTTATCCACCTATAACAATAAAAAAAATTGACGCCGTGTTGTATCCGGCTGAATAGAAGACCAACCTCTTTCTTGTCGAGATGACGTAAAAGACTACTAAGTTAAATTGACCCGTGGTGTATTATCCGGCTAGGAAGAATATACCACTCTCATTTCTTACGACTAAGTTGACTCGCCGTCTGTTATCTAAATAGAATAATCCTGTTTCTTATCGAGGTGTCGTGAAAGGGGACTAAGGTAAATTGACTCGTGGTGTAGTATCCGGCTGAGTAGAATAGACCACTCTCATTTCTTACAGAAATGTCTTGAAAGGCGACTAAATTGACTCGCCGTCTGTGATCCGGTTAACTAGAATAGACCACCCTCTTTTTTACCGAGGTGTCGTAAAAGGCGACTAAGGTATACGTCACACAGGCGGCAACTCGTAAAATGCCCAGCCGAATCATGTGACATGTTTATAACATGTCAAAGTCAGGACTCCAAGTAAGAGGGAAGATGAAACTGTTATATTTACTGTATCTAGTGTTATATATAAAATTAATGTTTGTCTATATGTCTTTTATATACTCCAAAATGGCTGGACCTATTTTAATAAAAAAATTTACAATATTTAGAATAACCCAACGGAAGTTCCTTTAAAGTTTGGTGCCAACCAGAAATTTTTTTATATCAGTAATTTATATACCTGTAGTATGTTGTAGTTAAATTCAACAAGAGAGACAGATTATAAGCGTCATTTGCTTTCTCTTTTTGTCAATAGATATTATTTTATGCTAGTTCCTACTATGCTACGCTACTCTAATATAATAATTCTATGACAAATTGACATACAAAATATATTAGTGATGTAGTTACAGTATACTTGTATTGTATACAAGATATATACAATGCTACAATATATAATAGGAATACTTAAGTAACAAGAAATAAATAAAAATGTTCAGTAATAACATAAGTTATTTTTTTTATATATATATTTTTTTTTTATTTGTAAGTAATTAGGAAAGATATATAGAAAAAATACTGTATAATTGATATAGTATAGTAAAAATATATTGTCAATTTAAAATAGGTATTTTTATAAATGTTGTGTTAAAATAAATTTTGTAATTAAGTTAGAAATAAATCTACACAAATAAATTTATATACTACATAAAACTTATGTAACATTTATACATTTAAATAAATGTATAACACAGGATTATATCTAGTTATTGCATAAAAAATATTCATTATCATCATATTTAACATATGTTTATTGATAACAGAGTATAACATTTATAATTTACAAGCTGTACACGCAACCATATTTACATCAACTTATATTTTAAAATAGCCTCGATTTGTTGTTTTTCTTTGTACTGGAGGAACAACAGAGATATAGTAGTATTTCTGTTAATATTTGTAGTATAGTAGAATTTCTGATAATATAATTTACCTTTATGATAAAGCTCATAAATATAAGCCCAGTAAACTTCAATTCTACAGAATTTCATAAATATGGTTTTAGGTGATTATCCATAAAAGTTTAAGAGACAGAGAGGCAAACAGACTTTTACAATTAAAGTATTAGTATTTAAATAACTTTTATGGCACTTTTGCTTTTACTTTTTTGATATTATTTTGGTAATTTCAACCCCAGGTGTGTTTATTATATTCAAAATAAAGTTTCAAATTTTATTAATTAAATTTATAACTGTTGATTAGATTTTTTCTATCCAAATCATTCCCAAATCTATCCCAAACTTTATGGATTATTTAATAACATCATAGCATATATCATACTATATTGGAAATAAATTATTAGATTGCAAATCTAAGAAGGATATTCAAGTAGACAATAGACAATATTTAATCTTTCAATTCAGTAACAAAAGTTTTACATATAATTACATTCAAAAATTACATATTTTTATTTCATTTTTAGCTTTGATTTTATTAACTATTATTTTTTTAAAAATATATAATTGTTTTCTTATATCAGTGGAAAATAATTTGATTTGTCTACTTCATAAGTCAAATAATTAAATTTTACTATAATTGTTTTTGCTTAAAATATATAAATAAATACATTTTATGCAACAAGGATTGTTTATGTTCTAATAGGTATAAAATTGATTTTGGTGTTATCCCTATTTGAATTTTTGAAAATTGATCTTCTTTGGATCAAGATGTACAGATGTACAATTTACATTGGAAAAGAGGGAAATATTTGAAATGTAGTTACCTTCCTAATTATCAGTCTTGGTAGTGCCATGCCCGTCACAGAGCATACAAGCTTTACAGTAGACCCATAGTGGACGTAACCATCTCTTACTGCAAATTCTTCTGACTCACTCTCATTGTCATCAAGCAGATGGATTGTAAAAGCACCCCACTGTGTCGATGAGGCATGAAAATTACCATTTTCAACATGTAGATATCTTGTTGAAACAGTTTGAGATCGCAATCTATTAAATAAAGCTACCTTAGTTCCACTAGCGATACATAAATCTGCATTTTTTAACGATTGTTTCTTCTTCGATGGCTTAGATATAACCTTAATTCTTTTGCTATTAAAAATACCAATATCATGACCATTACCATAAAACATTTTAACAGACAGCATAAAATGTTTTCGCTTGTCTGAATCTGATATGTACAATGTTTTGGCTGCACAGTACTGCTTTCCATTGTTTAAATCTAGCTGCTGCATATCCTGGTCAGAGTTACCTATACCGATGAAAGCGCACAACTGCGAAGCCTGCTCTGTTTCACCTTCGCGTAACATGCGTTCACGTCGCAGCCGCCAACCGTCCCCGAATAAGTATATACATGGTGGAGGGCAGAAAAATCGTTTCTCATTCCCATACGACTTTTGAGCGACTTTAGCGTGTAGTATAACTACTACCATATCGGAGCGGTCTCGCAAGTATCGCTCCATAGCCTCCCGTGTCAGACGGCGCTCCTCGGGACGGTAGGCGCCGGCGCCGGGGCCCGCGGCGGCGGCGTAGCGCGGGTACAGCGCGCCGTGCTGCGGCGGCGGCGACGGCGGACCCCCGCCCATGCCGCCAGCGCCCGCGCCGTACTGGTGAGGCATGCTCGCCACGGCTCACTCTCACCTTGATTCAAATATCATAATGCATAAACTATAGTGTTCTATCATGATGCCACTTTTAAATTCTTATCAAAAAGTGAAATGTATGCACAAAATAAATTTTGCGACTAAAACTCATAGTGTAAACAAATATTCGTTTTGCTTCTTGGCGTCTTTCTTATCAATACTATCGTGTTGTCTCGTTCTATGGGGTCCTAAGTAATAATTTACGGGACCTTCCTTCTGTATACCGCTTGTGAGTTCGATCGATACACTTTTATTATTCACAACACCATAAATAAATAATAACGATGGGAACAGTAACACACATTCATTCAATAACACCTGTTTGACGAGCAATTTTCAGATAATTCGTTGAACGCTTCGCAATAGCATTTTATTAATTTTAATTGCTTAAAGTTTTTTTTATTATTTATGCTTTATTTACTATTATAGCTTTTCACATGTTAACTATAGTTGATATAATATTATGTTTATTCGAGTTTATATATGTACGACAACGCTAAAAATTACGAGCTGTCAACGAATTCCATAGACACAGAGGGTTGTGTAAGCGTGTTGTCGATTAAACGCGCGCGAATAAAATCGAATAATGCAAGATCGGTCGACTGCGGCACGCCGACTGACAGACAGCCGGTCATAGGATGTGGGGTTACGCATGGGGCGTGAGAAAATAAAGTGTGGGAAAGAGTGGGCGTCTCAGTGTAGTAAAACATTTGATATTGTATGTAGTGAACCGTACCACTTACGAATGTATGCGCCAGTAGAAGAGATCATTTTGTATTGTTGTGTGCGTAATAAATAAGTCGAGTTCACGGAGCGAAAAGGTTGCAATGTGTGAGGAAGAGACCGACGATTGACCGGTGATCTCGTGGGAAACGACCTTTGTTATGTATACTGTTATATAGATTAGTTAAACAAAAAATCAGTTCTGGAATTTAATCACACGCGATGGGAGTCACTGGGCTGTGGCGACTAATTGAGCCCGCTGGCAAACCCGTACCAGTAGAAACACTAGAGAACAAGGTTCTAGCTGTGGGTAGGTTGATAAATATACAACTGTGATCTTAGTATCTGACAAAAAGCTACTTTGGATCCAAATTATAAACTTAACTGTAATTTTTAACAGACATTTCAATATGGTTGCATCAGATGGTGAAAGGCTACCAAGATACGAAAGGAGCACCTTTGCCCAATGCTCATCTTATGGGACTGTTTCAGAGGCTTTGCAAATTACTTTATTTTAGGATAAAGCCAGTTTTTGTTTTTGATGGAGGTTTTCCAGACTTGAAAAAGGAAACTATTGTAAGTTTTAGTTGGTTCTCTTATTTCTTTGTTGATGTTAACCAAAGACATGCTTAAAACTAGGCTTAAGACAACGTTTATTACTTTATGCAAAGTTATTTCAGATATTGAACATGATAAAAGATTAAAAGTTTAATAATCCTTTTAACTGTTCAGAATTCAGATAGAAAAAAAATTATAAATCTATGCATTAATTTGCTTTTATTTTAGGCTATAAGACAAGACAATAAATCAAAATATAACTCCCAATCAGAAAAACTAAAAAGGGAAATTGCTCTTTTATTGGGTAAAAAGACTGCAATCAATGCCTTGTTAGGCAAAGAGATTTCACCAAAGAAAAATAAACAGATTGAAGACAAAGATGACATATTTAAATTACCTGCTTTACCTGAAAAAGTTACAGAATCAGAATCAGAGTATGTAAAAATATTGTGAAACAATTTAACACATTAATTATTCTATGACATTAGGTGTCAGAGGTGTCGTAAAAGGCGACTAAGGTAAGTTGACCCACCGTGTGGTATCCGGCTGAGTAGAATATACCAACCTCATTTCTTACCAAGGTGTCGTAAAAGGCGACTAAGGTAAGTTGACGTCAGGCAGGCGGCCGGTCGTAAAAACGCAGCCAAATCATGTGACAGCATGTTTATAACATGTTGTGCTGACCCCACTTAGGGTGGGATAAGGGCAGGAGGTTGATAATTTTCTGTGACATTATCATCAATAATGTTTCAGATCAGATGATGAAGAAAATTCAACCACCTCTGTCATCGATTTACATTCAGTGGATCTTGAATCAGAAAAATTTAAAAATTTGCCAATAAAGGAGAAGTATGATGTATTGATAGAGCTCAAAGAAACTAGAAAGATGAATTCCTGGGGTAAAATACATACTTTGCCAAAGAAAAGTGATAATTTCTCAGATTTCCAAGTAAAATATACTTTTATTCCCTTTTTTCTACTGCATTATTTGAATATTCTAATATTACTTATTCTAATATATTCTAATAAAAGTACTTGTGTAGTTAGTTATCTAAAAACATAATTTGTAATTCTACTTAATTCTAGATGCAAAGATTACTCAAAAGAAGGAAAGTACAGGAATGTCTTGAAAACACAGAAAAGGAAATGGGTGATGGTGGCATGTCCTTAACAGAACTGGAGTCATTACTTAATGAAGAAGGAATAGATACAAAATTGGATAGTATATCTGGACGGAGAATAGCATCTAATAGTTCAACTAGATATTTACTTATTAGCAATGTGAAACAGGCTCTGGTAGATGCTAAACAAAAACAAATAGAACAACAAACCCAATCAAAATCAGAAATGTGTATAGATGAAGTAAAAACAACAACACATAAAGATGAATTAGAAGATGATTTACAAAAAGCTATTAAAATGTCATTAGAATGTGTTGATGTTGCTGATACTAGTGCATGTACATCCAAAACAGATGATTCATGGACATCATTTTTATCTGATTCTGATTACAGCGATGATGAAAGTCATGAGCTTGAACAGCCTGATATCTCATCAGTTAAAGCATATATCATGCAGTATACTGATTTTACACACAATACAATTGATCATATTGTTGCAACAAAACAAAAAGTTAAAGAGAAGTGTAAAGAACCTACTGTAAATAAAATAATAGAGGAACTGAATCAAGAAAATACAATCATTGAAGACAATATAGATATCACCTACAGTGATGAAGATAATGTAGAGAAATCCACAAATAATAAGGATAATATAGATGTAGAAGTTTCAAATTTCATAAATGATGTTAAAGATTCTTCACAAAACACCATTAAACCTGAAAAAAAATTAGTTTTACCAAACAAAAATGAAAACTGTAATGAAAATGATACACAGCTGTCAGTAGTATGTGTTGAGAATTCTCTTGAAGAAATTGATTTACTGAATACAACTACAGAGGATTCCAATCACCAACATTTTTCACAAGGAGAAAAATCTCAGTATTCTGAATCCAGTGAAGGAGATTTTGAAGAAGTTTCTGATAATGAAGAGACACTTAAAAAACCGGCTATCCAGCTAACACTTAATATGTGTAACAAAGTTGAGGATGATATATTTGCTGATATCTTTAATAATAAAGATGATACTAAATTAACAAATGTTTTAAGCAAATCGTCTAGTATTGAGAAGTGTGACAACTTAGTAGTACAGCATAATTTAAAGAATAATAGTGAAGAGTGCAGGGAAAAAGATGAAGAGACAACTGAAAAATTACAGAGTAAAATAAAGGTTATTAATAATGATGTGGCATTAAATTCGCAGAAAATTCCAGAGGACGAAATACAGTTAAGTGATGCCCCATTTAATAAGCTTACTTCTGAGAATGTTGTAGATAAAAGTTCTATAGAAAATAGTGGGAAAACAAATAAAGCAGAAATATCAGTAGAAAAACTTAATTCTCTAGTGTCTGAAATCGAAAATGAAGAAGAAGACTTAATTCAAGAGAGGGGTCGATTAGATCGTATAGGTCGAAATATTACACAACAAATGACTATGGAAGCTCAAGAATTACTAAGAGTTTTTGGGATTCCTTATATAGTCGCTCCTATGGAGGCCGAGGCGCAATGTGCATTTCTTGAAAATGTAAAATTAACAGATGGAACAATCACAGATGACAGCGATATTTGGTTATTTGGAGGAAAGACGGTTTATAAAAATTTCTTTAATCAAAAGAAACATGTACTTCAATTTCTGGGCGAGAGAATAGAAAAATCATTTAGTAAGAAATTTTAACAAATATATTAAAATGTTTGGTTGTTTATTTAAATTTTCTGAACCTTATATTTATTTTTTTAGACTTGAGTCGGGAGAAGCTAGTGTTGCTAGCCCTTTTGGTAGGCAGTGATTACACTACGGGCTTGACGGGCGTAGGGCCCGTAACTGCTTTAGAAATTTTAGCTTCATTTCCATTTGGCAAAAGAAAGATTCCTAATGAAGATTCAAAGCAGAACCAATATCAAGACCTTGTCGCAGGGTTACAAGAGTTCAAAAAATGGACCAAGGCAGGAAAACGCACAGATAATATAAGTTTAAAGAAAAAGCTGAAAAATGTAAATCTCTCTGACGATTTTCCTAGTTTGCGGGTAAGTAATTCTGTAGAATTAAAACTACTACTAGTCTATACTTATTGCAACTAATTAACAATTGTTTTATAGGTAGTGCAGGCATATATGGAGCCAAATGTGGAGAAAAGTAAGGAAAAATTTTCTTGGGGTGATTTAGATATAACTATTTTAAGAGATTATACAAAAGCAAAGTTTGGCTGGTCCCAAAACAAATTAGATGAAATAATAAAGCCTGTCTTAAAAAGGATGCTTGATCGCAAAAACCAAAGAACTATGAGTGATTATTTTAAAAGAAAATTAGAATTTCAATCGTTGGAGAATCAATTGAGTAAAAGAGTGGTAGCTGCTGTGCAAAAAATGGAACCGGAAACATCTGTACCTGAAATAACCGAGCCTGACAACCAAAAAAGAAAACGCAAAAGGAAAATAAAAACAGATTCTTGTAAAGAACAGTCCCAAAAAGTAAAACCTGTGGAGGAAACAAAAAATATTGATCAAATAGTTAAATCAGTGGTTGTAGAAGAAAAGGAAGAAAAAATTGATATAAAAATTCCTAGAAGTGGACGGTTTCAGGAAATCATACCACAAAGGGAAAAGGATAAAAAGAATTTGTTGGAAAATAAACTAAAAGCCATAGAGCTGTTTAGAAAAACTAAAATTGATCGTAAAAAGAAAACCACTAAAAGAAAACTTCCTGTGCCTAAAGAAAAAGCTGCGCTTTCGGAAAGTGATAGTGATTAGGATTTTAAGGTTGAGTCATAGAGTAAATGTTTTATTAAAAGAAAAAAATTCAAAATAATTATTTTTATTGTTTGCATATAACTCAAAGAACATTTAATATTATGTAATATACCTATAGGAAAATTATTCCTCAATAACACATTCAAACCTTAGACGATAATATAAACAAGGGTTTTATTACAAAAAAATATTTAAAGTATTCTGTGCAATACACGTAACACAATGTAAGTCAGTTTAATTTAAAAAAGTACTACACAAGTCTCTTACATTAAGTTACAGCGATGTATACGATAACTGCCCTGATAAGTCAGCCATAGCTTTGAATAACAATATTATTTGACTTTTACAAATTTTATCAATTGCACCTTGTATGGATCTTGAATACTCTAAATTCCGTTTCTAATAGATAAAATCCACAGTTAGTAAATACTAGTATGTGATGTATGACCAAGCCAATAACGCCATCTCGCATCTTCAAAAGAAGGGATTAAAATCCAATCGTTTTTAACAGACACAAAACAATGATTTTCTTGCAAGATAATGCAAAACCTTAGTACAGTTTATGATTAACGGCTTTTTAACAATTCGACAATGTTTTATTTGGCAATCTTTACAGTAACACGTTTCTTATTATTTATATATTGTATCCTTTAAATTTGTGTGGAATAAGCCCTAAACGTGAACTGATCTTTCGTTGGGAGTGGAAAGGGCTTTCCTGTCTAAAACTTAGTGATTAAATTGAGTCACTCGATGATGTTGCCATTTTACAGATTTGGCTCAGTGCACGGTATAAGGGACAACTGAAACTAAAGCAACAATATAGACCACATAAAGCCTAAATGCCTAAAGTAGGATTGTTTTTAAAGAAACGATTTCACGTTTTCGAGTGAAATTAAATTCTACTTGATACAATATTTTACGTGGATTGTGTGGTTAAAGTGAGGGTAGTTAAATAAAATAATGGCTGTAATAGTACTCGAGAACAAAAACGTGAAAACGAATGTTTTGTGACCACGGTGGATGCAACTTTGCCGAAACGTCGAACAAAGGTAACGCGTAACTATCGCGATGTGACTCGCATGTTTGTATAATAATTAATATTTCCGATTCTAACAAAAAGTAAACAAGAAAATGCGCGCCGCCGAAGATTAATATAATTTTTTTATTCTTATATAGTAGATAAATAGGTGTGTGTATATTAAAAAATCGATTTAGCCGCCATTAGCTAACTTTCAAGTTACTAAATGATCCAAAAAAAATTCAGTACTTGTCTATGATGCACATTCGTTTCATCCATACTCATTTCTTTACTACCATGATGTACATACAGTCATATAATTCCATTACACAGCTCGAATTATATTATGTAGAACCTGATCAATGTCAATATAACTAATAATAATGACTATACTAAATATCAAAAACTACAACTTTTACGATCATCCATGTTTAATATTCAAAATCGAATCATAAGGCCTTATGATTTGGATAATGGATAATAGGTGCATTATTTGAAATTGAAATGTTAATAGAAGTATAACTAAACTTTTAGTCTTAACATTGAGTACATGGAGAATTGTTGGGCGAAATTATAACAAAATTTAATTTCACATTCAGTTTTAATAGTCTGTTTTTTTATTTTATTTTAATGGTAAGTCGGATAATATCGCTGTGTAATCACTCTGTTATTTATATTTTACCCATAAACAACTTAGAGTAAGTTGTTCATGGAATAAATACAATCGACACAGACCTATTACACAGGTTGTTATGTCATCTCATGCATTATTTTCCGAAATATCATTCGCATCTCATAGAGAAACTAGAATTTTTTTTGAATGCCTTCCAACTTCTATATTAAACTAAAGTAAATACATATTATATTGAAGGTATATTATTTTATCTAAAATCTAAATAGAAAGAAAATTTCTCACGTGATGCAATAGACAACTTAATCATTAAATACAAGAACATAAAAACATATGTGTGACTATAAATTTATTTTTGTTAAAAATATACAATTAATCACATATGGTACAGCACAAACTTTCAAAGCTTACATACATAAAGTTGGCTTCATTTGTTACTGGGTCACATAAAAAAAGAGTTATTATATGATACATACATACATATATGGACGGCAGCTACACTATCGAAAGTACTAGGGTATATTTCAAACAAGCATGACAGTTTATATTTGTACGAGCTTAGTATTATAAAAAAATACATTCAATAAAACCATAAAATTATTTCATAATTTTTCTCATTCACATCGCGACATCAACAATTTTTTTAAATTCACTTAACATCTGCAAGCTATGTACAATAAATGTAAGTTTTCTTGTTCAAGATAGCAAAATGACCAAGCATCTTCACTTAAGAAAGTTAAGAGGTTTAGTATTGTACTACCCAGCAATGTGCAATATGGTAATGACATTAATCTTTAATATTTAAATGAGTTAATATTGTATGTATGTATATATTTTTTTAAGAATCTCGGAAACGGCTCCAACGATTTTACTGAAATTAGGCATGTAGGGTGCTTTGGGGGAGAATAATCGATCTAGAAAATTTTTATTTAAAAACATGTCGTTTTATTCCTGATTTCGGGATCTAAGTTTTTTTTGAAATTTACGTTGAATAATTTCAATAATCATGGTAGTTCATTCGGGGAACGGGCGGTCTAAAGAGGTGAAAAATACCTAGGATCGAGTCCCATCTGCCCTATTATTTTTTCATTTTTATTTCCAATTTTTTTTAATTTTTTTTTTTACGTCATTTTAAAAATTACCGATCAAGGCTCGGTCACCCTGATACTCACTATTTCATTGAAAACATGAAGTATATACCAATATTCATTTCTACCAAAAACATATACCAAATTAAAAAAAATATTTGATAAAAAAATATACATATTCGATACGCACGTAGCTGACGTCAAATGTAAAGAGAGTTGCTTTGAAATTCCATTTTTTAGATAATACGTAATATAAAACAAAGGCATTTTCAGTTAGTTTCGTTATCAAGTTTTCTGTCGTTAGAATCAATTTTTATGTTAGATAATAATTGATATCATTTTACGTTTTAAAAACAAAACATTGATTTTCGAAAATTAAAAGTGAGTACTCGTTTCTCTAATAGTAAAGTCACACTACACTGATAGTATTAAAACATAAAAAATAATTTTATACATTTCCTTTTACAACCGCAAAATTTAGTTAATACAGTCAGTTAATTAGTGAACAAAAAGCTTGTAAGTAAATTGTACGCATCCCCGAATTGAAAATTTAAAAAAAATTAATAGCTAACAAGACATATCTAAGAAGCTTCTACGAAACGAATATATATCACATACCTCAGAACCATAAAGGCCGAAATCGATTTATATTCACTTTTAGGAGAATTATAATAATAAAAATTAGAGAAAATGATATAAGTATCATTAAAGAATTATTTTTAAGAAAAAAAAATACTGTGGATCCGATCTCTTAGATATTAGGACATTCGTTTCGAAACTAATAATCTTTACATCCATCTAATAATAGAAGCAAAAACTTTGTACCTTTTGTAAAATTAAAGATTTTAATCAATTAAAATTCGTATAGAGCAAATGTAAACAGATAAAATTTATGTTTAAAATAAATATGTTATAAATACTTTAAATAAGAAAAAAACCATTAGTTTCGTGTGTTAAATATTTCGGACAAAGAAGAATCAATAAAATTCACGTAATAGACAATGTATTATATGTATATTTAAATATTGTGAATAAACAAAATGAAACAAATATTTGTCAATTCACACTGGGCGATCACTAGTAATTTTAATGTAACTTTTCTTGTAAATCATTGAAATGCATTGATTAAGAGCTTTTGAATGATGCCATATTTAAGGCATCAGGCTTTGAATATAGAATCATTCAAAAGCAAGCCTTAAAAGCTTGATGATTGTAAATAATTAATTCCCTAAAGTTAATGTGTATTAAAAATTGTATCTTTTAACTGCCTAAATATCGGTTTTAGTAATGATAATATACTAGGTTTTACAACAAACGTTCTTACCAGAAAACAAACGCGTACTATCGACTTGTAATTGTACAGAGTGGTACCTAGGATACTAAATTAAATGAATCCAATGACTGAAATGTACAAGATACGTTTGGCATAATTAAATTATTTAAAATATCGTTTAAAAAAGTATTTCCGAACAACATTATTATCATTTAAATGTGCGGCGCGCTTGTTCAAAAAACAGGAAAACAACATTATTGTTTTGTCTCCCTCGCACATGTTTAGTTATACCGTATTTAGTTTGTAGGTCAAGGTTAGAATGGTGTGTTATGGGTAAGGTCATTGATTGATGAATTGAAATATTTCACTGAAAACTATTTTTTCATGTTACCTAAAACTAAAATTAATGCAGTATGATCAGTACCATCCTGTATAACTCTTATAAAAAATATTGTTCAACTACCTAAAAATATAGCGTGTTAAGTTAAAAATAATCATGTGATACGCTTAACACTTATTAAATGACCGTAATTTTTTTTCTTGGGTATATTTAGGTGCTACCAATTTCTATAAGTAAATTTAAACACAAATCACAATAGTCCGACATCGGACAATATATAAACATATTTTATCTGAAAATAAAAATAATTAAATAGTCAATTTATATTTTTAATAAGTATTATTGAATGATTTCCTTCTAGAAAACCCTTAAATCATTTGTATTATGTCTAGATAAAGCGATTCTTATAACAATCACGATCTATCTAGACATCAATAAAATATGTCCGCGTCGCTACACACACATTCACACGTAGCAAACCTCACAGCTGTACCAATGCAAGTCCTTACACTAAACTACACTAATCAACTTTGACAACACTATATATTTTCCTAACGAACCAAAAGCAGGCCATGAAACCTATTGTGCCGGTGAGGAGGAAGAATAAGAAGACCATGATGAAAGTGTATCCGAAGTATAGGAAGGTGGAGGCGGCGTCGTCGATATTCAACTTGGCTACGAAGTAGTGACAGCAGTATATGAAGAGGTAGCCGGCAGTGGATCCAGAGCTGAGGAAGGCGCGCCACCACCAGTGGTAGTCCTCGGCGCACAGGTGGAAGTAGCAGAGCAGAATTGTCGTCTCAGAACAGGTGATGACAAGGATCACGAACACGAGGAAGAGAAAACCGAACATGTAGTACATCTGAAAGTATGATAAAATAATTATAATATAGTCCATTTTTTCTTAGATGTCCTATTTAGTAAACAAACATGGCGGACTGGAAAACAGAGACAATTGATAGTGTTGCAAAATCATCGACTGAATCAATTTTGTAATTGAAAAAAAAAATGACACAATCCTTTAAAAACACAACACTATTACACTTATAATTTAATAATTTCTATTGTATAGTATTATATAGTCTTCGGCGATTCCGAAAGTTTTCATTCTGGACATAGTGTTATAACCAATTAATTCTTATTACAAACCAGTAAAAAGCCGTAGTTGTTAAATTACAAACAAAAAACAGACCATTCGTAACGTATACATGTGGGCCAACAACACACAGCTTATTATTAACATTCTGCATTATTAGTCGGATTAGTTTGTAAATATCATTTTATTATCTTCCAAACACTTGCCTATCTCTATAGTTCAAAGACAAACTAACATTTTTAAATGTCAAATTGGTATGATTGTTTTTAGTCCGTTGAAATTGACTCCGACAAAGTTTCGATTTTAGGCAATTTAATGTCTTTAAATAGCTTATTGAAAGGATTTTATGCTGTAATTTATTTCTTATATGTGTATCCCAGTGTATTGGATGACGAAACTCGGAAATTTCATATCGTAATGTTTGTTTACTAAATAGGACATAATTTACAGAATTAGGCGTTACTTTGCGGAGATCCATAATACAAAAGTAATAATAAAATTATTTTGATATAATCCGGGATGAAGTAAATTAGAAAATATATATAATGCTAAATGTAGCTTGGACAATCGGTTATCATACCTGATACATGCAGGATTCGTAAAAACACATGCACAAACCTCCGACACCTCCACCACAATATACAAGCACTACATACGTTCACTATCACAAACTCAACAATCATTACGCCCCGCAACCGAAGCATCATCAGGAGATAGATTCCACGGTCAAAATCGCAAATCTTTGCTCTAAATTTTTTTGATTGATATACATTTTTTTAACAAAATGGACGAGCACAGATAGTTAACTTAATAAAAATAACTACCTCACTGGACCATAGCGAGTTGAGTATAAAGAAGAGCTGAATAAATATGCATCCGAAAGGCAGCACACCGCCCATCACTATGCCGGGCACGGGCTGCGTGTACAGCGACTGTTCTGGGATCTGCCGCGGAATCTGGTTCGTGCGTACTGGATGCTCCAAAATCTGCAATTAGCACAAATTTTAAATCTATACACAATATAAAGTCCCCAAAAGCTGTCTGTTTGTATGTTAGCCATTCTATCAAAATCTACTGAATGGATTTGTGTGGCTTTTTAAATATGGTGCATTTATTAATTGATTAATTATTATTTAATAATTGAAAGTAAGTAGCGGCCTGTTACTATCCCACTGCTGAGAATAGGCCTCTTCTCTCCGCTTTAGGAGAGAAGGTTTGGAGCTAAGACGTACCACGCTGCTCCAATGCGGATTGGTAGGTTACACATATCTCCAGAATTCTCTAGAGATATGCAGGTTTCCTCACAATGTTTTCCTTCACCGAAAAGCGTGTGATAAATTGCAATTATCAATTAGACACATAAGTTTTAACAGAAAAACGCATTCGTGTCTGCCCGGGTTTGAGCCCGTGACCTCCTCGAAAGAATCGCACGGTGGGCTACCACAGCTTGTCATAAAATTGTACTTTATGAATATATTCCCGCAGGGTAGGGATTAACGCGGAAAAAACTGTGTGACAACCAAAAAAGATCAATCAAAGCTCTAAATCTATATATTAATAAATGAAAAAATCAAGAACATAAACAAAAATGTTTCCGATATTCGCTTTACCACAAAACATTATTCTGTATGATGTAATCCTGTGAAAATTAGCAAAAAATTCAAGTTGTGCTGTTTCAAAATCAGTTAAATATCTTTAGCAGCGGAACCGAAAAATCTACCTACGAGGCGTGATATATGGGGGCACCCCCATTGGTGTATATCGTCCAAATTAAAACTCAAAGATAGAAGCAGAATCTTCTATCTTTAGTGTCTTTTATTTACCTTTATATTTATCAGATTTTATAAGTTTTGCTAGTGTGAAATAAGAGCATTTTGTTTTCTTTCTATAAGTAAATTATTAACTGAAAATCAGGTAGTGAAAGGTATATTTATCTTGATTAACTTTATAAATAAAAGAGATTTCATTTAGGAAATAGTGACCATATGTAGTGTAACTGTCGCCATATTCAGTTAACAACACTTAAAATTATCATCAATGACAAAATTTACTTTACAAAAACGGTAATTGAATCACATACCCGTTTCCTAAATCCAAAGTAAGCACCGATGAAAGTGAGAGGAACAGATACTCCAAACCAGAGAGCCAGCAGCGCCACCAGGGTTGAGAAAGGCACAGCGGCTGACGAGCCCTTGCCCCACAGTATCAAGTTCATTATGAAGAACAGCGAGAACACCACCCTGGAGTTAAATATTGGTATTTTAGGGGCATCTAGTAAACGATTTTGGAACTGCTACATTTAAATTAATCCACCAATGCAAGAAATTATCACTCTTTAAGAAAAACAATTATTGTAATGCATACTAATATCACTACATAGTATAAAACAAAGTCACTTTCTGTGTCTGTCCCTATATCCCTTTATCCATATGTATGCTTAAATATTTAAAACTACGCAACAGATTTTTATGCGGTTTTATTAATAGGTAGAGTGATTGAAGAGAAAGGTTTATATGTATAATAACATTCAATATGGAACAGAGAAATCTACGCCGTGTGGTATCCGGCTGAATAGAATAGTACCACCCTCATTTCTTACCGAGGTGTCGTAAAAGGCGACTAAGGTAAGACGACCCGCTGTGTGGTATCCGGCTGAGTAGAATAGACCAACCTCATTTCTTACCGAGGTGTCGTAAAAGGCGACTAAGGTAAGATGACCCACCGTGTGGTATTCGGTTGAGTAAAATAGACCCCTCTTTCTTACCGAGGAGTCGTAAAATACGACTAAGGTAAGTTGACGTCAGGCAGGCGGCCGGTCATAAAATACGTGGCCAAATCATATGACAACATGTTTGTAACATGTTGTGCCGACCCCACTTAGAGTGGGATAAGGGCAGGAGGATGATGATGGAATAGAGAAATCTGTAATTTTTGAGGAAATCTTCATGGTATAGGGAGAGGGGAATTGTTTAATCTAAAACGATGTTAATGAAATTTAGTAGGATTGAAGGTTATAATATACTGTATATAGATAAAAATATTTTCAAAATTTATGTCTCAAATATTCGAATCTATACTGAAAGGTGTCATATAACAAAGCTCGGGACTCTGAGCATGTGATAGGGCCAGCTATACTCGGAGTAAAACAGACAGATATATCTGCCTCATTTGCTTTCTATTTTTTTTTATAGACACTGGCTACACTACTGTCCTACAATAACTCTATGGAAATAATGAACATATTTTTTTTTTTATAAATAAATAAATAAATATATGGGAGACTTACACACGCGGTCTTCCGTCCCCAAAGTAAGTAACTTAATACTTGTGTTATGGTAGACAGACAACTGGTGAATATATACTTATATAATTTTTAAATATATATATACACCCAGGCTCAAAGACCAACAAATTCATTTATAGAAAAAAAAAATTTTTCTATATGACCCGCACTCTCTTTCTTCTTCAATTCTAGCCCTTTTCCTTCTATTACTCAAAGGTTGACTGGAAGAGATCCCTTTTAGGGATAAGTCCACCTTTATACATGTGTTTTTTTTTTAATTTTAATTTTTTTCTTTCTCTTTTCTAAATATATGTGTAAAAAGAAAAATAAATAAATAAATAAAATAAATTCAAATTAATCTTTATTCAAATAAACTTGTAAACAAGTGCTTTTGAATCGTCAACTCTACTGCTGTTCCTACCGAGAAGAGCCAGCAAGAAACTCGGGGGTTGCTCTTTTAAAAATATAATTCTTAATACTATCTACATTATGTCGTTACTGTCTTGTACAGGCTCAAAGAGAGCTATATCCACACATTCTTATCTTCTAAATAATCCTCAAGAGTATAGTAGGCTTTCTGTGTGTACGTACCCTGGACACACCATAGAGGTGAGTAGGATATTGCTTTTCCACCTCCTGCCGCCAAAACTCTTGTAGACACGAGCACTAACGTAGCCGGCCGCCGCGCCCAGCAACACCCAGGCGACCAGAGCGCAAGTCATCAAAGCACCACGGTTGGCCGGAGACAGGAAGCCGAGGCAAGCGAACACAAGGGTTACTAGAGTCATTCCAAATACCTACAACAATTTATGAAAATTAACACAAATTAGCCCATCATCGCAGGTGGCAGTAATCCTGGGTTCATCTCAAACATTTTTTAAAACAACAATTTGTTATTTCTGCCAGTCTCGATGCGTATAATATCCTAGCGTCCTGCCCCTGCTTCGCACGGGTATAAAATATATATTCCATGTCAGTCAGTGTAAAAAAAATGATTAAAATCGATCCAGTAGTTTTGATTTATTCATTACTGCCCGTGGCCCGCAAGCGTTAAATTTGGAGAAAAACAATTTCCTTTCCCTATACCAAGAAGATTTCCTGCTATCTTTGGAATATCTAAATTCGTATAGTACATTTTTACTTATTTACTTTTATATTTTCCCTTTGCATTTTATTTTTACAATTAATTATAGGATGTCTTTATATATAACATTCACAGCTTCCTTGTGGTTAAACAAACTCTTAAAAGAGCGACATATAGCTGCTAGATTCGAAGTGCTATAGGGCGAAGCGCGGCGTCCTCACGGCATTTTAAATCTGTAATATCTCCGAAAATGTTCACTTAAATTACATGCTGTAAACGGCCATATTGATCTATATTAAATCAACTATTTATTTAAGGTACTTAATTGGATAAGGATTAATCCTGTTTTGTATAAAAATTGCTTCAAAAATAAGGTATTATTTTTCGTAAAAAGTAAATGACAAAAAATGCTATTGTGGGTTATCCATAAGAGATAGACATATACCATCGCGGACTTTTCTGTAGACTTTTTCAAGGTGTACAAATACTTAGTACATCATTTTGATAAATCTCTTGTGGTTTAGTCAGCGTTTGCAATGTAAGCGGAAAAAAATGTAATTATTTACAGAAACCTCAAAAATTACAGTATTTCTCAACTCCGTATTGAATGTTATTATACATACAAACCTTCCTCTTGAATCATTCTATCTATTAAAAAAAACCGCATCAAAATCTGTTGCGTAGTTTTAAAGTTTTATGCATACATACAAACAAAGAATGCGACTTTGTTTTATAAGATGTAGTGATATCTTACGCTTAGTATTAAACTGACCGAATTCAAAATTAGGCTTAAATAAGATACATTGTAATCACTACATACATACAGATACATTGTAAAAACTCATGCAATACCCTAAACTTATGCACTGCTTATGCGCTTTGCGATCTTGTCGTGGAGTCTATCTCCTAATGCAGAGTGTACTATTCGTTCTCATACCTAATACGTGCAGAATTTGTAAAAACTCATGTACTACTCATGCGCTTTGCGATTTTGTCATAGAGTCTTTTTCCTGACGATGCTTTGGTTACGGGGCGAAACAAATTTTGAGATTGTGGTGGTGAATGTGTGCAGTGCTTGTGTATTGTTGTGTTATCGGTGTCCTATAGTGAATGAGTTTTTACAAATTCTGCATGTAGCAGGTATGAGAACTAATAGTACACTCTACATTTTGCATTACATATATTTTCTTTTATCGCGGATTATAGCAAAATAATATTCTCATTACTTTTGTATTTACATATACAAAAATAATAAATCTCTGTCACTATCACATGGATACCTGACGTGTCATTTTTTTTTCCTTGATATATTATGGCTTGAAAGCCCTAGTATATTTAAAATTTGACATCAGTTTTCGTGTGACAAAAAAAAATTAAATTTTGTTGACCAGTGTTATTTATACTTATTATTATTTAAGTGATCATTGGATTAATGTAACGTCATTTCATCTGTAACACTTTGTATATTGTACATTACCTGTGATCCCGAACCAAGGAACACGGCAAGCAGCATCCCACGACGCGGCGGCCTGAATACATCTCCATGGACCAGTTTCCAACCAAACTCCTCCTGGAATTATATTGAATACTGTAGCGGACGGAATTATTATATGGAACGCTACAGCTCCTGTATATTATCCTTTTATATACAGTTTTATAGCAAACTATAATTATACCATGTGGTGCTATGGCTCAGTCATTTTATGACTTTACCTGGTAACAAAACTGTCATAGACAGACAAAAACATACAACGATCGCCATCAAACTTTAAAGTATTATTTATCCGCTACATCAATCTAAACTTTGCATGAAAATTTCATTGAAATCGGTCCAGCCGTTTCGGTGTCTATAAGGAAAACACATAGACGAGAAAAAAGATTTTTTTTAAATTTCTTTTCCCCAGCTTTAATGTGCCAAATCGACGGGTGCAAAATATAAAGAGTTATATACAAAA
Source organism: Morpho helenor (assembly GCA_029227775.1). Classification (NCBI taxonomy): domain Eukaryota; kingdom Metazoa; phylum Arthropoda; class Insecta; order Lepidoptera; family Nymphalidae; genus Morpho; species Morpho helenor. Next base: position 15,045,894 of record JARGCU010000025.1, read on the forward strand.
CAGCTAGTTTTCAGGAGAGCGTTTAATAAGAAAAAATGCTCCCATTTTGTTTATTTTGAACCAAAATTGTTGAAATTTTCATTGCCGATTAAGGCAAGGCACCTACGTGTATATTTCATTTCTTTTAATTATGATAACTTTACGAGATATTGCAGTTGTCTTTATCTACATTGTATTTGAAAATATGACAACTGTGTCAACTGCCACTTGGTCGTTTCTACATGGCAATTTAAAAATCTAGATTTAATAAAGTATTCTTAATATATTTCAGTATAGACAGTAAATGCAACATTTTCTATGTATTAAAATTAGTTTGTGATTGTAATAATTTGACACACGAATATAAACACGAAAAACGAATATAAACGTTGAAAATAAACACGTTTTTTAGTACGTGTTTATTTTCTACGACAAACAATAATCTTTTTCCGGTCAGCGAAGCGCATGTCATCTGACTGATGCCTCAGTACGAATGACCGCGCGCTCCCCGCGCGTCCCGCGTGAAAACGGCCAGCGGTAGTTAACCGTAGTCACGTCGTGCAATTTTACAAAATAGGAGTAGATGTCTTCTTATACATGACAAAAGTACTAGAAATAGTGCGAAATTTGGTTGTTTGTTTTTACCATGTTGTAGAACATGATATTTTTAGTTAATTACTGCAATAATAAAAAAATCTCAAAATTGTAGTTAACTTTTTTTACTTTGCACCCGTCGAAATTTCATCAACATTTGGTCCAATATTTGCAATCTGCCATTCATGACTTGCAGGTTGATTCATAATTATTTATTTATTTATATACAGGATTAACATATGGAATAAACCATTTCCCCTTTATGAGATGATTTGCCTACGTATTTTACAACCGGTCGCTTGTCTGACGTCAACTTACCTTAGTCGCATTATACGACATCTCTGTAATAAAGAGGGTGGTCTATTCTACTCTGCCGAATACCACACGGCGCGTTAACTTACCTTAGTCGCCTTGTACGACACCTCGGTAAGAAATGAGGGTGGTCTATTCTACCGTTGTATATACACACATAACCGTGTGTATATACAACATATAAATAAATAAATAAATATATGGGACACTTACACACACGGTCGTCTGTCCCCAAAGTAAGTAACTTAATACTTGTGTTATGGTAGACAGACAACTGGTGAATATATACTTAGATATTTTCTAAATACATACTTAAATATAAATAAACACCCAGGCTCAAAGACCAACAAATTCATTTTTTTTTATAGAAAATGTTGGCCCTCGGCGAGAATCGAACCCGCGACCCGCGGAGCTGAAGGCAGGGTCACTACCCACTGCGCCAACGGGCCAGTCAAACATACATACATACATACAAATATAATACAATAAATGGGTATTAATATTACCTGTGCATCTTCACCACATTCCATTTGATTGTATCTAGCAATATCTTTATGTAGAGTCCTTAATAAAATCATCGCGACCATCCCACTAAGGAAAAGTACTATCACAAGTGAATTTAATATTGAGAACCACTGGATATTAGTCTGTTGCATGGATTCCAGGATGTAGTCCCATCTTGACGACCATTTGATAGTGTTGTTCTTGATGTAAGTGACACGGTATGTATATATTATATTGAATTCATCTTTGCCAGACAGATTAGTGGGTATTATTAATGGATTATTTCGTACGTTGCAGTCAATATTAGCTTTGTTTTGATGTTTAATGCTGGCTGGTTTGACCTGAAATTTATAATTATACAATGGGATTAGTATTACTAACATAAAGTTGAAGCCAGGACATCTGATTTTACCTATGATGTATAGATTACAGAATAATAAAATAAATAAATATATAGGACACTTACAGATACGGTCATCCATCCCTCAAGTAAGTAACTTAATACTTGTGTTATGGTAGACAGACAACTGGTAAATATATACTGATATATATTTTTAAATACATACTTAAATACAAATATACATATATATCCAGGCCCAAAGACCAACAAATTCATTTATAGAAAATATTGGCCCGCGGCAGGAATCGAATCTGCGACCTGTGGAGCTGAAGGATCACTACCCACTGCTCCAACAACCAGTCAAACAATAAAATAAATATGGTCACACTCCTGCAAGTTTTATCTTGTTATTATTGTATACCATAAAAAAAAAAATCTTACCTTAGCAGATATAATACGGCCACCATTGTCTCCAACACCTACATCCCATTCCTCGTCTCTGCCACTATGGTATGTGATTTCCAGATCAACATGATTGAACAAGTAGTAAGTGCTTAATGGACTTGAAGCTGGGTTTACAATGGGTGTACAAGTATCCTGAATAACAAAACAATAAGATTCAATTGGGCAGTTTACAGGGAACACCCTGTATAAGTCAAATTATTGAGAATTCTTCATATAAAAGAAACAATAATATATTATTATTTAACACTATAATTAACTATCAGAAAAACATTCTATTGTTTAAAAAATGATAGCAGTATGTATCCACTTCTCTTTTTTCTCAAATATTTGTGATAAATAATTGATTTACAAAAACCCATTCTAGGCAGAGCTTGTTCCAAATTCTGTTAGATAGCAATATTCTATTACAATGTACAAGTAAAATCTTGAATATTATTATTTTATTTTTAAAAGTAATAAATAATAAAATAATATTTTTGAGGAGAATGTAAGAAGAAGACATATTGTGCCGACCCCACTTCGAGTGGGATAAGGGTAAGAGAATGATGAAAATTAATATTTTTATTCATAATATTTTCAATTTTGATATCACAACTTTAGTAAGGTAACTTTTTCATTTGTTGAACAATTGAGTTTGATTGATCCAAAGTAAGATATTTGTAAAGTAGAATAATAAAACATAATTGCTTTTGTTTTTTTTTTGTAATTAATAAAAATATACTAACTATTGACAAAATAGTGCAGCCATTCTTATATAATATGTTACATATTGATAAAAAAAAATTATATTCTCTGAAGTCCGATACATTTTATCATAAACATCATTATTCACTTTGTTATTTGGAACATAGTTACTGATAACATTAATGCTGATAACTATTGCTGCTATCCAGTTAAAATAGCAAATTAATATTGGAAATAATAATAATAGATTATTACTATATTGGTCTATTCTACTCAGCCGGATACCACAAGGCAGGTCAACTTACCTTAGTCGCATTTTACGACACCTCAGTAAGAAATGGGGGTGGTACTACTCTATTCAGCCAGATACCACACGGCATAAACTTTTGCCTTTTAAATATAAATAATAAAATAGTGTTTAAAAAAAATGATACTCACTAAATCTTTCCTAACTTGGCAACCCATTGGGAATCCTGTGCTGCAGTATGTTTTTTCTCCTTCTTTTACCAAATAACACCAAGTCACTGGCATATTGTCCAGAATCCAATGATGTTGATAATAAAGTGCCATACCCATTTTAAGGAGATTTAACTTCTTAAGGGATTCAGGATCTGATCCCTTGTAAGTTTTCGTGCACACTTCCTTGCAACCCTCATTGTGAAGAAAACTTAGTTTGTATGGACTTGGCCGTATCCTCTCACCAAAGACAACTTGACCAAGATTCTCAACTGGTGAATCGGTTTCATCAGAGAGGCAAAAGTCGAAATGGTGATATTCAAAGGGTATAACAGATTCTTCTGTGTTAAGCCTGTTTACGTAGAGTGGTATTTCATTCTAAAATAAAGAAATTTTATAATGTGATTAAATTATTACTATACTTAATTATGATGATTAATCTATTTTGATTCTGTGAAATAAAAAACAATATCGATTGAATACAACTCTTAGTTTCTGTCCTTTAAATTTCCCCTTTATTTTTATTTGGTGGGTTAGTGTGTATATAACCTTAACTTATAATCTCAGATTACAATCTCAGCCCTATTAATATCAGAATAATAAAAAATGTATTGATATTTATATTGGCAAATGTGTTGCTACGCAAAGGGTTAATCAGTAAATTGAATTATAAATTCATTGATCCCTTAGTATTCTTTACTTCATAGGTTTAGGTACTTAACTAAAGGTAAACATGTCAAAAAAGGGTTTCTTTAGTAGGCAGATAACATTACCCTAAATATTATTCTTATTATCATAATTGCTAGCGATAATTTTAAAAGCTTTGTAACAAATAAATAGAAATATTATTTAATCTAATGTATTGTAATCAGTCAACTTTAAGAACCCAAACACAGGTAAACCTTTTCTAGAAAATAGTGGAAAATATAAAATATGCTATAAGACTAAATTCTCAAAGCACCTTTTGAAAGATTGATATTATGCTACACCATATATAATCTACTATAATTACTATTGACAGAATTGCATACTAAAATGGTTTAATGGGTTCTAATCAGCATCTGAAGAATATATTTTATAATATTTAATGTTTGCTTTTAATACTAAAAGCATAAATATTAATGTTTCATCTCACTTCAACTTTTTTTAAATTAATATTACAAAAGTTTCATTTGTACATCTTTAATAATATTAAATGACAATGCTTTATCATGCTGTAAGCATATTTTACTCTAGTATACTTTACTTATAGTCTATTTTAGAATAGTCTGATTGATTTAGTTTCAGGAAAAATTTACAAATCACTACTTATAAAGCAAAATTTATCGTCAAACTTCGTTCTTATCATGGTTGTTAGTCTGTAGTACTTTTAATCAACTGTAATAATTGATTACTTTTCCCTAATAAAATAAAATTATGACACCAAATTCCTCTGCAAAAATTAGTAGAAGCAATTCAAGAACTTACTTTGCACGACTTTCCATTATCCTCACCAGCTTTGCAATAATTTACAGGCGCTAAACCGGGTAAATAAAAAGCCCTAATGGGTGTCAATAGCAAAAATGCGCTAACCACATACAAGGATAGGCCCATGGTGTGTTGTACTTTTTGTGTCTGTTATGGCAATTTTCTACACGAAAACTATCATAAAATGTACACATGTAAAGAAGAAGTCCACATAATCTTGTAGAACGAAATTGAATCACAAATACCGGGAAATTGGCCCGGTTTTATTATAATTTATAATAAATCTACCGACCGTCACAGTTGCGAATTAGATCGAAAACGTCATCAACATTTCACAGATTATACATCTTTGATCTTTGCCTGTGCTCCGATTTCCGAATTGAACTATTTTGCTATACGAACTTGAGTTTTTATTTTTAAAGCGCACCAATGTTTACCAAATATAATGGATTAAAAATTCAGATAATTACAATGAAATTTGCAAACTACTATAACACTTTATTTTTAAGTGAGCAAAAGTAGAAAAATTTTAGCCTTTTAAATAGCTCGTTTTTTTGGTATCCAGCTGGATATCAATAGTAAAATGTCATTGCTTAATTTTGAAATTATTTATTTTGTGTATTGGCTTGTTGTAGTAATATAGTTATTATTATTTTAGTTAGTAATCTATGGTTATTACACTGGAGTAGGGGAACTATACTGCGTCCATCATATTATCAGTCTTTTGACAGCTCACGCTCATTAAGTTTTGTATTGCTTACGTACAAATATCATACAAATAATATTTGTACTTTATGGATGGGTACCGCCCACTTAGTGATGTCACACATAATGGGTTACTACGATTATGCCACAGATTAAAAATAATCGGTAGAAATCGATGTTACGAGTATTAAAAGACATTTAATAACATTATATAAAGTTTTACTTTCTTCTTAGTTAATACATGAATACAAATAAAACAATCAGGATATTTTAATTTATTTTATTAGCACGAGTCGTCGGAATGATAATCAACACTAGACTCCTCCGATGAGGAGTCTTCAGTAGCAGTTATTATTAGCTCTTGTGTAGATAATATATTATCAAACGCAATATCACGTTCCCAATCAGAGAATATTACTCTTTTAGTTCTTTCCACCACACTTGCCCAGTTCTCGGCCGTTACGTGGGTGCAAGCATTTTTTAGCAATTGCAACATTTTATTCGCTGTGAATGGGGGGCTTGTATTGCATCTCGCAGCATGCCCTTTTACTTGTGCCCATATAAGTTCTATTGCGTTGTACTGGCAGTGGTATGGAGGAATCCGAAGAACAGTATGGCCATATTCTGCTGCCATTTCATTGATTACATAGCGTTTTGCTCTCTTTTTGGTTTTTAATATTTTTATTAATTCAACTTTTAACATTGAGTCGTCCACATTTTCTCCATTGTCCCGAAGCCAATTAATTATTTCATGCTTTTTATTAGCCTGTGTTGGCATTTTGTCAAATTGACGGGAGTGGTAGGGCGCATTATCAATAAAAATTATTGATGGTTCTTCCAATGAAATGAGCATTTTTTTGAACCACTCTTCATACACATTTGCATTCATCTCTTCGTGGTAGTCATTTGATTTCTTCGATTTAAATGCCAACAGTGCGTCTTGTACAAATCCTTTTGCTGTACCTGCATGGCAAATGATTAGGCGCTCACCTTTTCCCATTGGTACTGAGGAAGTGGAATCAGCAGTATCATCAGTCCAGAAACGAGATAGTGTGTGGTTAGCGTTGAGCCATGTTTCATCCGTGAAAACAATATTTGCCCAATCTTGTATTTTCTTTGCCTCTCTTAAAAAATCACAACGTGCTATAGCTATATCTGTGCGTTCCATTAATAATTTTCTTTTATTTAACTTTTTATATGAAAAGCCAATTGTGTTCAAAACTTTGACCAAAGAAGATTTTTCACCATGAAATAGACCACTTCTTTTCAAAGAAACAATAAGTTTTCTCAAAGTTGGAATTTCTTTTCTCAAGTAGTAATCTAGTTTACGTAGGTTATCATTAATCGAATTACTTAGGTACGTAATTCGATTAATGATAGTAGGTACTATAATCGGAATGGTATCGCATACGAGAATCTTTGGGACATCACTATCGTCAATCTGTCAAAAGATGGTTAATATAATGGACAGTGTATATAGGCAGCCTTGTATATGTCATAGATAATACACTATATAGGATAGTATATGTCGTGAGATTGTTACAAGAAATAATAAGAGAGGGAAGGTGAGTCTCATATGAGTCTTATGTTCCCTGCGGCTTATATAAGATTGTTCGCTGTAATCTTTTCCTTAAAGATTTGATTTCTATTAATGGTTTGATTTTTATTTCATCCCTGTTTTTGGACATTAAAAATTTGGTATAATGTAGAATTGAAAGTAAAGGATTTTTTTAGCTGTCAAACGTAATGTTGCGATAGCCGTAGGTAACGGGCGGACCAAAAATGTTTAAAACCCGGGTTCGAATCCCACATGTCTTCGGCGCCTTTCTTATTTTTTAAATATTTTCTTCTATCTTTTAAAAAATTACCGATAAAGGCACGGACACCCAGGTAATAGTTAATGATGTGAGATATAGTTAATAAAATACTTGTTACCTAAATTAGTTTTATTAAAATATTTACAAAAAACATATCCAACTTTAGTCAGTTATAATCTTAATTAGAGCTAGAACAACAGTTATACGTAAAAGGTTTTCAATTATGTCTAGAATGGCGGCCGATGACGCTATGAGTTTTTTTGTGCGTCAACTAGGTAACCAGTGTCGTCATGGAGAGATAGACCGCGGGCAAAAGCAGATATAAGGCCTAATGAAGCAGCCGGTTTATCTGCTGGAACCATGTGACCTGCACCTCGCACCATTACTTCTGTTAAGTTGCCAGCTGTTTTGAAGTATCTGAAAAATTAAATAAATAAAATATAAATAAATATATAGGACACTTACACACATGGTCGTCCGTCCCCAAAGTAATTTAATACTTGTGTTATGGTAGACAGAAAACTAGTGAATATATACTTATATATTTTTTAAATACATACTTAAATACAAATGTACACCCAGACTTAAATACCAACAAATTCATTTATAGAAAATGTTGGCTCTCGGTGGGAATCGAATCCGCGACCCGCGGAGCTGATGGCAGGATTACTACCCACTGCGCCAACGGGCCAGTCAATGATGAAATGAATGAAATACTTCAGAAGTTACAATAAAATTACTTTGCTGTAATCCGCGTTTGTTAAGAGAATACATGCAATGCTAAGTATATTAGGCAGGCAACAATCACATACCACATACATGCAGGACACTTCTCACAAGACGCCGCCAACACCAATACTCAATACAAAGCACTACACACACTCAATACCACAACCTCTACGATTCGCCCGAAGTATCATTTGGAGGATAGGCTCCTATTTCAAGCTACTATTAAAGCTACTATTTCATAAATGGACGGTATGGAATAATTTAATTCGAAATAGTCATTAATACTAACGTAGTCTCTAAGATTTTACTAACAAAATGGATGTAATTTCCGGAATTTAAATAAATTATTTATATGATTTATAGAAGGAAGCGTTACTTTGCGGAAATCCATAGTACAGAAGTTACAATAAAATTACTTTGCTGTAATGTAAAATTTATTTGCTGATTGTTGTCTGCATACATTTATGCATTGCACGTATTCTCTTAACAAGCGCGGATTACAGCAAAGTAATTTTATTGTAACTTCTGTGAAATAAATTATTATTAAGGTACAGAAAGCCTACCATACTCCTGAAGATTACTTAGAAGATAAGAATGTGTGGATATAGCTCTCTTTGAACCTGTACAAGACAGTAACGACTTAATGTAAATAGTATTATGAATTATATTTTTAAAAAGAGCAACCGTCGAGTTCTTGCTGGCTCTTCTCGGTAGGAACAGCTTTCCGAACCAGCAGTAGAGTTGACGATTCAAAAGCACTTGTTTACAAGTTTATTTGAATAAAGAATAATTTGAATTATTATTATAAGCCGATCAACTTTGCACAGACCCAAAAACACAACGTTCACGTTGTTTGTTGTTTCGTTCAAGTTTCTTACCCAGCTAAACTGCCGTCGTGGTACCAAGGGAGTCGTTTGGCAGCTTTGAAATCCGACGTGCCGGAAAACGACAGCGAGTCATACGTATTCACAGACGGGTGGTAAGCAACGATGATATCAAGGTGGCCACTGTAAAAGGATTAATTTTTTTAATTATCATAGTGGGTGCTAATATCCCAGGGTTCCGGTTGCCCGAAATAAAAGAAAGAGTATGAGCAACCGTATACCGTGAAATAAATAGTGGGACAAATTATTACACAAAAAACATACTAAACACTGTACGTTAAACATCGATAGACTATCGTTAGCTTAGATTATCGATAGGTTACCGGTAGGTAAAGAGTATCGCTAGTATCTATAGTCTATTAAGGCACTATCGATTGTTGGTTTAATACTATTTCCCTTCTCTTCTCTACAAAATTGGATCGCGTGGAATTCCGACATGTAGAGAATGGCTATTTGTTATACAAGTTTGCTTTATATATACAGTGTTGTACCGACCATACGATATAATTTTTTTTAGGTAATTTAATTAAGTAATTAAATTTTAGGTACACCTGAGCACTCTACATAAAAATCAATTAATTTAGTGAAGTATTTTAACCACAGGAATTATTTTACCATTTTTAAAAATAAACTCGATTTATAGAGATCAATGATCGTACACGCTATTCGAACCTTGACCTAAAAACTAAATACAGTACAACTAAACAGGTGCAAGGGAGACAAAACTATAATGTTGTTGTTTTCTCCTGGGGGTAAAAGAAAGCGCCGGGCCAGTTCGGTCAACCATTACCTCCAAAGCCAAATCTATTTATTTATCAGAAGCTTTCGATGATATCAATAGTTTTTTTGTATCTATCGATATTATCGATACTTAACTATTATATATAGTTAATATAATTTACACATTATATTAACTATCAAAAATCGAAAATATTTATGTTCAACGTACACTAAAACAGTCAGACTATTTATCTATACTAATATTATAATGAGGAAAAATTTGTATGTATGTTTAATATGTTATAATAATGTTTTCGAACAAAAACTACTGGACCGATTTCAAAAATTCTTTCACCAATGGAAAGCTGCATATTTACTGAGCAACATAGGCTTTATTAGATTTTGAAAAAAAAAAATAGGGATCCGTGAATTTCGCGGGTGAAACCGCGGGATATTACTAGCAACAAACAGTTACTGGTACGTATTAGAGACGTTAGACAATTCAATACTTCTACGAACTCGTTTGCATATGCATACCAACTCTCAATTCAAATACACATACGCGTGGCGGGAACGATTAGACTAGGTACTACGGCTTGGTATTAATCTAAATAACGATCTTCCTCCTTTACCAAAATACGCCAATAGCACTTACTTATACAGCATAACTTTATAATTTTCCAACAACTCCTCTAGCCAATTTTTGGCACTGGCCATGAAATCGGGCACCAGTTTCCTGTAGACCACTCCGATTGACGTGAAATTAGTATTACCGACGTGCAGTGCGCGTCTTACTTCATCTCTTTGGATGTAATCGAGGTACACGCCCTCCAAACTTATGTCGTCTTGCAAAAAGTTGTATAGATTGCTCAGTTTAGATTCCGTCATAAACAACTGCAGTAGATAGTTATAATACTGAAATACAAAAAGTGATATGTATCATTAGTACTTCTTCATATTAAATTAAATTAAAAAAAAAAGGTTATTTCCATTAAATTGTATGACTATAAAACAGGTTTTGAGATCTTCTTGTAAGTATTGTAATACTTGTGTTAGAAAATCTCGCTCTTTATTTTTTTATATATATTTTCAAAATTTACACAAACAATAAAAGTAGTAAAGTAGCGGCCTATTACTCTCTCACTGCTGGGAATAGGCCTCTCTCCGTTTTTGGAGAGAAGGATTGGAGCTAAGACCTACCACGCTGCTCCAATGCGGATTGGTAGGTTACACACATACAGAAATCTCTAGAGATATGCGGGTTTCCTTACGATGTTTTCCTTCACCGAAAAGCGTGTGATATCAATTATCAATTAGACACAAGTTTTTACAGATTCAAATTCAAATAAGTCTTTATTCAAATTGGCCTTTACAAGCTACGACAGGTGCTCTTACCGAGAAGAACCAGCAAGAAACTCGGCGGTCACTCTTTTCAAAATTGAGTATAACAATAATGGCTTAATTAAGAACAAATTAAAGAATTTACAATATAATCTAGTGCGTAGCTGGTCGCAATTTAAAACCAAGCTTTCTTATCATCAACATAGTCCTCAACAGTATAATAAGCTTTATGAATCAGTGTCTTTTTAATTGCTTTGCAGAAAACTCATTAGTGTCTGCCCGGGTTCGAACCCGTGACTTTCTCGAAAGAGTCGTACGATGTTGCCGCTGGGCTACCACAGCTATTACTTACCGCATATGCTTTCAACATTTCCCCGGAATTTATAAACTGCACAACAGCGGTCTCGATTTGTACCATAAAGTTGGCCACTTTATCGTCTACCAGGCCAGCTTCGCGGACAAAATAACTGTATCTCTGCAGTGATAGTGGATCGATGAATCCATTTCCAATAGCTAGACCCTGTGAAAATAAAGGAATTTTATAATATTGGCGAAAATATACACAATATATTAATTTAGTTTCGTATTAAATTCATAAAATAAAATAACTATCAGTTAGCTTATTCGGAACATATCTGACAATAATCTCGGAATTTTGCGTTCAAAATGAGAAACGTCTCAGATTTCTGATGAGCTTATTTAGCACTTAAAGTCCCTAATAATATCATGATAGATAGATCATGTGGCTGTTATTTTGTTTATCTGCTTGATAGCTTATACCTATTTCAAATGGCTGCGATTTTTTTTAATTTTTTACTTTTTAGAGTCTCTTTATTTATTCGTCGGTTATATGTTTATTTGTCGGTTAACTATCCGAAATGTTATAAACATGTTGTCAGATGATTTAGCTAGGTATTTTAGGACCGGCCGCTTGCTTGACATCAACTTATCTCTTTCTTACCGAGGGTATATATCTTAAAGAGGGTGGTCTATTCTATTTAGCTGGATATAACACGGCTTTTGGAGCGTAAAATAATATTAATATTATGATAGCATATTTTAGTTACTGACAGTTTTGTTAGAACTCCTTATTTAATTCATGGTAATTAACATTGCATAATTTTTTTATTCACTTAAAAATTTAACTAAAGTAATAAAAATAAACTGAACTTTATTCAATAAATCTATTCACCTGTAAATTAATCGGTTCGTCTTGTTCTCTATTCCATAATATTTGAACACCAAGAGAAGGTATATGTTTCCCTGCATAAGACTCTCCTGCTATTGTCAAAGGTGCTTTACGAAGCTCGGGGAATAAAGTCAAAAATTGTTGCAGCGCTGCGTATAAATTTTCACCGATCTAGTAAATAAAAATACAAATATTAAACTAAATTTTGAACTGAAAAAATTTAGTCAAGCACTTGAAATAGACTCTACTATGTTCTTTCTATCTATATCTTTAATATTTAAATGAGTTAATCTTGTATTTATATATTTCCGAATCTCGGAAACGGCTCCAACGATTTTCACGAAATACACTATGTAGAAGGTTTTGGGGAGAAAAATCGATCTAGGTTATTTTTTATTTAAAAAAAATGTCATTTTATTTCTGTTTTCGGGCATTGAAAAAAATGCAAAATGTTGAATACAAAGTAAATGAAATTTTAGCTGTTAATGAATACAAAGTAAATGAAACTGTTAAGCGTAATGCTGTGAAGTCTAAAGATTAACGCGCGGACCAAAAAAGTTCAAAACCTGGGATCGAGTCCGACGTATCACCAGCGCTTTTTTAATTGTATTTTTTTAATATCTTTTAAAAAATTACCGAGTAATGCTCGGTCACCCAGGTTATATAAGTTTTGGCAATTTTTGTAATTGAAATAAAGAATTATTATTATCTAATCCGATGTTCCCAAACGTGTGGTCGACGCGCCACAGACGGCAACTTGATTGTTAAGGGGGGTAATTCGAAAACGGGACTCGACAGGAGTTTAGTCTTTTCCATTTAAATGCTATGCTAGATTTCGATTTCAATTTTAACAAAAAATTATTAGGTATAATTTTAATTTTAACTATCATTTGTTTCTGATGTGAAAGTTATGTATGTTACGCAAAAGGGTTCTAAGAATTCAATGTATGTGCACAATGTATGTGCATTCTAAGGTGAGACATGTCACAAAAAAGGTTGGGGAACACTGATATCCATAAATAATTAGGTAAAGATTGATAATTCTTACTGTAGTCTGGTTTGTCGCAAAACCGCGGTCGTCATCCGTGAAACTGAACCCGGTGCCGATAGGGTTATCAATAAATAGCAGGGAGTGGTTCTTGCCCCAGGAGTATTCTATTTCTGTAAAAGTGTAACACGGGATATGAAATATTGGTCTTATTAGAGAGAAAGAAAATAAACCAAATAAATAACCAGTTGTAGCTTCATTAATCATATTGATTCTCGACGATTCAAAAGTGCTTGAAAGAGTTATTTGAATAAAGATTATTTTGATTTGATTTGATTTGAAACTAATCATGACGTATGTACCACTTACGGACGTACATTTATATTGGCGAGGTGTGACGTCACAAAATGGGTAACCACTCGGCTTTGGTTCGAATTCGCGACTCGAATATTAGTGAAATATATATTACATGTAGAATTTAAAAATTAAAGAGCGTAAAGCGTGATAATTTGAAAATACGATACAATATAATATTGTATATTATTACATTACGATACAATATATCTAATATTATATATAGAATAATTAATATAAAAATTGAAAATACGATACGATACGGTATATATGATACAAGACTAGAAACATTTTAATATCTACTATAATATTTAAAAAAATTATGGACTGCAATTAGAACGTGTTTATAAAAGTCTTTATTTACTGTAATTAGATGTTTAAAACAGTCGTTTATTGTATTGTATATAGTATGTGTATAAAAGAAATTAAAAACAAAATTTACAGATTAAAAATCTGCGTAAACATTTATATGATTAATGTAATTTCCTGTAGGTATACATTAATAATATTAAAACTACTTTTAATAATCATAAAAAGAGGCTATTTTTTTTTCTTTTTTTCAGGTAACAAAAGACTATTACTGTCGAGGATATGAATCTTCACAACTTCAAGTTTCCGAATTAGTGCTAAATATAAAAATACCTTCGACCAGAAAATCTTCATTGACAGCAATAGGTCCTATTTCAGTAAAAAGACCATATAAAGATGAGGCGCCTGGCCCTCCTTGAAACCAAATGATCCAAGGGGTCTCTTCGACCGGTTTATTTGCCACAGGGAAATACCAGAACCAAAGATTTGCGTTATACTCTTTATTTACCTGCAGAATTTGAATGTCTGTGTAATAAGATGCCGTGGCATACGTCAAATTAGCATTACTTTAAAGGCAATTTTAGAATTGAAAAGCCGTCAATTTAATGGTATCATTTAAATTATATAAAATGCAAATGTATTATTTTTTTAACTCTTTAGGTTAACAATATATATTAGTACTAACTATACGCGCGGCTTCGCCCGCGTGGAAATAAGTGTCACAAAATTTTTACCGAATTGAAAATTTGAATATAAAAGTAGTTATTGTGAGTTAACCATGACAGAGACATACTCTCGCGGGCTTTTCGGTAGATTTTTGTAGATCTACAATTCTCTAGTACATTACTTTAGTGTATCTATCTAGGTTTACGCGGCGCACGCGACTGAAGCTACCAGCAAGCGACTTCTTTTACAACTGCTCGAGGTCTTAACACAATTTACATAAAACCGCAATGTACATTAACCTAAACCTTCTGAAATTGCACTATCTTTTAGTGAAAACAATCCGTTTAGTAGATTTTGAAAAAATCGATTACATAGAGAGCTTTTGGTGATTTTGTTTTATTGTATACGAGGTGTGTTCAAAAAGTATCGCGAATTTTGAATTTTCTCGGGTTACGTATATTCGAATTTCGTTTTTTTTGTGGCGTTATGTTGGTACATTTGTCCCTCACTTATGCTGACAAGTTTGGCCATTTTGAATTTTCAGTTAATTGTTGACAGCTGCTTTGCTTGCACGTGTTTTGGTTCGTCTTCGATTTTTACTTATTCAAAAAAATGGACCACGATAACGCCCCTACTCACACATCGCTGCTTGTACGCGACTTCTTGGCCAAAAACAACACACTAATGATACCGCAGCCACCTTATTCCCCAGATCTGGCCCCCTGTGACTTTTTCTTGTTCCCGAAACTGAAAAGGCCCATGAAAGGACGACGCCACGCCACGACTGACGAGATAAAGACGGCATCGAAGGAGGAGCTGAACAAGATACAAAATAATGATTTTTTGAAGTGCTTCGAAGATTGGAAAATACGTTGGCACAAGTGTATAATATCCCTGGGGGACTACTTTGAAGGGGACAAAATAAATATTCACGAATAAATAAATAGTTTTTGAAAATACACAAAATTCGCGATACTTTTTGAACACACCTCGTATATAGACATATACGAGTAATAAATAATAAGTATATGGGACACTTACACAGACGGTCGTCCGTCCCCAAAAGTAATTTAATACTTGTGTTATGGGTGACAGACAACTGGTGAATATTTACTTATATATTTCTAAATACATACTTAAATACAAATATACACCCAGGCTCAAAGGCCAACAAATTCATTTATAGAAAATGTTGGCCCTCGGCGGGAATCGAACCCGCGACCCGCGGAGCTGAAGGCAGGATTACTACCCACTGTCCCAACGGGCCAGTCGCATATGCCGAGCCGGTGAACTTGTTTGTTTGAATGGGAAAAATAAATATCTCATTTTTCTATTCTCTTTTACTTTTTCTTACGTTTTTGTAACATAAGAAACTTTGCGGGGGCCTTTAATGAAGATAATCTATCCGTTCTCGAATTTTAAAGTTTCAAGTTTTTATGCACGAGTAAGGTTGGTAAAATATATATAAACTTACAGTTAAATATCCCGCATAGCTTTCCATTCCAGGTAGTATATAAACAGGGTCGACATAAGCTGCTCGCCTTGCTTCTTCGAATTTCTTTTCTTCTATTAGAGGAGTTAAGAGTAAAGGTTCACCCCCATCAGAACCTGATCGACCGCGGCCAAGCTTATAAGTTTTTTCCATGAAAGTGACTATAGGTTCTGGAGCTTCTCCAGGTGGTAGTTCGGGCAAGGAATATCGGTCTGAGCTTATGACATAATGAGTACATCTAGAAATAATAATAATAATTCATACATATTAGTAATTTTGTCACACACTTTACACACATTAGACACACTGTTAAAATCTAATCAATATTTATATATCTATACTAATATATAAAGCTGAAGAGTTTGTTTGTTTGAACGCGCTAATCTCAGGAACTATTTGACCGATTTGAAAAATTCAGTGTAAGATAGTCCATTTATAGAGGAAGGCTATATGCTATATAATAAGCTAAGATGAATAGGACGGGAGCAGCAATAAAAAATATTACGAGAACGGCAAAATTTAAACCTTTCCTTGCGTGTGCTGAGTAAACGCTGAAAGTTATTAACAATCATGTTTTACAAAATTGTTCCAATATAAAAGTTCTAAATAAAAGTCAGCGACAGCATATGTCTAGCTTTTAAGGTTAACTCACTTTAACCATTTCTATGTTTACCAAAATACTATATTACGGTTTTAATCTTTCTAACATCACGCTAAGATGAATAGGAGAGGAACAACAATACAAAATATTATGTACGAGAACGGCAAAATTTAAAGCTGCGTAAATACTGAAAGTTATTCAACAATCATGTATTACAAAATTGTTCCAATATAAAATAAAAGTTGTTCTAATTAAAAGCATTTGTCTAGCTTTTAAGGTTAACCCGCTTTAACCATTTTTTTTGTTATCAAACTATATTAAGATTTAATCTTTCCACGCGGGCGGAGCCGCTGGCGATTGCTAGTAATAATATAAAATTCTCGTATCACAATGTTAATTACCATACTCATCCGAAACGGCTTGACCGATTTTTTTGAAATTTGATATGTATATTTAGTAGGTGTTAAAATCGCTTACTATCTATTTTTCATAACCCCAATTAATAAGGATTGTCCACACCAAACATTTAAATTTAAATTTAAAAAAAAAAAAAAATTATAATATTTACTAGAAATTCCCAATAAAAATATTGCAATAAAATAATTGTATTGCAAGACAACGTTTGCCCGGTCAGCTAGTATATAATAAAAAATCTCGCCAATCTTCATTGATAAAACACAACGATATATTGCTTACAACTAACGTGCCAGTTCTAGTGTTCATACATACAAATTCTTAATAATTTTAAGCACAAACTTCTAGAATTATAGAAATAATACTGTGCAAGTTTCATTAAATAAAAAACATTTATAAAATGTCGTATTCTCCTTTGTAAAATTAATAACAAACAACCAGTCAATACTTTTTACATCTGTAAACAACAATTTCACCAAAAAAAGATTGAATTCACAACTTTGTTTTCAACAAGGCTTTCTCACAAATTTCTTTTATCACAAACCGCGTAATAATATTTCAGAGTTCGATAAAAATAGGTAAATACCGTTTATATAGGTTGGGAATATATTATGTAGGTACTTATTTTTTATTATTCGAGAAATTTTTTAATAAACATGACAAAATCTATATTAAATTCTAGTTAGGTAAATCACATTTTAACTTAGTTATTCTTACGTTATTTATAAGACAAAAGTATCGGTACAATCTCATACTCTTATTATATTGTGTAGTCCAAATAATAATATACCTAATCAATTATGTTTCTTTAATTAAAATTTATACAGATGGTAAAAAATATCAATGAAATTCGCGGCGAATGAGATCATAAAAAGTTGTATACCAGTGTAGCAGCGTAAAAGATTTCAACAACTTTTGAGCGGCGTTCCCACGGTTTCACGTGGTACTACGATATCTCACGAACAACTAATAAGTTGTTCATAGAACTATTTTTAAGGACTGTTATCAAATATCATAAAATTACTTTTATTATATTTGAACTATTTGCAAAAATAGTTTTTTTGAATAGTCATTAGGCGTAACTTCGTAGAATTTTCATAACTTAGCCGTTATTTTGAATTTAAGTACCTCAATTACTGTTTGAAGTAAGTTGCAGTTTTACACCACCACTTTGTTTGTAAAACTGCAAATACAAACTGTGCTTTGCAAATAAAAAATAATATTGACACAAGTAAGTGTTAAATCAGCTAATTCATTTAGAACTGTGTTAAATAGATGTTTATTTTTCAATTATGCTATCTATTGTTACTTTGTTAGATTACTTTGTAATTACTTTTGTGTTTGTAGCAATTATGTTAGCCCCTTAGCCTAAATCGATAATCTAGATGTATTAGTAGTAATTTTTGTAGCCCTTTCTGAGCTTCAAAACCGAGTAACTTTCAGTGATATAAGCCGTTATAGTCATTGACCCATTACAAAAAAGATACTCACGTAAACAGGATCAGCCATTTCGAGAGCATTTTGAATAAAGTAAAAAGGCAAGATAAAATAAAACTTAGTAAAGCAGTGTTCCTCCCCTGGGGGATGGCGGGCGAATGGAGCCTTGTATACCCGCTGCTGCTTGTCTATACTGCGCCTTGAACTTGGATTTATCTCGATCTATCTACAGGATGTTCCGCAAGTCTTATATTAACATCACAGTACCCAGTTGGTTTTGATTATTTATTTGATGCAGGTGGCAGTGACTCTGCTTTCAGATGTGTTGGTCGTGGATTCGATTTCCGCCAAATTCATGATCCACTGATGTTTGAGTATAATGTTTTTATACTAAATACTATATGAGGAATGTTAGGCAAACAAGTGTAGCTATTTACGATATATCGTTAAATTAACTTAAGTTTTTTCATTATCTATTCGCAATGCAATTTAAAAACCTTAAGTTTATTGATTACCTACTCGCATTGTTTATGATGTAAAATATTTCGAATTTTTAACATTGACGGTATATGGTTAGGTACGGTAAAAAAATTCTATTTGCCTAAACTGAATAGTGTGTACCCGTCATTTGGGACACTGACAACCCCAAAAAAGCGACACAAGATCGTGTCTCGTGGAAATCCTTAAAGAAATTTTGAATTTCCATCTGGTAAAAAAGATGGCGAAATTTACACTACAATCTAAGTTGGAGTAACTTATATGTACATACACATTCAGCTAATAACTAGTCCTAATCGATACAAACTCTTAAAAAATATTGAACAAAATGAATGAGATATGGTTATTTCATGAAAACAAATAGTTCTGAGTTTCCACCGTCGTATTAAAGTCGTATTAAGAGCAATTAAAACGGATTGGTTTGACACTAGTTAGCCTAACCCAATAGAATAAGACGTGAGAATAGCCAATTACTTTACATAAACTATGAATACTACTCACGATAGTTTAAACTCAAAAATTCGTTTTTATTAAACTTATAATATGTACGCCGTGTGGTATCCGGCTGAATAGAATAGTACCACCCTCATTACTTACCGAGGTGTCGTAAAAGGCGACTAAGGTAAGTCGACCCGCCGTGTGGTATCCGGTTAAGTAGAATAGACTGAGGTAAGTTGATGTCAGGCAGGCGGCCTGTCATAAAAACGCAGCAAAGTCATGTGACAGCATGTTTGACCCCACTTAGAGTGGGATAAGGGCAGGACGATGATGATGATTAAACTTAAAATATGTAGTTAGCGACTTGCTGTTAACAACTATTATATTTCGAGTATTAGCTGTTAGCTATCTTGTTTTCGTTATATCTACTACGAAAACAAGATAGCTAACAGCACTATAGTTTATTACTTATGTAAATGTGACAATGTGCGACATGTCTATTATTTCCAACATAGTTATTATAGCTAACACGAGTGTTATATCATTGTCAAGTTCAAATCAAAGTTCATCGATCGTTATAATTATAATAAAATGGTCAAAGAAATCATTTATATTTTAAACTAGCTGTGCCCGCAGCTCCTCCTACTAAGAAATAAGGGTCTCAAGTTTTTTCCCGCGTAAATCCCGATCCCGCGGGATTTCTGATGTCATATAATAACCTAAACCATCCTCTACAATTGCAATAATTTTTAGTAAAAACCGTATAAAAATCCGTACAGTAGCTTTTGAGAAAATCGATCACATACAGACAGACAGCTTTTGGGGAGTTAGTCTATACTAAGATTATAAAGAGGAAAAATTTGTATGTATGTTTGTAATGTTTTCACACAAAAACTACTAGACCGATTTTAAAAATTCTTTCACCATTGGAAAGCTGCATCTTTACTTAGCAACATAGACATTTTCAAAAAATAGGGATCCGTTATAAAAATGTAATAAGGTGTAAAAAAAATATTAATCACGCGGGTGAAACAAGGGATATTACTATTTTTATAATATGTTTCAAATCTACATATTTTATATGGATAAATACTTTTTATATTTTATATTGCTGTTTCTTTACAACTTGTTATACAATAAATAAGCTTGTAGTACATTTTTTTAGTACAATAAAGTTTACATAATAGAAAATATTGATAAGTAACTGAGATGAATCTTCTCAATAAAATCGGATCATACTGTAGATACGGAGCGAACAGGTATAGGGTACCAATGACCTGCTTAACATAACAGCGCTCCCACGCTCCCGACATTTGCGATAGATTCTTGCACGCTCTTCAAATGTGATTTGCTCTATATTTAGGATGTTGATAGTAAAACAAACACCGATGCGTTGTTACACATGCTACGTGTGCGGTGTGCGTAATTACTGGTAATCACTACGACTTACAACTCGGCCCGTATCGGTAATTTCCCACGCTCTATGTTTTTTTCTGACCGAAAAATTATACATTCAAATTATGTTTCCGAGATATCGACGATTATCTGCAAGATACGAATCTTTCGTGCATCTGTACCTAAATTATTGGTGTGAAATGAATGCAGGTTCGATGCGAAGCTATACAGATTTCTATTTATACCTTTCATCGACCCCTTCTAAGTAGGATGAAAATTAGTAACAGCATAGCTCCCAAAAGCATAACCACAATTTTTCACTTTATATAGTTTTAAATCAAAATAAAAAAAAAACAAAAATAATTGAGATCAATAATTTTAGTGTTAATCTTAGTTTATTGTAGTTCTCAAAATCTACTAAATAGATTTTTGAACGGTTTTTACTAAGAGATAGTCCAAATTATCCGGAAGGTTTAGATATATAGTTCATTACGGTTTTATGTAAATTATCTTGAAGAAGGTCGTGCAGTTTAATATACCATGTGGAAGCTTTAGTCGTGTCCGCCAAAGAAATCAGTAGAGATACACTAAAGTAATGTATCACAGAACTGTAGATCTACAAAAATACTTCAATAAAGACCGCAACAGCATGTCTCTATCTGTAATGGTTAACTCACAATAACTACTTTTATATTCAAAATTGATAATATTTCGATATTTTCGAGACAGTTTTCTTCTGTTCAATATCAATCCCTATCTAAATAAACCAAGCGGGCGAAGCTGCAGGAACAGCTTGGTATTTATAAGTGAGGACTAGTTAATTTATAGAATTAGGCGTTACTTTGCGGAGGTCCATAATACAAAAGTAATGAGAATATTATTTTGCTATAATCCGCGATAAAAGAAAATATGTGTAATGCTAAATGTAGAGTGTACTATTCGTTCTGATACCTGATACATGCAGAATTTGTAAGAACTCATGCACTACCCGATACCGATACCGGGCTAGGAGAATTCCTAGATGAGAGGGGAGTCCATATCGAATCATTCTAGCCCTCACGGGGTGAAGGGGGATAGTATATTCACCCCGTACATGCCATAAAAGGACAGTCCGCTGCCACCGTCGCTTAACGTAGTACGATAGTTTTAATTAATTGATATATAAACATTAATGCTTGTGACGTTACATTCCTACATAATACTGAGTTATCTTCACACTTCATCATTGAACATACATCAAGCACCACTTTCGATAATACGATTCTAATAGTATAAAGAAATTTTATTAAGTGCTATTATTTGAAAATCGAACGTGAAATGGATATTGTACTGAAATTATTCCTATTTGTTACTTGGTAAGTAACTGGAAGTACTTAATATTTTTCTTGTCGTAACTCGCTGCAAGCGCCTTCAATCAATTCTTTACCTGTTATTTTAAATTTATTTATGTATATATAAATAAATTAACTATATTTAAAGCAAACACAAAGTATTTAGCTCTTCATAACTGTGAGGTTGTCTATATAATCGCTTGTTAATGACAAGTATGCCTAATATGAAATCTAGCTAAAACCTTTTTCTGCTTAAATATTCCGAAATTATAGAGTCACAAAGCGGCGGTAACGAACCGGTTGGGGTTACGTACTTGCGATTAAGAGGTCGTGGGTTCGAATCCTGGCCATTATACTAGTGACGTGAACCCACTCATAACACAAGCATTTAGCTTAGTTGGAAGGGTTAAACAGTTTGCTCGTATTTGTTACCCAATTTGCTAGTATAAAATAGGTAGGTAGGTAGGTAATAAGTACTTAAAAATCATTTCTATACAAGAGAATAGATTTCTCTGTCTAGATTCGATCAATACATTGCAATATTAAAATCATTAAGGATTCCTAATTTAGATATATCATTCCCATAGATCCGCGAAACTGGCTTATCTTGTTAATTTAATCACTTCCTATTATGACAAAAAATCTAATATTACTTCTTTTTTAGCCTCACAAGTGTGCGACTAATCAAGATAGAAGAATCTTGCCAATCATGTCGTATATTAACGCCGCTCATAAAAAATGGCAGTGCACCGCTCGCTCGGGCCGTTTCCCAAGTCAACAACACCAATTTCCTTGGAATAAATAGTTATGCCGGTTTTATAACCGTCAAAGAACAGTACAATTCGAACCTATTCTTCTGGTTCTTTCCTAAAGCTGAGATTAAAAAGTCACCGTGGATAATTTGGTTGCAAGGCGGGCCAGGGGCCTCTTCGATGAAAGGTGTATTTGATTTAATAGGGCCGATACAGATTATTAAAGGCAAAGGTTGGTACCAGCATATTTTTTTTTAATTTGCCTATATTGTGATCAACGTCAGCATCGAGTAACCAGTGGTCATAGAGCTATAATAGAGTAGGTAGGTAGTAACCCAACCTAAAATGTGTCCATCGAAAAAATAGAGACTAAATAAGGGTACCTTTCTGTCTCTCTTTTTCATATGTGATTAGATAAAGATAAGTATGCGTCTCTCATTTTCTCCGTCTTATTATTTGGAGCTCGTTCACAAGGGAATGCCTACTCTATATATAATAATTCTATCTCAGTAAAAAAGTAAGTAGCGGCCTGTTACTATCCCACTGCTGAGAATTGGCCCCTTCTCTCTGTTTTTGGTGAGAAGGTTTGGAGCTAAGACCTACCACGCTGCTCCAGTGCGGATTGGTAGGTTACACATATCTCCAGAAATCTTTAGAGATATGCAGGTTTCCTCACTATGTTTTCCTTCACCGAAAAGCGTGTGATGAATTGCAATTATTAATTAGACACATAAGTTTTATCAGAAAAACTCATTGGTGTCTGCTCGGGTTTGAACCCTTGACCTCCTCGAAAGAGTCGCACGGTGTTACCGCTGGGCTACCACAGCTTTTGACTATCTCAGTGCGTGCAACTTATTATTAAAAGCATTTATTTAACTTGCCGTAATGTGAAGATGGAATCATGCAAGTTTAACCCACTTCCCAACGTCCGATTGAGCTGAAATTTTACATATTGGTTCAGTCCCGATGACAACGTTTGTGATAAGCATCCTGATACTTCTGTCAGGATTAGCTCCAGACGACGGAACTCCTCAACTGTTAACAGTAGGGACAATTATTCACATTCAGACAGACAGCTTTTCGGGACTTAGTTTTATAATATACAGTGCAAACTCTATATAACGACCCTCAAGGGACTGTGCATATTTTGACGTTATAGAGAGTTGCCGTTAAATAGAGAGAAGAAAAATCTTTATTAGAAAAAAAAAGTTTATTTAGATGCAATCCCAATTTGTAAACAAAAGCACGGATTTCTTAGAAAGTTCGGTATGTGTAGCCCGTAATAAAGCGATAAAAAAACGCACACAGCTGCGCAGTTTTGACTAATTTTGGCAACTTAAAAAAATACTTTGCGAGTACCTATATTATTAAATTGCTGTTGTTATTGAGAGTGGGTGCAATGCTATATAGAGTGTATCATTGTATGGGAAACAAGCTAAACCAACCACAGTCAAGTGATATCGACGCTTTTGGGAGTTTGTCGGTAAATCGAGTGATGTTATATGGAGTTTACACTGTATATAGATATAAATATTGTAGGACGCCTAAACGTGATCAATTTTCCAAATTTAATTCCTTAAATAGTCACAAATGTTTAGGAATCTTGGAAAAAAACAGAAGATAATTATTTTGTTTTATTTTTTACTAGACAAAACATAACATGATCGTATAATTTAAATTAAATTTATTGCTTTTATATAACGTACATTATATTATTAATTACTGGTTATAAAGTTCAATCTATGATACGGAAAATCTTAGTCATCGTATTAAAACCAGCAGAGTTTCTAATATAAAGCAAAACAATTTGCCTTGCTCTTTTGATAAGAAAACATGGAAACGTGATATATTTCAAAAGACGATATTCTGAAGTCTTTTGATTACACGAATATCAACTTCAAAACATAATAATCAGTTTAAATAACTTCATCATCTTCACTGAATCTGAAGCTGTGGTAGCCGAGTGGTAACACCGTGCGCCTCAAATTCAAATTCAAATTCAAAATATTCTTTATTCAAGTGGACTGTTTACAGTACTTTTGAATCGAGGAAGTCTAGGGTTCAAACCCCGGGCAGGCACCAATGAGTTTTCTGGTAAAACTTAAGTGTCTAATTGGTAACTGCAATTTATCACACGCTTTTCGGTTAAGGAAAACATCGTGAGGAAACCTGCATATCTCTAGAGAATTCTGGTGATATGTGTAACCTACCAATCCGCATTGGTGCAGCGTGGTAGGTCTTAGCTCCAATCCTCCTCTCCAAAAAAAAACGGAGAGAAGAGGCCTATGCCCAGCAGTGGGATAGCAACAGGCCGTTACTTACTTACTTCACTGACTCACAAACTTTCAATGATTGGATGATGATTTGAGGCATCATATATATTTAAACGATAATTTAAATTCTGTACAGTAACTGCCAGGAATGTGACATGGGCTCAAGACTATTCTTTACTATTCCTGGACAACCCAGTAGGTGCTGGCTTCAGTTTTACGGATGATGATAATGGATATCCAGACAACGAGGATGACGTAAGTTATCCCTAAATTCTTCATCATTATCCTCCTGTCCTAATCCCACTCTAAGCACAATATGTTATAAACATGTTGTCACATGATTTGGCTACGTATTTTACGACCAGCCGCATGCCTGACGTCAACTTACCTTAGTTGCCTTTTACGACACCTTGGTAGGAATTGAGGGTGGTCTATTCTATTTAGCCGGATACCACACGGAGTCTTTTTATAATTATAAAAACAAAAAAAATTAGGAGCACTTTTCCCAACCAATAGACGACAATTTGAAGGCACTTGCTTAAAAGTTTATTTGAATAAAGAACATTTTAAATTTGGCTTAAATTGACTGGCCAGCTGGCTCAGTGGGCATTGACTCTGCCTTTAGCTCCGCGGGTCGTGAGTTCTATTCCCGTCGAAAACCAACATTTTCTATAAATGAATTTGTTGGTCTTCGAGTCTGGGTGTATATTTGTATTTAAGTATATATTTAAAAAATTTATAAGTATATATTCACCAGTTCTCTGTCACCCAACATCATCCTCCTGCCCTTATCCCATTCTAAGTGGGGTCGGCACAACATGTTATAAATATGCTGTCACATGATTTGGCTGCGTTATTACGACCGGCCGCCTGCCTGACGTCAACTTACCTTAGTCATATTTTACGACACCTCGGTAAGAAAGAGGGTGGTCTATTTTACTCAGCCGTTACTTTTTTTAATAGTCGTTCACCCATAACATAAGTATTAAATTACTTTGGAGACGGACGGCCGTGTGTAAAAAAATAAATGAAAAAATTGAATACATTAAATTGTTCCTTTTAAAGGTGGGCAGTCAGATGTTCGAGTTTCTTCAGCAGTTCCTGATGATGTTCCCGGAACTTCGAGAGGCCCCGTTTTTCATAGCCGGCGAGTCGTACGCAGGGAAATATGTCCCCGCATTGGGAATACAAGTTCATCGACATATAAGAACTAGTTCTATTAATTTTAAGGTAAATACACATTTTCCTCTTAATTTTTTATAAGAGAAAATACATCATCCTCCTGCCCTTATCTCACTCTAAGTGGGGTCGGCACAACATGTTTCACATGATTTGGCTGCGTTTTTACGACCGGCCGCCTGCCTGACGTCAACTTACCTTATTATATTACGAAATCTCGGTAAGAAAGAGGGTGGTCTATTTTACTAAACTGGATACCACACGGTGGTTCAACTTACCTTAGTCGCCTTTTACGACACCTCGGTAAGAAAGAGGGTTGTCTATTCTACTAAACCGGATACCACACGGTGGGTCAACTTACCTTAGTAGCCTTTTACGACACCTCAGTAACATATGAGGGTGGTACTATTCTATTCAGACGGATACCACACGGCGTTTATAAGAGAAAAGATGTGGAACTGTATTCAGAAATATAATAAAAAAAACTATACTTCATTATTGAATATAATAGTATAATAGTATTACTAGTCAACACAACAAAAATTATGGAATATTAAGGAATACATTAAATAAACTTGTTCAGTAAATAAAAGTTCATTGACTTAAACAAACTTACCAGTTCTATTAACTTAATAAGTTACGAGTAGGGCCCGTGTAAGTATTTTTGTAACCTCGTACAAAACACACAAACAAGTATTTCTGGTATAATCGCTTTGGATAAAACTATGAATACGCATAAAGTATTAATTCATTCATCGTCATCTTCCTGCCCTTATCCCACTCTAAGTGGGGTCGGCACAACATGTTATAAACATGCTGTCACATGATTTGGCTGTGTTTTTACGACCGGCCGCCTGCCTGACGTCAACTTACCTTATTATATTACGAAATCTCGGTAAGAAAGAGGGTAGTCTATTTTACTAAACCGGATACCACACGGCGGGTCAACTTATCTTAGTCGCCTTTTACGACACCTCGGAAAGAAATGAGGGTGGTCTATTCTACTAAACCGGATACCACACGGTGGGTCAATTTACCTTAGTCGCCTTTTACGACACCTCGGAAAGAAATGAGGTTGGTCAATTCTACTCAGCCGGATATCACACTGCGGGTCGACTTATCTTAGTCGCCTTTTACGACACCTCGGTAAGAAACGAGGGTTGCACTATTCAGCTGGATACCACACGGCGTTTATAAAAGAAAAGACGTGGAACTGAATTCAGAAATATATTCGAAAAAAGAAAAACTATACTACCACACGGCGTTTTGTAATAAGTATAAATATAGATAAATAAAAGAAAATAAACAATTGCATTGCAAATGAATGTTTTATATTATTTCAGGGTCTTATAATTGGGAATGGCTTAATCGATCCACGGAGTTTAATGCATTATAGTGAACTGTGTAGAGCGATTGGTGTATTAGACAAGAAACAGATAAATGATTTAAAGGAACTTGAAAGGTCCGTTGTTCAATTCATTGACAATAAGAACTTCACTATGGCTTCACTGGTAAATAACTTATTGCAAAAAAGAACTTTGTGGTGTAGTTAATAAACAAATAAATAAATATATGGGACACTTACACACAAGGTCGAACGTCCTTAAGGTAAGTAACTTAATACTTGTGTTATGGTAGACAGACAACTGGTGAATATATACGTATATATTTTTAAATCCATACTTAAATACAAATACACACCCAGACTTGAAGGCCAACTAATTCATTTATAGAAAATGAATGTTCGCCCTGGGCGGTAATCGAACCCGCGACCCGCGGAGCTAGTTAATAGTTATTGCGTTCTATTGATGATATTTAAGTGTAAATTAGCCGTTTGGTATCCGGCTGAGTAGTATAGGCCACTCTCATTTCTTACCGAGGTGTCGTAAAAGGCTACTAAGGTAATTTGGCCCATCGTGTGGTATTCGGTTGAGTAGAATAGACCACCCTCATTTCTTGCCGAGGTATCGTAAAAGGCGACTAAGGTAAGTAGACGTCAGGCAGACCGGTTGTAAAATACGAAGCCAAATCATGTGTCAGCATGTTTATAACACGTTATGCCGATCCCACTTATAGTGGGATCGGCAAATGACGGTGGTACTTACTATTCAGCCGGATACCACACGGCGTCTTATATTAGCATATTCTAACAGAATATATTTGACCTTGAAGATTTGAAGCTGTGGTAGCCCAGCGGTAACTCGTGCGACTCTTTCGAGGAGGTCACGGGTTCAAACCCGGGCAGACACCAATGAGTTTTTCTGTTAAAACTTATGTGTCTAATTGATAATTGCATTTATCACACGCTTTTCGGTAAAGGAAAAGCATCGTGAGGAAACCTGCATATCTCTAGAGAATTCTGGAGATATGTGTAACCTACCAACCCGCATTGGAGCAGCGTGGTAGGTCTTAGCTCCAAACCTTCCCTCCAAAAACGGAGAGAAGAGGCCTATTCCCAGCAGTGGGAGAGTAACAGGCTGCTATGATGATGATGATGATGATGATGATGATGAAGATTTGATACATCAGAAGAAATTAACACTTTTTTAACCTAGAGATTCAACCAAACCATAGAATTCATAAAAAGGCACAGCGGCGTCAGTGTCTATAATTTCGAAAAGGATCCAGATAATACGCCGGCAGAGTTTGAGGCGTTTTTAGCTAAACCTGAAGTTAGGGATTGGATTCATGTTGGCAACGCAAGTTTCGATTTGAACAATCAGCTGGTATACGAGAAGATGTTGCCAGATATCATGAATACTACAAAGCCGTGGCTCGAGGAGTTACTGGAACATTATGGGGTTATGTGTTACAGGTATATTTTGTTATATGAAATTCTAGGAAATTTAATTTAAAGATTAGGACATGGATCTGCGACGGAAGTTTCCGAATCCGGCAAGTGGCGGAAGAATGCATCTCTTATCGATTTGTGCCTTTTTATATATATATCCGTTTTAACACCTCGGTTAATTGCCTCTTTAGGTGACAAGAGGGCTGGCTTCTTTTTCGCATAAAGAATCAGCTTAGCGATTCAATAATAAATAAATAAATATATGGGACGCTTACACACACGGTCGTCCGTCCTCAAAGTAAGTAACTTAATACTTGCGTTACGGGTGACTGACACCTGGTGAATATATAATTTTTAAATACATATTATTTATATCAAATATAAACCCAGGCTCGAATAATCAACAAATTGTTTGTCGAAAATGTTAGGCATGGCCTGGATCATTACGCTAACAGGCCTGTCAATGTATATTTTCTGAATTTGGGAAACGGCTTCAACGATTTTCCTGAAATTCAGCATGTAGGGGGTTTTGGGGGAGAAAAATCGATCTAGATAAGTTTTATTTAAAACTCTTGTTTCATGACAGTGTTGTTATAAAATACAAAGCGAAAGTCATTGGCGACAACAAAAAGATGTAATATATTTTGTGCCGACCTCACTTAGAGTGGGATTAGGGCATGAGAGT
Organism: Morpho helenor; assembly: GCA_029227775.1. Taxonomy (NCBI): domain Eukaryota; kingdom Metazoa; phylum Arthropoda; class Insecta; order Lepidoptera; family Nymphalidae; genus Morpho; species Morpho helenor. The sequence goes on from JARGCU010000025.1 coordinate 15,075,683, forward strand.
GACGTACGTTCTTATGTAGAGATAATCATAGTGTTATTTGTTCCAGTGGCCAACTAGACATCATTATAGGCTATAGTTTATCGAAGTATACGTATGATTCGCTGATGTGGTCGAATCGCCAACGGTACGACGTCGCAAAGCGTGTTCAATTGCGAAAATCGTCTAAGGGCCCGATTTTAGGGTATGTTGGAAAAATATTATTTAATTTTTATCTATACCTATATAAAAAATCTAGAACTTAAGAAGCCGTGTGGTATCCGGCTGAGTAGAATAGAACACCCTCATTTCTTATCGAGGTGTCGTAAAAGGCAACTAAGTTAAATTGACGTTAGGCAGGCGGCCGGTCGTAAAATACAAAGCCAAATCATGTGATGCTAAAAAGTTCCGTTAAAATAAAGACTGTTGGACCGATGAGTTAATAAATATATTTGTAAAAATATTATATGATGAGTTAATAAATATATTTGTATAAATATATTTGAAAAAATAAATTTGTAATTACCTGTTGCCATCTATGAACAACTGCCCAAAAGCTCAGAACTGCAGCCCATTGTTTTATATTTAAAATTTATTAATGTTTTTTATTAGCTGCAACAAACAAAACGCTTATTATTACAAATTTCATACAAAACAGTCAACTACTAGTAAATGGTCAATTACTAGAATAGAATAGAATAGAAAAAACCTTATTTGTTCTACTACTGTACTAGTGCACTTACCTTAAATTGTAAGTCCGTTTCAGATATTCAAAAAGCGGTGGAAATTTCGTTGAGGTGCTAATCCGTAATGCTGGCCACGCTACTATGGTTGAGCAACCAGAGGCAACTAAATTCATAATTGACCGCTTTATACACGAGTTCCAATAAATTTAATTAAAATATGACCGTCTTTTATTTATTTTAATAACATAAATAAAAAAACAAAAAAACTTGGCGACTAACGTAAGTCGACCCACCGTGTGATATCCGGTTTAGTCGAATAGACCACTCTCTTTCTTACCGAGGTATCGTAAAATACGACTAAGGCAGTGGTTCTCAAACTTTTTTGGTGACGGAACCTTTTCGGGAAGCTAAATACTTGATGGAACCCTACAAGAAAACAATAGCTTTTAAAAGTGTATTCTTCATTAATAAGCATAATAAAAGTACAATGTAACAGTTACTAATTATTACTTACTCTACCAATGGCAAGTACAATAATAATAATTATTGTATGGGTATGGGTAAGTATTGAATAATAGAAGATATTATAAAAGAAAAAATCTAACTAATACACCAGCTGTTGTAACACATGTACAAATACAAACAAACACAAATAAACAATACGCGCGGCCGCGAAGTCAAAACGTTCGACCAGAGAGAGGTAATATGATTTTTCTAAATTCTTGTGGAACCCCAACAGAGGTATCGCGGAACCCTAGGTTTCCGCAGAACAGACTTTGAGTAAAGCTGGACTAAGGTAAGTTGACGTTCGGCACCGTAAAATACGTAGCCAAATGGGACATTTTTATAACATGTGCCGACCCCACTTAAAGTGGGATAAAGGCAGGAGGATGATGAATTAAAAAACAAAAAAACTTGCTGTTAAAATAAAAAAGTTCCAATTGTGTTAAAAATATATTTATTTCAGATTCAAAATATGATTTACAGTTTATAAAAATATCAAAACAATTATATTAAATATAATTAACGTACTTCGTTATTTACTAAGTAACAACCTATTTTTGTTCCAGAGATAGCAAAGTTTTGAAAAAAACTCTTAGATCTGTCTTAGAACTAAGGTTCACGCGCTCTTACCGTTAATCTAACAAGGTAAAGATAAACGCTTAAAAATAAGTACTAATTATTACACTAAATACTAATTGTAAAACTAGGACTAATGACTTCTTGTGTTCTTTGAGGTTTGAGATTAATAAATCGGATAAATTATTATTAGGTATTATTAATAACCTAGTTTCTTGGCTTAGGCCCGAACTAGGTTCATATATACCGGCCCACGTGGTCGAGCCTTAACTTAAAAGTTAAATATAATAATAATAATTTATACCCATTGGCGCAGCGGGTAGTGACCCTCCCTTCAGCTCCGCGGGTCGCAGTTTCGATTTCCACATTTTCTATAAATGAATATGTTATCTTCGAGTCTGGGTGTATATTTGTATTTAAGTATGTATTTAAAAATTATATATGTATATATTCACCAGTAGTCTGTCACCCATTACACAAGTATTAAGTTACTTAATTTATGGATGGACGACCGTGTGTAAGTGTCCCATATATTTATTTAATAATTAAATATTTTTTTAATTATTATTAATAATTAAATAAGCATTAAACAATGATTTATAATAAGTTAAAAGTTAATAAATATTACCATATTTTATTAACTTAGAACTTATTTTAACGAAAATCACGAAGTTTAGTTAGAAAACATAGCCTTGGAACAGTCTTGTAAAAATAGCTTATGAATAAATGTCCATAATGCCGCAAAATGAAAGTCATAAGTCAAACAACTGGACTAAAGTCTGTCTCTTTTTTGGATATATATATATTCACATTTCTCAATACTGCCCGTTCCCCAAATAAGCTACGCTGACTTGACAATTTACGCCAAAAATAATGTTTTATACTCAATGTAAATTTTAGTATTTTTAATGCTCAAAAACAGCGATAAAAGATTTTTTACATAAAACCTAGCTAGATCGATTTTTCTACCACAAAACCCCCTACATGCTAAATTTCAGAAAAATCGTTGGAGCCGTTTCCGAAATATATGTGTATATATAAATACATACAAGATTAACTCATTTCAATATGAAAGAAAAGATATAGATTTAGCTTAGTACAATCAAGGTGCTCTAATGTCAATTTCGTAAATTACACCAGGAATTCTCTAGAAATCTATTTCCTTAGGTACGAAATTTTTCTTCACTAAAATGGCGCGACAAATGGTCAATATCACGTTTACAATACTACTATACATCAGTATAGTGAAGTATATTAGTAAAGTATTACTAAATGAAGCAGTATATCAATACTGCTTCATTTAGTAATAGTTCACTAAAAAGGCGCAACAAATTGTCAATATCACGTTTGCTGTACTAATCTTCATTTTGTAATACCTGCCTACATATGTGAATAGATTTATGCCAAACTAAGTATATCCTCGCTGAGTGGCAGATTAAGATAATTATTTGCCCTTCTCCATCGCATTACCATATATACACCAACCACAATACCTAATAACAACATAACATTTATAACAACGCTAGTAATAAAACCAGATTTAAATACAGAACTATCTGATAAAATTTCGGAAGTCTTTAAGTCATTGTATTCTTCATAGTTCGGCAATTTTACATTTTTCTCATAATTGGAGACAACAGCGAGGTTTTGGTTTTTGATAAATTTGGAAACTATATACCTCGCTTCTCTAGGTTTGTCTAATGGCACAAGATGACCAGATCCCATTACCAATACTTCTGTGAATCCACCACCCGATTTGACGTACCTGTATATAAATGAAACTTTTGAATTTAAACTATCGTGAGTGGTATTCATAATTCATGTATAGAAACCGGCTATACTCACGTGTTATTTTATCGGATGAGCCCGACTAGTTTCAAGCCCATACGGGGCTCTTATTCATGAGCTCTTTACGCGGCGTTATCGAGCTCATGAATAAGAGACCCGTATGGGCTTGAAAATAGTCGGGCTCATCCGATAAAATAACACGTGAGTATAGCCGGTTTCTATACATTAGTTATAAATGAAACTCTTTAAAATAAGTAGTTTAATTTTAATTCCTATTATTTCGCCAATTAGGGACAGGGAGATTTCATAGGCAAAGATGTGATCAAACACTTCAAGTTTTCATAATTTAATAACGGCTTGTAACTTCAAATAGTAAAGTCACGGCCTGTTACCATCCTAGTGCCAGCACTAGGATAGTAACAGGCCGTTACTTTTCTTAAATTGAGAAAGGAGGCTTATTCCTGGGAATAGGCCTCAATTTTTGGAGAGAAGGATTGGAGCTAGGACACACACACAGGACACGCTGCTCCAATGCGGATTGGTTATACATATATATGTCTCTAGAATTCTTAAGAGATATGCAGGTGTCCTCAAGATGATTTCCTTCAACGAAAACCATGTGATAAATTGCATATAATCAAAATTATTCGATTTGGCACATTAGTTGTTGAAAACATATCCATGCTTGTCCGTTGTTCGAATCCGTGAACCCCTGGCAAAAATCACATAGTTTTACCGTTTGGTTAACACAGCTTACTACCAACTATGATATAATATGACTTTTATTTTACAAGTTGTAGTCAGGCTGATTTTCACCCTAGTGACAAAGCTTTTGGAAAACAATTTAGTTTACCACTATGTTGTTGTTTACTGTTAAGTTATTGTTATTTAAGTACATAAAATGTCCAACTCTTGTAGCTTTTTATTCTTTATTATCAATTAACGACATTATTACTACAAACTCACAAAACGTTGTTGGCTCTTATCTCTTAAAACTTTGTAACAATAACACGGCAAAGTTTGCTAGATGCACAGTAAAAAACGGTCTCCCACGTAAAAAGCGAATTTCATAAAAAATTGGGGCTCGCCCTACATGCACAGTGCAGCTCTCATTTACGAAAGTTTCTTTATGCATTAAGTCGTTTTAATACTTATCCTGTGACGCTACGTATTTTGTGATTTGTGTGAACAGTTCCGGTTAAATTAAACCTTTTAACTATACCAGATAATGTAAGATCGCATTGCGTGATAACGCAAGATCACGTAGTCGTACTATGTGATCTTGCGTCTTCTCATGTGGGTTATATGCATTTTGTACGCGGGTTTTGTAATAAGCTACGCTGACTTGACAGTTAACGGCGAAAATTCAATTCAGTATAAATGATAGTAACAACAACATAAAACCTAGCTTAGTAAGTAAATAACGGCCTGTTACTATCCCACTGCGTGGCATAGGCCTCCTCTCTCCATTTTTGGAGAGAAGGGTTGTAGCTAAGACCTACCACGCTGCTCCAATGCGTATTGGTAGGTTAAACATATCCCTAGGATTCTCTAGAGATATGCAGGTTTCATCACGATGTTTTCCTTCACCGAAAAGCGTGTGATAAATTGCAATTATCAATTAGACACATAAGTTTTAATAGAAAAACTCATTGGTGCCTGCCCGGTTTTGAATCCATGATCGTCTCTAGAGATTCACACGGTCGCACCGCTAGGCCATCACAGCTTGCGTCAAACCTAGCTTATTAAAGATAAATAATCTGGTATCTAGTAGTTAAAATCATATACCCAGCAACCGGACCGGCTTCCACCACCCAAGGGAAGCGCTCTGCTTTGAGGAATTCATCTCGGCGACTCCATTGAAAATTCTTACGGTGAGCTTCCCCGCTCATGACACAGGAGTTTATTAGATCTAAGTTACCACTGAAAAGTAGCATCATGAACGACTTTATCATACAAAAGTAATAATAAAACAAACTTTGCTATAATCCGCGATGAAGTAAAATAGAAAATATATATAATTCTAAATGTAGAGTAGACAATCTGTTTTCATACCTGATACATGCAGGATTCGTAAAAACACATGCACAAACCTCCACCACCGCCACCACAATACACAAGCACTATAAACGTTCACTATTACAAACTCAACAATCGTTTCGCCCCGCAACCGAATCATCATCAGGAGATAGACTCCACGACCAAAATCGCAAAGCGATTTTTTCGATGCTTGTATCAGGTATGATAACCAATTATCCACTTACATTTAGCATTATATATATTTTCTATTTTACTTCTTCGCGGATTATAGCAAAATAATTTTATTATTACTTTTGTATTATGGATCTCCGCAAAGTAACGCCTAATTCTATAAAAGACTTTATCATAACTAAAAGACGTTATATAGTAACATTAGGCCATGTGGTATCCGGCTGAATAGAATAGTACCACCCTCATTTCTTACCGAGGTGTCGTAAGAAGCGACTAAGGTAAGTCAACCCGCCGTGTGGTATCCGGCTGAGTAGAATAGACCGGCCCTCTTTCTCACCGAGGAGTTGTAAAATACGACTAAGGTAAGTTGACGTCAGGCAGACGTCCGGTCCTAAAATACGTAGACAAATCATGTGACAACATGTTTGTAACATGTTGTGCCGACCCCACTTAGAGTGGGATAAGGGCAGGAGGATGATGTTATATAGTAACATTGTCATGGAGTAAGAGAACCAGCTTAAAGTATGTCCATTGACAAAGGTAATAATAAAATTACTTTGCTATAATCCGCGAAGTAAAATAGAAAATATATATAATGCTAAATGTAGAGTGGACAATCCGTTATCATACCTGATACATGCAGGATTCGTAAAAACACATGCACAAACCTCCATCACCGCCACCACAATACACAAGCACTACATTCGTTCACTATCACAAAATCAACAATCGACACTATTATTAGTGTGATAGTATTAAGTTACTTACTGTAGGGACGGACAGCCGTGAGTGTAATTGTTCCATATATCTATTTATTTATTTTTATAAAATTAATTTGATATTAAATGTATTTTACGCCCGGCCGCCAGCTTGATATTAATTTACCTTAGTCGTATTTTACGACACCTCGATAAGAAAGACGGTTGTCTATTCTACTCTACCGGATACCACACGGCCGGTTAACTTACCTTAGTCGCCTTTTACGACACCTCGGTAAGAAATGATGGTGGTCTATTCTACTTCCAAGCGATAAGAAAGCCTATTCAATTCTTAATTAAGTTACTTTTACATATTTTCGAACATAATTTGTATGAATGTATTTCAAAGTGTTTAAATTAAAACTCTACATACCAGTAAATCATTATTCTATAATGCTCAAGTAACTCCTCGATTTTCGGAGTGACGGGTGTTAAAAAATCTGGTATCAGCTTTAAATGTACTGATGAATTAGAAAACGTAAATTGTATGTCGCCAACGTGGATCGATTCCTTGATTGTGGGAGTATTGATGAAGCTTACGAAGTTTTGTAACCCGACACTATCATGTAGGACATTGAATAGCTCGTTTTTGGCAGCTATCCCTTGAAGTTTATTCAATAAATCATTATACAACTGAAAAGAAAGTCTAGTTAGCAAAGATTTACATAAAATGGTCCCACAGTTAACACGTATTGGTCGCTGACTGTATTTACTTATTTCTTATTTTTTGGAATATGATTACAAAGTTCTTTATTAAAATAAAACTTGTCTTACATATTCTGCCGTGCAGGCGTGCAAACATTAAATTATTATAGAATTAATCTATACTAATATATTATGTATGTATTTATGTTTGTAATATTTTCACACAAAAACTACTGGACCGATTTTAAAAATTCTTTCACCATTGGAAAGCTGCAATTTTTGCTGAGCAACATAGGCTATATTATGATACATTTAAAAAAAATAGGGATCCATAGTAAAAATGTAATAAGGTGTAAAAAATTTGTCATAAAATCTGTAATCGCATGCGCTGCGGAAACTTTTTTATATTGATGATATATTTATATAATGATGATATATTTAATAAAAATAAATCTATAGTCCGACTATGTCACTCAACCATTACTTGTAGCCAAATCTCCATTAAATTATATTTATTTTGTTCGAAAATACATTTTTTTAAACAATATTTAAGATGTTTGAATGATGCCAAAGTGATCAGTTTATTCATTTAATGTCGTATGATTGATATAACTTGTATACTTGAAGGTAATATGATATAATGATACTGAAATTAAGTAACTGTTTTTTTATCTTATTATGTTTTATTTTTATGAATCCCATAGTTACAGTATTTAAATATAGCATTTTCACTTTTTTTACTTTAATACTTATTTTTTGTACTTACATCGTATGAACTTTGGACATCTCCATTTTGCAAGGCTAATTCAAAATCTTTCTGCAGAGACTTGGCTGCTACAGCACCCTGGGCATCAATCAAGCCCCAGTCATAGAAAATCTTAGTGTAATCCACTCTATACGAACGATCTAGAGAGGGATTGCCCATTATAAGGCCCTGAAAAAAAAAATAATACTTCAAAGCATAGAAAATATCCTACTAATATTATCATCCTCCTGCCCTTATCCCACTCTAAGCGGGGTTGGCTCAACATGTTATAAACATGCTGTCACTTGATTTGGCTGCGTTTTTACGACCGTCCACCTGCCTGATGTCAACTTACCTCTGTCGTATTTTACAACACCTCAGTAAGAAAGAGGGTGGTCTATTCTACTAAACTGGATACCACACGGTGGGTCAACTTACCTTAGTCGCCTTATACTACACCTCGGTAAGAAAAGAGGTAGGTCTATTCTACTCAGCCGGATACCACACGGCGGGTCAACTTACCTTAGTCGCCTTTTACGACACCTCAGTAACAAATGAGGGTGGTACTATTTTCTACTTAGCCGGATACCACACGACTAATCCTAATATTATAAATTCGATAATTTGTGAGTGATGTGTTTGTTACTCTTTCACAGCGAATACGTTTTGCCAATATCGATGTAATTTGGCACAAATATTCCTTATACAGCGGGGTAACATATAGGCTATAGAAATCCTGTTAATTCTACAGGAATAGACCGAATCGATGGAAATATTGGCAGGGTTGAAGAATGGCAGATGCTACTGGTTTATTCAGACTAAAGTCCACAAGTTGAGGGTAAAAGATAGTTTTATAAATGCGATAGTTTGTGAGTAGGGACGTATCTTAGTTACCCTTTCACGGCGAATCCGTTGGACCAATCAAAAATCAAAATACTTTATTTCTTTTTAAAATACAGGTACATAGTATTTGCAAGGGCCCCTGTACTAGGCGAGAGCCCGTATTACTGGGTGCCTCGCTCAACAACCAAGACTTATAATTTATGTATATAGAAATAAAGTAAGTGTGTGTGTGTGTGTGTGTGTGTGTGTGTGTGTGTGTGTGTGTGTGTGTGTGTGTGTGTGTGTGTGTGTGTGAATGAGAATGCGTGTGTGAATGTGTATGGGAGAGTGTGTGTGCGCGGGTTTGTGTTAATGTAACTATATAAGTGCGTGTTTAATAAATTAGAGTTTCCGTGCTATCATAGTTGAGAGTGAGAAGAAATTGTGTGATTGTATGTTTTACCTTGTTGCCTATCAACGGATAAATGTTAAATTTCATGTTAAGCTGGTTGTAAAGGAATGATGTCTGAGAGGCAAACTGTTTCTTCTTGAACTGTGTTTTATATTGGGGTCGCTGGCAGACAGGATGTCGATGAAATTTGGCAAGACTATGCCTTATACAGCGGGATAATATATAGGCTTTAGAAATCCTGTTAATTTACTGTGTAGTTAGTTACTTAGTTTACCTGTAAGTTTATGGTGTTATCCGCGTTTCGTTTTCCTTCCAATATTTTCATCGCAAGCGCAGGCACGTATCTTCCAGCGTACGACTCGCCTGCGATGTAAAGCGGCGCTTTGCCGAGCTCTGGGTAAATTCTTGTTAACTGTTTCACAGCGTCATACAAGTTCTGTGAATACTGAAATAAATATAAATGATAATTTATAGAATTAGGCATTACTTTGCGGAGTTCCATAATACAAAAGCAGTGAGAATATTATTTTGCTATAATCTGCGATAAAAGAAAATATGTGTAATACTAAATGTATATAGTAACTTACTATATAACTCTGCTTGGTGATGCTTCGCTTTGCGATTAAGTCGTGGAGTCTATCTCCTGACGATGCATCGGTTACGGGGCGAAACAATTGTTGAGATTGTGGTGGTGAATGTGTGCAGTGCTCGTGTATTGTTGTGTCATCGGTGTCGGGTAGTGCATGAGTTCTTACAAATTCTGCATGTATCAGGTATGAGAACGAATAGTACACTCTACATTTAGCATTACATATATTTTCTTTTATCGCGGATTATAGCAAAATAATATTCTCGTATAAACGTTTAATAATATAAAAAAACGTTTATCCACAGGAGCGAAGATACTGGCCGAGCTCCGGTTAGTTAGGATTACAGAGTGAGGAACCTCCCCGTGCGTACGTAATAATAAAAACAATAGTCTTAACAATACTGCCTTCTGTATCCTGCCCTTGATCTAACAATTTAGCCGAAAGCCTCTTTAAATAAAAAAAGTAAAGAAACGGCCTGTTACTATCCCACTGCTGAGAATAGGCACTTTCTCTTCGTTTTCGGAGAGAAGGGTTGGAGCTAAGACCTACCACGCTGCTCCAGTGCGGATTGGTAGGTTACACATATCCCCAGATTTCTCTAGAGGGATGCAGGTTTCCTCACAATGATTTACTTCACCGAAAAGTTTGTGATAAATTGCAATTATCAATTAGACGCAAGTTTTAACAGAAAAACTCATTGCTGTCTGCCCGGGTTCGAACCCGTGACCTCCTCGAAAGAGTCGCGTGATGTTACTGCTGGGCTACCACAGCTTTTTTTATCAATATTTAGTATCAAAATAAAATATACTTTACGCCAACCATACATAACTCAGTCCTCGCGTGCGGGGGTATAAGAGCGCGGAGGTAGGACGAGAAGGGGGTATGAGGTAGGTGCGGGGGGTCATCTCTTGTATAACACGCTATGGGCGTTCGCCACCCGCACATACCTCAGTCCCCGCAGGCGAGGACTGAGTTAAACGGTTGGCCTATATATTGTTTTAGATTTAAATTTAAAATATTAACGTACCATTTCCATGCTGTTAGGAATGCCGTCAGAACTATCAGTGAAACTAAATCCAGCACCCACTGGGTTGTCGATAAACACCATAGAGTACTCTTCACACCAAGAATACGGACGCCCTGAAAATATTTTTAATACGTTTTGTAAGTTCTAGTATTTTGTATGTGTAATAAGAAGTTTGAGGGCCAATTTTCTTTAATACATGTGTTTTTTTTTATTTTGGGTGTATCATATGTATTTAAGTATGTAATTTATTAAATTTTTAATAATTTAAATTATGAAAATCAAATACTTTTTTTACACACGGGGTTACTTCAATTCAATGCAATAAAATTGTAATTCTTCCGGAAAGTTTCAGTTAACAGTACATTACTGTTTTATGTAAATTGTATTCAATAGGTCGCGCTCTGTAAGAATACTTTAAAAAATATTATAGATTAAAATTCAAAGTCACCGAATCGATCTAGCTACGTTTCATTAAAAAAAGTCGTTTTATACCTGTTTTTGGGCACTAACAAAAAATGCAAAAATATAGACTGGAATACTAATGATATTTGAGCTGTCAAATGCAAAGCTGTGATTGCCTACTGGTAACGGACGGACCAAAAAAGTTCAAAACCTGGGATTTATTCCTATATGTCACCCGGCGCTTTTTTTAAAATTGCATTTCTTTAATATTTAAAAAAAAATTACCGAGCAAGGTTCCTTCACCTAGGAACTAATATTAAATATAATACAGACATTAAATCCACAAACAAAATAATTTGCGATTTTAATGTCACAGAATTACGAAAGTAATAATAATAATAAATAATAAATATATGGGACACTTACATACACAGTTGTCCGTCCCCAAAGTAAGTAACTTAATACTTGTGTTATGGTGGACAGACAACTGGTGAATATATACTCATATATTTTTAAATACATACCTAAATATAAATATACACCCAGGCTTGAAGACCAACAAATTCATCATCATCTTCCTGCCCTTATCCCACTCTAAGTGGGGTCGGGACAACATGTTATAAACATGCTGTCACATGATTTGGCTGCGCTTTTACGACCGGCCGCCTGCCTGACGTCAACTTACCTCAGTCGTATTTTACGACACCTCGGTTGGTCTTGGTTGAAGACCAACAAATTCATTTATAGAAAATGTTGGCCCTCGGCAAGCGAACCCGCAACCCGCGGATTAGCTAAGTATAACTAAGGTATAGATAAATTTGAATTATATACCTCACTCACTTAAAATTTTTTCGTTTCGAATTTCAAATGGACCCATCTCCACAAAAAGTCCAGCCAGGCTAGTCGCACCTGGACCTCCTTGCAGCCAAATGATCCATGGAGTTACTGCTAAGTCCTTACCCTCGTAAGGACTTAGCACGGGGAAGTACCAGAAAAATATATTAGAGTTATATCTCTCGTCAACTGTTAAGAAACCAGAGTAACTTTTGGTGTTGAGAAAGTACTTTGGTTCGACCGACGATGCATTTCTAGCTTCTTCTATTCGATTTCCATTAAGTAATGGCGTCAGAAGCAAGGCCGGTGCTGAGGCGAAAGACGGTGCTGCTGCGTAGAGTATGATTCTGTAAACATCACATAAAAAGAAATCATTCACCTGCCTATATCTTACTCTAAGGGGGTCAGCGCGTTTGTTTCTTCTTTTTTCTTTTATATGCCTGTCATACTTCAAAAGTAATAATAAAATTATTTTGCTATAATCCACCACAATACACAATGTGGTGGCGGTGGTGGAGGTTTGTACATGTGTTTTTTCGAGTCCTGCATGTATCAGGCATGAAAACGGATTGTCCACTTTACATTTAGCATTATATATTTTTTCTATTTTACTTCATCGCGGATTATAGCAAAATAATTTTATGATTATTTTCGTATTATGGATCTCCGCAAATTATAAGTTCTAAATAATAGCGACATTGCGACATAGCCTTGATATAACCAGTTACTAAGTTAGTAACTAGTTAATAAGTTAGTAACTAGTTAATAAGTTAGTAACTAGTTAATAAGTTAGTAACTAGTTAATAAGTTAGTAACTAGTTAATAAGTTAGTAACTAGTTAATAAGTTAGTAACTAGTTAATAAGTTAGTTACTAGTTAATAAGTTAGTTACTAGTTAATAAGTTAGTAACTAGTTAATAAGTTAGTTACTAGTTAATAAGTTAGTAACTAGTTAATAAGTTAGTAACTAGTTAATAAGTTAGTAACTAGTTAATTAGTTAGTAACTAGTTAATAAGTTAAGTTAGCTAATAAGTGAATAATGATCATCATCTTCCTGCCCTTATCCCACTCTAAGTGGGGTCGGCACATGTTATAAACATGCTGTCACATGATTTGGCTGCGTTTTAATGACCGGCCGCCTGCCTGACGTCAACTTACGTTAGTCGTATTTTACGAAACCTCGGTAAGAAAGAGGGTGGTCTATTCTACTAAACCGGATACCACACGGTGGGTCAATTTACCTTAGTCGCCTTTTAAGACGCCTCGGTAAGAAAAGAGGTTAGTCTATTCTACTTAGACGGATACCACATGGCGGGTCGACTTTCCTTAGTCGCCTTTTACGACACCTCGATAAGAAAAGAGGGTGGTACTATTCTACTCACCCGGATACCACACGACTATATAATGAAAAATAAATTAAAATTAATATACGTACAACGTGAAAAATCTTTGTACGATATAAATTTATAAAGACTATAATTAGTATTTGTTGAAGTGCAAAACTTATAAGTTTACCAGCTGATAAAATAAATCGATTTGGTATCATATCAGTATGGTAGATACAAGCTGGGAATATAAACAAGCGAGCTTTGGTGGCAATTTATATTCAACGAAAAGTAAAATGACAACACGAAACATACAAGTGAAACGTTACATGTGGTTTTATTTCACCAAAAATACACTATCACCTAATTTTATATTTAATTTCCAAAGGAAAATACGACAATAAAATTTCTGGAGAAACCCATATGCCGGTAAAAACCCTGCAGTGTTTACAGATTCAAGAGCACTTATGTTTATGTCACAGTTATATCCAAATAAAGACCGAGGTCGTGATACAATTTTGATTGTTAAAAAGTTCATCATCTTCCTGCCCTTATCCGACTACAAGTGGGGTCGGCACAACATGTTATAAACATGTTGTCACATGATTAGGCTACGTGTTTTACGACCGGCCGCCTGACTGACATCAACTTACCATAGTCGTATTTTACGACACCTTGGTAAGAAAGAGGGTGGTCTATTCTACTTAACCGTATACTACACGGTGGGTCAACTTACCATAGTCGCTTTTTACGACACCTTGGTAAGAAAGAGGGTGGTCTATTCTACTCAGCCAGACACCACACGGCGAGTCGACTTACCTTAGTCGCCTTTTACGACACCTCGGTAAGAAATGAGGATGGTACTATTCTATTCCGCCAGATACCACACGGCGTTCATTGTTAAAAAAAGTTAATCTTTAATATTTAAATGAGTTAATCTCGGAAACGGCTCCAACGCTTTTCGTTAAATTCAGCATGTAGGGGGAAAAAACTTGATATAGCCAGGTTCTATTTGAAAAAAATATCGTTTTAGCCCTGTTTTTGGGCATAAAAAAATTACTAAAATACTTGTAGTAATGAATAGTCATTAATTATTAATTCGTTCACTTGGTCAAAAAGGACAAATCCTTGGTAAAGATTCGCGTTGTTTTAGTATTTTATCGAACAAAAACCTTTTAATCGATTTATTGCTCGTGCACGATAAATCGAGACAAGGACATAGACATGCGACTTCTTTCCACTTCACCTTAAATTACTGTACTTTACGCGCCTCCGTATTATTTTACTATTTATTTGACATTTATTTACTCTTAAGGCTGACGTAGAAAGCCTACTATACTGTAGAGGATGATAAGAATGCGTGGATTAAGCTACTCATCGACCCTGTATAAGACAGTAATGACTAAATGTAACTAACAAGTAATAAGAATTGTATTTTAAAAGAAAGAAACCGCCTAGTTACCAGTGACACTAAAAACCGTTAGAGCTAACAGCTTTAGTCAATTCAAAAGAAAAATGTGATTCCTCCACACATGTACCTAACTCCTACTGTTATATAGGTATATTATTTTTGAAATAAAAACTTCTTTAGCCGCATTGTGCACTTTTTGTAATGGGTATAAAGTGTTAAACTCGTGTCTCGTGACTTGATCGAAAATTCGTGAGACGGAGGGAGAGTAGACCGCCGAACCGGCGTAGGAGAGTAAGTATCCCCTCTCTTTCTACCGCGAAAATGTATGTGAAAATGCCTGTGCCTGCAGTAAAAGTTAATTTTTCTGAGAGATAAACTTTTAAATGTAAAATAATTGTAATAGTTCTGTGTTAAATTTTTAATACAATATAAATTATCATGTTTGTGTATGATAACGCAATAAATGAATATTGTATTTTATCACATATAAATTATTGTATTTTAATTGATAATAATATTACATATACATAATTAAAGCAATTATCAATAACATATCCAACGCTAATATTCAAATTTTCACTTTTGCCGGCATTCCCGGAGTGCAAAACGTGGATTATTTTCGACTGTACATAAATATGACATCACCGCGTTCACGTCTCAACGTATTGTACACGACTAATAATTTATTGCACAAACGATAACATGTTTGCGCAAGATCAGCTGCATTAATATTTTTGTAAATAGCAATGTTAAGAAACTTTTAAAACATTTTTTAAACTCAGTATGTGCTGTACCTTACATTTATGTTAATTAAAATGTAGAAACCTGAGGATAATAATACATTTTTTTTTTTGTTTTTCGCATGAAATAAAAATAAACATCAGTATGAATGATATTGTAATTATTATATGCCTTAACTTACGTGAATACTGTGGCTCTGTCAATAAAATGCATTTTTATTCAAATATAAACTTTTTATATGCGTCGGGACGTCCAATCTACACACTGTCAATCACAAAAGTGTCGAAATTTCGAAAACATATTATACTGTAATCTGTATACACCGACGTCCAGCCAAACTAACATTATATATGAAACACAGACTACTAAGTAATATAATATGCAATGAACGTATTATACAGAGTACAGACAAATATCCCAGAATAGCATCTGATATGCGTGTTACTCTGTGTTACACATAGTTATTATACTAGAGGAGCTAGTCCAAAATATGCCGTATTATATTCAAATTCAAAATATTCTTTATTCAAATAAACTTGTAAACAAGTGCTTTTGAATCGTCAACTCTACTGCTGGTTCGGAAAGCTGTTCCTACCGAGAAGAGCCAGCAAGAAACTCGGCGGTTGCTCTGTATAATCATGATTATTTTTACAGTTATTAATATATGATGATTTCTATAAAGCAAATGAAATGGCCGTAAAGGACTAGATTCCAGGCCGTTAATAAACTAATAAAAAATAAAAAAAGCAAATGAAATCATCTTATCTTTTATGCGTGTGCGCACTGCGCAGTGAACAAACGACATGTTGAATGGGTACTAAAATATGGCTAAACATGTTTTTGTATTTTTTAAATTCAGATCGCGCCATGAATATTTCTCTGCGCATGTGTGATCGGACGAAAATAAATAAAACGTATGTCTAAGCTATTCATATGAATAACTTACTTAACTCTATGGTTATTCATTGTATTATGGTAAGAAATGTATTGCCTTTTTAAAACTTACGTTTTATGACCATTCCCATATATAAATATGTACTATTAATTATTTTAGTTTGTTAGGTTTTATATTTTCTTACTTATATACTTTTCTTGCCTTTTTAATATTAATTGAAAACAATTTCAATATCCTGATGTTTCTCTCGTATTATATTTTATCGTTTTTTTTCTCTATTGATTAGATTTGATAGTCACTTCTAAGTACTCGGCACTACATCACAATGCTACAAGATTGCTCGTTAAGGTTTAACAATAAACTTGATCCTTGTTCAAGCCATCACATATTTCGAAAACATATTCGGAAAGCTTTGCATCCATTTTTCTTATAGGAAGATGTCAAGATATTTTTGATATACATAGGTATGTCTTCTGCTTCATAGATAGGTACGGTAAGCAATTTAAACTAAATTTAATTAACTTTTAGGCACGTTGAAGTTAATCAATTGATTAGATATTGCAACAATAGGCGTATTGTTACGAAAAATGGTAGTAAGCGATCGATTTAGTTGCGGCAACAACCTGATATGCGAAAAACGGAGAGCTTTAGGGTTTTGGTACTAGTCTACCTAAAAATAGTATTACAAACATACGTAATGTAAGGATAACTGTTCAGGATGTACCACAAATACAACTCCGAATACCTTTTTTGCCATATATTCTTAAACACAACAACACGGTTACATGAGATAATACCAAGCCCGGAGTAGAATATACCACCTTTATTTCTTACCGAGGTTTCGTAAAATACGACTAAGATGAGTTGAATCGCAGTGTGGTTTCCGCGTGAGTAGAATACCACCCTCTTTGTTACCGAGATATCAAAAAAGGCGACTAAAGTAAGTTGATACCAGGCGTAAAAATCATTTTGCATTTTTATAACATGTTGTGCCGACCCCACTTAGAGTGGGATGTCGTCATAGGTACCCTATCCCCGCCACCACTCAGGTGGAGCACACAGGTCGTTTTAGTCGGTGCGAGTCCGACATAACCGCCGCCTGTCCCCGCCGGGCGGCGTTACCCATAAGGGGTTTCTTCCTGTCAAAAAAAAGGAGAATGATGATAACGAAAGTAATTAAAACACTGCTACGTTTTTTATTTCTTTAATAAAGATATAGTACAAATAAATTTAGGATATTAAATAAAGTTAAAAATAAGCAAGCGTGTGGTTCCTAACGAACTCCTGAACATATGATCCCTCGAGTAGACCAAAACGTCGGCTAAGCGGTTGATTGTGGGTCCAGCGAGCGACCAAGTTCTGTATCGGCGCAGGTTTATCCATGGGCACCATATGACCAGCCCCACGGATCACTACCTCAGTTAGCCGACCGCCCGTTTTGTGATACCTGGAAACGGATACGCATTTATTTTACATTAGCTTTTACCCGCAACTTCGTTTGCTTGGACTGTTGTCGCGTGATAGATTGATAATCGGACGCCCATCTGAAATGGTCCCAGAGGTGGCGCACTCTGGTGTTCAGAATTGCTGCTGGCGGGGATTGGAGCAATTTTGGGCGCTTTTTAATGTCATCCTATTCCAGTAGAATTAACAGGATTTCCATCTATCTAATTTCGGGGACGCCTGTCGGTGCAGCTCCTATTCCGGACTATTCCACCCATTTCCCCATGTTGGGACAAGGGTTTCACTGCTGTCCCGACAGTGTCACCTGCTCTAATCTACCCGTAGCTTTTACGAACCTGATAATATCCCTGAAGGAGATATTTGTCAGATCCTCAACTTCAATTTCATCCTTACCTAGTATCTCCCATCTTACCAGCGAGTACATAGGGCACTCAGCCATAAGGTGAAGACTCGTTTCTTCCTCTAGGATTTCCATAGCCTATATGTTATTCCGTTGTATAAAGAATAATTGTGACAAATTTCATCGATATTAATTCAGCGGATTCTCCGTGGATACTCCCAAACTATCGCATTTATAATAATAGTAGAATTAGGACTAGCTGTGGCAGCAGCTTCGCCCACATGGAACTCAGTATGTCACAATTATTTTCCCGAATTGAAATTTTGAACATAATAGTTATCGTAAGTTAATTATAAGAGATTTTTGAATAACTTTCACCGTTTATTTAGCGCACGCAGGGAAAGCTTTAATTTTGCCGTTTTCGCAATATTTTTTAATTGCTTCTCCTCTACTGTCCATCTTAGCGTTGTATAATCTTAACATCTTATATATTATAATAAAGTCTATAGTCTTCCTCCATAAATGGAGGAACTATGTTACACTCAAAGAATTTTTCAAATCAATCCAGTAGTGTCTAAGATTAGCGCGTTGAAATAATCAAACAAACTCTTCAGCTTTATATATTAATATAGATAGAGCAATATTTTTTTATAACATTGCTGATCAGCAACTCTAGACTGTTCCTGTGAAATTCCAGATTATAAACGTAGTGCTATCCGGCTGTGTAGAATAGACCACCCTGACTTACCAGGATGTCGTAAAAGGCGACTAAGGTAAGTGGACCCACCGTATGGTATCCGGCCGAGCAAAAGGTGACTAAATTAAATTGACGTCAGACAGGGGTCCGGTCGTAAAATACCGCACAATATGTTATAAACATATTTATAACATATTGTGCTGACCCCACTTAGAGTGGGATGGCAGGAGAATGATGAAACGTAGTACCAAAATTCTGTCCCCTTATCAAGGATCATGGTTGTTGATCATTTTAATTAATATATTTTGAGCTGTTTTTCAAGAAACTTACCCAGCAACTTTCTTGTTGAAGATATACGGGTACCTGGCTGCTTCAAGGAATTCTGATGTTTCGTTCCATTGCCAAGTGCGATAGTGCTCCGAAGTAAACACACATGACATCATTTGGTCCAATTGCCCGCTACGACAAATGTATGATATATATAAAGCTGAAGAGTATCTCAGGAACTACTGGACCGATTATAAAATACTTTGAATGTAAGATAGTCCATTTATCTAGGAAGGCTATAGACTATATAACATCACGCTAAGATGCACAGGATTAGAGCAGCAACGAAAAATATTTTGAAACTTTTCGACACACTGACTTACACGCGGGCGAAGCTGCAGCTAGTGTATGATATGAACTAAGCAAAAATATTTATGATTTCATTTATTAACTCAAACTCAAACTATATGTGTCAGCAGCTTCGCTAGCATGGACACAGTATCACAATTTTTTTCCTGTATTGTTTTCAAAATTTCAAGAACATAAAATTAGTTATCGCGAGTTAATTAAAAGAGATTTTTGAATAACTTTCACCGTTTACTTAGCGCTCGCAAGGGAAGCTTTAAGTTTTGCCGTTTTCGCAATATTTTTACTGCTCATAGTCAGCGAATAGCTTTCGGATCCGAATGTCATCACTTCGAAGGCTTTGGTTTTCAGGAACCGAGTTACTATTGATTACTATATTTGACTCGCCCGTTGGAACAATGGGTAGTGACCCTGCCTTCACCTCCGCGGGTCGCGGGTTCGATTCCCGCCGAGGGCCAACATTTTCTATAAATTAATTTGTTTGTCTTTGAGCCTGGGTGTATATTTGTATTTAAGTATGTATTTATTCAGTTGTCTGTCACCCATAACACAAGTATTAAGTTACTTACTTTGGGAACGGACGACCGTGTGTGTAAGTGTCCCATATATTTATTTATTTATTTATATTGACAAAAGATATCGCATAGCTTCCCAAACCCTACCCATCCAAATTGGATTAAGTGACTGACCTTTTTTATTTTTTTAGATATGTATATTACAATACACTTACATAATATGAATATAAGGACCATTTTAAGTAATTACCAGTAAGCTAGGACCCGATAGTGGTTAAGAAGTTCTTCATAAAGTGGAGTAGCGCTGCTCAAGAAGTCATTGGACATAAAAGTATTAACGGTGAAGTTTAAAAACGAGTACGAAATGTCACCGACGTGCAAAGCCCTCTTTATATTTGACTCCTTAAGTTTGTCGACGAACTGGCCATAAATTTGGTCATCTTTCAAGAAATTATACGCTTGCTTTTGATGCGTAAGGAAAAGAAGAACCGAAATGAGAGATGTCCATTTCTGAAAATACATAAAGAGTAACAATTTTAGGCAAATTCAAATAATACTTTATTCAAATAAACTTTGAAACAAGTGCTTTTGACTCGTCAACTTTACAAATTAAACAGAGTTAACAAAGGTTATTAATAAAGAAGTTACAATTAAATTATTTTGCTGTAATCCGCGTTTGTTAAGAGAATCTATGTAAAGTGTATGTAGCAGACAACATTCACATAACTTATACATGCAGACGTATACCACTTGTAACACAAAACGCCGCCAGCACCAACACTTCACACAAACACTACACACTCCTCCCTTTCGTCCCGAAACCAAAGCATCATCAGGATAGGCTCCGATTAAGGAAAACGCATCGTGTACCCGGTTGAATGGAATAGACCACCCTCTTTCTTACCGAGGTGTCGTACAATACAACTAAGGTAAGGTGACGTGAAGACCGATAAACTAGTAAATTACTTTACTCACATATTTCGCTTCTATACTCTTATTGTCAGCTATATCTTGTTTCAACGCCGTTAGTAACGGATCAACAATTTGGACTTGCTCTCTGGTGAGAAGTCCAAAGTGTAAATATAGATTAGTCACGTTGATTAATTCGCTTGGATCTACGTATGGGTTACCTATAATCAAACCCTGAAATATATAAAAATTAGCATAAATACATGGAGTCTTCTTCTCAGTCGTAACACTCTTGACAGAGTGGTCGTGGTTGACACTAAGTATTTTTATGGGTGGCAGATGTTGCTCGCCTCACGATGTCTCGCCATTTCTCCCTGTTCCTGCTCATTCTGGTGCACTTGTGTACACAAATACATGGAGTAAACGCGCGTAAACTAGCAGAGATACACTAAAGAATTGTAGATCTACAAAAATACTACAAAAACTCCGCGACAACACGTCTCTATCTCCTATGGTTAACTCACAATAACAACTTTTATGTTCAACATTTTAAATTGGGAATAATGTTTGTGACATCAATTTCTACGTGCACTTAGTTAAAATAAATATCGCACGCATAATAAATTGACCAAATTTGTTTTGAAAAAAAAAATTGTTTTGAGGCAAATTGCAATAAAGAGTAGCGCCTACAAAGTTTATGATTAAAAGAGACCCATAACTTGGTAGAGTGAGAAAACACTAGCTTTTTTAATAGACAGATAGCATTGAAATATGATTGAAAATGCATCTAACTGAATTAAGTCTAATTTTGGATTTGGTCACTTTGCCGTGTGGTATCCAGCTGAGTAGAGTAGACAACCCTAATTTCTTACTGAGGATTCGTTAAAGGCGACTAAGGTAATTTGCCCCACCGTGTGGTATGTGGTGTGGATTGAGTAGAATAGACCACCCTCTTTCTTATCGAGGGTCGTAAAATACGTAGCCAAATCCTGGGACAACTTGTTTATATCATGTTGTGCCGACCCCACTTACAGTGGGATAATTTTTTCTTTCTTTTTATTGGGATATCAAACAATTACACACTAGGATTACATATTTAAACTTAAATGAAATATTTATAATTATGTTGGTGTTTAACCCGCACCGTTACCCACGTATTAATTATTGTGTTAGAGAGTGTTTTCTTAGATAATGAGGTTATTATGTTTATAAGAGTTATGTTTTAACTGTCTCATTTAATTGATTTAATAATTTCGATAACTCTGTTTCTATATTGAACAGACGATAAAAAGAATATATCAAGATTTTCAAAATCATTGTTATATGATTGGCATATCCGTTGTAGTGGAGCACGTTTATATGCGTTCGTTTTGCAAATTTTAACAGCAAATAACTGGCGTTTTTTACATATACGCTGTGGACGGTGTACTGTGCTAAGACGTATTTCATTTGTTAAAGTGATACAATCAAATTTAATGATGGTAGGAGAATGTTTGGATTCGGTAACTACGAGTATATTACTGAGCGAGCGATATATGTATATCACACAAACAATTTGAGATAAATGATAAAAACAGTGTAATTGTAAATAGGAAATTCCAAATGATAAAAACAGTGTAATTGTAAATAGGAAATTCCAAATGATAAAAACAGTGTAATTGTAAATAGGAAATTCCAAAGTGAAATGCTGGGTTAACCAAGACGACGAATATATTGGGGAAAAAATAATAAGATAAATTAACAGAAATTATTTATAAGCACTTATTTACCCATTAAATTTTGCATGCAATACGCGTGTACCTCTAAGTTGATATCTGCATCCAACAATTCTTTATGTTTGTGAATCTCTATTGCCAATGACGGAACATATTTTCCCGCGTAAGACTCTCCTGCAACGAACAGCGGAGCTTTTCTGAGTTCGGGAAATATTTGGAGAAATTGCTTCACTACTTCGTATAAATGCTTGCCGTACTAAAATCAAAATACAGAAGTTACAATACAATTATTTCGCTGTAATCTGCGTTTGTCAAGAGAATCTAATGCTAAGTGTATGAAGCAAGCAACATTTACATACCTTATACATGCAGGACAAGTCACCACACGTATCACAAAACGCCGCCAACAGCAACACTTCACACAAGCACTACAACACTTATTACCACAGCCTTTACGGCAGTCACTACGATGTCATATTAAGTGTGTGTGGTGCTTGTGTAGTGTATTGATGTTTTGTGATAAGTGCGGTAACTAAACCTGCATTTATAAGATATGAAAATAATGATTTTCACACGTAGCATAACATAGATCTTCTTAACAAATTCAAATTCAAATAATTCTTTATTCAAAATAGTTTTTACAAACACTTTTGAAAAATAATGATATCATTACTTTTGGTTACAGAATAACATGCGTAAAAAACGCTGTAATAAAACATATCAAAAATATATTTTGGATTAATTAAGTTTATGAATTAACTAGCTTTTATACAACGTCGTTTGCGTGGACTGTTATCTCGTGATAATAGAGGATGTTTTTAACGTCATCCTATTCCTGTAGAATTTACAGGATGTCTATTGCCTATATGTTATTCCGGTGTATAAGGAATGAGTGTGCCAAATTTCATCGATATTAGTTCAGCGGATTCGCCGTGAAAGAATAACAAACATACATCCATATCACAAACTTTGGCATTTAAGTTTAAATCATTTATTCTCAAAAAAAGCCAATGGCCATTTACATGAGAACATAAACTCTTAACTAAATTAGGCTGTCACCAAAAGACCTGCACGTTTTTAATTTTCGTTTGACTGTTATAGTTGTAAATTATTTTAGTTATACTAGATTCTTCATTATTCTTGTTTTTCTTAAACTTTTATTCTGTGTTTATTTATATTCTTAATATTACTAGGATAGGTTTACTTACCGTATCCATATCTTTTGTAAATCCATTGGTATGTTCAGTGAAGCTATAACCAGTGCCGACCGGATTATCGATATAGACAATAGAATGGTTTTGTAACCATGAGTGTGGGTTTCCTGAAAAAAAAAATCCATTTTAAGCCATTTGATTAGATGATAAAAAAAAGCCGCGTGGTATCCGGCTGAATAGAATAGACCACCCTCATTTCTTACTGAGGTGTCGTAAAAGGCGACTAAGGTAAGTTGATCCGCCGTGTGGAATCCGGTTGAGTAGGATAGACCATCCTTATTTCTTAGCGATGTGTCTCAAAAGGCGACTAAGGTAAGTTGACCCGCCGTCTGAGTAGAATAGACCTACCTCATTTCTTACCGAGGTGTCATAAAAGGCGACTTAGGTAAGGTAACTGCCGTTTGATATTCGGCTGAGTAAAATATACCATCCTAATTTCTTAGCGAGGTGTCATAAAAGGGGACTAAGGTAAGTTGACCCGCCGTGTTGTATCTGGCTGAATAGAATAGACCAGGTTTCTTACCCAGGTATCCTAAAAGACGACTAAAGAAGGTTGACGTCAGGCTGGCACCCAGTCGTAAAAAAACTAGCCAAATCATTTAACAACATGTTTACAACATGCTGGCCTGACCTCACTCAAAGTGGGATAAGGGCAGGAGAATGATGAATGATGATTAAGCGATGAAATTGATCGTAAATAAGTTACTCTAACTTACTTTTTAGAATTCCTAAAGAATTATACTTAAACGGTCCCATTTCATCAAACAATCCAACCAAACTCGAAACACCGGGACCTCCTTGCAACCAAATTATCCAAGGCGTTACAGATACATTTTTCTTCTCCACGGGGAAGTACCAAAAGAACATATTTGAATTATACGTTCTATTTACCGTTATAAAGCCCGAATAACTTTCAAATCCTAAAAATACATCTGGATTGACCTTACAAGCATTGCGAGCTTCTGCAATTTGACCATTTTCAATATAAGGTGTTAATATTAAGGCAGTCCCATTGTTTATTTTTTCAGGAACATCACACCGTAATGTTTCATCTTCTATTATAGTATTATCTATTTCATTATTGTTTGTATTAGTACAATTGTTTGAATTAATATTAATAGATTTATTTCTTTCCTTTATATTGATTTCATTCGCAGATTTATCACGATTTTTTTTCACTGGTGCTTTTTTATTATCTTTGCCATAGACAGTTGTCTTTATATGATCTGCTGGTATAGATTTGGCTTTGACTTCTATAATATCATCATTTGATACATCTGGTAATGTATTGGAGTTATTTTGATAATTATTATTAAGTTGTTCTGAACTCATTTCATTTTTTGCTGTGATAAAGTTGTCGGAAATATCATTCGTCGATGAAACAACTTTTCCGTTACTGAAACATTATTTAATTATTTACTGTAGGTAGATTCTGAAGGTAGAACTGAGATGAGCCCACTAAAAACTGTCGTTATGATAAGAAAAGAAACATAGAGTTTTTATATTAGTTGTAGTTTTTATATGAGTAGGTAGAGTCAACCTAAATTGTGTTCATCAGTATAAAGAGAAAGCAATTGATACTTATTATCTCTCTCTTTTTTATGTGATTAGAGAAAGATAAGTATATGATTTTTTCCCTCTTATTATTTGTTGCGACACTTTAACAGGCCTAACTTTAAGTCCCTTTAGAATAATAAGTCTATATAAAAAGAAAAAAGTAGACCAGACCACAGATAAGTTACATAAAAGATATTATTCTTTAAACAAAATTGAATAAGAAATGACAATTACATATCTCTTAAAATTTGACACTTTCTAATAGCACTTCTTAATGCGATTTAGGAGAAATATATATTATAATTTTTATTATAATAAAATATTTCAAAAATTGTGTTCTTAATAAATACAAAAGTACAATTTTTATACTCTAGATATAAATATATATGAAATTTCAATGGACACGTATTGCGATATGTTTATTATGATTTATTTAATCGAACTTTTATCACGTACCAAAATAAATTCGTGATAAAAAGAACAAAGCTAAATATAGAAAAACTTACCCATTTGTCACTAAAAGTAGAAACAATATCACAGTTTCTTTCATATTGGTTTTTAATGTCACAAAAACAATATAATTAATGCATATTTAAAAAAAATACGCAATAACGTAAAATAATAATCACTCAAACATTAAAATAATTACGATCTATAATTCATTGAAATGACTGCCTCTTTCTCAATGGGACGTGGCATATCAGTAATATCGATTTGAACTATTTGATCCCGCTGCGTACAATAACATAACACATTTATATTTAGGTTGTTTTGTTTCAAGGTCTGAATGCGTGATGTAAAATAAATACATTTTTAATATCTCTAAACTTAAACCTTTTCATTTTTATAGACCACGCGTTGCTGTGGGACAGTCGGATTTCAAATTCCCTCTAAGCATACAACGGTTTAAAAAAATACTCCGATCGCGACCAAACTTTACAGAAACATCATCTGAAAATTTTATTAAAATCGGTCCAGCCGTTTCAGTGTCTATAATGGACATCCATACAAACATTCATTTTTAAAAGCGTCTCAATGTCCGATTCAGCTGAAAGTTTACGTACTGGTCTGCTCCACTCTACATTTAGCATTATATATATATTTTTACTTTATATTATATGTACACACACACACACACATATTATTATCATTTTTATAGGTCTTTTAGATTACATCGGATAAAAACTACAAGACAGTTTATAGAGAAATCTTCTGTTACAACATATATTAATTAAAGAATTGATTATATTAACATACGGGGGGGTCACATCGCGATAAGATCGCGTTAACTTTTTTTGACAGTTTCATCTACCGTAGTCATGAACTGACTATACAAAGATTATAAGATATAACTGACTATATAAAGATTACAGCGGCGCGTCGATTTCATTCCTGAGTACTATAGATATTATTTTTTTTACTACCCTTACTTGAACTTCACAATCCGCGTAAGGTCTCTCCCACAACATGTATATCATCAGATTATATAAGGGTAACTCGATTTTAGCGCAATGTGACTTGTAGGTTTATACAAAGTGCTATTCACAATACGACATTAAATGAATCCACTGATCATTTGTACGTAATAGATAACTTTGACATAATTCAATCTTCTAAAATATCGTCTAAAAAAAATTATGTTCGAAGAAAACAAGTATAATTCAATTGAGATCTAGTTTTGTTAGTAATGGTGGACTGTTTAAAAAAAAACAGGAGAAAAGAAATTTTTTTTTTTTGCCTCGCACTTTACCATAAGTTTTTAGGTCAAGGTTTTTTAATTTCGTGTGTCGTAATAAGGTGAGATCGTTGATCTCTGTTAACGGTGTTTATTTTTTTTAAAAACGTAAAATAATTCCTGTGGTTAAAATACTTCGCTGAATTAACTGATTTTTTTTATGTAGGGTGCTCTGCGATTTTGTCGTGGTCTCTATCTCCTGATGATGCTTCGGTTGTGGGGCGAAACGATTGTTGAGTTAGTGATAGTGAACGTGTGTATTATGATAGCGGTAGTGGGATTTTGTGCATGTGTTTTTAAGTATCCTACATGTATCAGGTATGAAAACGGTTTGTCTACTCTACATTTAGCATTATATATATTTTATATTTCACTTTATCGCGGATTATAGAAAAATAATTTTATTTTGAGATACTTTTGCTTAGGTTAGGTTGTTATTTTTATATACTTACTAGTAATATCTCGCGGTTTCACCCGCTAGTCGGACTATAGATTTATTTTTGTGAAATATTTAAAAGTTTCCGTAGCACATACAATAACAGATTTTTATGACTAATTTATTTACACTTTATTACATTTTTATTGCGGATCCCTATTTTTTTTAATGTATCATAATATAGCCTATGTTGCTAAGTAAAGATGCAGCTTTTCAATGGTGAAAGATTTTTTGAAATCGGTCCAGTAGTTTTGTGTGGAAACATTACAAACATATCTACAAATTTTTCCTCTTCATAATATTAGTATAGATTAGATACTTTTATACGTCCTGTGGTATCCGGCAGAATAGAATAGTACCACCCTCAATTCTTACTGAGGTGTCGTAAAAGGGGACTAAGGTAAGTCGACCCGCCGTGTGGTGTCCGGCTGAGTAGAATTGACCAACCTCATTGCTTACTGAGGTGTCATAAAAGGCGACTAAGGTAAGTTGACCGACCGTGTGATATACGGTTTATTAAAATAGACCACTCTTTCATACCGAGATGTCGTAAAATACGACTAAGGTAAGTTGACGTCAGGCAGGCGGCCGGTCGTAAAAACGCAGCCAAATCATGTAACAGCATGTTTATAATATCTTGTGCGCGACGCCACTTATAGTGGGATAAGGGCAGGAGGATGATGATTATATACTTTTATGTAGGGTGTTGAAGTGTGTAGCTGACTAAAATTAAAATTAATTTCCTATAGTCGGAACCGCCTTCTGTAGTAAAAAAAATTAAATATATGTATTTAAAAATAAAGAACGGAGTGGTTCTTAACAAAATCTTGAACGAAATCGACTTGGAATGTGTTGTAACTGCCAAGAGGCTGATCATGCGTCCAACGAGTAACCAGGTTTTGTATCGGCGCCGGTTTATCCTGAGGCACGAGGTGGCCAGCACCTCGTATCATGACTTCAGTAAGCCGACCCCCAGTTTTATGATACCTAGAACGAAATTTATTCCTTTAGAAGGGGTCTTCTCACTCGCCCGAAGGCGGGTGGCGTACTTCTTACCCTGGCCATTCCTCGCAGGTCTTAAACCTGCTTGTTTATTTAGGCCTGTTGGTCTAGGCTCTGGCCAAATGGCTTGAGCCTGAGGGGGATATGTCGTGTTCTTTCCTTGAACGAAGGAAACGATGTGTTCCCTTCATTCTCTTCGTGGGTGTCTTATCCGTGGGGTGTCAAGTTAGGGGTCTTGTCTGTCCAGTGGGGTGTCAAGTTAGGGGCCTTCTCAGTCAAGTGGGGTTTCAAGTTAGGGGGTGATGTCAGTTCAGTGGGGAGTCTACTCACTATTTATCCTTTTTTAATTACACGTTGAGGTTATTGCGTAGAGCGACAGATGGCGTTTGTTTGTCTCTTTATTGTACGCACAGAAATAGTAATACGAAAATGTATTGGTACTTTAGTTTCAAATTCAAATTATACAAATAGACTGTTTTCAGTTCTTCTGAGTCGTCAAATGTTTTTAAAGAAGATACAACTAATTCAGAACTTTGCTCCTACCGAGAAGAATCAGGAAGAAACTCGGCGGATAATCTTTTCAACAAAAAATAATTATAATTTCATTGATGTTTACAAGTAATCGTTGCAGCTTGGTACTTAGCTGACTGCAGTTAGGATAAACATATCCTAAGATAGTAACAACTATCACTCAAAACTCACTATTAAAGTGATCTAAGTCAAAATTAATCTTAATTGACTTAGATACACTGTTTTCTGTGTTAGATACATTATTTCAATGTCATGTATGACATCACGCTACAAACTATAAAAATGTATAAGTTAAATCTATCTTAAATAACTTACACGCTAGGACTATACAAATCATGCCCACGTGGAATGGCCCCAAGAATGCTGGCAGCGTTTCCGCGCTGAATCGCTAAGCTGATTCTTTGTGCGAAAAAGGAGCCAGCCCTCTTGTCACTTGAAGAGGCAATCAACCGATGTGTTAAAACGGATAAAAAAAATTTTGCACTTTAACTCCATGGCCCTAGGAAGTTAAAAAAAGTTGTGTTTTCTTGCTCTACCAAGTTATGGGTTTCTTTAACACTCACGAGCCTTGCAGAGCTAAGTTTAATTCCAATTTGCCACAGAACACCTTTTAGATTAAGTCACTTTAATACTGAGCTTGCTTTAGGTGTTTGTAGGGTTTTAATTTAAAAAATCATTATTATTAAGGCTATCCAGCTTCTCGATAACACTGGACTCGTAAGGAGACTTAAAAGGACAAAACCTTTTGAGTTAGTTTAATATAGTAATAGTGTAGTGTAGTGCTAGTGCTACTTGAAAGAACACAAGAACAAAGTGTCTCACATACTAAGAAAGACTAAGATAAGTCACTGGACCTATTCTTAGATATAAGTTAATTTATAAGTTTAGGTAATCTTTGAGTTGCTTATTAGCCTCTATGCTAGATCGCAACATCAATAAAGTACTTCCTTTTGGTTGTTCTTAATAATAGCAAAAAAAAAAAAATTATTATTAAGTGACATTAATGGCGTTAGTGGAACTTTAAATAAAGTATAAGAATGGATGAAAGATTCTATAGGTCGGTTTCGTCATTTCACTTACCCAGCAAGATGATTATCGAAAAAGTAAGGATATCTAATCGCTTCCAGAAATTCCGAGGCACCGTCCCACTTCCAGGTGCGATAATGCTCCGATGTAAACACACACGGTAGCATCTGGTCTAATTGTCCGCTACGACAAAATTTCATTACATTTGTAAGGCATTCCAATTCAATTGTCTATATCTATACTAATATATAAAGCTAAAGAGTTTGTTTGTTTGAAAGCGCTAATCTCAGGAACTACTGGACCGATTTGAAAAATTCCTTCAGTTTACTCAGCGCACACAAGGAAAGCTTTGAATGTTGCCGTTTTCGTAACATTTTTTATTACATCAGTTTAAAAACACTGTTAAAAAGAGGTTGATCCAGAAAGCCTACTATACTGTTGAGGATTACTTAGAAGATAAGAATGTGTGGATATAGCTCGCCTAGACCCTGTACAAGACAGTAATGACTAAATGTAACTAGTAATAAGAATTATATTTTTAAAAGAGCAACCGCCGAATTTTTTGTTGGCTCTTCTCGGTGGAACAGCTTTCCGAACCAGCAGTAGAGTTGACGATTCAAAGCACTTGTTTACAAGTTTATTTAAATAAAGAATACTTTGAATTTGAATTACTGCTCCTCTCCTATTCATCTTAGCGTGATATTATATATTTATAGCCTTTCTCGATAAATGGACTATCTTACACTGAAATAATTTTTTAAAATGGTCTAGTAGTTCCTGAGATTAGCGCTTTCAAACAAACAAACAAACAAACAAACAAACAAACAAACAAACAAACAAACAAACTCTTCAGCTTTATATATTACTATAGATAGATTAAAACAAAACACAAGAACGCTAAAAAACAAACGATATGAGTACTTGAAAAATGCTTACCAATAAGCCAGTACCCGATAATTGTTAAGGAGTTCTTCAAACAATGACGTAGCGCTGCTTAGAAAATCATTAGACATAGCAAAATTAACAGAGACATTTAATAAAGAGTGCTTGATGTCACCCACGTGCAAAGCTCTCTTTATATCTGATTTACGGAGATATTCTACGTAGTGGCCAAAAATGATTTCATCTTTCAAATAATTAAAGGCGTGCTTCTGATGCGTTAAGAATAACATAGTAAAGATGAGGTAGCTCCATTTCTAAAAAAAACAATATCTCTATGTAATCAAGATTAAAATTAAAAAAAGAATAATTTATAGAAGCAGGGCGTTACTTTGCGAAACGCCATAGTACAGAAGTTACAATAATTTTATTTCGCTGTTTCCGCGTTTATTAAGAGGCATAGTATAGGCTCCACGAACAAAATCGTAATGCATTACTATTTTGTTAGTGGAGCCTATCCTGCTGATGATGCTTCGGTTACGGGGCGTAACGATCGTAGAGGTAGTGGTAGTGAGTGTGTGTAGTGTTTGTATGGAGTGTTGGTGTTGGCGGCGTTTTGTGAAACAAACGCGGATTACAGCAAAAAAATTTTATTGTAACTTCTTTAAAGTAAGCTGTGGTAGCCCAGTGGTAATACCGTGTGACTCCTTCGAGGAGGTCACGGGTTCAAACCCGGGCAGACACCAATGAGTTTTTCTGTTAAAACTTATGTGTCTAATTGATAATTGCAATTTATCACACGCTTTCCGGTGAAGGGAAACATCGTGAGGAAACCTGCATATCTCTAGAGAATTCTAGGGATATGTGTAACCTACCAATCCGCATTGGAGCAGCGTGGTAGGTCTTAGCTCCAACCCTTCTCTCCAAAAACGGAGAGAAGAGGCCTATGCCCAGCAGTGGGATAGTAAGAGGCCGCTACTCTCTCTCTCTAACTTCTTTAAAAAGGATAAAAGTCGTGAATTCAATGTATAAAACCACTGCTTTAGAATTAGCAGGATTTCTATAGCCTTTACGTTATTCCGGTGTGTAAGGAATAATTGTGCCAAATTTCATCTATATTGGTTCAGCAGATTCGTTGTGAAAGAGTAACAAATATACATCCATATTCACAAACTTTCGCACTTATAATATTAGTAGGATATCAATTATACCAAATTGTGATAGCTCAGCGGTGACACCGTGCGACTCTTTCGAGGCGGTGACGGATTCAAACCCCAGGCAGGCAGGCACCAATGACTTTTCTATGAAAACTTGTGTCTAATTGATAATTGAAATTTACCACACGCTTTTCGGTGATTTGCGGAACGTATCGCCTAATTCTGTAAACAGTATATTTAACTCACGTGTTTCGCTTCCGGGCTGTTTTTGTTAGCTATTGCTTGTTGAAAAGCCTTCTGTAATGGAGCCACAATTTTTATTTGCTCTCTGGTGAGAAGTCCTAAGTGCAAATACAGATCAGTCACGTTCGCTATTTCACTTGGGTCTACGTATGCATTACCTATCATAACACCCTGCAATATTAAGTTAGATTTATTATCATGAGAGTATAGGCATTTAGGTCTAATCTATATATAAGTTGGAAGCTAAAACTTTATACCCCTTAGGCAGGAGATGTGATTTTTCATAATTAAAATAAAGATTACTTACTACTACTTTTGCCGTTACAGCAGTTTAAAAACACTATTAATAAAAGGCTAATACAGAAAGCCTAATATTGAGGATTTATTTATTTATTTATTCCTTAAAACTACTGACAGAATTACATGTGTAACTAAAGTAACATGGTTATATTTCCTAGGGTTGCTAATGACATATAAATCTAATTAAAGGTAGTCACAGCGTGCTTAAAAGGTAACAAACATACAATAACTTATTAAAGATTATTTAGATGATAAGAATGCGTAGACATAGCTCACTTTCATCACTTTTCCACTCTGTACAAGACAGTAATAACTAAATGTAACTAGTAATAAGAATTATATTTTTAAAAGAGCAACCGCCGAGTTTCTTACTGGATCTTCTTGGTAGGAACAGCTTTCCGAACCAGCAGTTAGAGTTGACGATTCAAAAGCTATAATTTACAAATTTATTTGAATGAAGAACATTTTGAATTTAAATTTTGTGAAATCACATAGATAAGTGCAAATAAATAACTCTTTATAGCTGGTCGTACCGACGTTACGACATTAAATGAATTCACTAATCACTTTAAAAATTTACGAGGAATATTAGTGTATTGAAAAACAAACATTTTACCTTCAAGTTGACATCTGAGTCTGGTAAATTTTTATGTCTGTGAATTTCTATAGCCAACGCTGGTACATACTTTCCGGCATAAGACTCTCCTGCGACGAACAATGGTGCTTTTCTTAGTTCGGGAAATATTTGGAGGAATTGCTTTAGTGCTGCATATAAGTGTTTACCGTACTAAAAAAAATTGAATCGATTAAATAATTTATAGAATTAGTGGTGAATATGTGCAGTGCTTGTGTATTGTTGTGTCATCGGTGTCGGGTAGTGCATGAGTTCTTACAAATTATGCATGTATCAGGTATGAGAACGAATAGTACACTCTACATTTAGCATTACATATATTTTCTTTTATCGCGGATTATAGCAAAATATTTTTCTCATTACTTTTGTATTATGGACCTTCGCAAAGTAACGTCTAATTCTATAAATTACAAAAGTAACAATAAAATTATTTTGCTATCCTCCAAACAAGTGTTACACATGTTACCACATCGATTCTTATACCAGTTCGAAACGCTGACATCCACTGAGAAGAACTGGCAAGAAACTCAGTGGTTGGTCTTATCACAAATAGTAATTATCGGAGTTTAGATTTTAATAACACTAAACACTTAATGTAAGTAGACGCGGATAGAACTCATCATCATCATCTGGTGCCATCTTCAGAATGAAGTTCGGAGGTCAGCAGGAGAAAACTCTTCCCATCGAGTGCCATCTTTTTTGTTTCATAGTATCTAAGTCCAGTCCACTCTCTTATATTATCGAACCATTTAAGACGTTGCTTTCCAGGTGCTTTCTTGCCGTGCATATTTCCTTCTAGGATCAATCTAGGAAATTGAAACCGGAATCCTTTCTGGAGATGTCCGAAAAAGGCAACCTTTCTTTGCATGACATGGATCTACTCACTATCATTACAACGAGACAGTAACACTAATTCAACCTGCTTATTTAGCCAAGATAGGTAACACGATCTAAACAGGTGGGTGTTTAATAATCGTACAATTCAAGCTTTACAGCGAGATTCCAAGTGATGAAACGATTTAGACGCGTAAGCGTCTAATAGCCGTATTAGTCGAGTTTTACAACAAGATTGGCTTCGTTATAGCAAGTTCAGCCTAAGTAAAAGCGGGCCCCTACTTTGTTTTTATTGGTCACTACATTGCCGCGCAACCAGTATTCTCGGTATAAAAACTAAAGAGATGACATTTGACTATTTCAGTCCCGTAACATATATGGTCTAAAAAAATACCGTACATAGCTCGGTCAACCAAATATTTATTTAAAATCGAGTTATACCTTCGACGCGGCTAGGTTCAGTGTTAAAACCTCAATGTGTCTTGTGTAACTTCTGTAAGACATAAAGACATGCCGTTGCATTTGTGCTATTAATATGGAAACATACTTCAATTTTATTTTTGATGATAAGTGATACATTACCACGCCGTGTGGGATCCGGCTGAATAGATAGGTACTTTTCTTAGTACCACGCTCATTTCTTACCGAGGTGTCGTAAAAGGCGACTAAGGTAAGTTGACCCGTCGTGAGGTATCCGGCCGAGTAGAATAGACCAACCTCATTTCTTACCGACGTGTCCTAAAAGGCGACTAAGGGAAGTTGACGTCAGGCAGGCAGCCGGTCGTAAAATACGTAGCCAAATCATATGACAACATGTTTGTAATATGACCCCACTTAGAGTGGGATAAGGATAATGATAAAAGATACATTACCGTATTCATATCTTTTGTAAGGCCATCGACACTTTTAGTGAAACTATATCCAGTCCCAACAGGATTATCGATGAATAATAGAGAATGATTTCTTAACCAAGTATATGGGTTTTCTGGAAAAAAAATTGTTTTTTTAAAACTTTATTTGACAATTCAACTCATCTTCTTCTATATATATAAAACTAAATGTTTGTCTGTATGTCCTTCATATACTCCGAAACGGCTGGGCCAGGATTTAATTAAATTTTCAGACATTCTTTAGAACGACCCAACAGAAGTTAAGTGGCGATCGGAGCATTTTCTTTACCTGTTGAGTTCTATTTCGAGGGGAATTCGAAATCAGACTAAGCCACAACAACACATAGCCGGACAGCTAGTCAATACATATTATAAAATAAAATCCCTAAAAGCCGTCTGTATGTGCTTTATTTTCTCAAAATATATTGAACGGATTTTCGTACGGTTTTTACTAAAAGATATTACGATTTTATGTCAAAAATGTTAAAGAGGGTCGCGTGGTTGTAAAAACACACTCCTTCTGGGAGGGGGCCCTACTTGCATGCGCCGCGTAACCTAGTAAAGAGATGTACTAAATTAACGTACTAGAGAATTATATATCTACAAAAATGCTATAAAAAAGTCCGCGATAGCATATCTCTTTCTCTTACGGTTAAATAATTTATAAAATTAGGCGTTACTTTCCAGAGATCCATAATACAAAAGTAATAATAAAATTATTTTGCTATAATCTGCGATGATTCATCAACATCGCGGATTATAGCAAAATAATTTTAATATTACTTATGTCTTACGGTTAACTCACAATCTTATAGTTTTACTCACTGATTTTATGTTCAAAATTTCAATTTGGGAATTTTTTTGTCACATTGAATCCACGCGGGCGAATCGCTGGCACAGATAGTAGTCTGGCACAGTAATAAATAACTGAAGTATCACTTACTTTCTAATTTTCCAGACGAATCAAACCTAAACGGTCCTATTTCCTCAAACAATCCGAACAAACTGGAAACGCCGGGTCCACCTTGCAACCAAATGATCCAAGGTGTTTCGCTTACATTTTTCTTTTCCACTGGGAAATACCAAAAGAACATATTTGAATCATAGGTTTTATCCACTGTGAAATAACCTGAATAACTTTCAAATCCCATAAATACATTCGGGTTAACCTTAGAAGCTTCCCTAGCTTCAGCTATTTGACCATTTTCTATATATGGTGTTAATATTAATGCAGTTCCGTTATCGACTTTTTCAGTATCACAATTTAATGATTCATTATCGATTATATTATCAACTATTTCATTGTTTATATTTCTATGAACACATTCTGCTGATTTCTTTGAAGTTATATCATCACTCTTTGATTCTTTGATATTTGTGGATTGAATATTTATAATTTTAGTATCGTTATGAGCAATATCATTTGAATCTTTTGAATGTGGTGCATTTTGCGTTATGACGTTGTTTAAAATGTCGTTGTCTTTAGATAAAATCACCTTTCCATTACTGAAAAAAATTTAACTGATTAAACAATATCACACATGTTTTATATACCGCCGTGTATCCTAGGTAGTGAAAATAATAGACCACCCTCATTTCTTACCGAAGTGTCGTTAAAGGCGACTAAGGTAAGTTGACCGGTCGTTAAATAACTAGCCAAATCATATAACAAAATGTTTAAAAATGATGTGCCTACCCCATTTAATTTCTTAGTAATAAGAATTATATTTTGAAAAGAACAACTGCCGAATTTCTTGCTTGCTCTTCTCGGTAGGAACAACTTTCCGAACCAGCAGTAAAGTTGACGATTCAAAAACACTTTTTTACAAGTTTACTTGAATACTACTAATATTATAAATGCAAATTTTTTAAGAGTGTGGATGTATATTTGTTACTCTTTCACGGCGAATTCACTGAACCAATATAGACAAAATTTGGCACAATTATTAATTTATTACACCGGTGTACCATAAAGGCTATATATATCCTGTTAATTCTTCTAGGATGACATAGAAAAGCTATTACAAACGTACGCAATCTATTAAAACAGTCAACGCAAACGTAGTTGCGAGTACTAGAATAAGAGGCGCCCAAAATGAATCCATCGAAAAAAGAGAAAGTAAATGCTACCTGTCTCTTTTTTATGTTAATTAGACAAAGAATTCTATCTTCCTCTCGTATTATTGGACACTTGCATTCACAGATCTATATTTACGGCTCTCCTACTTAATGAATAATAACTGCATGTAAAAATATTAAATTGAATAAACAACTTACCATAGCGTCACTAAAATTAAACAAAGCTTTACAGTTATTGTCATTGTTATTCTTTGCAAATACTTTAAATGGCCGTTTATGTTTTAATTAATGTTATGAAAACTATAACATGTTATTACTAAACACGAGCGTACAATAAATTAAACGCCTTTTCCTTGATCGAACAGTCGACGTATGTCAAGTCTAATATACACTATCAAGATGAACTATTTGATCCCGGCGCGATTAATAACATCATATATGTAATTAATAACATCATATAAGCTTTGCCAGCAGCTTCGTCCGCATAAAAATCAGTGTTACAATTTTTTTTTCCGAATTGAAATTTTGAACATAAAAGTAGTTATCGTGAGTTAATTATAAAAGATTTTTGAATAACTTTCACCGTTTACTTAACGCACGCAAGGGTAGCTTTAAATTTTGCCGTTTTCGCAATATTTTTCATTGCTGCTCCTCTCCTATTCATCTTAGCGATTTTATATCGTCCTTAGCCTACCTCGATAAATGGACTGGAAATCTTACACTCAAAAGAATTTTTAAATCGGTCCAGTAGTTAGTCCTGAGATTAGCGCGTTCAAACAATCAAACAAACTTTCAGCTTAATATGTAGGTATATTATTATAGTATAGATATACGTAAGTTTTATTTTACAAATTCTCTACGAAAGAATAAGGAAAATAACATAATAATGAGGAAAAAAGCTAATGAGGTAAGTCGACCAACCGTGTGGTATCCGGTTGATTAGAATAGAATACACTCTTCCTTACCGTAAGAGACGCCAGGCAGGTGGCTGGTTGTAAGATACATAGCCAAATCATGTGACAACATGTTTATATGTTGTGCCGACCTACTTAGTGAGACAAGGGAAGGAGGATGATTACCTATGTTACTGACGCTATATTTATATATATTTGATCTAAAAGCTTTGCGATTTTGGTCGTGGAGTCTATCTCCTGATGATGCTTCGGTTGCGGGGCGAAACGATTGTTGAGTTTGTGATAGTGAACGTATATAGTGCTTGTGTATTGTGGTGGCGGTGATGGAGGTTTGTGCATGTGTTTTTACGAATCCTGCATGTATCAGGTATGATGACCGATTGTCCACTTACATTTAGCATTATATATATTTTCTATTTTACTTCATCGCGGATTATAGCAAAATAATTTTATTATTACTTTTGTATTATGGATTTCCGCAAAGTAACGCCTAATTCTATAAATTATATATTTGATCTATTTATCTGAATTTATGAATATGTTTTATATAATTATTAATAAAATACAAGTATGTGGAGATTGACGAAATTTATTACATAAAATATATGTAGGTACAATTTAATTAACATTTACTGCTCATTAAATAACTTCACTGAATCCCTGAGATTTCTTGGACTATGTGTAACCTACATTGGTGTTGTGTCCAATCTTTAGTACTTCACCCCTAAATCTTTATTACAGGCTTTTGTTTTGACTTGATATTACTTCATAATTTCAATAAATATATATACATACATACATATACATAGTTCTTTTTTATACTCTCTTTAAAAAAGATGGATTTAAATTCATATACCTCAAGCCTACTAAATTCCAGACCTATCTATCGTAGATTATTAAAATAGGACAAAGTAAGACTTGACTCTACAATTGTCTATTTTTTTCTTAAGCCAATAGAATCACTTAAAACTTTAGATCCTAAAAATTCATAGCTATCTATTTGCCCAATTATTAATTAAAACATCTCTAATAACTGCCATAACATCGCTCAGTCTTGTTATTTCAGTTGCTATTGTTTGCAACGAACCATTCATCCGTTCGATCTTTTCCAATTTCTCTTTTTCTAAACGTATAAATTCCTTTGCGTCTCCACAATCTGCGAAAAAGCGTATCTTAAATTAATGTACCATATTCTCAAAATGATGACATAATAAAAGTACGCAACCTTTTACGATAGCTACGCCTTGTCGCATGCGTTTCCGATGAAATCTCCCAGGCGACTTGAGTTCTTATGACAATATGTATTAATATCAACTTTTATATTTCAATTAGGGCCGGTTTTTCAATCGCCAGGTAAAACGTCAAATGACTACTTGACGAATAAAGTTATCGATCCTATATTCTGAGGAATAAACAAAATGTATTTTTCAATGGTCAAATAACGAACGAATAGCTATCCGTCAACTCTATTGGCAAATGCGTTATTTTAAGTAACTATACACTGTCCATTATATTAACCATCTTTTGACAGATTGACGATAGTGATGTCCTAAAGATTCTCGTATGCGATACCATTCCGATTATAGTACCTACTATCATTAATCGAATTACGTACCTAAGTAATTCGATTAATGATAACCTACGTAAACTAGATTACTACTTGAGAAAAGAAATTCCAACTTTGGGAAAACTTATTGTTTCTTTGAAAAGAAGTGGTCTATTTCATGGTGAAAAATCTTCTTTGGTCAAAGTTTTGAACACAATTGGCTTTTCATATAAAAAGTTAAATAAAAGAAAATTATTAATGGAACGCACAGATATAGCTATAGCACGTTGTGATTTTTTAAGAGAGGCAAAGAAAATACAAGATTGGGCAAATATTGTTTTCACGGATGAAACATGGCTCAACGCTAACCACACACTATCTCGTTTCTGGACTGATGATACTGCTGATTCCACTTCCTCAGTACCAATGGGAAAAGGTGAGCGCCTAATCATTTGCCATGCAGGTACAGCAAAAGGATTTGTACAAGACGCACTGTTGGCATTTAAATCGAAGAAATCAAATGACTACCACGAAGAGATGAATGCAAATGTGTATGAAGAGTGGTTCAAAAAAATGCTCATTTCATTGGAAGAACCATCAATAATTTTTATTGATAATGCGCCCTACCACTCCCGTCAAATTGACAAAATGCCAACACAGGCTAATAAAAAGCATGAAATAATTAATTGGCTTCGGGACAATGGAGAAAATGTGGACGACTCAATGTTAAAAGTTGAATTAATAAAAATATTAAAAACCAAAAAGAGAGCAAAACGCTATGTAATCAATGAAATGGCAGCAGAATATGGCCATACTGTTCTTCGGATTCCTCCATACCACTGCCAGTACAACGCAATAGAACTTATATGGGCACAAGTAAAAGGGCATGCTGCGAGATGCAATACAAGCCCCCCATTCACAGCGAATAAAATGTTGCAATTGCTAAAAAATGCTTGAACCCACGTAACGGCCGAGAACTGGGCAAGTGTGGTGGAAAGAACTAAAAGAGTAATATTCTCTGATTGGGAACGTGATATTATCAGTCTTTTGACAGCTCACGCTCATTAAGTTTTGTATTGCTTACGTACAAATATCATACAAATAATATTTGTACTTTATGGATGGGTACCGCCCACTTAGTGATGTCACACATAATGGGTTACTACGATTATGCCACAGATTAAAAATAATCGGTAGAAATCGATGTTACGAGTATTAAAAGACATTTAATAACATTATATAAAGTTTTACTTTCTTCTTAGTTAATACATGAATACAAATAAAACAATCAGGATATTTTAATTTATTTTATTAGCACGAGTCGTCGGAATGATAATCAACACTAGACTCCTCCGATGAGGAGTCTTCAGTAGCAGTTATTATTAGCTCTTGTGTAGATAATATATTATCAAACGCAATATCACGTTCCCAATCAGAGAATATTACTCTTTTAGTTCTTTCCACCACACTTGCCCAGTTCTCGGCCGTTACGTGGGTGCAAGCATTTTTTAGCAATTGCAACATTTTATTCGCTGTGAATGGGGGGCTTGTATTGCATCTCGCAGCATGCCCTTTTACTTGTGCCCTTATAAGTTCTATTGCGTTGTACTGGCAGTGGTATGGAGGAATCCGAAGAACAGTATGGCCATATTCTGCTGCCATTTCATTGATTACATAGCGTTTTGCTCTCTTTTTGGTTTTTAATATTTTTATTAATTCAACTTTTAACATTGAGTCGTCCACATTTTCTCCATTGTCCCGAAGCCAATTAATTATTTCATGCTTTTTATTAGCCTGTGTTGGCATTTTGTCAATTTGACGGGAGTGGTAGGGCGCATTATCAATAAAAATTATTGATGGTTCTTCCAATGAAATGAGCATTTTTTTGAACCACTCTTCATACACATTTGCATTCATCTCTTCGTGGTAGTCATTTGATTTCTTCGATTTAAATGCCAACAGTGCGTCTTGTACAAATCCTTTTGCTGTACCTGCATGGCAAATGATTAGGCGCTCACCTTTTCCCATTGGTACTGAGGAAGTGGAATCAGCAGTATCATCAGTCCAGAAACGAGATAGTGTGTGGTTAGCGTTGAGCCATGTTTCATCCGTGAAAACAATATTTGCCCAATCTTGTATTTTCTTTGCCTCTCTTAAAAAATCACAACGTGCTATAGCTATATCTGTGCGTTCCATTAATAATTTTCTTTTATTTAACTTTTTATATGAAAAGCCAATTGTGTTCAAAACTTTGACCAAAGAAGATTTTTCACCATGAAATAGACCACTTCTTTTCAAAGAAACAATAAGTTTTCTCAAAGTTGGAATTCTTTTCTCAAGTAGTAATCTAGTTTACGTAGGTTATCATTAATCGAATTACTTAGGTACGTAATTCGATTAATGATAGTAGGTACTATAATCGGAATGGTATCGCATACGAGAATCTTTAGGACATCACTATCGTCAATCTGTCAAAAGATGGTTAATATAATGGACAGTGTATAGGTGGTTGGGTCTTTGTTTTATATTATACTAGCAATCGCCATTCGCTCCGCCCGCGTGCAAAGATTAAAACCGTATATACTCTTATGATAACCATAGAAATGGTTAAAGTGGGTTAACTTTAAAAGCTAGACATATGCTTCCGCGGACTTTTATTTAGAACTTTTAGAGGGGAACAATTTTGTAATACATTATTTTTGAATAACTATCACCGTTTACTCAGCGCACGCCGGGAAAGCTTTAAATTTTGCCGTTTTTGTAATATTTTTTATTGCTGCTCCTCTCCTATTCATCTTAGCGTGATGTTCTATAGCCTATAGCCTTTATCGATAAATGGACTGTCTTACACTGAAAGATTTTTTCAAATCGGTCTAGTAGTCCCTGAGATTAGCGCGTTCAAACAATCAAACAAACTCTTCAGCTTTATATTAGTATAGATAAATATAGTACAAAGTATACCTGCATCATTGCAATTTTCGAAAGAGCTTATTCTAGGTTTCTTCTCATATTGACCGCTTAGTTCTGAACGGTCGTCAAAATTATTAAAATCTCTCGACAAGCGCCGCCTCTTACTACTCCTAGTTAACCTGGGTTGTTCTGTAAAAAAGTATAGAGAATTAAGTTCCCTAGTCGCCTTCCAGATCTTGGCGTATTGCACTACTGAAAAAAAAAAAGGTAAGTGCACTAGTAATTGCTCATTGAGTTGACCGTTTTGTATGAAATTTTAAATAATAAGCGTTTTCCTTGTTGTAGCTAATAAAAAATATTAAACGATAGGCTACAGTTCTGAGGTTTTGGACCGTTGTTAATAGATGGCAACAGGTAATTACAAATATATTTTGTTATTAGCTACAACGAACAAAACGCTTATTATTTATAATTTCATACAAAACGGTCAACTACTAGTGCATGGTCAATTACTAGTGCACTTACCTTACCCCATATTATGTTTATGCCCTTTAATATAAACTTAAAATAGATATCAGTAGCATTGACCGCGCGTATCACAATCGTATCGGTATATACAATCGGGTCTTTCATATACACTAGTGCGAGTTTTTTTTAAATTGCTCGATCGCAGTAGCTTAATCCTAATTTTTACGGCGTTGGAACAGCGGTTACTAGATGTCGCTGGTAGCGTCATACAAATTGGTCTTACGCTAATGCGATCGAGTAGGTTACAAAAACTCGCACTAAGCACACGGAATTTGAACAAAATCAGGTCTCTAGTGGAATAAACTTGGTCATACGATACCATGTTCCAAAAAAAGCGATATTATACGGTCGTCATTTTCCTACC
Organism: Morpho helenor; assembly: GCA_029227775.1. NCBI lineage: Eukaryota > Metazoa > Arthropoda > Insecta > Lepidoptera > Nymphalidae > Morpho > Morpho helenor. The sequence continues at coordinate 15,119,084 of JARGCU010000025.1, forward strand.
CTTATTAGGTTGGCACGACATGTTACAAACATGTTGTCATATGATATGGCTACGTATTTTACGACCGGCCGCCTACCTGACGTCAACTTACCTTAGTCGTATTTTACGACGCCTCGGTAAGACAGAGTGTGGTCTATTTTACACAACCGGATACCACACGGTGGGTCAACTTACCTTTGTCGCCTTTTACGACACCTCGGTATGAAATGAGGTTGGTCTATTCTACTCAGCCGGATACCACGCGGCGGGTCGACTTTCCTTAGTCGCCTTGGCGTTGGCTTTGGCGTTGGCGTTGGTTATACGATACCATGTTCCGAAATAGCGATATTATATGGTCTTGGATATAATATATTCGGGGGTTATATATAACTAGACTAACACTATGCAATGGAGTATCGATTTTCTTTCTGGACCTTTTGCCGAGTTTCTTTCTGGTTCTTCTCGGTAAGAACAACATTCGGAACCAGTTGTAGCTTCAATCATATTAATACTTGACGATTCAAAAGTGCTTGAAAGAGATTATTTGAATAAAGATTATTTTGATTTGATTCGATATCATGGTGGGTCTAAGCCCCAATCTTATTCCTTGAACGCCGTTTGCTTAGTAGTGGAATAGTAACAGGTCTATAATAAAAAAATATATTTCAGGATAGAAAATAGATTTAAAAATAATCATCCGAACTATTTTATATTTGAAGATTTAATTATTGATGTGTTCTTTGCTAAAATTTAATAACAGATGATATTGGAGTCTTAATTTTACTACAAGCAAATAAATATACAACCTTATTTAGTTTTAAGAAACAAAAATGTTTTGTTCATATACACTACAATCAATATTAAATTTTGTTCATATACATTACAATCATATTTAAATATTTTATGCTTCCTCTAACCTGCTATCACTAAGACCGTGGGCAACTGCCACGAGCCTAAGCAGTGGTTTTAGGAAAACTGTGTTAAAGAAAATATACTACCTATATCCAAGTTGGAGTCATTATCTTCAGTTGGTTCTTTAGTATCAGGAGCTATTGAATCCTGGAGAGGGTGTTTTAATTTAGTTTAACATTATGACAATTAAAATAGTGACAAGTGAAGATTATTTGGATGATAAAAATGCCTGGGTTTAAAAACTTTTTCAGCTTCATACAAGACTGCAGTTTAATAATATATAAATAAATGAAATAAAAAGAACTTTATTCAACAACATATTTCATACATTTAACATTTCAACAAAATCAACAGATATTATTTAAATTATAGTACCTGGCTGACGGAGCCTTGCTCAGTAATTTATAAAATGATATAAAAAAATTAAAATTAAAAAAAATATATTAATAGGAAAATGAAAAATAATAGGGCAGGTGGGGTTCAATCCTAGTAGGTATTTTCACCTCTCTAGACCACCCGTTCCCCAAATGAACTGACTTTACGTTTGACAGCGAAAACTTGTGATTGTATTCAACGTTAATTTATATGTAAAAAATACCTCATCATGCAGCAGGTCAGATTTGATTACAACATTTTCTAGCGATGCTTCACCTCTCAAACTCAAAACTACTTCTTCAGTGGGAGACCAGTTACTACCCTCAGTATTTAGTCCGTTACATTCTTTAGCAGCTTTTTGTTCTAGTGCTCGTCTACGCACTCTGTACTTCATGTCACACCAATACTAAAACAAAATGCAAGCAAGAAATTTAAAACTAATAAATAGAACAAAATAATGTGAAGAGGAAACCTTTTAAAGTTTGTCATTATTGGCAATACAGAAATAAAGAGAGCACAAGGTCAGTCACAAACACAAATAAATAATAATAATAAATAAATATATGACACACACAGTTCTGCAACGAAAGCCTTAAATTTTGCCGTTTTCGTAATGTTTTTTATTACTGCTCCTCTCCTATTCATCTTAGCGTCTTCCTCGATAAATGCACTATCTTACGCTCAAAGATTTTTTTTAAATCGGTCCAGTAGTTCCTGAGATTAGCGCTGTCAAACAATACAACAAACAAACTCTTCAGCTTTATATATTAGTATAAATATATAGCATTTACATTTTAGTAATTGCTAAAAAAAAAAGTAGCTAGCAATATATTATCAAAATTAAAATCACCTTAGACCAACCCTTCCCATCTTTAAAGGCACCATCTCTTATTTCATTAAGTTTCTTGGCACAAACATTCCATAACTTTAATGTGTTAAACTTTGCACGCCGCCCTCTCGTCAGTCCTTTGGCCAATTGCTGGTGGGCTTGCAGAAATTCCAAAAGGGCGTTTAACTGATCAGTACTAACTTGCTTTTTTATTTTTAAATCTAAAACAGAAACCTGATATTTACCTATATTGATGTTCAATTAATGACCTGCCGCTTCTCTGTCCTTTCATGCTAAACTCAAAACTCTTTTCGTTTACTTTACAAAAAGTGAAATTAATTTAGTTTTACTTAGTTTTCATTAAAAGTATCTATGTCAACAAACGATTTACAAAAACGTACCTGAATCCATTTTTAAATACCATTCCAAACTCACTTCTGTAATTTTTTATTTAAAAAGACTTTGTAATACGATAAATTTAATTAAATTTTAACTAGATCGAGCGGATTTACTTTTCGTACGTACGTACGTTTACGTACTTTTATATCATTTCTTAAACCGCTATTATATCGTCTCGCTATAATCAACCCAATTCAATAATGCTGTCAAAAGTTCAAAACTCTGAGATACTGTCAAAAACATCAATCTATATGTTCCCATTTACGCAAAAACGTATCAGTGTCAAACATTTACACTTTCAATAAATTACATTAAGCTTATTTATTCTTTATAAAAAATTTAATTTAGTATATAACGTTAATTAAAATACAACACTTTTCTTTAAAACTACAGTTTCCCAATACTAAAATATTATTTTTGAAAGGGAATGAAACGCATTTCATTGCGCGCGCATATTTAAATGGGAAGGTATACAAATTTCTCGATCATCTAGCGCTTTGTGGGCGCTTTTTGGTGATGAATTTATTTTGCTTTATTATTTTTTAATTCTGTAATTTTCTTTAAGTCCACATAGCTATTATTGTCATAGACTCGATTAGATATATTGCTATAACTATTTAGTTAGTAATAATATAGCATAAAGGTGATGGAAAACCATTTTGTCTAACAATACTTCAGCACTTTTAGCGCTGAAAATAGAGTGTTTTCCGATTACAATAAAATCACAACTAAAACATACTGCTACATAGTAAATATGTACAAGAAGTGTCGCAGCCAGTATTATACGGCTAAATGAAGTAGCCCCTAAAAGCTTACTCTAAGAGGTTTTGAGACATAAATCTGATTTAGGCGGATAAAAATCACGCAAGGAGTGAGAATTCAAACAAGTGAAGTGATATTGATTATTGATTTTGTTTATTTTAGAAATAGTCTTCAGTATTAAATTTAAGTGGGCCGCACCCTGCTACACAAGAAGAATTAAAAATGTTAACTATGATTTTTGATAGGATTAAAATACGAAAAAGGGTAAGTTATAAATGTTTTGTTTGATGGTGTTATAAGTACTATGTTATAAGACTTTATTAAATTTAATTATACCTAACTATTTTTTTTACTAGATTTAAGGAACCAGTGTTGTTATAAAAAAAAAATAAGTTTCGATAATTTACGACCCGAATATAAATTTTTTGTAGAAGGTAAACCTTAGATGTGCTTTTTTTAATTCATGTGATTGGAGCTTTTAGGTGATATTGTTTTATTTTCATAGTATTTTTTTGTCGATGAAATTAAAATGAGACAATTAAGAAATTATTTAGTCAGCTATTTTTTAGTCATAATCTTCTGAATAAAACTTATCTCGACTCATATAAAGCACGCATATGGTATAAAGAAAATTCAAATAATTCATTGAGAATATTAGCTTTCCTGATATTCTCAATTCGGGGTTTATGCAGATATGAGCCCTACTTAGAATTTTTTGTCGTATTATAGTGGAATGATGTAAATAATAAATAAAAATACTTTTATCGCTACTAAAAAATGATGTCAATTATATAAATACAAATACAATTCGCACTGCAAGTCGCAGTCTGTATTAAAAATCTGTATTAAAATATTTTAATTTTGAATTTATTTAAGAATTTATACTAATATTTGAAATGTTCGTTCCTTATAACAAACCAATATTTTGAAGTTGCTTGTATCACTAGTCTATATCTCTACCTACTTATTATAAAACAAATTTGCCAAAAGCTGAACGTGTTTTTGTATGGTTTTTAGTAAAAGGTAGTGCGGTTCTTCCGAAAGGTTTAGGTTAAAAGTAAAAGTACGTTTTATGTAAATTGTGTTGAAGAGGACATGCAGTTATAAAAACTCGCCTGCTACTAGCAGGCCGTTGCGTCGGGTTAACCAACAGAGATACACTAAAATTATGTAGTGAAGAAGCTCTATAAAAATACTACATAAAAGTCTGGGATAGAAAATCTCTATCTCTTATGGTTAACTCACAATAACTGCTTTTATGTTCTAAATTACAATTCATCATCATCCTCCTGCCCTTATCCCACTCTAAGAGGGGTCGGCACAACATGATACAAACATGTTGTCATATGATTTGGTTACGTATTTTACGACCGGCCGCCTGCATAACGTCAACTTACCTTAGTCGTATTTTACGACTCCTCGGTAAGAAAGAGGGTGGCCTATTTTACTCAACCGGATACCACACGGTGGGTCAACTTACCTTAGTCGCATTTTACGGCACCTCGGTAAGAAATGAGGGTAGTACTATTCTATTCAGCCGTTCAAAATTACAATTCAATAAACTGATTTCCACGCGGATGAAATCGCATGCACAGCTAGTATAATATAAAATAGCGACGTACTATCATCTTTCAAACATACTATTACATCGCTAACCGAATGAGTTTACTGACGAAATAACTACACTATCAATCACATCTACTCAAAAAAGGTGTGCCTCAAACCTATAGGTACGTCGCCATTCATGTGAATACCTAAAGCTATATATAATATGTACTAAGGACAATCCACGAAATTGCTATTGTGTGTACTTAAGGCGGCGTACATAGTAGAGCCTATTGTTTCCAACGCACATTATAGAATACACCTACGCTGTTTTGCCTATAGGACTTTTCCCAGTTTAATCAGTAGTTAGCATCACTCTCATATACAGTTGTGCCTACATAACCTGTCCAACGATCCACAAATGCAAATACTTAAATTAAACTTTTATACACGTATTTTCCAAACTGACTTCGTAGCATAGATATTGATTCAAATTCAAATTCAAATTCAAAATATTCTTTATTCAAATAAGCTTGTAAACAAGTGCTTTTGAATCGTCACTCTACTGCTGGTTCGGAAAGCTGTTCCTACCGAGAAGAGCCAGCAAGAAACTCGGCGGTTGCTCTTTTAAAAATATAATTCTTAATACTATTTACATTAAGTCGTTACTGTCTTGTACAGGTTCAAAGAGAGCTATATCCACACATTCTTATCTTCCAAATAATCTTCAAGAGTATAGTAGACATTCAAGAGTATAGTTTCTGTATCAGCCTCTTTTTAACAGTGTTTTTAAACTGATGTAATGGCAACTTTACAATTACCTACGATAAATATATCTACAAGTCAGTGGCGTAGCTATCGGAGGAGACGGGGCAGATAAATCTTATAGACTATGTTAGTATTATATTACTAATTAAATCATACCATACCTACCATTTATAAAACACTGGGACTGCGTTTGCATGCGAATCCAGTGCTTCATAAATGGATTATCAAGTTTTTCACTCAGTACTTTCAGTAGTTAGTAATTTCAGAATACTGTTAGAGCTTTCCCGTATTCTATTTATCACTGATGCTGCTCTTATCCTCATAACTCCATAAAAATCATTTATACGGACTTCAGCAAACATCAGTGACGTACTCCAGAAACGTGGTAGCTCCAATAGCATTCTGAGCCCATTGTTATATTGGATACGCAGGTCGTTGTAGGCCCTCTGCGTAAATGTAATCCAAATACTGCATGTGTAAAATGATTGGTAATATGCCTAATATAATGACAACGAAAAGTTGCAATTAATATATTTTTTGATGAATTTGACTTGAATTTAACCAAATAGAAATGTATTCAGTACATAAGAGGAAGTATGAAAGTTGCACCCATTGTAAAAAAAGACAAGTGCAAGATTAAAATGATATACTTGTATAATGAGGAGGGATAAAAATAATTTGAGTGTAAAATATGTATGTGGTTATATTGATGTGATAAGAGAAAGGCCGAATAAGATATGGTTTTATTTTGTGAAGTATGAAAGGAGATAAAAGCGTATAAAATACTCCTTTTAGTTTTTTAGCGCCAGAGTTGACGAATGATAGGGGAAAATGGGAGCGAAAATGATGATGATGGACAGGAGAATGATGAGAAATCGTACCTATTTAAATTAGAGGTTATCTACATCAGGTACAATTAAATCTATCCTTAGTTAGCAAAAGAGTGATTTTGTTACAATAACGAACAAAATAAAACGAGTTCTATCCCACGCTCGTAGGCTAATCTGCGACCGCCCTAAATTTTTCTTACTGGGCAGTACATAAGTAGGAAATTGGACAACGCGCTGGTCGGACGCGTTTGGAAAATTTTAGCTTAACGCTTTCAACCGTTTAAATCTTGTTTTTTGATTGTGTTGTGTTTAAAAGACAATGTAATTCGGAAAATGGAAATTAAAGTAGAAGTGGTGAGTATTTCTACTTGCGTTATTAATGGGATTTTATAATTTAAATTAAAATGTTTTATTAGTAATTGAAAAAGAAAACTGTTATAAGTTTTTTTAAGCCTCGTTTTACCTACCTCATTTTAACCGGCTGAATACAATAGTGCCACCCTCATTTCTTACCGAGGTGTCGTAAAAGGCGACTAAGGTATGTCAAACCGCCGTGTGGTATCCGGTTTAGTAGAATAGACCACCCTCCTTCTTATCGAGGTGTCGTAAAATACGACTAAGGTAAGTTGACGTCAGGCAGGCGGCCGGTCGTAAAAACGCAGCCAAATCATGTTACAACATGTTTATAACATGTTGTGCCGATCCCACTTAGAGTGGGATAAGGGCAGGAGGATATATAGTAAATAAAAAAGAAAACTGTTATAAGTTTGTCTATGTCTAGTTTTTGCTGGATATATATAAATGAAATATATAGTAAACTATACACTGTCCATTATATTAACCATCTTTTGACAGATTGACGATAGTGATGTCCTAAAGATTCTCGTATGCGATACCATTCCGATTATAGTACCTACTATCATTAATCGAATTACGTACCTAAGTAATTCGATTAATGATAACCTACGTAAACTAGATTACTACTTGAGAAAAGAAATTCCAACTTTGAGAAAACTTATTGTTTCTTTGAAAAGAAGTGGTCTATTTCATGGTGAAAAATCTTCTTTGGTCAAAGTTTTGAACACAATTGGCTTTTCATATAAAAAGTTAAATAAAAGAAAATTATTAATGGAACGCACAGATATAGCTATAGCACGTTGTGATTTTTTAAGAGAGGCAAAGAAAATACAAGATTGGGCAAATATTGTTTGCACGGATGAAACATGGCTCAACGCTAACCACACACTATCTCGTTTCTGGACTGATGATACTGCTGATTCCACTTCCTCAGTACCAATGGGAAAAGGTGAGCGCCTAATCATTTGCCATGCAGGTACAGCAAAAGGATTTGTACAAGACGCACTGTTGGCATTTAAATCGAAGAAATCAAATGACTACCACGAAGAGATGAATGCAAATGTGTATGAAGAGTGGTTCAAAAAAATGCTCATTTCATTGGAAGAACCATCAATAATTTTTATTGATAATGCGCCCTACCACTCCCGTCAAATTGACAAAATGCCAACACAGGCTAATAAAAAGCATGAAATAATTAATTGGCTTCGGGACAATGGAGAAAATGTGGACGACTCAATGTTAAAAGTTGAATTAATAAAAATATTAAAAACCAAAAAGAGAGCAAAACGCTATGTAATCAATGAAATGGCAGCAGAATATGGCCATACTGTTCTTCGGATTCCTCCATACCACTGCCAGTACAACGCAATAGAACTTATATGGGCACAAGTAAAAGGGCATGCTGCGAGATGCAATACAAGCCCCCCATTCACAGCGAATAAAATGTTGCAATTGCTAAAAAATGCTTGCACCCACGTAACGGCCGAGAACTGGGCAAGTGTGGTGGAAAGAACTAAAAGAGTAATATTCTCTGATTGAGAACGTGATATTGCGTTTGATAATATATTATCTACACAAGAGCTAATAATAACTGCTACTGAAGACTCCTCATCGGAGGAGTCTAGTGTTGATTATCATTCCGACGACTCGTGCTAATAAAATAAATTAAAATATCCTGATTGTTTTATTTGTATTCATGTATTAACTAAGAAGAAAGTAAAACTTTATATAATGTTATTAAATGTCTTTTAATACTCGTAACATCGATTTCTACCGATTATTTTTAATCTGTGGCATAATCGTAGTAACCCATTATGTGTGACATCACTAAGTGGGCGGTACCCATCCATAAAGTACAAATATTATTTGTATGATATTTGTACGTAAGCAATACAAAACTTAATGAGCGTGAGCTGTCAAAAGACTGATAATATGATGGACGCAGTATAAAAGGATTTATTTATGAAATGAAAACTTGTTTATTTTGTTAGCTTGTGAACCAAATTATTGTACACAATATTCTTTTATTTAACCCTTTTTATCAATAAGTTCCATGGCGATTTCATCAGCATAAGTTACCATATATCATATACGAGTATAAAGAACTATTTAATATTATTGTTTATTTTACGATTCACTGCACACAATGACTTATTGTCTATACCAAAATAGTGACTTAATATTGATTATTTGTAATGCTTGGCGTTGAAAATTTTAATAAGGATTTCGTACACTTATAATTGTTAATTAAACTATCGTTTTAGTAATAACTTTTTGTACATCAGACTGTAATAGCCCAGCAGTGAGACCGTGAGACTTTTTCGAAGGGTCACGGATTCAAACCTTGGACAGGCACCAATGAGTTTTTCTGTTAAGACTTATGTATCTAATTGATAATTGCATTTTATAACAACAGAATAGAAATATAGTGAGGAAACTTGCATATATCTAGAGAATTCTAGGGATATTTGTAAACTACCAATCCGCATTACAGTGTGGTAAGTCTTAGCTCCAATCCTTCTTCCGAAAAACGAAGAGAGGATGTCTGTGCCCAGCAGCCGTGTAGTAGCCAGTTGAGCAGAATAGACCACCCTCATTTCTTTTCTTGTCGTAAAGTGCGATTAAGGTACGTTGACGTCAGGAAGGCAGCCGGTCGTAAAATTCTTAGCCAAATCATGGGACGACATATTTAGGTATAAAATGTATGCCGATCCCACCTAGAGTGGAATAAGGGCAGGAGGATGTGTTCAATCTTAGAACATACGTTACCTATTATGTTCATCACTTAGCAGATGAGATTTTTGTCGGTATTTTGTTTATAAAATTCCTTAGGTGACTCCATGTTGTTCAAATCTTTCATTTGTTTTTGACATGCTTTGATTGGCTTCTCACTAGCGTCTTCAAAATTTGTCTTGATTTGTTTTTAAATAAATTGAAATGACAAAATTAAGATGTACTCAATTACATTAATCCATTGGCTAAGTCAATCCTGCAATTAAGCGCTTTAAGTTTACGGCGGTGTAACACGCAATTGCAAAATCTTCCACAAATCTCTCCAAAGCAAACAGGAAGGCCTTCACCAAGTCGTTGAAAGATATCAGGACGTTTATTTACTTAATTTATTGAGTTTAAGTAAAATTCAAGTCTGAACCTTTAGAATAGAAACTTTGACAGTATCAATATCCGTCATATCTGATTGTTTTAAATTTTTTACACTCTCATATTTTAGTATTTTACTTTCTTCCCCTTTTTTCAAATGTCTATTTCAAAGAATAGAAGGTATCGATTAGGTCTTTTCTATATTTATTTTATAGATTTTTTATTAAGTTATGATAAAAATTATTTTGCTATAATCCGCGTTTGTTAGGAAATGTATGTTATGCTATGGGTAGGAAGCAAAATCAGCAAAAGCTTGCAATTTTGTTGTGGTCCTCTGATGCTTTGGTTATGAGGCGTAAGGAACGTTGAGATTGTCGTAGTGAATATGTGTAGTTCTTTTGTAGTGTGTTGTCGTTGGCAGTGTTTTATGATAAGTGCGGAAACTAATCCTGCTAGAACGTCACAGAACAGTTTTTGCTTTCTAAACTTAGCTTTACGCAGATTTTATTAACAAACGTGGATTGTAGCAATTTATTCTATTATAACTTTGTACTATGGAATTCCGCAAACTATTACTAACTTTTATAAATTATGTTATTATTAATTGTTACATATACAAAATAGACTTGCATGCTACTCAAATGCAGAATCTTTAACAATTTAATAAAATATTTGTCGTAAAAGATTCCCATTAACATACACTCTGTTGAGCTTTTGTGAGAGCAAATCAAATTGATAACAGAATTTTAATATACAAACATATAGAGAAGCCCACAAATCATCATGTGATGCGTTAAGGCCCTGTTATTAGCTATTTAGCTAAATGTAAGCGGACACACCCTATCGTTCACAGCTGTAAGTAATTAATTTACCAATGATCCGTTAACAGTATCACTTTATGAAGAATTAGCTAACAAAGTAATATGCCCAGATAATAATTGCATTATTGAAACGCCGTGTGGTATCCGGCTGAATAGAATATTACTTCTTTTCTTACCGAGGTGGCGTAAAAGGCGACTAAGGTAAGTCGACCCGCCGTGTGGTACCCGGCCAAGTAGAATAACCAACCTCATTTGTTACCGAGATGTAAAAGGCGACTAAGGTAAGTTGACCCATCGTGTGGTATCCGGTTTAGTAGAATAGACCACCCTCTTTTTTACCGAGGTGTCGTAAAATACGACTGAGGTAAGTTGACGTCAGGCAGACGGCCGGTCGTAAAACGCAGCCAAATCATGTGACAGCATATTTATGACATGTTGTGCCGACCCCACTTAGAGTGGGATAAGGGCAGGAAGAAGAAGAAGAATAATTGCATTATTGGAATCTATAGATCGCACTGTCACATCTTTAATCATGGGCATATATTGCTGACTTATCGTTTCCAAATCGGGACAATTTTTTTTTATTTGCACAAAAATGTACAAGTTATATCTATCTTAAATTACTTACACGCTACACTATACAAATCATGCTCACGTCGAATGGTCCCAAGAATACTGGCAGCGTTTCCGCGCTGAATCGCTAAGCTGATTTGATTCTTGCGAAACCGATTATTATTATTATTGTAGAATTATTTAAAACGATAGAAATAGAATTTCATACTATTCCTGCATATGATACACTTTGGCTTTTGCAGATACCTATATATAACTTATGTAGATACTCTTACAAACGTAATATTCCAATTTTCTACCTTCGTATCGGTCATACAAATTATTGTTTACCGCAATAGGAGAGTGCTGGTACTCTGGTATTCAAATCACACGGCGGCCGAGGTTAATGGGTGTCCTTGCTCAAATGTACCTGCAGCTCGATATTCAATCGATCTGTATACGCTACAAATTTCTTAAATATTTCGACGCTATATATTACACGCGTAGTATGAAAGTGACCTACAAAAGTAATAATGATGTTATTTCACTATTTTAAATATTGAATTCCAAATTTTGAATTAGGTCACTTTAATACTAATAGTGCAATATTGTCCTAAATATATCGATTTATATGGAACTAACAGTCCGATATTTAATAAAAATGGGAAATTATACTATCGATAAATTACGAGTTCATGAAATAAAATGTAAAAACGATTTGGTTGTTCTATCTCTTAAATTCTATTTGAATCGTCATTCCCATCCCACTCATTACAAATTGACCATCCATTTGCCTCTTCTATTTTCATTAAATGCATTGCGTAATACTTTAGTGTTATAAATGATTTAGTTTTAAAATGTATACGTCAATTATACTGTTTAATTCAGTCAATCCTGCAAGTTTAGCATCTTATTTAATTAAGAAGTTTATTTAACATTTTGCCGATTGTAATTTAAGGTACTTAATTCTACGGTTATGAGTCACTTAAACCCTTGTTTACCGCGACAAGCAAGCACTTAAATTACAAGGTGGCAGTTATATAATAGCCTAACGCCGTTTTACAGAACATCTGCTGTTGTTAAATATTTAACTTAATTTTTATAAAGAAAAGTAAGTGCGAAACAATTACAAATGATCCTGTTTTTATTTTCACAGATTCACTACAAATGATAATTTCCCTCCGTTTGCAGGACATTTCCTATTAAACGTAATGTAAAATATGACAGCAAAGTTTCTACTTTGTATTTCTATACTCAACACAATTTTAGAAATGGTAGAAATGGTTTTTTGGAAAGAGATTAAAAAAGTCCCATACCAGATAGTTTAGTTAATAGTATATTTTATCGATTAATCGAATGGAACAAATGGGATGAAAATTTTGATTTTATCCCCAATTTAACTATACTTCAGGTTAAAGACCGAATCAAAAATTGATTTCACAACTCCATTGATTAAGAGGAAAAACTCGATTCGACTTTTTTCAATCCAAACTATATATAAAGTCATTTTTCCTATATATGTATTCAATAAATTAGAAACGATTTTCTCAAAACTTAATCAATTTATTCGCGCACCTCTCGTCTCCGCGACGCACCGCACCTCTCCGCCCCTCTTACACGTCTTCACAGCTATCTTTACGTCTCTTCCGCTCTCCTCCTTTTCCATCCGTTAATTTATTTTTAATTTCTGTATGGATAATACATAATGGACTATATAGAGGATTGGGAATGTGGATACGGTGACTGTCTGTACCTCTATGTGTGTGATCTAACTAGTTTTATTGGAAGTAGGAACATCTCAATAATACATCAATTTATAGACACACATATAATATGTCCTACGTATATGCTACAGATTGGAATAGCCACCAAGAAGCTTTATGATATTTTTATAGAAGTCGTTTATAGAACCCTATAAACGATGTCCGCGCCTTAAGTTTCGTGTTTCGAATATCGTTATAATATATCCTGCATCTTAGGAATATAAACTAAAATTAATATTGTTTATCGTCCTTTTCTAATAATCTCAGAATTTATGCCATTTGTCTCTACTCACAAAATGAAAAACTGTCTATATATGTCTAAATACCTATCTACAAATCTTACAACATAACGGTATGAATATTGTTATTAATAAATATCGGAATAAAATTATTCTTTGCCTATGTCAAACTTATGAAGCTATTAGGTTTGACTTGTTTAAGGTGAAGTAAATAAGCAGTGGCCTGATTTGATTCCACTACTCTTTTCAACGGCGTCCTCTCCCATCTTTCCCTTGAGACAAAGTTTGGAATTTACACACACAGCGTCTTCGCCGGCTAAGACGAGTAGCTCTTTCTACGGCGTAATGATTAATCACAGTTATACCATCAGCCCTCCACTACACACTGCTCTAAACTGTGGTCCAAACTCACAGAAGGCACCCTTAGAACGACAATCACAGTCATACTATCAGCCCTCCACTACACACTGCTCTAAGCTGTAGTCCAGCCTCATAGAAGGCACCCTTAGTAGAGCTTCTGGGCTGTACTCTACGTGTGTACATAAAATATGATCTTTACTTTACTGTGTATTATAAAATGTTAATTCAATTGTGGGTTACAAGCTTTCAATATTTTCAGCACACGGTTCGTCCGTCGTCAAGCAAAGAGGTACAGGTGGCGCAGAACGCTACAATCCCGGGATTTCGCGGCCCCTGGTGTACGCCTGAAAATTCTCCCAAGCATGATCTGTAACTATTTCTTTAAAGTTTACAACATTTTTATAGCTAACCAAGACGTTACATCTTCATTGGACTAAAAAGCTCCCCTTAAATTTAATAACTCTTACATCCTCCTCCTTTTTTGGGAATTTCTGCCAATCTGTGAGACGTACTTGATCTGCATCTATTAACTGCTAAAAGCTATTTATAGCTCTGAGGCTGTATGAATTTAATCCTTGAGAATTATAAGTGCGGGAGTGGTGTCTTACGAAAACACTTTTGAAACGTAGTAATTAATTTAATTCTTAACTTGTGCGTCTCTAGGTGCGCCGACTTAAGAGAGCGCCATTTTGCATACACTCACACGCACACACTTTCGTTCAGAAAACATAATCTTACATACCGCATTCATTCGTCCTTAAACCTACAAACTTATTTAATCCTACGTAAGCTTTCATTTTTTTTTGCTTGAGTCATAGATTCCTGATTGTTTATATTCTACTGTTGCTATGTTCTTTTCATTATTTATGAACACGTTAAATTCTATGAATTGTAATTGTAAAGCAATATGTTTTTGCTTTTCTTTTAAGCGTAGTGTTTAGAAAATATAGTTCCACACAGTATATGCAAATGTTACAGAATACTTCATTAACAATTGGCCAATCCGTTTTGCTGTAATATGAGCATTAATTCAGTTTTTTTTTTCTGGTAATATTAGTTTATTGACTTTACTCATTCCCACATATTTTCTGTTTGCAGCATTACTAAAAGCAACTCAAATGTTGAAACAAAAGCAAATATAAAAGATGAGTTTGAAATCGATAAAAAGTAAGATAACAATACTCTTTTCTATTTCTATAACATAAAGGAAAATTGGATATTAAAATTGTATAATATATTACAGGTATCAGGTGCAGTTTCCAAGAGTGAGGTTGGCCTCACTCGAAAATAGAAGAGAAAGGGCGGGAACTCATGAGTTTATGACGGAACTTAAAGATATTGAAGAAATACAGATTACTTCAGAAATCGAGTAAATATATTGAACTTGTGGTTACCGCGATTTCGTTCGCGTCTATTTAAATCAATCAAGTCAAAATAATCTTTTTTCGAATAAGCTTTTACAAACATTTTTGAATCTCAACTCAATCAATTTGATTAATGAATTAAGAAATGTTGATGTTATCGGTAAGAACTAAAAAGAAACTCTGCGCTCAATCTTTTAAACATTTTTAATTTTACATTATTAACCTCAGTCTTCTATGAAGCTGAAAGGATTTTCAAATTTTGTAATATGTTTTACGTATAAACATATCTTTTATACTCAATTGCGTCATTAATACTATTTGTACTTTTCCGTATTCCCGAACGTGATTATTCCCTATGTTACCGTAGTGTATAAATTTAATTGTGCCAAATTCCATTAAAGTTCTGTAAACGTAACAGGTACACAGACATATAGATAAAATTAGTTTGGATAATTAAGGAGCATGTCAACATAGTACACGATGAAAATATTATAATCTTGTAAATTTATTTCAGAGGTATAGATCCTGTTAAGAAAAAAGCACAAGACTTGGAAAGCCCACAAAGTCCTGTTCCAAGCTCTCCATCACGGGACAAAAAATTCAAAGGTTTAAAACTTCCAACATGCTGCGACCCCTCCATCACTATAGACCCGCAAGGTACGTGGTTAATTTCTTTCATCTCTGTGAAACTTTATTAATTCATATGATTTTTTTTAATATATAGATTGAGAGTTTCCGCTTAAAGACCTTGGACCAAAGCAATTGTAGGCTAGATTAAGTTCAAAACCTTACTATTTTTTGTGTTACTAAGTTGACGCAATAAAGTAGTCTTAATAAAAATAAAGTAGTCTTAAGTAAAAGATTAATTTGCAAAATAATTTCATTATTACTTTTGTATTATGGATCTCCGCTAAGTAAAGCCTCTATAAATAATTCAATATTGCATATTATAATGGGCTTCGTATTAATTAAAATTTCGCTTGTAATCTCTTACTAGGTCGTGGCTACATAGCATGGCTGCTCTTGGTCACTTGCTGCTACAGCTACAACGCATGGTGTGTTCCTCTCCGCGCCACATTCCCATACCAAACACCAGAAAACACCCCCATGTGGATGACGGCTGACTTCTTTTGCGACGTAGTATACATTCTGGACGTGGTATTTGTGAAACCGAGGCTGATGTTCCTAAATGATGGTTTCTGGGTGGACGATTCTGCAGAAACTAGGAAGAATTATAAAAGAAAACTACAGTACAAGGTGCATATTGTAGATTGGATATTATGGATATTTTTGTTGAAATTTTTACTGCTTGTCCATGTTGTGAGGTTCTATGTGATATAAACATGAGTACAGGGGTCAACGAGCCTTGTTCGGTAATTTTTTAAAGATACCAAAAAATGCAATAAAAAAAAAGAAAAAAGCTCAGGGTAATATGTGGAAAAAATAAAACCTTGCTAGATCGATTTTTCGCCCCCAAAACGCCCTACATGCTGGATATTAAGAAAATCGTTGCCGTTTCCAAGGTTCATATATATATATATATATATTACAAGATGAACTCATTTAAATATTAAAGATATGCCTTAACAACGTAGGCACTACTTTGTTTATTCATATATCAGGCTTTTGATTGCTAAATTTTATGGAGGTTTTAGTAGGGTACAAAGAGTCATGCATTCGAATATTTCAGAATTTAGCAGATAGTAAAAATAAATTGTTTTGTAAGTTATCTTATTATTGAAATATTTATTTTCAGTTTGACATGATATCCCTGCTACCATTGGAGATATTGTACTTTTATTTCGGCACCCAAAAAGTAATATTACGTTTCCCGAGGTTACTGAAGCTTCAGACGTTTTGGGAGTTCCATCAAGCAATGGATCGAGTTATGTCTAATCCTTATGTGGTAAGAGCTTTTAAAAATTTTAATTGAGCAGTTAACTGATCAATTGTTGCAGACTTGCTTTAGACTATGCCTATAACTATGACAGTAATTCAAAACATAATAAATGCATGAATATTAACTCCCCAAAATTCAAAACTGACTTCTGGTTAGTGGGTTGTTTTATATCATGGTATGTGTAATGGGTTACACAGATCCCAGTGCTTGGAAAAAATTATTATATATGACTGTAATGTTTAACACTCACGCACTAAATTTTTAAACAATACTAATACTGAATTTATGGATTATATAATTTCCCTGGAATTTCTACAATTATATCCAATTTAAAGCTTTTATGGCTTAAAACTCCTAAATTCTTGCCCTGGTTTAAACTCGCTACACCAATATCGGAGTCATTTAAGACTATTAGGATGGTATCTTAATTTAGAAGATCAAATTTAAAGCCTTTATGGGTTAAAACTCCTAAATTCTTGCCCTGGTGTAAACCTGCGGCACCTATATTAGAGTCCTACTGCTATACTATTGTGATACTACTGATACTTACCTATATATACCGATATACTACCCTAAAAATCAAAGACTATATTATTTTATTATTATTTGGGATTCAAAATTAAGTTTTTCAAATTGATAAATCAAATTCAAATTGATTGATTATTGAGTGCCGTAAATTTGATTTATAAGCCTATCAACTTCCCGTATTAAGTCCTTTACATTTATACTGTCTGATGAAAAACATCTTAGGTTCGTATCGGCAAGATGCTGTTCTACGTATTTTACTTGATACATCTGAATGCTTGTGCATACTACGCCATGAGCAGTTACATTGGCCTCGGTAGTAACGGATGGGTCTATGACAATCAAGGGAACGCCTATATCCGCTGTTTCTACTTTGCTACTAAGACTGCTACTTCGATCGGTGAGTAACTTAGCTAAGGTTGGAGAAATCATAGACAAAACTACAAAATAGAGTAACAAAAAGCTTTTAAAAAAAGGCTTAGAAATAAGATATTTTGTAAATCTCTAAATTTAGTTATCGATTATTTAACTATGCAAATAATTACAATTATAAAAATATATATTATTTTAGATAAAATCCAACAAAAAGTACGTACTAAAACTAGTGTCAAATTTGGAAATACCCAAAAGATACATCAATGAAAAAATTGATCGTTTGTAATAATCGGTGTAAGATTTGTCCCTGCATATAAATAGAAACGTTAAAACTCATTAAATTTCATTTGACTGGTATATTTAACAATAACATATTATTATATTATATATCTTTTTTTTATTTTTTATTTTCCACATTTCGATGTTAAAGTTCAATATGATGAGAATTTGAGATCAAACGAAAAATATCTGTTGATACTTCAATTATCATTTAATCGTTAATAAGTATTGCAATTGATATATTTATCAAGTCGAGTTTCGGTATTTTTTAAAGCACTACAGCTAATTCCGACGTTATATTTTTTGTACATCAAAATAATCAATATTTTATATTTCTTGTTTTAATAATAAAACAGGCAAAAATCCCAAGCCTGAAAACATCGAGGAGTTTCTTTATATGACGGCAGCCTGGCTTATGGGTGTGTTTGTATTTGCATTGCTGATTGGTCAGATTCGAGATATCATAGCAACAGCCACTAAAGCTAAGGTCAGTAATAACAAATACACTTTCAAACATTATACATCACACATTTATAATAATTATCGCATGCCTTAGACCAACAACGATAGAAAGATGGATCATGCCAAAATACTTCTGTGAAGATTTTTATTTTTTTATTTATTTATTCGGTTCTCAACTGTACATTATAAATAATCCAACAAATATCTTATATATTTTAAAATAATTATGTAGTAACAATTTATAGATCATATAATTCCTAGTTACAGCGTCACAATTATAAGTAATTACAATTAAAAAAAAAAAAAAACACAATAATGAAAACTTAAAAGAATCTTTAAGGCTCAAATATTACAACTCTGAAATTAGTAATTTACTACATTTTTTCAGTAATGATGAAACCCTATCGCAGCCAATGATAACGTGTTCTTTATAAAACTAATTTTCGTATAAATTAATTTTTGCAGTGTTAAGTTAGCATATACAGGAAGTTATTATGAGAAAGGGAAAGATAATACGTCCAAATGCTTCGGCATTTAACTCTTATTTTGACAATTTGCTTTTTTTCTACTATTGTACATATTCATCATATAAACCATTTTCTCCTTAATAAACAAAATTACAGACCGAATACCGTAAGCAAGTAGACGGATGCATCCGATACTTGCGCAAACTGAACATGCCGATATCTCTTCAACGCCGCGTTACCTCTTGGTTCAACTACACGTGGCACCAGCAGCGTTGCTTTGGTAAATAAATGTTTCATTGCAGTTGCTTTACTATCCCACTTCTGGCCAAAGACCTCTGCTTTATAGAGAAGCGTTGAAGTTAAGATCAGTGCGGATTGGTTGGTTCTTGTAGTCTCACAATGAATTTGTATTCCAGGCACTATTAAGACATACAGGTTTCTTTACAAAAAAATTGTTACCGTAAATATATGATACTCAAATTCGAATTCAAATAATTCTTTATTCAATTTGGTTTTTACATACATTTTTGAATCGTGTAATTATAATGAAGCTACGATTTGGAAAGGTGCTTTTATCGTGAAAAACCAGCAAAAAACTCGGCGGTCACTCTTTTCAAAAATAAATATTTCATTCATATATAATCGTTTACATATCAAAAATTACAATATGATCTAGTGCGTAGCTGGTTGCAACTTAAATCCAAGCTTTCTTATCTTAACAGTATGTAGCTTTATGAATAAGTGTATTTTTATTTGCTTTTTTGAACTTGAGTAAAGGCAAGTCCAAAATATATTGTGGATACTGACAATATTATTTAAGCATATGAATATTTATAGAAACTTTTAGGTTAAACCAGTAGCCCGTGGGTTTTGACCTTTCACCGATCACTACAATTTGAATTTATCTGATGCTTCCTCATTTATGATGTTATAGAATTCGTATCTGGTGCTCACGGGATCCAATACAATGAGTACGTATATTCTTTTAGGCTTATAGTTGAATGTGTATGCAATTTACAGATGAGGCGAAGATACTGAACTCACTCCCTTACAATATGAAACGCGACGTGGCACTGGAAGTTCATATGAAGACCTTAAGCAAGGTGAGTATCATTCCTTTTTCAGCAAAAAAAGCTAAGGGATATGAAATAAGGGCAAAGCGCATAAATGATAACAAGAACGACAAGGGACGACTGTAATCAGCACATAAGAGACGGCTACCGCTCTAGAAACGTTTATAGGCTCAGCATCTAGCATAATAACAGAAGTCACATTATCAATGGAAAAAGTCGATAATATGGGCATTTATTTATCTTATACTCCTATGTTAGTCCGGTATATAAACATCAATTTTACCTATGTTGCAACAGCAGCTTAGCCGCGAAAGCGTCCCATACAGACAGACACTTTCACATTTAATATATTACAATGGATATGTTGCATAATAGTTAGGTACATCATGCGAGCAAATTAGAAAAACCCAGGGTAACAGGGTAACAGGTTGTACAGTCTCTTGAGTATGATGCGTGCTTGGAAAAAAACCATCTAGGGGTAGGATCCATATTTCTGGAATATCCTGCCATTCCAGTGAATCTTATATCCCGCTATGAGAGAAGAATATAATATTAAGCGTTGTTAATTTATTTCGATATTAATCAGGTGCAACTTTTCCGCGATTGCTCGTCTTCCCTTCTCCGCGACCTGGTGCTTCAGTTGCGACCCGTTTCGTTCCTCCCCGGCGACGTGGTTGTACGCCGTGGTGACGTGGGCCATCAGATGTATATCATCAAATGTGGTGAATGCTATGTAAGACACCCAGTTAAATCACATTCCCAGCCAAGACTAATCCGCCATGTACTTGCTGACCTAATCTGACCCATAACTGCATAAACTATGGTGAATATTGGGATAAAGGATAATTTAAATTATGACCAGTCTCAGAGTCTGCAATCAATAGTGATTGACGAGGATAAGGGGCTTTAAATATCTGGTCACTTATTATTGTATATATAATAAAGTTCATAATAACTTAGTAGATAATGGAAACGCTTTAACTTTTTAGTTTTTGCGCAACTTACTGGTACATTTGAGATTCCTAGATTATTTTTACATTTTCACAATTTAATTGAAATTGTACCAGAAATAGATTTTTGTGTCGATTTTATTGAACTATAAAAAAAGTTTAATTATTTACGATTTCAAATTTCAATCAATCAATTACAATGAAAATAAAATCAATTTGATCAACTCCTAAATGTGCCGTCACCAAAATCTGTGGATAAATCTACTCAGCCCGCTAGTAATTGATAAATTTTTATAAGTTAGAACCTAAAGTTTTAGAATTAGAAATAGAACACTAGTTGTGCCAGCATCTCCGCCTGCGCTTAAATCTGTGGGTCACAAAGTTGTTTTACTTTCTATTGTCATAAAACTGTAATGAACTAATAACCTAAACCTTCCTTAAGAATTACACTATCTTTTTGTAAAACCGTCAAAATATCCGTTTAGTAGATTTTGAGAAAATCGATCACATACAAGGAGACTACATTTGGGGATTTGTGTTATAATAAGCATAAATTAAACATAATTATTCCCAGGTAATGTCACCCGATGAAAAAGAAGTGTTGGCTACTCTAAGTGAAGGATCGGTATTCGGGGAAATTAGCTTATTGGGCATCGATGGGTTACGACGACGTACGGCTACTGTGAGGTAAGTGGTTAAAGTTTGTAACTTATGAATTGTTTTGCAGATTTACTACTGTTATTACCCGAAACAGAGTTGCCTTTACTATATGAATGACTAGCAATCGCCATCAACGCCGCCCGCGTGGAAATATTTTTACAGGGCGACCTAGTGCGAGTATCAAAAGATCTCTGCAACAATATACGACAATGTATTAGATTAATTAATTAAATTTAAGCAGAATTATTTGTACTTTATGGACTGAAATAAATTATTATTATTAAAAAAATATATATATATTAGACCCGTAATATAGTCTTTAGATAACCATAAAAATGCTCAAAGTAGGTTAACCTTTAAAGCTAGACACATGCTTTCGCGGACTTTTATTTAGAACTTATGGAGGGAACAATTTTGTGGTATATGATTTTTGAATTACTCAGCGCACGCAAGGAAAGCTTAAATTTTGCCGCCTTAGTAATATTTTTTATTGCTGCTTTTCTCCTATTCATCTTAGCGTGATGTTATATATCTTATAGCTTTCCTCGATAGATGGACTATCTAACACTCTAAGAACGCGTTCAAACAAACAAACTCTTCAGCTTTATAAATTAGTATAGATATCTTTGAGCTCAGCTAAGCCATCATCCCCTTATGAAAGCTAAATACATCCCCTTGCGTACTTACTTAGTATTCTTATTCTAAGGTTTCAGTACTTCCTTAAACTTAAAATTTTGTTCCTAATAGATCTCGCGGATACTCGAGCCTCTTTGCCCTATCTCGAAGTGATCTCGACGCTGCACTCAAACACCATAAGGAAGCTGCGAAAATTCTACGTCTCCGAGCTGATCATATAATTAGGGAAAACGCTGAAAGGCAGGCAAGGCAGAAGTTGGAAAAGAATGAGAAGCATATGGATCGAGATGAATGTAGTTTGAGGAGGCGGAGGAAGAGCGCTGTAAGTGGTGATAGCAGTGGCACTGCGGATGCCCGAAGACTTCCATCCACAAGTTCCCAATCTAGGAGGTGGCTGTCAGCTGTCGATGAGAATATGGTAACTTAGTGTTATATTAGAACTAGCTTTTATCCGCAACTTCGTTTACGTGTACTGTTTTCGCGTGATTGGTTGATGGCGCTCTTCAATGACTTCCTATCCCTGTACAATTAATAGGATTTCTATAGCACCAATGAGTTTTTCTGTTAAAACTTATGTGTCTAATTGATAATTGCAATTTATCACACGCTTTTTGGTGAAGGAAAACATGGTGAGGAAACCTGTATATCTCTAGAGAATTTTTGGAAATATGTGTAACTTACCAATCCACATTGGAGGAGCGAGGTAGGTCTTAACTCCAATCCTTCTCTACAAAAACGGAGAGAAGAGAGCCTATTCTCAGCAGTGGGATAGTAACAGGCCGCTACTTACTTTACTTACTATAGCCTATATGTTACCCCGGTGTATAAAGAATATTTGTTGATATAATAGGCAATCAAAACATTTTGAGTCTATAATAGTTCTTTTTAGTTACTAATACGAAAACTATTTCGACTTTCTGTTATTACGTAACGTTCGTAAATTATTCGATTAATTCTGGTTGATAGTCGTGTGTATTTACTTTTCCTATAGCCATACATGCCGTCAACAGCTCGGATGTCTCCTATACCGAAGATCATTTTCTCCAGCGATTAAAAACTTGGCTAAAGATTTTCTCTAATTACGGCGCTTTATACACCAAATGTTAAATTATTCGATATATAAATATACCTTATCGTTCTATGCATTATAATCAATACCATTATATTCGATAGTACTATCATCGATAGCATTATATTCGATAGCATTATATTCGATAGTACTATAATCGATAGCATTATATTCGATAGCATTATATTCGATAGT
This sequence comes from Morpho helenor, assembly GCA_029227775.1. Taxonomy (NCBI): domain Eukaryota; kingdom Metazoa; phylum Arthropoda; class Insecta; order Lepidoptera; family Nymphalidae; genus Morpho; species Morpho helenor. Next base: position 15,142,629 of record JARGCU010000025.1, read on the forward strand.
ATTATAATCGATAGTATTATATAACTTCAGCTTTTCTTAGTGTCATTCTTCGAGAATTTGACTTGAATCATAGATGATATTTTCATTTCTTTTGATTTTTTAACGTCATCACAAAAACATATACCAAAGTTTTATGTAATAATAATAATTGTGGAGTACTTAGTTGTGTTATTTATGATTGTTTGTAAAATATGAATAGCATTTATTTTAATATTGATTATATGTATATGGACAAATTATACGTCCAAGCTCAATCTTGTTATTAAGTGACTACTAGATTTAATTTTTTTGATGAACTTTTTTAATTCTCTCGAGTATGGAGTCACGATCTTGAGTAATAAAGAAAGGACCGAAGAAAAAATGTCGCATATATCGCACTTCGAAAACGAATGTCGTCTAAACAGAGTTAGGTATATAGAAATATTTGATCGTAGATTTTATATTTATTCAGTAATATTTGGTATTTATTATATTATTTATTGTTAATAAACCATTTCACTCCATCATTACTGAAACGCACAAGATTATTTTATATTAGATACTGACGACAATCTGCGAGGACTTCAATATGTAAGTTTTAGTCCACAACAAAATGCTTCAAAAATTTTACTGTTTCTTGACGAAAAAGGAACATGAATAAACATTTGTCCACATCTATAAGAATTGTATTTTACCTCCAATACCTATCGAGTACCTTTTACCTAGTACCTACATAGTACCAAACAAGGACCTTTTACCTAGCATCTTTTATCTAGTACCTTTGTTCTTCGTATACAATATTATCATGATTATTTTCTTTGTTAACATAATTTACAATATTTATGTAATTGGACTTAGGACTTGCAAACTTGAAGTTCGGGTAGAGTGAGATTTGTAGCACAAATACAAAATAGTTATTTCATTCAATATGTGTCTATTTAAGATATTATATTTGGTAATTAATACTAATTTATTAGATTTTATAATATAAGGTAATTGTCGTAAAATTCTAATATTATAAAAAAATCAAATTTTAAATTCTATGTCGTACTTAGAGTACTATACTTAGAGTATTATATTAAAAACATGTATTGGCCAAATTAAATGTATATGCATCATTTTTTTGTTTTATTTATCAACCCAATATCACCAAATTGCTAAAAATATGAAAAAAATATATTTTTCGGAGTCAATCTTCTGATGGTGCTTCGGTGAATCGAAACATGCGTTCATCATTCTCCTACCCTTACCCCACTCTAAGTGGGGTCGGCACAATATGTCTTCTTTTTCCATTCTCCTCTATCATTCGTCAAATCTGGTACCACTCCTCTAACATGCATATCATTTTTCACATAATCCATCCATCTTTTTTTCGACCTTCCCCTAGCCATACATCGATCATGATGTATGGCTAGGGTTGTTACACGAATGGTTACATACATGGTTGTTAGGGTTGTTACATGGCGATGTTACATGAATCGAAACATGCGTTATGTCTTAGAAAACTGGTCCATAAGTTAATATACTGCAGTATATATGGTAGTAGTGCTATTAATTACTACTGCATCTTTAAATTGAGATTAATATACTGGGAAGCACGTCTCGCTTTGAGTAACTAATCATAAGCGGCATAAGAATTGCATTCAGATCAAAAACTGGATTAAGAACTGAATAAAACAAAAATGCTTTTATAACTCATCTTCCGTGCCGACTTTGTCTCCATTGATCTACGACTAAGTTAATTAATTCCAATTTCAATAAAGATAGCGAAGTCCCATAAGGAATCAATTTTTTTTTAACTAAGCGTCAGACATTAGAAATGTTTCATGAAAACTTCATTTCTTTTTGTTTCATGAAATATTTTGGAATTATTGATCTAATTAATTCTGTCTAGTTCAGTGGGTTGCAAAAGAACTAGACAGTCTGACTTTATCTTTGCACGCCATTATAGTGAGTTATTACTGTTTAATGTATTGTACAGAAAGTTGACACTATCTGTCACTAATTTTCTAATTCAGATTTTCGTTGCGATTTTCTCATTGACTATTCTTCGTTAACGGAGCGGGACAATCGTTGGGACTATCGTAACGAATGTGTGTAATGCTTGTGTAGTTTGTTGTTGGTTGTAGTGTTTTGTGATACGTGCGGTAATGGATCCGGCATGTATAAGGTATGACAACGATTTCCGCTTCCGTACTTTGCGTGCACTGAACATTGTATAGATTTACTCAACAAACGCGGATTATATTAAAAAATCTATCATAACCATGTTTTCTATTAAAACATATTTTCTGAAACTCGTTTACTTTTACTCTTAGATTACAGCACAATAATTACTATATCTAGAACGAAAACTGTAACCCCTGTCTCATTTAATGCTATAATTATTATGTCGAAGTTGCGTGTTCAGGTGACACAGTTCAGGTGACGCAAATTTATTTTACTTGACACGAAAATAATCTTTATTATAAAAACAAAACAAGTTGCGATAAATTTACAAATATTCTCTAAATTCAAAGTCTACGTGTGCTTATGATTACTGCGTTATGCTTTTCTAATTTTAAATTATAGTTAATATACATATATACAAGAATTCTTTACTGCAAATTTTCTCAATGCTATGTTACATACAGCGTGTGGTATCCGGCAGAGTAGAAATAGACCACTGTTATTTCTTACCGAGGCAACTTGATATCAAGCAGGCTTCCATCGTAAAATAACAAGCCGAAGCGTATTACCACATGTGCCGACTCCACTTAAGTAGGATGAGGGCAGGAGAATGATGTTGATCTAAGTTACATATAGATAAGACGGTATCGTATATTTTAGTATGAATTCAAGTAAATATTAACCCTCTGCGGTCGTTCTCAGCCACTACAGCAAGGAACCACACGAATCCTATATTATAACTTACTATATACTTTTTTTAAACAAAACTCAATACGTGAGAAACCTATTCACGAACAAATAAGGTGCACATTGGAGATAAGGAAATCCAAATTTAATACGTCTAAAATAGGTTAAAATACATTTATTTAAACACAGTTAACTTCACTTAATGTTATGCGACATTTTCCTGTCATAATTATTATCATTTCTTATAATGCCTAACAGAACTGAGTCGGCTAATATCAAGGTGCGTGTTGATACTAATTTGGCTGACGTTGATGGAAAAAAATTGACATTACGCCAGGAAACTAAACAAAAGTCGAACTTGGAAATTGTCTTTTGAAAGGTAGCTAAAGCGAACCAACAATTTCTATCTTACAATGTTATAATAGCGTACGAAGTACGATTTTACTAATTACAAAAAAACTAAAACCAAATTATAATAATACTATTAAATATTATCTTTAACGCCGTGTGGTATCCGGCTGAATAGAATAGTACCACCCTAGTTTCTTACCGAGGTGTCGTAAAGGGCGACTAAGGTAAGTCGACCCACCGTGTGGTATCCGGCTTTTGTAGAATAGATCAACCTCATTTCTTACCGAGGAGTCGCAAAAATACGACTAAGGTAAGTTGACGTCAGGCAGGCGGTCGGTCGTAAAAAACGTAGCCAAATCATATGAAAACATGTTTGTAACATGTTGTGCCGACCCCACTTAGAGTGGGATAAGGACAGGAAGATGACTATCAAATATTATCTTTAATATTTAAATGAGTTAATCTTGTATGTATATATCTATTTTCGGAATCTCGGAAACAGCTCCAACGATTTTCATGAAATTCAGCATGCAGCATGCTACATTTTGTATAAATTTGATCTAACTGGGTATCATTTAACAAAATGACGTTATATCTCTGTTTACGAACACTGAAAAAAATGCAAAATTTACGTTAAATAAAAAAGAAAATTTTCAAATTTAAATTTAAAGTCATGGTAGCTCATTTGGGGAACGGGGGGTCTAGAGAGGTAAAAATACCTATGATCGAGCCCCACCTTCCACCGTCCAATTATTTTTTCTTTTTTTAAATTTTAAATTTCTTTTTTATATATCTTTAAAAAAACACTGAGCAAGGCTCGATCACCCAGGTACGAATAAAATAATAAGAGTAAGAAGCTCTAGCATCTGACTCGATGAGCAAATTAAACTCATCCATATTTGAAATCTGTCCGAATTAGATGCTGCTCCTACTCTATCCATCCACAAAACTCTCTTTACGTAAAAATCACATTCCCTTCATTATCTTAAATTACAGTTATCCCCTTTCTTCGCAATATCGTCTCTTTTTTCTTTAACTTTTTCTATTCGCTTTTCCATATTTTCAAAACTCACGTCATCACTTAATATGTTATTTTTCTTCTTTATATCAAAACTTATTACATGAAAGAAAATCCTACTAATATTATAAATGCGAAAGTTTGTGAGTATAGATGTAGGTTTTTTGCTTTTACACGGCGAATCTGCTGAACCAATAACGGTGAAATTTGGCACAATTATTCCTTAAACATCGGGTAACATATAGGCTATATAAATTATCAACCTATTACGAAGCAACAATCCACGCGAACGAAGTTGCGGGTAAAAACTAGTAATAAATATAGGGCTAATATAATTTAAAAAATGATAGGCTGACGAAGTGTCAAATATGATCTTATGCTATAAAATATTGAAGAAAACTACCTAATATTAAGTACGTCAGCTTGCGTCAACTTTTTAAGTATGACAAACGAACTCTGTGCAGTATAAACAACCCTTTGATTGGGGTGAGTCGAACGTAATACAAGCTCAGTCGGAAAAATAAGCGACTCAGAGCTTATCAGTATCTCTTAAATAATTGATGAATATTAAATAATTCAGAGGTTTATTTCTAAAATGTATATAAAAAGTTCGTCTATTAATTATAAAGTAATGAGTTATTTGATTTAAGGACGAGTTTTAATACGTATAGGTATGTATCTTTTATTTTGTTTATTGTGATGTTTCTCAAAATAAAATTATTTCTAATTCTAATAAAGTATATTAACGAGGAATTTTCCTTGGGAACGTCCAACGTAGTTTTTGTAGTAAAATTTTATTTTTAACTGTGATATAAAATAAGTTTAATGTTTTTTTTTTAAATAGCAATTGCCAAGGGCTCTGCTTACGTAGAAAGAATAAAACCGTAATAAACTCGTAGTATATATAACCAAAGAAATGGTTTGCTTTTAAAGAAATGCTAACCTTAAAAGCTAGACATATGATGTCGAAGACTTTTATTTAGAACTTTTAGAGAGGAACAATATTGTAGTACATGATTTTTGAATAACTTTCAACGTTTACTTAGCGCACGCAAGGAAAGCTTTAAATTTTCTCATATTCGTAATATTTTTTATTGCTGCTCCTCTCCTATTCATCTTTGCGTGATGTTATATTGTCTATAGCCTTCCTCGATAAATGGACTGTCTTACACTCAAAGAATTCGGTCCAGTAGTTCATGATAAGCGCGTTCAAACAATCAAACAAACAAACTCTTCAGCTTTATATATTAGTATAGATTAACATACGGAGATCTGTATCTGTAACTTCGTTTCTTATGAACCTAAGTAAAAATGTCGGATTAAGAAAAAACACAGAGACACTACCAACTTTTATTGTCCCACTGCTGGGCGTAGGCTTCCTCTCGTTTTTGGAGAGGAGAATTAGAGCTAAGACTAAGCTAAGAGATCTCTCCTATTATTGGACAAAAGCCGTCTCCCTTATTGGCAAAAGCATTGGAGCTTCGACCCACAATGCTGTTCTGAGGCTATGATGATGTATTCTCAAACATTTCCTGTTGTGTAAGTGTTAAATACAATGAGGATGTGTAAAGTAACAGCTTGTTACTATCCCACAGCTGGGCTCAGGCCTCCTCTTTCCGTTTTTAGAAAGAAGGCTCAGCTAAGACCTACCACGCTGCTCCAATGATAATTGGTAGGTTACACATATACTAGAATTCTCTAGAGATATGCAGGTTTCCTCACAATGTTTTCCTTCACCGAAAAGCGTGTTATAAATTGCAATTATCAGTTATATACATAAGTTTTAACAGAAAGCTCATTGGTGCTCGCCCGGGGTTTGAACTCGTGGACCTCTCGATAGAGTTGCACAGTCTTAACGCTTGGCTACCACAGCTTCTAAGGATAGTTAGCTTTTATTCGGTCCTAACTTAATCAATACACATATTAACCCTAGATTACACTTTAATCTTTAAAAAATTAGAAATTATATGATTTATAGAAACAGGCGTTACTTTGCGGAGATCAAAATGTGAGAGCTATTATTTTGTAATTATTATAAGTGCTATTAGATAATTTAGAAAGAGCAACCGTCGAATTTCTTGCTGGCTCTTCTCGGTAGGAACAATTTTCCAAACAAAAAAAGTAAGTAAGTAGCGGCCTGTTACTATCCCACTGCTGGGCATAGGCCTCTTCTCTCCGTTATTGGAGAGAAGGATTGGAGCTAAGACCTACCACGCTGCTCCAATGCGGATTGGTAGGTTACACATATCTCCAGAATTCTCTAGAGATATGCAGGTTTCCTCACGATGTTTTCCTTCACCGAAAAGCGTGTGATAAATTGCAATTATCAATTAGACACATAAGTTTTAATAGAAAAACTCATTGGTGTCTGCCCGGGTTTGAACCGATGATCGTCTCTAGAGATTCACACGGTCGCACCGCTAGGCCACCACAGCTTTTCCAAACAACAACAGTTGATAATTCATAAACTTTTTATAAAGTATTAAAAGTTTACGTGACTAAAAAATGTCTTACAATAACATGCATTAAATAATAAAAACGATGTCTTCGTAGTATTCATTATACCTACCAAATAAAATGACTTCGAGCTGAATGATCGGATGCCATAAAAGATTTTAGCATAGAAATATCTAATTTCATTATTTTTGTGGTCGCAAGTCACGGAATCGCGGTTTCATGAGATTGTTGATCCTTTAATATTACTTACTTTCTTTGCTATTCGCAATTTTAGCAGCTTTATTTTATCATATTTCAATCTTTAATATTTAAATGAGTTAATCTTGTATGTATATATATAAATATATTTTCTGAATCTCGGAAACGGCTACAACGATTTTCCTGAAATTCAGCAAGTCGGGGGGAGAAAAATCGATCTAGCTAAGTTTTATTTCTAAAAAATCTCGTTTTATTCCTATTTTTGGACACTAAAAAAACTACGAAAGTAGGCATTGATAGACATTGATATATGAGCTGTCAAATGCAAAACTGTGATAGCCTAAGGGTAACCCGTGAACCAAATTCTAAACCTGGGTTCGATTCCCACATGTCATCCGGCGCTTCCTTTCCTTTTTTTATTGCATTTAAGCATCTTTTAAAATATTACCCAGCAAGGTTCAGTCATCCAGATACTATGTATTAATTTAATTGTTTATCTTTTATTTTATAATCGCCAATAAAAATAAAATTAAAATCTAGGTTAATATAAATCCTCTGCACCAATCTCTCTCTGCATTATGTTAAAAAAGTTGCAACGATTTTTCATAAGCTGAACGATTGCATGAATAATTTTCCGTCGTAATAAGCTGGGGCCGATGCCAAAGTTATGGTTCCCCGACGTTACCGGTTTCGCAAATTGTTTATTAGCTTCGTGATGTAACTAACTACTAACTTGGCTCGAGTTAGGGCGACCGCTCACTAAAGACTGTTTCAAATTGTACTCACTTAAGTCGTCGTTATCCGCCGAGTCGATGTCAGGGGAAACCAATACGATTGAAGATAAATTCTCCGGTACGGTATTGCTTTAAATACTATTAGCAATATCGTCTTTATTTTGAGAACATCATTCTCACGACCCGTCCCAAGAGCCTATAACATATTATGATACGAAAAAAGTAGTTTGAATACATATACTACGCCGCTATCAATCAAACTAAGCATAACTTGTATTATTGGTTACTAGTACCGTCCATATCGTTAGTCTGTGCCGGATGTCACTTGGGTAAACGGCTATCCAACCCACGTGACATCCGTCAGAGAATTGTAAAGTAAGTAAGTAGCGGCCTGTTACTATCCCACTGCTGAGAATAGGCCTCTTCTCTCCGTTTTTGGAGAGAAGGTTTGGAGCTAAGGCCTACCACGCTGTTCCAGTGCGAATTGGTAGGTTACACATATCTCCAGAATTCTCTAGAGATATGCAGGTTTCCTCACGATGTTTTCCTTCACCGAAAAGCGTGTGATAAATTGAAATTATCAATTAGACACATAAGTTTTTAACAGAAAAACTCATTGGTGTCTGCCCGGATTTGAACCCGCGACCTCCTCGAAAGAGTCGAACGGTGTTACCGCTGGGCTATCACAGCTTTCAGAGAATTGTAAGACGATAAAACATTAATTTGACGGGGCCAGCGCCATCTTTTTGGATTATATCTTGGTATTATATCTTGTAACCGTGCTGTTGTGTTTAAGAATATATGGTAAAAAGGGTATTCGGAGTTTTATTTGTGACAAATCTTATCTATCTATCTAATTTCGGGGACGCCTGACGGTGCAGTGCGGGTGGTCAGCTCCTATTCCGCTATTCCACCCATTTCCCCATGTTGGGACAAGGGTTCCACTGCTGTCCCTACAGTGTCACCTGCTCTAATCTACCCGTAGCTTTTACGAAACTGATAATATCCCTGAAGGAGATATTTGTCAGATCCTCAACTTCTATTTCATCGTTACCTAGTATCTCCCATTTTACCAGCGAGTACATAGGGCACTCAGCCATAAGCTGAAGACTCGTTTCTTCCTCTCCACACTCTGGCCACGCAGCATCTTCTGTTATTCTCATTATTGACAGGTGTCTGTTTAACAGGAAGTGCCCAGTTGTAATGCCTGTTACAATTGCAATTGCAAAGTGGCACATCCTGATCAGTTATCCTTACAATTAGCTACCAGAGCTTCATAACCATCACAATATATAACTGTACAAAACTTTCAGATCTCTGAATTATATCTGCCTACCTCTGTCATTGATATAACGAGTTGATCCTACGATAAGACAAGATATTGCGTTTCCTCACGAATACATTCCAGTTTGCAGTTAAAATTATCAGATCATAAACAAACTTAGAGGTAAAATAGTAGATTTATTATTACAGAACGTCGAGGTCACAGTGGCATTACACCATCTATCAAACAGGGGTTGGGTCATGCAAATATTGACTCGAATTACTTACTCGGCCGGAGCTGTTTTTTTTGCGTATTATATTTGGCAATTCGAGCTGAGGGAACGCGATTATTCAAATTTATTAGAATGCGACGTTCGCTTTTATTTCGTGTAATGGAACTATTTTTCGTATTAATATTATTGTTAGGTTTTAAATGTTGGTAAACATGTTATTGTTTATAATTAAGAATTTATCCAATAAACAATACCGAAACTTTTTTAAAATAACTTTTAACATAAGGCAAACAGCGTAATATAGAACCTATTTTTTTAATTTACAGACTAGACACATCGTGAACAAAAAATTTGGGTAGGTTGATAATAGATGGCGTTTCACAAAATCATCTTGTTCCTTTCTTAATTTAAACTATCGTGAATGTTATTCATAATAAATGTATAGAAACCGGCTATACTCACGCTTTATTGATTGATGTGAATATAGCCGGTTTCTATACATTAATCTTCCTAATCCTGTTGAATAAACAGGATTTCTATAGCCAATATGTTACCCCAGTGTATAAGGAATAATTGTGCCAAATTTCATCAATATTGGTTGTGAATTTTTGAATTTATAGTACTAGCTTTTACTCGCAACTTGGTTCGCGTGGACTGTTGTCACGTGATAGGTTGCGCTTTTCGATGTCATCTTAGAATTCCTGTAGAATTAACAGGATTTCTATTGCCTGTATGTTATCCCGGTGTATAAGGAATAATTAAATCTAAATTTCATCGATATTGGTTCAGCGGATTCGCTGAAGGAGTACAAAACATGCATTATGAAGGCCTGTTTGTCACAAACTTTCGCATTTATAATAATCGTAGGATAGGATTAGTAAGGATTTTGTAAGCTTTTCAACACATGCAAAACCGACTTTCTCTAAACGTATACAAAAGGTTTAGAACAGCGCCTTCATGATTTGATGATGATGAAATTTATATTCGGGCGCATATTTTACATCCATTGATTCTATCCCTTCTCCTGCCTTTATCCCACTCTAAGTTAGGCCGGCACAAAATTTCGCCCAATCCGAGGAATAAAGTTACATGTTTTATGTATGTATATATAAAACAACTAACTTTATTCTTCGGATGGGGCGATTTTACGTTCAATTTAATAATGCATTTAGGATGCTGATGGGGCTGCCCCGATTTTGCAGTGCGTCGGGAATGTTCGCCGCGGCACGTGTGGATTGTTTCTATACGACCATGCGTAAGCGGTGCACATCCTTGCTGCGCAGAGTCCGGGCAAGCTCCAACAGCGTCCTAAGGGCATTTGCTGACAGGATCGATTGTCCGCATTTGAATCATTGCGCAATGGTTCATATGCTGGCAAATCGGTCCTGTCTTAGGATTAATTAGATTATATTAGTTTTATGTAATGTAATGTTTTTTATGGCCCCTTAGTTGGCTGAAATAAATAAATAAATTAAAATTACGAGTCGTTACATGATTTGGCTAGGTATTATTTTACTACCGACCGCCTGACTGATGTCAACTTGCCTTAATCGCCTTTTACGACACCTCGGTAAGAATGAGGATGGTCTATTCTCCTCAGCCGGATACCACACGACGGGTCAACCTAACTTAGCCGCCTTTTACGACACCTCGGTAAGAATGAGAATGGTCTATTCTCCTCAGCCGGATACCACACGACGGGTCAACCTAACTTAGTCGCCTTTTACGACACCTCGGTAAGAATGAGGATGGTCTATTCTCCTCAGCCGGATACCACACGACGGGTCAACCTAACTTAGCCGCCTTTTACGACACCTCGGTAAGAAATGAGGATGGTCTATTCCCCTCAGCCGGATACTACACGGTGGGTCAACCTAACTTAGTCGCCTTTTACGACACCTCGGTAAGAAATAAGGATGATCTATTCCCCTCAGCTGGATACCACACGGTGGGTCAACCTAACTGAGTCGCCTTTTACGACACCTCGGTAAGAAATAAGGATGGTCCATTCCCCTCAGCCGGATACCACACGGCGGGTCACCCTAACTTAGTCGCCTTTTACGACACCTCGGTAAGAAATAAGGATGGTCCATTCCCCTCAGCCGGATACCACACAACGGGTCAACCTAACTTAGCCGCCTTTTACGACACTTCGGTAAGATATGAGAATGGTCTATTCCCCTTACTCGGACACCACACGGCGGGTCAACTTACCTTAATCGCCTTTTACGACACCTCGGTAAGAAATGAAGGTGGTCTAACCCATTCAGTCGGTAACCAGGCGGCGGCATATTATTTTGATTATATATACTTTGAATTTGAATATAACTAAAGGGTTTTAAATTGCCCTTTTTTCAGTTACTCAAACCATGGGCCGGGCAAAGGAAGCAGAGCATCACACCAACAATCCAATAGAAGCGAAAAAATATAGAGACGAATCAGCCGGACATTTCAAAAATGGCAATTATGAAAGAGCCCTAGTATCGTTGAACAAGGTATGAAAAACAAATTCAAAATATTCTTTATTCAAATAAACTTGTAAACAAGTGCTTTTGAATCGTCAACTCTACTGATGGTTTGGCAAACTGCTAATTCTGAGACTATTCATAATTTTTATTTATTTATTTAAATATACGCATCCTTTCCCAGGACAATTACAAATGCGGTCGTTCGTCCTCAAAGTCAGTTAATAGTTGTGTTAAGGATAACAACCTGTAAATATATATATACCTACACATAATTTGAAATAAGTACTTATTTACATAAATACACCCAATTATGTATAGAAAATGTTGGCATTCTGGAATCGAACCACAAACATATTTCTAGAATTAATTCTAAAGTTATGAATGCTAATTTTATTTACACAAAATTTATAGCTAACTATATTAATCATAATAAAATAACAGCTAAATACAATTAAAGTAATTTAGATTATTATATAATTTTTAAAAATTTATAAAAAATAGACTACAATATTTAAATCCATACTAATATTATGAAAGCGAAATTTTGTTACACTTTCACAGCTATTCCGCTGGAGCAATATTTATAACCTTTGGCGTAACTAACTGTAGAAAAGCATTATTTAAAGTTGTTGTAAAATATAGGATAAAAGCGGGTTTCTGGCGAAAACACATATTGCTTTATTGATGGTAATTAAACGCTTAAGTTGGCGCGAGCAAAGTAACGGTCATTACTAATAAGAAATACATAGACAAGAAATAAGGTAAATTTTAATTGGTATATTAAATCATATTGATTTAAAAACTGGTCCGAATGGGTCATTTAAAATGCTACTTAAAAGCATCCTTAATACGGCACTAGGGTTAATGGAAGGCCGTAAGTGTGTGTGAAAACAAATTTCGTCGCCATGACGACCACAGCTCGGGCGTCGATATCGATGCCTCTTCAGACACTTACATATTACGCAACGCAAAACCTTCCTTAACATGTCGCATTTAACTGTACCTAAAATTGTTGACAATGAAGATGACGCTAAAGCTCAAGTGCGGTCAATACTCGGACCCACAAAGGACGCGGAATTCCTTCAAAGTTTCGTCAGAGTTGGAGTCGGCGATGACGATGAAGAATCAACGGCCCCCAAAGCATCTATCAGCAAACGAGCCCCTCCGTCTGCAGAAAAAACTGACTCCATCGTTGAAGACGATAAATTCTCTGCGACGGTACGAAAGGAGTCTTTTAAACCTCAAAAGAGAAAGTTCCATCGCAAGCTCAAACGCGAAAGACGACACCGCGAGGAAGAGATATATACAGATAAAGATAGAGCGGCAGCCGTAGTTATGGGTTCTAAAGATATAAAGTTGTCCCTCAATTTGAAAGACAAAGCAGATAAGAATAACGCTCGTCAAATACCGGTGGAAGCTGACGCTGGAACATTGTTAGCACTGGCCCGAGCTGAAATGATGCGGGAAAGATATCGTACAGCCCTGACATTTGTTGACAAGGTATTTTACACCTGCTGGTAGATGACAATTCATAAAGATAATGTATTTCAATTATTTATCGTTACAAATCAGCCGATGTACTTGGAATTATATTGCTAAAATGTAGTTGCCATATGTTAATTAATATTTGTTTTTTTGTTTATATAGCATAGAGATCTGTGAGGAAAACTCAAAAAAATTGCCAAATCTCCTGAGATGAATAAACTTTAAAAGACAAATACAAGTTGTCTGTTAAAATTCAAAGCTTATTAACATTGATTGCATCGAACAAGTCAAAAAAACTTTAAAAAACAGCTTTTAACAAAATTGCACGTTTCTACTGTTAACCGTTGAGATCCCTCGTCTGGAGCCAATCCTGGCAGCAGCATCAAGTTATGCTTATCATAAACGTGCATTGTCATCCGTACTGGAGCAACATGTAAAATTTCAGCTCAATCGGACAGCGGGAAGTGGGTCAAATTTAACTTGCAAGATTCCACCTTCACATACATACACAGAAAGTTGAATAAAAGCTTTTAAAAATAATATACCTTTACTAAAAACTTGTTACAGGCAATTGAACTGGCTCCTGAAGAAAAAGCCGCTTTCGTAGCTCGCAGCAAATGTCACCTCCTCCTCGGCGAGCCACGAAAAGCCTTGGTCGATGCAGAATCAGCCCTGAAACTGGATCCCAAACACGCAAAGGCTTTGCTTCAGAAAGCTGAAGCGCTGTACTATTGCGGCGAGTTTGAGATGAGCCTGGTCCATTATCATCGTGGTCTGCGCGCGCGCCCAGATCTAAGTGAATTTAGACTTGGAGTCCAAAAAGCTCAGGTATGTATTGTTTTATACTTGACTCGAAAAATATATGCTTAATAATTTTTAATTTCTAATCATTGGCGGAAAAACCAAAAGGTGTTTAAGTTAAGTGGTAAGTAAAAACCGTTGACAAGTTTAGATAGGTAGGTCTTCAACGTCGTAGAGATCCACTAGATCCAAGCAAAATCTTAGCGCGCAGAAGAGACATATGTTCAACAATGAACATCCATTCATTGAAGCAGTAGAAGAAGCAACAAAGAATAACTAATATTATACCAACGAAATTGCTATCAATTCATCAATGCTAAGGTTTCGGAGACCTGAATGTATGATTCTTACTGTAGTGATTATCGTAATGATGATGAATTAAATTAAAGTTTAAGATAGAATTTACAAAAAAAAACAGAAGAGTTAGCAATTGACAGAAATCACTACATTTTTCCCAAATTTTTTCTATAATCGATAACTTTTTCAGGAGGCCATTGAAAACACCATCGGGGCGGTAAAGCCGGTAAAGAAATCTTCTAAGAGGAGTCTATCAAAGTCATCGCGGCCTGTTCTAGGCCAACTGATGTCAGATAAAATTTATCTTGAGAATCTTCTCAAGAACCCCGACTTGGCGATAGCAGATAAGAAAAACGATGTAGTAATGAAGCAAGCTGAAGAGGCGATACGGTTTTTAGAAAACAGAGAAGAATTTTGGAGGCAGCAGCAAACCGCAAAGCATTAAATCCAGAATGCTTAGAAATAAATGTGAATTTCACAACTCCCACTTAGCTCTGACTTACAATAAAGATTAATTTTATGGCATTATTACAATATAGTATTATTTAGTAGTAATCTTAATCTTATTAAGTGAAACAACAATCATATCTAATTATTCGTTTAATTACTCATTTTAATGAACATCTTGTCAATAATTTTAATTCTTTATTTAACCCCAAATCGTTGATTAAATTCAATAACGTGGAAAAAAATTATAGCCCGATTTTATTTTAAAACTGACTTGTCCCTTTTAAAGACTCGCATAGCAGGCATCAGAAAATGACATCTAAATATATTTTCTGAATAAATACCACGATCGTTATGACTGTCATTATCTATATTTTGGGAACCAAAAAACCTATTATTTACCTGCGCTGAGTATACTCGGAATCATTATTACCTGAAGGCCACAATAATATTTTATACCAGGTATATTGTTGAAGTGCGAACAAATAGTATAATTTGTGATAATCATAACGACCATTTATCTAACCATCAGTCCAGTGAGGTCTTTTATGACGGTACTATATAAAAATGATATCATTTATAATACGACACTGTAAACGGCAAGCACAGCATCATTCAACGGTTGCCATGGTTTACTTGTTAGGTTTGATGGTTTTATTTATACGAAACGTAAGTAGATTTTAACTTTGTTTAAAAGCATTTTTTTATATTTTACTCACTGGAATTGGATAAGTAAGAAAAAATGCGAAAATAAACTGAGTACGACTGAAATTTTAGTTCCGCCATTTTGTTTAAGGCAAGATATACTGAAATACTTGTTTCAATGTTGTTGGTTAATAAATTGCACATATATGTCAATTTAAGTAATAGTAAGTAGATATACGATTTTATATTTAACAATTGTTAAGCTAAGTGAAAGATATTCCGATATTTATTGATGAAATATAATTAGTTCAAGATAGACTGAAAAATGTATATCATGAATATTCATAAATAAGTAGCATTCAAATTCAAACTATTCTTTATTTAAATAAACTTGTAAACAAGTACTTTTGTATCGTCAACTGCTGCTTCGGAAAGCTTTTAAAAATATGATTCGTATTACTAGTTACATTTAGTCATTACTGTCTTGTACAACGTCGTCGCATTAGTATAGTAGGCTTTATTTTATTAGGCTTCAATAATATGTCACATTAATTCTTTTCAATTATTATATAGATTCTTGCAAGTGGCGAAGACGATTTGAATTCTTGCTTGCTTCTATTTAATCCTGACGTAAGTAACTAATTGACTCAAATAATATTGGTGCTATGAAATATTTATATTATGTTAAAAGGATATTACTTACATATTACTAGCTAAGTCCGGCCTTTGCTATGGAATTTTATCATAATATAATGATAAATGATATTATGAGTTCAAAGCACGTTATTCCTTAAAGTTTATCCCCAAAACCTGTATCTGACGCCATCTAAATAAAAACTTAGAAATTATATGTAACTAAAAAAATCTTAGATATTAAATTAAATTTATTAAAATTTTTATTAAAATTAAAATTTTTAGATATTTTAAAATTAGAAAAGAGATTTTGAAAATAAATTTGCATGTGCAGCTTGTGGCCGAGTCTGCTAATTTTAAATATAATTATTACATTTTAATTTTAAAGGATACGGTTTTCCTTATTGTGTCGCAATGAAATAAACATAATAAATCGTATTCAAATATGTAACAATTGATGTTATTCGCATTTATTCATCATACACGCGAAAGTTTTAAGTGTAATTCTTCCATCAAAAGAACAGAGTAGGTCTTTGAACAAAGACGGTAGCGTACCAGTTTTTAAAAGACTTCCTTACCTATACTTTCATTAGTTTAGTAAACGCTGTAAACTTTGGCCTATATTTTGTAAACAAAAAGGATGATAATCTTTTTTGCAGGGCATAGATGAAATGTGCTGTCAAAGTCTGGAGAGTTTTGAAACATTTGACAAAAACTATGACGGATGCCTCAAGGAAGACTCCGATGAATGGATGGTTTGTGCTTAAACATAACACAGTTTAATATTTTAACTTCGTACTCAATGCTTAGCCAAATGGGCGTCCGAAAGCTAATTAAATACTAATTAAAATTAACCTCCGTAGTGCGAAGACTATCAATGCATCCTCAATAAGACTGGCATGTTAAAAGACGGAAAAATAGACGATAATGGAGCTAATAAATTCTATGATAAACTCAAGATTGAATATCCAAAAGAGACGGCTACAATCGAAAGGGTAAGAAGCGAGTGCCTGGGAGGTAAATTCGAGACCTATCCCCCTGAGGATGGTTGCCCTGCAGTCAAGTTTTTTGTGTGCGGTTATGTCAACACTTTCTTGGTAAGCGGAATTGTATTTTTTCGTATTGACTGTATGCTGTTATCCCTAACGACCGTAGTAACTTCGTCAAGTTGTGAAGCGTGTTGAGTAGAGTGCAGAAGCTCTACAAGCCTCAGGTAACTTAAACCTAACGGTGCCTCCTGTGAGACCGGACCACGGTTTAGGGTGACGTATAGTGATCTGATGACTGTGATTAGTAATCTCGCCGTCGGAAGATTAGTATGAAGCCACTTCCGACCGACGTTAGTAAACTGGGACCTTGTCCTCGCCGGTGAAGACACTGTGTGTGATTTATTTGTTTATGTGTCTGTAATCGCTATTTTGGCGTCCGGGCCATCATATTCAACGATTTTTGGGAGCCTACGTCAAGCAGAATGATCTGTACAGGAAGTACTCTGTTAGCAATCGCAGTCAATCTTAAACGGCATCATTTACTTTCCATCAGGCGACATTGTAGCTAGATTAACTGCATTAAAAAAAGAAATTGTCCTTAATATTGATGTCTTAAGTATTAATGTCTTAAATATTTTTTTAAATAACACCTGTCGCGATATAAAAAAAATTAAGGAATTAATCGCCTTACTGGCACAGATATTAAAAACATTAAAATATTTGATAGCATCGTTCAACATATAAAGGTATACAAAACCTGTGTATTATATTTTCTTATTTCGTTTGTAATATTGGTGTACATGATAATGATGATGATAAAGCCATACATAGCCGATTGTCCAGTTGGCGCTGTTGGCAGTGTCGTTCAGCTAGGCGGGTCGCGGGTTCTACTCCACAACATTTTCTATAAACAATTTATTGTTTCTTCGAGTCTGGGTGTGTTCAAAATTATTTACGTATATATTTTTACCAGTTTTCTATCACCCATAACATCTCTCCCGCTCCTATCCCGCTCTAAGTGGGGTCGGTACAACATGTTATAAACATGTCACATGATGTTCGTATAGCTGCAGTTAGTGAGCATAGGTAGGATAGGCAGACAGCCGTCAATTTCTCCACCCCAAATAATCAAGGATACTGACCTTTGACTTGGAAGCTTCTTCTTAAGTTATGGCGTCCATACCGCTCCAGCCGGAGTATAGCCACTAAAAACTTAATCCACTTATATTCGTGGAATCACCAATTTAATTATTCTCTAATATTGTTCATATACACAAACACCGAATTATCCTTTATATTTCGTATATATTTCGTATACTGCGCGGCTGACCGATTTTCTTCTTATGTGTGACATTAATTATTCACCTACCCGCACCGCCTTAGTAGCAGCAAGGCCCGATGATCCTCAGTGGAAAATATTGAACCAAACACATGATTTGGCTTCGTATTTTACGACCTGCCTGTCGTCAACTTACCTTACTCTTATCTTACAACACCTCGGTAAGAAAAAGAGTGGTATATTCTACTCAGTCGGATACCACACGGCGGGTCGACTTACCTTAGTCGCCTTTTACGACACCTCGGTAAGAAATGAGAGTGGTCTACTCTACTCAGCGGGATATCACACGGCTAAGTCTTCTATCACCCATAACACAAGTATGAATTTACTTACTTTGGCCGTGTGTGTAATTAAATATATATATATATATATAAATAAATATATGGGACACTTACACACACGGTCGTCCGTCCCCAAAGTAACTTAATACTTGTGTTATGATAGACAGAAAACTGGTGAATATATACTTATATATTTTTTTAAATACATAATTAAATACACATATACACCCAGCCTCAAAGACTAACAAATTCATTTATAGAAAATGTTGGCCCTCGGCGGGAATCGAACCCGCGACCCGCGGAGCTGAAGGCAGGATTACTACCCACTACGCCAACGGGTCAGTTTTATCTTACGAAACCTCGGTAAGAAAAAGGGTGGTATATTCTACTTAACCGGATACTACACGGTGGGTCAAATTACCTTAGTCGCCTTTTAAGACACCTCAGTAAGGAATGAGGGTGGTCTATTCTACTCAAACGGATACCACACGGCGGGTCGACTTACCTTAGTCGCCTTTTACGACACCTCGGTAACGAATGAGCATAGTCTATTCTACTTAGCCGGATACCACACGGCGGACAAAACCTATGTACTATATTTTCTTATTTAGCACATATATGGCTGACTGGCCAGTTGGCACTGATGGCAGTGTCCTTCAGCTATATGGGTCGCGGATTCTATTCCCGCCGAGGGCCAAATTTTTCTATGAACAATTAATTTGTTCTTCGAGTCTGGGTTATCGAAAATAATCTGGGATATTTAAAATTATTAATGTACACATTTTTACCACTTTTCTGTCACCCATAACACAAGTATTCATTTAGTACTTACTTTGGGTACAGACGGCCGTGTGTGTAACTCGTCTTTGTCTCACATATTTATTTATATTACAGGAGTGCGATTCATGGAAAGCCACTGAAGTGTGTTTGGAGATGGCTCAAAATTCAGCAAAATGCAAAACAGCACTTGGAGGATAAACTAGTACTATACTACTTATGACAAATTATTATATGAATGTATAAATGAATTTATTTGAAGACGTATTTTTTAATGACCTCATTGGCATTATTTTAATATGTATAGCATATCACTAATAACAGGAATAATCGATAAATCTTTATTTATAAAAACAATAAGTCTCCTTTATGATTATGCAATAATAAAAAGCAATTTTCTCAAATTTAGTCTACCCATTTAATCTTTCACAACTCAATAATACATAATGTAGGCATGTTTTTTATATTATCGACCAACTATATGAAGGAGGTTGTATTTGAAACATGTAACAAATGATCTAACATATCGATAATGTCGTTTGGCAACCATACATGTCGCTCAATAGCGTCATCCTCCAGCCCTCATCCTACTCCAAGTGGGGTCGGCACATGTTATAAACATGTCCTCACATGAATTGGCTACGTATTTTACGATCGGTCGTCTGCCTGACGTAAAGTTTCCCTAGTCGAATTTTACAACACCTCGGTCAGAAAGAGGTATATTCTACTCAACCGGATACCACACGGCGGGTCTACTTACCTTAGTCGCCTTTTACGACACCTCGGTAAGAAATGAGAGTGGTCTATTCTACTCAACCGGATACCACACGGCGGGTCTACTTACCTTAGTCGCCTTTTACGGCACCTCGGTAAGAAATGAGTGGTCTATTCCACTTAGCCGGATGCCCCACAGCGTACATATCGCCCAATAGCATTTCATGAAAATAATAAACCGCTAAGTTTTTCTTTTAGTAATAGCAATAATATTTAGTAATAGTAATAGTACTTTTATTAATAGTAATAATATTCTTAGTAATAGAACTGAAACACAAAATGCTTTATTCCATTATCCCAAATAAGGATGAAATACTCAAAAATAAACTGTCATCGATAGTTCTAAAACATGCTTCTATCGCCACCAAACTTTATGCTATTCGTGAAGAATGTTTCAAAATTTCATTCAAATCGGTCCAGCCGTTTCGTATACATACTTAGCTAGAAAAAAATTTTAATGTAATTTTTTTAATTAGAATATATTTCCTTACATTGATAACAATAAGCAAAATAAATGAAAATAAAACAAATTTATATTATAAGAAATAAAATTTTAATTGTTCTGACGGCATCGGCCATATTGCCACACATCTTAAAATACATTAAATCAAGCCAACATTGTCATCTCATACTCACAATTATTCTACAAATAATATAATATCCACTCCAATGTGAACAGACATACTAGTACATCTATATTTACAATATTTACATGGCGAGATACGTCGCCTAAGGCCAGGTATCCACCAAAGCGTGAAATGGGCTGAATATCAATCAGATATCGGCATTTCGACATCTCTCTTTGATGGATACCGGACCTAACAATTGAAATCTTAGAATAATATGAAAAAGAATAAAGAATTGTCAGACTGACCAATACAAAGCATTTTGCTAATTCCAAGCTTAAATTTAAAATTCATCTGGTTACGAACTTAAAGTCAACGACTTTAAAAAATTCGTTCATGTACTGCAATAATGGTACAACTTAAAAATCACGTATTTTGCACTAAGATATTCCTAATAGTGTATATTCTAAAATACACATTCTTTTCAGCAGCAATACAGGCATAACTCAGTATTCAATATTATGCCATTAATTTAAGCAAACTAAATTATTCATTTTCCTTAGCAATGAAAAACTTTAAACCCAATTATCTCAAAAACATGATTTTTTAAGTTGTGCCACTTTTGCAGCTCATTAATTGATAACATTCAAGTTAAATGAAACTGTCAAATGCTTTCAAAATTGTCATACAAAAATTGGAAACGCCTAAAGGCTAAAAAGCAAAATTAAATGACACAATCGTTTGACATCAATGAAAAATAGTTCGATCAAATGTTACATAGCTAAGCGAAAAAAGTTAGAAAATATGTTTTATTATTTATTAATATGTATTTATTATATAACGACGATAATTAAGTGTTATTGCAATGTTATACTTCAAGAATAGATATAGTTTTTTATATTTTTACTTTGATATGGAAATTACGTAAAATTCATAAACCAACAAAAAATATTATTAATATTCGAATTACGACACACGATAATTTCTATTTTGGAAATAAAAGTGAAATTTCTCGCAACACAATCCACGAGTTACACTGTACTTCATTCAATGAGGATTTTTTCTATGAAAGCATTATTATCTCATAAATCTTAAAGCATTTATAAAAGATAATATCATTTTTGAAAAAAAAATAGTGCTTTTTGCCTACTGACAACTTTTACCTTTGGTGTATAGATAATAAAAATTTCAAGTACATATATATAAATTAACATCATACAAAATTTAAATGGCTTGGGATAAGTAAAAAAAGTAAGTTCGTACCGAACGTGAATAACTTAACAAGTTCAAACACACTCTTACAGTGTGTTTAGTGTAAGCTTTTTAACCTAATCGATCGCGTTAACGTGGAGCCAATTTCCATGACGCTGCAACAGCGACATCTAGTGACCGCTGTTTCTGCGCCTTAAGAACGCTAACGCGATTGAGTAGGTTATAAAGAGACGCACTAAACATTCAGGGCAACCATAAATAGGTTTATTTTTAGTATACGTTTAAGAGAGTTAGTTCGCAAATTTGTATGTGCGATATAAAAGATATCGATTTCACTGAAATAGTTGCCATATTAACACTGTTTCGAGGAGGTCACGGGTTTTTCTGTTTAAACTTATGTGTCTAATTGATAATTGCAATTTCTCACACACTTTTCAGTAAAGGAAAACATCGTGAGGAAACCTGCATATCCCTAGAGAATTCTGGAGATATGTGTAAACTACCAATCAGCATTTGAGCAGCGTGATAGGTCTTAGCTCCAATCCTTCTCTCCAAGAACGGAGAGAAGAGGCCTATTCCCAGCAGTGGGAGAGTAATAGGCCGCTTTACTTTAGTTACCATATAAATTAGGCAATCCCTATGCCTGTTATGATTAAATATACAAAAGGGCGTAAATCGACTTATCAAAATATTCACGCGTTGTACGGAAATATTTCCGGAGATTTTAGTCTACGGCATAATATATTGTTTATACCTAATATTGCTCCTTGACGATTTAAAAATAACATTTCATCACAAAACATCGAGGTTATATACTTGAAATTTTGATACAAATTTGCAATTTCCAATCATCCTTTCAAGTTAGATTTAAGCAAAGAGAAAATCATATGACGTAATATTATATATATTAACATGTTATAAAATGCTACTTAGCGGAAGTAACTTAGTTATCTATATCTGTGCCAGGATAAGACACATTTTATTAGTTATTAACAATTCTTAACAATATTTATGAATATTGAACTGTTTATTAAACATCTACAATAATACTGTACTTAATTTATTACAATATTAGTATTCGAGTCATCACTATTAGAATCTCGTATCATCGGAGATCAACAATAAATAGCTTAGTCAATGAACATACAACTAAGGCCACGGTTCACACTAAACAAGTTGCCGATACAAGCAACTAACGCTAAAGCCCACTAATGATTCGTGTGAATGATTCAACCAGAATATATTCAACTCCCGCTTTATTTATCATATATAAAAACGTCATTCACAGAATAAACGACATCGATATGATCCGATTTAAGCTTGTGGCTCCTGCTTTGCGCCTTGCAAAATTACGTAAGTCGTTTGTGGTTTTGGGTATAAGATTATATAATAAAATTCCGCAATCAATTTCAGCTTTGCCATTACAGCAGTTTAAAAACACTGTTAAAAACAGGTTGATTCAGAAAGCCTACTGTACTGTTGAGGATTACTTAGATGTGTGGATATAGCTCTCTTCGAACCTGTACAAGATAGTAATGACTAAGTGTAACTAGTATTAAGAATTATATTTTTAAAAGAGTGACCGCCGATTTTCTTGCTGGCTCTTCGCGGTAGGAACAGCTTTCCGAACCAACAGTAGAGCTGACGATTCAAAAGCACTTGTTTACAAGTTTACTTCAATAAATAATGTTTTAAATCGCGACGGACGCATTAACTTCGATTATTCTAAAATAAAAAATACCATAATTGCTCATATAAAAAGAACATATCGAACAAAAACAGCAATCATTAAAGGATCAATTTCGTCTCGGTGGAACTCGGTTGTAAAATATATCACTCATACCGAAGAATATAGAACATCGGACGATATGTAAAAGAACCTAACAAAAATTAAACTACTCTGCAACGTTAGGAAAAACCTTAATGATGAGAAAAATAATCTACACTAATATTAATATGTATATGAAGCTAGAGTTTGTTTGTTTGAACGCGCTAATCTCAGGAACTACTGGACCGATTTGAAAAATGACTGGCCCGTTGGCGCAGTGGGTAGTGACCCTGCCTTTAGCTCCGCGGGTCGCGGGTTCGATTCCCGCCGAGGGCCAACATTTTCTATAAAATGAATTTGTTGGCCTTTGAGCCTGGATGTATATTTGTAATTAAGTATGTATTTAAAAATATATAAGTATATATTCACCAGTTGTCTGTCTATCATAACACAAGTATTAAGTTACTTACTTTGGGGACGGACGACCGTGTGTATAAGTGTCCCATATATAAAAAAATAAAAATTAAAAAATTAAAAAAAATATTTCAGTGTAAGTTTAGTCCATTTATCGAGAAAGGCTATATATATAACATCATACTAAGATGAATAGTAGAGAAGCAGCAATAAAAAATATTGCGAAAACTTCCAAATTTAAAGCTAAGCGTACGCTAAGTAAACGGTGAAATTAAAAAAAAATCATTTATTAAAATTGTTCCCCTATAAAAGTTCTAAATAAAAATGCGCGACAGCGTATGTCTAGCTTTTAAGGTTAACCCATTTTAACCATTTTTATGGTTATCAAAATACTATACGGTTTTAATCTTTCCACGCGAGCGGAGTCGCTGACGATTACTAGTTCTCCTATTCATCTTAGCGTGATGTTATATAGCCTTTAGCATTCCTTGATAAATGGACTATCTTACACTCAAAGAATTCAAATCGGTCCAGAAATTCCTGAGATTAGCGCGTTCTGACAAACAAATTCTTCAGCTTTATATATTAGTATAGATTTGCAATTTGCGATGTATGGAATTCATAGCTGTTAAACAACGTTGCGGTAGTCGCTTTACTGTTCAAGAGCCTTACTAGATTGACGTCTTTCTTATGAATTTTAACTAAATGAGGAATTCCTTAACATAATCCTAAATCTCCTTAATCTATATCTACAAAATCATATAACTCATAATCTTTAGGACACAAAACATATGACTATCTTAAATAGTATTAAACTTATGACAAGGATGTTTAAAGAAACCTATAATATAAAAGATATAATTATAGTAGATTATGATACTCTTGCACAATAAAGGTTCTTATAACACGAGTGTGTTTTAAAAAAAACGAGCCGCAAAAAACCAAACTTTGTTTAAATATTGAAAAGTTTTATTAAATGTCAAATGTTAGCGCCAAGGCGCAATCATCGATTGTGCATGCGTGTTGCGTCACCGCGGACTCGTTCATTGAAACCTTTTTTTTAAGGTATAGGTTCAACCTCCTTGGTCCAGCTGGAGCAGATTTATAATCTTTGTATTATAGTATCAGAGTAGATAAAATATAAACAGTTACAAATCGTGTCTCGATTTAACGATTACAAATCATTATACACAAATAATCAAAGCACAAAAATTAGATCAAAATATGAAAGTGTATTTATCTACGTTGTCAGTAAAATAATAAATAAATTACTGAATATACTCGTAAATCAAATGCATGGTTAAGAGAAAATCTTAAATCTTTAAATAAGCTTATCTTGTATATAATCTAAATTTAGGAAACGGCTCCAACGATTTTCATGAAACACAGTATGTAGGGGGTTTCACGGACGATAAATTAATATAGGTTTCATTATAAAAAACCTGTCGTTTTACCACTGTTTTCAAGCACTGAAAACTGGTACAATATTATTAGAGAACAAAGGTGAATTACGCTTTCACTTGAAAAGGTATAATAGCTCATTAGGGAAGAGCGGACTAAAGAAGTGAATTAAGTCCAGATATTGCCAGCTCTTTTTTTTTATATTGCATCTTTTTTTATATCTTCTAAAAAAATACCGAGCAAAGTTCAGCCAGCCAGAAATTATTTAAAATACGTGGAGTTTTTAGTTTTTTTTTTCGAACCTGACTTATATATAGTATATAAATAAATTGCAATACTGTCAATTGAAATAGAATATAATATTCCAAAATATAAAATGGACATGTAGAACTTTTTATGAATTTGTTAACATGATTACAATACAGTGATTAATTTTCCAAAAAAAAAAAAACATCAAAGAAATATCATGATAGATTGGAATTATCTAATACTTAAAATACATTGAAAATTAAATATGGAAAAAGAATTAAATATGGTTTTGAAATATTGCGACAAATTTCTTAAATAGCATACACGTTTTATTATCTACGACAGACCATATAATAAAAATTTAATAAATATTACTGATTTTTTTTTAAACAAACAGTTGTTAGCTACTATGGCAACAGCAAAAAAATGACCGAATTATACTCAGTTAGGAGATTACTATCCCACGAAAATTACTAGACGTTCTTTGTTCGATTTAAATTTACATTTAAAAATACTAATTTCCTTATATTTACAAAACTTTTTTAAATTATCATAGATTTACCTCTATTAAACTATAGTAATGATGAATTCCTTAAACCTGACATATATTACTTTAGAATTTTCGAAATTTCATTTTTTTACATTAATAGACACGATAGCAGAATAGTTTGAATATATGACTTTAATCAAGGGTCGCATGTACCAATCCCATGCAGGCAGCAATAAAGTTTTCATATAATGTTTACATATATCATAAACATTTGTATCTAATTGATACTTAAAATGTTTTCTCAAAGTTAAACATTATGGTTAAATACAAACAAAATGGTACCGATGATATATAAAAACTGTGCTTTCGTACAAAGTAAAAAAATTTAAAATGAGAAATTTATGAGAACATGCTTTGTTAATAAAGGTTCACTAACCTGGTATACTTAATAAGGGCGCATTCATTCTTCCGTCTTACTTGCACCTGCATTTAATGACTAAGTGAAGCCTATGATGCGAATTATCTAATTTATAGCACGTAGGACTATGAATCATATTATTTGACAGTAAGGTTTAATTTGGTATGGCGTGCTGTCATCAGCTGCTAAGAATGGCGCACTGCCATTGGCGTACGGTCATTGACCCGTTATACATCATGAAGTAAATTTTCAAAATAGAAAATTATGTCCTGTCGCTAAAATACTTTATGGAATAATTTTTTTTTTATGTATTGACACAAGGTAAGTACTTCAAATTGAAGTTAACATCGTGTTAGTGGTACCACTTTGTATATATGGAGAATCCTCAGTATATGTTCAACCCACAATCTAACAAGAGATTGGGAGGCCTTTGCCCAACTACAAGTTTCTGACATTATTATTATGTAATAGTAAGCCAAAAATGACATGAAAGTAAGCCAACTCATGTGTTTTAATCTGCCGACCCTAGAAATTTAACTATAATGAATTTCTATATTAATATTGTTATACTTACATCTAATTATTTAAAATATTTTTTTGCTCTAATAACACTCAGAATTATTATTCTTATTTTTAATGCTGAATCTGTATGCTCAATATATCTTGCCATTACAACATACTTGTCAAGGGTCATATTACAGTAATAGTAACTATAATTAAAATAGTTTTAATTCTACATAATCTAAGTTCACAGTATTCAACCACCCAAGTTTTGTTCGTCTTCAATCACAGCTAATTATAAAGCTAAACTACACTACACTATTATAAGCAATGTTGAATAATGAACGTTGTAGCACTAGAGGGCGAATAAAACTAGGGCAGTCGCAAAAGTTTGCCGAATATTCTAGAAAATTTTGAAAATATCACTTTATGATCCATAAGAATAATGCCTACATTACAATCGAGAAAATTTTAAATTATACTAATTATTGATTATTACTACTAACTAACTCATTATTTGTTAGAAATGCTTTGCCAGTCATTATTAATGTCACTTTACACAACACTGTCACAATTGTTGAAAATCGGATATCCTTTGAACACGATCATTCTAGAACAATTCCAGAATATAGGAAGTTATTTAATATGAATGTTGTTGTTTGATTTTTCCAAATTGTGTATATATTGACTAGTTATTTCAGTAAATGGTATAATAACCAAATTAAAGAACACTGCACTTGAATCACCAATCAAGTAAATATGAGGAATTAAATTTGTCCCTGATGTTACATCATTTAAATTATATTGTCCAAATACCAAATCTGAAATTTCTTCACAAGAGTTAAACTTTGATAGCGGAATATTAATACATCGGTCATATGAGATCATTTTTCCAAATATCTGTAGTTCACGATTTACATTTGTTCATAGTTTATTTATTTCTGGAAATTATTGTTTACATGTGTCCTGTTTTTTACATTACTGTAATAAAATTTATGTACTTTAAAATACTTTTCCTTTTAGTATTACGTTGTAATATATTCTCACATTAGACTTAGGTCACTCGCACAATTTGATATATCTTTGTCTTTACATTTGTCTAAATTATGAACATCTTTTCTATATTGGAACTTGGCTTAAACTATCACAAACTATCACTTTGGTGTCCCCTCTGCACAATACTTTCACAAATCACATAAGCCAACGTTGGCTCAAGAGTTTTTTTTCAGCTGTCAGCTGTGAAGCTTTTGCTAGTCGGCCTCTTCTGCTGGCCTCTTGTAAACTGGCCCAAACTTGGCCATATATTTCTTGACAAATGTTTTGGCCTTGGACCGGACTGAGTCATTGACTATAAGCTCTTCCACTAAGCGACAGTGTTTTAATTCCTTCAGCATTACGAAATGGGTGAGCTGAGGGAATAAAGATATCGTATTTAGTTACTTAGCTAAATTTGGCAGTTATTGTTCAATGTTATAGTATTCATCGACTGGCGCAGTTGGCTGTGACCCTGTTTTCAGCTCCGCGGGTCGCGGGTACGATTTCCGCCGAAGGCCAACATTTTCTATAAACAATTTGTTGGTTCTTTGAGTCTGGGTGTAAATTTGTATTTAAAATTATACATGTATATATTTACCATTCACCTGTCACCAATAACACAAGTCCTATGTAACTTAAATTAGGAATGGCAACAAACTTCATTCTCCTGCCCTTATCTCAATCTAAATGGGGTTGGCACATTTTATAAACATGTTGACACATAATTTAGCTACGTATTTTAAGACCGTCCACCTGCCTGACATCAACTTACTTTAGTCGTTTTTACGACACATCGCAAAGAAAGAGGGTGGTCTATTCTACTCAACCAGATACCACACGGTGTAAAAGGCGACTAAAGTAAGTTGACCAAATTACCTTAGTCGCCTTTTACGACACCTCGGAAAGAAAGAAGATGGTCTCTTCTCGGTCACGGCCGGATATCATAAGGCTTTATAAAAATAATCATTATTATAAAAATAGTAAAATAAGTAAGTAACGGCCTGTTACTATCCCACTGCTGAGAATAGGCCTCTTCTCTCCATTTTTGGAGAGAAGGATTGGAGCTAAGACCTAACACGCTGCTCCAGTGTGGATTGGTAGGTTACACATATCTCCAGAATTCTCTAGAAATATGCAGGTGTCCTCACGATGTTTTTCTTCACCGAAAAGCGTGTGATAAATTGCAATTATCAATTAGACACATAAGTTTTAAGAGAAAAACTCATTGGTGTCTACCCGGGTTCGAACCCTGTGACCTCCTTGAAGGAGTCGCACGGTGTTACCGCTGGGCTAGCACAGCTTTCTATCATAAAAATAATATTAACAGAAAATAATCATAAAAATAGTCATCATCCTCCCGTCCTTATCCCTCTCTAAGTGGGGTCGGCACAACATGTTATAAACATCTTGTTGCATGATTTGTCTGCGTTTTTACGACCGGCCGTCTGCCTGACGTCAACTTACCTTAGTCGTATTTTACGACACCTCGGCAAGAAAGAGGGTAGTCTATTCTACTCAACCGGATACCACATGGTAGGTCAACTTACCTTAGTCGCCTTTTACGACACCTCGGTAAGAAAGAGGGTTGTTTATTCTACTAACCGGATACCATACAGCTTTATAAAATCATCAATCATCATCATTATATATTATTTATTATATTTTTATTAATTTTTTTTTTTTTGCTAAGCTAGCTAATAAAAAGATTAATTTGTTTCATCGATATTCCAGTTTTTTTTTGGACAGTATTTAAAATTGTAAATCAAACGGAATACTGGATTAGAATTGTAACTCAAATTTGCATACTGTATAGCAGTAGAATATGTTTGTACCTTATAAAATGTATGTAACTATTATTATCATAAAAAGAGAATTATTATAAAACTAGCGGCCCGCTCCGGCTTCGCACGGGTATAAAATATATAGTCTATGTCACTCAGATAAAAAAATTATAAAATAGATCCAGTAGTTTTGATTTATTCATTACTGCCCGTGGCCCGCACGAGTTAAATTTAGAGTAAACAAAACCGCTATGCCCCTGCATTTTAAATCTGTAATATCTTCGAAAATGTTCATTTAAATTATATGCTGTAAACGGCCAAATTGATCTATATTAAATCAACAATGTATTTATGGTACTTAATTGAATAAGGATTAATGCTGTATTTTTTTAAATTGCTTCGAAAACAAGGAATTATTTTTTGTAAAAAGTAAATGACGAAAAAATGCTATTGTGGGTTATCCATAAGAGACAGAAATATACCATCGCGGTCTTTTCTGTAGACCTTTTCAAGGTGTACAAATACTTAGTACATTATTTTGATATATCTCGTAGGGTTCAGCCCACGTTTGCAATGTAAGCGGAAAAATGTAATTATTTATTAAAAATTAATGTATTTCTCTACTCCATATTGAATGTTATTATACGTATAAACCTTTCTCGTCAATCACTCTATCTATTAAAAAAAACCGCATTAGAAATCTGTTGCGTAGTTTTAAAGATTTCAGCATACATAGGGATATAGGGACATAGGGACATACAGGGAAAGCGACTTTGTTTTATACTATGTAGTGATATCTCACCTTCCTAGCGAGATGTTTGAAATCAGCAGTGCAAGTGATCCTGCCGGAGGGCGCGTCCGAGTGCCTGTACGGGTTCAGATGCTGCACCATGACCCTGGCCATGCTGCTGCGGAACTGCTCCTTGATGCGGCGCGCGCTCTCCTCGGGGTCCACCTGCGGCGCGGGGACGGGCGACGGCTCCCGCGGCGGCGAGACCGGCGTCGCCACTTTCTCCTGGACCTCGTCGGAATCTGAATCCGACGAGGTGTCCGTGTCATCCAATTCGACGTACTGTAAAATTATTTATTACTAGTATATCAAGCCCTTTGGCACTGCCTGTTAAACAGACACCTGTCAATAATGAGAATAACAGAAGATGCTGCGTGCCCAGAGTGTGGAGAGGAAGAAACGAGTCTTCACCTTATGGCTGAGTGCCCTATGTACTCGCTGGTAAGATGGGAGATATAGGTAAGGATGGAATTGAAGTTGAGGATCTGACAAATATCTCCTTCAGGGGATATCATCAGGTTCGTAAAAGCTACGGGTAGATTAGAGCAGGTGACACTGTCGGGACAGCAGTGAAACCCTTGTCCCAACATGGGGAAATGGGTGGAATAGTCCGGAATAGGAGCTGACCACCCGCCCTGCACCGACAGGCGTCCCCGAAATTAGATAGTTAGATAGATGTCAAGCCCGCTTTGCCGTGCTTAATTTAAACATATATTAATAACAATTTTAAAAAAAGGGTCCGATCGCCACCTAAATTACTGTACCAATCGGCATTTTAAAGATGGTCAGAAAATTTGATTCACATCAGTCCAGCGGCTTTGGAGGACATTATGTAGATGACATTATTTTTTGATACAGTAAGAAGACTGAATGTCCCAGCAGCGGGATAGTAATAGGCCGTTACGTTACGAACGATATTATAAATTTTTTAGACAAAATCCTCTAATAGGTATGACCTTTTTAACTTAAAATTGTCATATCTTTATTATTCGCTGACCGATTGAAATAATATATGTTAAATGAGGCTGTCTACTACGTATAGGTGAAAACCCGGTCCAAATCGGATCAGCGGTTTTTGAGATTAGCGGGAACAAACGCACGGAGGTTTGACATCTTAACGATTTTATTATATGTATAGAATAGACTAGTATGTCAAGCCCGCTTTGCCGTGCTTAATTTAAAGATATATTTAATATATTATATATTATAAGCATTATACTTATGCTACTTAGCATTATATAACATGCTACTTAGCATTACATAAATAGCTACTTAGCATTATACTTATGCTCATTAGCATTATACAACATGCTACTTAGTATTACATAACATGCTACTTAGCATTATACTTATGCTACTTAGCATTATATAACATGTTGTGCCGAGCCCCACTTAGAGTAGGATAAGGGCAAGAGGATGCTAACCTTGAGCTCTTTTTGCGATATCTCTTTCCCGCGCCGCTTGGCCGCTGACAGGAGCTTCACCTTCTGCAGCAGCTTCTCACGACGTCGACGCAGCTTCTCCTTGGTCTGCCGATACCGTTTCACCTCCATCCTACCCGCTAACTTGTCTTCCTCAGTTCGTGGCTAAAAAAAGGAACATCCTGTTACTATCCCACTGCTGGGCATAGGCTTCCTCTCGCCTATGATGATTTTAAGAAAAAAGTGGATAAAGCACTGACTACTGTTTAATTTATTTCATTTTATTTTTTCACAGAATCCTTTGTTAATATTTTTTTGTATGTAGGAAATAGTGTATTTTTAGGCAATAGTTTAAGTTTTAGTTACATAATTGTTAATAATAGTTTTAGTACTACATTCTGTCTACAGTCTGTTAGTTTATCGTACGTAGTACATTCAAATTCAAATTCAAATTCAAAATATTCTTTATTCAAATAAACTTGTAAACAAGTGCTTTTGAATCGTCAACTCTACTGCTGGTTCGGAAAGCTGTTCCTACCGAGAAGAGCCAGCAAGAAACTCGGCGGTTGCTCTTTTAAAAAATATAATTCTTAATATTATTTACATTAAGTCGTTACTGTCTTGTACAGGTTCAAAGAGAGCTATATCCACACATTCTTATCTTCTAAATAATCTTCGAGAGTATAGTAGGCTTTCTGTATCAGCCTCTTTTTAACAGTGTTTTTAAACTGCTGTAATGACAGTGCTGAAATTGATTGCGGAATTTTATTTATAGTATAGTAATAATATAGTAGTCTATAAAAGCATGCTGTGTCTACCTATAAGTGAAATTATATGTAATTAGCAAATAAGACCAAGTACCTATGGTTTAACATACATGCAATTTGGTTGGTAGGCCATAATTAAATAAATAAATAAAGGTGTAAAACTTAGACCCACTACGCTGTTCCAATGCGGTTTGTTTACGTTACATATATCCCAGGAATTTTCAAGAGATGTACTTTCTTTAGGATAAGCCGTGTGGAATCGGACTGAGTAGAATAGATCACCATTATTTCTTACCGAGGTGTCGTAAAAGGCGACTAAGGTAAGTTGACGTCAGGAGATGGCAGGAGAGTGATGATGATGTTGGTGACGAAAACATTTTGACTTTTCAAAATTGAAATTGTTCACATGTTAGTCATGTGACGTAGATGAGTAGACGTTTGAGGGGTTAATAAAACCTACAATATCATTCATTTCAGTCACAAAAATCATTTCGACATTCCTTGCCAAGCCTGGAACTCATACAAAATTTGGAGAAATCCAAACATCTGTTTAGCTTATCAAGATAAAAACCTCTGCCACATCGCACATAACTCAGATATTCAGGCATCATGCAGAAATTGTTGCTCTAACAATCTTTGCCGTTTTGAATTTAAACTATCGTGAGTGGTATTCATAATTAATGTATAGAAACCGGTTATACCTACATCTTATTTTATCAGATGAGTCCGACTTGTTTCAAGTCCATACGGAGCTCTTATTCATGAGCTCTTTACGTGGCGTTATCGCAGCGGGAACTCCCCACCGTGAGTATAGCCGGTTTCTATACATTAATTATCTTTGCCTTTATGTATACCTGTCAATTTGTTTATAAATACTGTGCATATTTTATACCCTCATTGTATAAATTTTAGTAACAATACCATTATAAACAGACTATACAACGCTAAAGTATCTGTCTATTTACGCAATAGTTGAAGATTTTTTTTATTACTCACACTTATAGGTCTTTCGGAGACAAGCCCGGGCCGTCGCTTCCGTGGCTTGATATTAACCAGCGCGTGATCCGGGATGAGACCATTGTGAGAATCTTCTTTTATCACTGTAAAATCATAATACGCTTTAATCATGCTTCTGCCCATAGCCCACTCTAAGTGAGGTGCGGCACAACATGTTATAAACATGTTGTTGTGCCAAATTTCAGCGATATTTGTTCAGCGGATTCGCCATAAAATAGTAACAAACATACATCCATACTAACAAACTTTCGCATTTATAATATTAGTAGGATATTAGATTGAATATACATGCGACCAAAACTTGATTTATTTATGTACCATAAAAAAACGTTGGAAAAACATTATCAACAAAAAATATATACAAAGGTCAACTTATCCCTTTGACAGAGATCTTTGTCAGCTAACGTTCAAAGTTAGACAATTTATGGTAAACAAGTTTTGATACACAAATTTCAAAATATTTCAGTATTTACCCTAGAACCATCAATACCAGACCAAAATTAGTCTGCGTTGAGTTTAAGATATAATTGTATGTAAAATTTTATAAAATACGTTAGGTCATACACGCGCACGCACTATACACACATAAGCACGCACTATAGCCGCAGACACGCACGCACTTTAAAAACTTTAATATGTTAATTGACTCTAAACTTTACATTACACAATAAAAGCACCAATAATACCGTGTAGTACTTGAAAATACATTAAATTAGATATTGAGAGTTTATAATCACTGTAGACTTAAGTGGATATTTGAACTATTAAGATTACCTTCATAAATGCCGTTGACTCCTTCAACCAGTTTTCCTTTCATCGGTCGGCCGATAACTGCCGACTCTACAGCAGTCATTGGTTCCGCCTCTTCTTCTGAAGAACTCTCTTCTGTAATTATGTTTAAAAAAAATTACAATAAGATTTACAAAATTGAAATATTTCTCATTCAAACCGTTTATAGCATTAGTCACTTATTACGTCTCAAAATTCGAAGAGAAATTACATAAACGCGTAAATCATAAACATACTTTATCTACTACTATCATCATCTTCCTACCCTTATCCCACACTAAGTGGAGTCAGCACATGTTATAAACATGTTCCCACCTGATTTACCGGTCTGACGTCAACTTACTTAAGTCGCCTTTTAGGACACCTCAGTAAGAAATGAGGCTGGTATATTCTACTCAGTATATAAATTTGTCAAATTTTTTATTTATTTAAATTACTATACTGATTAGTGGTAGTCATTAAATTCAAATTCAAAATATTCTTTATTCAAGTGGACTGTTTACAGTACTTTTGAATCGTCAAATGTTTTAAAGAAGCTACCACTGATTTGGAAGTTTGCTTCTACCGAGAAGAATCAGCAAGAAACTCGGCGGCTAATCTTTTAAAAAATTATTACAATTTGATGGTTACAAGATAATCGTTGCAGCTTGTAACTAACTCCTTCTCCATCCAGTATAAAATATAATTTATAATACTTAACCATCGCTAGAGCGCTCGCACTCCAACAGCGTAAAGCATAAAAACGCGCCGAAGGCGCTAGCACTCTTTATATATATTGGCTCGTGATTCGTCTAAGTGGCTAGGACCCGTACTACGTTGTGATTTGTAATAACTCAAATTCTTTTAGAGCGTTAGAGGCTATGTGTCCGTCAATCTATAGGAGTCAAATAAAACCTTAAATAGAATAAAATAATGTGATGATAATCACATTATAGTTTTATAATAATATTTCAATATATCATATTCTTTAATATAGAACGAGCCGTCAGACCCTACATTCGTAGTTTGTATCGCTTTGCTCAACAGAGAGGTTCATTATCAAATATCATTTGTTATAATATAAATAGTTGTTTGTCATCAGATTAGAGGTGTAAGGCAGACATAAATTAATATAAATTATTGAATATAAGTGTACGATACACGAACAGGTTTTTTATATTTATCTAATACAAGAACAGATTTTACATGTACTCTACATGAACAGACTTTATATGACCAACAGATATAAATTCGTTACACGAACAGATTCTTGTATGTCTAATACATGAACAGGTTACTATAAAATTTGATAAAAAAATGCGAGACATTCAGATAATTGAATGTCTCACGAATGTCTTATGTTGCTTTATAGGATATGTTATAGCCAACAGAAAGATCACTCACTCGATCTAAATACCTAACCCTTAAACAACTCCGTAGAGAAGTTTAGCAATGTGGTATCTCTCTCCTATCTATTATATTCTTCCGATTTGGAAAAATATAAAAAGAGAGTGATAGTCAGTAGCTCCGCACCCGCTACCAACGGTGAGCTCCGTCCATAGGATATGAGCCCCCCCCCCAAGGGGTACCTGTTTATAGTGCGCCTGCGGCGTATGATCGTGGGATAAACCCATTATTGTAGGGAGTCAACAAAACCACCGTTGACATATTAGGCATGAGTGCCTGGGTGTATAATAGAGGACCGAAGCCCATATAATAAATAGCCGGAGCTATAAAATATGGCATTAGCCAAAGGCACAAGGCCTGGTAAACTTTGATAATAAATTACCAATTCTTATATTCAGTAAGGCGCATGTCGCCTGCACACGTCGTAACGGTGCGTTCTATGGTAAAAACCACATACAGTATAATACGTATAATACGTATAAAGTCCACAAAGTGGAAACCCATCGAGATGGCAAACATGTTGCAAAGCAACTTGATTAGTTATAATATATACACCATATAGGTGTGTGTCCACCGAAGTGGATAGTGTGTGTCCACCGAAGTGGAAGATGTGTATTGCAGAGCATTACATGAATGCCAATCACCCCCTATTCACCCAATACCATATAATGGAGTCACACATAGTGCACTCGCTTACGGTATGCGCCAAGCTCAACACGCCACCTCATACAACAAAAGGTAATTTATGTTTAACGCGGCAAGCCACGTAAGATGTATATGTATATGTGAAGATAAGGGAAATGCAGGCCACACTGTCTAAAGCTAGTCCGCAGTCTTATTAACAAAGACCCGACCAGCG
The DNA here is from genome assembly GCA_029227775.1 of Morpho helenor. Taxonomy (NCBI): domain Eukaryota; kingdom Metazoa; phylum Arthropoda; class Insecta; order Lepidoptera; family Nymphalidae; genus Morpho; species Morpho helenor. The sequence goes on from JARGCU010000025.1 coordinate 15,179,518, forward strand.
GCTCTTATGCAATAATGCCATGCTATAATGGTCATTCGTGGTATCATTAACTAAGCTAAGGGGACGTCCTGAAAAGGACGGAACACCACACCCATCCGCTACTATGAACAGAGTCCATAGCGATCCATCACTGCCGCGGCGTATCACTTCAGCAACATAAAGTTAACTTCCGCAACGCCCAGCAACATTCAGCTGTGGTACCGTCACTATTGAGAGACTACAAACAACGTTTAGATGTCCGTTCGTCAAACAATAACATTTCAGCCACCACTGTACCGGCACTACTTCAAGCGGCCTATGCGTCCAAAGGTCGAGCAAGGCACACGGCAATGACCGAAATCACCACCGGCCTAACTAAACCCGTATCACAAAGGCACACGCCCAAAGTAACTCTGGTTGCGTCAAACCAAAGCCGAATAAAGGCACGCCGCAGCAACCGAAGTTAACTACGGGCCTATGTCCAGCCCTAATAAGATGCAGCCTAGTGTAGCCTTTTGGGCCAGGCACACAGCAATGACCGAAATCACTGCCGGCCTAAACCTCAAGTCTCCCACCAGTACCCGCCAGAGCATGTTCGGTAGAGTGCCAACCACTACTCAGCAAAGTTGCCTTTACCAAGTATCATTCTGACACTTTAATCGTTCGAGGTGAGCTAAGCGATGTAACCATCGCTACACTCTTAATGGTCAAGTCACATTCACAGCCTTTCCAAAGATCGACACGATCTTGCATCTTGAACCATTATACGAGAGCGGGCCTAGATGTGTATTTATTATTAATTATTATTAAAAATAGTCGAGTTAAAACTCAATTAATATCTTGTATCGCCCCAGTACACATCTACAATATTATTATAACAACATTTCATAAGCGACCTAACAGATCACTTCTGCGCTCTACGCTCCGCCCGCTCTCTCCATACTGTAGTACGGCGGATAACGTGACATTCGGTCAATATGACGAAAATTATACTTTTCTGAATTTGATGTTTTATGAATAGAGCATCAATTATAGATGCGAAAAAACATTACTGCGTGACAAACAAACATTTATTTTTATACTTATAGATTTTTCTAAAATATTGAAATTTTAATAATTATTTATTTTTTAAAACTCGAATGTAGGGATGAGATCGTTACAAGCTGGATGCGTTGCTGACTGCAGTTAAGATAAGCTTTCACTCAAATAATCCTCAATAGTATAGTAAGCTTTATGTAGCAACATCGTTTTGAGATAATTTCTAAACTTGTGTAGATAGAAGGCAAGTCTAGATAATATTGAGGAATTATGTTATAAAAAGTGTACCGAGACCGACAAATGATTTTCGGACCTTTTGGAGGCGTAATCTAGGCGTCATTAGTTTATGTCTGTTTCTTGTATGTTTGTCATACCTATCACTATTTTTACTATACAAGTGAATATTTTTACGTACAAATAGTATATTACTGTAGATGTATTGTGAGATTGATCTTAAAATAATGAAAAAATAAAAACTCAAATGAGCAATGAGCCGTCGACCGAATTTTAACAGAGACGGTGGCTGGACTACTTATTATATTTACCTTGAGCGTAGAAAGCGAGATACTCGATATATTCAAGATATACATAGAAGATTCCTCGAACCCAGCCACCCAAGAATCAAGCCTAGCGATCTGCTGTACTTAGTTACCGCCGCAGTATAAAGAGCTCATGAATAAGGGCCCCGGATGTGCCCGAACTAGTCGGGCTCACCCGATAGAGTAAGACATGAGTAAGGCTAGTTTCTATATACTATAGTATATTAATGATTTTTTTAGTTTAAACTAAAAAAAACAATATTTAATAGCTGGAGAGCCGTAGCTGAGATGAACCCTCTTGCGAGAGACTCGGTATGCCACTTGCGGGTAAGTAACTTCCGATGCCATTTTTGCCTCCATTAATCCACCTTCAGATTATAATTAGAATCAACTCTTTAAAAAAGTCACCAGGAGATGCAGGCGGTGGTTCGGGCAGGGTCCACTGCGGCTGTCGCAGCTTCACGTGGTAGTAATACCGACGGCCTCTATCGTCGATCGCGCTTCGCCACATTGATGGCAACACGGGCTCTTTGCCATCATCCTCAACTTCTAACTGCAATATTTTATAGAAGTAGGGGTTACTTTGCGGAATTCCAAAGTACAAAAGTAATGTTCAGATTCAAATTCAATTTTAAAATATTCTTTATTCAAATAAACTTGTAGACAAGTGCTTTTGAATCGTCAACTCTACTGCTGGTTCGGAAAACTGTTCCTACGGAGAAGAGCCAGCAAGAAACTCGGCGGTTGCTCTTTTAAAAATATAATTCTTAATACTTTTTACATTCAGTGGTTACTGTCTTGTACAGGTTCAAAGAGAGCTATATCCACACATTCTTATCTTCAACAGTATCCGCGTAACACTCAGTATTATGAAAGGGGATATCACAGACAAATTTTCTAGTTATTCTTAGTGTACAGAATCTAATAGATTGGCAACTAAGTAATTGCCGATTTGTTCAATGAAATAAAAGAGATATATTTTTTTACTTGAACTTTACTTTAATCTATTATGTATTATCCATTTTGTTTGATGACTTTTTGGCATCTTTCTGACAAGTTAAAAATTACACATTTGCAGAAATTGTGATCCTTTGCGGCCAAAAGCTGAGTTAAGTAAGATTTTACAGCATCATCATAATTTAACTTAAATCTTTAAAGCATACATAATGAAGTATGGACAAAAGTTTTCGAACAGTACGGCTGCTACGAAAGTCTTTTTTATGTGCAAAAAGAACTCGCGTAACTTTCTATGAAAAAGTTATATTTACCGATTGAGTAGGAATAGCTATAGTCTGCGGTTGAACCAGCGGTTGCGATTGCGGTTGCGGTTGCATCTGCGGTTGCTGGGGCACAGGGAACTGCAGCTGCTGTCCGAACATGAAACCACCCATGCCGAACCCGCTCATACCAATCATACTGCGAAAAAGATATCATTAAATGATATAACATACAAAATCTTTGGATATAGTCTATGAGAGATACGTGATTCTGAGAAGTTAATGTATATATTATGCAGTAAAAAGTGTGGAGAGGTGAGTACATTACGAGATTGTTTTCGGAGAATAACGTTTGACGTAGGATCCCGTGTTTAATTTAACTTTTAACGTACACGTTAGTGGCAACCAGAATGAGATTCTATTCTCACCAATATCAAAGACAACATAGATAAGATTGGATTCTATGATCGTCAGGCACATCGGCGAGTCACAAAGTGAACTATTTACAGCCAAAAACTTCTGCAGGGGTTGTAGGAATCAAATTGTCCCAATTCCATTAAACATGCCTCAAACTTTTACAGCGCATCCGTATGCATCAGAATTTTAACTTGCCTGTTGCATAGATCATGCAATACGAGGACCTCCATAGTTCGCCTTAATAAGCTTTAAGCTCTAATTCCTCCTTTTAAGCATGTCCTATTCCCAGTATAATCTTATACATTTCTGACGCAAATCACAATAACCAATACAGATATTCTAAAGAAGTTTTTCCTGACAGTAATGTATTCAACCAATCTAGCATATTGCTGATATTAGACCGATATACCCCTATATTAATTAGCTTTTGTACAAGGTGACTACCGTCTGACCTTAACAAGCAATTCGAAATGACACAGCTGATGTAGAAAAGTAGTTTGTAATGGAACATACATAAAATATTGTTATCAAATGTGAACGTAAATAGGGCTAAGTCCTTTCAAGTTTTAAGGAGCTCTTAGAAGGGCAGAAAATATGCTTATATCTAAATATGAAAGTCTTCAAAATCGGTAAATCATTCAGTTACCGGGCTATATAATAGCCAACAATTAGCAGTAACTCCTTCAGTTACTTACCAACTGCAGTCACAGCTGCAACGCAATTATTTAACAACCACTAAAGCGTCTAAGCTCAACCACTCTCAATGCTGTGGTGTATAGTCCTGCATGTAATTTTGTTAACGAGTAAATAAGAACAAATATAGTGCACTCTTAATTCAGCAATTTATAACTTTTCTTTCAACGCGAATTATAGAAAACCTTATTGGAAATCATCCATCAAATTTATACTAATTAAAGATTAACTAAAGAATTTATGATAATACAAAAATACTAAGTTTGCAAATTTCAAATCAAATCTAAAATTATAACTGGCAATCACTTACTTAGGCTGTGGCATACAGAACGGTTGTTGTCCAGGAAACTGACAGTATCCAGACGAACCCTGGAAATCACCATTCGGTCCTAACCACTCTGCAGGCATATCTGGAGGCATCACTCCGGGCATCATTCCAGGAACTCCTGAAGGTACCATTGACACCATATTCGGACCACCCATTAAATTGGTCGCACCGGCCATCATATTTGCTGTATTGGGCATCATGTTTGTAGGGTTGCCTATCATATTTGCTGATGGACCAATGATGTTTGGATTACCCATAATATTTGGTGTTCCACCCATCATACCCTGCGGAAACATCTGTAAGAGAAGAATCTATTGAACTAACCAAACTATTCTTAAGTACTGTAACCCTTGAGTAGGGGCTTTTGGTGAAAATATCGCCTTATCCAAAGAATAAAGTCACATTTCCTATGCTTATACATAGGACATGTGACTTTATTCTTTGGATAGGGTTATAAGGCACGTATTGATGTGATGCGAATTAAAAGTGCCATTGTCATACACTGACTATATTGTGTCATACTTTGTACATTTATACCTACGCCATTCAAACCCCGGGCACTAATGAGTTTTTATTTAAACTTAGTCTAACTGATAATTGCAATTTATCATATGCTTTTCGGTGACAGAAAAAATTTGCGGAAAAACCTGCATATCTCTGGAGAATTCTGGGAATATGTGTATCTACCAATCCGCATTGGAGCAGCGTGGTCTAAACTGCAGCCTTCCTCTCCCAAAAAAGGAGAGAGGTAGTTTATGCCCAGAAGTGGGATAGTAACAGGTGTTTAGCCACGAACTAAGGAAGACAATTTGGCGGGTAGGACTAAGGTAAACAAAAAGTTGCGTCGACGTCGCGAGAAACTGCTGCAATCATTCTTTCCAAAAACGGAAAGAGAAGGCCCATGACCAGCAGTGGGATAGTAACAAACCCTCATTTTACACACGCTCATTGTATTTAACACTTACACAACACATAGTAAATATATAAGAATATCCATGAATAAAACATACAATTACAGATTATCTGCTAACATTAAACTATGATGAAACTGAGCAAATATTAACGATTTACATAATATGATAAATTTAAATATGACAAACATTAAAATCAACGATGCATACACACATTCACGTACTTACACGCAAACATACATTCACACAAACACACACGTACGAACACTAATATAAGTGTGTATTGGAATATATTTAAAAGGAAATAAAAAGAAAACATGCAATTTAATTTTAAGTTTAATCTTCCATTTTTTTATAAGTAACTTTTTTTAAATTTTTTTTTGTAAGTCAGCAATACAGGTTACGACCTAGTTAGTGTAGGGGCCGTTGCTATTAGTGTATAATGAAATTTTATATCAATAAATTATTTTCATTATCAACTACAATCTTAACAAAATCTTAACAAAACTTACAATCTATACAAATTAATGTATGTACTTAAATCATTGTTATGTATTTATTATATAATATGTATTAGTTTATAGATTGCATATATATTACTTTTAGATATTTTTATGATGTTTAAATCTTTTGTCTTTGTATTCGTATGTATTATTAGTATGTATTTAACTATAGAATAATGCATCACCTACACCGTTGTTACAGTTCTCCTTAACCCAAGGGTCCCCTGGAAGAGATCGCTACTAAGCGATAAGGCCGCCTTTTGTACGTTATAATTTATGTTTTCTTTGTTTTTATTGCTGTTTTTCTCTTGTGGTACAATAAAGTGTATAAATAAATACAATCTTTTTGCCCTAAGAGGGAGACGACTTTGTCCAATAATAGGATAGCAAAACGACTTTACTTTCATACCTGGGCAAAGGCTTCTGGAGGCCAGTGAGCGAAATGCGGTGGCCAAGGAGCCTGGGTTTGCTCCCTTTCCCTCTGCCGCCTGCTCTCATCCGCGGCGGCTGCTGCTTCCGCGAAGGCTCTTCGCCTTTCCTCCTTGCTCATTGGAGGCACTGCTGCTAATACGCGCTCGTTCAATCTAATACAAGAAAAATGATGTGCTATAATTTATACATTAAGGCCTGCAATGCACACATTCAGTACCACAATATCAACGATGGTGTCACCCCGTAATCGTCATCATCAGGCTATATATAGACTTCGATAAATTACGATATATATACACTACTATATAGACGAAATCGAAATGTCGTGGAATATAATACATAAAAGCAATAAAATCCAGGTTTATAACATTCTTATATAATATTATAAAATAAGCTGTGTAGCCTAGCGGTAACACCGTGTGACTCTTTCGAGGAGGTCACAGATTCAAACCCGGGCAGACACCGCTGAGTTTTTCTGTTAATACTTATGTGCCTAATTGATAATTGCAATTTATCACACGCTTTTCGGTAAAGGAAAACATCGTGAGGAAACTTGCATATCTCTAGAGAATTCTGGGGATATGTGTAACCTACTAATCCGCATTGGAGCAGCGTGGTAGGTCTTAGCTCCAATCCTTCTCTCCAAAAACGGATAGGAGAGGTCTATTCCCAGCAGTGGGAGAGTAACAGGCCGCTACTTACTTACTGTTATTCTAAAAATGAGCATCATTTGACATAATGAAACAATTTTGTTAGGTTATTAATATTTATGACTTTCTATAAAAACTTACCTAATACTCCGTCTGGCATCCGGACTGGTCCTACGTTTCCTACGATCTCTGTCATCTCTTTCTCTGTCCCTCTCCCGCTCCCGCTCACGTTCTCTATATCTTTCTCTTTCCCTCTCACGTTCCCGTTCCCTCTCCCTTTCTCGCTCTCTCTCCCTGTCTCGTTGCTCGCGCTCGTCCCTCCGTTCTCGTTCGCGCTCGTCTCTCCGCTCGCGTTCTCTATCTCTATCTCGATCCCGATCGCGATCGCGGTCCCTCGACCCGCTAGAATCGGCCGCGCGTCTTTCCACGTTAGCCTGACGTTCGTGCTCTTTCATTTGCTGGATTCGCTCTTTCTTTGGGATTTTGAACACCTCCTAAAATATAATTGATATGCAAAGATTGCAAATTCAATACGAACTGTTACTGTAAAATGTACCTTCAACAAATACTATAGGGATTGACAAAAAATTTCAACGTTTTACCGTAAAATTCATTAATAAGACTATTTCGCCCTAACCGAAGAATAAAGTCACATCTCGTATGCGTATAAAGTTTAGAACTTTATTTTTCAGATAGGCGATTTGACGTTCAACAACTAAAAGGTTAGAGTGTTTTACACTGAGCGATATAAAAGCAGTCCCTTTAACAAAAAACAGAAATACTATTATTATGCTGGCCCGTTGGCAAGTGACAGTGACCCTGGCTTCAACTTCGCGAGTTATAGGTTCAATTTCAGCCGAGGATCAACATTTTTTAAAATACAATTTGTTAGTTCTTCGATTCTGTATGTTTTTAAAATTCTATGTGTATATATTTACCAGTTGTCTGTCACCTAAAACACAAGTATTAAATTACTTACTTAGGGAATGGATGACCGTGTGTATAATTGTCCCATAATATTTATATGTATGTACATAACTGTATGTATATACCTTGGTCAGTGATTATTTATGTATGTATATACCTTCAGACTGGACCATCTCTCAAGTAGCTGATTGCACAGATCCTTTACTTTCTCCGAAATGGCAGCAGCCTCTTTTGTTCTTTCCAATGCCGCGGCCTCATCTTGTGGCGTTCTATTAGGAATTTCTGTAGGCAAACCTGAGAACAAAAAAAATTGCATTGACCCTGAAATCCATGGTAAAGGGCTTTTCAACTAGTTACGTAATATACATCATATATTACTAATATAATATATACTACTAGCGGCCTGCCCCTGCGTCGCTCGGGTATAAAATATATATCCCATGTCAGTCAGTGTAAAAAAGTGATTAAAATCGATCCAGTCGTTTTGATTTATTCATTACTGCCCGTGGCCCGCACGCGTTAAATTTGGAGAAAAACAATTTCCTTTCCCTATACCAAGAAGATTTCCTGCTATCTTTGGAATATCTAAATTCATATAGTACATTTTTACTTATTTACTTTTACATTTTCCCTATATATTTTATTTTTACAATTAATTACTGAATGTCTTTAAACAAACTCTCGAAAGAGCGACATAGCTGCTAAAGTCAAAGTGTTATAGGGCGAAGCGCGGCGTCCACACGGCATTTTAAATCTGTAATATCTCCGAAAATGTTCACTTAAATTACATGCTGTAAACAGAGATATTGATCTATATTAAATCAACTATTTATTTAAAGTACTTAATTGGATAAGGATTAATGCTGTATTGTATAAAAATTGCTTCAAAAATAAGGCATTACTTTTCGTAAAAAGTAAATGACATAAAATGCTATAGTGGGTTATCCATAAGAGATAGACATATACCATCGCGGACTTTTCTTTAACATATCTTTACTAATATATAAAGCTGAAGAGTTTGTTTATATTTTAAAATCTGTGAATTACCAATACTGTTTAAAAATATTATGTTTAATAAACTTAAATTCTTACAGTTTTATGAATATATAGTACAGAGTATAACATGTATTAAATCAAGCAATTGTTTTATATGCATATTTGTCACGGGAGGCAGTGGAGGAGGTTTGTACATGTGTTTTTACGAATCTTGCATGTATCAAGTATCAAAACAGATTGTCCACTCATTTAGCATTATATATATTTTCTATTTTACTTCATCGCGGATTATAGCAGAATAAATTTATTATTACTTTTGAATTATGGATGGCAAAGTAACGCCTACTTCTATAAATTATTTATACAGTAACTGTATTACTAAAAACACTTACCAGTAGCCTCGTCAATGAACACAGGGTCCGGAGCTGGGACATCGTTAGCACTCAGCCATCGCTCCACGATAGTGAAGAATCTACTTTCTTGGACCATTGTCTTGTTGGGAATTGGCAGACGGTCCACGGTCAGGAGCATTTCAAGTCTGCAAAATAATAAGGAAGTATAATTTATATGGAACTCTGTAAACCTATTTGTAAAACTTGGCTTCGCTAACTATAGCAGAAATTCATTTTTCTGTCGTGCATCGTGCACGTGCAGCGTTCAAAAATTGGTAAATCGTCATGAAATAGACTTTTTTATGTCTAAACCCAATGAAAAAAAAATTCCTATACTTCGTTAAAATATATTTTTTTAAATTTTTATTTCTGTTGTTTCTTTGCTCCCAAATTGTATCCGAATGGACTATTATTTAAGTAGTTTATATGTGGAAATGTATAAATAGTTTAAGCTGTTCATTTTCCAAATAAATAAAAATAAAAATGGAAAATTCGCTAGAAACAGTTAATGTTACTATGAACCTATATTATGTGATTCCATGTCCGTTTTTTTAGACAAAGTTTGCTAGAACGAAACTGGGGCAGAATACAACAAAATCACGTATCTCGCGCTTATATAATAGCTGCACAAGGGACAAATTATCACCGGATATTAGCTGCGATTGGATTTCATCATTTTAAAAAATATGTACTAAAATTTTAAGTTTAGAGTTTGATCCTTAATGTTTAGGATCCGGTATCAAGGTATCTGGCTGAGCAGAATAGACCACCCTCGTTTTTACCGAGGTGTCGTAGAAGGCGACTAAGGTAATTTGACAGGCCGGACCGGTCGTAAAATACCTAGCAAAATCATGTAAAAACATGTTGTGCCGATCCCACTTAGAGAGATAAGGGCAGAAGAATGATGAAGGGAGGCAGAACTATATGAACTCTTGAAGTAAACAAGGCTCTAAGTACCTAAAAATTAAAATTCGAACTAAGTATGCAATTTGGTTCCAAAATTGGCTTTTAGAAACAAATTGCATACATAGTTCGAATTTTAATTTTTAGGTACTTAGTGCCTTATTTACTTCAAGTGTTCATATAAATTCTACACTGTCCATACGTACCTAAAGGCAAGTGGTGCATCAGCACACCAGGGTGCCACCAGCCGGAGACCACGGTAGTCCAGGAACAGTCTTCGGCAAGGCAGATGAGCGTCCCGGAGCAACCTCAGCAACGCGGTCTGCGCGCGCCGCGTCTTCGCGCGCACGACGGTACGCGACAAACGCAACGTGTGCGCTTGATTCTTGACGCCCGTTCGACTCAGCGCTTCTAGATCGTCCTCGATCTGTTTTTAAATTCAAATTCAAATTCAAAACACTCTTTATACAAGTAATTTTGTAAACAAGCGCTTTTAAATAGTCAATTATATTGTAAACAGACATTGCAATTCTAATACCCGATCAAAATGAACTGTCTAATTTTCTTCAACTTTAACGTTTAATCTAAGCATCGAAAGAATGATGCAGAGATTCTCAATGTTTATCTTATGTATAAGACAAAAGTAATAATAAAATTATTTTGCTATACTTCATCGCAGATTATAGCAAAATAATTTTATTATTACTTTTGTATTATGGATCTCCGCAAAGTAACGCCTAATTCTATAAATTATTTATGTATAAGAAGTATCCATGTCGATTCTAATTATATAAATACAAAAGTCTGTTAGTCTTTCTAAATAGAAAGACTAACAGACTGAAAGCCTGAACAGATTTTCCGGCTTTCACGGGTAATCAGCAGGACATCAATTGATGATATTTAACACAATCAAAGCTTGTAAAACTGGGTAACATATAAGATAAATAATTCTCATTTTCTTTTGAGAACAAGGAAAAAAAATTGCAGTATCTGATATGGGTACTTAAAAGATCAAGTTGGCGAACGAAATGATGTGTAATAAAAATCTACAACGAAACTAAGGAATGTACCAGTCTTTTTTACAATATAAATAACACTAAACATAGTAAGAACAATACAGAAATCCTAAATTCTTATCAGTTATTTAGCTTATTATTAGAAGTTCTGTACCATCCCTCATTAGTATAGTAGGATTTCAGTACGACTCCTCATTAGTACAGTAAGATTTCTATTCCACCCCCTCATTAGTATATAAGGATTTCTGTACCACCCCTCATTAGTATAGTACGATTTCTGTACCACCCCACATTAGTGCAGTAGTATTTCTGTATGACTCCTCATTAGTACAGTAAGATTTCTATTCCACCCCTCATTAGTATATAAGGATTTCTGTACCACCCCTCATTAGTATAGTAAGATTTCTGTACCAACCCACATTAGTATAGTAGGACTTCTGTACCACTCCTCATTAGTATAGTAAGATTTCTGTACCACCCCTCATTAGTATAGTAAGTCTATTCCACCCTTCATTAGTATAATACGATTTCTGTACCACCCCACATTAGTATAGTAGGATTTCTGTACTAACCCGCATTAGTATAGTAGGATTTCTGTACCAACCCTAATTAGTATAGTAGGATTTCTGTACTACCCCACATTAGTATAGCAGGATTTCTGTACCAACCCTAATTAGTATAGTAGAATTTCTGTACTACCCCGCATTAGTATAGTAGGATTTCTGTTCCACCCCTCATTAATATAGTAAGATTTCTGTACCACCCCTCATTAGTATAGTAGGATTTCTGTACCACCCCTCATTACTATAGTACGATTTCTGTACCACCCCGCATTAGTGCAGTAGGATTTCTGTACGACTCCTCATTAGTATAGTAGAATTTCTGTACCACCCCTCATTAGTATAGTAAGATTTCTGTACCACCCCTCATTAGTATAGTAAGATTTCTGTACCACCCCTCATTAGTATAGTAGGATTTCTGTACCATCCTTCTTTTGGTAATTATTTTAAATTGTTCTAATGGCAAGGCTAAAATTTACTGTGGAGTTTTATTATAGTCTGAATCTAAACTTACTAGACCTTATGTTACGATGTATTTTACTTACATCTGCGTCCTGGACAAGATCTGGTGCTTTAGGCTTGTATTTCCTTTCCCTCTTGGGTTTTCGCACTCGCGGTCTATCAGTTTCCCCGCCACCAACTGCCTCTCCTACCTCCTGAGATAGCTCAGTGGTACCCAACTTTGACGTGGACACGTCCTCTTCCTCCTGAGAATTATATGCAAGATAAATATATCGCTACTATAGGACAATATAAAAAAATGCGATTTTGTTTTTTCTTTTTACGATTTTACTATTATGTAATTATTGTATGAATTATTTCGACCAGAAACCTGTTAGAAAATACATGGCATATAATTTAAATATATGGACTACATGTAAACAATTAAATATATGTAATTAATGAATGTTTATACTTTAGTCTAGTATGTCGAACATTTTCGAGTTTTATTTACATTAAACATTGAATGAGGGTTTTTTAAATTCTGTAAGAGATGAGAAAATGTTTGAGATTATGAGATTTTCTAGGTTAAAACCTTGGTTTTCAAATTTAGGTTTATTAAAATCTTTTGAAGACGGAGTAGCATTTGTAACAAATTTTTCAGTAGCAATACCTCCTCATCATATTCATCATCAGAGTCAGGCTCAGCTCCGATCCAGCCCCGACAATTTTCCGCGCCGCAATAACAGCGCTGGGCAACTTTGCTGTACCAAACGATATGTGCAATTTTAATAATTTATAGAATTAGGGAGCTGTGGTAGGCCACTCTTTCGAGGAGGTCACGAGTTCAAACCCGGGCAGACACCAATGAGTTTTTCTGTTAAAAACTTATGTGTCTAATTGATAATTGTAATTTATCACACGCTTTTCGGTGAAGGAAAACATCGTGAGGAAACCTGCATATCTCTAGAGAATTCTGGAGATATGTGTAACCTACTAATCCGCACTGGAGCAGCGTGGTAGGTCTTAGCTCCAAACCTTCTCTCCAAAATTAGAGAGAAGAGGCCTATTCTCAGCAGTGGGATAGTAACAGGCCGCTACTTTATAGAATTAGGGTTAGGATATAAATTATTTTCTCACTCCGTGTGGTAACCGACTGAGAAGAATAGACCACCCTCTTTCTTACTGAGATGTCGCAAAAGGTGACTAAGGTAAGTAAACCCGCCGTGCGATATCCGGCTGAGTAGAATAGACCTCCCTCTTTTTTACTGAGATGTCGCAAAAGGCGACTAAGGTAAGTTGTCCGGCCGTGTGATATCCGGTTGAGTAGAATAGAACACCCTCATTTCTTACCGAGGTGTCGTAAAAGACGATTAAGGTAAGTTGTCTTGCCATGTGGTATCTGGCTGAGTAGAATAGGCCACCCTCATTTCATACCGAGTCGTAAAAGGCGATTACAGTAAATTGAACTGCCGTGTGATATCCGACTGAGTAAAACAGACCACTCTCATTTACCGAGGTGTCGTAAAAGGCGACTAAGGTAAGCTGACAGCAAGTAGGCGGCCGGTCGTAAAATACGTACCCAAATCATGTGACAACATGTTTATAACATGTTGTGCCGACTCCACTTAGAGTGGGATAAGGGCAGGTGAATGATGATAATAGATTAAGGTAAGGGCACTAGTAGTTGACCATTTTGTATGAAATTTTGAATAATAAGCGTTTTGTTTGTTGTAACTAATAGCTTATAATTTAAAATTTCATACAAAACGGTCAACTACTAGTAAATGGTCAAACATTGATTGGCCAGTTGGCGCAGTAGGTAGTCTGCCTTCAGCTCCGCGGTTCGTGGGTTCGATTCGCGCCGAGGGCCAAAATGTTCTATAAATGGCTTTGTTGGTTTTGAGCCTGGGTGTATATTTGTATTTAAGTATGTATTTCAAAAATATATAAGTATATATTCACCAGTTGTCAGTCTACCATATCACAAGTATTAATTTACTTAGTTTGGGGACAGACGACCGTGTGTGTCCTATATATTTATTTATATATAAATACTAGTGCACTTACCTTCAAATCAAATCAAATCAAAATATCTTTATTCAAATAAGCTCTTACAAGCACTTTTGAATCGTCAAGGATCAATATGATTAATGAAGCTACAACTGGTTCGGAATGTTGCTCTTACCGAGAAGAACCAGAAAGAAACTCGCCGGTCAATCTTTTAAACATTTTCAATTTCATATAAAATGTTGATTTACTGACTTACCCAAATCTCTGGAACTGATAGTCGAACGTGATCTCTTCTCCCACAGGAATGTCTCGTTTGCTGAAGAATCCTATTCTAAGCTCCCCATTCACAGTCCACTTTTGAGTTTCGGCGTTAGGTTCGCAGGAATGATTGATGAACCGCGATATATTTCCCTTGAGCGTTGCGTCGATAACGGTATCACCTTTTAGCGACATGAAATAATGATGTAGGTTGTTGTCATCCGAGTAGGCTTGAGCGCGTTTGTAAAACTGTTCGTAATCTAACACTTCGCCAACGTATTCCATTAAAAATTCGCCTCTGCAAAATAAAAATAAAAAATATTTATGTATATATGACGGCGCGAGAAATCATTTTAAGTTGTGAATGAAGTAAAGTAAGTAGCGGCCTGTTACTATCCCACTGCTGAGCATAGGCCTCTTCTCTCCGTTATTGGTGAGAAGGATTGGAGCTAAGACCTACCACGCTGCTCCAGTGCGGATTGGTAGATTACACTACACATATCTCCAGAATTCTCTAGAGATATGCTGGTTTCCTCACGATGTTTTCCTTCACCGAAAAGCGTGTGATAAATTGCAATTATCAATTAGACACATAAGTTTTAATAGAAAAACTCATTGGTGTCTGCCCGGGTTTGAACCCATGATCGTCTCTAGAGATTCACACGGTCGCACCGCTAGGCCATCACAGCACAGTGAATGAAGTAATTTGATTTAAATAATGAAATATTACAAATAGTTATGAGACTGTTATTTTTATCAATGTTTAATTTGAAATAGATAAATCGTACTAAGGTGAAATAAAAAATTAAGAGCGGGTAACCCTGAATAGAGTAGTAGTTCGACGTTGACATGGGTTGTTATGTCAAGACGGGCGAAATTCTAATCTATTGGCTCTTGGTCTTATTAAATCTGGTCTTGTATGAGTTCTTACAAATTCTGCATGTATCAGGTATGAGAACGTATAGTACACTCTACATCTAGCATTACATATACTTTCTTTTATCGCGGATTATAGCAAAATAATATTCTCATTTCTTTTGTATTATGGACCTCCGCAAAGTAATACTATAAATATTATTAACTACTTTAAAAAAATATATTTCAATTTTTTTTTGTTACACACTAATTTCCATACGTGTAAAACTGCCGGCACAGCTATTTTTATATAAACGCTATCTAAATTAAAGCTAGTCTATGTCACACTCGAGCCTTTCGACTATTTCTATTAGTAGACGCAAATCGATCTGAAAGTTGATTATAAAGACATCAAATATTCCTAAAACACATTCAGAAGGTTATGAAAGACACTAAATCCACTTAAAAAGTCAATCGCTTATTTGAAACACACTGTTGAATTGAATTTATTGGTCCGATGTCTCACTGCGTCATGTCCCAATACAATAGTTTAACTATATATTTTTGTTGGCATAACACTATGTCAGCTACAGTCAACCGATCCTTGTTTTAAAGTCTGAATAAACTACCATATTATACAAGCATGTTCCAGTCCGCCCTTGGGAATATCTTACAATGTAAATTCAACTCGTTCACACATAGTTGAAAACAAAAATTCTAAGAATAGAATATCGTTTAAAAATTGCATGTAAAGATTACTTATTAAACGACTTCTTGCAAATATTTCAAAGTACATATTCGCAAATTTCTTTTATATTAAAATAATTATATGGATAAGATTCATTAAAATCGGTCTAACCGTTTCGATGTCTATAAATGACGCAGAGACAAACATTCTTTTTTATATAGATTTTATTATAAAGATAGATTATTATATATTTCACTGATCTGCTAGCACAAGTATTCAAAAATATCTGCCTAAAAATATAAGTAGCTTTTAAAGCTCTATATACTATTTAAAACAGTAATTATATAAAGCTAGTCATCTTCCTGTCCTTATCCCACTCTAAGTGGGGTCGGCACAACGTGTTATAAACATGCTGTCACATGATTTGGCTGCGTTTTTACGACCGGCCGCCTGCCTGACGTCAACTTACCTCTGTCGTATTTACGACACGTCGGTAAAAAAGAGGGTGGTCTATTCTAATAAACCGGATACAACACGGTGGGTCAACGTACCTTAGTCGCCTTTTACGACACATCGGTAAGAAATGAGGGTGGTACTATTCTCTCAGCCGGATACCACACGGCGTGTATATCATGATACTATTTGATACTAGCTTAATTATATTAAGCTTGTATCCAATGGTATCAATAGTATCAAAAATAAAAAAAGAAACTTAAAAAAAGAAAAATGATAGGGTAGGTGGGGCTCGATCCTAGGTATTTTCATTTCTTGTGACCACCCATTCCCCGAATAAACTACGCTGACTTGACAATTAAAGGCAAAAATAGTGTTTATATATTCAATGTAAATTTTAGTATTTTTTTAATGGCTAAAAAGGAATAAAACAATTTTTGTTTAAATAAAACCTAGCTAGATCGAATTTTCTCCCACAAAACCTCCTGCTGAACCACATGCTGAATTTCAGGAAAATCGTTGGAACTGTTTGTGTGTGTGTATATATTTTTCATGGAATCTATCTCCAGATGATGCTTCGGTTGCGGGGCAAAACAATTGTTGAGTTTTGAGTGATAGTGATATGTAGTGCTTGTGTATTGTGGTGGCAGTGGTGGAGGTTTGTGCGTGTGTTTTTACGCATCCTGCATGTAGCAGTTACAGAGAAAGACAGACAGAAAGTTGTACAAGCCCATGGATGGTTATTGAGACATGACTGTCAAAATAGATATATTATAAATAAGACAGCTAAAATACATCAGTAAGTAGTAGCTGTTCATTTATTACATACTCATGACAATAAATACAATGCTTATCAATTAGGTCAGAAATGGAAAAAATACCTTAAAATAATACTTACGTTGTTATATCTGAACCAGCCTCAACTCCACACCCTTTCTTATCAGCGTAAAACACTTTAAGATGGCCATTCTCTCTTTTTTGAAATCTTCTATTTGTACATCTGTCACCAACTGGACATCTTGAATTACTGCAAAGTATTTATATTAAAATTATTATATTGTCAAAAAAATGCTATTGTGGGTTATCCATAAGAGATAGACATATACCATCATGGACTTTTCTGTAGACTTTTCAAGGTGTACAAATACTTATAGATAAATTTTGTAGGGTTCAGCCTGCATTTGCAATGTAAGCCGAAAAAAATGAAATTATTCACGACATCACATTAGAAACCGCAAAAATTATAGTATTTCTCTACTCCAAATGTTATTATACATTTATACCTTCCTCTTGAATCAATCTATCTATTAA
This sequence comes from Morpho helenor, assembly GCA_029227775.1. NCBI lineage: Eukaryota > Metazoa > Arthropoda > Insecta > Lepidoptera > Nymphalidae > Morpho > Morpho helenor. The sequence goes on from JARGCU010000025.1 coordinate 15,197,038, forward strand.
AAAAAATCGCATCAAAATCTGTGTACATAATGATATAGGGACATATGAACAGACAGGGAAAGCGACTTTGTTTTATACTATGTAGTGATTATATACCATGAACACAATGACTTTTCTGAATATAATAACTGGCACTGACATTAAACACTTCTAGAATATTAAAGCTTATTTTAATACTAACTCAGTTGAATACTTGAAAGGAATGTTATTCCTGTAATTTATATATAATCCTGTTTCATTATAATAAATATGATATCATTGATTGAAGTCAGTTTAAATTATTTTACTGATAAAAAGAAAATGCCTTAATAAACTTTTATATTGTATGAAAAATATTAATTAACATTTGATATAGCACTTACAGTGCCAAGTACATTGAACACAAAAATAATCATAATTTGACAGTAATCTAACATATGAAATACTATGTATAATATTTAATTGATAGCTCCACTGTTTTAGCACTGTAATTAAAAAGATGCTTTGAAATAGAGGCAAAGGGATCTTAATGTTAATTAAATTAAGTTAACTGTGAATTTTTATCATTTGAAAAATAAGGGCTTATTAAAATCTTACCATTCAATCATCAGTAATCTATTTAAGCAATCTTCTCCGCAAGCAAGTTCACCACGATCTAGTTCCTCCTTGGTCATAAAACAGTCACATATCATCTTTTTAGTCTCCTTGCTTATCATACGATCACACAAGTATTCATTTTCTTCTAAATGTTCATACTGACTCATTCTCTCTTCAATTATTTTATCATATGCCTCTTTAGTCAGAGGTGTATCAGGCTTTTCATATTCAGATACTTTCTGCTCCTCCTCTAATGGTGGTAACTTGGATGGTAAGCCAGGACTTGCTAAGGGAGAGTTTAAAGGTGAATTTGTCCCCATTTCCAGCTCACTGGATCTTCTCCACCGAGATTTCACCTTAACAGGCATTTCTGATGGAACAGGAAATGGCAGTGTAGTAGAAGTATTGTTCTGTGAGCCATCACAAGACTTTTCCTGGCTATCAGAGCCCAGTTCTTCTAGCTTTAACTTAGTCTGAGTAATCAAAGCTTTCTTTAATGGTGTTTTCACTAAACCAAAACCTTTTGTCTTCTGTTTCATTGTACTTATAGTCTTTATTCTATTAGATCTACGAACACCAGTGGGTGAGGACTCAGCAGAATCATTAGAATTATTCTGATTCTGTTCTGTTACTCTAGATGAATTGCTGTCATCGGATAGGGTGGAACTAGGAGTCAGACTTGGATCTGGTCTTATCAATGTATCATTACAATTTTGTAGGTCTGGAGTGTTACATGGTGGAGTAATGAGGTCAATAATCTCTGGACACTCCATAGGAGAGTTGGGATTTGATTCGTTTTGGAGTAGATTTAGTTTAGCAAAATCCTTTTGAAAATCAGCATCTTTAGACTGTTCTCCCTTTGCATTCATTTCTTGTGATAGGTGATTTGGACTCTCAATGTTAATATTATAATAAAGCTCCTGATTGTCGTCTTCAACAATTTGAACTATAGTTATAACTTCATCATCATCACCATATTGCAAATGTTCCTCAACTGTCATCTCACTGTTCTCTTCACTGGTAGGATCTGATATATTTCTATCTTCATGTACATTTTCCGAATTTTGTACAGTATTTATTAATTTATCACTACTGTTTAAGGAGTCTATACTTATGACATCAAGCTTGTCTATACTATTGAATTTCTGGCTTTGATCATCATCGTTCTGTAAGTCATTTTGTATTTGATTCATTGGCGATGGGGAGATTTCTCTAGAGTTGACTTGTGATGGGTTTATAGGTAAATTAAGAGGACTAGAGCAAGCCCCACTGTTTGTATCAGAGTTATTATCCAATGCTGTATTGGAATCAGATTCTGAACTCCCACTTGGATCAATCACTCTTATTTCTACACTACTGTTAGTTTCACTGTCGCTAACAATTTCATATCTTTTGAGTCCTTCATTATTGCTAAGCAAACATCTGTATTTACCAAACTTTTTATGCAATGCTACGACAGGTCTCAAATTTAATTGAGCGGATTTTTCTTTATTTACATCTGAAGTGGTAAGACACTGACTTGTGGTGGGGATTTCATTTTCGGTTTCAGCTGTCGCCTTGTATTCGGTAGATGTTTCAGGAATCGGTTCTATGCTAGTGGACGTCTCGCCTTCTACTGCCTTAGCTTCCTCGGACAGTTTCCCGCGTCGTGCGGACCGTCGTGAAGGAACTTTGGTTGATGGCTTCCTTTTCTTTGCCATTGTTGGCAAACAAACTAAAAATTCAAGTTATTATGACAATCGTTTAAGAAACATGCTTCATAACTTTAACAGTGACCTCTTTCATCGTTACTAGTTTGTCAATGCCATATTGCGATGCATGCAAAATCCATATTCTATATAAAAACACTTTACAACTGTTTCAAATATTATTAATTTTTGCAAACATATATATTTAAAAAATCACTTAGCGTAACCACCGGTGCAATGCTCCTAAAAACAAAGTATTATTAACATAACTACATACCATTCCTGTCTTATATATTGAGTAATACTCATATAAATCTAGAGATGAAATCGCATAAAATTTACTATAGTAATACACGAATCAATTTAACACAGCTCAATTATTATTTCATTATAAATATATTCATCACTTTTTTATTGGGCATCCATCATTAAAAATTATTGCCATTGTCATTTGTCAGTGGCACAGAGTTTATACCTTAATTTGTTTTTTGTCTGCGGTCGCTTCGATAGTACTCAAATTTGACTAGGGATGGACTTAGAGTAAAAAATCGATTAATAAATAATCGATTTTTATTCCTTTAATAATAATTGATTTAAAAAAAAACGATTATTTCGTATCAAAATAATCCATTAATAAGAATCGATTTTTTGACTATTTAAAAAAATGCCTTTTTAATATTTATAATTAAAGGCTAATTAAAATGGACATCTACCAATAAATATTAACAGATGATTTTTTTATGTTAAAAAAATCAATTATTGAAAATTAAATCAAAAATCGATTATTTAAAAAAATTTATCGATTATTGTAAAAATCGATTATTTTTTAACATTTTACTCCTTTTACTCTATGGTAGTCTGTGAAGTGTGAAAGTAATATAAAAGTTAGTTTTACAGTTCTAATAGAAATTATTGTTTAAAAAATATCAGAGATAAATTATTTAAACACTTAAAAGGACATTTTATTTAACAATGCCAAACGATACGCCTGAAGTAAGTTTACTTAAAAGTTTCTAATTATCTTTATAGGTAAATGTGTGTTTTTAAAGACACGTCATACTTGCCGATGCTTGGTGTTATTTTTTATTTAGGCATTTATTGAATTAAAGATCCTAAATAACATCAAAAAACCGCAAGAATTTTTTCCACACAAAATGAAATTAATTATAGAAGTATTAATATCGTAACATTTCAATTACTCAGTATATTCTATTTTCTGCTACAAATTATTATTTGTGGGTAATTTTCTTTAACCATTTTAGCATATATTGTATATGTACATTTGTTTATAACATTACTTATGCTAACAATTAAAAAGCATGCAATGATTGAACCAAATGTATGCTTTATAAATAATTAGAAGACCAAGCTACGTGTTGCTGAAGCTCAGTCTATTTTCTACTTTACTTCCTAATATTTTGGCTCGCGTTTTATTTAATTTTGTGATAAGTAAGATATCCTTTTAAATTTTATGTTTTTATAGAATCAAGATGTTAATCACGAAATATTAAGTATGACGTGTCCTAGGTATTTTTTTTTTAAATATATGGGACACTTACACACACGGTCGTCCATCCCCAAAGTAAGTATCTTAATACTTGTGTTACGGGTGACAGACAACTGGTGAATATATACCTATATATTTTTTAAATACATACTTAAATACAAATATACACCCAGGCTCAAAGGCCAACAAATTAATTTATAGAAAATTGTTAGCCCTCGGCGAGAATCGAACCCGCGACCCGCGGAGCTGAAGGCAAGGTCACTACCCACTGCTCCAACGGGCCAGTCTAGGTTTATAAGTATTAATGCTGTATCTATCTATGAATCGTGTAATAATTTTCCTGAATAAAAGAAAAATACCCTTATCATTTTGTTGTTTCTCAAACAGATCTAGAAGCATTTTCTAATAAAGCTCCCAGGAGACAACATTGTCTGATTTTTTTTTCGTCATATTTGAACTATTCCTTAACAAATCTTTTCTTTTCTCCTGCCCTTATCCCAGTCTAAGTGGGGTCGGCACTACATGTTTTGAACACGTTGTCACATGATTTGGCTATGTGTTTTACGACCGGCCGCCTGCCTGACATCAACTTACCCTGTCGTATTTTACGACACCTTGGTAAGAAAGAGGGTGGTCTATTCTACCCAACCAGTTACCACACAGTGGGTCAACTTACTTAAAAAAAAATCTTAAGAAATAAAACTTTAAAACATAGTCTACTCTTAGTGAAAACTATATAAAAATCTTTTCAGTACTTTATTGTGAACAACCAGACAGATTCAGTGATGGACTTTGTATAAATGTACAAGTTATATCTATCTTAAATTACTTACACGCTAGGACTATACAAATCATGCCCACGTGGAATGGTCCCAAGAATGCTGGCAGCGTTTCCGCGCTGAAACGCTAAGCTGATTCTTTGTGCGAAAAAGGAGCCAGCCCTCTTGTCACCTGAAGAGGCAATCAACCGAGGTGTTAAAACGGATAAAAAAAATTTTGCACTTTGACTCCATGGCCCTAGGGTCTTGACTGCAAATGGCACAAATATATAACTCTCGATGAGAGATGCATACTTCCGCCGTTTGCCGGTTTCGGCCATTTCCGCCGTAACTCCAGGTCTTTGTATTGTAATATTGTCTATATTTTCAGGTAGTTAAAATTAATAAATGGGATGGTGCTGCAGCTAAGAATGCCATTGATGATGCTATTAGAGAGGTGGGTTATTTGTTTTATTTTTTTGATAACTATTGTTTAAAATTAATCTAAGATTAATATTCGCTTTAACTTATTTTATAAGCCAATAGCAAATAATGGTGAAATTACCCAGCAAGAATAGATGAGCTGATTAAATTAACCTTTAAGGCTGTATTTGGGCTCTGCTAATTTGAGTGCTTTACTCTATTGATATTTTTTATTACTTAAATTTATAATCACATATTTATTACAAACCTACACTATATGGAATCCAGCTAAATAGAATAGACCACTCTTATTTCCTACCGAGGTGTCATAAAAGGCGACTAAGGTAAGTCGACCCGCCATGTGGCATCCGGCTGAGCAGAATAGACCACTCTCATTTCCTACCGAGGTGTCGTAAAAGGCGACTAAGGTAAGTCGACCCGCTGTGTTGCATCCAGCTGAGTAGAAAAGACCACTCATTTCCTACCGAGGTGTCGTAAAAGGCGACAAATCTATGTTGATCCACTGTGTGATATCAGGTTGAGTTGATTAGACCAAGTAGCCAAATCATGTGACAATATGTTTATAACATGTTAAGCTGACCCACTTAGAGTGGGATAATATAATATAATAATAATAATTATAAACCTAGATGATGGTTCAAGTTACAGAATAAATCCACATACTTGCTTAAAAACGTTTGTATAAATCATGTTTTACCTATTTACAGGTTTTTACTGGGGAACTAAAATGCAAGGAAAGTTTTGCTCTGATTGATGGACGTCTATTTCTTTGTGCTCTGGCAGTTGGTGTCGCTCTTTATGCCTTACTTTGGGACTACCTTTACCCATTCCCACAATCAAGGTAAGTTTGTACACTTTTTTTCAATCTTTTATTCAACTTTCCGTGTTAGCCGTGTGGTATCCGGCTGAGTAGAATAGTACCACCCTCATTTCTTACCGAGGTGTCGTAAAAGGCGAGTAAGGTAAGTCGACCCACCGTGTTGTATCCGGTTTAGTAGGATAGACCAACCTCATTTCTTACCGAGGTGTCGTAAAAGGCGACTAAGGTAAGTTGACCCACTGTGTGGTATCCGGTTTAGTAGAATAGACCACCCTCTTTCTTACCGAGGTGTCGTAAAATACGACTAAGGTAAGTCGACCCGCCGTCTGGTATCCGGCTGAGTAGAATAGACCAACCTCTTTTCTTACCGAGGTGTCGTAAAAGGCGACTAAGGTAAGTCGACCCGCCGTGTGGTATCCGGCTGAGTAGAATTGTACCATCCTCATTCCTTACCGAGGTGTCGTAAAAGGCGACTAAGGTAAGTTGACCCACCGTGTGGTAATCGGTTTAGTAGAATAGACCACCCTTTTTCTTACCGAGGTGTCGTAAAATATGACTAAGGAGAGTTGAAGTCAGGCAGGCGGCCAGTCGTTAAAACGCATCCAAATCATGTCAGCATGTTAATAACATGTTGTGACGACCCCACTTAGAGTGGGATAAGGGCAGGAGGATGATGATTCAACTTTCCGTGTATGTGAAGGTGCAATCTTCTTCTTCAACCGATGGACGTCCACTTCTGGACATAAGTCTCCAGGATCTCCAGAACACACGATTTTGTGCCACTTGTATCCAGGGGCTCCCTGCGACCTTTTTGAGGTCTTCAGCCCATCTAGTAGGGGGTCTTCGGACACTGCGCTTTCCGGTGAGGAGTCGCCATTCCAACACTTTGAGACCCCAACGCCCATCGGTTCTCCGCACTATGTGCCCCGCCCATCGCCACTTCAGCTTCGCGACCCGCTGAGCTATGTCGGTGACTCTGATTCTCCGGATCTCCTCATTTCTGATTTGATCACGTAGATATACTCCGAACATAGCTCGCTCCATCGCTCGCTGAGCGACTCTGAGCTGAGCGTCTGTAAGTGTCTCATATATTTATTTATTTACCTTAGTCGCCTTTTACTATTCTATTCTACTTATATGTCTATTCTACTCATATACATGGCTATCAAAATGATTTGATATAAGTAGATGTTCACAAATTTTTCTTTTTCTTGCAGACTGGTACTTATTATCTGCGTATCTTCGTACTTCATCCTGATGAGTATCCTGACGTTGTACACAACATTCAAAGAAAAGGGCATATTTGTAGTGGCTCGTGAAAAGTCTGGGAACAACAACAGAGTTTGGGAAGCAAGTTCTTATGTGAAAAAGTAAGTACGCAACAAAGATATCGCTATAGTAGAGATGAGCTACCACTTGCGGCTCTTTACACATTATTTTGCGGCCCGTGTTTTGTTACGGCATTGTTAAAATAAAAAATATTTTATAGACTTTCTCCCTTATAAGCTGTGATGGCCTAGCTGTGCGACCGTGTGAATCTCTAGAGACGATCATGGGTTCAAACCCGGGCAGACACCAATGAGTTTTTCTATTAAAACTTATGTGTCTAATTGATAATTGCAATTTATCACACGCTTTTCGGTGAAGGAAAACATCGTGAGGAAACCTGCATATCTCTAGAGAATTCTGGAGATATGTGTAACCTACCAATCCGCATTGGAGCAGCGTGGTAGGTCTTAGCTCCAATCCTTCTCTCCAATAACGGAGAGAAGAGGCCTATGCCCAGCAGTGGGATAGTAACAGGCCGCTACTTACTTACTTAGACTTTCTCCCATTAATATATTGTTAAATACAAAAATAATTATAGAAAGTGGTAGTACAGTTCTAATATTTATTAAAATTAAAGTTTTGTTTATTAATTGTTACTGTTACTTTATGTGTGACCCGCCAAAAAAATTTAAAATATAAATTGGCCTGTTGATTAAAAACGTTGCTCGACCCTCCTTTAGAGAATACAAGCTTTTACCCGCATCTACGTTCGCGTGTACTGATCGAGATCGATAATTCAAATTCAAATATTTTCTTGTAAACAAGTACTTTTGAATCGTCAATTCTACTGTTGGTTCAGAAAGCTGTGCGTACCAAGAAGAGCCAGCAAGAAACTCTGCTTCTTACTAAGCTTTCTATAACCTATATGTTACACCAGTGTTTAAGCGATTAGCGATGGAGGTTGCGGGTAAAAGCTAGTACTTCTATAAGTTACCTTTAAATTCCTTACCAAAACCTTTTTTCAGACATGATGACAAGTACAACCTAGTGCTGGTGATGCGTGACTCAAACGGCAAGACCAGAGAAGCGTCCATCAACAAATCCTTCGGAAACTTCATCGACATCAACGGCACAGTGGTACAAAGTATCATCATAAATGAGATCACCAAGTTGTACAATTCACTATCGTCCGAGAAGAAGGAGAAGTGATTGTTATTTGCGTGTAGTGTTGTTTTAATCTCAATAAATTATATAACATTAATTCTTTTTTTATAAATTTGCTTCGCCTCTACCCTTTAAAGGTTTTCGGACCTATTTTTTCGACCGCCCGTTATCATGACTTAATATGGAGATAAATATCTTATAAAAAAACTAATGGCTTTTTATTTTCTCCATACCCCTTGCACGATTAGGAATCCGTTATTTGTCTATGCCCACTTATTTAAGGTTAAAGCATTAAAAGTAATAATAAAATTATTTTATTTATAATCTGCGATGAATCGCGGTTTATTTTTACTTTTATATTATGGATCTCCGCAAAGTAACGCCTAATTCTATAAATTATTAGTTAAAGCATAATCCTCCTTATCCCACTCTAAGTGGGGTTGCCACAAACATGTTGTGGGGTTGGCACGACATGTTACATATGTATAGAAAGTATGTTATGGTATTCCATTTGTCTATCGCTTGGAATAGTTTTCGATATTTGGGTGACACTTCCTGAAGGAAAACTCTTTTGCGATTTCTTTTATATTACCTATAATAATACGGAATCATCTTTGAAGAAATCAGTAAATGGTGATGAAAATAGGATCACTTTAAAAATATTGTATTGTGATTGTAAATATTGTGTCTGGGTTTAAAAGTAGTGTGGTGATGCTATATAAATGACTTTAAAAAACATCACTGAATTCATTTTTTTATGTTTCTCCGTGCGTTTAAAAATTTAAATAATTATTTCAAATTACTTCGATCATTCGTTAGGACGGAAAAGATTTTACAATTGCAAATTTCATTGTAACTTGTGAATGTAAAATTCCGTTGAATGTAGAGCTAGTGAAACTTAAAAATTCGGAAAGGTACTATTCTTTTCAGATATCTAGTCGTAACAACTTTCTATATTTGCTCTACATCTCTACATTTTAAGAAAACATTGCTTTTGTCTATACACACTAGAGGGCAGCAGTACAGAGTGAAGTTAACCATGCTTGTGCTGACTGCTGAGTATTGATTCACTTCACAGCGCTCTACAGGCATATCTTGGCAGCTCAAAATCGAATTAAATTCTAGCCATAGATAATACATGAATTAAAATAGTCCGTAGTCAGTCCCTTCTCCGTAGGTGGGTTGGGTTGGTGAGGCATTGTTATGCCTTGCCGCGCGATTTTACACGACTTCCTTAGTTAGAATACCTATATTAGTGGTGTAATTTGAACTTTTGTAACATAAAAGTGATGTGAAAATATATTTTAAGCGTCCTGGATTATTTTATTCCACTGTGAAAACCGAATTATAACTCGTACAGTGCCCTTGTGTACTATAATTAGTTTTTATATAACTTAATGTAATTTCTCACCTCCTGTAACATCGGTTAAGGATAAAAGGTAAGGTTTTTATAAGGATAATGTATTAGATTGTCTGTGCATTAATCATAATTATAGATTTTGGAACGAATTTTAGATTTCAATTTTTTGTTTTTAAACGAAAATTAATGTAGCTCAAATTTTAAACTTTTTACGCTTATTAATATGTTAAACGCCCTTTCAAATTTATATTAGTTTTAGGATAACATAGGTTAATTTTGCTTTAAATTACATTTCATTTTAAAATATCGTTAATAAATTATTATTCACCATAGAGTTAATTGTGCATATAAAAATTGGCATTGCTGTTAACTAACGTATGACATCATTACGCCATGCCAAGGTCATTCTTACGCTAGAAGAGGTCGTTTGGCATTTATGTATAGTGCTATGTTAAAATAATTGTCTTAATTGATGAAACTATAACATTACATTTATTCAAAACGTTTTTTCGATGATCCTAGATAAATTATATTGTTTCTTATATATCATACAACATCCATGCAAGTTACGTAAATGTGACAAAGTAACATCCTTCGTCCGTTATCAAGATATATTGAAAAAAAAACAAATTAAACAGTGAATATAAACTGATAGCCATAATATATATGCATTATACTTAAAAAAAAAATATAAAAATTATCTGTTAGTTAATCATAGACTTATTTTACATGGAGTAGGGGAGATATAGGCAAACCTGTAAGTGCGAGTGTTTAACAAATAATAAGAGAAAGAGAATCTTCCCTCTTAAGAAGATAGGAGAGCTAAGAGACCTATACTTATGTTTGTCTAATCATACATTAAAAAAGAGACATTTAGAGGTTTTTTTCAATGGATTCATTTTAAGCTATCCTAATCTAGTATAATGACTCTATGTAATTAAAACGTACTATTAAAAAATTCTTCACACTAGAGACGCCATATATTTTTGAAATGTTTTTTATATATTTTTTTTAATTAACTTTTTTAATCTAAATCTTGCTCATATTATTATAGCGTAAGATACATGTGATCACCTGATTAGCTGTTTCGTTAGGTCTGCGGCTATTATACCACAGGCTCAGTCTATTTCGGTTTTGGCTCTGTATGACATCGATGTCTAGTATTTAGAATAGATTATCTACATTGTTAATTTATCAAATAAGGGCCAAGATTACATAATTGGTGAAGATTGATCGAAACACATTCATTGTTGCGTTCTGTGATATAACATGAAAAACATTGGTGATTTATAGAAGCAGATTCTTTGCGTAATTCCATAGTACAGAAGTTACAATAAAATTGTTTTGCTGTAATCCGCGTTTGTTAAGAGAATATAGTAATGCTAAGTGTATAAAGCAGGCAACAAACAAGTCACCACACGTATCACAAAACGCTACCAACACCAACACTACACACAAGCACTACATACACTCACTACCACAACCTCAACTATCGTTTCGCCCCGAAACCGAACCATCATCAGGAGGATAGGCTCCACGAACAAAATCCCAATGTGTTGGCGGCGTTTTGTGATACGTGTGGTGACTTGTCTTACATGTATAATTTATGTAATTGTTGCCTGCTTCATACACCTAGCATTACATATGTTCTCGTAACAATAACAAACAAATAAAAGTTCGCGACAGCATATGTCTAACTTTTAAGCTTAACCCACTTTTACCATTTTGATGGTTATCAAAAGACTATAATATTACGGTTTTAATCTTTCCACGAGGGCGGAGCTGCTGGCGATTGCTAGTATGATATACACGCGTACAGTCTACGTCGGCGAAGACGAGGTCCCAGTTTTCTGACGTTAGTCGGCCGTGGCTTCTCCCCAAACCTCTAATGGCGTGATCACTAGTTACAGTCACACCATCAGCCCTCCACCACACGTCGCCCTAACCCGTAGTCCGGCCTCACAGGACACTAGAGGAGCTTCTGCGCTCTACTCTCCGCATTTCGCAACTTCGGTGATGTTTCTGCGCTCGCCCGTCCCACCCGGTGACGCTATAAAAGCTTTTAGGGCTAACTGAATAAGTCAGTCCAAATAAAAAAATGTACGAACAAAAACAAGTTTCTATTTTGTTTGCATTAAGAACCAGTAATAAATAGCTGATTCATAATTTAGGATCGGCTATATGTGAATAATATATTAGGTAATAAGTAATTATGAAAATATCACTACCTATTATAAATCAAAGTCGGCATATCCCTATGTACGCATAAAACTTTAAAACTACGCAACAGATTTTGATGCGGTTTTTTTTAATAGATAGAGAAAAGATTCCAGAGGAAGGTTTGTACGTATAATAACATTCAATACGGAGTAGAGAAATACTGTAATTTTTGAGATTTCGTAAATAATTACATTTTTTTCGCTTACATTGCAAACGCAGGCTAAACCCTACGAGATTTATCAAAATGATGTATTAAGTATTTGTACACCTTGAAAAGGTCTACAGAAAAGTCCGCGATGGTATATGTCTATCTCTTATGGATAACCCACAATAGCATTTTTTGTCATTTACTTTTTACGAAAAATAATGCCTCATGTTCAAAGCAATTTTTATACATTACAGCATTAATCCTTATCCAATTAAGTACATTAAATAAATAGTTAATTTAATATAGATCAATATGGCCGTTTACAGCATATAATTTAAGTGAACATTTTCGGAGATATTACAGATTTAAAATCCCGTGAGGACGCCGCGCTTCGCCCTATAACATTTCGACTTTAGCAGCTATGTCGCTCTTTTAAGAGTTTGTTTAAAGACATTCTGTAATTAATTGTAAAAATAAAATACATAGAAAATGTAAAAGTAAATAAGTAAAAATGTACTATATGAATTTAGATATTCCAAAGATAGCAGGAAATCTTCTTGGTATAGAGAAAGTAAATTGTTTTTCTCCAAATTTAACGCTTGCGGCCCACGGGCAGTAATGAATAAATCAAAACTACTGGATCGATTTTAATCATTTTTTTTACACTGACTGACATGGGATATACCTATATTTTATACCCGTGCGAAGCAGGGGCAGGCCGCTAGTATTTATATAAAACTAGCTGTGACTGTGGCTCAGTCCGGTTTCGAATTCCCCTCAACACAACAGGACGCAACAGTAAAAAAAATTCTCCGCTCGCTATCAAATTTTACAGAATCATCCGTTTGGTCATTTTAAAGATTATCTGTAAATTTCATTAAAATCGGTGCAGCCGTTTCGGCGTCTATAAAGAACATACAGACAAACATTTTATATACAAGATGTATTTTAAGTTTGTATGTAAGACCAGAGTTTTTATTTTCCTTCCTTTAGTTTCACAATTGCTACATATGTTAGCAGAAGTTATTAACGTAAAATTTTACGTGGCTCATTTCCGAAATACATTTCGCCCCATCCGAAGAATAGTCATATTTTATGTTTTTCTAACTCGGAAAGATCATATTCAAATTCAAATTCAAAATATTCTTTATTCAAATAAACTTGTAAACAAGTGCTTTTGAATCGTCAACTCTACCGCTGGTTCGGAAAGCTGTTCCTACCGAGAAGAGCCAGCAAGAAACTCGGCGGTTGCTCTTTTAAACATATAATTCTTAATACTATTTACATTCAGACGTTACTATCTTGTACAGGTTCAAAGAGAGCTATAACCACACATTCTTATCTTCTAAATAATCTTCAATAGTATAGTAGGCTTTCTGTATCTCATAATTCCTATTATAACGATATTTGGTCTAATATTAATTGGAAAATAAAATGTGCAGCAAATGGTATACGATGGTACTACAGAAATCTGTCCAGTTTACAGGTTCGATGTCCGCAGCGGTATTTTTTGCTGCTTTGTCCTAAAATAACTTAGCCCTTGACATCGTAACGAGTTCATCGTTACAGAGACTTGGCGGGCTTCGTTACTTTTGTACAGTACGACGTGAGAAAAGAGTGGTGCAGAAATAATTGGAATTCGATTTGGTCTTAACTATGCCAAGAAATCTATATACTATATTCGCAACTATACTATACTCGTAATTTCTCTTTATATTATAGTATTCATTGTAGTCGTGTGGTATCCGGCTAAGTAGAATAGAACCACCCTCATTTCTTACCGAGGTGTCGTAAAAGGCAACTAAGGTAAGTCGACCCGCCGTGTGGTATCCGGCTGAGTAGAATAGACCACCCTCATTTCTTACCGAGGTGTCGTAAAAGGCGACTAAGGTAAGTTGATCCACCGTGTGGTATCCGGTTTAGTAGAATAGACCACCCTCCTTCTTACCAAGGTGTCGTAAAATACGACTAAGGTAAGTTGACATCAGGCAAGCGGCCGGTCGTAAAAACACAGCCAAGTAATGTTACAGCATGTTTATAACATGTTGTGCCGACCCCACTTAGAGCAGGGATAAGGGCAGGAGGATATATATTATAGTATTCATTGGTGATGCTCACAAGTGTATAACAGTAAAACACTTTTATATTATGTTACAACATGTTTCAAATAGAGCTGTGATAGCCCAGCGGTAACACCGTGCGGATCTTTCGAAGAGGTCACGGGTTCGAGCCCGGGCAGACACCAATGAGTTATACTGTTAAAACTTATCTGTGTAATTGATAATTGCAATTTATCACGCGCTTTTCGGTGAAGGAAAACATCGCAAGGAAACCTGTATATCTCTAGAGATGGAGATATGTGTAACCTACCAATCCGCATTGGAGCAGCGTGGTAGGTCTCAGCTCCAATTCTTCTCTCCAAGAACGCAGAGAAGAGGCTTATTTCTAGCAGTGGCAGAGTAATAGGCCGCTACTTTATGTATCAAATAAAACTTCCGTCATATAGTTGGTCAATATCATTGAGTTGTTGAATTAACTTTTGAGGAAATTCTTCTTATTTAATGAATAAATATAAAGGACTAATATCGTTGTCATAATTATTAATATTATTTTATAGCGGAAAAATATGCCATTTATTAAGGAAAACACCAAAATGGAAGTAAATTTGAGATTATCTTTTTATATATTGGTAATTTGAATTGAATCTAGTTCATACGAAAGTTGAATCTATTTCAATATAAAAAGATTCTTGAAACGAAGTCGCTATAAAGCTAGGAACTAATAAATATTAGTCGCGTTAAATTATTGGAAATAATTTTAACTGTAACTAGTAAGTAATAATTAGAGATTAACACTTCCGGTACTTTATACAACTTTCTGGCACGATTGCGTGTACCAATTTTTAAAGCACGGATCACTATTTAATATCCACATCTAAGGGTGAAAAAGATCTTTTTTTTCTAGTTATTATTTTGTAAAAACTAGAACAAACAGCATATTGCGTACTTTTCCTATGGGTCATGTAAGTCAATAATATACGAGATAGCGCGCGGTTGTCATGTGGAAGTGATAATCGTTTTAATTAAGAGAAGTGTGTTGCGTCCCTATCTGATAATATGCTGATAACACTAGTAATCCATCTAAAGTAGAAGGTGTACTCTATTAAATTCTTAAATAAACCTTAACCTTTTTAATAGCTTTCATTCAACTTGCCATGGCTTCATTGACTCGGAAAGTGGGTCAAATTTAACTTGCAATGTTCTATCTTCACATACATATATTAAATAAATAATAATAAATAAATAAATATATATATATATATGGGACACTTACACACCCGGTCGTCCTCAAAGTAAGTAACTTAATACTTGTGTTATGGGTGATAGACTACAGGTGAATATATCATTATATATTTTTTTAATACATTTTTTTTTTATTTATGTACCATAAAAAATGTTGGAAAAAAAACATAATTGGTAAAAAAAGTGTACAAAGGTCAACTTATCCCTATGACAGAGATCTCTGCCAGCTAACCTACGAAGTGAGACAATTTATATTAAAGAAAAAGTTGGTACGCAAATATCAAACATTATGAATTAGAATTACCTACTAATAATTTCCTAATTTAACAATAAAAATAAAAGAAATATATAATATATTTATATATAAATAAATATATATACATACACACTATATATAATACAAAGTATAATATATAAATGTCAACAATTACATTATGATGGTAAAGATGTGTAATGTTTCTTTAGTCTTAGTTTAGTCATACTTAAAATACAAATATACACCCAGCTTTACGTATTGCTTTATATATATGCACATAAAGCTTTTAAAAGTACCTAAATTTGTAATTTAGGACTTACTGACTAATGAAAAATTTGCTTGACCGATCGTCAATTGAATCAGATATAAAAACTCAAATCGGTTAATTTTTTTTCATTAATTACTTTATAATGAATTAAAATATAAATATCTACTGATTAGCGTAATCAGTCATTGAATTACGTAACACTCAGACTGGTCTTGCAGATGTCTATTACTGATACACTTGGAATTTTAAATACAAAATGCGATATACCATATACAGTCTAGTTAAACCGGAAATTAGTAGATTAGATTAGCGATATTTACAAAGAAATATATCAGCACATGCCTCAGCGAAGCTAGTCTATGTCTCGATAGGAACTGCTTTCCGAACTATCAGTAGAGTTCGAGTTTGCTTGTTTTCTTGAATAATGAATAATTTGAAAAACACTACATCAGTGACGGCCACAGTTAATTTTACGTTATTATTTATTTACGTACTTATTTATGGTAAGCTTAGATATAATTTATAGAAGCAGACGTTACTTTGAGGAATTCCATAGTTCGAATAGTTTCTATAGTTGAAATTTCACAGTACAAAGCTTCGGGATTGCGATTTTGTCCTGGAGCCTATCTCTTGATGCTTCAGTTACGACGCGCAACGATCGTTGAGGTTGTCGTAATGAATGTGTGTAGTGTGTTGCTCGTTGTTGTGTTACTTAATAATCTTATGTATAAGGTATGAGAACGTTTTTCGCTTCCTACACTTATTACATTGGTTTTCTTAACAAACGCGGATTATAGCAAAATAATTCTATCGTAACTTTTGCAGGTCAAGTTTTTAATTTTTAACTGTGGTTAATTATTTACATAAAAGTTACTTTATAAACGGCCTGTTACTTTCTAATGTTATCCACCTGCTGGGCATAGGCCTCCTCTTGGTATTTAGTGAGAAGGGTTAGAGGTAAGGCCCGCCACGCTGCTCCAATCCGGCATGGTAGGTTACACATATCCCTAGAACTCTCAAGAGATGTGCAGATAGAGTTTACTATAGTATGAAATAATACGCACTGTTATCAAATAGACATTTCTTATAAATACATGCGAGTATGTGTAACTAACGCAGTAAATGCACGTGATGGTGTGATACTAATCGTGATTAAGTCGTGACTTTTAATGACGTAATGTGTAACATTTCTTCGTCGTGCCATAGACTAGCTTATATACGTTTTGTTTTTAAATTAATAACACACAAGTTAATATTTAATTTAATTCACTATACTTATATTTACCTCTTTTTTAATTTTAGACTGGTTGGCTGGAAGAGATTCCGATTCCGGAATAAGCAAATTGCCACCATTGCAATTTATGTTTTTTTTTTTATTTGAATTAATGCAATAAAGAGATTACATACGTACATACATACATGCTTTAATACGCGGTTTGCTCTTTCTAACTCCATAAGACATTTAATGAATGAATTGAAATTTGGAAAATTTTACAGAAAAAAAAAACTATTCTAACATTAGTCTTGAATTTTGATTTGATGAATTGAAGCGATAATTTGTCTACAGACAGAGAAGCTCTTAACTTTCCTACCGCGAATTTGGAATAATTTGGGAAGAAAATTGGAAAAAGAATTCACTAGTTCCTTATCAAGATTATTTGTACACAAACAATTTAATAATATCCACTCCAGTCCAGTCAAAAAACATAAAAGGTTCCCGACCCCTCTCTAGGGTAACACTTAATACAATTTTAACAACGTTGGGTCAATATATCTTTAAGCCCGCGACATTGACCTAGTTATCGACGCTTATCGTTATACCAGACTTCGGAAGTAATCAATCTTTTACTATCGTAAACATTTTTATAATATAGTTTTTTTTCAATAACATTATGCTCGAAAATTATAATTATAAAGAAAGCGCGCTTATCAAAAGATACTGCAATTACTCATAATTATAATAGGATTATTCTGTACCTGGGTGACCGAGGTAATTTTTTTTTAATAAAAAAAGATATTAACGCAGATGTGGAGCTCGGTACCTAGGTATTTTCACCTTTAGACCGCCCGTTCCCCAAATGAGCTATCATAACTTAACAAACGACAGCAAAATGTGTCTGTTGTATTCAATGTAAATTTTAGCAGTTTCCGAAAATAGGGATAAAACGACATTTTTTTTTTAATCAAACCTTAGCTATATCGAATCTTCTCCTCCGACATGCTGAATGCTGAATTTCATGAAAATCGAGATATACATACAACATTAACTCGTTTATTAATATTAAAAGTCTATCTCTCTTTCTGTCTGTCTGTTGGAGCAATATTGATGTTTATACACCGGGCATGTTATATATATATGTTATATATATCACATATACGATAAAAAATTCCCGTTTTTACTTCGGGAAGAGAAAGAAATCTAGTGAAAAACAAAATTTCATGTTCGTACTGTTAATCATTAAGTTCCATCGTATGGAGCCAATCCTGGCAGTAGCATCTGGTCATACTTACTATAAACCTGCATTGTCATCGGGACTGGACTGAAATGTAAAATTCAGCTCTATGGGATACCTAGATCTGGATTTAATTTAACTTGCAGGATTCCACCTTCACAACACACGGCAAGTTAAATAAAAACTTTGAAAAATAATATAGTGCATAAAACTTTAAAGTTGTAATTATTAATAATCAATATACTAGAGGAGGATGTGACATCGAGGTTGAAATATAATATGCAGAAATGATTATAGGAGCGTCATGATTGACGTTGTGTTATAAATATAACAATATTGGTTTCATTGAGTCTACATATCAGAAAATAGCCGGGTTCGAATCTCACATGTCACCGGCTCTTTCCTTATTTTTATTTTTTTTTATTGCATTGTTATATAATATATTTTGGAAAAAATTACCGTGCAGGGCTCGGTCGGTAAGCATGTTGCTATTATTTATAGAATTACGCGTTACTTTGCTTCCATCCATCCATAATATATATATCCATAATACAAAAATAATAATAAAATTATTTTGCTATAATCCGTGATAAAGTAAATTGAAAATATATATAAGTGGAGTGGACTATCCGTTTTAATATCTAAACCGGAATCGATCTTGCTTGATTTTATTAAAAAAAATGTTGTTTTATTCCTGTTTTTTAACACTGGAAAATCTGTTACAATTTTACGAGACAGCAAAGTCAAGATAGCTTATTTGGATAACGTGCGGTCTCGAAGCCAGAATAAAAGGATCGATTCCGGATAACATTTTATTTTTTCTTTTATATTTTTTATATATTAAAAAAATTTCCGGTCACCCAGGTAATACTTATTAATATGGTATTCTCAAAAATAGAAAAATTAATTGAATCTTTGTAAGTACGTTTTTATTTTACTCTGTGACGTATTTTACAGAAAATGTCTCGAAGGAAATTGATAATCGGAAGCGCGGGAGTAGCGAGTGCGGTGATCGCGGGATGGGCGCTCTACGCGGATGACAAGCCTGTAAGTATACTTTACTTAGTGCTATTTTTTAAATAAAGAATACATTTCAAAAATAATTTGGAAAATAATTCAAGGGTAATTTATAGAATTAGGAGTTATTTTGCGAAGATCCATAATACAAAAGTAATAATAAAATTATTATGCTACAAGGAGTAAAATATAAAAAATAAAAATAAAATATTACTTAACAAAAACAAGTCGAGCATATTATTTGCTAGCAAAAGGTTTTTTAAAGCAATTAGAGTTGCTGGCTGCTCCCTGGAGCCCGCAAAAATGCACTTAGGGCCCTTTTGATCTTTTTAATGAAGGGGAATGTTCCCCTATTGCCCTTTGCTCTACCCATTTGAAATAGCATTGAAGCAGATTAATAATACCCTTGAATTACAAAAATAATAATAAAATTATTTTGCTATAATCCGCGATGAAGTAAAATAGAAAAAATATATAATGCTAAATGCAGAGCGGACAATCCGTTTTCATATCTGATACATGCAGGATTCATTCATAGTATAACTTTTTAATCATAACGATACACCTATACAACCTCCAGCTAAACCAAAGAGGTTGAACCTCTACCTTAAAAAAAAAGGTTTCAATGAACGAGTCCGCGGCGAGGCAACACGCATGCGCAATCGATGTTTGCGCATTGGCGCTAACATTTGAAATTTAAAAAATCTTTTCTATATTAAAACACAGTTTGGTTTTTATTAATATTGTTTTACGTATTATAGTATGAGAGTAGATAAAGTAGTATATGACACTGTACATAACTTGGTCTTATAACACTCGTGTGTTTTTTTATAGTATCACACGAGTGATACAAGTAAGTTTTAATCACAATCGTGTTATAAGAACCCTTATTATGCAACATTATCATAATCTACTATTTTAGTTATGAGATGAATCAAGTACATCTGCTGAACTTTTAAGTGTTTTGGCTTTCGAGCTACATCAGAATTCAGAACGTAATAAAATTAAGTTGAATTTTATAACTATATAACTTTTCCTCTCTTATAAATGAATTATATATAACACTCTGGTTTAGTTGCTCATTGCAATGGATACATAATTCTGTTGAAAAATAGTTTCATTTAGACCGTATAATGTACAGATAACAAAAATATTGTGATCGATATAGTTCAACGACTGAATACAGATAAAAAACAAAATATAGATGTTGTTAATGTATTGTAATAGTAGTTGTAAGTGCTTAATGATTTATATAAATAATATTAGTCGATAATATTGTATTGCCAGTATTACCGTATCTTTATCTAACACTTAAAATGTTATCAATTATATGAAGTATTTTCATTTCCGTGTATTGGATTTAA
Organism: Morpho helenor; assembly: GCA_029227775.1. NCBI lineage: Eukaryota > Metazoa > Arthropoda > Insecta > Lepidoptera > Nymphalidae > Morpho > Morpho helenor. Next base: position 15,217,652 of record JARGCU010000025.1, read on the forward strand.
ATTGATTTACGAATGTTAAAGTATGACTTGAAAGATAATATCCTTTATACATAGTTATTTTATAGTGCCTAAATTAATAAGACTACTCTTATTATAAGGCGAGACAGCCTCAAATGTCTCCATAGATAAAAAAGAAAAATGGGGCAACTGGTCTGTCTTTCCCTTTTTTATGTCATCCATCCATCCATCCATCAGCCTATCACAGTCCACTGCTGGACATAGGCCTCCCCATGTCTGCGCCAGACATCCCTGTTCTCCGCAATAATTTTTTATGTGTGTGTATTAAAAGATAACTATGTGTCCCTAATCTTCCCTCTTTTATTCTTCAAAAGTTTTTTTTTATTTATAGCAAAAATGTACAAGTTATATCTATCTTAAACTACTTACATGCTAGGACTATACAAATCATGCCCACGTGGAATGGTCCCAAGAATGCTGGCAGCGTTCCGCGCTGAATCGCTAAGCTGATTCTTTGTGCGAAAAAGGAGCCAGCCCTCTCGTCACCTGAAGAGGCAATTAACCGAGGTGTTAAAACGGATAAAAAAGTTAAATATTTTTAGAATTGGCGTCGTTGTTTTCAGCATTGGTACAACCCGGCAACGGTTTCGGCTAAAACGGAGCGCAAGAAGCGACCTTTGCCGTCCCGAGCGGAACAAGTGACGATGCTCCAGGCTGGCCACACTTACGATGTGCTCATCATTGGTGGTGGCGCCACTGGAGCTGGATGTGCACTTGATGCGACCACCAGAGGTAAATTTTCATTTACATGTATTTTGTATTGAGGCAGTACCAGTTTATTCGAGGCAAATTCTAAATTTTTACGCACGTTTGTTCGACATTTTATAATTTTCAATACTCGCGATACAGGGCGACCTAGTGCGAGTATCAATAGATCTCTGCCACAGTTTACGACAATGTATTAGTTTAATTTATTAAATTATTAATTTAATTTATTATCAATATCTTTTACGCCTAATTTTTGTTGTAGAGGCCATAAAGGCCTTTTCGTTTTCAATGTCATTACCATGTAGTTATTCTATGCTATATAGTGTCTTGCATGCAAATTCTGGTTTTTAACATAAATTAAAATGTTTTAAACTATTACAAAAAGGGAGACTGGTTAACGGTTTTGATCTCTATGTATTATAAACCTTACCGATCCTTAGGATATGCTTTATCTACGAATTCACATAGGAACAGTTGTATAAGATGTAATTCTATCCAAGGAGAGCAATTTGCAAACTAGTAACTCTATTTTTTGTATATTGTTAAGTTACAGTCCCTTACAAACGCCGTGTGGTAATCCGGCTGAATACAATAGTACCACTCTCATTTCTTACCGAGGTGTCGTAAAAGCCGACTAAGGTAAGTCGACTCGCCGTCTGGTATCCGACTGAGAAGAATATACCACCCTTATTTCTTACCGAGGTGTCGTTAAAGGCGACTAAGGTAAGCTGACCCACCGTGTGGTTTCCGGTTGAGTAAAATAGACCACCTTTCTTTCGTGTCGTAAATACGACTAAGGCAAGTTGAAGTCAGGCAGCGGCCGGTCGTAAAATACGTAGCCAAATCATGTAAAAACATGTTTGTAACATATTGTGCTTACCCCACTTAGGGTGGGATAAGGGCAGGAGGAGGACAATGATGTGTCCCTTCCAAGTCCAATATTGTCCAATTCTATTATAGGTCTTCGTACAGCGCTGGTCGAAGCCGACGACTTTGCAAGCGGTACATCAAGCAGAAGTACAAAGCTCATTCACGGTGGCGTCCGTTATCTACAGAAGGCTATCTTGCAATTGGATTACGAACAATACAAAATGGTGAAGGAGGCGTTACACGAACGAGCGAATATGTTAGAAGTGGCGCCGCACCTCACGAGGCCGCTGCCAATATTATTGCCGGTCTACAAGTAAGGATATCAAGCTTGAGTTGAATATATCTATCTATACAGAGTAGTACTGACCATTCGACATTAACATAAAAAAATTCCAGTTAAGCAATTTAACCATTGGAATTATTTTACGTTTTGAATAAAGATACATGATATAGTAGAGCAAATGACCGTAACCCATTCCCTTTCGTGGGATAAAAGCAGGAGGAAATATGAAAGATAAAATATGTATGTTCCTTTATACTCGGTTGGTCCGATTTAAACACAATCTTAAGATTCACCCAGCAGATAAACCTGTAAAGTTTGGGGGCGATTGGAGCATTATAAGACTTGTCAAGGACAGTTTTGTGTTGGGGGGAATTCGGTACCAAACTGTGCCAAAACAACGCATGAGCTACCGTTAAGCACCCTTAACACGACAATACTATATAGTACATTGGGGACTCGCGGCAGCCGTTTTGAAGCTAAATTTGTCTCGCATGGTATCGCTGTAAAAGCTATCTGGAGTGAGGGTAGTACAATAAAAAAACGTTAATTTTAATATCTCAAATCTTAATAATGTCTTTTCAATTAACAGATGGTGGCAAGTCCCTTACTATTGGTTCGGTATCAAAATGTACGATATAGTGGCTGGTGACAGAAATCTTAAGAGCTCATATTATTTGTCAAAGAAGAACACTCTAGAACTGTTCCCTATGTTGAAGTCGGATAATTTGTGCGGTGGAATTGTATATTACGATGGTAAGTACATTTTGTGTTACTTATGTTTTGTGTTACAGATAACTTTGGGTGTATGTTTGTGTGAACCAAGACATTTCTGTTTAAAAATTTGGCTGCGCGTTAGCACGCTCTCACAAAATTTTTCCCACGGAAAATGTTCCCAAATCCCAACCTCACGGGAATTTTACCGCAATGCACTATAAACCTAAACCTTCCTCAACAATTGCACTATCTTTTACTGAAAACTGCACAAAAATCCGATCAGTGGATTTTGAAAAAAGCGAACAGGCAAACAGATTTTTGGGGTCTTTGTTTTATAATATGTATAGATGCTCAAATTGTATGACAGACTGGTATCCAATTCCAACTAAGTAAAGTGAAAATACTGCACTGGGCTTGTGTAGTAACACAAGCTGTGGTAGCCTAGCGGTAGCACCGTGCGACTCTTTCGAGGAGGTGACGGGTTCAAACCCGAGAAAACACCAATGAGATTTTCGGTTAAAACTTATGTGTCTTATTGATAATTGCAATTTATCGCACGCTTTTCGGTAAAGGAAAATATCGTGAGGAAACCTGCATATCTCTAGAGAATTGTGGACATATGTATTACCTACCAATCCGCACTGGATGGTGGTAGCGTGGTAGGTCTTAGCTCCAAACCTTCTCTCCAAAAACGGAGAGAAGAGGCCTATTCTCAGCAGTGAGATAGTAACAGGCCGCTACTTACGTACTTTAAAGTGAAAATGACAATGCGAATGTTTGACTTTTATACTTTAGCTTCCCCTGCTTAAGGGTTAAAGCTTCTTTGGGCTTGAAAATAGTCGAGCTCACCCGATAAAATAGGACTTGATTATAAGTCAGTTTCTAAACATCAATCGTAAGCATATTGAAAAATGAGCTATTCTTTTACAGGACAGCAGGATGACGCTCGTATGAATCTCGCTATAGCTCTGACGGCAGCGCGTCATGGCGCCACCATCGCTAACCATGTCAGCGTCACTAAACTCTATAAAACCAATGGCAAATTAAGCGGAGCACGCTTACGGGTAAGTCCTTTATACTGTCCTTAGTTCTTGTCTACTTTAGTATGCTTATATACTCTATATATTAAAATACCCTCAATTATGCACACTTTCAAGTTTTGGAACAATGATCACCTCAAACTATGTTAAAAAGGAAATTGCTTGACGACCAATAACATTTGATCTCTAACTTTTATTTACCGTTCTAAGAGGAAGAAATTTATAGTACATAAATTAAAAAAAAATCTTATGTTCTTAATAGTTCCTTACGAAAAAAATAATACGTCGAGGATCCAGTTTTCTGACGTTGCCCTAAGACGTGGTCCGGCCTCACAGGACACTCAGACACCCTTAGGACGACGTTACTAGCTAGAACTTCTGCGCTATAGAAGCCATTAGGGCTTACGGCATATAGTCAGACAAAAATAACACATTAAAGTTGTGGAAATTCATCCGCAGGACATAATTTTATATAAATTTCATTAAAATGTTTAACGAAGTGTTTATAATACTATTTCAGGATGAACTAACTAACAAAGAATGGGACATAAAAGCGAAATCCATAATCAATGCGACGGGCCCCTTCACAGATTCCATCAGGAAGATGGACGACCAGGCCGTCAAGGATATCTGTTGTCCCTCTTCTGGAGTGCATATTGTGCTGCCAGGATACTACAGGTTTGATGTTTATACAGTCTTTTATACATTTTTACCGTATATTTGGAAAGTGTTCCATTAAACTACATGATCTGATTCCTGCTGCTAAATTCCATAACTGCACTGTACGTCACAGGTTAAAATATTATCCTCACCATTACGATGCGTGGCGATCCACCATAGTGCGGGTTTCGAAATAATTTCATTCCGCTCACCATCATTTCATCAAACTATCTCCCTTTTTGAGCGTTTCCGGATCGGTACGACATAAGTACCTTCAAAAAGCGTATTTTTCACGTTTTTAAAGGACGGCAACAAACTCGTTTTGCGAGAGGTCGTGATTACTTGAGGTAAACCATAAGCTCGTTTGCCATTCTATTCCATAAAAAAAAGAAATCGGATTTCTTATAACCAGTTGAGCCGCTACGATAATCATTATTACTTCTACTAAATGCAGTATTGGGTTAAAAGAGTTGCCAGTTATAATGAGAATTGCACGTACGCGATTTGATACGTACTTGCAACATTTCGGATATGAAAGGAATTTTGCATTACTTCCCCTTAATATTATAGCTAACGATTTTGTGTATTTTTAGTCCGGAACACATGGGTCTACTTGATCCGTCGACTTCGGATGGCCGAGTTATCTTTTTCCTGCCATGGCTCAAGGGCACCATTGCTGGCACCACGGATTTGCCATGCCAGGTCTCGCATAACCCGAAACCCACGGAAGACGAAATCATGTTTATTCTCACAGAAGTCAAGAACTACTTAAACCCAGATGTTGAAGGTATACTTTTCTACAACTTTACGAAATATAACAGCATTATACCTATATTAATATTATAAATGCGAAGAGTCTGATTTTCTTTGATGAGAGTCTGTTTGTCTTTTCGTTTATCACGCTTTCGTCTTTTCACTGGACTAGTTTTGCCAAAATTAGCCACAATTAAAGCGTTTACACCGCTGTAACATATACGTGAAAAACCCCTATTTTTTTTAGGAACTTGGAAATAACATATATTCTATCATTATTGAGGGTTATAAAATGCTCCAGTTGGTGCAATGTATTATTATTGTAATGGGGGTAGCGAGATATGGGCAGAGGGGGGGCAGCTGCACCTCTTTAGAAGAGCGTTCAGTCGCTGATAAACTGATAAAGTATCACTTTATAAGGTTTTCATAAGACCTATAATTTATTTTACCACAACTACTAATGTGAGAAACTCATAATCAGGAATTTTTAATTTCATATCTTACCCTGGTGTACAAGCTTTAATTGTGCCAAATTTTAATAATTGTAGTCCAGTGGATTAGCAGTGAAATCTTAACAGACAAATAGACAAACTTTCGCAGTATGGATTATTTAGCGGTATTTAAGTATGGGTGTCTCTTTTTTTTAATGGGATATGTCTCTGTTGGAAAGCTCAATTATAATTTTCTTGTCATCAGTACGTCGAGGCGATGTCCTCTCAGCGTGGTCTGGTATTAGACCCTTAGTGTCGGACCCCAACAAACCGGACACCCAGTCCCTCGCGCGGAATCACATTGTCCACGTGTCCCAATCGGGCCTGGTTACCATTGCTGGTGGCAAATGGACCACCTACAGAGCTATGGCTGCCGAGACCATCGACGCAGCTATAGAAAGTAAGCACCAATAGTTCTACTTCTTCGTATCCTGTGTTAATGCGTGTAGATAGAAAATGTCCAGTTTTCGTGACAGTATAATATATTTCACCGATATTTGCCTGAAGTAAATCGTTATCCTAATCTTAGAACGTGCGACTTCTTCGAGGTGGTCACGGTTCAAACTTTGGGCAAGCACCAATGAGTTCTTCTATTACCACTTACTCACTATTTTTACAACACTCTTCGGTGAGGGAAAACATCGTGAGGACACCAGCATATCTCTACAGAAATCTAGGCTTATGTGTAACCTACTAATCTAAACTGGGGCAGCGTGGTAGGTCTTAGTTTTAATCCTTCTCTCCAAAAACGGAGGGAGGAGGCTTATGCCAAGCAGTGGGATAGTAATGAGCTGTTATTTTACTTACTTTATAACCACATGTGAATCGAGACAAAATACTACTAATACTAAAGTAAAATTCCGATAGTACCCTACTGAGCTTGGTCTTCAGCTCTTCGTTCGTTCTTTTCTTCTGGCGTATTTTTTGTTGATATTTATATTGTTCTTGTGGCACCGTGTGGTATCCCGTTCAGTAGAATAGACCACCCTCTTTCTTACTGAGTTGTGTACAACAACATGTTGTGCCGACCCCACTTAGAGTGGGATAAAGGCAGGAGAATATATATTTTATTGCTCTTGTGGTAAGCCACGGAAAGATTTAAAAATTATGAACATCAATTTTGAAACTCATCTTCAGTCTCGATCCAACAATATCTCTAAATTTCCAAAAAAAATTGTTGCTATAGTACCGGATCAGCATATCGGGAAAAAAATCGTTACTGTTAGCATAAATCTAATAATATTCTAATAATATTCTTAAATTTCAGGTTCTAACCTGAAACCGCTGTACAAAGAATGTCAGACCGACGGCTTCTTGATCGAAGGCGCACATGGTTGGACACCCACTATGTACATCAGATTAGTGCAGGACTTTGGACTCGAAATGGAAGTAAGTATGATAGTACTGTATTTTGAGGTTTGCTTATTGAGCTTTTTTTTAAGTCCCCAACATAGCAATGTTGTCTGTGATTTTAATATTTTGTAATAATATATAGGATATACCAGTGGGACCCACTCCCAACAGTGGCGCAATTTGATTGTTAAGGGTGGCAATTTGAAAATTGTACTGGAGACAAGTTTAACTCGAGTTAAATTTTAAAAAGGCTAGAAGGGCATGGCACAAAAAGCTTGGGAAACACCGGGGTACATAGCCTTTTGGTTTTTGTTAGCGTATTTAGTAGACTTATGTAAATATAGGTACAGTAAAGTTAGAGTTTCGTCCAATATCTTCTTTCTTTGTTAGTAGTAATAATAGAATACAATAAATCATTTATTTATTATATTTTCTAGGTAGCCCAGCATTTAGCGAAGTCATATGGAGACAGAGCATTTGCGGTGGCAAAAATGGCACAAATGACTGGCAAGAGGTGGCCCATTATCGGCAATAAAATTCACCCAGAGTTCCCGTATATTGATGCTGAAATTAGGTAAGTTGAATCATTTAACTTAACCTTCTTTTTCAACCTAAAAACGAACTGTGTTTGATATAAGTCCTGTAGCATGTCTTGCGTGTCATCATTACACACATACTCATTACATGCATATTACACATACATAACATTCACACTTAAAATTATTCATGTTAAATAATTCAATTCAAACAGACAAATTCACCTACAACTTTTATATATAGTATAGTCCGACACGCAAGACAATGCTAGACCCTTTACCCTGCCGCCGCCGCGCGCCCGCGACCCTTTCGCACCGAGCCGCGCGCACGCCGGCCGCAGATGTTAACACAGTCAGCTCTCGGTTTGCCCCTAGCAAACACTCACTTATTTCGTATCAATTATCCTTCCTATATTATTATTTAATTCTGTAGCTTAACTTCATTCCATTCTATTCTCTTTTATATACTTTATATATTGCAACCTGAAATTCTGTAAAATAAATGTGGACAATCTAGTGTGTGTGGTTTCTTTGTAATATCGCGTACCACCTTAACAACCACAGTCCCTTCCAGAAATTTTAGTGCACAAGTAGCTTGTATTGTTTTGATCCAGAGCTCTTTTTATTTCTGTGGTCGCACCTTAAGACACCCATGGACTATCAATCCATCAACTAGGTTCTGCCTAGTCTTTCACCCACCTAACTATCTTTTTCCAAAAATCTCATTCCGAGTTCCAAATTACAAGTATCCCATTTTTACGATATTTTCTCGCATTTTACCCCTTTTTCCCTTTTTTTTAAACATGTCAATACTTGACATATTGTTATCAATGGATATTTTATTATCCGCTAAAGCAAATAGAATACATGTAACGCTGAATGTAGACATTACTATGCGTTAGCATACATGATACATACAAGTTTCGTAAAAACGCAATACACAAGCACTGCACACATTCACTATCATAAACTTAACAATCGTTTCGCCCTGCTACTGAATCATCAGGAGATAGAATCCACGACAAATTGCAAAGCTATCTTATTATTTCCATGTTATTAATTAAAATATATTTCTTCTTTTCTATATGAAACCTTTGTCATTTCGTACTCAGGTACGGTGTACGTGAGTACGCGTGTACGGCGGTCGACATGGTCGCTCGTCGTTTGCGTCTCGCGTTCCTTAACGTACAAGCGGCGGCCGAAGCCCTCCCTGCAGTTGTAGACATCATGGCCGAAGAACTCAAGTGGTCTGAATCTGAGAAACAGGTATGATAATGGCAGCATTCACAGCAGAGTGTATGGACAGACAGACGGAGTGATGGAGTGCGAACAGCAAAATAGAGGATGCATGGGGGAAACAGAAACGATATCTCGCCTTGTATTTAAGGACGAGGAGGAGCATTGGGCATTCATTATTGGATCGCCGAAGAAGTTACAAAAAGCCTTGAAGAACTAAATAATTTATAGAATTAGGCGTTAGTTTGCGGAGATCCATAATACAAAAGTAATAATAAAATGATTTTGCTATAATCCGGATTATAGCAAAATCATTTTATTATTACTTTTGCCTTGAAGAACTCTCAAGTTAGAGTTAGAGAGTTAAGGTAGAGTAGACTCAAGGTAGAGTTCTCAACTGGCTGGAATAAGCAGCCCCTAAACGCACTATGGTCGCCCAACAGTGACTAAGTATATGTAAAATAGCCCGCAACTAGAAGAAGTGCATTGAAGTTGGCTGAAATTGATTTATTTGGTCCTTATCAGCATCCAAGCAACTATCTTGGCACTAAATAGTAAATAGCCAGAACAGCTCACAGTCAAAAAGACTGAATAGGTATTTTGGTGTAACAATTAAATTAAGTGACTTCGTGTGACTTTCTGGTGATCTTTGCGCCTTTCGGATCTTAAGTGAAGCTCCATTCATATTCCCTCTGGCACTGAAATTTCAGTTGTTTTACGGAGTTCCTTATAATGATTCGGACAATATGACCGAAGAATTTAGTGTTAAGAGGGGAGGTCAAAAATTCGGAATAAGAGGGAAGGAGGTTGAAATTAAATTCCAAACTATTTTACTCGTATTTTTATATTATATACTCGTAATTTTGTTCTATAATACTTCTAGAGGATTTCTACTTTAGATTTAGAGATTTTTTATTTAAATTTAATACTGTTGTTGTAGAAACAAATGAAACATGCAGCAGAGTTCCTCGCAAACGAAATGGGCCAGATGGTGAACCGCGCCAGTCGCGACAAGATCCCGATCAATCTCAGCAAAGACGAGATCCAAACTTACATTAAGCGCTTCCAGATCATTGACAAGGACAGGAAGGGCTTCGTCTCTATCAACGATATTAGAAGGAGTCTGAAGGTATTTTGTTTATTTAATTTCGGAGTCCATATATATTCATAAGATTAAAGTTGCCGTGATCTTAAATTTAGTTTTCTTAAGTACATAGATTTGTTATATACTTTAATTGGATTGCATTTATAATAGTAATTGTAAGGTTATAATAATTGAAGCAAACTGAACTTTGACACCGCCAACGTGTACTTCTGGATCGAAGTTTTCATTATTAGGACATCTACTTATCTTGAATTTTGTTTTAGTTTATGTAATTTAAGTAATTCGATCAAAGCTCCCAGGAGACTTAACTTTTACCAATTTTGAACAATTGTCATCATATTTTTGCCAATTTATATAAAACCTAAAGTTAGATAAGCAAAACTTTTTCATAAATAATTCTCCCTATTGATGAAAACAACAAAAGTGGCTGGTAACTTGTTTTTGTAAGGATAGTTTAAGTTAAGTTTTTTTTATAATATCTGTTTAACTCCGCCAGTCCTACATGTCTAAATTTTATAATAGCCTCCAATAGAAGCTAATGGAAACTAATGATCTACTCGAGGATAGTCTCTCAAAACAAGAAAGGTCTTTACGAAACGAACGGAGAGGGACAGAAAGAGAGAAATATGTTAGGATATAGTCTCTCGAGACGACCAAGATCTTGAGTAACGACAAAACGACCGAAAAAGGACAGAAAGAGAGAGATATGTTAGGATAAGGACTTTGCTTTTTATTAACTCACCCCCTTACTTCGCGTTAGCCATGTACTTAAGAATTTTATTCTCCTTTTCAAATACAGTACAATCTCACTAATCCAGCACTATTAAAAACCGGAGCATTCCGGATTATTGGAATGTTTGGATTACTTGATTATAGTGAAAACGTCATAGGTAATTAATAAAATTAAGCATTTCATAAAGTAAAGTAAGTAGCGGCCTGTTACTATCCAACTGCTGAGAATAGACCTCTTCTCTCCGTTTTTGGAGAGAAGGATTGGAGCTAAGACCTACCACGCTGCTCCAGTGCGGATTGGTAGGTTACACATATCTCCAGAATTCTCTATAGATATGCAGGTTTCCTCGCGATGTGTTCCTTCACCGAAAAGCGTGTGATAAATTGCAAGCATCAATTAGACTTATATGTTTTAACAGAAAAACTCATTGTCTGCCCGGGTTTGTACCCGTGACCTCCTTGAAGGAGTCGCACGGCGTTACCGCTGGACTACCACAGCTTTGTAATTACATACTTGTAAAATCTCCTTCATTGAGGTCTGCTTTTGTGCAACTTGCAGTCTTTGCTTAAAAACCTTTTCTCGCATTTTGCGAATAATTATAATATCTTTGGCCGATATGCCGTTTTCTTCTGCCGAATTATTAGACGTGTCGATCTATTGAAGTGCCAGATTAGTGAGATTATACTCTAGTAGGACCTTTGAATGATATATTATTTGAATGTGTTACCAAATTTTATAGAGTGTGGGCGTGAAGCCGTCGGATGACGAAATAAGTGCCATTTTATCTGAGATAGATGTCACATACAATGGCCAACTGGAAATACAGGACTACCTTCAGGTAGAGAGAAGATATGGCGACGGGACGCGGTTTATGTTTCACCGTACATGTACATCATTGGCTACTGGGAAGGGGTTGACGTGTAAATGTGTTTAATAATCAAGAATGTTCTAGAATTATGCACTACCTACGCATTACTTACTCTTAAAAGTTTTGATTAATCTCTACATTAGTTTATACATTTGTTGTATGTATTGTGATTGTTCTAGAATATTTTTTAACTGAAATTGTGGAACATTATCGCATTCGTTATTTTATCCATTTTGTCTTCTACGTTTTTCTAAGTTATATATAAACCTCTTAGCGTGTTATACACAAATGTACGCAAGTGCGAAAGGAGTTAAAGGAAAAAAGCTATTAATTCCATCCAAATATAGCCTCTTCTAAAGCTGTAAATATCTTCTATTTCGTTATAAGACGAACAAAATTTACTAACTTTCTGTTTTATGTATATATAGTATTTTATGAGTCATATAAATCTTCATGGGTGTTCGGTGCATTAGCACCTTAGACATAACGAAATATATAAGGGCGCGCGGCGCCGCCGCACTTAGGTTGCATCTATTTACAAGCAAAGCGGGCCCCGGCATTTATAATAGCATTACTTATTTTTATCATTAGCTAATCATTAGCTAATAATTATCATCGTTTGGAGTTCTATTTCTACTCCATAAATTTTGGTCCTTCGAGCCGGATTTTTTGTTGAAAAAGAATTATTAAATCCAAACATATCCTTCTTATTAACTTATCAAATCACAAATAAATTGATTGCCCTAGCACAGATCGCGGTCTATTTGGAGGACTGGTGGATATTGCTAAACACCAAGGCAAAATTTAGTCAGGTGCTATCACTTCAACCAATGATTTAAAATGTATTCGAAAAAATAAATGGTCTGCGAAATGTTCCACAATTCAAGTTTGTCGTAACTGTTGTTCACGCTTCGGTGATGACGCTGGCTTATTCCACAGAACTACGGTGAGGAAGTGACCGGGGAACAGTTGCACGAAATATTGCGGGAGATCGACACTAACATGAACGGACAAGTCGAACTCGACGAGTATTTGCAGGTCCATACCATTGATGCATGCATGTGCTTTTATTGCATGAAACTTGGGCAATCATTGTTTAAATTCAATATCGTATATTTTATCGCAGTCCATCAGAAAAAAGTCCAGTTCTAAATAATCGACGCGATTGCGTACAACCAGCGAAAATATGAGAATTCAATTCACAATAAAATTTATACATATAGGCAATTCTAATGTATATTATAATTATACATATTAAAAGAAGTAAGTCGACTTATCACCATATTCACGACTGCTGTGGAATTATCCAATTTAGTATTTTTGACAATTTTTATTTGTTACAATGTTATTAATACAAAGATCATCATCATCCTCCTAACCTTATCACACAGTAAGTGGGGTTATAAACATGTTGTCACATGATTTGGCTTCGAATTCGTAAGTAGTATGGTAGGAAATGTGGGTAGACTATTTTACTCAACCGGATACCATACGGTGAGTCTACTTACCTCAGTCGCCTTTTACGACACCTCGGTAAGAAAGAGGGTGGTCTATTTTACTCAGCCGGATACCACACGGTGGGTCAACTTACCTTAGTCGCCTTTTACGACACCTCGGTAAGAAAGAGGGTGATCTATTTTACTCAACCGGATATCATACGGTGAGTCAAATATTTTAGTCGCCTTTTACGACACCTCGTTAAGAAATGAGGGTGATTTATTCTACTCTGCCGGATACCACACGTTGGTAATTAATACAAAGAAATAATTAAAATACAGATAATCTAAATAATATATGTAAATGATATGTCGCAAACGTCCACATTGTATCGTAAAGGATGACGTCATTATTACCTACAACCGACTTTAGTACAATTACATCCGCAATAAATTATTAATACGAAGCCAAATCATGTGACAACGTGTTTATACATGTGGTGCCAACCTCACTTAGAGGGCAGGAGGATAATGATTACGTGTTTTGTGTGTCCTGCTTTTATAAATGTTTTAATTTTGTGTTGTTGTATGTTATGAAATAACCCCTTTTGCGATTATTTATTTCGCTATAACCAAATTATAGCATTGAAAACCGGATTGATAAAATCTACCAGTAAGCTATAAGTAATAGAAATATTGTTGATTAAATACAATTACTAGTCTATAAGTAATACTGTTGACGTAAAAAAACAGGTAAGAAGTATGATTTTTGTATTTTTCAAATAATTCTCTGGGTTTATTTACTTAGTTTTCATCGTGATATTTCGTTTTCCTTAAACCATACAGCGCCTGATAATTTAAAAATAGCAATGACATGTTATAAACATTTTGTCACATGATTTGGTTAGGTACGTATTTTACAACCGGTCGCTTGCCTGACGTCAACTTACCTTAGTCGTACTTTACGACACCTCGGTAAGAAAGAGGATGGTCTATTCTACTCAGCTGGATACCACACCGCAAGGTTTAATTGTTCCCTAATCAAATTATTACAAAGAACTTACCAATGTTCGATCACCTGTTCAATCACGAATTTGTACGTTCTTTTTTTAATTTAACGTTCAAAATCAACGCTGCAGGAATGATGTTAATAAAAAAGATAACGTAGAATTAATATTGTTTTTCGTAGCTTGTATTTATTTTTTCAAGCACCGCCAATTATATAAATGTTAAGTTAAAGTCAAAGGTAAATTATAGTTCTTTTTTTTAAATTAACGTTTAAAACTCTACACTGTAGCAATGATGTTGATAAAAAAAATAACGTAGAACTAATATTAGTTTTGGTAGTTGGGTTTTTTTTTACAAATTTTCAAGCGGCCTTGTTACTATCCCACTTCTGAAAATAGGCCTCTGGTCTCCGTTTTTGGAGAGAAGGTTTGGAGACGCTACCACGCTGCTCCAATACGGATTGGTAGGTTACACATATCTCCAGAACTCTCTAGAGATATGCAGGTTCCCTCACGATGTTTTCCTTCACCGAAAAGCGTATGATAAATTGCAATTATAAATTAGACACATAAGTTTTAACAGAAAAATTCTTTGGTGTCTGCCCGGGTTTGAACCCGTGACCCCCTCGAAAGAGTCGCACGGTGTAACCGCTTGGCTACCACAGCTTTTTTTTCTTATTTTTTTTTAATTTTCAATCACCGATAATAATATAAATGGTATAAAACAGATGATGTCAGCTATAAAGTCTGGTCACGTGGCATACTCACGCTTTGCCCGTATGGCTGAAATGGAGGAGCAGCATCACGAGAAAGAAGCATTGAAGAAGAGCATCTCAGTCGAGAGGAGTGGCGGAGGCTTGTAAACTCGACATTCTGGTATGATTTTGTTTATAGAGAAAATTTTTGTTATGATCTATATATAAAAAAGTATGAATGTATGTTTTTTTTTACTGATCCGATTCTAACGACTGGCCCATTGGCACAGTGACCCTTCAGCTCCTTGAGTCACGGGTTTGATTCCCGCCAAGAGCCAACATTTTCCATAAGACAATTAGTTGATTTTTCTACTCAGGATGTATTTTAGTATGTATTTAGAATTATATGTTACCTAAAGTGTAAAGTAATATGTCACGCATAAAGTTATTTACTTTGGGGACGGACGACCGTGTGTGTAATCGTCCTATATATTTATTAGTAGCTTTTACCCGCGACTTCGTTCGCGTGGACTGTTGTCGTGTTGATAATAAATGTAAAAAAAATCTAGTACTGTAAGTAATATATTTTTAAATTAAGCCCGGCGAAGCGAGTTGCGTATTAATTAAAAATAAAACAAATAATTTTTTTTTGGTAATATTAAAGTGATGTAATTGCAAATTATCTCAATATAATGACTATTATATTGTTTATATTCTTTATTATTTATCCATGCCGATAGAAATACCTCTTTCATTCTAATTTAGCAGAAATGAATCAGTGATACAACAAAACTGATACAAACATTACTATCAATCAATCAAAATGTGTGTACAAAAGACATTAAGTCTAAATACACCTTTAGAATCTTACACTTTAACCGAAACGGCTATAATCAGCATCACAGATTTGATTATTGATTTGCTGACTACAACTTGTTCTATAGGCAATGAATGTTGAAAGAAAATAGGGCAGCAGTCAGCTGTTATTGATTTTTATCATTCACTTCAGAACAGCGCCATCTATCTCCCTAACTTTGAACTATGCTTACATTTGATATTTTTTATTTGTTCCAGGTAAATCGAATATACACACTATTGTATTAGAAAACAACATTACAAATATAAGTACAACAAAATAAAACAAATATTATAATTAACTTATTTATATATCTGAGATTTATGGTATAATGTTATAATTTATTACAATAAACGGAATAATAATTGAGTGTAAATAGAAATTTCAATTTATTCAGATTTGATTTATGAATTATTTAAAAAGTATAATCCTAGTCCTTATTTATTTTAAAAATATTACAGTTTTAATTATGCATTGTCTTAAAATGTTTGAAGTATTTTTTTTTGTATACCTAATAGTTTTTTTAAGTAATCAACTTTGTATCCCACTTTAACTTTTCGATAGTTTATAAAGCTTATTTCTAAGCTTAATAATAAAGCTTATATAAAGTAGATATTTAAAAACTAAATTTAGATTGCACACATTTTCTCAAGGTGCATATTGCTATAAAGTATTGCTTAAATGGAAATATAACTTAACAAACTAAATAAGAAGTTAAATATTTATTTGTTTAGCATAATTGATATTGTTACAAATTTATTTATTGTATTTGTCAATCTTTAAATGTTATCACGCATAGCGTTTGATTTGTTTTTGAACGTTTGTTCCATTATATTTTTAAAAATTATTCACTCTTATATTCTGCAATAAATTTTTTGAAATGATATATTTTTATTATTTCCGTTATAATACACAGTTTATATAAGTACACAGTTTGGAACTGAAGGTAGGCAGTTTATGAAACATCAAGGTAAGTATGTATCAACGTTTCTTAACTTAAATAGTGACAACGAATGAATGACAATAGACAACGAAATGGAAGAATGAATGGAAAGTAATATGATTATTTTAAATAACTACAAGGACAGAAATATACAAACTATAATATTAGTAAAAATGTATAACTAAACAAATATATTTTATAGAATCTAAATATCACATACATAAAATTTCTATTCCTATTTTTTTCAAACTGACTACATGCTGTTAGTAACTTCTTAATCATATAGAAGCATAGAGTTATGAATTATAGAGTAGGGGCGCAATGGGCAGGCCTGTAAGTAATAGCGATGAAAGATGAAACTCATCTACTTCCTCTTTGTCTAATCAAACATAAAAAGAGAGACAGATATATCATCCTCAATTGCTTTCTCTTTATTTCTCTTGTAGTGTATGTAGTATGACTTATTTTAAGCTGGCTTCCTTACTCTAGTATAATAACTCTGTGTGTTTTTAACTGTTCACTTACAAAAAAAAAAGGATTTATATATGGCTTCATTTCTAAGCAGTTATGTAATTTGAGGAATGGATTATTGAAAATATAATGGTTTAAATATTGCATATTCATTGAAAGGTATTACAACATTACTTTAAATATTCAGAGTACACTATTTGTGTCACTAATAATTGTTTTCTATTTACTGGTTGATTAGTTAGCTACCCTTTATGTTAAATATGAGTAAACTATTATAAATTGAAGATTAGGTGTATTTTAACCCTTAATCTAGTTTTTGCAAAAATTTAAAAGTAAAGTTTTCTATTTACTGGTTGATTAGTTAGCTACCCTTTATGTTAAAGATGAGTAAACTATTTTAAATTAAAGTTTAGGTGTCTGTTAACCCTTAATCTAGTTTTTGCAAAAATTTAAAAGTAAAGATGATCGGAAGGGTTTATAAGATGTGTGGAAAGTGACTGGAAAAGTTACTCTGTAACTTACGTGGTTCGGACATAGGGCGGTGGTTACGCCCCCGCGGCCAACGAACGCGGGCGGGCGGTGGGTGGGCGCAACAACCGCGTGCTCTTGAATTTTTTAGAAGTACTACTTGAGGGTGAATTTGTTTGTGGCATTTGAACCATTATGATATTCTATTATACTCGTGAAATAGCTCAGAAACTCTCGGAAATACTTGTTTTCACAACAGCCGTAACGATGTTACGATATGACTTAATTTCTTTTACGAATTTAGACTAAAACCGTGAGTGGTATTCATATTATTGTACAGAAACCTGCTATACTCACTCGGGTATATATATCGGGGTGGCCCAACTAAATGACTTTGAAGTTGTCAGAAGAGGTCTATGTCCAAAATGGACGTCTATTAGTTGAAGAGAGAATGAGAGAGGGTCTAACTTAAACCCATCCGGGATTCTTAAAGATGGAAACTGATGGCTGACCTAATATTAAAGATTAGTAGTAAGTAGTAGTAATAGTTCATATACAAAAAATATTTTTCTTTCTCTATAGCTTTTATGGCTTAATAATATATTTCTATGAATTTTATACAGTAATTAATACTTACAAATATCAGAATCACACCAGCAATCACAACATTATTTTTTTTTAGACATAATTCAAATATATAGTAAAATTTTAAAACCTTAAGTAAGCTTATGAAACCCTTGGAGTATTGTTACCGTGATATATTCTGAATTACTAACACGCTAGTATGTTCCCAAGAATGCTGGCAGCGTTTGCAGGTAAAATCGGATAGTCAATCATCGAGCTTTCCACTTACAATATTGTCGATTATGGTTATCATACGTACTTTATCGTTTGATTCCATTGTTTACAGCAGAAAAACGTAAATTGACTTACTCGTCTAATTAATGGCGAACTATGCTAAACTGACTTCTTAAGCGCAGCCATAGAATATAAATTGGTTGAAAATCTACTGTAAAATCATAGAGTTATTATACTAGAGTAGGGTAGTTATAAGCAGGCTTGTATGTGAGCGTCACAACAAATAATGAGAGGGATGATGAAACTCGAAAATCTTTGTCTAACCACAAATAAGGATACATAAGTACAGTCTTATATGCTTTCTTTTTATTTCTCTCTATAATAAGCACATTTAAGGCTGGCTTTCATCCTCTAGTATAATAACACTATGTGTAAAATTCAATATATTAATTAAAAAATTTCAACACATCCGTAATAGACAATTTTAACCGTCACACGAAATGTAATACTGCTTTCCTTAAGTTTTGTTTTTAATAAATTTACAACATGTTTTTAATATTGAAATACCTTCAATATATTTAATCCGAGAAGTAATTTAAACACAAATTGTTTGATTTTAAACTTAAATTTATCATATAGAGATTACTCTTAATATTTGCAAGGGTCATAATGGGGTCGTATTTTCGTTCTCTGTGACATAAAGTAGTCAGTAAATACAAAAAGGTCCTTTATTAAAGTGTGCATTTTTTGCTTACTTTACGACTAGATGTAGACAACAGAATGCGTTCTCTATCTAGAGGTAAAGTTAGTTTAATATCCAAAGGAAGCAATATACAAATAGCAATAACTTTTAAACAGCTTATTCTTTTTGGATAGAATACTAAAATTGAAATAACTTTTTTATGATAGTTTTTGCTAAACACATCGAGAAGACATCGTTATTAGTTATTCCTTCGATAGTACCAACGATTGGCATAGACAGTCACGTTTCTATCTTCATTATCTATAAATAAATTATTTTCAAATTTCAAATGAGTAGCGTAAGTAAGAGTTTCGTTACACATCATCATCCTCCTGCCCTTATTCCACTCCAAGTGGGATCAGCACAACATGTTATAAATATGTTGTTACATGATTTGGCTGCGTTTTTACGACCGGTCGCCCGCCTGACGTCAACTTACCTTAGTCGCCTTTAACGACACCTCGGTAAGAAATGAGGTTGGTCTATTCTACTCAGCCGGATACCACACAGCGGGTCGACTTATCTTAGTCGCCTTTTACGACACCTCAGTAAGAAATGAGGGTGATACTATTCTATTTAGCCGGATACCACACAATAGGTGTTATTGAGATTCCAAGCGCGACGCGGAATGGGGACTTTCTGACTAACACAGTGAACATACCACCTGATTCATTTATAAATTTACAACAGGTGCAACAAATTTTATTCAAATAAATAAGTGTACGTACCTATCTAACTTTAAAAAAACTAGTGCGATAGCGCTCATAAATTTCTATGTGTGTTTGTTGTGTATTCGAGGTTACGAAATGCGGAGAGTAGAGCGCAGAAGCTTTACTAGCGTCGGCGAACGTCGTCCTAAGGGTGCCTCCTGTGAGGCTTTTATACTAATAATTCGTATAATAGCATTAATTACAATCAGCAAATATTTTATACATTCGACATTTATGTTTTACGACTTCACAACAAGTTTTGGCCCCGTTTTTGCCAACTTGATTGGCCATCAGTTTAATCAGCTGTTATGATCATAAGCGGGCTTTGCCACGTTATGATGATTTTGCTAATTAATATTAAGATGCATCGTGGATAACTAGGGCGTGTCAGGTGGGAGGCGGGTGGCGGTCCGGCCCGCCCACCATCACTTCCGCTTCCGTCAATGCAACCTTGCACTTCAGAGGACGCTCAATTGCCCTTGTCCTATAAATCGTCATGGTCATATAGATGACCCACCTAATCGGGAATTCAGCGAAGTAATCATTACCTCATTTCGGAATAAAGGAATAAAACCATATTCAACTTCTATCTATCTATAATTTTGAATTTTTTTAATTTTGTGTGCAATGTTAAAAATCGGATTGTGAGCTTTGCAAATCTTGACGTTTTTGTATAAATAATTTAAGATCAGGACTAACAGAAGATGTGGTTAATCGAGTCAATATTTATTAATGTTGAGCTGCTTGCTCGAAATTTAATTCTAACTTTTAGAGTAGGTCGAGCATTTACCAAAAAATTATTGTAAGGAACCTAAACATATCTCAAGAAAAATTTTGGGATATGTGAAAACCGTTTATTGTTAGGTTCTTTATTTTTTATATTTAAACTATAAACCTTATGTTTTACAAAACGATTAAAAGACCTGTCGTATTGTATTGATCAGAATGTTCGGAAATGACAAAGATGGATGAATGAAGAGTGCATGCAAATGAGATGAGACTGTTAAGGTGGATGTGTGGTGTGACCAGATAGGATACAATAACAAATAAGTATATAAGGGGAAGTCTGAAAGTTGCCCCCATTATAGAAAAGAAACAAGAATCAGTGCAAAATTAAGATTTTATGGAAAAATGAGGAGGGATGAAAATCATAGGACGAAGCGAGTAATAAATATGAATGTGGGTGGATATGAATAGAGGGATACCCAAACAGAGATGGTTGGATTGTGTGAAGTATGACATGCCCATAAAAGGAGTGGCGCCAAAGTTGACGAATGAAGAGAAAAACATGTTGTCTCGATCCCACTTGGAGTGGGATAAGGGCAGGAGAATGATGATGTTCGATGTACTTATTTAACTTTGTCGATATTTATAAGAGACACAATGAAGGTAAGACTTTGTAATAATTCATATTCAGAATGTGTTTTGTTGATTTTATACGTCCTAATCATTACGAAAACAAAGTATAAATAAAGACACTACTTTTATGTATAGGAAACCAGTTATCTTTTTCTGTAGCATATTTCGTTTAAAAACTGGTAGTAGCCAACGTAAAAATGATTGTTTGTCGACCTACGTATTTCAATAAATCGTGTTTGTTGAACCGTCCGTACATTTATTGGAAGAAATTAGAAATTTTAATTTATTTTAGATTAAGTAAATAGCATAATCCTAAATTTGCACTGCTATTATTAAATTTTTGTACTAGTTACCAAATTATTGACTCATGTGGTCTATTTCTAATAAATAGAATATATGTTAGATTGTGCCTCTAATAGGAACATGGCTACAGACGTTGACCTAAAACAATGCGAAGATGATTTCATCGGTTCTGTTCAACGTATAATTAAGAATAAGCAAACACTACCACGTCACTTGGCTACCGCATGTCATGCCATACAGCATTGAGGTACACCCATAATAGAGTTAGAACAAATTAACAACGCATTATACTAGCATTAATAGAATTCCGTATTGGACTCTATTACATTACAATTAAGGTATAAAATAAAACAAATCGGCTTAAGACTACTGTACAATCGGAAATTCCAGACTGTTATTTTTATTTCATTTTATTTTAGACTTTATTAGCTTCTACATAAGATTAATATTTCTTTATGTATGTATAGAGATAATTAAACCGGAGACACACGCTCTCTCGGGGCGGCTGCTCATTCGTGCATAATGGACTTGGGGCAAACGTGGCTGACGCTTGACAAAACATGGGCCGACTTTCACTCTCATTTAAAGCAAGTCTGACTTTTAAATAACGTAATCACGTACATTCACTGAAATATACAATTTTTTACGTAATAATGTTATTAATTTAAACTATCATATGAATCATAAGTATTTGTTATAGCACAGTATCAAAGGTGTACCTCAGTAAGATGGTTTACATTTGTAGCTTCGTACGTAATAATACAAAAAAACAATTGCTGGTACGTCCAACGATGTTCAATAAAAATAATCATTTCATTATTAATATAATAAGTATAATCTAAACACAAAATGGGGAACTGAGTAATACGTACCATGGTTTGCTTAAAGTTTGTTTACTCGCACATTTTGGTGATACGGCTTGCTCGGAAACCTATGCGACATGTGTGCATTTTTTTACCCGCCCAAGGAGGCCGCGGGCGCGAGGTTATACACCCATTATTACGTCCTTCCTACTTTCAATTATTATTATCGGGCGGCGGCGCCGCACCCGCGACGGGGAGGAGAAGAGAGGCGCAGCTGCTGCCTACCAATAATCAAGACCTGTCTTTGTAAGAGTGAGATAGAGATAATGGCCGTCAAATTAACAAGCTATCTAGAGCAGTAATGACATCATCTGCAAGTAAAATAAAACTCAAAGACACTGCTTCAGGGTATTGTGGTGCACAACAGATTTCACTTTAGAACGCTCAATAATAAAAAAATATTGCAAACTGGTTAATATTGTGATCAACACGACCGCGATAGGAGGCGGATCTCCGAAGTTTGACGATTACGTTCGTTTTCACTCGCCAGTTTGTTCGCCGCAGTTTGGCGGCCGGTCGTGAGAATGTTGCGTTCCGCACGTGAACAAAGAAAAATAAGTGGTTTTAAGTGTCTAGTGGATAATGTCGTCTGAACCCATTAAAGTGACAGTGGAATTTATTAGTGAGGATAACGATATTAAGGTAAAAATTGTTTGATATGCCGTTGAAGTGTTATTGTGTAACAGATTGGACGCTAGCGGGCAGCGTTCTCGTGTGTCTTTCGGTGCAGGGGGAGGGCGGGGCAAGTGCGGCCCCAGCCGTGTCAGGCCCGACAGGCCACACGCAGGAGGTTGTGACCGCTTAGTGAGCGACTCCCTTGACGAAATTGTACGAGTATCCTGTCTAGTATTTAACGTTACTAACTACTACTTGAAATTATCGGATACACGCAAATTGTAAACATACACATTATTGCTTGTAACAAATTGCATTGAGAATTCAGCAGTACTTTAAATTTTTAGGCATACATTTTTTTTGTACAAGACTTTTTGAGTACACATAGTTATTGTTATTACAATATCCATTCACAACTGGTTGAACTAAACCTAATCCTAACCTAGTTACCTGAAATCCCCTGAACGCCTGAAATCTCTGTCACGCGAGTCAAGGTGGGTGGATCAAAGGGCGGCGGCGGCCTTGAGTGCGACGACTCCCGGCTGACGGCACTTGTTAGGAAAAGGCGTGTCGGCTCCCAACTACTATAATTTTACAAAACAAAACTTGCAACTTATTCATCATATAGTTTACAAACATCAGGAAGTTGCCAGTAACCTTCGTTCCCTGAATAGTAAATAGCAAATCAATATAAATAAAGTACAGCTTACACTATTTAAAAATTAACTGTATAAAAATCGAAATTTATATAATATAAAAGTAAAAAGTTATAACTTATTATATTGTGCATTATACATTTATAATTATTGAAATTAGTGAACGAAGTAAATTAGGCTTAGGGATTATTAATCATTAATTAATTCGTTCGGAGAAATTGAAGGTCATATTTTGACAGCAACTGACCGACTGATAAACTTTATTGTCTATTATTGTCAATCTTTCATTCATAAAAGTTTTGAAAATACGGAACAAATTATTGCAAAATGATATTTAAATGAAGTGTGATTGTGTTCATCAATAATTAAATGCATATTACACGCTATGTTACTGGTGCATATGACGAAGTAAGTAATCCTTCACTAAAATTTATAAATAAAAAATACTTTATTATGATTTATGTAATTGTCCTATTGAATTATATAGATGATACTTTTATTATGACATTATTGATTACATTGGTACTATATAATTTAAAAATTCAGACTAAATAATTAATATATAAAATATTTTTTTATGAGATGACAATATGAATCCCTAGTGTGAATTATATAAAAAAAAATATACACAGTAGAAAGATTAAAAAATTAAGATTTAGACTGTCAATAAACTACAATAATTTCAAAAATAATTGTTTTTTTTTCCTAGAAGTTAATAGGGACTATAGAAGTTTAGTATGATTTAAAACTTGTATACCTATACATTATTTTAAATTTTAATATGCAAATTTTAATAATGATTAAATAATAATTAAAAAATAAAATTATAATTTGTAAAACCAAGTTCAATACCATGGAAGAGATAAACACAATTTTAAAAATGTAATAAAAGACCTGAGGTTTAATTGAAAGTTAAAAAATAATCTGAAATTAATGGAATAATAATAAATTATATATTTGCTCTTTATATTTTGTATTTTAGTCCATTCTTAAAAATCAATAAAAATAGATGCATATACACATAACATAAAATCTAAAATATAAGTAAATAATTACTATGTTGATAATTATACTTAAAAGATGGGAATCAAACACAATTCTGTATTACAAGCCGTTATCCTTTATTTCATATCACTTCACTTGCCATCATACAAGTGTAGTTAATTGCAACTTTTTTTCAATAAACATAAAAAAAAGGGAACATCCTCTATGTGAAAAACTTTTAGTCATAGTACATCCCAAATTTGACAGAACTTATGTCTTCATGTAAGACACACATATCACATTGCACTAGATATATTTTTGTGATAAAATGAAATAAATTTATTTATAATTGTTAATTCTTTTAGTATTTAGTAGGGGAAAGAACTGACTTCTAATTCACGGCTAAATCTAGTTCCGAAACGAGGACTACTTGAAAGTGTTTCTTTCATTTAAATGGTTATACAATAAAGAATTTATTATTTATTTAGTATATGATACACAATGCAGTCTATAATATTAATGGTGTCTAGTATAGTCTATAATAATAATAATTTGGCGTTTCATGATGTTTCCTTGCCAAGGAGGGGTTAATCTTTAATATTTAATATTTAAATAAGTTAATCTTGTATATATATTTCTGAATTTTGGAAACAGCTCCAAAGATTTTCATGAAATTCAGCATCTATAGAGTTTTTGGGGGGAAATCGATGTAGCTAGGTTTTATTAAAATATGTTGTTTCATCCCCGTTTTCGGGCACTAAAAAAACTCACAATTGTAGTAGAAAACAAAAATTAATTGTGCTGTTAATTTCAAAGTATTGATAGCTTATTAGGGTAACGGACAGTCTCAAATTCAGTATATCAGGATCGACAGGTAACTTTATCATATTTTTAATAGCTTTTTTAATATTTTTTTATTTACATATATTTTTTTAAATTACCAAGCAATATTCAGTTACCCGGGTACTAATTATTATCTGTGTATACATTTGGGTGTACTATAAAGTGTATATAAGTATGTGTGTATTATCTTTTTATTTTTACCTTTATATTATGACAACAATGTTTACACACCAAAAATTAAATTTAAGTTTGTACATGATACTTATTATACTAGAGTAGATAGTCAACAGCAGTCCTGTATATGGAAGTGTCACAGTAAAAAGAGGGAAGATTAGATTTGTATTCTTATATTAACCTTATCACACATGCACTGAAAAATTTAAAATGTATTTTTTTATATTGAATATTTTTAGTACACCATCAAAATTTAGTTTGGTCACTACACACTTGCAAAACAAGGAGAGATCTTAAACTTCTCTTCTTCTTTATTCTAATATGGCACATCTACTCTAGTATAATAACTCAGTAATTTTAGTTGTAAAACCTATGTATAACATATATATAGCTGTTACTTTTAATGCTCATATTCTTTCTCAATATTTAGGTTTTGTTTGTACTGAAACAACCATTCAGAAAACTTCAAAAATTAAAAGTTATGTATTATAATCAATACAATTCTGATCTTGCTTATAAATTTTAACTACAATAAATATAACTTTTAAAATATTTCGAATTCACTAACTTGACACGTTTTGGAATATATTACTACTATTCTGGATTAAAAAAGATCTTAATCTGTTACTAGGAGGGTAGCGGCACCCAGTCGCCCCTAGCGCTATTGGCGGCAACCTGCAGTCGGTTGGGCCCAGCAACAATGACCCCTGAACAGCAACAAGAGAAGGAGCAACAGCAGCAGCAGCAACATCAGCAACAGCAACAACAGCAGCAGCAACAACAACAACATTTTAGTAAGCATCAATTTAATTTTACTAACTAAAATATATATGTATACATATAAATAAAGATTACATATTTAATTTTATATTATTAAATTATATATATTTTCACACATAGCATACATACACACGCAACACACATACATACACACTACATACTTCTCTGGCGTCCTAATTATAATAAGTATAATGTTAGCAAATTTAAAATCCGTTATTGGCAGTATGTATAAACTAAATTAATATTTTGTAAATTATTAGATTAAGAGCTGTGGATTTTGTAAAAATAAATAAATAAAATGCTATTATCAGTTAGTAAAATATTATTATTTTAGCAAAAAATAAATTGCTGAACATATTGTATAAACAATTAACAATTAAATGATTTAATAAAATTATTATGAATTTCTAATTATATGAGATACCTGTCTATTAATAAATACAATATTTTTTATATATAAAACTTATAGAATATTAAAAACTGAGATTATTGTACAGTTGTTGTTTATGTTTGTTGTGTATGTTGATACAGAATAAGGGTAGAAAGTGTTGTGCCATGATTACATTAAAGATCAATATAGGTTAGGTTTAAATCATTTATTCTCAAAAAAGCCACATGAGAACATAAATTAGGCGGTCACCAAAATACCTGCTCGTTCAACGGTTTTAATTTTTGATTTGTTAATTTCAGGTCCACAACAACAACAGCAGCAGCAACAAGTGCAACAACAGCAGCAACAAGTGCAACAACAGCAGCAACAAGTGCAACAACAGCAGCAACAACAACAGGTCCAACAAGCTCAAATAGTGCAACAGGTGCAAGGCGATGCTGCGACGCTCGCGGCGATACAGCAGCAATATTTGCAGCAACAGCAACCACAGCTAAGGGTGATCAGTACAGCAGTTGTGCAACAACTAAGGGCGCAGGGGCTATCAGTAAGTTATATTGATAGTCATAGTGATCAATCAGTACTTGATATATGCAGAAATGCATTCATGCATGTATCAGGTATGAAAACGGATTGTCCACTCTACATTTAGCATTATATATATTTTCTATTTTAATTCATTGCGGATTACAGCAAAATAATTTTTATTACTTTTGTATTATGGATCTCCGCAAAGTAACGCCTAATTCTATAAATTATTTAAATTTAATATTAATGATAATTTATTTACAACAAAAAATGTACAAGTTTTATCTATCTTAAATCACTTACACGCTAGGGCTATACAAATCATGCCCACGTAGAATGGTCCCAAGAATGCTGGCAACGTTTCCGCGCTGAATCGATTCTTTGTGCGAAAAAGAAGCCAGCCTTATTTTTATTTAGTTTTTAAAAATTTAATATTATTAATTAATATTTTTTATTACCTAAAATTTAATAAACAGAACGCTTTTTAAAATTTCATACAAAACGGTCAACTACTAATGCATGGTCAATTACTAGTGCTTATACCATATATAAAATTAAATAGGAAACCTTATATTACAGGGCAACGAGTTGTCAGCTGCTATAGTTAATGCAGCCAGCACAGTTCCAAATGGCATACAAATGCAACAACCACAGGTAAGCATTTATTATTTCACTTGATTATACAAAAAAAGCCAGTCATATTAAAGCTTATTTATAGTGTTAAGAGTGGATAATAATAATATAAACTGGTTGACTGAGTCTTGGTCAGTAATTTTTTACAAAACGAAAAACATCCTCGTGCCCTTATCCCACTCTAAGCGGGGATGGCACAACATGTTACAAAAATGTTGTCATATGATTTGGCTACGTATTTTACGACCGGCCGCCTGGCTGACGTCAACTTACCTAAGTCGTATTTTACGACACCTCGGTAAGAAAGTGGGTGGTCTATTCTACTAAACCGGATACCATACGGTAAGTCAACTTACCTTAGTCGCCTTTTACGACACCGCGGTAAGAAAGAGGGTGGTCTATTTTACTCAACCGGATACCACACTGTGGATCAACTTACCTTAGTCGCCTTTTATGACAAATCGGTAAGAACGTGGGTGGTCTATTCTACTAAACCGGTTACCACACGGTAGGTCAACTTACCTTAGTCACCTTTTACGACACCTCGGTAAGAAAGAGGGTGGTCTATTCTACTAAACTGTATACCACACGGTGGGTCAACTTACCTTAGTCGCCTTTTACGACACCTCGTTAAGAAATGAGGGTGGTACTATTCTATTCAGCCGGAAACCACACGGCGTTACAAAAGAAAAAAAAAGAAGAAAGTTGTGTAGTTGGGAATCGATCCTAGTTATTTACATTTCTCGAGACTGCCCGTTCCCCGAATAAGCTAAGCTACGATGACTTGAAAGTTTATAGCAAAATTCAATTCAATATAAATTTTAGTATTTTTTAATGCCCAAAAACAGGGATAAAACGTTTTTTTATACATAAAACGTACCTAGATCGATTTTTCTCCCCCAATATCCCCCTACAATCTGAATTTCAGGAAAATCGTTGGAGCCGTTTCCGAGATTCTGAATATATATATACATACAAGATTAACTCATTTAAATATTTAATGTATAGAACCGGCTATACTCACGTCTTATTCCATCGGGTTAGCCCGACTAGTTTCGAACCCATCCGGGGCACTTATTCATGAGCTCTTTACACGACGTTATCGCGGCGGGAACAGTTCCCGATTAAATAAGCCGGTTCTATACATTAACTATGAATACTACTTGCGAGCTTACTACTAAAAAAGCTTACTAAAAGCTGTGGTAGCCCAGCGGTATCACCGTGCGCCTCTTTCGAGAAGGTCTAGGGTTCAAACCCCTGGCAGGCACCAATAAGTTTTCTAGTAAAACTTATGTGTCTAATTGATAATTGCAACTTATCACACGCTTTCGGTAAAGGAAAACATCGTGAGGAAACCTGCATATCTCTAGAGAATTCTGGGGATATGTGTAACCTACCAATCCGCATTGGAGCAGCGTGGTAGGTCTTAGCTCCAATCCTTCTCTCCAAAAAAAAAACGGAGAGAAGAGGCCTATGCCCAGCAGTGGGATAGTAACAGGCCGTTACTTACTTACTACTTAGTAAAGTTGTTTTTGTTGTTTTTCGTTTCAGTTGGTATCCGTGCAGCATCTGCAGTCGCTGCTGGGCGCGGGAGTGGTGTCCAGCGGCGATGGTACCACCTACCAGAACACTCCCCAACAGCTGTTGCAGATACACCCACAGCTTTTACAGGTCAGTTGTAAATCAAACGTACTTCCATTGCTGTCGTAAACGCCGTGTGGTATCCGGCCGAATAGAATAGTTTCACCCTCAATTCTTACTGAGGTGTAGTAAAAGGCGACTAAGGTAAGTCGACCCGCCGTGTGGTATCAGGCGGAGTAGCATTGACCAACTTCATTTCTTACCGAGGTGTCGTAAAAGACGACTAAGGTAAGTCGACCCGCCGTGTGGTATCAGGCGGAGTAGCATTGACCAACTTCATTTCTTACCGAGGTGTCGTAAAAGACGACTAAGGTAAGTCGACCCGCCGTGTGTTATCAGGCGGAGTAGCATTGACCAACTTCATTTCTTACCGAGGTGTCGTAAAAGGCGACTAAGGTATGTTGACCCACCGTGTGGTATCCGATTTAGTAAAATAGACCACCCTCTTTCTTACCGAGGTGTGGCAAAATACGGCTAAGGTAAGTTGACGTCAGGCAGGCGGCCGGTCGTAAAAACGCAGCCAAATCAAAGAATATTTTGAATTTGAATTTGAGACCTATGTTCAACATTGCACAACTATTGGTTGAAGTGAGAAAGACAGACAGAAGAGAAAACATTATTAAAAAAAGGCTAATACAGAAAGCCTACTATACTGTTGAGGATTACTTGGACATAGCTACTCTTCGACCCTGTATAAGACAGTAATGACTAAATGTAAATAGTAATAAGAATTATTTTGGAAAAGAGCAACCGCCGAGTTTCTTACTGGCTCTTCACGATAGGAACAGCTTACAGAACCAGCAGTTAGAGTAGACAATTCAAAATCACTTGTTTACAAGTTAACTTGAATAAAGAATATTTTGAATTTGAATTTGAATATATTTATTAGCAGGCTGGTACTGTGGGCGGAGTGGGCAGCGTTTATGGTGGTTGTGTGGTGGGAGGTGTGGCGCCATTGCAGGCCGTCACCGTCGACGGACAAGAAGCACTATTCATTCCTTCTCACCATGCTCAGGTATATATATATATATATTTTTAAACATACTTAAGTACAAATATACACCCTGGCTCAAGGACTAACAAATTCACTTAAAGAAAATGTTGGCCCACGGCGGGAATCGAACCCGCGACCCGTGGAGCTGAAGGCAGGGTCACTACCCACTGCGCCTACGGGCCAGTATATATATATATATTTTCTGAATTTTGGAAACGGCTTCAATGATTTTAATGAAATTCCCCATGTAGGGGGTTTTGGGAGAGAAAAATCGATCTAGCTAGGTTTCATTTTAAAAAAATGTCATTATATCCCCGTTTTCAGGGAAATGCCAAAATTTATGTTGGATTTAAAAAATATATTTTTCGATATTAAACGTCAAATCACGATAGCTCATTTCGGGAACGGGCGGTCTAGAGAGGTAGGAGGGTAGGATAATCTAGCTAGTTTTATTTAAAAAAAAAAGTATTTTTGCCTCTTTTCTTCTGGTATTGAAAAATTGCCAAAATTGACATAGTGCTGTAATAGCTCAGTGGGGAACGGGCAGACTAAAGAAGTAAAAATAGCTGGGATCAAGCCCTAGATATCACCACACCTTTTTTGCTATTTTCATTTGTATTTTTTTATATCTTTAAAAAAATTTATTGAGCATGACTCGGTTACCCTGGTATTGATGATAAATTGCTGTTCCTTTAATTCAAAATCCAGCGCTTATACTAGCGTCCAGCTAGTGAAGCCACTTTACGTCATTTTACGTTACGTCACTGTACGTCACAGGTTAAAATATCATCCCTAATATTTGTGTGCGTAGTATGGGCTTTTTCAACTTACTCGATCGCGTTAGCGTAACGCCAATTTGTATGACGCTGCAATAGCGACATCTAGTGATTGCTATACATATTACAAATTGCGCCATACAAATTGCGTTACCTAATCAAGGACCATCCGATGGACAAAGACTACCTCTGCCGAGGGACCTCCTCATTTCCTCCCCGGAGGGAGTTGAGTTTGAAGACCCTGAAGAAGATGCCCGACCAGCACCATGAATATAAGGCGTCCGCCTAAAAAGCGGACCCCTGACCGTTAGGTCGAACCATAATGATCGCCCGAGAGGACAAGCCCGGGTAAAGAGGTCTAACCTCGAGGCCCGAAGCCCCCGACAGCCTAACAAGGCTGAGGGAGAAGACCCACTTCGTAAATTGCGTTACGCTAACGCGATCGAGTAGGTTAACAAAACTCGCACTACGCACACTTGTTGCGTGGCGATCTACTACAGTGCGGTTTTTAAATAATTTCATTCCGCGCTCCACAGTTTTATGGAACGATCTCCCTTTGGCAGCGTTTCCAGATACAACATGAGCACCTTCAAAAAACGTATTTTCCACCTTTTTAAAGGACGGCAACGCACTCGCTCTGCGAAAGGTAGTGGCGGGCGGTAATTACTTGATTGGTGAACCGCATGCTCGTTTGCCATCCTATCCCATAAAAAAAGACTTTACTCGCTTACAGAACTTCTCGGGCATGGGCCAAGTGAGTTTGGTCAACGGCCAGCTAGTACGGACACCGGTCCTGCCAGCAGGTTTTCTACAGAACGTCATGCATTTACCCACTGGTGAGTGTCATTACTCATTACATACAATCACTCATACTTATATACGAGACGTCTAGCTGCTTGGGTTCACATTCTTTGGGATGCCTAACTTTCATTCTATATGCTTTGCTTCACACAATAATTTACTTTGAAATATCTATTTTTTATATTCCTTACAATTTTAAACCTTATCATATTCTGTCCCAGAAACAGATTATATAACCTTTATAGTTATAATTGAAATTCATTTTAAATTTATATTTTTTTTTAATTTCTTCTAAAGGTATTAATAGATTTGATATTGTGGAATTACATTACATTAAGATAGTTCACTTATTTAAATTATAGATATTTGGATACAAAAAAGCATATTTATCATAAATATGGCTCATGATGTCTGCAATATAGAAAAAAACTTTTTTTAAATTATATTTTTTAGACTTGAAGAACTTTAAAATTATTTTTATTCTGTCAACCATGAACGTAGAGCTTATGAATATAGCTGTGGTAAATTTATTTGTTTAGATTTTTGCTAATTAATAAATTAATTTTTCCTTTAAGCACTTAAGAAAAACGAATATTTATTACATTAAAAATCTATGAACTATAAAAAAAAATTCGTAAAGTAGTGTAAATGTTTTAATTCATAAGTATTTGACTAAATTTAATATCTACACAGCTATCCACATTCATATATTTCAAATTCCTGTGCACATTAATACTAAAATAACTATATTACTATAATCTAGTTTTTGAAGCTTGTGAAAATCTTTTATATTTCCCTATCAGTAGAAATGTTAACCTATTCCGACATATTTATGTACTGTTCACATGCAAAAGAAATCTACTTAAATACAAAGACTTTAGTTTTGATAGATATACAATACTGGCCAAGTATCTCAGTATTAAAATCATAATTAAATATCTAATTTATTTAAATATAGTCCATATATATAGTAGTCCATATATATATATTTGTACCAGGCGTAAATTTGTTGATAAATCGACTTACGTCCTTTTACATCTTTAATCATATTAGACATTAGTATTGTCTAATTTATATGGCAAATATTTCAGTGTAATCTGTAAGTCTTTTATATCGCACATACAAACTTGTGAACATTTAAATAACTATCTTAAACGTATATAAAATGTTAACGTCAAGTGTGTCCTGAAAAATGTGCGCTTTGGACTTGTTAAGTTATGCATGCCTGGTATAGTATATATATGGTATATATATTATTGGCTATTTCAAATGAACATTTAAAGGTTTTAAGTATTTATTACATTGGATCTACGTAGTTCATATAGACTTGGTTCCTTTTTCCATTATAAGTGTTATAAGTTAACATTTTTAATGATAAAACTTTGTGGGCGGGCATCACGCACTCGCTTGACTTATTCTACCATACTAATCTGTGTTTCGCTCCCCGCTTCACCCCCTAACAGAGCAACCGGCGACAGTCTCCATCCCCGGTACTAACTTAACCATCCCAATCAGCGCGTTGGCCGGTAATCAGATGATAACCATGCCCGGGACAAACTTTACTATACCGGGCGGGATACAAATACCTACAAGTCAGGCGATATCTATACCCACTTCGACCAGCGTCCAACTGCCAGTGGCGAGTGTGGCCAACGTGGCCAATATTACAAATGTGGCCAACGTGGCCAATGCTGGCGTGAGTTTGACAAGTGGGGAGGCCAAGAATGGGGGGAACGGAAAAGAGACAAAATCGCCTGGGAGTCCTACTTCACAAGGTTGGTAGATGCGATGATAATTTGCTATTCACTTTTAAATTGATTTAATATAAAAGTATGGAAGTATACTTATTTCCGTTATTCCAAAATTTAACTAAATTAGTCATTTATATTTTAAAATATGCAAAAAGATCAATTTCAATAAATACATTAGTTTTTTAACCATATTCAAAATAAACTATATTAAATAACGATAATACTTAATTTTTTTAATAATTTTGAATAATATTAAAAATCTTTATGGTTTAATTTTTATTTCTTTGTATTCTTTTCATGTGCAGGTAATACCTTTATTTTATTAAATTTTACTTGAAAAAGAGATGAAAGGGAGAAATAATACGTGCGTCTATAACAATTCTTATTTTCTTATGATATGACATTTCATGCTTTTTACCTCGCGATCATCTGAGCTTGGTTTTTCATTAATCATTATCACCTGCTGGTATTTCTTGTAACTTGCACTTATAGTTAAGTTGAATATTTTCCTTAGTATAAAATAAGTTGTTTAAAGTAATGTATACTATGGAGCTTTGTTTTGAGTAACGCCTTCGAATAGACGTAAACGCACCATTCCAAAGTTTTTATTTTAGTTAATATTTCCTTGTAATTGTAGTTGTAAATATAATTGTATGGTGATAGTAGTTGCGATGTAGTAGCCGGCTGAGTAGAATAGATCACCCTCATTTCTTACCGTGGTGACGTAAAAAGCGAATAAGGTAAGTTGACACAATGTATGGTATCCGGCTGAGTAGAATAGACCACCCTAATTTCTTACCGAGGTGTCGTAAAACACGACTAAGGTGAGTTCACGTCAGGCAGGCGGCAGGTCGTAAAATACCCAGCCAAATCATGTGACAACATGTTTGTAACATGTAGTGCCGACCCCACGTAGAGTGGGATAAAGGCAGAAGAATAATGGTGTAATTCTAAATTTCTAAATTTTAAATATAGAGAGGTGCCATATATGTTAGCAGTGTTACACTGTGAGGTGCCATATATGTTAGCAGTGATACACTGTGAGGTGCCATATATGTTAGCAGTGATACACTGTGAGGTGCCATATGTGTTAGCAGTGATATATGTATATATATATATATATATATATATATATATATATATATATATATATATATATATATATATATATATATATATCATAGACATACGAGAGGTCACAAAAAGCTTGTGATACCTGTGTCGCGACTCAGCAGAGTAGGTAACTCATTCGATGGTCTCGGTATTCGCGTTTACAATAAAATTCCGCAATCCATACTAGATCAGTCTACAGAAAGTAAATATAAATTAAGTATAAGAGATCTGCTTATACGTAAAGCATATTACAAAATTGAAGATTATTTGGATGATAAAAAAGCCTGGATTTGAAAATCCTTTCAGCTTCATACAGGACTGCGGTTTAATAATGTAAAATTGAAAATGTTTAAAAGATTGACCGCCGAGTTTCTTTCTGGTTCTTCTCGGTAAGGGCAACATACCGAACCAGTTGTAGCTTCATTAATCATATTGATCCTTGACGATTTAAAAGTGCTTGTAAGAACTTATTTGAATAAAGATAGAATTAGAATTAGAATTAGAATTCTTTATTTGCGGAATATGAGTACAAAGTTCTTAAAATATAGCGTGTCTTACATATTCTGCCTTGCAGGCGTGCAAACAGTAAATTATTATCAAATTAATACATTACAACAAATTAAATTATATAAAAAAAGAAAGTCAAATTAAGTTAATTTAAATTTAAAAAATAGTCAGATTAGTTAAAAAAAAAAAATGTCATATCATAAATTACAATCTGTCAGAAATTCATCGATGTTATAATAAAGTTTATCCAATAAGTAATTAAATAGAGTTTTCTTAAAATTAAGAACTGTCATATTTTTTATGTTGTCAGATAGTTTGTTATATATTATTACAGCCATACAATAAGAATTTTTTTGAAATAAAGTGAGTCTTTGAAACGGTAGGTTTAATTTAATTTTTTGCCGCCTGTTACGATTTTCTGGTTTCATTTGGAATATATCAATATTCTTTTTTACAAAAACACAAATTTCAAAAATGTATAAACACGGTAAAGGTAAAATCTTTTTCTTTTTAAATAAAGGTTGGCATGGAGCAATTAAATCTGAACCACATAGGGATCTGATACACTTTTTTTGAGCTTTAAATGCTTTTTCAAAATCGACAGAGTTACCCCAGAGAATCAGACCATAGCGAAGTACCGAAGCCACATAACCGTGGTATGCCATTGTTGCCGCATCTTCTGATACTGTATTTCGCAATCTATATAGTACATATACAAATCTGTCAAGTTTTTTACAAGTGACGCAAATGTGTTCTTTCCAATTACAAAATTTATCAATTGTAATGCCTAAAAATTTCGCAGATGGTATTTCCGTTATTGGAGTATTATTAAAATTTATATTCAATTTTCTAGATATAGTTTTATGAGTCTGAAATTTAACTAATTTAGTTTTATTTAGATTTATACATAAATGGTTTGAATTAAGCCAATTTATGATATTTACTAAGCCATTATTTACTTCTTGTTCTAGTTGTTCGGTATTATCAGCTTTAACTATCAACGTGGTATCGTCGGCAAAGAGTATGACATTATGTCTTGTGATATTTGGCAAGTCATTAATGTATATTAAAAACAATAGCGGCCCCAAAATACTGCCTTGAGGTACACCACGCTTTGCTAATTGATAATTAGACCTATATACACATTTCTGTTTGTTTTCTATAGTAGTCACCTCTACACATTGACGTCGGTTGTAAAGATAACTTTTAAACCAGTCGTATCCTTTGCCACGTATTCCGTACTTCAATAATTTTTCCAAAAGAATTTCAAGACTGACGCAGTCAAATGCTTTAGTCATATCTAAAAAGACTGCAGCAACTGAGCATTTAGTATTTAAAGCTTCTGTAACTACTCGCATAAGATCAAAACAAGCTAAAGAAGTAGAACGATTTTTTTTGAAATCCATACTGGTTACTATTAAGCATTTTATTTTTATTCAAATAGTTGTAAAGTTTTTCAAACATTACTTTTTCAAAAATTTTTGCAAAAATTGGTATAAGGGTAATTGGTCTGTAATTGGACATTTCATTGACAGCCTCTTTTTTATGTAACGGCTTCACTACTGAATATTTTAATTGATCAGGAAACGTTCCGTCTTGAAATGAAAGATTTAATATATGGCATAAAGGCGATATTATAACAGCTGCAGTGTATTTTATAACTTTAGTTGAAATATTATCGTATCCTGTCGCGTTTGTATTTTTTAAATTTTTGATAATTTTATATATGTCATTTTCAGTAACCGGTGCAAGAAATATAGAATTATTACTTGTGGGCATTGATTTTAATTTATTTTCATTATTATTATTATTATTATTGTTTTTAGCTAAATTAACAAAATATTCATTAAATTTCTCTGCAATAATTTTAGGATCATTATATACAATATTATCTATTTTTATTTCATTGATATCATTTAATTTATTTTTCTTATTAAAATTATTATTTATGATTGACCATGAAGCTTTACAAGCATTTCTGGATGTTTTAATATATTTTAGACTTCCCATCTGTTGTGACTTAAAAATACAGCGTTTTAGTATATTCGAATATGTATTATATCTTTTTAGGTTAATCGTTTTGTTTTCTTTACAGTATATATATTTTAAATATAAACGTCTTTTATTGACGCAACATCGTTTTATGCCTTTGGTGAGCCAACTTGTTCGTATACCTCTTTTAACATTTCTAACTAAAATGTTTGGAAAGCAGAGATCGTAAAATAGTTTAAAAATTTCATAAAACTTGTCGAATGCTTTGTCAGTTCTATTTTCTACAAATACGTCACTGAAAGTTAAAGCTGATAAGCAGTTATAAAATTTTTCTAAATTCTCTTGGCTATAGTCCCTTTTCCTATCAAACCACACATTTTCGCTTTGTATACGTTTATTCATTAATAACTTACAACATAGACTCTGCGCAGTATTATGGTCAGAAAGAGCTAGGTGATGCACATTTGAATTTACATTTCCAGTCTCTATGTTACTAATAATTAGATCCAAACAGCTATTTAATCTGGTAGGTACTGATACGTGGTTATTAAAATTGTAGTTAGATAGTATAGAATTTAATTCCATTGTATTTTTACTTTTTTTTAAGGTATCTATATTTAGATCTCCGCATATTATTACTTTTTTATTTTTTTGTTTAGTTATTTCCTTCAGCAACAAGTTTAGTCTACAAAAAAAACTGTTTATATCAGCTTTAGGTGTTCTATATATACATATTATCGCTAAATTATAAACTGGAATGTTAATTCCACAACATTCAAATTCATATTGTTTACATATAGAATTTAGATTAATATTGTTACATTTAATATGAAATTTTGTCAGTATACACGTACCGCCACGTTTTTTATCAGGACGGCAAAAAGCTGCAGATAAGTTGTAGTTATTGATGTGAAGGTTTTGAATTAAGTCAGCTCTAATAAATGTTTCAGTAAGACATATTACGTGCATTTGCCCTATATTATTTTCAAGATTTTTGATAGCTATTTCTAGCCAGTCTCGTTTATTTAATACTCCTGCAATATTCTGGTGGAAAACATTTATTGTTATTGATTTATTTTTTACGAAAAAACTTAGTTTTTTTTCCAACTGTATCTGTAGCTGACATTTTTTGAAAAAAATACGGTATATTTTGATTTGATTTGATATAGTTTGATTCAGTTTCTTGTATTGTTGTTCAGGCGGCGGGGTGGCGGTTCGCGGTGGTATGGGTGGCGTGGGCATGGTGCCCGTACAAGTGCCAGTTAGCGTGGCCAATGGGCACACCGTGTATCACACCGTGCACGTGCCACTCCACGCTCCCCACTTGCAGATCATACCACAGTTGCAGCAGGTAGTTACACTTTTACATTATTATTATTTTTTTACGCCGAAGCCCAGGAGCAAAGGTTTTATCTTCACGTGAACATCGAGGCCATCCAGCTTCTCGATAACACAGGACTCGTAAGAAGACTGAAAAGGACAAAACCTTTTGTGTCGGTTTAATATAGTGATAGTGCTACTTGAGAGAACACAAGAACAAAGTGTCTCGCATACCAAGAAAGATAAGTCACTGGACCTATTCTTAGATATAAGTTAATTTATAAGTTTAGGTAATCTTTAAATTGCTTATTAGCCTCTTGGCTAGATCGTCATCAATTAAGTACTCCCTTTTGGTTGTTCTTTATAATAGCAAAAAAAAAATTATATTATTGCAATGATAGTTTTAAGCTTTGGCGATTCATACTTATCCTTCATATCATAGGGTAGATGAAGAAAATAATGACTGTAGTACTCGGGAACGAAGATGTCGCGGCGCTCTCGAGTTTATCCGCCGGCGGTGTTTCAAAGTGCTTCAGTGTTGTATATTTTTACAAAATAAAACAAAAAGAAACTTCAAACACAAAAATAATAATAGGGTAGCTGGGGCTCGATCCTAGGTATTTTAATTTCTCGTTACCATCTGTTCCCCGAATAAGCTACCCTGACAATAACAGGAAAAATAGTGTTTTATATATTCAATGTAAATTTTTTTTAATGCCCAAAAACAGGGATAAAACGAGTTTTTTGTTTACATAAAATCTAGCTAGATGAATTTTTCCCCAAAACCCCCTACATGCTGAATTTCAGGAAAATGGTTGGAGCCGTTTCCATGATTCTGAAATATATATATAAATATTAAAGATTCACTATTTTATTTTATCATATAAGGATTATATTTTTAAAAGAGCAACCGCCGAGTTTATTGCTGGCTCTTCTCGGTAGGAACAGATGCGTAAACAAGTACAAGATTCTTTTTGTATACATTTATCTGTTTATTCATATATACTTAGTGTTTGTTTTTAAAATTATACGGTACTGTCTGTTGCAGATGCAAGCACAGCCTCAAGTGGCCAATGTGCTGACACCATCGGGTCAGATCCAACAGATACAGATAGCTTCGCTCGGCAATGTACAGGTGAGCAACATATATTCATTATTATTTCAAATTACTTCTATTGAACTAACTTATATATCTATCATACAACTGATGACTGGCCCATTGGAGCAGTGGGTAGTGACCTGCCTTCAGTTCCGCGGGTCGCGGGTTCGATTCCCGCCAAGGGCCAACGTTTTCTATAAATGAATTTTTTTGATCTTCGAGTCTGGGTGTATATTTGTATTTAAGTATGTATTTAAAAAATATATAAGTATATATTCAACAGTTGCCTGTCACTCATAACACAAGTATTAAGTTACTTACTTTGGGGACGGACGATTGTGTGTAAGTGTCCCATGTATTTATTATTTATTTACAACTACACTGTGCGCAGATATTATTGTCCCATAAATATATTAAATCATTTTTGAATATGATTTTATTCATACCTCATCAGTCATTATCATAATTCTCATATCCTTATCAAATTCTAAGTTTAGCACATGTTTTTTCCTTTCATTCACTCATATCATTCGTTAACTCTGGCGCTACTCCTTTTATATGCAAGTCATTTATCACACAATCCTACCATCTCTTTTCTCGGCTTTCCTCGAATAACATATCCATCCATATTCATATTTAACACTCGCTGGTCACATCCACCGATCTTTATTATATGCCTGAAATGTTTTTGAACAATAGACAATAGACAATTATCATAGATGACAATTATAAGATGATAATTGTGCTATAAACTATCTACTCATAACAATGTCCATATCATTTTAAACTTGCACTTCCCGTCTTTTCTATACCGGACGCAACTTCCATACTTTCCCTTATATACTGATTTCGTATTTTATTGTCTTGTCATCTTAACATTCTTATCTCATTTACATGCACTCTTCCTTAATTCGTAGTTTTCATCTTTTTTTCAGCCTCTCTCTAGTCACATATCCATCTACATTTATATTTGATACTAGTTTGGTCACATAATGTTCATCCCTCCTTATATGTCCATACAATCTTGCTTTTCTCCTCTTATCTTTATGGGCGCAACTTTCATACTTCCCCTTACATACTAATTTCGTATTTTATCCAGTCTTGTCATACCACACATTTTCATCTCATTTGCAGGCACATATCCATCAACATTCATATTTAACACTCTTTTGGTCACATGTTAACAAGAATAGTCATAAATGTTACAATTAATGTTGATTAAAGTAGTAAACATTATTAATTACGTTTAAATAAGTCTCATAAGTTGATGGAAATGCAATTAATGTGTTAATTATTTGAAAATAATATTATTTCGCTATAATACACTATTAGCGCACATTATAATCTATTATGTACAGGATTATCTAATTGCATATTATATCAAACTAATATTGTCATTACTTTTGTATTATGGACCTCCGCAAAGTGACGCATTTCTATAAATAATATAAAACTGTTCTTAGCTTGATATATTTTTCTATATTTTGGCACCCCTGGTGTGGCTTTTGATGCTTTTTATTTGCATTTATAATTTTTTTATACACTGTCCATTATATTAACCATCTTTTGACAGATTGACGATTTACATATTTAGTGATGTCCTAAAGATTCCCGTATGCGATACCATTCCGATTATAGTACCTACTATCATTAATCGAATTACGTACCTAAGTAATTCGATTAATGATAACCTACGTAAACTAATAACAGATATAGAAATCAACATTTTGATTTAATATTGCCTTAGTTTTTTGAAAATAAATGTTAATCCGTGTGTATTTATTATAATCATAAAAAATATATTATACATCAACTGGCAACATCAACAGACCTTCCGCTCGGCCGCCATTTTGACGTGATCTGTCACTCTCAACGAAACGCCCGTGATAGTCACACGCATTTACGTTCGCTGAGTGTTCTCTCGCATCTGTTACACCTTGAGTTATACTGCGTCCATCATATTATCAGTCTTTTGACAGCTCACGCTCATTAAGTTTTGTATTGCTTACGTACAAATATCATACAAATAATATTTGTACTTTATGGATGGGTACCGCCCACTTAGTGATGTCACACATAATGGTTACTACGATTATGCCACAGATTAAAAATAATCGGTAGAAATCGATGTTACGAGTATTAAAAGACATTTAATAACATTATATAAAGATTTACTTTCTTCTTAGTTAATACATGAATACAAATAAAACAATCAGGATATTTTAATTTATTTTATTAGCACGAGTCGTCGGAATGATAATCAACACTAGACTCCTCCGATGAGGAGTCTTCAGTAGCAGTTATTATTAGCTCTTGTGTAGATAATATATTATCAAACGCAATATCACGTTCCCAATCAGAGAATATTACTCTTTTAGTTCTTTCCACCACACTTGCCCAGTTCTCGGCCGTTACGTGGGTGCAAGCATTTTTTAGCAATTGCAACATTTTATTCGCTGTGAATGGGGGGCTTGTATTGCATCTCGCAGCATGCCCTTTTACTTGTGCCCATATAAGTTCTATTGCGTTGTACTGGCAGTGGTATGGAGGAATCCGAAGAACAGTATGGCCATATTCTG
Organism: Morpho helenor; assembly: GCA_029227775.1. Lineage (NCBI taxonomy): Eukaryota > Metazoa > Arthropoda > Insecta > Lepidoptera > Nymphalidae > Morpho > Morpho helenor. The sequence goes on from JARGCU010000025.1 coordinate 15,259,845, forward strand.
CTGCCATTTCATTGATTACATAGCGTTTTGCTCTCTTTTTGGTTTTTAATATTTTTATTAATTCAACTTTTAACATTGAGTCGTCCACATTTTCTCCATTGTCCCGAAGCCAATTAATTATTTCATGCTTTTTATTAGCCTGTGTTGGCATTTTGTCAATTTGACGGGAGTGGTAGGGCGCATTATCAATAAAAATTATTGATGGTTCTTCCAATGAAATGAGCATTTTTTTGAACCACTCTTCATACACATTTGCATTCATCTCTTCGTGGTAGTCATTTGATTTCTTCGATTTAAATGCCAACAGTGCGTCTTGTACAAATCCTTTTGCTGTACCTGCATGGCAAATGATTAGGCGCTCACCTTTTCCCATTGGTACTGAGGAAGTGGAATCAGCAGTATCATCAGTCCAGAAACGAGATAGTGTGTGGTTAGCGTTGAGCCATGTTTCATCCGTGAAAACAATATTTGCCCAATCTTGTATTTTCTTTGCCTCTCTTAAAAAATCACAACGTGCTATAGCTATATCTGTGCGTTCCATTAATAATTTTCTTTTATTTAACTTTTTATATGAAAAGCCAATTGTGTTCAAAACTTTGACCAAAGAAGATTTTTCACCATGAAATAGACCACTTCTTTTCAAAGAAACAATAAGTTTTCTCAAAGTTGGAATTTCTTTTCTCAAGTAGTACCTAATCATATACATGACGACGAATAGCGTCAGCGTCAAAGTCATCAACAGCTGTCACCTTATGAGCCCGGCGCTTTCTTTTTGGTGTAGATGGTTTGTTTTGCTCCAAGCCGCTCCTGCCGTAGGCATCAGTAGTGATTTTAGTCACAGTTGATAGACTGATCCCCAACGCGGCTGCAACACGGTTTCGGACTTGCGTGATAGGTATAAGAGGTCCGCCATTTTGATTTTCTTGCTCAAAATACTCATGAAGTTTTAACACTAACTGTCTCGATTGTGCTTTCAACACACGTCCTTTCGGCATTTTCACGATCAATTAATATAAGTTTCACAAAAGTTTTTCCGAGGAATAAAGCTACTTAACTCAAGGTGTAACAGATGCGAGAGAACACTCAGCGAACGTAAATGCGTGTGACTATCACGGGCGTTTCGTTGAGAGTGACAGATCACGTCAAAATGGCGGCCGAGCGGAAGGTCTGTTGATGTTGCCAGTTGATGTATAATATATTTTTTATGATTATAATAAATACACACGGATTAACATTTATTTTCAAAAAACTAAGGCAATATTAAATCAAAATGTTGATTTCTATATCTGTTATTAGTTTACGTAGGTTATCATTAATCGAATTACTTAGGTACGTAATTCGATTAATGATAGTAGGTACTATAATCGGAATGGTATCGCATACGAGAATCTTTAGGACATCACTAAATATGTAAATCGTCAATCTGTCAAAAGATGGTTAATATAATGGACAGTGTATAAGTAGCTTTATTCGTCGGAAAAACTTTTGTGAAACTTATATTAATTGATCGTGAAAATGCCGAAAGGACGTGTGTTGAAAGCACAATCGAGACAGTTAGTGTTAAAACTTCATGAGTATTTTGAGCAAGAAAGTCAAAATGGCGGACCTCTTATACCTATCTCGCAAGTCCGAAACCGTGTTGCAGCCGCGTTTGGGATCAGTCTATCAACTGTGACTAAAATCACTACTGATGCCTACGGCAGGAGCGGCTTGGAGCAAAACAAACCATCTACACCAAAAAGAAAGCGCCGGGCTCATAAGGTGACAGCTGTTGATGACTTTGACGCTGACGCTATTCGTCGTCATGTATATGATTACTACTTGAGAAAAGAAATTCCAACTTTGAGAAAACTTATTGTTATAGTTTATTCTTGCTCCTAGTTGTGTAAGAAAGGTATTTATAACACAGTTATTAAATTGGACGGCAAAAAATATCTCAGAATTTATGGCAAAAATTAACAGGTGTATTGCCATTTCTTCTGCTTAACCTAAAGTACTATTTATTCTAAACTCTTGCCTGGTTTAACCTTAACGTATTAGGGCGATAAAACGTCATTCACTCTCTTCGTATGGACACCCAACATTTGGGATAATAGGTAGAAATCTCGGGTATATAGGATAAATTAAATGCTTTATTCTTTTTCCCCGACAAAGAATTTTACTTTGGTAATACTTGTTATTGGCAATAAGGCTGTTTCCATTGTGTAAATAATATAATGCCTCGAAGGTCAGAAAAGTTAAATATTCGTTCATGATAGCATATTTATGCGTTTATTGCCATAACCGTGAATACATATAAGTAGCGAGTTGTGTGTATTGATTTTCATAAGAATGGCATGTTTGTATTGTATGAATTTTCTAACAATGGTGTATGTAGAAAATACGATGAAGATAATTATAATAACGTCAATGATCTCGACCTCTCAAAGGTCACTTCAAAAGTATGGTTCGCAAGGATTTTATTTGTTGCAAAAATAAGTATTACGGAATCGGAAAAAGATGTAATGTTTTGCTTATAGTGGACTTGGAAATGCACAATAACACTTGTTTGTGAGTGAGGCGGTGGCTTAACAAAAGATTTTCATTTTGAAGTTCTCCGTAAACGCAGAATTGATGTAACTATTTGATGCTGTGATTATTTATATATATGTTCCTCTTATTAGTTGTGCCTTCTTCCGTATTGTATTTATACTTTAGTTATTTAATACTTGTCGAGTATTAAGGGGCCTAAAAAGGGTTTTGGATTTTTGGCGTAAGTTTCTTACTCCTGCTAATTGTTAATTCTTTTTGTATATCACTTGGTTCTTTCTGCTCAAGACATCCAAAAGTAGAACCAAACCATGAAAATGGCTCATTGAATAATTACCTAATACTCAATGGTATATATCTCACTCAAAATGTTCAGAAAAGTAGTTACTTCATAACCATTTTTTCAAGCAAAATTTTGATTAAAAAAAACACAGGAACTTAAGAGGAATCTGTAGGAATTAAATACATCTTATTTGTTGGCCGTACAGCACTGATATATTTTAAGCCATGCACGATAGAAATCGCTGCTTTTGTTATTGATTGTATTGTGCTAAACTCAAATATATTGTCTGAGAATGCTCCATTGCTCTCAGTCGCTGATATACCTCAACGATATATTTACCAAATAAATTTAAGCCAAGTACGGGCCAAGTGATTGATACAGGGTGATCACTAATACTAGTATATCAGATATAAAAGAGGTTAGTAATATTTTAAATCAAATTAAGCCGGTTATGAAGGACTCCATGCAGCTATTTTTTTTACCATATTTCGAAAATTGGTCAAAAATTTATAGGAAAAATTATGGACCCATATTTTTTGCCACGCCAACGTAAACCCTCTTCGAGCTTGACGTAGATCCCAATGGGTCCACCTGGACCCCTTTGAGAACTAAAGATTGAGAACTAAAATGGATAAACTATTAATTGAATCCTTTCTTATGCAACTAAAGTATGGTATTTGGTTTGTATATATGGGGTATTGAAACTATCGGTTTGTAATGGTTTGGTGCAGCAAGCGGGCGCCGCGCAGACAACCACTACCGCGCCCGGCCCACAAACCATCACTGTGCAGGTAAACACTGTTGCTTTCTTATCCATACTAATAGAAATGTTAAAGTCTGTCCATCTGTCTGTCTCTATAGATGAATTTTGGTATAATAGATACCTCATTTCATCAATATAACACAACATTGATACGCTCGATATAACTTTCTTCGAACGGAATATTTCACAAGTATAATAATTGCGTATCTATTATAAGTATCACAAAATTGAAATATTGTCATGACCATCGGCTACTACTCCCTTATAAAAATTTAAAGTATTTAATTCTTTCCACGGCTAATATATAAGAATAACATAACATGCTTTATCCCTACGCCTCAAATAAACATTTTTTGAATTTTAAATATCTTTTTATCAAACAAATATTGGATAATGCAGTTGGTAAAATTGGTTGGTTAAATTTTGATATCAGTTAAAGGCCATAATGAAGTTAACAATAAAAGAGACCTCGAGAGCATCTGTTTCCATAAAGAAAGCTGATTTATTTTACTAACTAGCAATAGTTGATTATTACAGTAATTCTAAACGCCCATTTGAATTATGTGAATTTTAACTCGAAGTATGTCTGGTGAATGGTAGTCCCGTTGTTACTATACCATGTTTTAGCTTTTTGCTCTTTGGCATCTAAACACACGTATGCTTATAAAATAAAACTCTCAATCAATATTGTTACGTACAAGGACATTCGTGGACTTTGATAAAATCCTGGTGACCCGTTAAAATATCTTTATTGGGCTATTCAGTACAACTTTCTTAGTTCTTATAATCAATTCAGTTCTTTGACCAATAACAAAGCCGAGTTCACTATTATTTCATTTACTTTTGCTTCTAAATTCATTCGGGGACTAAGTTTGCCGATCGCTATCAGCAAACTTAGTCCCCGAGGCGTGCGATACGCCTTATATAACCGAGCTAACCGAAGAAGAATCCAAGAAGGTTACACTTCTCGATTACTTGCGGGCTGTTAGTAAAGTGTCGGGGATACGGAACACGATTCGTAACCAACGTGAATGTTCCGTAGAATTAGCGTCAAGCGAATTTGGACTTTATATGTTTAGAGTAAAGGGCGATTTTGCATGTCATTATTAAAATATTTATTGTGCCGCTTTATTTCCATGCATACTAACAGCATGACAGTAATCTTTCTTTATATGTATGTAATATGTCCGTTTTGTGAACGAAGTAGTCTATGTATGTTTAATAACTAACATGTATATTTATTAACGCTGCTCGGACTTCAAGGCTCTAAATCCGCAACAAACTGACGGAGGTGCTCAAGTACAGCAACAGCCATCACAGGTTATAATAACCAGCACACCGACGGGCCAGCAAGTTACCGTCATACCACCTAGCAATGTGAGGAGTTCTAATTTAGTAAAGGTACTTGCCTGTTGCGAGGACAATGGGCGGTGTACTTTTGAGTATTCCAAACTTATGTGACTGAATTTGGTTCCAGTGATTTGAAATGTTCATAGGAACTTGTGAACTCTATAACTCAATACTTCTTAACTCTACCTCTCTCAAGCGTTTTGGCATCCAAATTAGATCTGAAAATTAAAAAATGAGATTTTTTTTATTAAATATATTTTATTGAACAACAGTGAGGAAATAAAGAAATTTATATCTTATATTGTACAATAGAGGCAGTCTTATCGCTTAACAGCGATTTCTGCCCGACAATCTTGTTACAGAAATTGTACATACCGTTGGGTAGGAGGAAAAGCTTACATACTCATATTTAATGAGATCCACAAACGCTCATAGGCGAACCAAAATTAATTTGGTGTTAGTGGTCTGAGATCTGAAAAAGTACCTATACCGAGCGTTTTGGCATCAAATTAGTCCTGAATCTTACAGAAAATAAAAGATTCTGTATACGTGATTTTCGGGGGTATGGGGATTTTGTGTGTGTTCTGTTCTGAACTTATAAATGGAAGTTAATTTGGAAATAATGGATTCACGGAAGTATTTGATACAAAATGGAGTTTTTTTGTTGTTTAATTCAGCTTCAGTAACTATTTTAGGTTTGGTATTAATGTTATTTCATATATTTCTTTAAATTTTAAAGACTAATTATAAAACTTTGTACCAAACAGATGCCGACGCTGGGCATGGGCGGTCTGGGTGGTGCGGTGCAATTGGTCCCAGCCGTGGGATTGCCTGGGGCGGTACAACTCACGCAGATACCACAGGCTCAAACGCAAACCCAACCGCAACCTGTTATTGGTAAGTAGCGGCCTGTTACTATCCCACTGCTGAGAATAGGCCTCTTCTCTCCGTTTTCGGAGAGAAGGGTTGGAGCTAAGACCTACCACGCTGCTCCAATGCGGATTGGTAGGTTACACATAACTCCGGAATTCTCTACAGATATACAGGTTTCCTTCACCGAAAAGTTTTACATAAGTTTTAACAGAAAAACTCATTAGTGTCTGTCCGGGTTTCAACCCATGACCGCCTCGAAAGAGTCGCACGGTGCTACCGTTGGGCTACCATAGCGTATAGTGTGTGGCGTATATTTATTTATATTTATTTGTTATTCGTTTCAGAAACACCGTTTCCAGGACAACAGATCCAACAGGACCCTAACGAGCCAGGCAAATGGCAAGTGGTGACAGTAAGCTCTGGTAACAACAGCACCACTACCACCACGGAATGCGAGGCAAACAAGGTTCGGCCCAACAGTCCAAATAGCGGCAAGCGGCTCATGAAGAGAGTGGCGTGCACGTGTCCCAATTGCGATCAGGGTGAAAAGTGAGTGGAATTTTTTACTTCATGTTACAACATGTTTGAAACCTGCTTCAAATGTGCCAGAGGGAGGCCTAAAAAGAGATGGTTGGATTGTGTGAAGTATGATATGCATATAAAAGGAGTGGCGCCAGAGTTGACGAAAGATAGGACAGAATGGAAGAGAAAAACATGTTGTGCCGACCCCACTTAGAGTGGGATAAGGACAGGATGATATATATATAGCATTGCTGTTATATGTGTTAACCGTCGTTCAGGGCAGAAGATCTAACTCTGCAGTATTAGCATATATAAATCTGCACATGCCTTGGATGTGTTTCATACTCCACTGCTTGAGCTCATTAAATTAATCACATTTAGTTTACAGAATAAGTAAACCTAATATTATGTTTTTATGTTTATTTTCTGGATATCTTATTTTATATAATATATTATTGCATAATTTGTTGTGATTTTTGTACAATATAGCCCCACAAGATGAATTGGGTAACTGGTAATGTATTGTGGGTTGAGTATTTGATAAATAAATAACATTGTCGCCGTCAATGATATCTGTACGTGGTTTGGCTTTTGATAATTCTGGGCTAAGGAATGCATGTTAATTTATATATACTAAATATAAGTGATTATTAAATAAAAAAGAAAGGGATGGATGTGAATATATTATATGCGGATAATATTATGTGGATCAACAAAATTCAAATTAAAATCAAATCAAATCACCATCGTGTACAATGTACACTATATTGTAATAGTAGAATACTTTTGATTAATAATTACTCTTATAACATCATGTTAGCGCACATTATATATAATAACACGATATATTAGGAATACTTCTATTCCCGTTCCGAGATGCACTTCTCTTGAATGACGAACAAAGGCTAAATGTAACTGAAACGTTTTATCAATAGGAAGACTCCACCGGAAACAATACGGCACAGTGCTGCCACCATTTTAATCAAAAAGTACGCGATACTCTTGTTTCATAACTGACCCGTTGGAGCAGTGGGTAGTGACCCTGCCTTCAGCTCCGAGGGTCGCGGGTTCGATTCCCGCCGAGGGCCAACATTTTCTATAAATGAATTTGTTGGTCTTTGAGCCTGGGTGTATATTTGTATATAAGTATGTATTTAAAAAATATATAAGTATATATTCACCAGTTGTCTGTCTACCATAACACAAGTATTAAGTTACTTACTTTGGGGATGGACGACCTGTGTGTAAGTGTCCCATATATTTATTTTATTTTTATTTTTTATTTTTCATGAGTGTGTTGCTATAAAATACAAAGCGGAAGTCAATGGCGACAACAATGAGAATATCGATAAAAATTGTTTTGATAAAAATTAAGTATGAAAAAATTAAAATTGTTGTTGTTATGTTATACGATAAAAATGTTTGCTATAATCCGCGATAACACACAAGTTTTAACAGAGAAACTCATTGGTGTCTGCCCGGGTTTGAACACGTGACCTCTTCGAAAGAGTTGCACGGTGGTTACCGCTGGGCTACCACAGCTCAACCAATATCTTATTTATAACACTAGTTTATTATTTTTAAATTTAAACTAACTAGTCGGGCTAATCCGAAAGAATAAGACGTGAGTACAGCCGGTTCTATACATTAACTATAGTTTATTATTGTTTTTTTTAGACTGTAACTTGAGCAATTCTGTTTTTTATTATAGATGTATTTTTTCTAGCCGCCTGGTCGATAGGAAGAAGCAGCATGTGTGCCATATACCAGGCTGCAATAAAGTTTACGGAAAGACGTCACATTTACGGGCGCATTTACGTTGGCATTCTGGAGAGCGGCCATTTTTATGTAACTGGCTTTTCTGCGGAAAGAGGTGAGCCGAAGGGTCAAGTTCTGTTGGCCATAATAAGTCATATGTGACGGATATCATCATTCTCATGCCAAGCTGTGTGGTATCCGGCTGAGTAGAATAGACCAACCTCTTTCTTACCGAGGTGTCGTAAAAGGCGACTAAGGTAAGTTGACCCACCGTGTGTTATCCGGTTTAGTAGAATAGACCACCCTCTTTCTTACCAATGTGTCGTTAAAGGCGACTAAGATAAGTTGACCCACCGTGTGTTATCCAGTTTAGTAGAATAAACTACCCTCTTTCTTACCGAGGTGTCGTAAAATACGACTAAGGTAAGTTGACGCCAGGCAGGCGGCCGGTCGTAAAAACGCAGCCAAATCATGTGACAGCATGTTTATAACATGTTGTGCCGAGGTCTTAGTAATCCTTCCTTTAATTCATCGTTAATCCTTCTCTCCAAAAAAAATGGAGAGAGGAGGCCTTTGTTTAGCAGTGGGATAGTAACAGGCCGTTACTTACTATGAGTTTCTGAACGTAATTTTGTTGTGTTGCCAGGTTTACCAGGTCTGATGAGTTACAGCGGCATAGACGGACGCATACTGGCGAGAAACGGTTCGAGTGCCCTGAATGTGGCAAACGGTTCATGCGATCCGATCATCTTGCGAAACATGTTCGAATACACACCAAGAACAGGATAACGGTATGTAATTATTTTAATCATACTCTATCTCTCTTTCTCTTTCTTTTTTTCTCCCTCACACACGTACATACGATATGGATATGTGCCTAGAGGGAGGCCTAAAAAGAGATGGTTTTATTGTGTGAAGTATGACTTGCATATAAAAGGAGTAGCGCCAGTGTTGACGAATGATATGACAGAATGGAAGATAAAAACATGTTGTGCCGACCCCATTTAGAGTGGGATGAGGACAGGAAGATATATATACACATACATACGATAATGCTAAAATCCGAAGCTAGGACGCTTTCTTGAGCACTATATGACTGGCCCGTTGGTGCAGTAGGTAGTGACCCGATTTCCGATTCGATTCCCGCCGGGGGCCAACATTTTCTATAAATGAATTTGTTGGTCCTTGAGCCTGGGTGTATATTTGTATTCAAGTTATGTATTAAAAAAATATATAAGTATATATTCATCAGTTGTCTGTCTACCATAACACAATACTTTGGGGACGGACGATCGTGTGTGTAAGTGTCCCATATATTATATATTATTATTTAAAATTTTGAATGCAGGAGGTCGCAACATCAACTCAGTCAATGTACTCTGATTCTGGCGACGACAGTTGTGATGAGAAAATGATGCTCACAATAGAGACCATGCAGGGTGGAGACAATGAGGAAAAGCTGGTCATGATTATGCCTGGAGCCAAGTTGGAGCCCGACCAAATTGACAGCAAAGACATAGTGATTTAATTTGTGATACTTACACTGTTGATGTAGGGACAAAGTTTATGTACATAGAAGGTAATAATATGTACATAAAAAGGTAAAAATGACTTACTTATTATAGGCACTTATTGAGCCTATTCAATGCATGCAATTAATTTATAGAAGCAGACGTTACTTTGAGGAATTCTTTAGTGAATTTATAGAAGCAGACGTTACTTTGAGGAATTCTATAGTGAATTTATAGAAGCAAACGTTACTTTGAGGAATTCTATAGTGAATTTATAGAAGCAGATGTTACTTTGAGGAATTCTATAGTGAATTTATAGAAGCAAACGTTACTTTGAGGAATTCTATAGTGAATTTATAGAAGCAGACGTTCTGATTCTATAGTACAGAAGTTATGATAGAGTTATTTTGCTAGAATCTATGTAATGCTAAGTGTAGAAATTAGGTAACGTTCACATACCTTATACATGCAGTACCAGATTGCAGGACCACTTCGGTTCACTAAACCAAACCGCTTTGGTTACGGGGCGAATCGTATTCTCGTAGTGCTTGTGTGGTGAGTTGCTGGTGGCGTCGTTTTGTGATACATGTGGTGACTGCATGTATAAGATATGTGAACGTTGCCTGCTTCCTGCACTTAGTGTTACGTAGATTCATTTAACAAACGCAAATTATACCAAATAATTCTATCACAACTTTTGCCTATAGTTGAAGCCTTGACTTTAATCCAGTTGATTGGAAGCTTCAGCTATCAATCAATTCTAGAAATTTCTATGAAATTGGCTCAAAATTGCATAATAGAGGTTTTCCTTCAGCTAAATAACGGAATCGTGTGTATATCAAGGAAATTCTTATATATACTCTTATGGTTAAAATTACAGTAATTGTTATTGTCGTTAATATTGATTGTTTTGTGTAAATAGGGCTTAGTTAGGCTATAATATAGCCTAGCTAAGCATAATAATGGATTGTGTTGGTTACATGGGTAAATGTGATAGTTTTTGATAAGGAATTTACAGTAGTTTCTGGTTTGCGAGTGAAAGAAATATTTTATTGCGTATTATCGTCAAATTTGGCCCTTAGAACGTGTCACATGTAAGTATTTAACTGACCAAATTCGATATGAAGCTTAATTGAGTCAGATACTATAATCCTTATGTTAATATATGATATCACGTTACGAATTATTGGAAAGATTCTGTTTTCTTGCTCTCACAAATTATGGGTCTATTAACACTCCCGAGTTTTGCAGGTTTATTGCAAGTTGTCGCAAAACAACTTTGTTTAATTTGGTCAACTTAATACTAAGCGATGTAATTTCTTGTACAAATTCCATTACATTTGAGTATTGTTTAGACCAGTGTTTCCCGACCTTTTATGGTCCGTGCCCCACGTTATAAATTATTTTGCCCCCCTAAGTAACATACATAAATTTTAATATTAAAAATTGAATTGTCCACTTAAAGAACATAAATATTATGTTTTTGGAAGAAAAATTGCTTTTATTTGTTTAATTTGGCACTGAAATCTAGCATTGCACTTAAATGGCCCAGAGCGAAAGGCTAAAGGGAAACACTTGTGTTTCCCTTTAGTGAGTTGCCCCCCCTTAACCATCAAATTGCCCCCCTGTGGGTCGTGGCCCCCACGTTGGGAAACACTGGTTTAGACAATAGCTACGAAATGAAATGGTTTTTGAACCAGCAAAGCGAAAAGTATCCCCATTAAAATGGAAGATTCTGAATGTGTAAATATTCATATGCATAATGCAAATATGCATATTCACCACAATTTTTCCAGAAATTTGTTACAAGAGTAACCAGATATCGTGTTTTTAAATATTTTGATATAAATCTGCTTAATTTAGAGTTAGCGGACCTTATATGTTTCTATAATTCATTAATTTCATATTGCTTTTGCTGGATTACATATTTCGCTAGTATCTCGCCGCGATTCTCTATGATATGAAAACCTGTTTTGTGGTTTATTTTAATTGTAATAAAATCTTTTTATATTTGAGGTTACTGAAAAATGATTGACACTCTCTTACGACCCTCCGTCCACCCAATAATTAATTAAATTCCATTGCGCATTGTCAATAAAGACATTTTAGTTTTATCAGGATGTAATTGGGTCAGACGATAACCTACTAGCCTATTTGAGATGTAAAATTAAACGAAGAAGGTAAAACGATAACGGCAAATACTTTGGTTGTAAAGATGAATAATTAAACGTTCTAGAAACGTCTAGAAGAATATTTTAATTATCTGTGTGCTTAGTGCGAGTTTTTTAACCTACTTTTACCTACAATTTGTATGACGTTGCAACAGCGATATCTAGTGACCGTTGTAAATTATAGCAACTTAGTATAAAACGCACATAAATTGGTATTTAGATATATTTATTTAAGTACAACCGAGTAATATCTTTACGCACTAATATATACTTAATTATTGTATTGAATACATTTTTACTTTTTTAATAAGATTATTATTAATTGATAATTTTAATGTATATACTATGTTTATTCGGAACCGCCTTTAATTTAGGGTATATTAAGACAAATAAGGTGTATGTTTTGTGGCGTTTGGTATATGTAAGCATAATTAATTATACTAACTTATAAATTTAATTAATATAGATTTAGTTTTATCTATGAATTGTATTTTAGTCATTGCTATTTACTATCGCTAGGTGGGGGGTATTTGCAATTTTTGGTGATTTAATTTTAAACTAACGTATTTTAGAGGTAGGTATTCTATTGAGCTGGAACCAAAAGCAATTGTTAAAATCCGCAATCGAGTTTAATTAGTAATTCCAATTTAGATGGCCATACATGATGAAAAAATTATGGTTTTTACTGTCTGTTTGCTTTTGTCTAGGTCTATAGTATCAAAAAGGATGAAGTTTTGATTTCACTTTTGTGCTGAAAAGTTTAGAGGTGAGACTTTAGTATCTGTTTATGAGTAAACGGTTTAAGTAATTAATTAGTACTTTTAGAACTTTACAACCCCTACCAATTGTCATGTAACAGAATTCGTAATATCGTTAAAACGCGTGCGCGTGTTATACGTTCGTATCTCATTTGTATATATGCGTCGTTTTTATAATAATTCAATTCGGTTGTTGAAATGCGAATAAATTTTGATTTTTTAAACTTTTATTTATTATAATATGTCTTATCAACAAAAAAAACTTAAGCGGTGGAAAAAAGGAATCTTTACCCTTTTTTCCAATGCCAAAAATGCAGAAGCATTTACCAGACAATCTTAACCTAAAGTAATAATCCTTAAGTCTTACTTAGACCTTATTGAGTTTTTTGGTACTGAGTCCCCTTTCTGACATTAGGAAATAATATATGGCAGAAAATAAAACAATTCAGTAGTAAAACATTAATTTTAAAAAGATCAAAAACTCTAAGCGGGAACAAGAAAATTCTGAATTCAAGAAATTTCAAGAAACAAGAAATTTCTGGAATCAAAATATATAGGGATAAATTTAGTAAACAGACACAAGGATTATTTAAATGTCTCACACCATGTAGTCTATAGCAAAGCACGAGTATACCAGTTTGTAACTATACAATAATATAAATTAAATCACGGATTATACATTCTTTAGTTATATATATGCTGTATTGTCAAAGATCAATTGTAGGATAATTATATGTAAAAACATTGTATGTAGCTCTATGTAAACAAAAAGGCACTGCCACCCTTATTTCATAATCAAATATTAATAACATATTTGATGTTTTAAGACATATAAACTCAGGGTAATTAATGCATAATGGGTCATTCATTTTGTCCGTTTTACTTTAGGAAATGTTGTCATATATAAAAAAAAAGTAAGAATTAAATATGGCAATATTATTCACGGCTTATTTTTTTGATATTCGACAACATAAATCATGAAATCTAAGATTAATGTATAAATTCTTGTGTGTAAATATAATTATTCTGTGTACTTACTTACGTACTTCATCAATGGTTATTTGGTCTGTGATCAAAATCGTGTTTGTTTTAATGGAAGGTGGCGTTTTTTGTGTAATATATGTACTAAGTATGAGTTAATTTTTATATATAAGGTACATTCAGAAATTGGCCTCATTGAGTTATAATACATAGAGTAGGGGAGCCATGGGCTGGCCCGTGTGTGATTGTCCAACAGATAATATGAAGATAAAAGACCCATACTTATACAAAAGTAATAATAAAATTATTTTTGCTATAATCCGCGAAGAAGTAAAATAGAAAATATATATACCTAATGCTAATTTTGCTATTTTTACGAATCCTGCATGTATCAGGTATGATAACCGATTGTCCACTCAACATTTAGCATTATATATATTTTCTATTTTACTTCGCGGATTATAGCAAAATAATTTTATTATTACTTTTGTATTATGGATCTTCGCAAAGTAACGCCTAATTTTATAAATTACCCATACTTATCTTATGACTAATGACACATAAAAAAAAGAGAGATTTATATTCCCCTTTTTTAGATGGACACATTTTAGGCTGGATTTTCTACTCTAGTACAATAACTCTATGACAATACAGATTTTTACGAGCGCTGATTTTTATCGTACACCAATGCGTACGTTAAAAATCTGTGCTGTTCGTTAACAAATATGTTATTGGTCTGTGACAAAAAAATATGCTCTATTGTTGTGTCGTTTTGTATTTGTGAATAAGGTTAAAGGCAAAAAAAGAATGAGGTTTAAATAAAAATGGAGTATATAATAAATTTGTAAATTTGCAGAAAAGTTAAGCGTGCTTTCGATTATTTTAATTGATAATTTTTAAAATAACGAATTAAAGTAACATATTAATGAACGGATATAATACGTACGCAATTGGACCTTATGTCTAAAAAATATATATTTAAAAATTATGGTGTGAATAATAATTTAATCAAATATTTATTGCTTAGTTATTATTTGGCACTTATACTGTATTTTATATAATTTAATATTTGATTAACTCTTTTTTTTAAATATAAAATATATTTAAAAAAAAAGAGTTAAAATTAAGTTAAGTTAAGAATCGTCATTAGAAACTGTTTCCGAATACACAGAATAAAAAAAATAATAAAATGAATTAAGAATATTCTACAAGCGTTCAGTCCTTTGGTTTTATTAAACAAGGATCTTTTTACATATTATACTGCGTCCATCATATTATCAGTCTTTTGACAGCTCACGCTCATTAAGTTTTGTATTGCTTACGTACAAATATCATACAAATAATATTTGTACTTTATGGATGGGTACCGCCCACTTAGTGATGTCACACATAATGGTTACTACGATTATGCCACAGATTAAAAATAATCGGTAGAAATCGATGTTACGAGTATTAAAAGACATTTAATAACATTATATAAAGTTTTACTTTCTTCTTAGTTAATACATGAATACAAATAAAACAATCAGGATATTTTAATTTATTTTATTAGCACGAGTCGTCGGAATGATAATCAACACTAGACTCCTCCGATGAGGAGTCTTCAGTAGCAGTTATTATTAGCTCTTGTGTAGATAATATATTATCAAACGCAATATCACGTTCCCAATCAGAGAATATTACTCTTTTAGTTCTTTCCACCACACTTGCCCAGTTCTCGGCCGTTACGTGGGTGCAAGCATTTTTTAGCAATTGCAACATTTTATTCGCTGTGAATGGGGGGCTTGTATTGCATCTCGCAGCATGCCCTTTTACTTGTGCCCATATAAGTTCTATTGCGTTGTACTGGCAGTGGTATGGAGGAATCCGAAGAACAGTATGGCCATATTCTGCTGCCATTTCATTGATTACATAGCGTTTTGCTCTCTTTTTGGTTTTTAATATTTTTATTAATTCAACTTTTAACATTGAGTCGTCCACATTTTCTCCATTGTCCCGAAGCCAATTAATTATTTCATGCTTTTTATTAGCCTGTGTTGGCATTTTGTCAATTTGACGGGAGTGGTAGGGCGCATTATCAATAAAAATTATTGATGGTTCTTACAATGAAATGAGCATTTTTTTGAACCACTCTTCATACACATTTGCATTCATCTCTTCGTGGTAGTCATTTGATTTCTTCGATTTAAATGCCAACAGTGCGTCTTGTACAAATCCTTTTGCTGTACCTGCATGGCAAATGATTAGGCGCTCACCTTTTCCCATTGGTACTGAGGAAGTGGAATCAGCAGTATCATCAGTCCAGAAACGAGATAGTGTGTGGTTAGCGTTGAGCCATGTTTCATCCGTGAAAACAATATTTGCCCAATCTTGTATTTTCTTTGCCTCTCTTAAAAAATCACAACGTGCTATAGCTATATCTGTGCGTTCCATTAATAATTTTCTTTTATTTAACTTTTTATATGAAAAGCCAATTGTGTTCAAAACTTTGACCAAAGAAGATTTTTCACCATGAAATAGACCACTTCTTTTCAAAGAAACAATAAGTTTTCTCAAAGTTGGAATTTCTTTTCTCAAGTAGTAATCTAGTTTACGTAGGTTATCATTAATCGAATTACTTAGGTACGTAATTCGATTAATGATAGTAGGTACTATAATCGGAATGGTATCGCATACGAGAATCTTTAGGACATCACTATCGTCAATCTGTCAAAAGATGGTTAATATAATGGACAGTGTATAGAAAGTAGAGCGAAGTATAAAATTTTTTGGAAAACAGTAATTTCATTTTTTTATACATTCAATGAAAACTTATTTTGTAGCGTTTTAATTAATTTTTGTGAAATATTTTATATCAATCATGTTTAATACATTGCATGAATATGTTAATAATATTTTGCAGATGATTTTATACGACAGAACTAGAAGTGTGTGGTGGATGTGATTTATTAATATTAGATTAATTTCTGTGTAACAACTTTGTATATTTAACATTTTTGTACACCTTATTTATTATTGATGTAATAGGTGTCTATCATTATAGAAACCAGGTTAAAAATAAATTCACATGCGGATTTCTTGTTTTGTGGTACATAAACTATAGTACATTCTATTAAAACATTGATTTTTTATGCTTTTAATAGTTATTGCTGGAGCTAACTCCCTTTATTTACTGTTCTTTTTGTCGACTTATTAATTGCTGAATAATGTCCCGGCTCTGATAAGTGTAAAAAATTTCTTCCACTTCACCCTTTATTTTGGTTTTATAGTCTCTGGATACCTGGAATCTGACGATATCCTCACTAAAGTTTTAAGGATTGTTGGTCCCTTGTTCAAATTTCATGTTCTTCGCCCACTATAACAAGTTTTGTTAGGGCCTGTTTTACAAGTTATTGATAAAGTGTCAGATAGTTAACCGACAAATAAACTAAATAGCAGATAAATGTGTCTAAAAAGAGACTCTAAAAAGTTAAAAGTTCAAAAATAAATAAAATCGCGGCCATTTTAAAATATGTATTCGCTATACAGCAGATTAACAAAGTAACAGCCACGTGATCAACCTATTTACTTATTAGGGACTTTAAGTGCTGAATAAGCCTATCAGATACCAGAGAAATGCAAAATTCCGAGACATGTGTCAGATATGTTCCAAATAAGCTAACTGACAGTTTATCGGTAACTTGTGAAACAGGCCCATAAAGTTGTAATCTTACATCTAAATAGCTTAATTAGACGATAATAGACTAGGTAAAGATGTAGGAGAGCCTAGTTTTGATTTTCAGCTCTTTGAGAATCCATATGTAGGTTCTTTTCGCTAATCACGAAATTTCCATTATTTTGGTTCTTTTTGATGTTCTGTTGATCAACAATCATATAGTTATAATAGTAGAGTAAGGAAGCCAGTCGAAAATGTGCCCTATTACAGTAAAGCGACAGCAAATGGAACCTTATTGTGTCAGAACCAGAATCAGCAGAACAAAGGAGTATACGAGTTTCGAGTTCTTCCCTCCCATTATTTATTGTGACACTCTAGGCCTGTCTATGGCTCCCCTCTAGTATTATCTCCCCCCTCTTATATTAAGTCAATAGCAGAACA
Source organism: Morpho helenor (assembly GCA_029227775.1). Classification (NCBI taxonomy): domain Eukaryota; kingdom Metazoa; phylum Arthropoda; class Insecta; order Lepidoptera; family Nymphalidae; genus Morpho; species Morpho helenor. Next base: position 15,277,440 of record JARGCU010000025.1, read on the forward strand.
ATAGACTACATACCCAATTTATGACGATATAATCTCGTTTGTTAGATTGGTTGGTAATTGCAGTGCTCACACATTGTTCGATTCTCTAAGCCTTACCTGCCCTTTTCTTGGATCAAGTTAACAATTGTCTGGGCCAAGCTTAAATATTACACTCAAAAAGCAAATACCAAACCCCTATATAATAATTGTATAATGTCGTATCGTTTTCTTATTTTTTATTTATTTAATGGAATGATGGTTGTAATGAATATGTAAGATATAAGAGACAAGGAATGGGGATAAAGGTTGTACCATATTTTAATCGTAAACTATGTAACGTATAATAATTGTAATGTCTTTTGTTAAAATATTTTGGTTTTCATTGTGAATTTCTGTATTTGAGCTCAATGAGATATAATGTACAAACACATCGAAGCACTTAGTGGGTCCAAAATAGGATTGCTACCGATTGTAAACTGTAAATATAGTTAATTGTTGATTGTACAGTGTAAAAATTAAACTGTAAATAATATTGTTGGAGCAATTAATAAAAACATTTTATATTTTAAACCATCTTTTGTTTTATACCCAACTGAAACTGGAAAGATTGAAACCGTAATATAGTATTTTGATAACCATAAAAATAGTTAAAGTGAGTTAACCTTAAGAGCTAGACATATGCTGTCGCGGACTTTTATTTTTACTTTTAGAAGGGAACAATTTTGTAATACATGATTTTTGAATAACTTTCCGTTTACTTAGCGCACGCAAGGAATGCTTTAAATATTGCCGTTTTCGTATTTTTTTTTATTTCTGCTCCTTTCCTATTCATCTTAGCGTAATGATATATATGCCTATAGCCTTCCTCGAAAAATGGACTATCTTACACTTAAAGAATTTTTCTAATCAGTCGAGTAGTTCTTGAGATTAGCGCGTTCAAAGAAACAAACAAACTTCAGCTTTATGTATTAGTATAGATATAGATTATAATAAATTATCCTATATTGATTTTTTTATAAAAAAGTAAAAATTTTATAAGTACAATTTGAAGATGCTACGAGGATCCAACCCACGCTTTAGAATATAGAGATCTCTAGTCAATAATCATTAATCAAAATATTCGTTTCTTGCTTTCTACCAACATTAAGTGAACATTCAGTTGTAGTTTTAGTTATTGTTATTAGTTTATATATTTTTTTAAAGTTTTAATGTCATCTTTCGTTATAAGAACCGTGTTTTGCGTATAAAGCTTTTTAGATTATTATAGTACAAACGTAGTACCTACATCATGATAACCCATTATAGCCACAACATCTAGTCTATGCAGTAATCATCATCATCATCATCATCATCTTCCTGCCCTTATCCCACTCTAAGTAAGTGGGGTCGGCACAACATGTTATAAACATGCTGTCACATGATTTGGCTGCGTTTTTACGACCGGCCGCCTGTCTGACGTCAACTTACCTCAGTCGTATTTTACGACACCTCGGTAAGAAATGAGGTTGGTCTATTCTACTCAGCCGGATACCACACGGTGGGTCAACTTACCTTAGTCGCCTTTTACGACACCTCGGTAAGAAAAGAGGTTGGTCTATTCTACTCAGCCGGATACCACACGGCGGGTCGACTTACCTTAGTCGCCTTTTACGACACCTCGGTAAGAAAAGAGGGTGATACTATTCTACTCAGCCGGATACCACACGACTAATAGAGATCTCTAGCCAATAATCATTAATCAATATATTCGTTTTTTGCTTTCTACCAACATTAAGTGAGCAATCAATAGTTGTAGTTTTAGTTATTGTTATTAGTTTATATATTTTTAAAAGTTCTAATATCATCTTTCGTTATAAGAACCGTGTTTTGCGTATAAAGCTTTTTAAATTATAGTACAAACCTAGTACCTACATCCTGATAAACCATACAGCCACAACATCTAGTCTCTGAAGCAAGTCATATATTATCATATAATATGCCTTTTCCGCAGTCCAGAAATGATATACGACTATCATAACAGTTGACTGAAATAGATAGTGTACCTACGATATGAAAATTTCTGCTTAAAATGAACACGTCTCATATTCATTATGTCACTGTTTGTCACTTTTTTTGTCTGTGAATCAAAATTTGACATCTGGGAGTTGTTTTGTAAAATTGTTAAATAAAAATATTTTAATTTTTGTGATACAATTATAATGTTCTGGTTGCGATGGTAGATTGAGAAGAACTTTAGCAAACCCCATAATTTCACGGGTTGTATAATACTTTATAGAGAAACCCTTTATTTCACAGCTGTGTTCTATTACCACTCAATATTTTATATTTAAGGGTAGTTTTTCGTTTATGAGCTAAAGATATGCAGTGAGATCTTTTAGCTAATGTGATTACATGTAAGTATTTAAAAATTTCTTGGGTTTATATTAAAAAAGAAGTAGAATACACCATTTTGATCAGGGAAATTAACTTTCCTATTTTGAAAAGAAGTAATTTTTAGTGTAAAAATTTAATTAACTTTGCTTACAGATAGTTTAGTATTTGAATACTAATATGTTAATAACAGCAGGAAACTGCTGTTATTAAAGAACTTCTGTAATTTCATAATTAATTAAATAAATAATAAATATATGGGACAATTACACAATATTTGTGTTATGGATGACAGATAATTGTTAAATATATACTTATATAGTTTGAAATACATACTTAAATACAATACAAATCCAGGCTCGAAGACCAACAATTAATTATAGAAAATGTTGGCCGTGAACATTAATATATTCTGTTATTAGATAGAAGAAATTTAACAAAGAGGCTTCTTAGACAGATCCTACTGATGACAATATTTATAATTTTATTATTGAAATGAAATTTGGAACATTCTGCATACATTGTATCATATCAAAGTGTCATAGCAAGCATATTTGCTATTTTCTTATTTTCTTAAAAAAAGAAGTTTTTATGTGCAATTTGCCTAATTTATTGCAATTTGTTATGCTCCAAAGACATATTTAAGTAAATATATAATACGTTAACTTATTAAAAATAAATCTTTTAATAGATGTGCACAAAATGTGCATAGATGGGCATAAAAAAGGAATCATTTTAAACAACAGTACCATTCTCCTGCCCATATCCCACTCTAAGTGGGGTCAGCACTACATGTTGTTTCATGTTTTGGATAGTTATTTTTAAACAACAGCAAAATAAAAAAAAACATTAAATCTATTGTTAAGTTTTAGAAAAAAATATAATGCAATTTTTTAAATATTGTTTACGTCCAATTAAGTAGTTAACATTGTTTAAATTTTTTAGTTTTCAGCATGATGATTATCTAGTGCAGAACAAAAATAAGCACATCCTAATATTCATAACTGCCAAGATGTGGCACAGGATTTTTAAGAATGGAAGACTCTGAAAAGCAAAATTCACAAGTACACACAAACTGGATTGAAGTGGTAATACATATATTTTGTTATTTACATAAATAATTTATAGAATAAGCATTACTTTGCAGAGGTCCATAATACAAAACGAATGAGAAAATTATTTTGCTATAATCTGTGATAAAAGAATATATATGTAATGCTAAATGTAGAGTGTACTATTTGTTCTAATACCTGATACATGCAGAATTTGTAAGAATTCATGCACTACCCAACACTGATAACACAACAATACACAAGCACTGCACTCATTCACCACCACAATCTCAACAATTGTTTCGCCCCGTAACCGAAGCATCATCAGGAGATAGACTCCACAAAAAAATCGCACATGAAAAAAGAAAGATGCAATATTGCTGAACAATCGAATAAAGTATTTTTGAGCAGTTACTGATAAATTTAGAGTAGTGTGGTAGATCTGAGCTAAAAAAAATCATTATTTTAATTCTGGGCACTCTATTTTTATCTAACTTATGTTTAATTTAATAATTTACTTATTAACAGCTTGTAGATACATCAAAAAACTATGCAGATCTTAATGCATATGGTAAAGATGATGGATATGAAAATAAGGACTCCTTGATTGATGATAAAAATACAATCAATGACATTAAAGACACTGAAGAAAATAGTGTGAATGTTAAGAATACTTCATACAGCATAGATAAAGATGCCTTTGTAAAGGAATCGATAGTCAGCATATATCTGATATACAAATAAACACATTCAATAAAAATAGTGTGATTGATAATGAAACAGATACATTCAATTTAATCAATGTACCTCATAAGAGAGTAAATACATTAAATGTTAAGAATGAAATGGTTAATAATAACATAACTGAGTTGAATTTTAATAATCGAAGATTCACTACATTGAGTGTAAAAAATAGTGGCAACATGACGACGTTGAACGGTAAAAATAAACCAGCTGATGAGAAGACGAAAATATCACGCAAACCTTGCACCTGTAGGAACTGTGCAAAAAAGTAAGTTTCAATAAATATGATTTTCGGTGTATATCAAAAATATTTTAGGTTAATTATTGTGATTGTTTTATTATCCTTTTTCACTGATTTTATACTACACTCGAAAACGTCTGTGTCTCTTTTGGAAGTTGTAATGAACTGAAAACTTTTGTGCTAAAAATTCTGTCATATATCCATTACTCATAATTATGTTACCAACATATTTCATAGTTTATAGTATTGTATAGAGCAGTGGGAACCTTAAAGGGCTCAAGTTTAAACACTAGGAAGGCAACAAATGAGTTTGTGTGACAAAACTTGTGTCTTAATGATAATTGCTATTTACCATATGCCTTCAGTGAAGGAAAGCATTGGGAGGAATCGTGTATATCTAAAGAAAGTTATGGTGATATCTGTAATATTCCAATCCGCATTGAAGCAGCGTGGTTGATCTAAGCTCCAATCCTTCTTTCCAAAAAGGAAAGAGTAGGCCACACTGCAGTGAGATAGTAAAAGGCCGTCAAAGAAGGGCTGGAAGGTTGACGAAAAAAATTAGAATTAAGCGTTTGAAGGCTCTTTGTTCTAGAACTCTAGCAACCACTATACATTCTTTCAACAATAGTTCTTTTTTAATTAGTTTTGCTTATAATTTCCTTTACAATTTTGATCAGGCGCTAATAGTAAATTTATATTTTACAGATTACGATTTAAAGGCGAAATATTGCATATATGCAACTATGAAGGATGTTCCAAATCGTATAAAAAGACTTCACACTTACGTGCGCATGAAAGATCGCATACTGGAGAAAAGCCGTATCAATGTAAATGGGCGGGCTGCGGAAAAAGGTACGCTGCACTACTAAGTTACAATTTTCATGACCAAGTGTTTTGATATCATTCTTTCTTCAAGAATGATATAAACGACTATGTTTTTGTCATCCATTCGTCAACTGTGACTACTTATTTTCTAAGTACAGCACATTTCTTATTACATCCACCTTTTTGCTCCAATCATGAATCTATCCAAAGTTCACATTTTAAACTCTTTTATTCAATATTTTGATAATATTTTGGTATTTATCCAGTTATTTTAATAATGAGAAAGAATGCTTAGGAGAGGGGTACAGAAAACTTTGAATGTAAAAGAGAGGAATCTTAGGCACAAGTAATCCTAGGTTGCGTTGAAAACAGTGGTGTTGATTTAATTTGGTTCTAGTGCTGATATACGAATGATATAAACAGAAATCGAAATTATATAATTAATATTATTTACCTTGTGATAAAATAAGAAGAACGGTATGCTAGGTATTATTGCTAGATGTATTTGTTGTCTGTGCAAAATTAACAGAATGCCATAGGTATTCTATTTTGTGTGATTTATTCAAGGCCTTCGATTGCGTTTAGCATTAGACTCTTCTGCTAAAATTAGGTTATTATAGTGTAAAAGGCAATGAGTTTAGTAAGGAGTTTCGCGAAGTTACGTATTAATGATTATAAGTCGTCTTGATTTTAATATTGTGGGTGTCCCACAGGGTTCAATACTAAAGCCTTTTCTATTGTTTTTAATACTAATTTCTGTTAAAATTTCTATAAAAAAAATAGACTAAACCTATTTTACATTTTGTTACATTGTGCTATGTGTACTTGATTCACTTTTTATGTTTAATCGAAAGTAAAAATATTTATTTTGGTATTTTTTGACAATTTGGACATTCTTTGCGATTTTAAAACCTGTGTTTATATGTTACAGTTTCACACGATCCGATCAACTCAATCGCCACGTCAAAATACACAGTAATAAAAAATCTCTCAAGTGTCCGAATTGTGGGAAAGGATTCCACAGGAGGGATCACTTGAAAAAGCATATAAAGTGGGTCCACAATGATGAGGTATCTATATACATTCATTTTTGTAATATTGTAAATGAAAGCTAAATCTTATTTTCTTAATATAGTTCTAGCTAACACCAACACATAAAATATACAGACAATGTCTTCATCTCTTAAGGGGCTAATAGGATATTTAAAATTGGAAGAAAAAGGATGAACAACAACCAACTACCGCCTAATACCAATATTAAAGGCCTATCGTCCTTCTGCCCTTATCCCACTCTTGTGGCTTTAATATCGGTACGCCGTGTGGTATCCGGCTGAGTAGAATAGACCACCCTCATTTCTTACCGAGGTGTCGCATATGACGACTGAGGTAAGTCGACCTTCCTTGTGGTATCCGGCTGAGTAGAGCGGATCACCCTCGTTTCTTACCTAGTTATCATAAAATACGACTAAGGAAAGTTGACGTCAGGCAGGCGGCCAGTCGTAAAATACGAAGCCAAATCATGTGAAAAACATGTTTATAACATGTTGTTCCGACCCCACTTAAAGCGGGATAAGGGCAGGAGAATGATGAGAAAAATTCAATTTAATTCCAATATTATGTAGCAAACAAGGCAGTAAAAATTTTTTTTGGTACCGATCATATGACCTTTATTTTAGTTACCTAAATACCTCAGCACCCTCTATAATAATACTGTTAATTCAACAAAGTATTTTAGCCATGGGATTATTTTACGATTTAAAAAAATACATGATTTATAGAGATCAATGACCGTACCGTATAACGACACATGAATAAAAACTAATGAGAATATTATTTTGCTATGATCCGCGATAAATATTTATCCCGCGATAATATTTATCCGCGATAATTTTTATATTATATGATTAATAATTATCGAGGATAATAGCAAAATAATATTCTCATTAGTTTTGTATCATGGACCTCCGCAAAATAACGCCTAATTCTATAAAAGACATGAAACGAAAAATAACCACGAACCAAAAGTAATGGATGCCACTAGTAATTAAATAATGTTGCACTTTTAGGAAAACGAATTAGAACTTACCGGTAAAAGAAAGAGAAAGCGAAAAAGAACTGCTTCTATCCCAATGAAGAATGATACTGACAGCGATGATTCGGTGATAGGAGTGCATGAAGATAGCAAAGGATCAGCAGGTGATCCAAGAATAAAGAACGCAGAAGAAACTGTAGAATCTATAATACATAACGATGAAGAATATGTACAATCTATAAAAAAGAACAAAGAAGAAAATGTAGAATCTCTAATAAAGAACAAAGAAGGAAATGTAGAATCTATAATAAAGAACGTTGAAGAAAATGTACAATCTATAATAACGAAGGAAGTGGAAAATGTAGAATCTATAATAGAGATCGACGAAGAAAATGTACAATCTATAATAAAGAAGGAAGAGGAAAATGTAGAAGTTATAAAGAAAGAGTTTGATGTGCAAATAAAAGTAGAAAATATAGATAGTTTATCAATGGACAGTGAATCAAGTGGGGAAGGTAACATAATAGAACAATTGAAAAGTGAAAATACATTTCTCAAAGGTCTTTTGGAGAGGTATAAAAAGTTTAATGCATTGTAGAAAGTAAATTATATAATAATATTATATAATTTACTTTAAATTATATACTTTATTATATACTTTAAATTATATAATAATATTATATAATTTACTTTACGATTTAATAATCGCTCAGTATTAATGTTGCTTCACCTTCGTGGAAATCAGTGTATTAGATTGAAATTTTAAGCATTAATAATCCTCTTTATTCCACTCTAAGTGGGGACGGCACAATATGTTATAAACATGCTGTCACATGATTTGGCTGCGTTTTTACGACCGGCCGCCTGCTTGACGTCAACTTACCTTAGTCGTGGTAGTCTATTCTACTTTACCGGATACCACACGGTGGGTCAACTTACCTTAGTCGCCTTTTACGACACCTCGGTAAGGAATGAGGATGGTCTATTCTACTCAGCCGGATACCACACGCTGGGTCAACTTACTTTAGACGCCTTTTACGACACCTCGGTAAGAAATGAGGGTGCTCTATTCTATTCAGCCGGAAACCACACGGCTATGAAATTTTAAACATATAGGTAGTTATTGTGAGTTAACCATAAGAGATAGAGACATGCTGTCGCGGACTTTTTTGTAATATTTTTGTAGATCTTTAATTCTCTACTACGTCACTTGAGTGTATCTCTATTGGTATTCGCTGCGCACGTGGCTAAAGCTCTCAGATGGCGTGTTATTTTTAGAACTCCGTAACCTTCTCAACAAAATTTACATAAATCCCGTAATCCACTATTAACTTAAACCTTCCGGAAGAAATTTACTATTTTTTAATAAAAACTGTACACAAATCCGTTCAGTAAATTTAGAGAAATTCGATTACATACAGACAGACAGCTTTTGGGGACTTTCTTTTATAATATGTATAGAAGACTAGCTTTTACCCGCAACTTCGTTCGCGTAGACTGTTGTCGAGTGATAGCTTGACAATAGATGGCGCTTTTGATTGTCCTCCTATTCCTGTTGAATTAACAGAATTTCTGTAGCCTATATGTTACCCCGATGTATAAGGAATAAATGTGCCAAATTTCATCGATATTGGTTCAGCGGATTCGTCGTGTAAGAGTAACATACATACCAAACTCAGAAACTTTTGCATTTATAATATTAGTAGGATTATTAGTAAACAAATAATAGAGAATTTTAAAGTAACGCCCTATTTGTGAAATAATGAAGAAAGTGTTTTCAATTTTAAAATTTCCTATATAATAATTATGTCTCAAAAACGGTAACTTAAATAAAGATAAAAAAGTGTTGATGCTATTTCATAGATAATTTTATGATCTATAAGTATTGTCTGTGGTAAATTTATGATTAGACGTTTCGCTCGTTTTTAACTTTGTTCTGAAGTATTTTTTTTTCCAAGTATTGGAACGATGGAAAATGTTGAAATATTATTTTCTATTATGTTTTGAACGATTCTTCTTATTTTCAAGTTTATTTAAATTTATGTACTTTCACTCTTATTTTTTGGTCTATTTGGACTGGATTCAACCTATAACTGTTATATCGCATAACTCTTTATATAACTTTTTATAACTTTGTATAAAGTTGTCTTTGTTGGTTGTGTCTTGCAAAGCTCTAAAGACGGATTAAAAATGTTCTTTTAAATTAAGAGTATATTGTTGTTATTTGTCTTTGTTGCGAATTGTTACCCGTTTTATATTTTTAAGGCTAAATTTGTTATTACTTTAGTTTCATATTTTATTTACACAATGTTTTCTCATAAAATATTGTATTATACTTGTGATATTAAAAGATAGATACGAATAATATATAATATTTAAATAGTATAAGCCACATATTCACTGATTGGCGGATTAAAATAGGTCGTTTTAAATCCTGCATAGTACACGTGATATAGAATACTATTATTGATGTCAGTTATTAATTCTTTCCGAAGTTTAAGATTCCTTAATTACTAGTTTTAATATTAAAAGTTAGAATATCATTCATCTCAAAATATAAAAACGCCTAACCCTACAATATAAAAACCCTATAAAATAGTTCACATAAGAAATAAAATACCTTAAATATTTTAAATGGTCAAACAATTAGAAACTAACTAAATAAGCACTTAAACAGATTATATAGTTATTATATTTTTAAAATAATAAATATTTAAGTACCTAAAGTACGTTTATTAATAAGTATTAATATTATATACGAATATGGTGCGTTAATTTTTATTTATTTTTTTATAAAAATCAAAAAATATATATCATTTGTCACAGACACATAATTCGATTTTTTGCGACCTTTCCAAAGGCGATTTAGATTATATAGTCTATAGTAAATGATTAAAGTACATTCCGTTTTTTAAATTGTAGGAATGTATATTTAAAAAAAAAAGTTATTGTTGTACAATAAACTCCAATTATCCGAATTAATGGGGACCGGGATGCATTCGGATAATCGGATTTTTTAAAAAAAATTGCCATTGGAGAGAATAAAAGCTACGTTTTGATATTGCACTATTTTTTTATTGAATTAAATGAAAAAAACATGAAATTTTCACATGTTTCAAAGAGTAGCGCCCTCGAGCAAGGTCAAAAGCACACTGGCTAATCAAAACAAACAATGACAGATGCGCCGTGACTGCAATGCGCCGGAACTTGTCTTAACTTGCCGTTGTGCCTACACTGACTTCCCCCCGCGTGTGTAGGCACAACGGCAAGTTAAGACAAGTCAAGTCAAGACTTGACGCGCAAACACTGTTTTTTGTGATTCGGATAATCGGCGATTCGGATAGTCGGAGTTCGGATAATTGGAGTTTTACTGTATATAGATTGTTAAATAAGCCGAAAACTGTGTTAATTATGTTGCAAGTTTGTTTTTTTCTAATAAATGGAGATATTTAAAACTTTTTGTTTTTATTTTTAAATGCAATGATCGCGGCTAACTGCTACATATTAGGAATATAAAAAATAATCTCAAGGCATTATTAATCAACTAAGACTTTCCCCATAACTTACATTACGACGAAATTAGATTTATATCATAGACATACCAGAGACATAAATCACAAAAAGCTTGTGATTCCTGTGTGACTCAGTAGAGTTAGCAACTTATTCGATAGTGTAACAACGCCGCCTTGTCGTTACTGCAAGCAAGCAAGCAAGCCATGACGTCACATCTTCCCACAGCCTTTCGCGCCATTTTGACGTGGGAGATGTGACAGCCGCTGTCATTAGCAGCTAGCCCGCGGATAGCGAATGAGAGTTTGCTTTGATTTCATTTTAGCATTTTTTATGAAAAGAAAAAGAAAAACTGATTTAGAATACTTCTTTTATTAATATAAATAGTTTAGTTACGATAGTCTCGATATTCGCTTCTACAATAAAATCCCGCAATCCATACTAGGTCTAGTAGACTGGCCAGTCTACAAGTCAATTTATATTTATTTATTTATATTACAAAGTTGATTATTTGGATGATAAAAATGCCTGGATTTGAAAATCCTTTCAGCTTCATACAAGACTGCGGTTTGATAATGTAAAATTGAAAATGTTTAAAAGATTGACCGCCGAGTTTCTTTCTGGTTCTTCTCGGTAAGAGCAACATTCCCAACCAGTTGTAGCTTCATTAATCATATTGATCCTTGATGATTCAAAAGTGATTGAAAGAGATTATTTGAATAAAGATTATTTTGATTTGATTTCATTTGACCTTACGTTAGGTTATTAATATAAAAAAAGTGACGGCGTGTTACTATCCCACTGCTGGACATAGGCCTCCTCTCTCCGTTTTTGGAGAGAAGAATTGGAGCTAAGACCTACCACGCTGCTCCAATGCGGATTGGTAGGTTACACTTATCCCTAGAATTCTCTAGAGATATGTCGGTTTCATCACGATGTCTTCCGTTACCGAAAAGCGTATGATAAATTGCAATTATCAATTGTTACAACATGTTTTTAATAAATACAACCTCCTTTATAGAGTTGCTCAATATGAGAAAGCATTGTGGCTGTCATATATGTGTCATTGAGTTGTAGCGACAGAGTAAATGAGTTGACTTTGGGTAAATTGCTTTTTATTTATTGAATAAGAATAAAGGAGAAATATCGTCGCTTGTTATATAATTATAAGTTTTTAAAGTCATTTGTATACTTACCTAATCAACGTATTTTTGAAATCCGCAAAATAAAATTTTGACGCTGCGGTAAACGCAATTTGAGCGAAACCGTCTAAGCCACAATGGCGTAGGGTCAATGAACGCCATTTTCCGTGTCGCCACGTCTAATGGCCGCCCATCATCGCAGCCGTGAAATCATAATGCCGACCGATGCTCACAATGTAATGCTCTAATTTCCTATTTTCTCCGGCGACTCGGCGATTTTTAATCGATTAGCGGTAATAATCGGCCTTTTAAAGTGGAAGCTACGTCTATGCTTCTCAAATTTCCACTATGTATCAACAGAATTTAAAATTCGAATGACAGATTTTTCAGCATTAAAATCATCAACTGTCATATATATCATATATGTATGTCAGTAGGTACAATTTTATGAGTATGGTACATTTGAATCCATGCCCTGTCGTATCCGGGTGAGTAGAATAGATCACCATCATTTTTTACCGAGGTGTCGTTAGATAAGTTAAGTAAGGTCTAATGTAAAGTCTAAGGTAAGTTGATGTCAGGTAGGCGGGGGTCGTAAAATACGTCGCTCGGCAAAACATGTTACAAACATGTTGTCACATGATTTGGCTGGGTATTTTACGACCGCCCGCCTGCCTGTCGTCAATTTTCCTTAGTCGTATTTTACGACACATCGGTGAGAAAGAGGGTGGTCTATTCTACTCAAAACCGCATACCACACGGGTGGGTCAACTTACCTTGGTCGCCTTTTACGATACCGCAGTAAGAAATGAGGGTGGTCTATTCTACTCAGCCGAATACGGCATTGAATTAGTATAACTATAGATATAACTTGTATATTTTCGTTATCAATAAATAATTACATACTCTAACTCTCATACTCTACATAATGGGATGGAAATTTTGCGTGATTAATCTCTAATGCGTGATTAAGTGTTTAATCAATCATTTACTCAGTCAATAAATTACTGCAGGTAAGTCAACTAACCAGTTGGTTAATAAAGTCCATCAAAACATCTCTTTGGAGCAGATAAATTATCAGAGTATGGTGGCAATAGTGATAGCGATCAGTAAGTAAAGCAAGAAAGCTAAACGCTCCGCCGCCCCCGTCACAGCGAGCAGACTTCTAATGAAAGATGGATTATCAATTTTAATTGCATTTAACCGGCTAATTACATACATTGTAATGTACTTTACTTGTTTAGTTACTATGCATGTTTTTCTATCATATCAACAATGTTACTCTAGTTTGAATTTTAAATTTAATTATAAATTTAATTATAGATATCAAATTATTTCAAACAAAACGAGGCAATTTTAATTAAATAGGCAACTTTTATTTTTATTTAATGACATTTCTTTCAGTGCAATATTACTTTGTCTTTCTTCATGACGTAAAAGGCAACTAAGGTGAAATGACCCGCCGTGTGGTACCCCGCTAAACAGACTAGACCACTCTTTTGAGTGTTCACTGAGAGTTTTGTGTTTTGAGAGTTCACTCATTCTTTTGAGGTGTCGCAAAAGCTGACTAAGGTAAATTGACGTCAGGCAGGCAGCCGGTTGTAGTGGTAGCGACTTGCCTAAGCCCATCGTTTGCGGACCTGTCAGGGGACCTTCGGACGTTCCGAACGGGGTATATCGGACGTCTGGCTTACAGGTCCCCGAGGCGGTCGGTGCATCTGGTGCTCCCGATGCACTGGTTAGCGGAGGGGGGCTTCTCTTTCGAGGGGTCCCTACTCGGAGGAGGTGTTCTCTGGGATCAGAGCTGTCGGCGGGGATGGGGGCAATATGTACAACGATACCCTGTCCTTGCCATCGGCAGTGTGGTGGAGCACACAGGTCATTTTAGTCGGTGCGAGTCCGATATAACCATCGCCTGTCCCCATCGGGCGGCGGTACCCATAAGGGGTTTTTTCTGTAAAAAAAAGGCAGCCGGTTGTAAAATACGTAGCCAAATCATGTGACAACATGTTTATAATATGTTGTGTTGACCCCAGTTAGAGTGGGCACATTGCCGTTCTGTTCAAATTATTTTTAATCTGTAATTCTTACACTATAAAAAAATGTTATAATTAGATTGTTAAATATCGGTAAAGTCATCAAGTTTTTTTATTAGAGATTATGACTTGCTGCTTCGTACAAATTGGATATAAAATTCAATCCCATGCCACCCACGTGATGTGTTACGCTAAAATTGAAACATACGTATTAATTAACTTTCTTAATACAAGAAAGCGTGAAATAAGAAATGGATTGGAAATTTCATATAACCATTTTTGGGTATATATCAAACCTATTTTGAAAACCCAAATTTACTACCAATGCTGCAAGGAAAAGTAGATAAGTGAGCGTAAAACAGCATAACTTGTTTATTTCTCCTATTTTCAAAGCAAATGTCATATGATGGTATCCGGCTGAGTTGAATAAACCACCCTCATTTCTTAATGAGGTGTCGTGAAATGCGACTAAGGTAAGTCAACCGGCCGTGTGGTATCCGGCTGAATAGAATAGAACATTCAAGTATTTACCGGTCGACCTTGTACGACCGGCCGCCTGCCTGACGTCAACTTACCTTAGTCGTATTTTACGACCCCTCGGTAAGAAAGAGGGTGGTCTATTTTACTAAACCGGATACCACACGTTGGGTCGACTTACCTATAGTCGCCTTTTACGACACCTCGGTAAGAAATGAGGTTGGTCAATTCTACACAGCCGGATACCACACGGCGGGTCGACTTACCTTATTCGCCTTTTACGACACCTCGGTAAGAAATGAGGCAGCTTCTTTACTTACTTTAATGATGTTGGAGATCCGTATAAATAATTCTTGATATAAACTAAAAAAAAGTTATATTAGACAAAAAAGTAAGTTTTTAATAGATACGGGTATTTTATTCTCGGGCAGGTGTCTTGCATACCCCACCTGCCCATTGCCCTGGATGTCATGCACCTTTACGAAGCCGTAACCAGAAAGGTATGTAATAGGGATTCAAAATTAGTTATTTGTGACAGATTTTCACTCTCACCTTATGATAAATGACGTAGTATTTGATGGAACTCGACAACCGTACAATTTTAATATTTTTACGAAATATTAATATCAACATTAATTATCATCCTCCTGCCCTTATCCACACCTTACCTTACCTTATCCCACTCTAAGTAGGGTTAGCACAACATGTTATAAACATGTTATCACATGATGTTACGTATTTTACTACCGGCCACCTTCCTGACATCAAGTTAACTTTGGTAAGAAAAAGGGTGGTCTATTCTACTCAGCCGGATACCACACAGCGGGTAAACTTACCTTTAGTCGCATTTTATACCACCTCGGTAAGAAATAAGAGTGGTCTATTCTACTAAGCCGGATACCACATGGCGGATTGACTTTACGATATCTTGATAAAAAATTAGGGTGGTCTATTCTACTCAGCCGGATACTACATGGCGGGTCGACTTTACGACACCTATATAAGAAATGAGGATGGTCTATTCTACTTAGCCGGATACACCACGGTGTGTCGACTTTACCGGTCACCTGTGCGAAATTGGAGCTAGTATTTTAATAAAATTACCTTATCATGCAAGTAGTATTTTTTTAAATATTTTTTATCTATCTATCTATTTTATATATATATTATCTTTATTCAAATTAAAAATAGCGAAGAATGGGCAAGTGTGGGCAAAGTTACTGTCCTCCACTACACACATGCACGGCCATGCACCTTACATTTTCCACGACGGATGCGCGCGCGCCGGCGCGTGGCAGGTCGTCGGCTTCTTCACGCGCCGCTTCCTAAAATATAGGATACATAAATATTTTGACAAAACGGGACAATACTGTATTATTTTACAAAATTATAATAAAATTTTATACATAAAAGCTTTTAATAATAAGTAAAAAAGTACGTAAGTAGCGGCCTGTTACTATCGCACTGCTGAGAATAGGCCTCTTCTCTCCGTTTTTAAGAGAAGGATTGGAACGTAATATACATCTTTCAAATTGTTTCACATTGAAAAATTGTTTAATATCATCATTATCTGTTATAAACAAAAGTAAAGTAGCGGCTTATTACTTTCTCATTGCTGGGCAGAGGCCTCTTCTCTTCGTTTTTGGAGAGAAGGATTGGAGCTAAGATCTACCACGCTGCTCCAATGCGGATTGGTACGTCACACATATCTCCAGAATTCTCTAGAGATATGCAGGTTTCCTCACGATGTTTTCCTTCACATAATCGTGGACGCATCAGCGTGTGATAAATTCCAATTATCAATTAGATACATAAGTGTTAACAGAAAAATCTCATTGGTGTCCGCTCGGCTTTGAACCCGTAAGGTCCTCGAAAGAGTCGCACGGTGTTACCGATGGGCTATCAGAGCTTTAGAGCTCATCTGTAATAATATGATATTTAAATATTGTAAATATACTTTATTTCATACTAGCTTTTACCCGCAACTTCGTTTGCGTGGACTGTTGTCGCGTGATAGGTTGAAAAGATGGCACTTTTCACGGGGAATATAGCAAAATAATTCTATTGTAACTTCTGTACTATGGAATTCCGCAAAATAACGCCTGCTTCGATAAAGCATCCCTAAAATAAATAATATTAAATATACCTATGGGACTCTTATACACACGATCGTCCGTCCCCAAAGTAAGTAACTTAATACTTGTAGTATGGTAGACAGACAACTGGTGAATATATACTTATATAATTTTTAAATACGTACTTAAATACAAATATACACCAGACCCGAAGACCAACAAATTCATTTATAGAATTTTTTATTTTATTTTATTAAGGTAGATTACATTTATTCCCAGACCGTCCTGTTATATGAATTACGACGGTCACTCTACTATAAGATCCACATTACGACCATTACTCTGAACTTATGATATCAAACATTATTTCTGGAAGGCTCTGGCTTAAATAATTACTGACTATGACGTTTTAAATTATAAGTGCAGGTAATAAGAGTAACTATTTAACAAAATAGCAGGTTTGTCTATAAAATATGGTAGAATTGTAACATTTTTATTTATTTATTACTAAACTTTAACAATCTAGCTAATTAATCTATATTAATATATAAAGCTTAAGAGTTTGATTGTTTGAAAGCGCTAATCTCAGGAACACTGGATCGATTTGAAAAATTCTTTGAGTGTAAGATAGTCCATTACCGAGGAAGGCTATAGGCTATATAACATCACGCTAAGATCAATAGTAGAGGAGTAGCAACGAAAACTTTAAAGCTTTCCTTGGGTGCGCTAAGTAAACGGTGAAAGTTATGCAAAAATCATGAATTACGAAATTGTTCCCCTCTAGAAGATCTAAATAAAAGTCCGCGACAGCATATGTCTAGCTTTTAAGATTAACCCACTTTAAGCATTTTTATGGTTATCAAAATATAGTATTACAGTTTTAATATCACGCGGGCGGAGCCCGCTAGCTAGTGCTATATAATTGCTAGTGGTATATAATTTTACACCTGCTGACAATTACTGTTAATGCTTGTTACCAATGCAGTCAGTTTAGCGTGGCAAAGCTTATAACTTAGAGGGGATTTTACAAAACGATTAATTTGTAAATGTCATAGGTTTCCCATTATTTCGTTTCCTGGTACATTTTTTCGCATAGAAAAACGATAAGGATATTAAAAATGGCTGGCTTCAGATACTCCCAAAGTCCATCGTAAGATGACACTGCTTTCCCAAGATCACATAACTTTTTTTTTATTAAGTGGTACGTAAATTCAACGTCAATGTACTGTGCCGTCGATGTAAACTTTTGAAACTCTCATTAATTTCATGCGAATTCACCTGTTTTAGTTCGAAAAGTATATATATTTTGGCAAAGGACAGAATATAAATGAGTAAGTAAATAAGGGTAACGTTGCCAGTATTTTAGGAACTTTACCACATTGCAATGGAATCGATTGTTTTGACTCGAAATCAAATCAAAATAATCTTTATACAAATAAGCTCTTTCAAGCACTTTGAATCATCAAGGATCAATATGATTATTTAAATTTGTAAAAAAATATTATTATTTAAATGCTTGTTTTTATAAAATCGTTTAGTTTAATTTAGTAAATTGTTTATATAGTGTATATTATATAGTACTAGCGAACTGCCCCTGCTTCGCACGGGTATAAAATATATATCCCATGTCAGTCAGTGTAAAAAAAATGATTAAAATCAATCCAGTAGTTTTGATTTATTCATTACTGCCCGTGGCCCGCAAGCGTTAAATTTGGAGAAAAACAATTTCCTTTCCCTATACCAAGAAGATGTCCTGCTATCTTTGGAATATCTAAATTCATATAATACATTTTTACTTATTTACTTTTACATTTTCCCTATGTATTTTATTTTTACAATTAATTACAGAATGTCTTTCAACAAACTCTTCAAAGAGCGACTTAGCTGCTAAAGTCGAAGTGTTACAGGGGCGAAGCGCGGCGTCCTCACGGCATTTTAAATCTGTAATATCTCCGAAAATGTTCACTTAAATTACATGTTGTAAACGGCCATATTGATCTATATTAAATCAACAATTTATTTAAGGTACTTAATTGGATAAGGATTAATGCTGTATTGTATAAAAATTGCTTCAAAAATAAGGCATTATTTTTCGTACAATGCAAGTTAATGTAACTTTATTTAGTTAATTAACTTATTAGTTATGTAATTTTATTACCCCGTATTACACTTCTTGTCTGTTTCCTCCGGATCCGGATAAGTCCGTCCGTCCATCTTTGTACATGTGCTATTTTTTTGCTTTCTCTTTAACAATATGTATTTTCAATAAAGTAATAAATAAATAAAGTATTTATAATTGTTTGTGTAAAATGCTAACATATTTGTCGCGTTCTGAATAAAACATACTTTGTCGTAATCCAGATTCTTCGTACAACAGATTCATTCTAAAATAAGGCATTATTTTTCGTAAAAAGTAAATGACAGAAAATTCTATTATGGGTTATCCATAAGAGATAGACAGACCTTTTCAAGGTGTACAAATACTTAGTACATCATTTTGATAAATCTCGTAGGGTTTAGCCTGCGTTTGCAATGTAAGCGGAAAAAAATGTAATTATTTACAGAAACCTCAAAAATTACAGTATTTTTCTACTCCGTATTGAATGTTATTATACATACAAACCTACCTCTGGAATCACTCTATCTATTTAAAAAAAACCGCATCAAAATCTGTTGCATAGTTTTAAAGTTTTATGCATGCATATGGATATATGGACAAACAAATAATGCGACTTTGTTTTATAATATGTAGTTATTATGTTTACTGTCAAAATAGTAATTATCCTCCTTTCTTTAATATTTAAATGAGTTAATCTTGTATGTATAGATAAATATATTTTCTGGATCTCGGAAATGGTTCCAACAATTTTCCTGAATTTCAGCATGTAGGGGGATTTGGGTGAGAAAAAACGATCTAGCTAGGTTTTATTAAAAAAATCTCATTTCATCCCTGTTTTAGGGCATTAAAAAAATAATAACATTTACATTGAATTGAATACTATTTTTGCCACAAATTGTCAAGTCAGGCGTAGCTCATTCGGGGAAAGGGCACCAAAAATGAAAATACCTAGGATCGAGCCCCACCTCCCAATAATTTTTTATCTTTTTTTTGAAGTCTCGTTTTTTTATTTTGGAAAAAATTACCAAGCAAGGCTCGGGTCATCTAGGTACTTATATTAATACTTGTTTCAGTATACCTGAACAAGATCGCAGATACCGCTATTATAAATCATAATTTAAAGAAATAATTGTGATTAAAGAAACTTAGAAAATAAACGTTTAATTAGGCTCTATTAGAATACCACAAAGGTTACATGACTAGGTGACCTTTCAACCCCTTTTTTATTATAACAACTGACCTTTATAGGGTTAAAAACTAACCACCTGCTAACATTCACAGTAAAAACCTGTGATGTTTTAAATGCTAACAACCTGTGCGGGTTGATCACACCATAGAGTTATTAAACTAGAGTAGGGTATAAGTAATGAAAATATTATTTTGCTATATATAATCCGCGATAAAACAAAATATATGTAATATTAAATGTAGAGTGTACAATATTCTCTACCTGATACATGTTGAATTTGTGAAAACTCATGCACTAACACATTACATGAGCACTGCACACATTCACTACCACAATATCAACATTTGTTTTGCCCTGTAACCGAAGCATCGTCAGGAGATAGGCTCCACGAAAAAATCGCAAAGCGAAGTCTATCTCTTCTCGGTCACCCAGATACTTTATATTTAAATCAAAATCAAAATCAAAATAATATTTATTCAAAGAAGCTCTTTCAAGCACTTTTGAATCAAAATCCTAAAATGCCATTGATTTATCAATTTGCGGTTATCATAATCAATACATTCACCGACTGGCCCGTTGGCGCAGTGGGTAGTGACCCTGTCTTCAGCTCTATGGGTCGCGGGTTCGATTCCCGCCGAGGGCCAACATTTTCTATAAAATAATTTGTTCGTCTTTGAGCCTGGGTGTATATTTGTATTTAAGTATGTATTTAAAAATATATAAGTATATATTCACCAGTCTGTCTACCATAACACAAGTATTAAGTTATTTACTTTGAGGACGGTCGACCGTGTGTGTAAGTGTCCCATATATTTATTTATTCAAATTCGGTTCAAATTTTCACCTGTTACGGGAAAGCGGTGAGTGTTTCTAATTTAAAATAAACGATACTGCAGCTGCCGTTAGATTTTACAGGTGAGCAGTTTTACATATAATCGATTGCCTTTTCCAAGTTATTACTCGTAACGCCATAGAATATATGCATGATTGCTTCGGAAGACTATAAGATAATCAACAGAAAAACATAAATGTAGGGTATATAAGGAAATAATCAATTATTGACTTCTTCGATATAACAAACGTACAAAAGCAAAACTTCCGGTTTCGGTTTTTACTAAAAAACGAGCTTACCGGAAACCAGTTTATAGTAAAATAATTTCATTATTACTTTCGTGTTCGTCTTCCCGTGCGTCTCTTTCGAGAAGGTCTAGGGTTTAAACCCGGGGTAGGCACCAATGAGTTTTCTAGTAAAACTTATGTGTCTATATGATAATTGCAATTTATCACACGCTTTTCGGTGAAGGAAAACATCGTGAGGAAACTTGCATATCTCTAGAGAATTCTGGGGATGTGTGTAACCCACCAATTCGCATTGGAGCAGCGTGGTAGGTCTTAGCTCCAATCCTTCTCTCCAAAAAAAAAAAAACTGAGAGAAGAGGCCTATGCCCAGCAGTGGGATAGTAACAGGCCGTTACTTACTTACTTTTTTTTTCGTGTTCTAAGAGGCTCGGTCCATGAGGATATATTTGGGGTTAAACCACTATAAATAAATAATTATATGAGACACACACACGGTCGTCCGTCCCCAAAGTAAGTTAATACTTGTGTTATGGGTGACAGACAACTGGTGAATATATACATATATAATTGTTAAATACATACTAAAAATGTATTTAACAATTATATATGTATAAAAAAATGTTATATCTAAATTACTTACACGCTAGGACTATACAAATCATGGCCACGTGGAAGTGTCCTAAGAATTCTGGCAGTGTTTCCGCGCTGAATCGCTGATTCTTTGTGCGGAAAAGGAGCCAGCCCTCTTGTCACCTGAAGAGGCAATTAAACTTGGTGTTAAAACGGATATTTTTTTTGATATTTGACTCCATACATACATACTTACTTAAATACAATTATACACCCAGACTCGAAGACCAACAAATTGATTTATTAAAAAATGTTGGCCCTCGGCGTTAATCGAACTCGAGACCCGCGGAGTTGAACTCCAGCTGAACTCGAGATCCACAGAGCTGAAGGCAGTGTCACTGCCACAATCAGTTTGGTATTTACATAGCAGCACTCATTTTGCAGAGTATTAAAACCCTAAGACTGTTACGAGTTACTTACTATTCAAACATGTAATCCGGTAGAATTTAAATTGAATCTGAAAAATGATATTGGCTTACATGACTAGCAATCGTCAACGGCTGCGCCCGCGTGGAAAGGTTAGAACCGTAGTCTTTTGATAACTATAAAAATGGTTACAGTTGGTTAACCTTAAAAGCTAGACATATGCTGTTGCGGACTTTTATTTAGAACTTTTATAGGGGAACAATTTTGTAATACATGATTTTTTAATAACTATTACCGTTTACTCAGCGCACGCAAGGAAAGCTTTCAATTTTGTCGTTTTCGTACTATTTTTTATTGCTGCTTCTCCCCTATTCATCTTAGCGTGATGTTATATTCCTCAATAAATGGACTATCTTACACTGAAAGAATTTTTCAAAACAGTCCAGTAGTTACTGAGATTATTGCGTTCAAACAATCAAGCAAACTCTTCAGCTTTATGTTATTATAGATGTATAAAGCATCTAATTTCCAAAATGTTTAAACTTGAATTCGACACGCGAGAAGCAGAAGGTATTCGGTACCATTAGAGCGGCCAACGACCGCCGCCGTCATGGGCCAGCGGCCAGCACTCCTGCGCAACTCTTGACTTATGCGCTTTACGTAAAGTCTTCATGGAAATATTCAGTTTTTTGCTATAAACGAGTAACGTACTTATGCCAGTGTTATTGACTTGTAGGTAAAAAATCTTTTACTTAGGAATTTTAATCTATGGAAGGTTCAAGAAACATTGTCTAAGCCTATGGAATAATTAGCTTTACTGAGCTATTCAGGACCAAATAATTAAGCTTCTTCTGATTAAAATTAATAATTACAAAGAAACGTAATTATTTATTTATTACGTTTCTTTGTAATTATTAATTTTAATTAGTAGCCTTTGCCAGTGGCTTCGCCCGCGTGGAATTATTAAAACCGTACTATAGTATTTGATAATCATAAAGTGGGTTACCCTTAAAAGCTAGACCTATGCTGTCGCAGACATTTATTTAGAACTTTTAGAGGGGAATAATTGTGTAATACATGATTTTTGAATAACTTTCACCGTTTACTTAGCGCACGCAAGTAAAGCTTTAAATTTTGCCGTTTTCGTAATATTTTTGATTGCCGCTCCTCTCCTACTCATCTTAGCGTGATTTTATAGCCTATTGTTAGCCTATAACCTTCCTCGATAAATGGAGTATCTTACACTCAAAGAATTTTTCAAATCGGTCCAGTAGTTCCTTAGATCAGCCCGTTGCAAAAATTAAATAAAAAAAGAAACAAACTCTTCAGCTTTATATATAAGTATAAATAACTTAATTTTGTTATTATTACTTCTAAGTTAGGCATCTTCATTTAGGAATTTCATTTAAATGGAAATAATTATATGAAATATTTAAATTCAAAACGAAATGTGAAAAATTTGATACGGTGTGTGTATACGCCTGAATTGATAATTAGGACATATTAAATTGTTTTAGGCATCCATTTTTAATACCCTTACATTAATTATAACTTTACATTTTTGTTTATCTGTTTAATCAGTTAACTTTTTTTTTCTTAATTTAAAATTATTATGAACACATGAATCCAGCGTGTTTACAGCGGAAAATTTTAAGGTTTCAACGATTCAAAAATGTATTTAAATGCCGAATTTCAAGTATGATTTATGAACATAGGCAATAATAATGATATACTCGCTAAGACAAACCGCAAGCGGTTTAATGGCGTTTAATATTAGATTCTATATGTTGTTTGAAAATTAAAAATAAATAAATAAATTAATTAAAAAAAAACTCCTTTTTATAGCAAAAAGAAAATATATGTAATGCCAAATGTAGAATGTATTGTTCGTTTTGATACCTGACAATTAAAATTAAAATTATTTTTTATACAAATAAACTTGTAAACAAGTGCTTTTGAATCGTCAACACTACTGCTGGTTCGGAAAGCTGTTCCTTTTAATTAATAACAAATTAAAAAATTTATAATATAATAATAATGCGTAGCTGGTCGCAATTTAAATCCAAGCTTTCTTATCATCAACATAGTCTTTTTAATTGCTTTTTTGAACTTGTGTAAAGCCAAGTCGAAAATAGGTTGTGGAATTGTATTATAAAAATGTATACTGAAGCCCACAACCGATCTACGAACTTTCTGAAGCCGTATTATCCTGGGTATAAGTAATTTATTTCGGTTCTTGGTTTACTTATTACTAATATCACTTTTTTTTATTAAAAAGATGTATATTTTGTCTCACAAACACTATTGCGAAGCTACAGTAAGATATAATACAAGAGTACTTGGTTGGCCGAACCTTGCTCGGTAATTTTTTACAAAATAAAAAAAGAAACTTAAAAAAAAAAAGAAAAAATAATAGGGTAGGTGGGTTCGATCCTAGGTAATTTCATTTCTTTGCGACCACCCGTTCCCCGAATAAGCTACGCCGACTTGACATTTAATTAAATGTAAATTTTATTAACAAAAGTAATAATAAAATTATTTTGCTATAATCCGCGAAGAATTCTTTTCGGATTATAGCAAAATAATTTTATTATTACTTTTGTATTATGGATCTCCGCAAAGTAACGCCTAATTCTATAAATTATGTAAATTTTATTATTTTTTTAATAACAGAGGTAAAATGATATTTTTTTTAATAAAACCTAGCTAGATCGATTTTTCTCCCGCAAAATCTCCTGCATGCTGAATTTCAGGAAATTGTTGGAGCCGTTTCCGAGATTCCGAAAATATATATATAAATACATACAAGATTTACTCATTTAAATATTAAAGATATAATAATACAATATATCAGAGATGTGCAAATTACTGGCCCTCCACATTTGTGTATTTCCGGGACATTCATGCATTCAGACAATTTCTTTGCTCATTCACGATAGAATTTAGTACGTATCCGTAATACAGTCGTCACAACATAACCTCTATTCAAAAATGTGCACAGTAACGTCGTGATTGATCGCCGTGACCACAATCTCGGAAATAAGGCTGAGCATTCACAACCGCAAAACAACCATTAACGGAGGCGAATGCAAAGGAGCATTTAAGCCATTCGTTGGGCGTGAAGCCCTACATTCAGCCGATTTGATGATTGACCACAGATCTAATCTATTGAACAAGATCTTTATAACGAATATGAATATGCATCGACTTGACTGCACGCGCATATAATGTTAACATTTAAACGTCTTCATTGTATTGCGAGCCTAACGTTTTCAAGAACCTCAGAAACTACTGAATATATATTCATATTTTCATCAATAGATGAAGTGATTTATGAGAAAGGTTTATATAAGGTTTATATGTAGGTTTATAATTTATCATCAGTCTCCTGCCCTTATCCCCCTGTAAGTGGGGTCGATATAGAATGTTATAAACATTATGACGAAACATTACGACCAGCCGCCTGGCTGACGTCAACTTATTTAGACGCATTTTGTGAGGGTGGTTTATTCTACTCAGTCGGATACCTCACGGCGGGTTAACCTACTTTAGTTGCTCTTTTACGACACTTCGGTAAGAAATGAGGGTGGTCTATTCGATGCAGCCAGATACCACACGGCGGGTCATCTTACCTTAGTCGCTCTTTTACGACACCTCGTTAAGAAATGAGGGTGTTCTAGTCTACTCAGACGGGTACCATACGGGGAGTCAACTTATCTTAGTCGGTCTTTTAGGACACCTCGGTAAGAAATTAGGTAATAATCTTGTACACCGATATCAACCTGTCTCTTATCTTTATTACCTTAACGTAGGGGTTGTCTGTAAGAGATCACTTTTAGTGATAAGACCGCCCTTACACTCTTAAAGGTTCTTATTTCTCTTGTTTATGTCTATTTTTACCTGGTGTGCAATAAAGAGTTATTCATTCAAAAGTAATAATAAAATTATTTTGCTATAATCCGCGATGAAGTAAAATAGAAAATATATATATATTTGCGATTTTGGTCGTGGAGTCTATCTCCTGATGATGCTTCGGTTGCGGTGCGAAACGATTGTTGAGTTTGTGATAGTGAACGTATATAGTGCTTGTGTATTGTGGTGGCGGTGGTGGAGGTTTGTGCATGTGTTTTTAAGAATCCTGCATGTATCAGGTATGATAACCAATTGTCCGCTCTACATTTAGCATTATATATATTTTCTATTTTACTTCATCACGGATTATAGCAAAATAATTCTATTATTACTTTTTTATTATGGATCTCCGCAAAGTAACGCCTAATTCTATAAATTAGTTATTCACTCATTCAAATTAGGGTGGTCTATTCTACTCAGGCGGATAGTACACAGCGGATCAACAGACCAGAAGAATCGTACCCACAACCCACGAAGCTAAAGGCAGGATCAATAATATCTGCGCCAACGGGCTAGCCTAACATATAGATCGAATTCCATACATTTGTACAAGTAAAGCAATCTGAGGGCTAGACGGGGCAGTGCCAGGGCCCCCCAAGCTTTGGGGGCCCGTTTGAGCTTGAACACACGTTTTTCGGTGAAGGAACACGTCGTGAGAAGACCTGCATATCTCTAGAAAGTTCTAGAGACATGTATAACCTGCCAATCCACACCGGAGCAGAGAGCAGAAGAGGCCTGTTCCCAGCAGTGGGAGAGTATTAGGCCGCTACTTTACTTTTTTACATATATACAAGATTAACTCATTTAAATATTAAAGATGTGTATTGGTGAAGAACTCATAAATTATTGTAACTTATGCTCCATGCGTAAAGTTAACTGTACTTTATTACTATATTATAAAAAGTCGTCTTGTCTAGAGCGTGACGTGCATCCATCTAAGTGGAAATTATGATTTTATCTAAATTACTATAGCAGCGATTTAATAATCCGAGCAGTGGTTGAATGAAAAGTATATATGATGTGTAGGTTTTTTAAATATTTCGGTGCACAATAAATCTTTATATAGTTTCTTATTTATGTAAGCTTTTTCAATGTTAACTAACACAGTTATGTTAGCGCACACTATATACAATAACATGATATAATAGAAATACCACAATTCCCGTTACGAGATGCTCTTCTCTTGGAAAACGAACAAAGACTGAACTCCACTGAAACGTTTTATCAATAGGAAGACTCAACCGGAAACAACACGTCACAGTGTTGCCATTTTAATAAAAAAGGGCGCGAAACTGTTGTTTATGACTGTGTTACTGTAAAATACAAAGCGGAAGTCATTGGCGACAACATCAACGCTGACGTGGCCCACCGGTGGGTCACTCTTGACTGGTCAGTGGGGCGGCGTGACCAAGTCTCGTTACATTTGATGCAAGAAATGTGCGCTCAAATAAATACTACGTGAATACTGTTCCAATCTCGCATTTACCGCGTTCGAAACGATGAACTGTTGTGATGTATAGACTAACCGACTAAATTTTCTTAAGATATGCAGGTTTCCTCACAATGTTTTCCTTCACCGAAAAGCGTGTGATAAATTGCAATTATCAATTAGACACATAAACTTTAACAGAAAAACTCATTGGTGTCTGCCCGGGTTTGAACCCGTGATCTCCTTTAAAGAGTCACACGGTGTTACCGCTGGGCTACCACAGCTTGATAATATTAGTAGGAAATGTTTTTTCTTGAATTTGCAGACAAAGTTCCGAGCGAAAGCTAGTTTACTTTAACAATAAACTTACAAGCAGAGATATCATGCATTGCCGCTGAATATATTTACAGCGTAATCAAAATCTACATTAAGGATTAATGGCTGTCAGATCTGATTAGTTCAGTAACGGGAAGGATATAAAAGTTCGTGAAACATGACAGTCCAATATTGCCAGTTTATGGGCAAATAAAGATTAATAAAGTTCCCGGCTTTAGTGAGGATCCCTGATAACATTTTTAATGATGTAATCGAACGGTGGTCATGGTTTTTTAAAATATACGTACATGCTGTATTCGTGTCTACTTAAATGTTAAAATATCCTCAGTTAAACCCTCTGTAATTTACGATATTATATTCAATTAATTTTGTGTTTCTGTACTTCTTTTCTCTTTTGCTTTGATGTCAGCAAAACTCATTACAGATCATCACCACCCGAAGGGGACGAACGACGGGTATTTCAAACTCTCACCGATTAAAAAACCTCAATGCTCCACCTAACTGCTGGTGGCAGGGAAAGGTTACTGTTGTACACATTGCCCCCATCCCCGCCAGCAGCAACTCTGTACCCCAGAGAGTGCCAACTCTGGGTCGGAGCTTCTCTAGAAGTGGCCCCTCCCTCCGCTAATCGATGCATTGGGACATATTCAGATAGGCGTCCGATAAACCCAGTTCGGAAGGCCCCGAGGTTTCCGTTAGGGCTGCATACTATGTGCTTCGGTGAGACATCTGCGCTCCGCTCGCCTGCAGCGCATCGAATCAACGGAGTTGACTTCCCAAATCCACCCCTTGAAATAACATAGAAGTAGGCCGTCGCTGCCCATGATCTCTCCCCGTCCACCATGGCACGAACCACGATGGGAAAAAATAGTGATTGCATTTCATCTCTACGTTAACTTTAATTGAGCACAATTTGCTTAAAAGGGATATAAACCTTCAGGTATTCACAGAACATTACAAGGGGTCACTCTGTTATAATTTTGTTTTGAAATGAAGGTTTATAGCACAGTTTTGGTTGAGATTTTGCATGAGGTGAAGCAATGAACGTGGGGAACGTAGATTCAAGATCATATTGAATATCATCACTGGTAAAATAATATTAAATATTTTCAAACTGAGATTATCCCAATTCGCTCCGATCAGAGGTGCGACTACAGTTGGCAACACAGCTGGTTGCATTCTTCCGAAACATCGTCTTTATTGCTAAGAGAATAAGGATTTATCTCAGCCTGTTGTCTAGTGTACAAGCTAGCGTTTCTATCATAGAATCAATTCGTCGCGAAGTCGTCGCGCTGCGGCTAAGTTCGTTCAACCCAACTATGCTTAGGAGTTTTTGTTTCATCGTCAAGACTCATGAACATTGTAAGTTAATATTTTGAAGAGAGCTCTGGGGGATAATGTCAACGTATTATCTTTTACTCTATTCTATTCTTTTTAATCCTTCTCTACATCTTTATTTAAAGGAGCTTTTTAAATTTCGAGAATCTCACTATCTTTCCAATCTGCGATCTCAGCATCTTGATGATGACTTATAAAGCTGTAATTTTACAGGAAGGTATTGATTGTGTTCACATTCCGTCTCGTGTTTTGATACGGTTTCTGGTTTCTTTTACAGTACAAGTGAGATGCTTATCGTATTTGTCAATGAACTGTGCTGTAATGGAAACATCCGACAACGAGCATCCGAATCAAACGCGTTATGTGAGTATATACACGGGATTTCAAATGTTTTGCTACATGTTTTTTGTAGAAGTGTGACCGAAATTGACAGAGATATTTATCTTGATGGTAAAAGTGTCTTGAGTTGTAAAAGGCTAGAGTGATTGGTTGAAATATCTAGCGCCACGCTTTGAGATACCTCAATATATTTTTGTTGTGGATTTTATATGGATTTCTATATTAAATCTTCATTTATATTAAACATAGAGATTATACATAAAGTAGGAAGTAATGATAAACGTAAGATCCCAGATTTGACGTAGTCTGATAACCCATCATCATCCTTCTGCCCTTATCCCACTCTAAGTGGGGTCGGCACAACATATTATAAATATGTTGTCACATGGCTGCGTTTTTACGACTGGCCGCCTGCCTGACGTCAACTTACCTTAGTCGTATTTTACGACACCTCGGCAAGAAATAGGGTGGTCTATTCTACTAAACCGGATACCACACGGTGGGTGAACTTACCTTAATCGCCTTTTGCGACACTTCGGTAAGAAATGAGGGTGGTACTATTCTATTCAGCCGGATACCACACGGCTTACGTAGTCTGTTAACGCATGCGCAGATAAATATTAAGGGCAAGTTTTTACGAAAGACTTTTTACAAGAAAATTATGAGCGTTTTTTTATGCAATAATAAATTGATCTAACTTAATCCAATATTTATACAAAATTTATACGAAATTAACTTTATTAATTGATTTAAAAAATGGTCAGTCAATTATAATTTTTAAAATAATTCTTATTAGTATTATCATATAATAGTTGCATTTGTCCGCAGTTCAGTTATTTAATGACGTTAAAAATCTATTATTTATGCTAATTACTCTTATTAATAGACTGAGAATATTCTGTAATTTGTAATTTTTAAAATATTTCTTAAAAGGATTATAATAGAATAGTTTAATAATTTGCAAGTGGTATAAAAAGTTTACTTCTATTAAACTACACTTTTAAGAGCATAGACCCCGATAAGTGGCCAGTTAACGGTTTAAGTTAATAAAATTAAAACTTGCATTATCATGTACATTTCAAGTTCAAGTATAACATTTATTCGTAAAAAGATATATAGAAGTTGTTAGCGTAGTGGGTAGTGACGCTGTCTTCAGTTCCGCGGATGGCTGGTTCGATTTCCGCCGATTTTCCAGCATTTTCTATAAAATAATTTATTGTGGTATCCGGCTGAATAGAATAGACCACCCTCATTTCTTATTACGGTGTTGCAATAGGCCACTAAGGTAAGTTAACTCGCCGTGTAGTATCAGGCTAAGTAGAATAGACCACTCTCTCTTTCCGAGGTGTCTAAGGCGACTAAGGTAAGTAACCGCAGGATACGGCGGACCGCCGTATTCTCAAGCCAATTCGAATTCCAAATTCCTTAATTTTCTCTTACCACTTACGCGTATGGCGACCACGCATGAGACTAATTAATCTTTTTTTTTTAATCTTTATTGCACTATTAAAATATAAAATTACAAAAGGCGGACTTAACACTAAATTAAGCGTTCTCTACCAGATCAACCTTAGGGTCAAATGGAAAATTTAAATAAGTATTAGAAACATGTTGTAACAATATACATACAAGATTTTTTTATTTTTTTATTTACAGCAAAAATGTACAAGTTATATCTATCTTAAATTACTTACACGCTAGGACTATACAAATCATGCCCACGTGGAATGGTCCCAAGAATGCTGGCAGCGTTTCCGCGCTGAATCGCTAAGCTGATTCTTTGTGCGAAAAGGAGCCAGCCTTCTTGTCGCCGGAAGAGGCAATCAACCGAGGTGTTAAAACGGATAAATTTTTTTTGCACTTTGACTCCATGGCCCTAGGGTCTCGACTGCAAACGGCACAAATATATAACTCTCGATGAGAGATGCATACTTCCGCCGTTTGCCGGATTCGGCCATTTCCGCCCCAGCTCCAGGTCTTGACGCTGTTTCCCTAGACAAGATTAACTCATTTGAATATTAAAGATAATTTAAAAAACCATGAGTGTGAATGCGGCTTTTATTTAATAAAAGCCGCATTCAGTGGTTGATAAGTAATAGTTCACGGGCATCAATTAAGGATGATGATGTCACCACGATCGACATTATTGATGGTAGTGCATCTCATGGGAATGTGTCAGCCGCGTCGCGTGTGCCCATGAGTGATGACACGCGGCCATTATATTGGAAATATGCTGAGAATACGATCGCAGATTAAGTTGATGGATGAAGTCAGGATCGTTACCATTGTGCAGTACACCTGTTAATAAGTGGGCGTAGTTATAAGTAGATTAGCTGTTCTAGTAGCTTTGCCAGCATGGAAATCAGTGTCATTAAATATTTGCCAAATTGAAATTTTGAACATAAAAGTACTTAATTTTGTTATTATATAATATATACTAAATTAACTATTTACTAAACTAAAGTATTTTACAAAAAACAAGCATTTAATAAAAACTAAAAGAAATTAAAACTAAGTTGCGATGGATAAAGTTCATAAAACACTGGCAGCATTACCCCTTTGTATGACCAAACTTATTTGTTGGCCACGGTAGCTGCCAGCTCTGTTAATAAAAGTAGTTATTGTGAGTTAACCATAAGAGATAGAGACACGCTGTCGGGGACTTTTTTCTAGTAATTTTGTAGATTTACAATTCTTTAGTACATTATTATAGTGTATCTCTGCTGATTCATGCGGCGCATACGACTTAAATTCCCAGCAGGCGATCTTACAAACGCGCGATCAACACTATTTACGTTTCTCCGAAATGTAAAAAGTGTTGAATTTCGACCTTTTTAATGCACTTTAGACAAAAGAAATAGACAACATAAATGTAAAAAAAATCATAACTTGAGTTACTTAGCAATAAAGGTGTAGGAATATATTAGGTTATTTTTGTAACAGATTCATTCAAGCATGCAGGTTTAAGAAGGTGTAAGATGTGGAAGGACATTACAAGGATCCCACGGTACAACATCACGTAAGCCAATCTTGGAATCTAATCTATAAGTTCGACACCGGTATTGCAACTATGACGAAACCTAGCTATTAAGGTGATCCTCATATAATGAGTTATCGACGATAACTAAAATGACAATTTTTGTGCCCTATTTCATTATCGCTGCTTCACTTGACATTCAGTTATATTGAAAATGAATTTATACAATTTAAAATTTTCAAAATAAATAGTTAAACTAATTTTCTCTTTTCGAAGCATCATCAGTTACATAATCAGTGTTTTTTGTATCCTTTTTATATCTTAGTATGAATGTTTGTTATTTTTGTAAATGTTGTAGCCGTCTTTAATTAATATAGCATTTAGTTTCTATTTTTAAGGTATCATGTAACTTTTCAACATGTTAATAATGTATATATTGTTGATGGCCTAATAAAAAAAAAATAAAAAAATCATTTTCAGTATACAAGTTATCTGTGGTTCAAAGGACCGACGATGACTATCCATTTTAAAATATATACTCATATATATTAAAAAATTATCAACCTATCACGCGACAACAAATAACGAGAACGACGTCGCGGGTAAAAGCTATTTACATAAGTTGTATATGTAGGGCTTTATTTATGATAGATGTGCGGTTTCGCAAACGATTTCCGCGTAAAATTCTAGCTACACGTATTAGTTTGCCCTATTTTTTTCTCTTCTTCGAATTAATTTTATTCAGAATTCTATTGTTTTATCTATCATGCATTTTTTGTCAACTAAACGTACTAGTGGAAAAAAATCAAGCAACAATAACAATTTTTTTACTAGTAGTTCATTGGACAGAATTTTCTTGTAGGCCTATGAGTAATGGCGTCAGTGACGTAGCTAGTTAACCAAGAGCACAGGAGCAAAAAAAAATAGGCCCCCAACCAAACTATATACATAAATTAAATAGTTAAATTTACCCTATTTATTATACTCTAGTTATTTTTTATTTTTTTAATTTACAAAAAAATTCTCTCAAAAATTCTCTCTCTAAATAATAAATCTAAATAATAAATAAATCTCTTGTTGTTATCACGAATGCAAATATTAATCTAGGTACATAGTTTTTATTTTTCTTTCTTTTTATTACTCCGTATTACTCTTCTCCGATCCCTTGAGGGATAAGTCCGTCTTTGTACATGTGCTATTTTTTTCTTTCTCTTTAACAAAATGTATGTACAATAAATAAACTATTTATAATCGTTTGTTCCGTTTTCGTGGTCTTCTGAATGGATCGTACTTCAGATTTGTCGTAATCCAGATTACGTACACCAGATCCATCGTAATACTCCAAAATATAATTAAAAACCGAATATAAATTGTAACTGGAAATTTCATTTTTTCAAATAAATTACCGTTATTAGTGTCACGTTCTTGGAACGTGATTTATTTATAATCCGAATGTGGAAATATAGATAAATTAAGGGAATTATTAGTAAGGTAATTCTAATTCATAATGTTTGATATTTGCGTACCAACTTTTTTTTAACTATAAATTGTCTCACTTCGTAGGTTAGTTGGCTTACCTGGCTAGGCTAGCTGGCTTTCTGTCTTAAGGATAAGTTGACCTTTGTACACTTTTTTACCAATACGGTTTTTTTCCAACATTTTTTATGTTACATAAATAAATAAATCACATTTTTTTTATTAATTAAATTTATAGTTTCTCAGAGTCCAAGGGGCCCCCTGAATTTGGGCCCCCGGTCTCTGTCGCGCCTAGCCCTTTTGGTAGCTACTTTAATGCCACGGCGTTAATGAAAAAAATATGTTCACGTATTCACGCATCCTTATTACATTTTCAAATTAAAATGTTTATAATGAAGTTATTATTGGTTATTACGTAACAGCTTTATGAGAGGTGTTTATGAGATTGAGTGGTCGATTGAGATCACGGGATAAGGTGTTATAGTCTCGTACACTATTATTTGATGAGTGTTTCTCGCTACTTCATCTTTGATAGTCGGCGGATTCCTTTGGCTTACCGGCTCGTAAGGGGCGCCACAAGAGACGATGTTACTTTAATATTTATTTTTTATACATCATTCTCCTGCCCTTATCCCTCTTTAAGGAACTGTTTCACAAGTTACTGATAAAGTGTCGGATAGTTAGCCGACAAATAAACTAAGTAGCAGATAAATGTATCTAAAAAGAGACTAAAAAGTGAAAATTAAAAAAAAATAAAATCGCGGCCATTTTGGAATATGTATTTGCTATCAAACAAACAAAATCAGCAGACAAACAAAATAACAGCTACATGATCTACCTGTTAACTTATTAGGGACTTTGTGTTGTGCTGAATAGGCCCATCAGAAACCTGAGAAACGCTAAATTCCGAGATGTGTGACAGATATGTTGCGAATAAGCTAACTGACAGTTTGTTGGTAACGTAGGAAACAGGCCCTAAGTGTTTTAAAAATTTTGGTAAATGATTTGGCTATTTTACGACCGGCCGCCTGCCTGATGTCAATTGATCTTGGTCGGATACCACACGGCAGATAATTTTACCACGCTGCTTTAATGTG
Source organism: Morpho helenor (assembly GCA_029227775.1). Lineage (NCBI taxonomy): Eukaryota > Metazoa > Arthropoda > Insecta > Lepidoptera > Nymphalidae > Morpho > Morpho helenor. Next base: position 15,312,211 of record JARGCU010000025.1, read on the forward strand.
GAATGGTAGGCTACATATATCTCCAAAATTCTCAAATGTTATGTAGGTTACCTCTCGATGTTATCCTTTAACATAAAGCTGTTAAATTGCATTTATCAATTAGACACATAATAATATAATAAATTATTTATAATAATTATTTTATAATTTGTTTTGAATAATTTTATTATTACTTTAGTATTATGTATCTGCACAAAATTTCCGGTGACTTTTTAAATAGAAAGTTAACTTTTTCGTTTACACTTTCTAGTTTAGAAAAAGCAAAATTAACTAAAAATCGTTAAAGAACCGCAGAAACTGTTCAGCTTTAGGAAGTTTTTCGACAGTCGCAAAAAACATTAAACTTCTTTTAAACTTATCTACTTTAACGCAATGGAGAAAATGTTAAAAAAAGTGTTACGCGAGTGACTCCAAAGTTAATCGTCAAACCACTTTTATATTTCCATAATAAGGGAAAGGTGGACAGTTAGCTAAAATGTTCGATTAGATTTTTGTTTGGTTATATTGGGCTTTTGAGAAAGCTTTCATTATAAACAAAAATTATATTTGAAATATATACAATATATATTTGTATAATATAAAAGATATTTATTTATGACAGAATATTACGCTTGCACAGTTAATATCTATACTAACATATAAAGCTGAAGAGTTTGTTTGTTTGATTGTTTGGACGCGCTAATCTTAGGAATTACTGGACCGATTTGAAAAATTCTTTCAGTGTAAGTTAGTCCATTTATCGACAAAGTATAAGCTTATATAACATCACGCTAAGATGAATAAGAGTATTAAAAAATATTACGAAAAAGACAAAATTTAAAGTTTTCCTTGCGTGGTTTTTCACAAATCATGTATAACAAAATAGTACCCCTCTAAAAGTTCTAAATAAAAGTCCGGGACAGCATATGTCTAGATTTTAAGGTTAACCCACTTTAACCATTTTTATGGTTATCAAAATACTATAATAAAAGACAAAATTTAAAACTTTCCTTGCGTGCGCTGAGTAAACGGTAATAGTTATTAAAAAATCATGTATTACAAAAATGTTCCCCTGTAAAAGTTCTAAATAAAAGTCCGGGACAGCATATGTCTAGCTTTTAAGGTTAACCCACTTTAACCATTTTTTTGGTTATCAAAATACTATATTAAAGGACAAAATTTAAAGCTTTCCTTGCGTGCGCTGAGTAAACGGTAATAGTTATTAAAAAATCATGTATAACAAAAATGTTCCCCTGTAAAAGTTCTAAATAAAAGTCCGAGACAGCATATGTCTAGCTTTTAAGGTTAACCCACTTTAACCATTTTTTTGGTTATCAAAATACTATATTAAAAGACAAAATTTAAAGCTTTCCTTGCGTGCGCTGAGTAAACGGTAATAGTTATTAAAAAATCATGTATAACAAAAATGTTCCCCTGTAAAAGTTCTAAATAAAAGTCCGGGACAGCATATGTCTAGCTTTTAAGGTTAACCCACTTTAACCATTTTTAAAGTTATCAAAATACTATATTACGGTTTTATTATTTCCAAGCGGGCGGGGCGGCTGGTGATTGCTAAATTAAATATTCGTTTACGAATAAATGTCATAGACGCAATCAATCGATAAATTATAGTGAAAAAATTGCATAAATTAAAGGAGGAATATACAATGTCCCACCCGCGACCTCCTTTATGTCATCGACCCACCAAGCTATTGGACGCCCGAAGCTTCGCTAAGTGGGCGTTACTCGGCCATAATTCGGTCACGGTCTTGAGCTACCTATTGTTTTGCACCCAGCGGGGCACCTGTGTACCAAGTTACTGCTGTTTTGAACCCGACTGCGATCGGTTCGGTATCGGTAAATTCAATTTATATTATTAATTGGGAGATAGTGTTCTATGTTGTATGTATATATGGAGTCTCTTTTACCAATGTAATATAACTAATAGTATTATTATAACATAATCATCATCCTCCTGCCCTTATCTCTCTCTAAATGGGGTAGGCACAACAACTTGCGTCAACTTACTTTAGTCGTATTTTACGACACCTCGATAAGAAAGAGGGTGGTCTATTTTACTCAACTGCATACCATACGGTGGGTCAACTTACCTTAGTCGCCTTTTACGACTCCTCGGTAAGAAATGAGGTTGGTTAATTCTACCCAGCCGGACACCACACGGCGGACTAATGTAAAATAACTAATAGTTACTATTACCAAAATATAGTTATTATACTACGAGCTACTCTTCGATCCTGTACAAGACAGTAATAACTTAATGTAACCAGTAATAAGAATTATATTTTTAAACCAACAACCGCCGAGCAACCGCCGAATTCCTTGCTCTTCTCGGTAGGAACAACTTTCCAAACCAGTAGAGTTGACGTTTCAAAAGCACTTGTTTTCAAGTTGATGAGAATAAAGAATATTTTGAATTTAAATTTGAATAGACAAAGAGTTAGTAGATAAGAGTATATATAATTATATAAAATTGATCTTGCATAAAATAGACAAAGTAGGCACAGCATAAGCGGCTCCTGCTTTGCGCCTTGCAAAAATACGTAAGTCGTTTGTGGGTTTGGGTATATGATTCTATATTTAAAATTCCGCAATCAATTTTACCTTTGCCATTAGCAGTTTAGGAATACTGTTACGAAAAGAATACAGAAAGCGTACTATAATGTTAAGGATAACTTAGATAAAATGCTTGAAAATGAAAAGTCATGAATATTTCTCCATGCATGTGTGATAAGATGGGTCTCTCATCAGCCCTGTCTTTTTATTTCTTGGACACTCACACTCACAGGCTAACCTATGGTTCCTCTACTCTATGTATAATAACGCTATGCTGTATTTTAAACTAGTAACACCTACGACTCGATTTAGATTATATTTTTTATTTGTATCCAAAGGGAAAACGGAAACTTTTTCATCTATGTTAACCCTGTATTAAAACTTCAATTGTACCTGATTTCATCAGTATTGTTCAAGTTGATCAGCCATAAAAACGTAACAGACAGACAGGAAGATAGTCTTTGGCATTTATAATATTACTATGGATTACCAATAATTAAAAAAAATTATTGTAATATGATTCCGCAAGAAAACGTAACTTAGACGTACTTTTTTGAAAAGTAAAGCTTCTGGTTTTATGTATTGTCTAAATAGGTTTTTAACGATGTTTTTTTTGGTTGAATAATCCATTTTGTAATTTGCATTTTTTAATCTATGAATAAAAGGAAATGATTGGTCGTTAATTAGTCGCAAAACTTATTGCCCGTGACTTATAAAATTATCACGAGGGGAAGTAATCTCTCCTTGGAGGGAAATATAAACTTGTCACGCTAATCTTATGTATTGTCCTTATTCCACCCTAAGTGGAGTCGGCACAACATGTTTTGGATAGTTTTTTACCACCGGCTTCCTGCCTGACCTCTAAGTCCTTCGACCTTAGTCGCCTTTTACGACACCTTGGTAAGAAATGAGGGTAATTTATTCTTCTCAAATAGATACCACACGGCGGGTCAACTTACCTTTGTCGCCTTTTACGACATCTCGGTAAGAAATGAGGGTGGTTTATTCTACTCAGCCAGATACCACACGGCGGACACATCATCATACATTCATATGATAAACATTATTTTCTGACAATGTAACGTTTTGAGTCAACCATGTTAAGCAGATTTTAAATCAATTAAGAACCTAATCGTCTTTTTCAGCCTCCCTCTATTCATATATACATAAACTTACTTACCTACTTACCTTATACTAATTAAAGAATACTTGAAATACCGAATCAGAGGCTTCTAAAAATAATAAAAAAACATTTTAACTCTTTTAAAGAATTTTACTATTTCACATTATAGTCAAAGTTACCAAAACTGTTGCATTATAATTGTTTTTTTTACCCTTTTATTTTGTTATATGACAACCCTGGGAATAATAAACGATAGTTCCATAACCTGGAACGACGCGGTGCGTAAATGACATTCTTGTGGAGGTGTTTTTTGGTTGCGACGTTGAGCGGAACGGATGTAAGGTATTTCATCTGGAGCGTTCCGTTGTGGACACCATAAAGAAACTAATGAACGTCGAGTGTAGGAATCTGAATGAACGCTCGTGTTTCTAGTATTCATTCGGTCAATGAATTATAAGGAATTTTAATTTCTTTATAATCTCTTGTCCTGTTTCCGCCTCACGCGGGGTGGAATGCTTTTATTATAACAGCTTTTGTTTTATGTTTTAATTTGACGTTGATTACTTCTTTAATAGTTATATTTACTTTAATAGTCTGTTGTCTATGAAGAATAGACACTAACAAAACTAAATAGCATTGAACTACGAGTAAAATAACGACATTTTAAAATAAATCTTTTTATAACGTGAGCTTATATTTGATATTTTTCTATACAGATTCAACAATAATGCCAAAATGAAAATAATGACAAAACAATAACAATGACCAAAATTAAAAAAATAATCAGAGTATAAAATGTATTTATAATTTATATTTAGTGACAGTATTTAAAAGCACTACTCGAATAACGTTCACACAAAATTGTATAGCAACATGCATTCGTGGAGTCTATATTTTGAAACATTGTTGATGTGGTAAATACATTTTGATAAAAATTCTTATCAAATAGCCTCTACGCCGTGTAGTATCCGGCTGAATAGAATAGTGCCACCCTCATTTCTTACCGAGGTGTCGCCAAAGGCGACTAAGAAAAGTTGACCCGCCGTTTGGTATCCGGCAGAGTACAATAGACCACCCTAATTTCTTACCGAGGTATAGTAAAAGGCGACTAAGTTAAGTTAAGTTGAGCTGGCGGCCGGACGTAGATTAACTAGCCAAAACATTTAGAACATATTTATTTACATTTATTGCCTGTATTTGAAAATCTTTTTAGCTTCATACAAGACTGCGGTTTAATAATGTAAAATTGAAAATGTTTAAAAGATTTTCTTTCCGGTTCTTCTCGGCAAGAGCAACATTCCAAAGTTGTAGCTTCATTAATCATTTATTTATTAATGTACCATAAAAATGTTGTAAAAAACATTATTGGTAAAAAAAGTGTACAAAGGTCAACTTATCCCTAACAGAGATCTCTGCCAGCTAACCAACGAAGTGAGACAATTTATAGTTAAGAAAAAGTTGGTAAGCGAATATCAAATATTAATCATATTGTTCCTTGACCATTCAAAATTGCTTGAAACAGCTTATTGAAGAGCTATTATGTGCTTATTGAAGAGATATCGTGCCGACTCCACTTAGAGTGGGATAAAGGCAGGAGAATGATGAATAAAGATACTTTAAATTATATATTAATTTCATAGAAATAAGAACTGTGGTAGCCCGGCGGTAACACCGTGCGACTCTCTCGAGGAGGTAACGGGTTCAATGCAGACATCAATGAGTTTGTCTGTTAAAACTTATGTGTCTAATTGATAATTTATCACACGCTTTTCGGTGAAGGGACACATCGCGAGGAAACCTGCATATCTATAGAGAATTCTGGAGATATGTGTAACCTACCAATCCGCACTGGAGCGTAGTAGGTCTTAGCTCCAAACCTTCTCTCCAAAAACGCAGAGAAGAGGCCTATTCTCAGCAGTGGGATAGTAACAGGCCGCTACTTACTTTTTACTTACTTTGTAGAAATTGTTTCATTATGTACTTGGTGATATGAATGTGGATGGATGTATGGCTAGGGGGAGGCCGAAAAAAAGATGGATGGATTGTGTGAAAAATGATATGCATGTTAAAGGAGTGGCACCAGAGTTGACGAATGATAGAGAAGAATGGAAGAAGAAGACATATTGTCCGACCCCACTTTAAGTGGGATAAGGGTAAGAGAATGATGATGATGATGATGTATTAGGTAATATATATTTACTTTCATTAGGTACATGTCGTTAACGTTTATAGTGAAATAAAAAAATATATAAATGCTTGTTAATGGTCTTCAGAAATAATGCGTTAGTGGTTACCATAATATATTTACCGCACCGTGGGAAGTGCCGTTGCGTTTTCAGGGTAATTACTTATTAGACGGTGACCGTTTTGGTTTTATTTCACCGTTGACACGCCGGGTTAATTATCACGCTTTGCTAATTTGAGGGCATAATGCTCGACGTGTTACGATTTAGGTAATCTTTTCAATATAAACAGAAACATACAGTTATTGTATTGAAGATGCCTCGCTTGAGCCAGTAGAAAATCATCATCCTCCTGCCCTTATTCCACTATAAGGTGGGTCTGCACGACATGTTATAAAAATGTCACATGATTTGGCTATGTATTTTACGACCGGCCGCCTGCCTGACGTCAACTTACCTTAGTCGCCTTTTACGGCATCTCGGTAAGAAATGAGGTTGGTCTATTCTATTCAACCGGATACCACACCACAGTGTGGTGCCGTAAAAGGCGACTAAGGCAAGTTGACCCACAGGTCAAGTTGCCTTAGTCGCCTTTTACGGCATCTCGGTAAGAAATGAGGTTGGTCTATTCTACCCGGCCGGATCTGAGTATAGTATTTAACTAGACCATCTGGCGTTTTAGAGCTATCAACTCAGCCCTCGTACGGGGTACAACTTTGCCAACAGGTATAACTTTGCACAAAAAAAGTAAGTTATAAGCAAATCTGCAAATAAAGAATTGCTTATCTTCTACGGTATATACAATTGAGTACATTTATATATTACTTATATACAATTGGATAAAAAAATGGCACGATCCAATTGTATACGATTATATAAAATCGTAAATTATATGTTGTATATATTTTTATCATCATCCTTCTGCCCTTATCCCACTCTAAAGTGGGGTCGGCACAACATGTTATAAACATGCTGTCACATGATTTGGCTGCGTTTTTAAGACCGGCCGCCTGCCTGACGTCAACTTACCTCTGTCGTATTTTACGACACCTCGGTAAGAAAGAGGGTGGTCTATTCTACTAAACCGGTTACCACACGGTGGGTCAACTTACCTTAGTCGCCTTTTACGACACCTCGGTAAGTAATGAGGTTGGTCAATTCTATTCAGCCGGATACCACACGGCGGGTCGACTTACCTTAGTCGCCTTTTACGACACCTCGGTAAGAAAAGAGGGTGGTACTATTCTTTTCAGCCGGGTACCACACGGCGTGTTGTATATATTTTTATATAATTATATATAAACTCACTTAGTACATCACTAAACCGCGTCATGAACGAAACGATTCGGACACTTGATAAAATTAAAAATAATTAAAATGAATTAAACAATCTTCTACTCTGTTTCTGAACTTGTATTTCTCGGTGCATCGACCGCCCGATTTTATCTTTTACGCCACATTTGACGGTTAAGAGGTTTCGGCACGGATTCGAAATTTAATCCGATTTCGAACAATTCGTGACGCCATTTTTGAGCTCGTTTCGTTCGACTTGTGAGCTCTTTGTTTCACGTTAATTGATAAAAATAAGCCTTTTAATTACTTTACGGTTATCTCATTCGTGATCAAAGAGTTTGAAATGATGATCGCTGATGTGCTTATTGAAAAGAATATCGACTCATTCATTTGCCGACATCTTTTTTGTTCGATTTGTTCTATAGGCTTTACGGCTTATTCAAAGAAACATTTTGCTTAGTTCCCCTAATTTGTGTTGTCTTTCAGTCACCTAGAAACTTTTACCTGAAACTCAGCTTTTGATTTTGATTATTAACATTAAATCGTTGCTAATATTATAAATGCTAAAGTCTCATTGTTTGTTATGTTTTCACGGTTGGACCAGTAGGGATAAAATTTGGGCACAATTAATGTTTATACACCGGGGATACATATAGGCTATAGAAATCCTGTAAATACAACAGGAATATAATGACATTAAAAACGCCATGTATTATCTATATCAAAATTTTTTATGCACGATGTATCAAAATTTGTATGGTAAAGAAATAGGTTTTATAAGGAGATGTAATGGAGTTCTACATTAACAGATATGTACAGACACATCAGATATATTCACAAAGCGAACGATATACGAACGGTTTTACAATTTTTTATGGTTTTTTTCTACAATTTATTTCAGAGCAAATGCTATCTTAGATAATAAGCAGTATTGTTTTTAAGGAAACCATATTTCGCTCACGTTTCGAGTAGCGGAATCAGTGTAATAGTATTGCAACTTAACCTCCCGGACCGACTTGATTTTTGTGATGGAGAGATTCGCAGGGTTGGTAAGTGACAGAAGCTATTGTTTATTCCAAGACTCCACGGTCCACTGGAACAAAGTCGCGGTTAAAAGCTAGTTTGTCATTTATAGCACTTTTGTATAGAAAATCTTGCGTTGCAGATATTTTTAAGTAACTAGTAATTGACAATGTACGAGTAGTTGACCGTTTTCGTATGAAATTTTAAATAATAAGCACTTTGTTTGTTAACAAATTTGTAATAACCTGTTGCTATCTATTAACAACTGCCCAAAAGCTTAGAACTGTAGCCCATTGTTTAATATTTAAAATTTTATTAATTATTATTTTTTATTAGGTACAACAAACTAAACGCTTATTATTTAGAATTTCATACAAAACGGTCAACTACTAGTACATGGTCAATTACTAGTGCACTTACATTAATTAGATATTTTAGAGCAGTGATTTCTAGAGAACTCTAAGTTGATCTTAACAAATTTTTATTGCAAATAAGCTCAAGAACGTATGTAAGGCGAACAGACGTATATATTTTTTTATACTCTTTTCAGCTTCTAAAAATGCTAACTTCATATAATCCATTATAATGCCAGTTCATACATTTTTTATTTCTGCTACTCAAAGTAGGTATTAGGCAATATACTGACATAGCGTTATCGTGGTTCAACGAACCGTTTCGCGCCACGAAATTAGGTAGAAATACAGCGGTCTCAGTTAAAATTCGAGTTTAGGTTTGTAATGATATCGCGGGTAGCCATAAATTATTCAGAATGTACCGCAGTTCGTGATCCCATTTCGACCTTTGTGTAAATTAACTACCCATTAAACACTAGCTTTTAGCCGCAACTTCGTTTGCGACTGTTGTTGCCTGATAGGTTGATAATAGATAGCGCTTTCATTGTCATTCTATTCCTGTAGAATTAACAGGATTGATCATGACTTACGATGCCGAAACGTGGACACTAACAGTTAAGGCGGTCCACAAGTAATTTATAGAATTAGGCGTTACTTAGCGGAGATCCATAATACAAAAGTAATAATAAAATTATTTTGCTATAATCCGCAAAGAAGTAAAATAGAAAATATATATAATGCTAAATGTAGAGTGGACAATCGGTTATCATACCTGATACATGCAGGATTCTTAAAAACACATGCACAAACCTCCACCACCACCACCACAATACACAAGCACTATATACGTTCACTATCACAAACTCAACAATCGTTTCGCCCCGCAACCGAAGCATCATCAGGAGATAGACTCCACGACCAAAATCGCAAAGCGGTCCACAAGCTTAAAGTCGCTCAGTGGGCTATGGAAAGAGCTATGCTCGGGGTTTCTCTGAGGGATCGTATTCGCAACGAAGTAATCCGTCAGAGAACTAGGGTCGCCGACATAGCTCAGCGCATAAGCAAGCTGAAGTGGCAATGGGCCGGCTATATCTGTCGCAGAACCGATGACCGTTGGGGTAGACGTGTTCTGGAGTGGAGACCGCGAATCGGGAAACGTAGTGTAGGACACTCTGAGACTCGATTTAGTGATGATATACGTAGGACAGCGGACAGTGGTTGGAAGCAGAAAGCCCAGGATCGGGCTAAGTGGCTAATTGGAGAGGACAATGTCCAGCGGTTCTTATAGCCTGTATGTTGCCCCGGTGTATAAGAAATAATTTTGTCGTGCGAAAACGTGGCAGATTGCTCGTTTAATATAATTTGCATCATCATTTACAATCATTGTTAAACTTGTTAAAAAAATAGTGATGGCAATAAATCACTTTTTAAATAGAAGATAAATGTTTATCGCTCTGATTATGTTTTGATGTCGGATTAACCCAGTCTATTAGAGTTCAATAGTGTTAAATTATCATAGTTAAACTTTGGTCTTATATGCCGCTGTTATAGCTTTGCTATTGAAGAGTGCTTATGATTCCCGGTTTGGTAGAATGAAATTATCTCTTTTCTTTTTAATTATCTTATTCTCTTTATGATTTATGCTTTAGATTTGATACTGGCCGAAGATTTAAACTCTAGGATTTGGGGTACACAAAGAGTCCTTTCTGGTTTGAACTCGTCACTACATAATTAAATGGTATAATATAGATATACGACAAAATATCTGTAACAACGATATTTTTCCTTTACACTTATTCAGTAAAGTAAGAAGCAATTTTCTCAAAAGCCAACCTATTTATTACAACAACACAATACACGTATTGACGGTGACAATGTTTTTCATATTATTGGTTCAACTATTTGAAGGAGGTTATATTTGAAACATGTTGTAACATATCGTTTATGACAAGATACGTGTGAGTTAAGGAAGTCTATTTTGCTCACTGGGTAAAGTCTGAATTCGAAGCGTTTATTAAATATTCAATAATATAACATGTGAACATCTCTCAACTCCTATGGAGTTGGAGAATAGAGGAAAATTTTTATCTCGTTACTGAAGTCCATAAGTCAAAGTCGCGGATAGAAGCTTGGCTTAAATTTTTTTAAGACATAAAGCACGCTTTATTTACTTACTAACTTTTAATTTCAACATGTTCGTGTGGACTGTAGTCTTGGAATAAACCAGTAGCTTCTGTCGTTCTCCAACCCTGTAAATATCTCCATCGATTGATAATGTATGGCTTTTCAATGTCATTCTACAAGTATTTCTATAGCCTATATGGTAACCCGGTGTATAAGGAATAATTGTGCCAAATTTCATCGATATTGGTTCAGCGGATTCACCATTAAAAGTTAAAATTCATCCATACTCACGAACTTTTGCATTTATAATAAAACTAGCTTTTACACGCGACTTCGTTCGCGTGGACTTTTGTCGTGTGATAGGTCGATAATAGATGGCGCCTTTTAATGTAATTCTATTCCTGTAGAATTAACAGGATTTCTATACCCTATATGTTAACCAGGTGTATAAGATATACCTAATTATGACAAATTTAATCGATATTAGTTCAGCGGATTCGCCGTGAAAGAGTAACTAAATTCATCTATACAAACTTTCGCATTTATAATAAAAATAAAAAGTAGGATTAGTAGGAAAGGATAGGATGGGTTGCATACGAACGTTTTAGAATCAATTCATTACTGCACTAATTCCTTCAATTGTACCGTATGCAACGTTGTAAAGATGACAAGATTAACCATAAAATATTGCAATAAATGTACGTCCATAACGACTCTTCAATATTTCTATATCGTTCGTCGAAACTCATTTATAAGCGTCCGATATAACGACCGTCATCAAAACTGTAGCGAAACGTGCCGTTACACAACACTATAGCACACCTGCGACTTTGGTGATGGAAATCCAAGAAATCGGAATAATTTGATCTTTTTCTATTAACGTAAACATGAGAATGCATTTACGTATGTCGTGTGGTATCCGACTGAGCAAAATAAACCACCCTCAAATTCTTTCAACTCCCAATAAATTGCCGATGTGTCGTAAAAGGTGACTAAGGTAAGTTGACCCGCCGTGCGGTATCCGGCTGAGTAGAATAGAACACCCTCTTACTTACCGAGTTGTCGTAAAAAGCGACTAAGGTAAGTTGACTCACCGTGTGGTATCCGGTTGAGTAGAATAGACAACCCTCTTTCTTACCAAGATATCGCCAAATACGACTAATTTAAATTGATATCAGGCAGGCGGCTGGTCTTAAAATACGTAGCCACTCATGTGACATGTTTGGAACATGTTGTGCCGACCCCACTTAGAGTGGGATAAGGACAGGAGGACGATGATGTGATGAATGCCACTATATTTCTTACCATTAGAAGTTAAAATGTGTTTCACCTGACGTTGAAAGCCAGGGCATTCAGCCATTAGCATTTCTTACCGAGGTGTCGTAAAATACGTAGCAAATCATGTGACATGTTTGTAACATGTTCTGCCGACCCCACCTACAGTGGGATAAGGACAGGAGGACGATGATGTGATGAATGCTATATTTGTTACCTATTAGTTGTTAAAATGTGTTTCACCTGACGTTGAAAGTCAGGGCATTCAGGCATTACTATCGCAATCAAACAAGCAAGCATCTATGTAGTTTCTAAGCTCTGAAGGCTTTCTAGTGTGAGCTATTAGCGCGTAGGTATCACGTAAATCTGTCCGCTCCAATTACTAAGTTGAATTGCTTTATGTCTAACAAGCTGAATCTCGAGCCTCGTCCGCGTAACAAATCTAGTTAGATAAAATTTAAATTATATCTCTGGTGGTAGCACTATCGAAACACGTGTAACATAATTTTTTAGCTCTTACGTTGCGGAGATAAATTTATCGTCTATTTGAATCATTAAAACCAATCGTCTATTTGAGGGAAAGTGCTTAAATAGTACGGAGTATTATTATTAAATAGTACGTAGTGCAGAGCAAACAAAAGAAGATATGGAACATCTACTGACACGTCTAGAAACAATAGGCCTTTTCTTCGGACTTGTGATCAACGAAGAAAAAACCAAGATAATGATTGTGGACTGAGCTGAACTAAACCAGCCTGAGATACTTATGATTGACAACTGCGAGGTAGTCCAAAGTTACGTGTACCTGGGATCCACGATCACGAACACTGGTGGGTGTGACGACGAGATTTGAAGAAGGTATGCTATAACAAGATTTGCTGTCGATAGGCAATGAATTAAAAGAGTGTGGCGCAACCGTAATATCACCAAAGCCACCAAAGTCCGCCTTATGAAAAGTTTAGTTTTGCCCAATTTTCTATATGGAGCAGAAACGTGGACGGTTCGTCTGAAAGATCGACGGAAAATCGACACGCTTGAAATGTGGTGCTGGCGGTGACTGTTACAAATACCTTGGGCAGCGTTTCGGACTAACCCCTCGATACTGGAAGATCTTAAAATCAAAACGAGATTATCTGCGACGGTGCAGATAAGAATCCTCAAATACTTTGGCCATATCATTCGAAACCAACACTATGGAAAACGAACCTCGTTGTCCAGGGGCAAGTTGAAGGCAAGCGGTCACGCGGTCGATTACCCACGCGCTGGACGAACCTGATACGAACAATAACTCAAAAACCGTAGTCCAGTGTGCTAGACACGCTGAAGACCGAGACAAATGGAGGCGCAATGCAAGGGCTACAATAACGGATGAAAACCGTTATCAACCACGACCACTCTGTCAAGAGTGAACGACTGAGGAAGAAGATGTGAAGAGTACAGGCAAGCTCCAACAACGTTCTAAGGGCATTTGCTGACCCGATCGATTGTCTGCATTTAAATAATTGCGCAATGGTACATATGCTGGCAAATCGGTCCTGTCTTAGAATTAATTAGATTATATTATCTTTATTCCCTTAGTTAGTTAGTTACTTAGTTAGTCACTTAGTTGGGTGAAATAAAATTATTTTATTTATAGAAAATGTTGCTTAAATGACTTAATTTGGGGACGGAGAACTGTGTGTGTGTCCCATATATTTATATTTATTTATTGGTTGAATACACTTATATTTAGCCTGTACTCTAGTACTTGATTCATATTCTTTGTTCTGTGTGAAATAAGTTTTAATTGAAACGCCCACGTTTGGGATTTTAGTGTTGAAACTACTTACGGGGTCCGTTGTAGACCGATTAAGTCACGTAAATCTGTCCGCTCCAGTTGCCGACGCAAATTGCTTTGTAGACTGTTATAGAGTCAGCAAAAACTCCTTTCTGAACTCGTTTGCATTTACTTCAGTTAGGCTGAGATCGGAAGAACGACGTTTTCTATACAACCATCCAACCATATCCAACCATAGTGCCCTTATCCCACTCTAAGTGGGATCGGCACAACCTGTTATAACATGTTACTACATGATTTGGCTCATTATTTTACGACTGGCCGCCTGCTTGGGGTCAACTTACGTTAGTCGCCTTTTACGACACGTCGGTAAAAAATTGTAAGATCATGTATGAGACAATTACACATACCTGTGTTATGGATGACAGAGTACTGGTAAATATATACATATATATACCCATAGTCCTTAAATATATACATATCTATACTAATGTTTAAAGCTGAAGAGTTTGTTTGTTTGTTTGATTGATTGATTGTTTGAACGCGCTAATCTCAGGAACTACAAGGCCCGTTTGATTTCTTCATGACCGAAGAAATTCTTTTAGTGTAAGATAGTCCCTTTATTGAGGAAGGCTATAGGCTATATTAGATCACGCTTAAATTAATAGGAGAGGAGCAGCAATAAACAGTAGTACGAAAACGGCAAAATTAAAAGCTTTACTTAAACGGAAAAATTTAAAGCTTTCCTTGCGTGCGCTGACTAAACGGTAATAGTTATTCAAAAATAATGTATTACAAAATAGTTCCTCTCTAAAAGTTCTAAATAAAGTTCCGCGACAGCATATGTCTAGCTTTAAAGGTTAACCCACTTTAAGCATTTTTATGGTTATCAAAAGACTATATTACGGTTCTAATCTTTCCATGCGGACGGAGCCGCTGGCGATTGCTAGTATACCTATAACCAGACTCCCAGTACCAAAAAAATACTTTTACTTATTGTTGGCCATCGACGGCATCGAACCCGCGACCCGCGGATCTGAAGGCAGGGTAATATCTGCGCCAACGACCCAAATATAATAGCCAGATAAAATTACAATGTACTTCAAATTGAAAGAGTAATTTATGAAATTAAGGCGTATATAAGTTTCGTTATACTAAGACTAATATTGTCAACGTTACCTTTAAATCTCTATTTGAACGTTTTATATATTGAAGGTTTCAAGCCAAAATACGTGTTAAGTGTAAGTTAAGTGGCGTACAAATTGAATTGCTAAACGCTTGTCAATGTGGGTGTTGCTTTAAATATATTTTTACACAACAAATGCTTTTTATGGCTTAGGTAAAATTTGATTTACACATAACAATAATGCATTCGTTTAAAATAAGGATAAGCAACTTTGCATATAACGTTATACAGTCATTCGTATTTTAAGTAGGTAGCTATAGTTTTTGTAACATCGATTTGATGTCATCCTCCTTCCCTCACCCCACTGTAAGTGGGGTCATAACATGTTATAGACATGTTATTACATGACTTTTTATATATGATTTTTAATGTTAATTAGTCATCAGCTTACTGCCCTTATCCCATTCTAAGTGGGGTCAGCACAACATGCTATAAACATGTTGTCACAATATTTGAAAACGTATTTTACGACCGGTCGCCTGCCTGGCGTCTACTTATTTTAGTCGTATTTTACGACACCTCGATAAGAAAGAGGGTGGTCTATTCTACTTAACCGGATACCACACGGTGTGTCAACTTACCTTAGTCGCCTTTTAAGACACCTCGGTAAGACATGAGGTTGGTCTATTCTACTCAGCCGGATAGCACACGGCGATTTTAATGTTAATTAGTGTTATTGGTTAACCGTTCTAATTAATTTAAAATAAAAGTCGACTAAGGTAAGTTGACCTGCTGTGTCGTATCTGGCTGAGTAGAATAGAGCACCCCCATTTTTACCGAGGTGTCCGCCAAATACGACTGTTAAGTTAACGTCAAGCAAGCGCGCGATCGTGCAATAACTCGCCGAAACATGTTACAACATATTTAAACATGTTCTGCCGAACCCACTTAGAATGGGACAATGACAGGAGAATGATGATTACTTCATAAACGTACATGACAACAGGTTTTATGTTAATTGTGGTGAAGAAGTTGCGCAGTTTTAAAACACTCGCCTGCTGGGAGCTTTAGTCCCTTGCGCTGCGTATACTAACAGAGATACACTAAAGTAATGTACTAGAGAATTGTAGATCTATAAAGATACTACAAAAAAGTCAAAGATAGCATATCAATATCTCTTATGGTTCAGTCACAATAACTACTTTTATGTTCAAAATTCAAAAATCAATTAATTACATACATACACTGAATATCACGCTGACGAAGTCACTGTAAAAGATATTTTAAAAACCTATTTAATGTGTAAATCGAATATCATATTCATCATAAATGCGTTTCTTATATCATAGATTTTTTTTATGCCAAATAAAGGAAAAAAATAGGCATCGTTTTATGACGTTTATTTAATAGAAGTAAGCATTATTAAAATAAGAACATATTTCCTCATATGCCTACGCAAAATGCTGGCAACACTGGTTTTTTATGCTGATTAGATTAACGTGTTTAAATATTATTTATATTCTCGTGAATTTGCAGAATTTTATTTTATATTGGTAACGGAATTGGAGCGCCATTGTTTCTTGATGTAGGTATATAACTCAGCATATTCATATATATTTATACTTTTCATATAAAAAGTCTGACTGTATATCAGAGAATATTATTATCATCATCCTCCTAACCTTATCCCACTCTGAGTGGGGTCAGGACAACATTTTATTAAAACGTTGTCACATGAAACGGCTAGGTCTTTTGGGACCGGCCGCCTGCGCGCATTGCATTAATTGCATTTTTTATATTAAAAAAAAATACCGAGCTAGGTCACCCTGGTACTTGATATTTATATTAAAATCAGTTCCGTATACCGCTAAAAGTAACGTCTAATATAAGCGAACTAACGGATAGATAGTTACAGTTGGGCATTACCGCTATACACGTAATCGCGCGTCCATCTTAGCTGGGCCCCTCCAGCGCGCACAATAGCTTGTTTTGATTAATTATCCGCCTTAATTAATAAACTAACCAAATTGCATTAATTAGAAGCATATTTACTCGACGTATCTGATAAAATATTGGTAGTTAGATTCAGCATGTTGCTGGAAAATACTTGAAGGATTTTGAATATTAAACTTTCCTAATCCAAAGATTGTCTGGACAAAATCGCTAATATGGTTTTATGATTTTTTTTTATTACTTTATGGTGTACAATAAAGTATAAATATCATCATCAATAATATTATCACAATTATAAACACATTATCCCATGAATTGGCTGCGTATTTTACGACCGGAAGCCTACCTGACGTCAACTTACCTTAGTCGTATTTTGCGATGCCTCGATAAGAGAGTGGTCTATTTTACTCAACCGGATAGCACACGAAGGGTCAATTTACTTTAGTTGCCTTATACGACACCTCCGTAAGAAATGAGGGTGGTCTATTCTACTCAACCGGCGGATATTTATTTATTTATAATATTTATAATAGGATAAATAAATAAATCTTATTGATGGTTATTTACAGTTCTTTTTATTTATTTAGTACAAACAAAATATATTCTCTAGAATTTATGATTCTTTATGGTTTTTCTCATCTTCTAGAACATATATTATTTATCTAAAACACTTTTCTTCACGGTCTCTTTTGTATAAGTGGCTTTATAATTTCTTTAAGCTACTAAAGTTAAATAAAATAATACGAAATATATATTTTTTATACAGCTTTTTTAATTGCAAATATTGCCCTGATTTTTATTTTCCTTTTTTATTATTATAATTCTTAAGCTATCATTAAAAAGCAGCTTTTTTCTGAATTAAAAAGCTTACAAAATACTAATTTTGCTTAACTTAACAATAATTACTACAGTGAATTTACACTACATTCTGCTTACGTTCTACTTATTTCTAACTACATACATCTAGGTTAATAAAATTCACTTATTACTGTTTTTTATAATTTTACTATGCTTTATCTTATATATTTACATTATTCTTAACTTTTTTTCATTTGTACCAATTAACATTGAAGTTTCTAAATATACGAGTAAGTTAAGCCATCTAAGATGAGAGAGTTATCGGTGCTTAACTAATTGATATTTACAATTTATCACACGTTTTTAGGCGATGGAACAACTCGTGAGGAACCCTACTAATTAAAGATTAAATAAGATAATTCTTAACTAGTGAACTGATAATGTGTTATTCAGTTAAACCTTCCCAAAGGACTAAATGTAACTAGTAATAACAATTTATTAAGTAATTTATAGAATTAGGCGTTACTTTGCGGAGATCCATAATACAAAAGTAATAATAAAATTATTTTGCTATAATCCGCGATGAAGTAAAATAGAAAATATATATAATGCTAAATGTAGAGTGGACAATCGGTTATCATACCTGATACATGTAGGAGTCGTAAAAAACACATGCACAAACCTCCACCACCGCCACCACGATACACAAGACACACACTATATACGTTCACTATCACAAACTCAACAATCGTTTCGCCCCGCAACCGAAGCATCATCAGGAGATAGACTCCACGACCAAAATCGCAAAGCTATAAAGTCTATCTCCTGCATGTATTTTTTACGACTCCTGCATGTATCAGGTATGATAACCGATTGTCCACTCTACATTTAGCATTATATATATTTTCTATTTTACTTCATCGCGGATTATAGCAAAATAATTTTATTATTACTTTTGTAATTTATTAAGTAAATAATTTGTGTAGTCCTAACGTGTAAGTAATTTAAGATAGATATAACTTGTATTTTTTTGTTGTAAATAAAAAAAAAGAATTGTATTTTTAAAAGATCAACCGCCGAGTTTCTTCCTGGTTTTTCTCAATAGAACAGCTTTCCAAACCAACAAGTAGAGTTGATGATTCAAAAGTTTTTTTTTTTGATGTTTACAAGTTTACTTAGATAAAGATAAAGAAGATTTGATGTTTACAAGTTTACTTAGATAAAGTATATTTAAATTTGAATTTGAATCTGATTGTAAAATTCACATGACTACCTCTCTCTGCAAGTTTTGAGTTCTTTTATATTTTTCTAAGCAAAAAACTTAGCCTAAAACAATTTTCTTGTAAATTATATACTATTAAAGAAATGTAATAACGTGGGAATAGCAATTATAAAAAAGCCACACATAATATACACGTCTGGTGACAGGACTGTTCTTTTTGTTTTGTTTCTACAGAGATCCTAATAACATGTTATCCAGGTGTTAGTGAGATAGTTTATGTCGGAAATATGTTTGAACAGTTATTAATTTAAACTCTGTTATTACTATTGTGGTATTCGTGTAAAAATGCCAGTGTCAATAATCGAAGAATGCAAATAGCTCGTGCATGTATTCCAGTCAGTGATGTCAGGTCACCAACTATTGGGTTTATTGCAGGATAGTTCTGTTAAAGACAATTAATTTAAAGATTGCGATTTAATATTTAATAACAGTGTTTTATTTTTAACTATACTATCTAATTATAGGAAACCAACGAGAATTTATCATTTATTTTCGAAAATTGTTGTTTGATTACTTTGAATCTTCTTCTTCTTTTTAACGTGCCATCTTCTCGCGAAGTTCGGCGATCATTAAGGCAATTGTAACTTTTGATACCGCTGCTTTGAATAAGGAACGAGTACTTTTGCCGATCCAATGGCGTAGATTTTTTATCCAAGATATTCTTCGTCGGCCTACACTCCGTTTTCCTTGGATTTTGCCTTGTATGATAAGCCGTAGCAACTTTGAATAATTATATGAAATTTCTTGCAATAATATCTTTCTTTTGTCATTTGTTTAGTCAAGTTGTTAAGCAACGCGTTGCTGGATACTTCAGTATAAGCTGTCGAATCTAGGTCCAGATCACATTTATAGAATTTAAAATTAGAATAACAAGAGTGAAAAGATCATATGCCTGGAAAAAAAAGGTAGAAGTTGGACTAATGAACAAAAATTACTACTTTATTAAACTATTTTTTAAATATTTTGTAATCTAAAAAAAATAATAAATGTAGGATTACTTAATAACAAGCAGTACTCCGGACTTTGTTCGCATCAACTAAAGCTTTATAACACCCTCAACAATGCAACGCCCGTTTTCCCTTATTACCTTTTTCATTTATGTTATCCTGAAGTAAAAGCAGCCGTTTATAATCCTACTAATATTATACATGCGAAAGTTCGTGCGTATGGATGTATGTTTGTTATTCTTTCACGGTGAATCCGCTTATTCAATATAGAGGAAATTTGGCACATTTATAAACATCGGAATAACATATAGACTATAGAAAACCTGTTAATTCTACAGGAATAGGATGACATTGAAAAGCGCCGTCTATTATCAACCTATCACATGACAATAGTCCATGCGGAGTCGCTATTTTCCATATTTTCCCTGTTTTCCCTAAGTTTATTCGCCTTCATATAGTAGTTATAATAGTTATTGTACATTTTTTACCTTTTAAGCACGCTGTGACTACTTTTAATTAGATTTATATGTTATTAGCAACCCTAGGAAATATAACCTAAAATAAAATAAAGAAAATATTACTTTCGTTACACATGTGATTGTGTTGGTAGTTCTATGGAATAAATAAATAGTGTTTTTATATATAAGCATGTTTATCACAACGAGAACAGTCCCGATTTAAAGTTTCGTTAAGCTGGCCACCGTATGATTGAATCATTATTATAGTTCGTACGTCCGTCTGAAGCTACAGCGCATTCGCGGCCGCTTTAGGGTTATTACTCATAATATATTGCACAATCTCATTGCTTTTTGTATTGCGAAACTGATGAAATTGTTACAATGCTTTTTGTAAGGTTTTTGCTTTGGCAAATATTACAATAGATTGAACTTTTGGAAAGATTTAAATAAATGAATCTCATAGGCTGCAATAGTGGCACAACTCAAAAAATTATGTTATGAGATAAATGGGCTTAAATTCTTCATTGCTATGGAAAATGGATTTAAATGTTTTATTTTGCTTAAATAAATGGATTAATTTTTAATTACGAGTTCTGATGGTATTGCTGCTAAAAAGAAGTGTATTTTATCACCTGATCATAGTTCGAAACACGTCATCATCATCATCATCTTCCTGCCCTTATCTCGCTCTAAGTGGGGTCGGCACAACATGTTATAAACATGTTGTCACATGATTTGGCTACGTATTTTACGACCGACCGCTTGTCAGACGTCATCATACCTTAGTCGTATTTTAGACACCTCGGTAAGAAAGAGGGTGGTCTATTCTACTAAACCAGACACCACACAACAGATCAACTTCCTTAGTCATAAATTGCGACACCTTGGTAAGAAATCAGGGTAGTCTGTTTACTCAGCCGGATACGACATCACGGGTCAACTCACCTTAGTCGCCTTTTACAACACCTTGGTAAGAAATCAGGGTGGTCTATTCTACACAGCCGGATACATACTATATGACCTGTTTTATACACTGTGATTCTAATAACGCCTACTTCTTTCGTACTTTCAATGAGCAAAAAAGTGTTTCACTGCTTCCACTTTCATAATTTTATATATAAATTTTTACCTACACGAATGTAGGCAGTCGTAATCAAAATAGAAAGACGTGTGAATAGGAGCGCTAAGAAAATTACTACTAATAAGGCAATTAAAAGAGCTATTAGTGCATCCAGCGGATACTAGAAATAAAGTTCCGTGCTTAGATTTATAGTAATAATTGCGGTCCAGTGTCTGTACTTTAAATGTTTAATTTAACATTGTTTTTTTTTGGACATACACACACACGGTTGCCTGTCCCCAAAGTAAGTAATTTTGATACTTGTGTTATTGGTGAGAGACAACTGGTGAATATATACGTTGAATAGACCACCATCATTTCTTACCGAGGTGTCGTAATAGGTAAAAAGGTAAGTTGACCCGCCTTGTGGTATCCGGCTGAGTAGTATAGATCTCACTCATTTCTTACAACGGTATCATAAAAGGCGACTAAGGTAAGTTGATCCAGCTGAGTAGAATACATTAGGTAACTTGACGTCAGGCAAGCAGCCGATCGTAAAATACGTAGCCAAATGACACCAGTATATGGTTAACACAGTTTGTGCCGACCCCACTTAAGTGGGATAAGGGCGGAAGAATAATGATTATAGCCATTTCGTTGATGAAAAATTGTATTAAAATATTTACAAAACAGCGTTTTGTTGCCATATTAGTACAACAATTTCTTCATCAAAATAACTAGGCGTTAAGTATGTGGCAAGTATGCCATCAATTCATGTCTTTCATATAAAAACGTGAAAAGAACAGTTGAAAGTAAAAAAGTATGGATGGAAATAAAATGTATTTATGCTGGTTAATATGTATTAATACAGTCAAGAGCACAAAATGTATAATATATAAGTCCTGGGTACATTCAACTTTATGTTCCGGTTATTACAGAAATCCAGTAAAAAATTACTGCTCATCAACATCCTCCTGCCCTTATCCCACTCTAAGTGTGGCTGGCACAACATTTATTAAACATGTTACATGGCTGGTTATTTTACAACCTGCTTGACGTCAACTTACCTTAGTCGCCTTTTACAACACCCCAAGGTGTTAAGCTTGGTATCCTACTCAGCTGGATACCACAAGGCGGGTTAACTTACCTTAATCGCCTTTTACGACACTTCGGTAAGAATTGAGCGTGGTCTATTCTACTCAGCCGGATACCACACGGCGGGTCAAATTAACTCAGTCGCCTTTTACGATACCTCGGTATGAAATGAGAATGGTCTTATCTACTCAGCCGGATACCACACGGCGGGTAAACTTACCTTAGTCGCCTTTTACGACACCTTGGTAAGAAACAGGGTTGTCTATTCTATTCTGCCGGATACCACACGGCGGTTCAAATTAACTCAGTCGCCTTTTACGACACCTTGGTAAGAAAGAGGGTGGTCTATCCTATTCAGCCGGATACCACACGGCGGGTCAACTTACCTTAGTAACCTTTTACAACACTTTGGTACGAAAGAGGGTGGTCTATTTTATTCAGCCGGATACCACACGGCGGATTCAATCAGTTATACCAAAATTCATCTATATCGCTCAAGTGAAGAAAGATGATAAGGCATTTAAGGCAGAAAGGCAGAGAGACTTTAACATGGGTATTGAGGTTGAGTTTTAATGAACGCTAACGTAATCTACAGGTCAAAGCCACGGGCGATAGTTAGTTTGAGATAAGTTGAACGTAAAAAAAGTAAAAGTTATAAATTTTATATTTATTCTAGTATCGACAAGACATCTGTCCTCGCAGCTGCCCTCGCACGCGCCGACGCGGGTTCACCACACACGCTGTTTTACCGGGACATGTCTTGGAATGGAGGCAGCCCTCAGGGGTGGTGAAAATAATTAACTTTAAGCTAAAGGCACTAGTGATTGACCATGTACTAGTAGTTGACCGTTTTGTATGAAATTTTAGATAATAAGCGTTTTATATATATCTCTATATATAAATCTGAATTTCAGAAATAGCTCCAAGGGTTTCAAGGGCGATAAATCGAACTAGCTAGTTTTCATAGGTACTGAAAACCTGTCAAATATAAATTGAAGGTTAATTTTGCTGACATTTATAAAGTTGTTATACGTCATTGGGGAACGAGCGGATAAAAGAAGTGAAAATACCCTAGACCGAGTCCCAGATATCACCTGCCCTGACTTTTTTTATTGCATTTCTTTAAAAAAATATGGGACGAAAAAATTAGGCATATGCTAAGCATACAAACACTCCTACCACAATACACAAGCACTAACTAGTATATATGTGCTGTGCGTTTCTCGTATTACGTACATAGTAAGTAAGTAAGTAACGGCCTGTTATTATCCCACTGCTTGGCATAGGCCTCTTCTCCGTTTTTTTTGGAGAGAAGTATTGGATCTAAGACCTACCACGCTGCTTCAATGCGGATTGGTAGGTTACACATATCCCCAGAATTCTCTTGAGATATGCAGGTTTGCTCACGATGTTTGCCTTCACCGAAAAGCGTGTGATAAATTCCAATTATCAATTAGACACATAAGTTTTACTAGAAAACTCAGTGCTGCGAGACAGCGGTGGGCTACCACAGCTTATTATTACGTACATTTAGGACTTTTATTGTAGAAGTTTGAATATACTACTACTATCTACTTCTTCTTTGTCAACAGATGCGGAAGTCCACTGCTGGACATAGTCTCATGGGATCTCCATACCACACCATCTTGTGCCGCTCCATCGACCTTTTTGAGGTCGTCAGTCCATCTCGGGGTCTATCGAGAAAGTAAGGTAAGTATATGCCAATTTATCTGGCGACAGCCGAAACTTGAAGATTTACTAAAATAAGAACGACCCACCCAATTTTGTCATTCATTCATTATTATTAGAGGTGATCGCAAAAATTTTCTTTTACTGATGACGACTTTCCAATAATGTTTCCGCAAAATTGTGCCAAGAATTTTTAAAATATAGAGCTAACAACCCTAACTAATTGGATTTCAAAAACGACCTACGTAAATTAATACTTGTTGCGTGTTGTAGAATTCCGTGGAATAACTTGGTAGAGTGATTAGATGTTACATTGATAAGATGTAATGCAAATATAGACTGCAAATACCAACCTATATACCAGAAGTAATAGTATATTAACGTGGAAGAACTAAAATTTACTAAAACCGAAGAACTAAAACTTAAATGAATAAACTTTATCATATTGTGAAACTGCAATGTTGTAGGGCATATAAGAAAAAGAATATTAGGGCTGAGGTGTTAGAGCAAATATCCTGTTTTTGGGAACGAGGCGTTCATAGAGACCTCGACCTCCCTACCATTACTCACCTCTTTAAACGTTTTTCGAAGTCTTATTTCGAGAAATCCGAGGTACACCCGAACCCTGTCATTTCAGTTGCTTCCACCTACATCCCAGTTAGGTCTGACCACCGAAAATATAGGCGTCCAAAAAGCGTCCTATATGACCCTGACGATCAAATAACGAGCGCAAACACAGAAACACAGAAACACGTAATACACACACACAGCGTCTTCGCCGGCGAAGACGAGGTCGCAGATTTCTGACATCGGTTGGTTGTGGCTTCGTGCCACCCTTCCGTCGTCGTATTGACTAATCAAAGTCTCTACCACAATTTCTTTGAGTCTGGGTGTATTTATTTTAAAATTATAAATGTACAAATTTTACCAGCTGTCTTTCACCTATATAAGTTACTTTGGGAACGGACGAACTTGTGTGTAATTGTCTCATATATTTATTTATTTAAAAAAATTCTATCACGTTGAGTTAAGGTGCGATCCAGTGAAGTGGGCGTTAATCTTTGCACGGCGAATCTGTCAGGATTTTTAAAAAAAATTGTCATTATGAATCGTATTTCAATATCTATTTGAATTGATTGATATAACGACGGCGCCTATGATTCATTTGAACGTGTTTAAACGGAAAATCTGTCATTGATAAGTTTCCTTATCTTAAGGTATAAAATAAAAAAAATATAGAATTAGGCGTTACTTTGCGGAGATACGTAATACAAAAGTAATAAAAAAATATTTTTGCTATAATCCGCGATGAAGCAAAATATATATAATGCTAAATGTAGAGTGGACAATCCGTTTTAATACTTGATACATGCAGGATTCGTAAAAACATATGCACAAACCTCCACCACCGCCACCACAATACACAAGCACTACATACGTTCACTATTACAAACTCAACAATCGTTTTGTCCCGTAACCGAAGCATCATCAGGAGATAGACTCCACGACGAAATCGCAAAGCTTTTGCTTTTAGCTTTGGTGGTGGAGGTTTTACGAATCCTGTATGTATCAGGTATAAAAACGGATTGTCCATTCTACATTTAGCATTATATATATTTTCTATTTACTTCATCGCGGATTATAGCAAAATAATTTTATTATTACTTTTGTCTATTTGAATTGATTGATATAACGACGGCGCCTATGATTCATTTGAACGTGTTTAAACGGAGAAACTATCTACGTAGATAAGTTCCCTTATCTTAATGTATAAAATAAGAGCATGTGAGTTGTATGTGATTATATTAGTAACATATAGTGACTATTGAGTCAGTTTATAAGATTGAATTAAGTTTTATATCAATAAATATATAAATATAAAGCCGTGTGGTATCCGGCCGAGTAGATTAGAACACCCTCATTTCTTACCGAGGTGTCGTTAAAGGTTACTAAGATAAGTGATAAGATAATGATAAAACCGAAAAAGGAAAATTGACTAAATAATTAGACCTTTATTAGCCATGTGGTATCCGGCTAATAATTTCTTACCGAGTTGTCGTAAAAGGCGACTAAGGTAAGTCGACCCGCCGTGTAGTATCCGGCTGAGTAGAATAGACCACCCTCATTTCTTACCGAGGTGTCGTAAAAGGCGACTAAGGTAAGTTGACCCACCGTGTTGTATCCGGTTTAGTAGAATAGACCACCCTCCTTACCGAGATGTCGTAAAATACGACTAAGGTAAGTTGACGTCAGGCAGGCGGCCGGTTGTAAAAACGCAGCCAAATCATGTTACGGCATGTTTATAACATTTTGTGCCGACCCCACTTAGAGTGGGATAAGGGCAGGAGGATATATAATTTGAAATATTTAAAAATGTGAGAGGTTACGATTAAGCAAAATAAATTAATAATAATAATAAGGCACATAAGTTTTTACAAAAGTTTTTATTCGCCGCAAGCACAAAAGTGCTTGAGTGGTATAAAGTGCTTGAACTCGCGCACTCTTTATAAGTTATAAGCGCTCTTAGATTTGAGTCATTGCGGTTTTTGAAAGGAATACAGTATGCATATGTCATAATCGTTTAACATAGAAACTCTGAGGTGAGATCATTTTTTGCGGTCGATTCCCGTGGGATGGGACGGGATATAGCGACCCATCCGGTGCAGTATCGCATTTCTTTCCGATGATGACTTTTGACGGGGGGAATAAAAAGATGTATTCTTCAGAACGATTGCTTAGATGAAGTTAAGCGACGTATAGCAATAACAAGGTCTGCAATGGATAAAATTAGGAAAATATGGAGGAACAACAGCATTACAAAAGCTACTAAGATCCGGCTAGTGCGAACGCTTATATTCCCCATATTTTTGTACGCCGCAGAAACGTGGACGCTGCTTGATACTGATAAAAAGAAGATATATGCTCTAGAGATGTGATGTTGGAGAAGGATGCTCCGAGTGTCATGGACAGAGTTTAGGACTAATACCTCCATACTGCAAGAACTCGGCATAAAGCAGCGTCCATCGACTTTAGTACAAACTCGCATTTTGGAGCTATTTGTACACATCTCGAGGCGAAACAACGACTCCTTATAACGTCTTGGTGTCCAAGGCAGAGTGGTAGGTACAAGGCCGCGTGGACGGTCTCCGATGCGATGGACCGATCAAGTTAAGGAAATGGTAGGCGGCCCTGTACACAAGTGCACCAGAATGAGCAGGAACAGGGAGAAATGGCGAGACATCGTGAGGCGAGCAACATCTGCCACCCATAAAAATACTTATTGTTAACCACGATCACTCTGTCAAAAGTGTTACGACAGAGAAGAAGAAGATTCTTTAGAACGATAACGCAAAACGAAATAGTTAATCTAGAAATTGCCATATGAATTGCATATTTGACTGGGTAGTGGGTAGTGACCCTGCCTTCAGCTCCGCGGGTCGAGGGTTCTATTCCCGCCGACTGCCAACATATTTTATAAATGAATATGTTGGTCTTTGAGCCTGGGCGTATATTTGTATTTAAGTATGTATTTAAAAATTATATAAGTATATATTCACCAGTTGTCTATCTACCATAACACAAGTATTAAGTTACTTTGGGGACGGACGACCGTGTGTGTACTAGTCCCATATATTTCATTTTAATTTTAATATTTGTGTAATATCCTGAGTCAGTAAAATATTCTCATTAAATAGGATATATATTTAACAATTCAACAGCGCAATCTATTTTTCGCTACCCTAGCCGCATTTGATAGATATACAACTCAGAAGAAAGTTATACTGAAACTGCTAATATTTGCCCGTCATTAACTAAATATTGTTCTTATATCTAAGAATAAGAAAAGAGTGGCTTCTGACATTTTTGTTCATTCTTCTACTACAATTTGTCCTCCTGCCCATATCCCACACTAAGTGGGGTCGGGACAACATGTTATAAACAAGTAACATGATTTAGCTGCATTTTTACGACCTGCCGCCTGCCTGACGTCAACTTACCTTAGTCGTATTTTACAACACCTCGCTAAGAAGCAGGGTGGTCAATTCTACTCAGCCGGATACCACACGGCGGGTCGACTTACCTTAGTCACCTTTTACGACACCTCGGTAAGAAATGAGGGTGGTACTATGCTACTTAGCCGGATACCACACGGCTGATTCTTCTACTACAATAATCTTCTAAAGTAGTATTGGCTACCGACTGACAAACAATAATCTACTTTTAATGACCTATTCAATTAAAACCTATTTTTTTTAAATAACTGATAGCAGCGCTATCAGTAAATATATAATAATCTAAAAATAATGAAATAGGCTTATAGTTCTTTTTTTGTAAGTAATTATTCTAAGGTATTTACTTCGATAGTGAACGGATCCTTTATTTCAAATAATGAAGATACTTAGGAAACCTTTTAGCAGTGTGGTATCCCGCTGAGTAGAATAGACCACCCTCATTTCTTACCGAGGTATCGTAAGAGGCGACTAAGGTAAATAGACCCAAAGTGTGGTATCCGGTTGAGTAGAATATACCACCCTCTTTCTCACCAAGGTATCGTATGAGGCGACTAAGATAAGTGTTGACCCACCGTGTGGTATCCGGCTGAATAGATTAGACCACCCTCTTTCTTACCGAAGTGTCGTAAAAGGCGGTAAGTTGACGTCAGGCAGATGGTCGGTCGTAACATACGAAGCCAAATCATCTGACAACATGTTTATAACAAGTTGTGCTGATCACACTTAGAGCGGGATAAGGGCAGGAGAATGACGATACTTAGGAAACATTACTTTTTTTTTTTATTTTTTATTTATATATTACGTTACTATATCAAAATTGTCCACATTTTTTAGAAAACGCTTTTATAGGATGAATACTCATAGGCGAACTACAAGTATTATCTTATAAAAGCGAAGACAGTTAAAGTATATATGGTTTATACAAGAAATAAAGCTGCTGTATAGAAACCGCCTATACTCACATCTTATTCTATCGAGGCAGGTCGAGTATTTTCGAGTTCACCTGAATTCAGCGAGCTGGGCGCATCTACTGTATACAGGTTTCAAGAGTTCAATAATAAGATCCAAGAACTTAGGTTACGTTATGATAATGGTTAGGATCACGGACTTGCGATCAAGAGGTCGTGGGCTCGAATCCCGGGCATTATACTACCGACGTGAACCCACTCCTAACACAAGCATTTTAGCTGAGCTGAAGGAGTTAACAAGTTTACTAGTAATTTGTTACCAAAATTTCTAGTAACTTTAAAAAAAATAAAATAAGAATTAGGATAAGTGGAGATCATGTGAAGAGACTTATATCAAGCGGTGGACGTCAATCAGTTAACGCAGAAGTATCGTCATATTATTTAGTTTTAACGAAAATTTCATAGTTTATAGATTTTTGTTTTTAGTAGTGATGAAAATTTTAAGATAAACAGGTATCCTATGTAGTTTTTTTTTTGTAAAGGAATGCGCATGGTGTATATTAACAAAGTTTTCAACTGAATTTCAGAATCACTCACTCGTGGTTTTAGGTTTAATTGGCAAGGACATAATCGTTACAGATGTATATAGAATATCCATACGATTAAATGAAAGGTAAAACATTATCTGAACTATCTAACATTTCATATGAAATAAAGGTTTTATCCGATGATAACGCGATAGCTAGAGCGTTTTGAAGTGTTTCAAGTGCATTGTAAATAGAATTTAATTTTGTAACGTGAAGAATGGTTGGCAATTTCAGTTTCTGTGCCGAGTGTTATCGCGGTGCGACGCGCTATCGCCGCAAGCGCACATTATCGTGGAAAATAGTTGCAATATTTTGTCTTCTAACTCTCTAACTCTGTGGAAAATTGAAGTTCATTCTTTCGTTATAATAGTCTGACATTGATTTGATCTGTGATTGTGTTTGAAATACATAGGACTACATTAAAAATTCAAAAGTTCCTGTGCACAATATATATCTGGCTCATAGCTTGACTCTACGAGTCAGGAAATGTAAAAAGTAAAACCAAAAGGGTCTTTCTCTACCCACAAGAATAACCAGAATTGCTGCAGGATTAGATGGTCTATTGCCTTTTATAATTAATAAGGTCCTTTCCTTTACCCCGGGAGAACAGAGAAAGGAGGATGGACGGAAAATCTGTTTGAAGTCAAGGACGTGGTCCTACATTTTTCGGTTCAAAGGTGTGTTAACTTGTCCTAATAGTTTTCGCAGAGAATAATAGGTATTTTGTCAATATTTCATGTGCATTTTAACGTATTATGGTATCCGGCTGAGTAGAATTGACCAACCTCATTTCTTACCGAAGTGTCGTAAAAGGCGACTGAGGTAAGTTAACCCGCCGTGTGGTATCCGACTGAGTAAAATAGAACACCCTCTTTCTTACCGAGGAGTCGTAAAATACGACTAAGGTAAGTTGACGTCAGGCAGGCGGCTGGTCGTAAAATATATAGCCAAATCATATGACAACATGTTTGCAACATGTTGTGCCGACCCCACTTAAAGTAGGATAAGGGCAGGAGGTTGATGACTAAATTATCATTTACTGTCTTCTGCAAGCTCTATGTTTTCTGTCCTTTTTTGACAATTTGAAGTTATTTTTTACAGTTTAATATGGAATCGGAATTTGGAAATAATGAAAATTGATAGGATAATTTAAAAAATATTAATAGACCACGGTATATCTGCGTGGTGTTACAATGAAATGTGAGATCACACCTACTTAATTACTTTTAAAGGCTCCTTTTGTATGAATAGCACATTTAGAAATGCAGATGTCCAGACACGACGGTTATCGTTTATTAGCAGGTGACTCGTAACTGCCATCAGAAAAAAAATACATTTAAACAGTTTTTACTGTTAGACCCAAAGAAAAATTATTATAGTAAACGGTTTTTCACTTTTCTAGAATAGTGTTAACCTAACTATACGAAACTAAACGATTTATTGCACTTAGAAATGAAATTAATGATTAACATGAGAAATCGTTATCGAACGCTAAGTAACGATATCATATCATACTGTATTATGATACAATTGATAACGATATGACTACTAACGCAACGAAACCACGATACAGAAAAATAAATAACCAGATCTACGGATGGTTTGGAAACAGCTCGGATGTCCACTCATACAATTGTTTGTTTACGGCCACCTCGGTAACAATTAGTTGAGCAATCACGATTATTTTTCCAGTTCAGTATAACTCAGCAATTGACAAACGGTTTCTGTGTCAACAATCGCTTTGTGTTTTTGTGTAACGGTTGCCTCATTTGCATTTTCGAGTAAGCTGCCGTCATCGTTTTCAGCCATTGTGCCAATTATACGTTCGGGTAAGAAAACAATTGAGCAGTCAGCGACTGTTGCAGCGGGTTATAAATCAACGTACGATTTTCGGCGCGTGAGTCAGGTGTTGTATAATCGGAAAGAGTCCCCGAGCAGCCCCTCGACCCTTCGCCGTGGATCCGATCGGTGGCGGCGCGAACATTCGTGGCACGTCCTTTGTTGACCGTTTTGTTTTGGAGTGCCATCCGGTTCCTGATGGTAGGGGGGAGGGGACAGGTGAGCGCAGGTATCGTCCGCGTCGGCAGTCAGTCCACCTCACCGCGTCGGGCTGCGCGCGCGCCTTGCCCGCACTTAAATACAATAAAATATGGAAATGGCAAGTCAGTCCGCGACAGGTGCGCGGCCGCGGCGTTCGTGCACGTGTGCTTAGTGAGTGCGCCAGCGCTGCCGCTTTCTCCGCGACCCTAGGCACCGGTAAGTCTAAATTATTTCGGTTGAATTTTTAATATCATCGATGGACCGGTGTTTTGAGTCGTTATGTTCTACCAGCATCGGTTAACTAGCATCTGTCGATGCAGCTGCTGCACCGTGAATAGGTAGTATATTTTTTATTAGTTCGTGATGTGACATTTTGTTTGAATGAGCTCGCCCTTCGATCGCTTCTTAGGGTTCTAATACAATTAGCGGAGGTTGTGAGTCGCGGGCTCGTTTACGCGGCAGTGTTTCGCGTATTGCTGTTACTTCGGTAAATATCGGTTCGATAAGGTCCGCTGTTCGAGCGTGTACCAACTGTTATCGATTCCACACATGCGTCACTTCAATAGTTATCTTTGGCGGATCTGGGTCATTGTTCTTTTGTATTTCATGTGTTGCGTTTTGATAAAGTTAGCTATAAAGATTTTCAGTTTTCGTGTTTATATTATTTTCATTTTAATTCTCTTTAATTTCATTCAGGAGAACAGCAATTTTATAAAATCTATTGGAATATTTTAAATTTGTACTTTAAACTCTGTAAGGTTAGTTTCAATGACAATTGTTATTATAAGGCTAAATTAGCAAAAAATCTAGTTGGCGGCAAAAAATCGTGTCGTGCTATTTAGCCTCTTACACAAGTTATAATTTTGATTTATTTCGACACACTCCTTGCTTATACGAATTAAGTATAGCATATACTTTATTTTATATCTAATGTGGTTTTATGTTTCAATTTTTAAAGGAGACAGTAGTTTTTTAAGTTTAAATATTTATTAAATTTTTTTTTACGAGAACGTTTTTAGACGGTTAAAAAGATCATAAATTTTCATCATCACATAAGTTTAGGAAAATTGATAGAAAATACTGTAATAATCATTTTCGTTTTTTTTGGGAAGTATATTTTCCTTAAAAATTCAATTGCGTAACAAAAAATTCCTTGCTTTTTGCTATATTTAACTCTATAAAAGATGGCTATCGCTATCATGAAAGTTAATCGATATCAAATCGTGTCCAATCGATTTACGCGGGAGAGAACATCCAGTTAGAACTGTTAATTGATATTATAAAACATCTCTATCGAAACGGCAAAATTCTCGTGTGAATTTGTTAACACGACGGCTATGTGTTTAGATTTATGAGCGTGTAACTGCTTTGAACCTTACATTTTTAAATTTGGAACGTGTTTTTTTAATACGAAAATTACTTCATGGTTGAAGTCAAGTGCATGTCTCTTGCACAATAAAAAAAACAACAATATTTCGTTTAAGAAAAAACATCTACTCGATAATCAAATAACTAAATTTCTTAATTAATGTAGTAATATGTAAAGTAATGAGCATTTAGTATATCAAACTGGGTGTAAGCCTTATGTCTTATTTGCTTAATTGTAAATAAAAAAAAATCGCTAAATAATAATAGCTAAAATGTAGTGCGTTTTTTAGGTTAACCACGTGGTAAGGTCAATGACCTTACAATTGACTATATCGATCTGAAAATTAAGGATAAACTAAAGTTGATGTTATTTTCATTTTATTACATACAAACATTTTACGTCCACAAACTTAAAATAAAAATTACTGTAAAAACAGAAATCTTCCCACAATTTCGACGAATCTGCACCTTATTTATCGCATTTCCCATCAGTCATCACACCTTAGCTTTAAGTAAAATAGATAAGTTATTCAATTTTTTATAAGCAACTAGCTATCCACGCCTTGCTGTATCTCAATTTGGTTTCGAGTTCCCTCTTGAAACAGAAATCAATAGTTTAAAAAAATGCTTCGCAACCAAACTAAAGATTTTCTGAAAATTTCATTAAAATCGGTCCAGCCGTTTCGGAGTCTATAACATTCGAGACAAAAGACAAACATTATTTTTTATATATAAGAAGAAGGGATATAGTAATAATATATTAGGTTATTAAATATAGACGGAACAGTTCACTCTTACAAAGATATAAGGTATCTGTTTTACTAAACGTAATTCCTAGCTTTGACAAAGTCTCTCAAATGTAGAAATGTGGCAATTTGCCTGATATAAAATAAACTTTTTATGTAATTTAATTATAAAAGCTTTTAAAGCTTATAGGACGATTTACATGCCAACTCTCTCTAATCAAATCAAAATAATCTTTATTCAAATAAGCCCTTTCAATCACTTTTGAATCGTCAAGGATCAATGTCATTAATGAAGCTACAACTGGTTCGGAATGTTGCTCTTACCGTGAAGAACCAGCAAGAAACTCGGCGGTGAATATTTTAAATATTTCCAAGTTTACATTATTAAATCACAGTCTTGTATGAAGCTGAAAGGATTTTCCAATCCAGGCTTTTTTATTAATATATTATCTTTTAACTATCTGTGACATTCGATTACTGTTAATGGATATAGAACATTCATCCATACTAATATATGACACTGAAGAGTTTGTTTGTTTGTACGCGCTAATCTCAGGTACTACTGGACCGATTTGTAAAATTCTTTGAGTGTAAGATAGTCCATTTATCGAGGAAATCTAAAGGCTAATATGTCGCTGCGATGAATAACAGAGGAGCAGTAATAAAAAATATTAGGAAAACGGCAAAATTTCAAACTTTCCTTGCGTGCGCTAAGTAAACTGTGAAAGTTATCATGTATTACAAAAATCATGTATCACAAAATTGTTCCCCTCTAAAAGTTCTAAATAAATGCCCGTGACAGCATATGCCTAGCTTTTAAGGTTAACCCACTTTAACCATTTTTATGGTTATCAAAATACTATATTACGAAAGTAATAATAAAATTATTTTGCTATAATCCGCGAAGAAGTAAAATAGAAAATATATATAATGCTAAATGTAAGTGGACAATCGGTTATCATACCTGATACATGCAGGATTCGTAAAAACACATGCACAAACCTCCACCACCGCCACCACAATACACAAGCACTATATACGTTCACTATCACAAACTCAACAATCGTTTCGCCCCGCGACCGAAGCATCATCAGGAGATAGAATCCACGACCAAAATCGACTTTGCGAGTCGATCTCCTATTGTGGTGGCGGAGGTGGAGGTTTGTGCATGTGTTTTTACGAATCCTGCATGTACCTGATACATGCAGGATTCGTAAAAACCGATTAACCGATTGTTCACTCTACATTTAGCATTATATATATTTTCTATTTTACTTCTTCGCGGATTATAGCAAAATAATTTTATTATTACTTTTGTATTATGGATCTCCGCAAAGTAACGCCTAATTCTATAAATTACTATATTACGGTTTTAAGTTTTCCACGCGGTCGTATCCGCTGGCAATTGCTTCTAGTTCATAAAACATATATGCATGTATATATAATACAATTCCATACAAAAAGCAATCAGTAGATAATCGTAAACAAACGTCTCCAACACCTTGCCCTAATCAAGACGAAATACACCTGACGTCCCTAAGCCGTATCCCGATATAGTAATAAAGAAAATACCTTACCATATTCCAAATAACTTATGGAGGCCTCATTAAAACTGGCTACGTTCCCAGCTTAATTTGGCTTATTCCCTTGAATTCGTCCGTGTTTGTAAAACTCACCTCTGAAACTTAGCATTTCAATCGAGATTCGTTGGGCTACTAGTTTTTACCTAGTGAAGCCAATTATCTCTTATAGCTCGTGCTAGGAGCTTCGGTGCCGGTTATTAGAGCTGACACCTGATGACAATCATTAGTTGGGAACGATTTTAAATTATGCAGGGAAGCATCATTTACTTTTATTCGTAAAGCTTAGTTCAGGTTAGATCGCAGTTTTTGCATATCTTTAAATACCTCACTATTTTTTCTCATTAACGCGTGTGTTGGTATCTGCCAGGGATTTAAAGATTTCAAAAATCTTTAATGGTCATCTACAAAATCGCGGAATGTGACTGAAATGGGCATTGAAATAGATGACCCATCCAGAGAAATTGAATAACATCATTCTTATAAAGTCATCTGTATTTCATAAATAAGCGACTACAGAACATAGATTTTCTGTAATATTAAGCTAAAAGTAGAGTATTCTTCTAGCCCTTCTAGCCTAAGAGTGTACTGTAGTCTTCATACCGTATGCATAGAGTTAGCAAAAGCACACACGACAGATCACCACAACTCCTCTACGTTTTTTGCGGCGGCGGGTATTTCGGACTCTGAACGACTAAAAATCTGACAGTGCTCCACCATGCTGCTGGTGGCGGGTACTGGGTACGTTCACATCCCCGTCAGCTGCTCTGAACCCCAGAGTCTGCCTTTCTGGGTAGGCGCCTATGTAAAAGTGGTCTCTCCATCAACTCAGGAACCTCGGGGACCTTTTCATGTGGACGTTCCGTTCTCGTTCGAAACGCCCGAAGATCCCGCTCTACGTGTAGCATTACATACATTTTCTCTAATCGAGGATCATAGCAAAATAATACTTTTAATATTTCTGTATTATGAAACTCTGTATAGTAACGCCTAATTTTATGAATTATATTATAGTCAAAGTATGAAAAAAACTGCTATTCTGGTGAGTAACAACTTCATTCCGCTACAGACGTCATTACGATTATTTTCTTCGAGTAATGCTTATGATGAGATTTTTGAGGTTTTATACATAATGGTGTGAATAGGTTTCCTTTTTTCCTGTTGTTGAACGCGACTGTCACGCTTGAGCGATCGAGCGTTACTTTCGTGTCTTAATTCTTTGCGATGATAAGTATCACTGAGATTTCTAAAATTTATATTTGGATGGGGCATTGTTGAAATTTTAGGTGAATTGCTACTTTTTATATCTTCGAGTTAATTTATTACTTAAACTAGTTAGCTTGCGTCTTCGCTCGCGTGGAAATCAGCGTATTTGATTGAAATTCTGAATATAAAAATAGTTGGTGGGTTAACTATAAGAGATAGAGACATGCTACTGCGGAACTTTATGTAGTATATTTATAGATCTACAATTCTCTGGTACATAACTTTAGTGTATTTCTGCTGGTTATGCGGCATCTAGATGCGAGCAGCGAGTTTTCAATACTGTCAGACCTCTTCTACACAATTTACATAAAACTATCATGTACTTCCTTCTGGAAGATTTACCCTACTATTTTGTAAAAACTGTTCAAAATTCATTCAGTTTTGAGAAAGTCGATCATATACAACAACTTTTGGGGACTTTGTTTTATAATAAGTACAGATAGATAACAATTTTTTTCCGTATTTTTTCGGATTATCGCTGTTAGTTAAGCTTATTAAGGTGAAATACACAAAAATGCACACAAAAAAGTCTATTCATAATTATTTAATGCTGTTGCTTTTATTAAATAAATCAGAATATCTTTGTCCTGAATATTTTAAATAACAGAGTGCTTAGCTACTAGTTTTTTAACCTACTCGATCGCGCTAGCGTAACGCAATTTGTATGGGGCTAAAACAGCGGTCACTAGATGTCGCTGTTGCAGCGTCATACAAATTGGCGTTACGCTTACGCGATCGAATAGGTTGAAAAAACTCGCACTAAGCACATAGTACATCACAAATCTCTTGCTCTTAATCTAATCCCAAGTAAAGTCGGCACAACATGTATTAACCATGTTCTTACATGCTAGTTATTTTACCGACTAACCTTAGATGCCTTTTACTACACCTCGATAAGAAATGATAGTGGTCTATTCTACTCAGCCGAATACCACTCGGCGAAATTTATAGTTTGAAAGTAAGTCCTAAGATCGGTTTAATATAGAAACAAAAATATCAATAAAAAGGTTTCGCTATTAATATTCTATTAATAGACGTCGGTTTTACCAGACTCTACGAGCCTATCCGGGGTTTTTAGTCACGTGCTTTTTATGCAGAGTTGTCGCGCTACCCAGAAATTAATCGGGAAAACCTAATATTTACAATGCGTATTGTACCCGATTACAATTACGAATACCGTTCACTGGTTTCGAAGAAGTATCTCCTTCTTTTCTATCGTTAAAAATACTTTTTCTAAACGCAGTTAAAAATTGATACCCAAGTAAAAACGAAATTATATAGCCATCGCACAATGGAACATCAGATCGAGCTGTTCTATGTTTTTTGTCTCAAACAACTGGCCGTTAGATTGCATCTGCAAAAGTTAAAAAAAAGAAAAAAATATTTAAAAATGGAACAGTTGAAGTCGGTTTAATAGAGACCGCCAATCGACAGCACGTCGTATCGGTCGAGACGAGATTTCTAATCGACGTGCGTCACGCGCCGCGTCCCCCGGCCGGAACGAATCGGCCGGAGATAAGGATCGGCTATGGACATTGGACAACACTGGTTCTTTAGGGCTGAACTTATTAGTATTTCAACACTATATTTATCGTTTATTTTACTAATATATGCATATATTAAGACATTCATCATCTTCCTGCCCTTACCCCACTATAAGTGGTATATATGATGTATGATGTAGATGTTTATAGCATGTTGTGCAACATGTTATAAACATCTTTTCACATGATTTGACTATGTATTTTACGGCCGTCTGCCTGACGTCAACTTACCTTAGTCGTATTTTATGACATCGCGGTAAGAAATGAGGGTGGTCTATTCTATAGTCTACCCTCATCAAGGTGTCGTAAAAGATGATTAAGGTAAATTGATGTCAGGCAGCCGCCAATCGTAAAATAACTAGCCAAAACATTTTTTTGCTCTACAAAATTTGTTCTGTACCTATGGAGACAACCCTACTTGCCGTTCAAAATATAGCTCACCTAAATCTTCGGTTTCAACACCATAGCCAAAAATTTTATGAATTTTCGGTTAATATTTTCAACAAATATTCCTAGAATTGAGGAATTTCTTGACTTTTATTTCGAAATCTCCGACATCGTAGAGTCTAACTTTTGACGAAGTAACAAAGAATTATTGAAAAATCCACTTAATATGAAGCAAGCCAAATACAGCGACGCTGTACAAATATAGAATTTGTTTACCTTAACTTTGTAGTAAATTTATATAAATACTTGTTTCTGTTATATTCATTCTTTTATATGATATAAAAAAATGCAATTAAAAAAAAGAGTGGGATTTAAACCATATTTTCCCATATTCAATCCCCCCATTTACCATTGCACTATTATAACTTGACAAAAGAAAGCAAATTTAAGCTTTACAATCTATTTCGTTCTTGGCAGTTTTTCCAATGCCTGAAAATAGGGTTAAAAAAAACATTTTTTAAATAAAACCTAGCTATATCGATTTTTCCCCCTGCTGCTGCTGCATAAGCTGAATTTTATGAAAATAGTTGGAGCTGTTTCGAAAATTTTGAAAAAATAAAAGTATAAACAAGATTAAGGGCCTGTTTCACAAGTTACTGATAAAGTGTCAGATAGTTAACCGACAAATAAACTAAGTAGCAGATAAACGTCTCCAAAAAGAGACTATAAAAAGTGAAAAATTAAAAAAATAAAATAGCGGCTATTTTGATATAGGTATTTGCAGAAAATAACAGCCATATGATCTACCTGTTAACTTATAAGGGACTTTAAGTGCTGAATAAGCGTATCAGAAACCTGAGAAATGCAAAATTTCGTGATATGTGTCAGATATGTTCCGAATAAGCTGACTGACAGTTTATTGGTAATTTGTAAAACAGGCCCTAACTCATTCAAATATTAAAGATACGTTTTATTTATGGTATCAGTAGGTTTTACTTTGATATTGGCTCATAGACAATATGTAGGCTTATTAAAACCTCTACGACCGTTATAAACAAATACAGACAAAAAATAATGCCTTTTATATTGTCCCTTCCGATGACAAGAGTACCTGACAAGATATGCTTAATGGATCATGCCGACAATGGTTAGTTATTTTTTTAATTAGATAAAAATATTCAAGTAAAATAATTGCCACAAACCACATTACTGGTGACTCATTAGTTTTGGTTTAATGAACACAGACATGTATTTGAATAATAGAATATTTTACAAGCCGAAGGCGGCATCTACGGTTACAAAGTGTGACTCAAATTCGAAATATAAAAAAGTGTCCAGTAACTGTAGTGTAGTGTGGGTGTAGTAGTGGCTAGTGTAGTAGGTAGTGTTATTAGTGAAATGGATGCAGAATTTCTTTCGGTAAGAGATTTATATCTAGCTCGATTAGTATGTGCTAAGCGTGTTATGCGAAATTTGACTTTAGGTCAATATAAGTATGTTTGAGTAATGTAATTTACATTAAAAGAATTCGATTTGCTTATAATAATCCATCCTAATCCACTCTAAGTGGGGTCGGCACAACATGTAATAAACATGTTTTCACATGATTTGGCTACGTATTTTAAAGTCACTTTCCTAACGTCAACTTACCTTAGTCGCATTTTACGACACCTTTATAAGCAAGAGGGTGGTGTATTTTAACTTGATTTTAATTTAATTTAAATTTTAGATTGTGCCGCGTGCAAGTGAGGTTGGTGATAGGGGAGTCAATTTAATTATTATTTAGTTTATTATACATATATAATATGTATGATATACGAGTTTGTATATCATTAAGCGATCAGCATATTAGAAATAATTTAGCGTCATTTTGATTTTTAATTTATAACAGAGAACGTGATTCACAACGGATGTGGTCAGGTTTTTATGTGTGGGGGAAAGGAATTTGACCATTGCTGGATTATAAAGATGTATATGAGTGCTGATAAATATCCGCCGCGTGGTATCCAGCTGAATAGAATAGTACCACCCTCTTTTCTTACCGAGGTGTCGTAAAAGGCGACTAAGGTAAGTCGACTCATCGTGTGGTATTCAGTTAAGTAGAATAGACCACGCTCTTTCTTATCGAGGTGTCGTAAAATACGACTAAGATAAGTTGACGTCAGGCAGGCGGCCGGTTGTAAAATACGTAGCCAAATCATGTGATAACATGTTTATAACATGTTGTGCCGACTCTACGTAGAGTGGGATAAGGGTAGGAGGATGATGAGTGCTGATAAATATACTAGTAATATCCCGCGGTTTCACCCGCGTACATACTGATCTCATGGCAGTGGAAAGTCTACTAAGTCGGACTATAGATTTATTTTTGTGAAATATTTAAAAGTTTCCGTAGCGATTGCGATGACAGATTTTTATGACTAATTTTTTTCACCTTATTACATTTTTATTACGGATCCCTATTTTTTAATATAATATAGCGTATGTTGCTCAGTAAAGATGCAGCTTTCCAATGGTGAAAGAATTTTTGAAATCGGTCCAGTAGTTTTTATGTAAAACATTATATACAAATTATTCCTCATTATATTATTAGTATAGATATGGGATAATTACAAACACGATCGTCCGTCTAACTTAACTATTTGTATTAAAGGTAACATAGCACTGGTGTACATATCATCATGATCCTCCTGCCCTTATCCCACTCTAAGTGGGGTCGTCACAATTATTCTTCTCAGCCTCATATGACATGGTAGATCAACTTACCTTAGTCGCCTTTTCGACACCTTGGTAATAAATGAGGATGGTCTATTCTACTCAGCCGGATACCACACGGCGGGTTGACTTATCTTAGTCGCCTTTTACGGCACCTCGGTAAGAAATGAGGGTGGTCTATTCTTCTCAATCGGATACTATACGGCACAACACACATATACATAAGAGCAGCATTTCCATCTCATAATTCAAGTTCTACGTTTTCTGTCACCTATAAATTCATTTTATAACTGAAAATTAAAATAACCCTACCAATAACCTACCAATCCGCATCGGAGCAGCGTGGTAGGTTAGCTCCAATCCTTCTCTCCAAAAAACGAAAAGAAGAGACCTATTCTCAGCAGTGGGATAGTAACAGGCCGCTACTTACTTTAAAAAAAAATAACCCTAGAAGGTGTTAAATTAAAAATGTATTTATAATGTGAACTAATAACAACAGCCCTACCGTACATTACAATAAACACAAAAAGCTATCATGTCCCGCGACAAATGGACCGAGAGCGATGACTTGACGATCTTCTCTTTGTTCCCAGCTG
The DNA here is from genome assembly GCA_029227775.1 of Morpho helenor. Lineage (NCBI taxonomy): Eukaryota > Metazoa > Arthropoda > Insecta > Lepidoptera > Nymphalidae > Morpho > Morpho helenor. The sequence continues at coordinate 15,354,073 of JARGCU010000025.1, forward strand.
CCGGGAGCGGCACGGAAAACTCGATTACCCTACTTCGTTTAAACATCGATATTAAAACGATGTCTCGATATAATAGAACTTTTTTGTCTTGGTAGTTGTTGCATGTTTCCATCTATTGAATCTAATGAATATATCTATCCGAATCTTATAAAATTGTTAGATTGGTAAAAAAACGGGAATTGTTTCGACTTGGAATTAATGGAATAGGACAATAGTTTGAATTAAAATCTTGAGCTTGTATTTGATGGTATAAATCGCTCATAGGGTGCAATAGTGGCAAAACTCAAAAACCGTGTTTTGGTCTAAGAATAATAAATAAATAAATAATATATAGGACACTTACACACACAGTCGTCCGTCCCCAAAGTAAGTATTTAATACTTGTGTTATGGGTGACAGACTACTGGTAAATATATAGTTTTAAATACATACTTAAATACACACCCAGGCTCGAATACCTACAACTTTTTTATAGAAAAATCCCTCCACAGGAATCGAACCCGCGACCCATGGAGCTGAAGGCTAGATCATTGCGCTAACGGGCCAGTCATTTTAATTAGCAATGTAAACTTTAAACTCTTTAAAACATGATTTTTTGAGTTGTGCGACTATTGCAACCCATGAGTGAAATAATTTTGATGTATTTAGGAATATTTAAGCTGTGATAGCCCAGCTGGGCTATCACAGCACAGCTATATATATACAGCGGGATAGCACAGCTGTGAGACCGTACGACTCAAGTTCAAACCCCGGGCAGGCACCAATGAGTTTTTCTATTACAACTTATGTGTCTAATTGTGTGAAGGAATCTCGTGAGAACATCGTGAAAAAACCTGAATATCTTTAAAGAATTCTTGGGATATGTGAAACCTACCAATATGCATTGGAGCAGCGTGATGATTTTTACCTCCAATTTTTCGGTCCAAAAACGGAGAGAGAAGCTCTATGCCCAATGGGACAGAAGGCATAATAAGGCGCTACTTTCACAAGTAATATAGTAATCGGATCGATATAAGTAACATTTCGAAATAAATTTTATTCAAACCATCTATCATAATATACCGAGCAATACACTATATTGGGATCTTTATCCAACATGGTGGTTTCATTTATATTATAATCAGTACTGATAATCGTAATTATTACTTTGGTATCTATTATCAACGCAATGACAACTAAGTACCATCATCGCAGTACAAACCCAATTAATTAATAGTTTTAAATATTGATAGTCTCAAAAGTTATTTATTATATTAGATAAATAGTATAGTATTATATTATATTATATTTATAGTATCTTTAAACCTTTAAGTATTTTATTAATAGAAGTGGATTCAAAAGTTCTACATTTAATTCAAATTCATTTTTATTATTTATAAGCTTTTTATATTTATCAAGTAGAATAGATATTATTAATCTGTGCTTAAATTGATTTATATATTGTGTTATATTCATATAGTTATTACACTAGAATAGGGATGCCAGTCTAAAATGTAGCATGTAACAATAAAGAGATATACAAAAAAATTAGAGTGGTCTATCTTTCTCTCTTTTTTGTGAGAGTAGACAAAGATAAAGTATACGAGTGTAAACTATGCCTATGACTTCCCTACTCTAGTATTAATAACTCTATGGTTATAATAAGATTTATATTCTTGGACAAGTCATTTCACATACACAAAACACCCACGTGGCTAACCACGTGGTAATGAAAGAAACTTATATGAAGCGTCCGACATTAATTAGCATGAAATTAAATTTAATACAAATCGCCACATATTCGGTTTTTAATTTCTAACACGTCAAAATTCGTGTGTTCTCATTTCTTTTAAAATATGACGAATCTAGATTGTTCTCTAATGCTGGAGCATGAAATTGTGTGCACGAGGCGTATCGGTAATTTGCGTCAGTTTTTTATCACAGTCACGACAGGCCGGATTCTTCGTGGCGCGGCCAATCGCCGGCTAGAGACGGTGTAATTGGGAGAAACTACGGCCACCACAAATGTTTGAGATTTAACAGCCAACCATTTGAAATAGAGCTCTGAAAAGACATCTTTCTTAAGTGCCAGCAACGTCCTTTTAACATTTAAGACTAGTTCAGAAGATCTACTTAAAATTGTTAGTAATATAATGATACGCCGCTCTGCCTGGTTATACAGGGTCTAACTGTTTCGGCCCTTTTGTCCGGTGGTGATTGTTTGAGCGATGGGTTATCATTTCCACTCTGGATATTGTTTGGGCCAATTTCGCAGGCAACAATGCCTGTTTTTTGTAAAGAAACATTTAAAGAACTGACTTATTTGCGAGCAAATACAGAAAGGTTTGAACTGTGTTTAAGATATATGCTTATACGTCAAGAATATTACAAAATTGGAGATTATTTAGATGATGTGAATGCCTGGATTTGAAAATCCTTTCAGCTTTATACAAGACAAGATAATTCATAAAATAGAAAAAAACTAACTTAAATTTTTAAGTTACCTCTAAATGTAAGTACAGTTATATTTAAGGACAGTTAGATTTTTTAATCCATACTAGATCAGTCTACAGAAAGGTTTAAATTAAGTATAAGAAATATTCTTATACGTAAAGCATATTACAAAATTTAAGATTATTTGGATGATAAATTGAAAATCCAAGACTACGGTTTTATAATGTAAAATTGAAAATGTTTAAAAGATTGACTGCCGAGTTTCTTTCTGGTTCTACTCGGTAAGAGCAACATTCCGAATCGTAGCTTCATAAATCATATAGATCCTTGACGATTTAAAATTTTTGAAAGAAATTATTTGAATAATGATTATTTTGATTTGATTTTAGATATACTGTATTGTGTACGTTTGTTAACTGTCTATTATATAGCTTAAACTGATTGCTGTGAAATAAAGCTGGTAACATGGGCAGAGTAATTGCCGAGGATTTATATATGAGTGCGTTCAACGCTGTTGTACAGGCTTTCTAATCACGGGAACAATAAAATGCCCGATGTGCTGTATAGGCACTACAACGGATTGTATCGCTGAAACGCCTACGGTGCTTCGGCTTGGTTAACCAGAGCAATTGCCTCTAATGTTAAATGCAGACATAGAAATATACGAGAGCAGAAATATAGCTATATGTTTAAACGTTTATACCTAAATGTAAATTGTACGATCGGAGATTTTTTATGGTATTCAATTAAACGACATTATTTCATTTTATCATCGTTATTATCCCATCCCAATCTAATTCGGAACAACATGTTATAAACATGTTGTCATATGATTTGGCTACGTATTTTACGACCGGCCGCCTGCAGACTTTAATTTACCTTTCATGACGCCGTGTGGTATCCGGCTGAATAGAATAGTACCACCCTCTTTTCTTACCGAGGTGTCGTAAAAGGCGACTAAGGTAAGTCGACCCGCCGTGTGGTATCCGGCTGAGTAGAATAGACCAACCTCATTTCTTACCGAGGTGTCGTAAAAGGCGACTAAGGAAAGATGACCCACCGTGTGGTATCCGGTTTAGTAGAATAGACCACCCTCTTTCTTACCGAGGTGTCGTAAAATACGACAGAAGTAAGTTGACGTCAGGCAGGCGGCCGGTCGTAAAAACGCAGCCAAATCATGTGACAGCATGTTTATAACATGTTGTGCCAACCCCACTTAGAGTGGGATAAGGGCAGGAAGATGATGATGACACCTCGGTAAGAAAGTGGGTGGTCTATTCTACACAACCGGATACCACACAGTGGTAAAAGGCGAGTAAGCTTAGTCGCCTTTTAAGATACCTTGGTAAGAAATGGGAAATAAGGGTGGTCTATTCTACTCAGGCGGTTATTCAATCCGATGTTAAATATCAACATATTTTATTTAAATTTTTATTAAAAATATTTGGTTAGACCGTTGCTATTATTATTATGCTCAATTATTTCTTAACATCGTCACTATTACAACCCTTAACACTACTTTTGTTTTAATAAGATAAACATGGAAATACAAAACTTGTCAGAACTTTATTGCTTATTACATATTGTTACCTATAAAAGCAATGATAAATTATTTATTTCACTCTTTTTAACACCGATTTCCCTTGGGCTTTAACTGCGCCTCTTTACACCTTAAGCGACAATCTACTTTGAGTAATTACATATATTTAGGGCCTTTTTACAAGTCACCAATAAACTGTCAGTTAACTTATTCGGAATATATCTGACACATATCTCTGAATTTTGCTTTTCTTAGGTTTCTGATAGGCTTATTCAGCACTTAAAGTTCCTAATAACAGGTAGATCATGTGGCTGTTTTGTTTATCTGCTGGATAGCAAATACCTTGTTCTAAATGGCAGCGATTTTTTTTAATTTTTCACTTTTTAAAGTCTCTTTTTAGAGACATTTATCTGCTATTTAGTTTATTTGTCTAACTATCGGACACTTTATCAGTAACTTGTGAAACAGGCCCTTAGATAGCAACATTAGTGAACACTTCTGTATAACGTACGATAAAATCGTAATAACCGCCCCTTGACACTAAATCACTGCCTTCAATGCGGTGATGACTTTTAAAGCTCTTATGATCATATTAGAAGAATGCATTATGTCATTCATTTATTATGTTGTCCTCTTTCATATATTTACTTGCGTGGATAATGTTTCTTAAAATAGACACTCTACGCTCCAAAGTTCAGGCATTCGACATGGTGATGTTAAGCATTTATAGAAGCAGGCGTTACTTTGCGGAATTCCATACAGAAGTTACAATAAATATATTTTGCTGTAATCCGTATGTTAAGAGAATATATGTAATGCTAAGTGTATTAAGCAGGCAGCAATGCAGGACAAGTCGCCACACGTATCATAAAACACCGCCAACACCCACACTCCACACAAGCGATACACAAACTCACCACTACAACCTCAACAATCGTTTCGCCCCGAAATCGAAACATCATCAGGAGGATAGGCTCCACGAACAAAATCGCAATGTGTGGATTCCAGCAACATAATTTTATCGTAACTTCGTGACGTTACAGCATTTAAGGATGCCAGCAAAGAAATTATTAAAAAAAATTGCTGAACCTAGATCACAAAGGTAGATGTTGGTCATAAGTAAGTAAGTAAGTAGCGGCCTGTTACTATCCCACTGCTGGGCATAGGCCTCTTCTCTCCGTTATTGGAGAGAAGGATTGGAGCTAAGACCTACCACGCTGCTCCAATGCGGATTGGTAGGTTACACATATCTCCAGAATTCTCTAGAGATATGCAGATTTCCTCACGATGTTTTCCTTCACCGAAAAGCGTGTGATAAATTGCAATTATCAATTAGACAAATAAGTTTTAATAGAAAAACTTATTGGTGTCTGCCCGGGTTTGAACCCATGATCGTCTCTAGAGATTCACACGGTCGCACCGCTAGGCCATCACAGCTATTGTTGGTTGGTTGGTCATAATTTTGTTGTAATTGCTAATTTTATAGGAGCAAGTACTGTGTGGGCTGTCGACCCACCGCGCTGGTTTAGCTAATGGCATGCGATGCCATCTTATACTAATTAGGACTCTGGTTATTACGGAGTCCGTGTTATAGTTGACCGTGCTGTATTGCGGCAATATAATTTAAAGTTTATTTTCAGCATATGTCGGATTAAATACACAGATAGGAAAAGACATGTATATTAATTAAGAAAAGAATGTATATTATTAATATTGTTACTGTTTCTTATGTTGGTGATCCAAATAAATAAATAAAGACATAGACCAATAAGTATAGGATTTTATTGCATAAAATAGTTAACAGCTAGAAAAGAATAATCAAGCAGCGGTAGCGGAATGGTTAGGGTAACGGATTTGCGATTGAGAGATAGTGGGTTCGAATCCCGGCCATTATACTACCGACGTGAAACTACTCCTAACATGAGCATTTTAGCTTAGCTGGTGGGGTTCACAAGTTTAACTTTAAAAAAAAATTAATAATAACCGCCGGGAGCTTGGGTTCTTTATTCTCTCTCCGTGGATGTAAAATATTTTTTAATTTGTTTTAGTAAATATTTAAATATGCAATGAAATTTGTAATAACATGAATGAGTTATAATAACAAAAATAATAATTTTTATTAAAAGGCATTGTAACTGAAATTTGGAATTGTTTTGTTTCTAAAAAAAAAGCAATATTAAAAAGTAACAATAAATGTATGATATATTTTCCATATTCTACAAACATTTTACCGTCTACTATAAGTCCTATAGCAGTATTAATTTAAACTATGTTAATATTTTCTAACCAAAACAAACAGTTTTTGATAAATAAATAAATGATGTAAAGAGGATCTATAAATATTTATTAGTTTGTTACATACTAACTACATTAATTAATAGATTAAATAATTAAACGTATATAAACTATTTCTTTTTCTCTATATGACCCGTACTCTTTCTTCTTCAATTCTTGTCCTTTTCCTCCTATTACTCAAAGGTTGACTGGAAGAGATCCCTTTTAGGGATAAGTCCCCTTTATACATATGCTTTTTTAATTTTTCTTTCTCTTTTCTAAATATATGTATTAAAAGAAATAAATAAATAAAATAAATAAATTAACTACTGTTAATCTAGTAAACTTTATATATGCATAAAAATACAGGCATTTTTTTAAATTATATGTATATGCCATTATGGTTTGTCGTTGCGTATACTTGAGGTATAAATTAAAAAATAGCGTAAAAAAATACTTATAATTTAAGTTTATATATTTATTTAATAAGTAATAACAAAAAATCATATCATTATTGTATCAGATTGTAGCGTTGGACTTATTTTATTTATCTATTTATAAATTTAATTGTACAAATAGAAAAAATACAGGAAAGAAAAAAAACACCAATTAAAAGGAAAACATAAATTGTAAACGTATAAAAGGCGGTCTTATCGCTTAGTAGCGAATTCTTCCAGACGACTTAAACATGTATGCTCCATTGATAAAACACTAAGAGCTATGTCTGCGTTAATTTGATGTTGATTTATACTAATCTTATAGGAAGTGTAACTTCCTACGGAAAGCCATTAATGAAGTTACTTTAGCAATGACCGACAATAACTTCCTTTTCGACAAAATCTTAAAATCTTGTGCCTGATACTTAAGCTGGTTTATTGGCATTATATTATGGAAATTAATATTAGAAGGAACTAAAACTTTCTATCAGTGAAAGGTACAGATAAAAAAATGTAAATAAAACTCCCTTGTTTTAGTCGCGCCGCGTAAACAAAAAGAGATGCAACAGCGTGATGTACCAGATTATTGTAAATATACAAAAATACCACAAAAAAAGTCCGCGACAGCATGTCTCTATCTCTTGATAGAGTCGCGTACCATAAGAATGGTCAACTCGCAATAACTACTTTTATATCATTTATAGAATTAGGCGTTACTTTGCGGAGATCCATAATAGATTATAATAAAATTATTTTGCTATAATCCGCGATGATACGCCACATGAACGTATGTAGTGCTTGTGTATTGTGGTGGCGGTGGTGGAGGTTTGTGCATGTGTTTTTACGAATCCTGCATGTATTAGATATGAAAACGGATTGTACACTCTACATTTAGCTTTATATATATTTTCTATTTTACTTAATCGCGGATAGAAAATAATTTTATTATTAATTTTGAAGTACTTTTATGTACAAAATTTCAATTAAATACACTAATTTCCACGTATGCGAAAGCTAGTATATTAATATAATCAGTTATCTGAAGCTGTGTTTTCAAATTTAACTACAAATAGGTGATTACTCATAGTAAAAATATATAACGTGGGATTGAAAATTACGCGTTGAATTTGAATATTGTCGTCTCCCTCTACAATAGGCTAGAGAATGAGACAACTAAAAACCATATCTAAATTACCATGTACTAAATAATTTGTTTGAATTCACCTGCGTTTTTCAAAGCGATGAATCAGCGTTACACGACCGCGTTCGATTGTCGGGGACAGTGGGTGCGATTTGAAACATATGAGGTATTTTCACATTAGTCGGGTGTTGCGGTCAGCCTTGGCTACGGCCGGACGGAACTTGGGTCTCACGATGTTATACAATACTTCATGAGTCGAAACAGGTTTCGTTTTACCTAATGCACATTAAAAGTTTATAGGAAGCGGCCGCTTGCGTTTCTATGTTATGGGGCATCCTAGATTGTAATATTTTATTAAGCTTACGTCTAGCCAATTCATGCTTGGTTGCAGAATATATGGTGATTGGATTTGTTGCGAAGGGATCTCGAATGTAAATTTATATTAGTAGCTTTATTATATTTTTTTATTCTAATTGACAATACCCTTAGCAGGAGGCGATTATAGAAGCATAGTCGAGTTTACTAATGTACTTTAAACTTTACTTGTAAATTTACTAATGTCGGTTCCCGATGAGGGATAACATTTTCCATAAATGAATTTGTTGGTCTTCGAGACTGGGTGTATATTTGTATTGAAGTATGTATTTAAAAAATATATAAGTATAATATATTCATCTTGTCTGTCACCCATAACACAAGTATTAAGTTACTTTGGGAACGGACGACCGTGTGTGTAAGTGTCCCATATATTTATATTATATTTATCACCAAGAGAATAAAGAACATCTCTGCGAGAACGATGCTGAGTGTCGCGAATTTGATTGTTGTGGGGTCGGCACAACATGTTTTAACTAAGGTGAGATGAGATTTGACCACCTCCCTGAAGCCAACTTTCCTTAGTCGCCTTTTACGACATCTCGGTAAGAAAATAAGGGCGGTCTATTCTACTTAGCTGGAGCCCGGATACCACATTGCATTTACTTAAGCGCTTATCCCACTTTAAGTGGGGTCGGCACAACATGTTATAAACATATTGTAACATGATTTGGCTGCGATTTTACGACCAGCCGCCTGCCTGACGTCAACTTACCTTAGTCGTATTTTATGACACCTCGGTAAGAAGGAGGGTGGTCTATTCTACTAAATCGGATACCACACGGTGGGTCAACTTACTTTAGTCGCCTTTTACGACACCTCGGTAAGAAATGAGGTTAGTCTATTCTACTCAGCCGGATACCACACGGCGGGTCGACTTATCTTAGTCGTCTTTTACGACATCTCGGTAAGAAATGAGGGTGGTACTATTCTACGTAGCCGGATACCACACGGCTAAAACACTTGATCCATTCTATTTAATCAATTTCAGTTCGATATAATAATTTATATCCCGTTAGAAATTGCAGGCGAATATCGCAGTCGAAAATAAATCGATTGTTGTTCGGCAACAAATGTAGTGTCAGCGGAAGTATCAGAAAGTATCTATTTGGTTCGCCATTAGCATACGCCATATAAGCCATTTAGCGTGTCTGGAGGCGTTCCTATTATTCTAGCCGATAGCAAATTGAACACGCAAATCTGAATGAAATTATTCTTGTTATATATTTTACAATAGAACATTTTCAATTCCAAATTCAAATTATTCTATATTCAAATAAACTTGTAAACAAGTGCTTTTGAATCGTCAAATCTACTGCTGGTTCGGAAAGTTCCAGCAAGAAACGTGGCGGTTGCTATTTTAGATACATAATTCTTATTCTTACATCTAGTTATTACTGTTTTGTACAGGATCGAAAAGTTGCTATGTCCACGCATTCTTATCATCTAAGTAATCCTCATAAGTTTTAAACTGCTGTAATGGCAAAGCTAAAATTGCGGAATTAGATTAGATTTCAGTTATTAGAGTACACGTTTAAAGTAAACTTAACAAGTAATGTAATCCCTTGAAATAATTTATAGAAGTAGGTGTTACTATGCTGAATTCCAAAGTGCAAAGTTATGAGAGATTTTTTGAGAGTATTTTGGTATATTTGAGTTTGTTAAGAATATCTACGTAATGGAAGTGTAGGAAGCAAAAACCGTTTTCATACAATTGGCAACTTACCTTACTCGGATTTTACGACACCTCGGTAAGAAAGAGGATGGTTAATTCAATCCAGCCGATTTTAATCGTCAATATGTATGAGAATTTATATAGTTATAACTTCTTTTAAAGGTTTATTTAAATAATTAAAAAATTATAACTTTCTATAAAAGAAATTAAATGTTATCTAGCTATAATACGCGGTAGTAGAAAATAATATGTTATGCTAAATGTAGAACATAACTAACTCCTAACCTTGTAAGTGTAGGATAAGTTAATGAAGGTAAAATGCCCGTAATTTGCATGTAACGAAGGTAGTAGATAGTAATGCTGAATCTTAGTACCGATAATACTTGTAAAGCGTTATTTAGGTTAGCGAAAAAGGTTATACTGTCATTAATTAATGGTTTGAGTCATTAATCGTTGGCTTCTACGGTGTACACCAGTACGCTTAGTGTTTTTTTTTACTTCTTCGATCGCATTAGCGCGGGAAATGCGGTCACTAGATGTCGCTGTTGCAGCGTCATACAAATTGACGTTACGCTAACGCTATCGAGTAGGTTACAAAAACTCACACTAAACACATAGAACACTTATAACAGTGGCTTCCACATATATCCCTGTTAGATCGACTCAAAATATATGTATTCAAAAAGCGTAATTTATGACTCTATCAAATAACGATTTTAAACACAGACACGCAGCGTCTTCACGACGAAGACGAGGTCTCAGCTTTCTGGCGTGGGTCGGTCGTTGTTTCTGGAGACAATTCTGATGACTAGCCACAATTATACCAGCAGCCCTTAGGACGAAGTTCTGCAACGTTAGTAGAGCTTCTGCGTTATATTCTTAGCAACCTCGACGATGCTTCTCTGTTAAAGCCGTTAGGGTTAAAGGCGTGTTTGAAAAAAAAACCACGATGCGAAAACGTGTGGTTGACAATGGGAGAAAGAGGCTAAGAAAATTCAAGTCAAAAAAATAACAATAAAGGTGTATTGTTTTATCTGAATATAATTCTCATTTGAATACACTTTCCTATTTGATTCACTATCCTCACTTTGTTTCGAATAATAGAAATGCCTGGGGCCTAGCGAACAGCCCTAAAAGGTACTTTAGCGATACTGAATTTAAGTAGGACTCGAACTAGGCTTATGGCCATTGTCTTAGTTTATTTTTGTTTCAAGTGTTGATTTGATTATTATTGTGTAGCTTAGGAAAGAAGGTACTAAATTAAACGATACATTTAGTTGACAGTTTTGATCTTATTTCCTAAAATTCTATGTTCATATGTACGCTTCAGAAAATGTTTTGATTGGTAGTTTTTCTTTTGTTTTAGCTTGTGTTTAGGTTAGTGTATTGGACCTAGAATGCCAAATATTAACCCAAAACAGGGCTGGAATGGTTCTTTACTAGTCTTAGTCTCCCTTTCTTTAAGATACTCTATCATCCGATTTTATGTGTTGTAATAAGATATGAACAGGTTAATAAGGTGTTACGACTCATCATCATCCTGCCCTTATCCCGCTCTAAGTGGTATCGGCACAATATGTTTTAAACATGTTGTTACATGATCTGGCTTGGTATTTTACGACCGGTTGTCTGCTTGAGATCAACTTGCTTTAGTCGCCTTTTAAGACACCTCGGGAAGAAATGGGGGTTGTCTATTCTATTGGAAAAAACAAGTCGAGATAAATGTCTACTCCACGTGTTGTAACTTTAGATTCTTCGAACCATCTACCCTTGAGGTAGATAGAACGATACAGTCTATGAAAGTGTCCTTATTAATCACTATAACATTGGGATGATTAAATTAAATTTAAGCAAACCATGTATAAAAGTGTAACTTCAAAGTTTAATGTAGATATGTAAGTAAATTACAGACAAGTAGATTCGAAACGGGCCTCAATTTCGATGGAATCATGCACAGTCATACTATCCATTCGATTACCGTTATGGCAATGACAGTCCATCCGCTGGATCCGATGCTAACAGATATTTACCAACACGCCAGCCACGTACATCTGGCATTATATAAAATTGAAAGCTATTTAGATAAATGTTGGGCGAAACTAGAAATGTTGCTGGCACTAGTACTGGAACTGTGAAACAGTTAGCTTTCGTATTGGAGATAGCTCATATATTAAATCATATGCGAATAAATGAAATATTTATCTAGCGCTGTGTAAAACCTGCCGATCCGCATTGTGGCAGCGAGCATTGGTTATATATTCTCTCCATAGTATAGAGGAATCCTTTGTTAGAACCTATAAGTTTTATGTAAAACTTCTTATGTATCTAAATTCATTTCTAAATTATATTAATAAATTCATTTTGAGTTTTATGGTTAAGGAAAACATCTGAAACCCAAAAATCGCAGAATAATTCTCGGGATATTTTCCAAGCGCATATCCGTACTGGAGAAGCATTTTGTATATCTATAATATAAGTTAAAATCCTTGTTTCTTAAGCAGCTAGGTCATTGAACAGCTGTTACTGCTACGCATTTAAAAACAAGCATTAAATGTTGATGAGAGATAGGTGTTGAAGTTGCAAATATTGTTTGTTTCTATTAAACTATAAAAATAATATATGTACATCAAAAAATGAGAATATACATTAATGATTGTGCAAAGACTAATAAAGCATTGTAGTCCAGATACAGATTTGTCCGAAATGGCCTATGATTTATGTTTTATCGGAACAGAAAATATGCTGTTTTTGATATATAAACAATTGTAAGGCTGAAAATGATGAACAGAAAAGTCACTATCGAAATACTAGATGAAATTAGCCAGTTAGCCTAGATCTAGCCTACAATTAGTCCTAAAACAACAAAGTAACAGAGATACAAATCATGATTTGTGAATAATAATTCTCTATAAGATATATGTATATTCAGTGATAAATGAAAAATGTCATTATCAAGACAAGTACACTCAGAAAGGTGATCTAAAAATAAAAACAAATCGAGTGACTTCAATAGGTACGTGTGAATCAGCGACATGACTGTGTAACACGATTTGGGGACATTCCAGAATAATATCTCGCAATCACGTAATTGCACCGGACAATGCTAGAATCGGTTCTGCCTCATAATTTCTACGCAATTAAATATTCATTATGGAACCGCCGAAAGGCGACCATTTTTGTCATTGAGGGCACTCTTTGGATAATAAGATGTCGTGAGCACTTAACATTTCGGGTATAAACTTTTACAGATTTCTGTCGAAATCTTAATGGATTAAAGAGAAGTGGGGCGAATTCTTTTTTTTGCATTCTCTCATCTTTTACTGGAGTCATTATAAAACGTTTTCTATTTTGGCTACTTTCTGGACAATTGCGACCCATATAACGTGCAGTTTTTTCATTCGCTTCTTCGATGTAATAGTCAATTTCTTAATTCATCAATTATCATTCTATATTAGGTTTAAAGAAAATAATTTTTAAAATATCTGATAATGTCTAATTCTTCTGATGGATTGCTGTCTCATATAATAGTGTATAATCTATGGGTATTAATGGGGATATTATGTTTCATTATATTATTCCTTTGCCATAGAAATCGTTACGCTGTACGTTATAGCACGTGTATTCTTTTTACATGGTTTCATCTATACCATGTTGTTTGTTACACAAACATTTTGTTAATTTCAAAAACTTAGAGCTTCCTTTTATTTATTGTGATTATTAGTGAAATTCGGAATTATTTTCATCAGGCTGGGTTAATCTTTAAATACTTTAGCAAGTCTGGGGTTAATTTCTTCCGACATAAGTCCAATGGAAATACCGCAAATGTTATACCGGATATAATTCAGGTTATCCGGACACCGTGATCTCATCAATATAAAAATTTAGACTATTAAATTATACGAATGACATGTAAGCATACATTCGATGTTCCCACGGATCTGGCTACTAAAATACAAAACGCGTCCGTCTTTCCTCATAATTGCCTTAATAGACACCGTATAATCATAATCAAACAGAATTACATGCGGATTGAAACCAGAGGTTTTTATTGAGGCATTGTGCGCTAGTAGCAACTGTGATTACTAATCAACTTTGGTATTGGCTGACGGTACTTGTAATCGTACAATGGATCCCTAATTGTTTCTCAAACGCTTCGTGTGAAATTTGCCGCGTGGGAGCAATTTTGGAGAGCGTGGACCTTTATTATAATTTAGAAATTAGATATTCTTTTGTAGAAATTATGAAATTTTGCAGATATTATTTAGAAATTCAATAGAAATTAGAATAACATTTCATTTTTAAAGACGTAAATTACTCTGTCAATATGAACCGTGTTATTTAGATTGTAGGGGGTTTGTGCTTTTATTTGAATGATATAATATTTGTTACTGACTTTAAATTTGCAGACTACTTATTATTGAGATTTATGATAGAAATTAAAATTTTTGAATCATATTTTTAAATATTTCCCAAAAACGGTTGTTATATCCTTTTAGCTTTGAAATTCTTAACGTATTCACTTTAATTTTTAAAATATTTGTGATCTAAATTTTTTTTTGTGGGATCATTATGAAGTCGTGTTTTTGTATTATATAGTGTTTGTTATTTTTAGGAATTTAAGAAAAGTGAGTGATTTTACCTTATTTCTGCAACTAATCCACAGTACTAACACGTTCAAACGTCGAAAAAACGTTGGGGTGCGTTTTGTATATGATAATTGTATTTGACTGTAACAGAACTGATTACACAGATTACTAATGAACAGGGCTTAGTAATGGCTTATCCATAGTAAATAGAGCTCTTTTTGGTGTCTCTAGGTGAGGCAGAAACAAACTAAAATAAATATATATTTTGAACACTACCAGAATCGACGTTAATGTACCTACGCCTTGGACTAAGAACTAAGTTTCATTATGTACACTGTAATCTTTGGAACTAAGGCCTAATTAGCTTATTCTATAACAAATCTTCTGGCACGCATAAACTTTGCGCACGAAAATGTTTAAATTAATATAAATAAAGTCTTGTTGATACAACTTGAGGGCATTGAACTCAGTTCCCCACCACATCCCCTAATTATTTCCCCTACCAGGCTACGCATTAGCAGCGTTTGCGGTTAAATGAATAATGAAGAAAAACCAGTCGCATTGGTATGCAAAAACAGTTCCAGAAGGACTGTTTTTGTTGACGTGTACATTATTTGATTCTCAAAATATAAATATATAAACCTGGATGACAATTAAAGTTACAATATGAAAGAAAAAGAAAAGAAATGGTCTGGTGACATCTGGATGCAATTCGGTGTATTTTCACTTCTTTAGACCAACCGTTTTCAATTGGGCTATCATGACTTTGCAATGATAGCGTAATTAACCCTTGTTTTCTAAAAATATTGTAGCAGTTTTTCAGTGCCTGAAAACAGGATTAAAACTTCATTTAAAAAAAAAGACTTAGCTCGATCCATTTATCGCCCCCAAAGCCTCTACATACTGAATTTCACGAAAATCATTGAAGCCGTTTCCGAAATTCATATTATATGCATTCAGCTCCGCGGGTCGCGGGTTCGATTCCCGCCGAGAGCGAACATTTTCTATAAATGAATTTGTTGGTCTTCGCGCCTGGGTGTATATTTGTATTTAAATATTTATTTAAAAAATATATAAGTATATATTCACCAGTTGTCTGTCTACCATAAACAAGTATTAAATTACTTACTTTGGGGACGGACGACCGTGTGTGTAAGTGTCCCATATATTTATTTATTAAAAAAATATATACAAATTTAGCTCATTTAAATATTAAAAAAAAAAAAAAAATATAGTGGGTGACCGAGCCTTACTCGGTAATTTTTAAAATGATGTAAAAAAGTTAAAATTAAAAAAAAAATTGAAAAGAAAAAGGAAAAACTACTAAACCGCCCGTTCCCCAAATGAATTACCATGACTTTACATTTGACAGCGAAAAATTGTGATTGTATTCAACGTAAATTTAAAAAAAATTTAGAGCCCGAAAACAGGGATAAAACGACATTTCTTTAAATCAAAACTTATCGAGATCGATTTTTCATTCTTTATCTCCTAAAACCCCCAACATGCTGAATTTCAGTAAAATCGTTATAGTCATTTCTGAGATTCCGAAAATATAAAGATTAAATAACTAACTGTATGTGAGTATTTAACCTTAAAGTGACATTAAGGCCGTTTAGAAGTTAATGTTAATGACGCGGGGATGCAAAACGCGTCGACGTTGCGATGCAGGCCTAATTTAATGGCTCCACGAAGGGAATGTTACCGTTCCTTTCCCATGGCTCCCGTGTCTGTGGGAAAGACTTCTATGCTCGTACGCCATTCATTTTTTTAATTTGGAAGCTTAGGTTGTGGTCACACGAGAAAATACGCAGAAAATTAAAATTTATGTAATATGCGCTTTATTATCAGTAATGAATTATATCAAAATGAAGAATTATTTAATTTATATTTTTTTAATATGGTCAAAATATACCTTTTTTTATTTATGTCTTTTTTTATTTAGATCAAAAATGTACAACTTATATCCATCTTAAATAACTTACACGCTAGGACTGTATAAAAGCTGTTTTTGAACTAAAATAGATCTTAGGTAGGTAACCGATCAAATTAAACTGTTAATTTTGGCAATATTATACACTCGGATGTAAATCTTAGTGACATTAAAAAAAGTCGATAAATGCTCAAATATTTATTAGTCTCATAGTTTAAGACAAGATCAAGGATTTTAAAGGATCGACGCCAAGTATATATCTTCTAACTTTTTTTTTAAGATTATATCATTTATCATACATAAATAGGGAAAAAACAATAATATAAAAATGAAATACACACTAATGAAAAACACAAATATATATTTTAGTTAATTCACATAATATTTATATCTACTAATTATCTAAACCATCCTCAAGAATTGCTTTATATTAAATTCCGTTCTAAATTTAAGGAAGGTTTTGAAAAATCGATCACATACATACAGCTTATTGGGACTTTATTATATTATTAGTTTAATAATATTTATAGATAGAGAGTAGAGAGAGAGAGATAGATATTAAACTGAAAACAAAGCGTTTGAAAGAAATACAACAAAAAAACTATAACATATCGAAAAAATGACCGATGACTTTTTAATTTATAATTAAGTTTCAATAACGACCGTTAATTAAAACTGCCTCTTCAAGATGATTGATATGAGAGTATATGGATCATTTGATCTGAACGTTAGAACAGTTATTCTTTTATATAATTCGGTATCATAGCGAGGCATCAAAGTTATTACGCCTCCGGACAAAGCTTTCGTAGCGAAGGATTTACGACGCGCAATCGGACTCTCGCTTGCTTGTAATGAAACTCCTTTGTTTAGTGCACTTGTGGAGCAACTGCTCTGTATTATACTATTTCTATTTGGAGAACATTGACTTAAATCATTATATTATTTATACTCTTTTTTGTAGCGCAAACCTTTAATTCGCGGTTATTAACGCCGGGTGGGCTTATCTGAATTTTACAAACTTATGATACCTAATTAAATTCACGATGTATTTGTATTATACATTTATATATATTAAATCTTATAATAATATATTTATATCTTTGTTACTTAGCGTTTCGGGTCAAATAAATATTTATATAAATTTTGATTTTATATAAACTTTGAATTTGAAAGAGAAAAAAAATTAAGGTGGACGTTAAAGGAATCTTTTCCAGTGACACAAGGAAAAGGACAAGAAGTGTAATACGGGTAATATAGAAAGAAAGAATACCTAAAATAAAAAATAAACAAAGATAATAGTTAAATTAATTTATATATGATATATTTCTTAAATAAGTAGATGAATAAAGATGCTACTAATATACTATTACTTGAGACAAATATTAAGATGAGATGAAGAAGATATTTCATGAGACGTGGAAGGAATAATTTTATTATTTTAATATTAATTGGTGCAAAAAAGAGTCTACAAAGAAAAAACAAAGACGCTATTTAGAAGTGAGACTTTAAAATTAAATTTTTATATTATTTTATATATTTTAAAAAGAATATTTTTAATCTAATGTGTACAGGGTAAATTCAATTCAGCAAAGAAATAACATACCTATTAATATCCCATATTTTCTTTGGCACAAATTACATGACATAGTGCTTCCTAAATACGTAACATAATAAAAATTTAAATTTAATAATAAAATCATTTGTATCCTTATAACACTCAGATAAAAAGTAGCTTAACTTAGGGCCTGTTTCACAAGTTACAGATAAAGTGTCGGATGGTTAAGCGACAAATAAACTAAGTAGCAGATAAATGTCTCCAAAAAGAGACTCTAAAAAGTGAAGAATTTTAAAAAATAAAATCGCGACCATTTTGAAATAGGTATTTGCTATCCAGCAGATAAACAAAATAACAGCCACATGATCTACCTGTTAACTTATTAGGGACTTTAAGTGCTGAATAAGCCTATCAGAAACCTGAGAAGCGCAAAATTCCGATATGTGTGACAAATATGTTCCGAATAGGCTAACTAACAGTTTATTGGTAACTTAGAAACAGGCCCAGTCTTCAGTAGTTAAAATATCTCAATACTTAAATCATAACTTTTTTCTAAAGAGTGTAGAAAAATGACTTTTACATTTATAGTATTGTATGGATTTTATAGCATATCAATTGGTGGTTATAAGCCAATGTATTTGTGGTTAATAAGCCAGTTAGATTATAAAACAATAGTTTGAAGCAGCGACTCCGGTATTCGTAAGGAGTCTCAACAAAACCTGCTTAAGCCTAGACTGGCTTAGACCAAGATACACGGGGTTGCTCACGACACAGTGTGCTAATGGGCCGATAAATTATAATTTCGAATTAAACGAACAAATATTGTTTGAACTGGTTCTAGTGATTGTATCAGGAACGAACGGGTCTTTTGAACAATAATGACGGTTTAATAGGGAAGGGTGAAGCATTTATTTATTATTAACGAATGTACGATAAATATCAATTTTTCAACCTGATAGAATTTAACTAGGCCTAATTATTTCGAATTTAAACGTAATTTATTATTAATCTAAAACAGGCTTAGCCCCACTGGTTTTATATTCGTTGTCGAATTCTTTTAAAAATTAAGATGGCTACTTATAGACAGGTATTTTTGATTTAAGTTTTCATTGGGATCATGAGTTTTTATAGGAATAAGAAATAAAATGTGTACAAAAAGTAAAAAGGTGACATTCAATTATATATTTTTTATAATTTCCTGTATTTCAGTTTAGTAGGATGAATAAATAGGTAGTTCTAAGTGAACGTGTTTCTCTATTTTTATTTGGTCACATTAAAAGTTTTATGGAATAAAAGAGTACATATGGTCGTTCTTTACAGCTTTAAAATGGTATACACACGCACAATCACAAACTTACGCCATTATATAATAATAGATGCATGAATAATGTTATTTCTTAGTTCCTTAAAAGTTTTATTACATATATATTTTTTTTGTTACAGGATATTATAAATGTACAAGAATAATGGAACAGAATGAAATGTGCAAGGAAATAATGGTGAGTGAAAATCCTTTTTTTTAATGAAACAACTGTGATTATTTATAAAACTCTTTTTTTAACTCGGAAACTGGTTATCGGAAATCGATATCTCATGTCATGTTTGTTGCACTATTTTCAATCCCTATCAGACCTAAAGAAAGATCGCCATTTTGTTGTCATAGAGTAAAGATCACTTTTAATTAACTTATAATAAATACTATTTATTATTTTTACAATTTTTTAAATATTTTTAAATCTTTGTAATCTAGAATAAATATGACTTGCAGAACATGTATATTTAGTCCAGCTAACTATATGTATGTATAAATTAAATTAAATTTAATACTTTGGTTAACTCCGCTGTTATTACGACTATTATTAAGTTAGAAATATTATTAATACGGATCCTAAGCAACATTACCAACTTAATGCCAACAGTACGTATCATCTTCCTGCCCTTATCCCACTTTAAGTGGGGTCGGCACAACATGTAATAACATGTTGTCTCATGATTTGGCTACGTGTTTTACGACTGGCCGCCTGCTTGACGTCAACTTATCTTAGTCGTATTTTACGACACCTCGTAAAGAAAGAGGGTGGTCTATTCTACTTAACCGGATACCACACGGTGAGTCAACTTAACTTAGTCGCCTTTTACGACACCTCGGTAAGAAGAGAGGGTGGTACTATTCTATTCAGCCGGATACCACACGGCGTGCCAACAGTACGTAACAGTGTATAATTTTTTTCACCAATAATCCCTATACGTTAAAATCAACCTTCATTTCAATAGGTATTTTGTAATCACGTTTCCACAAACTGAAATAAGTAACAAGAAGACCTTGACTGTTACACATCACATTTTCCCCATTGAAATTATTCACGATCACAACCAAATACATGAAACTCATTGAGGCTTTAGTTAGGCTTGTATATATCTTGTGCGAGTAAAAAAAACAATGTAATATGAATATATAAAAGTATAGATGTAACATAACTTGATTTTTACATTGAAATCGTCGTTGCGTGACGGTTAGGTACGTTTAGACTGCGTCATGGCAATTACCATGTTCCTGAATTTTAGATGAGCATTATATAAGTGTACTAGCTGTGCCTGCGACTTGGCCCGCGTAGAAATCAGTATATTTAATTGGAATTTTGAACATAAAAGTAGTTCATTCATTTATTCAAAAAAGGGAGAGAAGAGACCTATGCCCATTGCTGGGATAGTAACTGGCCGTTACCTTTACTTTACTTTTATGATCCGTGATAAAAATTTATCGCGGATTATAGCAAAATAATATTCCCATTAGTTTTGTTTTTATAAATAGAAGAATTAATCTAGATTTAAAGAAATTACACTAAAGTTGGGTGTTACATTTTCGCTGGCATATTAGGTTGATGTGCAGAGCTTGTGTTATTGATGTGTTGGTGATGGCGGTGTTATTTATTTATTTATTTATTAATTTATGTACCATAAAAAATGTTGGAAAAAAAACATTATTATGTAATTAATGTATAGAAACCGGCTATACTCACGTGTTATTTTATCGGATGAGCCCGATGATGAACTAGTCGGGCTCATCCGATAAAATAACACGTGAGTATAGCCGGTTTCTATACATTAATTATGAATTCCACTCACGATAGTTTAAATTCAAAAAAATATTATTATATGATACGTGCGATAATTATTCCTGTATGTATAAGATATTGGAACGGTTTTTGTTTACTACACTTAGCATTACATAGATTTTCTTAACAAACGCGAATTATACCTAATATTTCTACGATAAAATAATTTCGAAATATTTTCAGTGTGATTTTTATTACACAACTCTTATTTTTTATTCTTTCACCTAAATATATAACTTACAGTGCGATAATAAAAATCTGTTGACATATAATTTATTAATGCAATTCATTTATTCTATTGTTAACAAAAGTAGGTAACTGGTTATTCGTGATAGAGGCATTTTTTTTTGTTTACTAGGTAAATATTGGGCGGTCAAAGTACAATTCATATATAATGCTTAGTAAGAAATACGGCTGCTAAGTAAGCGACTTATGGCATGTGACTGCTTCGTGTTATAAAAAAAATTAAGTACGATGACTAACTATATCTAACTAAATATATTTTTATATTCTTTTCTCTTTCTCTTTTCATTCTAATTCATAAGGTAAGTTGACATATGACTTAGTTAAATTGACTTCAGGCAGGCGGCCGGTCGTAAAATATGTAGCCAAATTATGTGACAACATGTTTGTAACATGTTGTGCCGACCCACTTAGAGTTGGATAAGGGCAGGATGATGATGATGTATTTATTTGAACACAGTTCTTTAGAACAAATATAATAATCTTTGAAACAAATATAATAATTAATATATGGGATATTAATACACACGGTCGTGGTATCCGGTTGAATAGAATAGTACCACCCTCATTTCTTACCGAGGTGTCGTAAAGGCGACTAAGGTAAGTCGACCCGCCGTGTGGTATCCGGCTGAGTAGAATAGACCACCCTCATTTCTTACCTAGGTGTCGTAAAAGGCGACTTAGGTAAGTCGACCCGCCGTGTGGTATCCGGCTGAGTAGAATATACCACCCTCATTTCTTACCGAGGTGTCGTAAAAGGCGATTAAGGTAAGTCGACCCACCGTGTGGTACCCGGTTAAGTAGAATAGACCACCCTCTTTTTTACCGAGGTGTTGTAAAATATGACAAAGGTAAGTTGATGTAAGGCAGGCGACCGGTCGTAAAAAACGTAGCCAAATCATGTGACAACATGTTTATAACATGTTATGCCGACCTCACTTAGAGTGGGATAAGGACAGGAAGAT
Source organism: Morpho helenor (assembly GCA_029227775.1). Classification (NCBI taxonomy): domain Eukaryota; kingdom Metazoa; phylum Arthropoda; class Insecta; order Lepidoptera; family Nymphalidae; genus Morpho; species Morpho helenor. The sequence continues at coordinate 15,376,346 of JARGCU010000025.1, forward strand.
GATGATGACTAATACACACGGTCGTCCGTCCCCAAAGTAATTAACTTAGTACTTGTGTTATGGGTACAGACAACTGGTAAATATATACATATCATCACCAATACCCAGCCCTTATCCCACTCTTAGTAGTGTCGGCACAACATGCTATAAACATGATTTGACTAGGTATTCTAAGACCGGCCGCCTGCGTGACGTCAACTTACCTTATTCGCCGTTTACGATTCAGTAAAAAAGAGGCTATATTCTATTCAGCCGAATACTTCCTTCCTTTTTAATCCAATCTAAAGATAAAGAATTTTTATCTTAAGATAAAGAATTTTTGTTGAAATATTTGGTCTGCCCGGATCTTCGTCGTGAATATATTAAAAAGTCACCTCACTAAAAAAATCGATGGACTATAATTAAACTGGTAAAAGGAAATATTAATCAATGTCACATATCAAAACATATTTACGATATTATCAAAAACCTTTTAAATAAAATTTCAGAGACACAGCTGGGCGAAATTGTTCCAAATTACTTTCCTTTCGCACCAATGAAAAAGTTCAACTTTTTAAATTATAAATAATAACATGCGAAAGTTAAATTACACATTAAAAAGCGGTTAAAGTTCGTGCCATTTTGTTTCCAATCAATGAATGAGTTTTAACATTTTACGTCGCTTTAAATGGTGAGCTTTTAAAGGCTTTTATAAAAAAGTTAAAACATAATGTACGCTGGTCGAGTAACATGATAAAGGTAGTTTAACCTAAATTAGCGTCGGCGCCTGCGCACGTCCCGATATTCGATCTTTTAACCTTTTTACGAGCTGTTGGAAACTGCAACTTCAATAACCGCTACGTGTTACTTTTACTTTATTGCATTGTAGAGAAATTATATTGAAATTGTATTGTTTTGGACTTGACTTTAAACAAGTTAAAAAAAGCAATTAAATATACACTTAGAATGTTTTCATTGTAAACAATTATAATATTCCAAGTGTTTTCTCTAAAACGATGAATTATATACTCAACTAAGTTTAAAAAAAAAGACTATGCTGCTAGCTCTAATAGCTTTTACATAGTCATCAGTTGAGAATAGCAACCATAAATTGGATACATCGTCAAATGTGCAAACTGCACTCTAGTGTACGAGTGGAAGATGACGCTGCAATACCGATTAAAATATTTCGGTGTATTTACAAAATCCTTGGACTTCTGAGTCTTAGTTTTTGTGACGTAATATTTTTAGTGGGAGTAACAACAAATGTCACACAGCGTGACAGTAGAGGCGAATGGAGAGTTAAAAAAACATCCTCCTGCCCTAATCCCACTCTAAGTGGTTGGCACAACATTATAAACATGTTGTCACATGATTTGGCTACGTATTTTACGAACTGCCGCCTGCCTGATGTCAATTAATCTTAGTCGTATCCTACGCTACCTCAGTAAGAAAGAGGGCGGTCTTTTTTACTCAACCGTATACTACACGGTGGGTCAACTTACCTTAGTCGTCTTTTACGATACCTCGGTAAGAAATGAGGGTGGTATATTCTTAAATATACTCAGCATTTCTCAATTACACTTTCAACATACCGCCGGAACAAGTACAAAACATCACCTGCTACTTTAAATCAATGTACTGCAATTTCCAATTGAAGCTAAATTAGTTCTCGCAGCGCTTTCAAGAATTAAAATTAGCGTTGGCGATACTTAGTGTGCAAAGTAAGTACAGCCTATCGTTCCCCTTATTGAGACCACCCTGTTTATAATGAATTGTGATTGCGCGCACGCAGGCCGAAGCGCAAGGTGTCCGACGGTGGAGTAGAGTTGCCAAGTGTTTGACATTTTCCGAGACTACTTTTTTTATGAGCATGCAGTGCACCTCAAGTAATCACCGCCGCCTACGACCTCTCGCAGAGCGAGTGAGTTGCTGTCCTTTAAAAAGGTGGAAAATACGCTTTTTGAAGGTATATCGAACCGATCCGGGAACACCGCCTAAGGGAGATCGTTCCATAAAATGGTGGTGCGCGGAAAGAAATTATTTGAAAACCGCACTGCGGTGGATCGCCACGCATCCAGATGGTGAGGATGATATTTTAATTTGTGACGTACAGTGCGGTTGTGGAATTTAGCGGCAGGAATCAGGTCATGCAGATCAATGAAACACTCTCCGTGAAAGATTCGGTAGAAAACGCACAGTGATGACACGTTTCTCCGCATCGCTAAAGAGTCCAGCTGTTTGCTAATCACCTTGTTCCCAATAATACGAGCTGCTCTGCGCTGTATGCGATCGAATGGCTTAAGTTGGTACTGGGGTGCACCAGCCCAGTGATGAGAACAATACTCCATGTGAGGCTGGACTTGTGCTTTATAAAAAACTACTTGATGATTTTTACTTGTCCTTTACCTATCAAGTAATGAACTAGCATCTAGCTCAATAATTCAATACATATAAATTTTTTCTTAGTACTAATTTAACTAAACTTTCTTATGGACATTTTATTTATTTTTAGTATACAAAGGCTCAATATACTATATGCAGTTTATAACACACTACCCTCGTCAAATTAATCATACAATCATAAATAATATGAATCTAAAATCTAATCTAATATCATACATATACCAGTTCAGATATTAATGTTTGATTTAAGAAAAAGATAGTCAAGAATAGAAGACCTGTTTTTTCAATCGTCTAAGAATATATAATTGTATTAAATATATCGGTGGATACTTTGAACTAATGGAACAACAGGTAGAAAAACATTTTATTTATCCCTAAAGTTAAGTAAAATCTCAAACCTACCGTAAATAAATTATTAAAAATAATAATACTTTAAGAATAAAAGTTGCTATCTATTTTTCAACTCCATAAAATTCATATTAAGTCAATTTTATTTTTAAAAAGTGATTATTAAGGTTAAATAACGTCATAGTGCACTTGTGCACTAACTGTTCCTTTTCTAGTAGTTGCCATGAAAGCTCTAGGTTTTTGTAGATTAAAAAAAAACATATCCCTCCAATTTCAAAATCCTGGTACTTGTACCAACGCGTCGCTTGCGAGCAGACACGAAAATGTCGATAACATCTCGATTTACGTAATTTCGCTAATTTTACACTTTCACGGACTTGTGCGATATCGGGTTGTTAAATTTTATTAATTCTCAAACACCATTAAACGGTAAATGATTGTCGGAGATAAAAAAAATGCACGTGTGCAGGCGGTTCCCGTTATTTACTACTTAAATGTAGCGATTAAAATTGAAATAAATGGTTGGTTTTATTGAATATTTTGGATATAACTGGCATTTTTTTTGGATATTTTATCCATACTAATATTTTAAGGTATCCGGCTAATTAGAATAGTACCACCCTCATTTCTTACCGAGGTGTTGTAAAAGGCGACTAAGGCAAGTCGACCCCCCGTGTGATATCCGGCTGAGTAGAATAGACCATCCTCATTTCTTACCGAGGTGTCGTAAAAGGCGACTAAGGTAAGTTGACCCACCGTGTGGTATCCGGTTTAGTAGAATAGACCACCCTCTTTCTTGCTGAGGTGTCGTAAAATACGACTAAGGTATGTTGACATCAGGCAGCCGGTTGGTCGTAATAACGCAGCCAAATCATGTGACAGCATGTTTTGACGACCCCACTTAGAGTGGGATAAGGGCAGGAGGATGATGATGTAATTACTAGCTTTTACCCGCGACTTCGTATGCGTGGACTGTTGTCGTATGATAGCTCAATAATAGACGGTGCTTTTCAATGTCATCCTATACCTGTAGAATTAACAGGATTTCTATAACCTATATGTTATTCGGGTGTATAAGGTATAATTGTGCTAAATTTAATCGATATTGGTTCAGCAGATTCGCTGTGAAATAGTAACAAACATACATCCATATTCACAAACTTTCGCATTTATAATATTAGTAAAAAAATTGTAAAACTATTTTCTTTATGAGGTTCAGGAGGTTTTTTCACGAAAAACCATGAGCTCGAAGGGTTCCCAGAAGTATAAAAGGCTAAAGACCTCTAGTTTTCAGCATAAAATTTGCGCAATAAAGTGTAACTAACGAAGAATATAGAAACAGTTCTAACACAAAAGTAAAATTCAATTAATGAAACCGGTACAAGAGATCGTCAATGAATTAGCAATTCGATATAACAGGTGCGCTATCCAATCGTCTAGTGGGTTTTTGCTACTTTCCTAGGTTTTTTATTTAACCGACTGCATGTCACTATGCGCCGGCGCACCTCCTTATTATGTGTGTCAGTTAACGCGTGAATATGAAATATTGTTGGCGATTACGCTATAAGAGAACGCGGTTTCATAATTTTTTATCTTTTTTATTTATATTTATATTTTATATGTTCATGCGTACATATGTTCAAGTTGATTAAAATTAAAATTAAGTGCAAAAATTTTTCTATCCGTTTTAATACCTCGGTTGATTGCCTCTTCAGGTGACAAGAGGGCTGGCTCCTTTTTCGCACAAAGAATCAGCTTAGCGATTCAGCGCGGAAACGCTGCCAGCATTCTTGGGACCATTCCACGTGGGCATGATTTGTATAGTCCTAGCGTGTAAGTAATTTAAGATAGATATAACTGCATTTTTGCTGTAAATAAAAAAAAAAGTATAAGAGATGCGTTTATACGTAAAGCATATTACAAAATTGAAGGTTATTTGGATGATAAAAAATACCTGGATTTGAAAGTACATTCATTTTCTGAAAGAAAAACCAAAAACAGAGTATTTTCATCTTATATAACTAAAATTGTATATTTCATTTGTGCCTATTTTCATCAATATTAGCCATAGAAGCAACAGACAGACACACAGATAGAAATACTGATTTTCGCATTTTTAATATTACTGTGGATTTGTAAATTGCCTTTGTTATTGTTCTTAAGAGAAATCTCAATCACTTGATCGAAAGTGATGGGAAACCATATTCTTTTTATCAATTTGATAAAAAGAATATGGTAAACCTTGAAATTATTAAAAATAAATTAATTTATTTTAAATTAAATTACTCTTTAAACAATGTGCGACTTTTTTAGAAATGTTTAATATTCACTTATTTTAGGTTTTGGGCGACCGAAAACTATTTTTTTTTAATTTATTTTTAGGGGAAACAAACGATTATTAAAAAACTATTTTTACAGTCACAAGTCTACATACAGTTTACAATATAAGTTAGATATTTAATCTAACTTATGTTGTAAACTGAAATCAATTAAGTTTCCACTGATACAAAATAAACTTACAACTATATTCAATGAGAAAAAAAATGATAATGATTAAAAAGTACAAAATGACTAAATAAATATAGCGGCTAAAACACATTAAAAAATTGTAATTTTCTAAAATTAATAAATTGTAATTTTTCCTTAAAAAATTTTCTTTTTTGTTCAAATCGCTTCCGCCTTTAGCTTGTACATGTTGATGGTTCAGTTTTCATAGTAACCCGTTTCCATATCGCAAGTGTCATTACTAACCAGTAACTCCACGATGATAATTCAGCTAGTTAGGTGATTAAATTAATCATTAACGAATACGTGTCAACAATTTTAAGCTTCTTGGATATTTTAAGTATTATTTTGCATTACAATACTTTTAGGATAACTTCTATGTAATTTATTAAAGTGTTTTTGTTTAATGTTTTTATATTAATGCATTTATATCCAGTAAGTAGGCGTGTGGTATCCGGCTGAGTAGAATAGACCACCCTCTTTCTTACCGTGTCGTAAAAGGCGACTAAGGTAAGTTAACCTTTGTAACAAATTTGTGGGTTGTAATTTGAACAAATTCGCATTGAAGCTCCATTCATACAATTTAACGCTTCTTTCAAAAAAAGAAAGAGGCCTTTGCCCACTTGTGGGATAGTCAGATACCGATAAAATAAACAAAACAAACGACGCCACCTTTGTCGGTTCATTTAGAGTTATACAGCACGTGGGTTGGAGCGGTGTGGTCGGGACATATGGGAGACGCAGGTGTACACCGGGTGTGCTAACAACTGCTTGCCCGCTTTATCTGAGACCATTCACATCCCACTTTGGAATAGTTTTTTCAATAATAATTTGGCAGTTGCGTTAACTACATTTTTTAAAGACTCTACCAATATTTACCTTCAGTAGTCGAAAGCCTAACAACTGTTATTGATTACATAGTGTTACTGTTTTGTATTTGTTATTTGTATCGAAAGCCCACCCTTTTTTTTAGGCAATGGATGTAGCTCAAAGTAGACTTTACATTTTTTTTAGATAGTTCTTATATTACAGTAGAAAATAAACGCAAAAAGGAGATTATATATTTTTTTAACCTTTAATCTAGCAATTTGGGTTATAAGTTGGGTTAGGCTTGAAGGGTTCTACAACGTCACCGGGAGAACGGGCGAGCATAGAAGCACCGCCGACTATATTCACTTCTTAATCTATCGGGTGAGCCCGTCTAGTTTCTGCCGTACAAATCCAGACCCTTGGATGGGCGTGAAATTAGATCACTTGATCTAAAAGAAGTGAGTATAGCCGGTTTCTATACATTTACATACAATACCACTCATCATCATCGTCTAAATTCAAAAATAATAATCATTAATATATAATTGAGATTTTCCAATTGTTTCAGATTTAAACGCATCTATAAAACATAAAGGCGGATTTTACATCATAAACGAGGTATGTTTGCAAAATTTATTATATATAGATACTTATATCACGTCTATTAGTCATATGAAACAGGTTGTCAACGTGATATGACTTATATCAGTGTCACAGTTCTTTGACCTTCAATAGCTAAGTTCCACCTGATATGACTTAAGAATATTGCCTTTTGTAATGCAACGATTGTATTTTATAACAAGGTCTCTTACTATATTTATGTTTTCAAACAGACTAAGAGGCGTCGAATGGACAAGGGGGATTATATTCAGGCCTTCTAATATACTTATTGTCGATAAAAATGCCGAAAAAAATATATAATTTTTTTTAGCTGTGATAGCCCAGCGGTGAGACAGAGCGACTCTGTAGAGACAATGATGGGTTTAAACCCCGGGCACGCACCATAAAGTTTTTTTAATGACTAATTGACAATTGCAATTTATCACACGCTTTTAGGTGAAGGAAAACATCGTTAGGAGTCCTGTATATCTCTAGAGAATTTCTGGGGATATGTGTAACCTACCAATCCGCATTGAAGCAGCGTGGTAGGTTTTAGCTCTAATCCTTTTCTCCAAAAACTGAGAGAGAAGGCCCATGTCCAGCAGTGGGATAGTAACAGGCCGTTACTTTATGAAAAATTTCAATGAAATGCATTAGTTTGTTTCAAAAGTATTATTCATTATGTACACATTTTATACATTTCATTTTAAACTAATTTAATAGAGGTTTGCTCAAACTCATTGGACTAAAAAATAGCAACTTGTTATTCGAATAAAACTTATTGCTTTGTCTTTTCTGCTTAAATTATATTGCTTTACATACATTCAGTTAAAGTTAAATCCCATTAATGTTTTGTCATGTGCTCTTCTAAAATATTCATCCCTCAAAATATTTTAGTCTGACGATTTATTTATTTTGGCAACCCTAATACAGGTATGGTATTAAATAAATATCATAACTCATCGTCAAATTAAAAATTATCTATCGGACAACCAACATCATAATGTATCAAATGCTGTAAGTTATCTGCTGATAGTTATTTTTGAGAAATCTGATAATACTGGCACTCGGTTAATTAAAGATCACTATCCAAAAGACAATAGCCTGTTTGATGAACGTTTCAAGTTCATTGTACATTTACTATGTTTATTGTGGGTTTAGTAAATCACTATCGTTCAAGCAAATCATAAACAGAATTTTATTTGAATTACGAATCGGTTTAGCGTTGAATGTTTGTCATAGTGTTATTCCCATAGTCCACAAAAAACTTGTGTTTCTACTACCAAACCCAGTTTCGTTATAAGTTTTATATATTCAAAATTCTAATTCAAATAATACTAAATTGAAATTCACTTTTAAAAGCAATTTTGAATCGGTAAATTTCAATGAAGCTACAACTGATTCGGAAGGTACTCTGCCCGAGAAGAACCAATAAGACTTGGCGGTCACTCTTTTCAAATATAAATATTTCAATAATATCATTTACCCTTATCCCACTCTAAGTGGGGTTAGCATAATATGTTATAAACATGTTGTCACTTGATTTGGCTACGTATTTTAAGACCTGCCTGCCTGACGTCAACTTACTTCATTTTCAAGTGAAATGTTATTTGCAAACTTCCTTCAATGCGTATTAACTTATCATTCAGTCTTACTGCCAAGCCTAAATAGCGTTCATTGCTGTTTTTGTTCAAGATTTGTCATCATTATAGCACCATTGATAACAAAATATGGTTAAGGGAAAAAACCTGTGACCATAAATCCTGTCTAGTAATTTTGTCATATGTGTTAATGATTTCGCAATCTTCTAATAATAGATTGTCGTGTGCGTATCTTTTGGTCGTACAAATCTCGAGTACTTCAATCGTATTTTCCCACTTAGACCAAGCCAGATGAAACGGCGTTTCAAGTAGCTCCGGCTCTTAAACCGGAGTTTGACGAACGTTTAGCACTTTCATCTGTAAAGTCGTTTGTTCTGGCCGATTGTTTGACTTTGGTTGGAATTTGTGGATTGTCAATATTGGATCTTGCAAGATGTGTTCTGATATTGTTCATTCTCGATATATCAAACAGGAATGCTTCATATTTAAAAATTTTAAACTCCCGTAGTGCCTACCTATAAATTTATAGTATATTCTAGTTCGATGACGTGCTGCAGAAAATGATAAAATTTACTGTGTCACATTCATCCTTTCATCTTCTATCTTTCCAGCACTTCAATCTATAATTATTTCTTTTCTAATAAAATAGAATATACATAAATTTATGAATCAAACCTTACTGAAATAATGCAATACATGTGTCTTATACATTTCTACTTTGCGTTTAACTACTGTCATGACTAATGAAAAGTCATATGATTCAAGGTTAACTGAGTTTAGGTAACAAACATTATAGATGTTCACTCTTGTATTAATTCCCTTATGATATTTAACGGAATAGATAATAGAGATGAGAGGTCTAAGTATTGACTAAGGCGATAAGAAAAAAAATAGGAACAACAATTGAAGATATATTTCAAATGTATGTATTAAACCCACGCGCTAACTAAGACACTAATAGACTGAAAATTGATCGTGGTGATCTTCTATTACCTTCAAATAGTGCTACTATATATGGTTATAATGTATATAAATACGCAATAGAACCTAGTGATATAATTTGACCAGGTGAAACAAACTTAAGAACTGTGTGCTTAGTGCGAGTTTTTTTAACCTACTCGATACCGTTAGCATTACGCTAATTTCTGCTGCAACAGCGACATCTAGTGACCGGTGTTCTAGCGCAATAAAAATTGGAGTTACGCTAACGCAATCGAGTAGTTTAAAAATCTCGCACTAAGCACACCGTTTGACTTTGTTAAACTTGCTCGTTGCAGCAGTTTTTTTGTCATGTCGCAATTTTCTAATTCCGAAATTAATTTAAGCACGTTTACACCTACTTGCAAATTAAATATACACACTCAATAAACCTATACAGCTTCTCCTTGACATAAGAGCTGCTAATAAAATCGTGTGCAAACAGAATCATTATTAACAGGTGCCGTTCTTCTTAGAAACACGTACGACCGCAAATCGGCCATATTATTTGAAAAATCTCATGTGTCCAGGTATTTGTATCGATTACAAATCGTATTGACTCGTAGTTATTAGATAACGATTAATGAGGAAATATAAGAGTTAATATTTGTTCATAGACCTAATATCAATTACTGTATACGGTATGTATTTCTTTGTAAACTCCTACTTATTGCATACATTTCCATTTCTTTCATAGAATAATGTTTTTACTTACAAAATATATTTTTAATTAAAATATTGAACTTTTAAAATTATTTGCAGATGTTTTAAATTAGTTTTTTTTTCCTTACACACACGGTTTTCCGTCCCCAAAGTAAGTAACTTAATACTTGTGTTATGATAGACAGAGGTGAATATATATTTATTTATTTTTTAAATATATACTTAAATACAAATATACACCCAGGCTCAAAAACCAACAAATTAATTTATAGAAAATGTTGGCCCTCGGCGGGAATCGAAGCCGCGACCCGCGTAGCTGATGGCAGGGTTGCTACCCAACTTGAGTCGGTTTAGGCACTACTTACTAACTTTAGTCGGTGCGAGCCCGATATAACCGCCGCCTTTCCCCGTAGGTTGGCGGGACCTATAAGAATTTTTTTCTGTTTAAAAATATGTATATTACTTTCCAAAGATTTCTGTGGCTGCTTTGGATTATAAATTTAAGAACTTAACAGAAATGTAACAACTGTTAATTATTCCTTATCATATATTCCATGTTTATTATCATATTTCGTCTACAGAGGTTTTATATTTATTCGGATCTTATGGATAATTACGAGCGTAAAACCAAATAACTTTTCCCTCTTTGTATTTTTTAATTTTTTAGAAATAAGAGCCTTTTAAAAATCGTTATAGCCTTTACGGAAATATTACTTAATAGGCTGAGAAAATGTGAATTTTATGTCATATCTTTTATCTTATGATTAAAGAGAAACTAAATATCAAAAGCATTTTGAAGTTGCTAACTGAGATTGAACTTGTAATGTTTGGCTATTTGCATTTAAGTCTTAACCGCTAGACAACCATAACTATTATTTTGGTATTACCTTTAAAATAAACTAAATTATACTCTACAAAGCAATTAAGTAAATTTTGGTATGCTCCCAACAATGGAACTAAGGTAATTCACTTTATTAACGTGATTAAGTTGTAAAGTTTGCAGTAATTTGAATCGTGTTCTATCTAAGCTACGCTATGTTATCTATTTGCGAGACGCTGCTAATTATTTTCTAAAAGCCGCGAGATAAATCAAAAGAGCAGAAACCTAATTGAATTAAAAGAAAATATTAATAAACAAAGTTTCTCGCGATCAGCGTGGGAAACACAGACAATGGCGAGATCTGGTGTCTCCTGGTTCGCTTCAAGAAACCGTGAGAGCCGTGGGATTTGTGCAGTGTTCCAATGGGAGCAATCGACGTGCCGGCATTTGTAGGTTCAAATTAGTATTTTAAACAAATAGTATGGGAGGCCACCGATAGAAAATTGTTGCGGTAATAAAATAAGGAATAAATTTAATTTTTGGATGATCTTAGATGTATAGACATTGAGAATATTTTAGAATAGAATAGAATAAAATATTCTTTATTGCACCACATAAAATTACATTATACAATGTTCAGAAAACGATATAATCTAAATGCAGATACAATAAGGCGGCCTTATGTAACTAACGATTTCTTCCAGTACCTTTTTACTACGATCCGCTTAAAAAAAAATAATGCGGGATATGTATGATCGGATTGACGTTATTTTTTGATTATAAAAATCTTTAGAAATGTGTATTTTACTATCTTACGGATCATCAAAGTAATAATGTTGTGATTTTTATAAACTATCTTCGCGTTGTTTTTTTTTTTCGCAAATACTACCGCGCATTATGAAATACCATTCTATATACGCCTTACAAATTTTGTTTCTATTTTCCTTTGAATCAAAACTAAATAAATATATATGGGTCACTTACATACACGGCTATCTGTCCCCAAAGTAACTTAATACAGACAACTGGTGAATATATACTTATATATTTTTAAATACATAATTAAATACAAATATACACCCAAAACTGTTATTGACAGTTCAAAAACATGCCCAGTTCAACACCTATGTTTACAGGATTATAAAATTAGTCTAACTTAGTATTAAGATTGTCTGAAAATGGCATTAAAATCATTTTCTCTTTTATGTACATAGATTTGGTCGACGTCTCTTCGCTTACAATGACATTCAACGGCTGTAGGTCCGACAAACGCCTTGTCACCGATCTTATGACGGGAAATCTCGTTAACCTGAATCGTGTCGCATAAATATCCACGGTTTTGACTTTGCTTTCGTGATTCAGCGCGGAACGCGAACGTAGCTTTGAATATGTACTTTTATATCCTGAATAATTTATATTCAACTGTTCAGTTCGTTTTGTGTAATAGGTTATTTTGAAAGATTATAATATTGTGCTCATTATTATAAATTTAGTTTATGTATTGTAAGTTAGATTGTTTTATTTTATGTGACGTTCGTGCTTTATATTTTACTAGCTCTTACCAGCATTTCGTTAGTTAGTCGTAACAAAGACGAAGAAAGAGGGTGGTTTATTCTACTCAGCTGGATACCACACAAAGGGTCGACATAGCTCAGCCGCCTCTAACGATACCTTGGTGAGAAATGAGGGAAGTTCATCATACTTAGCTCATTTATAACTCATTTATTCAATAATTAAGAAACTCAAATTAGAAAACTCTTGAAAAAATTGATTGACTTTTTCAAAAGTCAATCAATTTTTTTTAACAACATGTCAACAACGCTTACATATAACGACTATGACAAAGGGCGCTAGTACTCTTCTCTCCGCCCATCATCGCACCTCGCTACAGTTTTAAAACATCTAGAATTTAACGTGGTATAACTTTTTTCTCAATGAGTGACGTTTCTGTTGTATATTCCATTCAGAAAACACAGAATCGAATGATGTCGATTACTCGATCAATCTTGCAATGTACATCACTACCTGTTCTAAAGTTGCTTGATATAAAGAATAAGTTATTATAATGTAGTCAATAAAAAGACACTAATTATATAATTACATGAAAACCGCTTGTATCAAACACGCGGCCAACGTTGGACGTTAATTAATAAGTTTTTTTGCGTCGCCTGTCAATGAATCTTCAAGCCGCCCACTCCCATATACTCGAAGCCATGAGTAGGTCCACCTCCAGTCCTTTTGATATGTCATTGGATTAAATTACATCTATATCTTGTTTTTCGGGTTGATAATTATAAGCCAATCACCAATTTCCAAACTAGTGCAGAAGGCAATTCGAGTTATGTAAAGTTTGTAAGTATATATTTGATGTAATAATCTATGTATGTTCTTTTTACTAAATCATATTATTTTTACCGTGTGGTATCCGGCTGAATAGAATAGACTACCCTCATTTCTTACCGAGGTGTCGTAAAAGACGACTAAGGTAAGTTGACCCACCGTGTGGTATTCCGTAGAGTAGAATAGACCATACTTTTTCTTACCGAAGTGTTGTAAAATACGACTAAGGTAAGTTGATGTCAGGCAGGTGGCCGGTTATGAAATACGTAGCCAAATCATGTGACATGTTTATAACATGTTGTGCCGACCCCACTTAGATTGGGATAAGGGCAGGAGGATATATATTTCTTCAGTAGATTAGCCGTAAAAACGTAGTAGATAGAAGGACAGATGGACACAGAAACTTATAATATTAATAAAGATATCTGGACGATTTCGAAAATCCAGTCCCGGACAACGCTGTATCGCAATAGTTTTTGGATGCAACAAACGCAAAGATACAAATTAGAATTGTTTGTCTACGTGTCTGCCCACATCCATCGTACATACATTAGCATCGTAAGCAGTTTGAGATCCGACCGTGAACTTCCAGTGTGAACGAACTCATTTAGGAGTCGAAATGGTCGCGGGGACGTGACTGCAAGCTTGAGCGCGGCCCGCAATATTTTCTCGCCTCGGCAGTCGTATATCGGGTCCACGACGGGGCCCGTACATCAGCTGGCCTGTTGGTCACGATGTTTAGACGCGGTCGTGCGTAATTTCACTGTCAAAACTGAAATTAAGTGTAGATGGGCACGAGAATCGATTCAAATCAAAAGTAAAGTACCGGCTTTTAGAATCTTACGACAGGCCTCCTCTCTCCTTTTTTTAGATAAGGGATGGAGCTTAGATCCATCACGCTGTTCCAATGCGATTCTGATTGTAATTGGTTTGGAATTTGCAAATTAAAATTAACAAAATACAAGATGACTTTGATAATTACTTATTTTAATGTTTTTTTGTTGGATACAGATTTGTTTGATCTTAATTTTTATATTATCTGATGGTGACTAAATCTAAACTAAATCTTCTCAGAAAGCTGAAAAGGATAGACAATTTGCAGGTTTCTACATAGCCTTATACGGGAACTTTAAAATCATTTCTTTAGTTTATTAGGTTCAAGTCTTCTAACAGACTCAACTAAAGACGGCAAATCCGAAAATATATATTTAATTTCATACTAAAAATATAACCTAAAATGTGATGCATTACAGCGGAACACGAAACACTAAGTAACATGGATTTCAGAGTCCTACAATAACAATTATAAATAAATTTATAAACCATAGTTGTTATATTATGGTAATCAAAATATATTTATGGCAGTGTTTTATATGTCTCATGGGCAAAATGTCCTAGGTAAGACAGTAAAGGAACAATAAACCAAGTTTAGTACCAATTAGGAATCGATATTACTGTAAAGCAAAGATGGCCATACCGAAAACCAATAACAGAATATTTCCCAGAGGATTGCAAAACTAGTGCTATAAGACATAATCCAGAGGTTGTCAAAGTCGGTAGTGGGTACTGTTCTCTAGAAGGTGCTAGAGCTGTCCGAATGGACAAAAATCATGTTCTCCTTTTCTTTTATAACATTCATTCAAATCAAAGTAAAACAGAATTCAAGACATTTTTACATATTCATGTTATCTATTTTATTTTAGACAGTACGCTTTGAAATTAGTCGTAATATTGCCGAGATAATTTACTAATTTTAAGATTGCTTAGCAACTATTGAGTTAACTAAATAACTCAGCCATTACTTATTAGATCCCTGCATATTTAATATTAATTTTAGAAATTAAATTATAATTTGTTTTTGTTCTACTTATTGTTATTGTTTATTAGTGAAAACTTCACTGGTTTATGCGTTAGTTTAAGTTATATCAATGTTATTAGCATAAGTATACTGTTTGTTTTCCAAATAATAAAAATAAAATAAAATATATGGGACAATTACACAAAATCCTTAAAGTACGTAGCTTCATTATGGTATGGATGACAGAGAAATGGTATATACAAACTCAAAGAAGGAACTTAGAAGGAATTAGGTGATTAGAAATAGAGATTTTAGCCAAATAATTTTTGGTTGGGAATGGAATTTTTTGTAAAGTGGAAAATAAAAAAAATGAAAATAATTTATTGATACAAAATTTCATTATACACTAATAGCAAGGGCCCCTACACTAGGTGGTAACCCGTATTGCTGTGTGCCCCGCTCATCCACCAAGACAAGTAATTCATCAATAAACATAACTAATGGACAATTAAACTTAACATTAAATTACATTGTTTTCTTTTTTATATTTTTAAATATATTCTAATACACACTTATATTAATGTTCGTGCGGGTGTGTATGTTTGTGTGAATGTATGTTGCGTGTAAGTGCTTGAGTGTGTGTGTGTTCGTTCGTTGATTTTAATGTTTATTATATTTAAATTTATCATATTATGTAAAGTTAAAGTTAAAGATAGTTAGTTAGTTAAATAAATAGTAAAATAATTTTAACATTGGGCGTTGCACTATTAAAATTTGAGAAACACTGATATAGACCAATGGAATAGGCACATTTGACCGCGTTCACACGCCAAGCCGGGAAGATTACGGCCATTGGTTTCAAACCGCGTGATTGATCGTCCCAATGCACGTTCCAGAGTGAACGAATGAGCGGATTATATTCTTTATCTATTCAAACGCTTTGTTTATCTGTGCTATGAACAAAGATGCCACAGAACAGTTTTGGAAATTAATTGTGAATGAAAGAGCTTAGCTGGTTAATTCACGAAAATTCTCACGTACAACGATCATTAGTCGGTTTAATGATATAATTTTAATGATATGAAATTATTTCTTAAAATATACTTTAAGATTACAGTTCATTAAATTTAAGGCTAGGTTAAGAGAAATAAATATAAACTCCTCTGAATGACGAATGACGAGTGAGTCATATATTTAATGTGTGAACAAAATTTACTGTAGTGGTCATCAGTAATCAAAAAAGGGGATTTAAGTAGTTTATCTCTTTATTTAAATGCCTACTGTTGAACTAAGGTCTTGTCAAAGGATTTTTACGCTATATGATCTTGTGTTGCTTATGCCGTGTGGTATCCGGTTGAGTAGAAAAGATCACCATCATTTCGTACTGAGGTGTCGTAAAAGGCGACTAAGGTAAGCCGGCCCGTCGTGTGATATCCGGCTGAGTAAAATAGACCACCCTCATTTCTTACCGAGGTATCGTAAAAGGCGACTATGGTAAGTTGACCCACCGCGTGGTTTCCGGTTGAGTAGAATATACCACCCTCTTTATTACCGAAGTGTCGTAACCTACGACTAAGGCAAGTTGACGTCATACAGGCGGCGGTCGTAAAATACGTAGCCAAATCATGTGACAACATGTTGTCGACCCTACTTAAAGTGGGATAAGGGCAGGAGGACGATGATAGGTTGTGAGTGAAAAAATATTTTCCTAAACTCTCCTGATTGAGTCATATATTAAATGTGTGAGCAAAATTTGCTTTAGTGATCATGAGCAACCAGGACATTAAGGATATTAAATAGTTTATTTTTTCTTTGAATGCCCACAGTTGGACTTAGGTCTTCACAATTTTTACGCAATATAATCTTGTGCTGCTTCAATGAAATGACATGGAAATGACACGATTCTTTCTTCGCGTAATAATTTTTTAAATATTAATTTATTGATTCATCTGATTTATTTACGTATGTGTCTGATTCAACCGTGTTAGGCGTTAGGAAATCTGAATGACGTGTGTAAAAACATTGGAGGCGGTTCACGACCTTAATTTGCATTAAATTGTTCACCGCTCTGAGTGATTACAAAACAACCAATTGTTGGGATGTTAATTAAAATGTACCAAAATGTATAAAATAGAATAGTATCTGAGTGACCGTGACGTTACCCCGTACATGCTGAATTTCTAGAAAATCGTTGGAGCCGTTTCCGAAATTCAGATTATATTTATACATATAAATAAAATAAATAAATATATAAATATAAATATATGGGACACTTACACACACGGTCGTCCGTCCCCAAAGTAAGTAACTTAATACTTGTTTTATGGTAGGCAGACAACTGGTGAATATATACATATATAATTTTTTAAATACATACTTAAATACAAATATACACCCAGACTCAAAGACCAAGAAATTAATTTATAGAAAATGTTGGCCCTCGGCGGGACTCATTTCAATATTAAAGTTAAATAAGTTCAAACTAAAATCATGCTTGTATAATCATGATATTTTTTCTTTAAGTTACAGTTTAGGTGCAAAAATGTAGCGATTTCTGGTGTCTACAAAATTTGTATAGATCTTTCTCTTAAATTCAAAAATTCATTTATTACTTACCAGAATTCTTTATTACTATATAGAGATAGGAACCTTTTTTGTGTGTAAGTCAAGTATACTCGTGTCAGAAGGTTCCGCTCATCCATATCTTTATTAAACATAAGAATAAAGAATAAATGAGTGTGTATGTTGGTATTTATGTGTTTATGTGCGTGTGTATATTTGTGTATTTTCTCATGCGCATGTGAGGTTGTATGTGTGCATGTTCGTTTGTGTGTTTGTGTGCAATATGTATGAGCGCATGCGTATCTTTATTTTGTGAATATAAATTATTTTATGATTATATTACATCTTAAGCTAAGTATGTCTTTACATTTTGTAGGAGCACTGTATATCGCCTTTATCGTGGATTTCTTTATAACTTTCGGACTCTAAACATTCGGTTAAGCTATTAAAAAGATTTAAGACCTAAATAAAAGGGTCAAAAAATGCTAATACTGTTACAGTTACAATGCAAATGAGCCAGGAATTCATTATAAATTCTACCTGCATATTAAACGCGCATCCGTATTCTAGCCCGCAACTATGGTGTAATAAACCTTTGGTCATAGTTGCTTTTCCTAGTTAACGTAAAATATCTTCCCTCGTAGTCTTGTATATACAAAGAGAAATGCAACATTGGTCTCTTATTTACATATAGCCTATTGCATCTGTAGTTACCATAAACAACTTTTTTTTTGGTATATTATATCTATAAATACCCTTTTATCAGATAATTATTTAAATTATAAATATTTATTCAAGGTATATTTTTCATTTATATTAATATAATCAGCCACCGTGTGGTATCCGTAGAGTAGAATAGACCACCCTCATTTCTTACGGTCAGAACAAAATTGAATATTTATTCTTATTTGTTATAGATCAGTCACCGTCCTCTGACACACAGATATGACTAATTTCTTGACAAACTTGAGGGTCTAAATTCAATTATTTGTTGTGTACATTTTTATTCATAACAACCTTATACCCGCGACTTTGTGTACGTCAACTTAAATCCAAAATACCCTCAATTTTGCAAATGCAAAGGGAAAATGGATTTTTTTCTATCTTATATATTATTTCGGTATATAAGCTTTAACTATACCAAATTACACCTATACCGCTGGGATAGGTCCACCTGTATAGTTGTGAAAGCGTAACACACAAAAAGACAGAGATTTTCGTATTTATTTTTTACGTTATTTTAATTAGACCATCTACTGAGGTGTCGTAAATGACAACTTTATACGTCAGGCAGGTAGCCGGTCGTAAAATACGTAGCCAAGTCATATGACATCATGTTTATAACATGTGTGTGGTTATTAGTGGGATATGGGCAGGATAATGAATGAACTTTAATTAGGCAATCAACAATATAAACACACAAATAAATGTAAAGAACATACATAATAGAATAAAAAAATAAAACTAAAAGCTATGTAAAGTAGGTTAAATAAATAAAAAATAGCGCTAGTTAAATAAATAAAACCTACCAAGGTATTAACAGTGGTAGTAACAATAAGTCAAAGTATGTAATACTACGTTCATGAAAAAAGGTTTCATAATATTAAAATGTTTCTCAATAAGTTACTTGAACTTTTAAATAAATTATGTATAATAATGCCTATAAGTCGTAAAAGATACGACTAATCAAATGAAACGAAGCCCTTCTATCACTAAAAATGAAATGTGGCCTTTAAGTTATATTTGTTATATTATTTATGGATCAAATTAAATGTTTATATCATATATTCGATAAATTTTATATAAAGACTATTTCGTGAGAAGTAATCATAAACTTGCTAAGGTTTATGTTAGACAAGAAAAAAAGCTAACTTAACTTTATGTTAAATTTACTTTTGATTTACATATTGAAAATACATCAAAATATGTCTAACTAAGCGACAAAAAGATCAAATTATGTACAGTGTTTTTTTTTCTGCCAAATAACATGCAAACTTGCGGATTTGCTTACTGGATCAAAGATTCATAAATTTACGTTAAATAACAAGCACTACATACGTTCACTATCACAAACTCAACAATGCTTGTGTATTGTGGTGGCGGTGGTGGAGGTTTGTGCATGTGTTTTTACGAATCCTGCATGTATCAAGTATGAAAACGGATAGTCCACTCTACATTTAGCATTATAATTATTTTCTATTTTACTTCATCGCGGATTATAGCAAAATAAGTTATTAAATTATTACTTTTGTCTTTAACATCTTGCCATCTTTTCCGGAAGATATTGAGGACATTTGATGATCGTAGCGATTATAGACGATCACACGATCAAAGCCGATATTGAAGTGCAGATATTAGATGTAATATCATTGTTTTCAGTGAACTCAGTGCGAGTTTTTTTAATCTACTCGATCGCGTTAGCGTAACACAATTTGTAAGGCGCTGGGACAGCGGTCACTAGATGTCGCTTTTGCAGCGTCATACAAATTGACGTAACGCTAACGCTAAGGAGAAGATTAAAAAAGCTAACACAGTTCTAGTGGAACGAGCTTTAGTCAAAATAATGAGCAGTAAAGTTAAACAGCAAAGTAATCTTAGTACATACTGATGCAAACATCTTACTTATTAGTGAGAGGAACTTGGCTCTAAAACCCACTTCATTGCCCCATTGCATGCGGAATGGCAGTAATATGTAGTGAATAATTATTGTAATAAATTATCGATACATGATGTTCATAACGGTGATGTTATTATGTTCGTACACAGTATTGGGGATCTCTACGATATAAGTACTTTGGAAACGTGATTTAATGATTTGATAAATTCTGTTGTTTTAGTGAAAATATGGATTAGTAAATAATATAAAAAAATATACAAATAGGCATTAAACATATACACTAAGTGTTGTTAATAGAGTATAACTTCACTTTAAAATAAGAGTCAGTATTAACATTTAAAAAGAGAATGGAACGCTTGAAAGTGGTGCGCCCGCACGAAATACAAAAACAAAACGCAAACAATGACGTGAAATGTTAAATCCACCACCATCACAGACTAATAAGCATGCAAAACTTATTAAAAAAAACTATAAAGCGTATATTCCCTAACGGTTTTATTTTTTAAAAGCTGTTAGAAATTTCGACAATCCAAAAAGGGTTGTTTGGAGAACAATATATTAAGCGATAACATTGTTATTTCAATAATGAAATTTTTATTTTAATCCATTCGTCCACACGTTTTGCCTTATTACTATTTTGTTACCTTCCTACAAAAACAATTTAAGTGGAATTGATGAATTTTAACGTCCGCTGTCACCTACGATTTCTGGTATACTGACGTAGTGCGTTTTGGAAAACTGTTAGGTTTCCTTTATATACTATTAGTATATTTATGTATTGGTATATAAATGTATGTATTATATGTTATGTGTCATGTATATAAATATACAAGGTGAAAATCACACATCTATATCCACATACGTTACAGTAGAAAACATTTTGAATTATTTTAAAGGCGTGCAATGAAGAATAAATACATAGTAAGTAACCAGGTGGCTAATTATATCAAGTGGTAGTGTATGTAAATAAAAAAGTTTGTTCTGTAACTTAATCAGGAGTCGTCGCAAAGGGAACGTGCAGTGTTTGCGACGTGAGTGAATTCTACGCCTCAATTTGCTCAGGTACTTTTGAAATGAGGTAACGGATCATACTTTCTGGGAAATATATTATTCACAGTATATTTTTAGCAATTTAATTTTTGTGCATAAAAATATACATAATTATAAGAAGATTGGCTATATATTTACAATACATATTAGGAACTAACATAAGCTTGCGGCTCCTGCTTCGCGCCTTGCAAAATACGTAAGTCGTTTGTGGGTTTGGGCATAAGATTGTATGATAAAATTCTGCAATAAATTTTAGCTTTGCCATTATAGTTTAAAAACACTATAAATAAAAGGCTAATACAGAAAGCCTATTGAGGATCACTTAGATGTACGTATGGACGTAGCCACTTATCGACCCTGTACAGTAATAACTAAATGTAACTATTAATAAGATTATATTTTTAAAAGCAGCTGTCGACATTCTTGCTGGTTCTTCTCGGTAGGAACAGCTTCCCGAACCAGCAGTAGAGTTGACGATTCAAAAGCACTTGCGATAACGTTGTAACGGTAAAGAGCTCATGAATAAGTGCCCTGGATGGGTTCGAAACTAGTTGGGCTAACCCGATAGAATAAGACGTGAGTATAGCCGTTTCTATACATTAACTATGAATACTACTCACGATAGTTTAAATTTAAAAACTGTTGGGTTTGCCGAGATTTTGCTCGGCTTCTAGCATGTTTGCTGAAGCGCGAAAAGACGATTTTCACTCTATTATAAGGAAGAAGGCGGATCCTTGCTAGCAAGACTTCGCTAGAGCCCTAACAGTATCATAAGCACGTTGACAAGATGGAATCGCCCATATATGCACGATTCATGAGTATTTTGGTGCGACAATAGGCTAACTTGAATCATAACATCCTCTTGCCCTTATCCCACTCTTAAGTGAGGTCGGCACAAGATGTTACAAACATATTGTCATATGATTTGGCTACGTATTTTACGACCGGTCGCCTGCCTGACGTCAACTTACCTAAGTCCTCGGTAAGAAGAGGGTGGTCTATTTCACTAGACCAGATACCACACGGCGGGTCGACTTACCTTAGTAGCCTTTTACGACACCTCGGTAAGAAATCAGAGTGGTACTATTCTATTCAGCCGGATACCACACGGCATAGAAGGCTAACTTGAATCTTTTCATTAAATTCTTTTTTTTTTGTCTTTTTTATTATTTTGTGTTTATTTGTTAATTCGCAGATAATAAGCTACTAACATAGTTATAAGTCTGTTGCTAACATTAGGAGCCCTTATTGCTTCGAATAAAAATACATTTCATTGCATATCTTATTGTCGTAAGTATTTATTCTATTAATTTAATTTTAACGGTAGAAAGCCATTGGCAGTCTGCGGTGGGGTCATGACCTGCTACGGTGTGAAGTGTTGGGAAAATGTATTAACACAAAGGACTTCTCAGAAATCGCTACCGTGCGGTTTGTGTCCCGTTAAATCATACTATATTATTGTTACACTATGCGCGAATTTGTTCGCTGTCATTTTTTTCTATTCTCGAAGGAAGAGTGGGTTTTTTATCATACATGTTAGTCCGTTAGGTTTTAATTTTCAATAGGTTTATTCACAAACAGTTGCAGTAACTGGTACTTCATACGATCTGCGTCAAATAGGCGGTTGATTTGAAACACCAAAAGTCACGCCCACTGCATAGGCCTCCTTTCTCCGTTTTTGGAGAAAAGGGCTGGAGCTATGACTCATCACCCTGGGTATTGGTAAGTTACATATATCTCCAGAATTCGCTAGAGTTATGCAAGTTTCCGTACTATGTTTTCCTTCACCGTAAAGCGTGTGATAAATTGCTATTATCAATTAGACACATAAGTTTCAATAGAGAAACTTATTGGTGCTTACCCGGGGTTTGAACCCGTGACCTCCTTGAAAGAGACATACGGTCTCATCGCTAGGCTGTCACATCTTATTAATGTTATTTTATGAAACGCTCAAATTTGATATAATTCAAACAATAATGCCAAGCTCTTTCTAACGTAGTTGTATGACAAGTCAAGTTAAAAGCTTTTAACAATTTGAGGATTTCTCTCGTCTGTAGCCAATCCTGGCAGCAGCATCAAGTTATGGTTTTCATAAACATCCATGGTCATTGGGACTGGACCAGTATGTAAAATTTCAACTCAATCGGTCACAGGGAAGTGGGCCAAATTTAACTTGCAAGATTCCACATACATACACGGCAAGTTAAATAAAACCTTTTAAAAATACGAATTACTCTGTAAACGAAAGTCACAAATCATTTCATTTGCTAATGCAACAGCTCATTATTTCAATATTTAAAATATAGAGCTTGTTTTCAATTTATTACTGCCACCTCACTAATATACCACCTCACGATTATTTATGCTAAAGATGCCCCCGAGGTAACTAGGCTTCTTACTGTGGCTTCCTGACAAAATATAATGGCCGATAATTAAACGGCTGCTAATGATTGGAAATCCGCTTGCGTCTTATATCCTTGCTATTAAATCTGTTTAATTACTGTTTGAAACGAGGGAGTTACTCTAATTGAGCCTTTTACTTTAATCTAAAAATACACGTCATTGTTACTGTGGACATGTCTCTTCAAAAGACTTTCACGTTTTTACAGCGAGTTTGTTCAGGACGTCAGTCAGTACACTTTGTTTATCGGTGCGGGATCGCCATCCCAATACTTTAAGATCCCGACTTCCATCGGGTTTTTCGAACTACGCGGAACTGCCGTTTATACTTCGCAAGATTTCTGAAGTAATCGTTTCAAACATTCGTTTCGTAACCGAAGCATCATCAGTAAAGAGACTCCACGACAAAATCGCAAACTATTTGCGTGTGTAAAGATAATTATAAAATTTTACACTATATATTTCTTTAAATAATACACTTACATCAAATATACACAAATATTAAGCAAACGTCTAAATCCTACCAATATTATAAATGGGAAAGTTTGTGAGCATGGATGTATGTTTGTTACTATTTCACTGCGAATCCGCTAAACCAATATCGATGAAATTTGGCACAATTATTCCCTATACACCGAAATAGCATATAGGCTGTAGAAATCCTGTTAATTCTACAGGAATAGGATGACTACTAATATTATAAATAGGAATGTTTGTGAGCATGGATGTATGTTTATTACTCTTTCACGGCGGATCCGCTGAACCAATATTGATGAAATTTGGCACAATTATTCCCTATACACCGGAATAACATATATAATAGGTTTTATAAATCCTGTTAATTATACAGAAATAGGATGACATTGAAACGCGCCATCTATTATTATCGACCTATCGACAACAATTTCATAAACGAAGTCGCGTGTAAAAGCTAGTTATCTATATTTTCTATCTACTTTTTCGTAGATTATAGCAAAATAATTGTATTATTAGTTCTGTAAAAGAAGTAATATTATTTCAAAGGTGCGTACGTATAAGTTTCATACAGGGAAAATCCTGTTGTGTTTCAATTTACATCGTGGTTAGGCTTGAAGCTTAATTAAAACAGGATTTGCAAGCCTTTAGTATGGTTTCTATTAACGCCCACATTTATTATGACGACTTTAAAAGCGTTTTACATATTCATTAAACTATTTTCATAAAATTAAACATCAGTTTATTGATCTTGAACATAAAGTAGCAATAATAGTGTTAATTGCGTACAAAATTTACACTTCGGACTCCTATTGACGTCTTCATTAACGCATGGAACTGTATTTATGGTCGTTACATGTGTAATTAATATGCAAAGAAGTGTATTCTGCCTATTTGCTCACTGTAGGTATTATTTCTTCATTATATATTCATTGCGTTATGTTAAAGATCAGATAGGATAAGAGATTTATAAGCCGGGATTATCTAAACGATTTGAGAGCATTATTATCTTAAAGCGATTGTAGTTTCAAACCCATGCAGATATTTGTGAATCCTTATATGTATATAAAAGAGAAAATATGTATATTCCTTATAGACTCAAGAACAGCTGGACAGATTTTAATGATATTATCAAACATTCTTTACATTGATCTTGCTGATGATTCTATTAAAGTTTGGTTTTGGCGATCGGAACATTATTTAATTAGGTTCGGCGAACCAGGGTATAAAAATCAAATTTCTAGTGCTTTTTAAAATTATATTGTTTCATTATATGCATTCCTAGAGTTGTTTGTGTATTTGGTTTTGAATAGCATGGGTGTTAGTTTCTTATGATTTTTTAAGGACAAAGGGGTTCTTAATCTTTTGTGAAACGAAATCGAAGAATAAAGAGAGCGAAAGAAGATGGGAAGTAATAAAATATAGTGTTTTAAAAATAGGAATGTGAAAAGTGTAGTCATCTTTGTTTTGATATTTTAAAAAATCTAGAAATCTGATAGTTACCAAATTTGGCATGTATCCAGCTAAGCAGAATCGACCACCTTCATTTATTACCGAGCTATTATAAAAGGCGACTAAGGTAGGTGACCCACCGTTTGGCATCCAGCTGAGTAGAATAGACAGTCCTCATTCCTTACCGAGGTGTAAAAGGCGACAATGGTAAGTTGACGTCAAGCAGGCAGAAGAATGATAATAGTTTGCAAATTTGGCGTGTTCCAAAAATTTCCAAAAATCATAGAACTTAACTTTAAAACCGCATATGTATTGTAAATGTGACATAGAATAAAAGATTAATATAGAGGAGTTTCGTCTTGCGAAACGATATTAGACCGTTAGTGGGCGGGGCCTAAGTGCGATGTAATTTTTAAAGTAAAAAATTATACCATACACATATGCACCGCGTGGGTAGTAATTGCTTGTAAGCCCACGGTTTATATTTGATTGACCTGACCTTTGGTGCAGCTAGAAAATTTGATAGAGCATTCAATCGTTAATTTGAAAAGTATTCTCCTTGTGAATCATTTGTCATTATCATCTTATGAAATTAGTTTTTAATCGTGACTCTGTTACTATACGAATGTATTAACCAATTTATTGAGAGTTCGATACAATAGGAATTATAGATTTATAAAAGATCTTCCGGATTATGATAAAAAAAGAGTTCATTAAAATAAATAAACAAAAGATAAAAAGACTAACTTTTACCAGCGACTTCGTTCGCCTGGACTGTGGTCGTGTGACCACAATAATGAATAATAAATAAATAAATAAATATATGGGACACCGTATCGTAATCGTCCGTCCCCAAAGTAAGTAACTTAATATGTGACGGACAAATGGTGAATATATACTTTTATATTTTTTAAATACATACTTAAATACAAATACCCAGGTTCAAAGATGAACAAATTCATTTATAGAAAATGTTGGCCCCTGGGCGGGAATCGAACCCGCGACCCGCAGAGCTGAAGGCAGGGTCACTACCCATTGCGCCATCGGGCCAGTCAAAAACAGGCCATTAAAAATGCGAACAGTACGTCTTGATTTCTGATGAGTTATACAGCCTGATATATTAAAAAAATCCAGTGTCACTTAGACATATAAGATAACTTTAGTATAATTCAATCTTTTTAAATATCGAAGATAATATATTTTGACTTTCACAAGTTCACTATCGCAAACTCAACAATCGTTTCGCCCCGCAACAGAAAACTTATATTATGACAACTTAACATCACTGAAGGAAGTTACAGCAGAAGTGTGTCATTAGTCAGTTCGATCATTCTGTCCACGGCGTGATGATAATTTTAATTACATGACATAGTATGATATAATTTCTGTTTTATTGCGCTCTATTACGGTATCCTGTCAGGAAATCTGTCATTACTTTTCTTAGAACACGTTTGAATGGTGGTGCACGGTCTGTAAATGATAACGATACGACACCGACACGACATGCAACATTCGGTGCCACTTCTTATCAAGAATGTCATAACTAATTGCATAAGTAAACTAAGGCAGTTGTGAAATAATTCTTCTTGAACAAGCTACAGTCTCATTTGAAACCAAAAGTTTGTATAGTTTGTATTAGATTATAATTGAATTGAATTAGTGATATGAGCTATATTCAATCTTCAATAGAATTTTAATTCTTCGAGTTATGTTTTTATATGTTATTTAAGATTCATCACATACTTAATGGTGAGGAAATCATCGTGATTGTACCTGTATATATTATAAGTATACTGTACTTGCGTTTGCTCGAGTGTAATTCAGTCCATTTAATTGAAATGTCGTAAATCGAAGTTGTTATTGTGTGTTAACTATAAGAAATAGAGATATGCTGTCACGGTCTTTTTGTTGTATTTTGGTAGATCTATAATACTTTAGTACATTACTTTACTGTATCTCTGCTGGTTTATGCGGCGTTCGCGACTAAAGCTCCCAGCAGGCGACTTCTTCAACATAATTTACATAATACTAAAATGTATTGGTAACCTTAACTTTATGGGAGAATCGCGCTACCTTTTAGTAAAAAACCTACAAAAATCCGTTCAGTAGATTTTGAGAAAATCGATCACATACAGACAGACAGTTTTTGGTTTTATAGTACCTAAGTTTACACTTAATGAAGTGTTAGGTTATATGTAATATGATAATCAATACTAGAACAGCGTGGTAGGTGCAAGCTACATATAACAGCAGAGTGATGATAAAAAATATATATAAATTCCACTTCACTTTTACAAGTTTGATTAATACATAAGGTATGTACCTAACTGTTTTTTATGTTCATATGGAAACGCTGATGATTGGCTCATAACAGTCTTAAGAATGGTCTAATCAGTTTTTTATACTGGAAGGTGTCAACCTCAAATTAATTAAACCAATCTGAAATAACATTATATAAAAATATTGATATGAAATATGATATAAAAAATGAATTTGATTAAACATATGACACTACATTGAATTTATTTGTGTCATCGTATAAAATATTGCTTTCGAATCGGTTGTATCATAAATCTTATCTAGTATGTCGCGTTATGTAAATTGCTCACAAAGTAAGTTGTTCGGATATGCGCTAGAAGTTGTTCGACTGGTATAGAAATAATACCACTATACTGAGGCTCGGCTTCCGAACGGATGCGGGCTTTCTTTGCCTGTGTTTTATTATCAGTAATTACCAGTGATAACGAGGTACGGTGTGATAAGGAAAGTTATATTAGTTATTCAAAGTTACTTTTCTTGTAATTCTGAATTAGGGACCAACTAAATTCTTGTAAAAGTAAAATATAAATAATAATAAAAATAACGGCTTCAGAATACTTACTGTTAGGGTTTCCGCGGTTTTGTTCTGCGTCAAATATGTTCGCTTATACGCAAACAAATTGTTTTCAAGCCGTCATAAGGAAGAAGACCGCACCTTTACTAACAAGACTGCGGTCCAGTTTCAATAATATTCTGAAGACGTTAACATGTAAGATGGACTCGCCTATCATGCATCATTTTACGAATGTGCTTGTGTGGCAGTCCTTAAGTTTTTTAGTTTTTTTTTACTACTAACATTTTTTAAATCTAATTTAATTTATATATTTTAATATTATTATTTTTCCTTTTAGATATTTTGTCAAAATTATATTATATTACTAACAAAGTGGACCCTGGTTGTCTGAAATAAAGATTTATTATTAATATAATAGCTAGTGTATTCACAGTTATATTATACTATACTAGTGGTAGCTGGGAGTACGCGCCAACTTAAGCAATACCCTCAATAATAATGAAAATGAATGCAGATGAAAATTGGAATTAGTCTATCTTATATGTTAACCTTGTATAATAATTACCTAATCTTACTTAGTCAGTCCACCTTGTAGATAGACTAGCGACCTCAAAAAGATCGTGGAGAGCCGCTGAATTCAAGTGGCACAAAATCGTGTGTTGTGGAGATTCGATGAAGAGACCTATGTTTGACCAGTGGACATCCATCGGTTGAAAAAGAAAAAGTATAATAATTTTAATAGTGCTTTAATAGTGCCAATTTTTACATAGGCACAGCGAATAAGTCATGAAAGCATAACAAACTGACGTAGGTACGGACTTTCGAGTATCGCGGATTTCAAATATTAATATAAATTAGTTAATCTAACAAGGCGGTTGCGGACTGATTTCCCGATAAGACACTTATGAGTTTTCGATTTCAATTAATGATGCGTTTTACGGCGAATATATTTTGACAAAACCTACATATCAGGGAGTGTAAAGACCAGCAGTCCTGTTGTTAAAAGCTGATAATTTACTTTAATAAAAATGTAAAATATTAATGTTAACTCTTTCTACAATAAAACGTAACGTAAAAAAAAATATAATAGAATGCCACTATTCCCGCTGCGAGATACACTTCTCTTGAATAACGAGCAAAGACTTAATGTCACTGAAACGATTTATCAATAGGAAGACTCCACCGGAAACAACAAGGGCACAGTGTTGCTACCATTTTAATAAAAAAAAGGGCGCGATACTCTTGTTTCATGACTGTATTGCTATAAAATACAAAGCGGAAATCATTGGCGACAACATTAGTAGTTCAACTTTTACTTTACTAATTTTTTCAAGTTTTAAAAAGTTCATTCTCCTGCCTTTATCTAAGTTTTTTGCTTCCATTCATTTTTTGTCATTCGTCAAGATCATAAAACTAAAGAATCCAAGTTATAAAAAGTTGCGTAACATATATAAATTTCGTGTATACCACCTAAAATATAGCGATAATACCTGAAAAAAAAATGTATAACAGTCATTTCAGCTTGCAGCAGCTAGCAGTCCATTTGTCTATTCCTAGAAAATAGCAAATAAATAACATAAAATGCATTTGTTGACCCGCAGTGGGACGAGACATTAACTAACAGTACAGGTTTAGTTGGACCTAGGGTTGCCACCTTTTTTTTTGAAGAAAAATAGTATTTTTCTTTTTAAATCAAAAAAATATAGTACTTTTAGGAAATTCAGGAAAAAAAAATAGTACACATCAATTTCCAGTCATTATTTACTTTTACATGATTATTTATTATTACTTTTCGCTGAACAATGACAAAGAAGTTAGAGTTACTAACTAACTAAGCCTCGTAAATACATTAATAAGTTTCGTTCAAACATTCCCTATGCAGTGCTGCGGGTGCGTTCCATTCACAGTTGATTAAAAAAAATCGCGACAATTGAATTTGCGATAAAAATATAGTATTTTTCGTACTATATTATTTTTCTATAATATATAGTACAATTGACTAAAATATTACTATATTTTAGTACTCGTACTATATTATATAGTATCGTACTCGATACTATATAATATAGTACGGGTGGCAACCCTTGTTGGACCGGGTATTCATCATTTTGATGCGCTGTAGAGAATCCGTAATGCCGCATTTGGACTCTATTCTCACGCCGTAGGACAATTAACGCTCTCGAATCCAACACCCGATTACCACCTTTATACACTTTGTTATAAAAAACTAAATCGCCTAAATTTCTCTGGTAATGTATTTTCCAAAATCCAAATGTTTCCAGTTTCATTAGTTAACGCATTGTGTCGGTATTGTTGGAAGTGTTATTACTGTTTCGGGATTATATTTTTTATATTTTGGATTTACTGTTTCGCAGTAACTTGGCTTTTAATCATCGTGGTTATATTTAGAGTTATGCTTAGATATAATATAACTCTTCATATAACTACGATAAGGAAAGCTTTTTATTTTTATGTTAATTATAAAGAAAACATAGTTAGATCCATTGTTATATAAAGTTTATTCTATTGTTTATAAGAAAGAAAACAATTTTATATTATCAATCCTATCCTACTAAAATTATTAATGCGAAAGTTTGTAAGTATGTTTGTTACTCTTTCACGGCGATTCCGCTGAACCAATATCGTTGAAATTTGCTACAATTATTCCTTAACGTCTATATACAGGGTAACATATAAGTTATGGAAATCCTGTTAATTCTACGGGAATAGGATGATATTGAAAAGCGCCATCTATTATCGACCTATCACGAGCAACAGTCTGCGCGAACGAACTTGCGGGTAATAACTAGTAATTCGTAATTCTTTTCTCTCTTCTAAAGGATCTATTTTTTGCAATCTATACACCCCATTAAATAATCATCACAAAATAATCAAACATGGATAGATTATTCATCATCACAGATAAAGGAGAAAAAAGTATTTTGAAACAAAATAGACCTATGTCCATTTACCCATCAGTTGAGACAATAACGTCGAAAATTGTACCAAAAAAAATCTCCATTTGGAGTATACAAAAAACCATGTTAAAAATAATATGATAACGTTGATTTACAGCTTTATCAAAGCCTAATTGATAAATCAGGCAGATTGTTATCGATAATAATTTAAAGAGCGGTCCCGGCTGGCCTTTGCGAGGATGATTTATGGAAACCGCCCGGAAAATAAACAACTTATAAACACTGCAATTATGGATATTGTAAGCGGGTTCCGCACATAAAGTAGGTGCTACTGACAAATGTTTCAATACGTTTTATAACGTTTCAAATTGTCTCATCTATGGTATGCAGTACACAGTCATTTCTTTCTGATCATAATGTACAGTACGAATAATAAATAAAAGTGCTTTAAAATACGTTTTTGTAGCATTATTTTTAGTTCTACCGAAAAGTACTTTTGCCTTTAAATTATTATTCACCTTATTCTTGTCAAGTAAGTTTTTATAAATACTATAAAGATTAATTTTGACTATACTTTAATTCTTTCTTAAAAACATTACAGACATGATTGTGATAGGAAGGATAGGAGGAAACTATGCGTTTTCTTAACATGTCTTATTATAATATGTTAAAAACAATAAATAAACCTTTAAACGTCATTAATAAAAGTATGAATTATCTCTTTACTCCATTTAATTATATATATTTATTTTATTATAATGCCGTGTGATATCCGGCTGAGTAGAGTAGATCACCTTTATTTCTTACCGAAGAGTCGTAGACTAAGACTAAGGTAAGTTGAGGTCAGGCAGACGGCCGATCGTAATACGTAGTCTAATCATGTGACAACATGTTTATAACATGTTATGCGAGTAGAATAAGGGCAGGAGGATGGATGTGATAGTATTTTTTTTAACTGCCGAATTTTATATGGATTATGTAAACGAATAATCTCACTTGCCGGTGTTAGATCTTAAAAAGGACACTTTATTTATTTATTTATATATACTTTATTAATACTTATGTGTCTAATTGATAATTGCAATTTATCACACGCTTCTCGGTGAAGGAAAACATCGTGAGGAAACCTGCATATCTCTAGAGAATCCTAGGGATATGTGTAACCTACCAATCCGCATTGGAGCAGCGTGGTAGGTCTTTGCTCCAACCCTTCTCTCCAAAAATGGAGAGAGGAGGCCTTTGCCCAGCAGTGGGATAGTAACAGGCCGTTACTTACTTACTTACTTTATTGTGCACCACATATTATAAATACAAACATTTATTATTTGTCAAGCGTTCAAATTAGCAGTTACATCCTCATCGCAGTTAATATCAAGATAACGTTTTCCCTCCATCAATGCGGGCCCCTATATATACTTGTTTTGTTGGAAGGGAAACGAACTTGAATAACCCGCGCGACAGCCACTGAGTAATCATCTGACGTCGGCAAGACTGATGTCTATGTGTTTCACGAATTTCGCTACAGTATTTTTGGTGACAGCAATAAATAAGTGCTTTAATTGCCCTGAATGCCAGCGCTGCTCCTCGTAATAAACGCCGATCTTGGCTTTGCATGCTTTACATTGCATTTTGATGCAATCTTTATGTAGAATTTTATGGTGACACGCAGAAAACTATACGTCTTCTTAACATGTCTTATTATAATATGTTAGTTATAAACGAGAAATAAATCTTTATACGTCATTAATAAAACTATGAATTACCTTTTTACTTTATTTCCTGTGTGACCGACCGTTGCTGGGTAATTTTTAAAAAATAAACCTATGATCCTAACTAAGCTATTACAATTTTACAAATGACAGCAAAATTAACACAAAAACAGAATACAAAGGTATTCTGTTTTTGTTTAAGCGGTTTTTTAATGTCTGAGGGACAAAAGGACATAAAAAAAACTAGATCGATGATTCGCCGCCGAACCTCTACACATTGAATTTCATGAAAATTGTTGAAGCCGTTTCCGTTCCGAATATATATATACAAGATTAGCTCATTTAAACATTAAATATATATATTTTTTTATAATAGTTTATATTATTATTTAGGGAATTATGAAAAGCTTTTATTTAACTTACCGTGTTTGTATGTGAAGGTGGAATCTTGCAAGTTACATTTGACCCATTTCCCGGTATCCGATTAAGCTGAAATTTTAAAGAATGGTTCAGTCCTGATAACAATACTTGTTTATAGCAAGCATAACCTGATGCTGCTGCCAGGATTGGCACCAGACAAGGGAATGCTTCAACGGTAAACAGTAGGGGTATAAAATTTGTTAGAAATCTTTTGAAAGCTTTTTAACTTGACTTGTTTATATTTAAGAATGTAATCAATTTTACTGCCTCCTTTTTTTTAAGGCTGTTGTGGGTGGTGGTTGGTTTTCTCCAAATAAGTAGCGCCTATACCTAACAGTGGGATGGTAATAGAAAACTATAATACTATTAAATGAAATTGAAAATGGAACCCTAGATATTACTTATGACTAATCTAAATACTTAATCAAAAGTTTTTGATTTGGGCCATTTACGTTATTTGAAAAATGTTTCGAATATTATTAATTGACTCTTATTCATTATCTGTTTTTTTGTTTCAGATGTACAATTATCGTGATATGGATATAAGCTGTGAGTATATATACTTTTAGACGATTAACGTAGGTTTTATGGGTGTTTAACGATAAACTCCCTAAAGCGTTGATAACGCTTTGGTTGGTTTAGCTTGTTTCCCATACAACGATACACTCTATATAGCATTACACCCACTCTCAATAACGACAGCAATCGCAATATCATCAATCAATCAAAGCATCAATATCGCACAGTATGAATAAAATATTTAAAAAAATACAACGAAATTACTGCTGCAGCAAAAGACGTCAGACAAAAATAACAGACTATACGCAATAGCGATCAAATAAGAATTGTTTTTATGTAATTACTGAAACTAGTCTGAAATAAAAATTTTATTTTTCTACATACAGATTGTTCTTCTCTCCATTTAACGACAACTCTATAACATCAAAATATGCACAGTCCCTTAATATATAGAGTTATATAGAGTTTGCACTGTATATTCATGATAACCCTACCATATAGATAATGATCGGCAAACATTTTTACACCAATAAAAATGCCAACAATAAACATTTTCCCCGATATGTTTTACGATGACTTGTGACATATAAAATATGGCAGCTCGAAACTGGTTTTGGAAAGGGGTCATATTTTGTCTTTTTGTAAACTGATTCCCGAAATGGCGAGGTTGTTGATTTTTGTTTATTTAAAACGGGTTTTAGTTAGGTCACAATTTTAGATTACTACTAATTTTGATATGACCGCCGTGTGGTATGCAGCTGAGTAGACCGCCCTCACTTCTTACCGAGGTATCGTAAAGGGTCATTTAGGTAAGTTGACGTTACCATGTGGTATACGGCTGTGTAGAATGAACCTCCCTCATTTCTTACCGAGTTGTTCGAAAAGGCAACTTAGGTAAGTTGACCTTGATAGTTGCTGCTGGCGAGGATGGGGGCAATGTGTACAACGGTACCCTGTCCCCGCCACCAGCAGCGTGGTGAAGCACTGTCAGGTTTTTAGTCGGTGAGAGTCCGACATACCCGCCGCTCGTCCCCGTCTGGCGGTGACGACCCATAATGGGTTTTCATGACATAAAAAAAGGTTCTCCCAGTGCATAGTTGCTTCGGAAGATTCCTGTGTCGAGTGACCCAACAAGATACGTCGTTCTTGTAATGTATGTAGTGTATTTTGTCTGTGGTTCTTCCCTTCTTCCGCTGTCATTGAATGTGAAATGCTGTGTGCTGTGTGCGTAATAAAGTTTATAGTAAAAAGGTATTGAATATTATTATTGCTACGAAGAAAAACCCACGTACACAAGAAGTTGGCGACGAGGATGGGATATTTATTCGATATTTATATCTACATGGTATGTTACCGAATTGTAACAAGACATTAACATTCTACAATGGCGTCGGCAGGGCGTGGCTTTTTAGGAAATATAGACTACGAGGAGAACGAGAAATTCAGTGAGTACATTGAAAGATTTGAAATATTCGTTGAATGCAATGAAATTGAAGATAAAAAGAAGAAATCAGTATTTTTGACAGTAATTGGTCCGAAATTGTACAGTTTGTTAAAAAATTTATGTACGCCATCTTGCCCTAAAGATAAAACGTATTCACAATTAAAAAATATTTTGCTAAATCATTTGGAACCTAAGCCTAATACAATAACCGAAAGATACAAATTTAATCAAAGAATACAATTGCCAAATGAAACGATTAATAATTATTTAACTGAACTAAAAAGATTGTCAAGACATTGTCATTATGGTGAAAATTTAAGTGAACAAATAAGAGACAAATTTATATCCGGTTTATTGAATGAGAAAATCAAACAAAGAATTTTAAATGAACCTGAGTTGACATTAGAAAGGGCATA
Source organism: Morpho helenor (assembly GCA_029227775.1). Classification (NCBI taxonomy): domain Eukaryota; kingdom Metazoa; phylum Arthropoda; class Insecta; order Lepidoptera; family Nymphalidae; genus Morpho; species Morpho helenor. The sequence continues at coordinate 15,412,008 of JARGCU010000025.1, forward strand.
TAGTATTGCTACACAGATGGAAAAAACCGAAACAGACTTACAAGTGATGACTACCAAAGTTAATAAAATAACTGTGGCTTCAAGGAATACTTTCAACAGGGAGAAAGGAACAGGACAACAGGAAGGAAAGAAAATAAAGTGCATGTGTTGTGGAAAAGAGGGGCATTTAAAGGATAAGTGTTGGTTTAAAGCGAGGAAGTGTCGCATATGTGGAAAGGTAGGACATTTAAGATTTGTGTGCAGGAATAATAATTCTAAATACAGGAATAGGAAACAACATCATTATATATTTAAAGAGAATCATCAGAATGATGAAATATTAGAGGACATTCAAAATTTATTTGCGTTGAACGAGGAAACTCATGTATCACCATATAAGTTAGATTTAGTGGTAAATTGTAATAAAATAACGTTTGAGATTGATACAGGAGCTGCTATAAGTGTTATTAGTCAAAATCTAAAAGATAAATATTTTAAAAACTGTCAAATCTATAAGTGTAATATTAAACTTAAGTCTTATGTTAACAACTTAATTACTCCTTTAGGATTTATTTGTGTGGATATATTGTTTAATAATTTATTAATAAAGGCAAATTTATATATTATAGAGAATGGTGGACCTCCTTTAATGGGTAGAGATCTTTTACAAAAATTAAATATTAAAGTATTTGATTTGAATTCATTAAACTTTGAATGTATAAAGAATGTGTTAGTGAATAAGTTTCCTGAAGTATTTAGTTCAGAGTTAGGCACTTATAAAGGTGAAAAGGTAAATTTAATATTAAAAGAAAATGTGACACCAAAATATTTCAAGGCTAGACCATTACCATTTAGTATGAAAAAATTAGTGGAAGAGGAAATAAATAGGTTGGTTAGTCAAGATGTGTTAATGCCGGTTAAATATAGTGAGTGGGCAACCCCAATTGTACCTGTATTAAAGGAAACGGGTAAATTAAGAGTTTGTGGTGATTTTAAGGTCACTATTAATAAGTATTTAGAGGATGATAAGTATCCTATACCTAGAATAGAGGATCTTTTTGTAAACTTAAATAAGGGAAAGAAATTTTCAAGGGTTGATTTAGCGCATGCATATCAACAATTACTTTTAACAGAGGAAGCGAAAAAGTTAGTTTGTATTAATACTCATCTTGGGTTATATCAGTATAATAGATTACCTTTTGGGGTGAAAATAGCTCCAAATATATTTCAACATGTGATGGATCAGTTATTTGGTTCAAGAGAGGGTATAGCTGTGTTTATGGATGATGTGGTTATCACAGGGAGAGATGACCAGGAACATTATAAAAATTTATTATTTGTTTTTGATAAATTAAAAGAGACAGGACTAACGGTTAGTGTGGATAAGTGTATATTTTTTGCTGATAGTATAAATTATTTGGGTTATATTTTGTCCAAGGACGGGTTACACCCTGATCCGAGGAAGGTGGATGCTATCGTTCAAGCTCCAAACCCCACAAATGTCACAGAACTAAAATCATTTCTTGGCTTAGTTAATTATTATATGAAATTTTTACCAAATGTGTCTACAGTACTAGCACCATTGTATTATTTATTAAAAAAGGAAAGTAAATTTATATGGAGTCAAAAGTGTAAAGAGTCTTTTGAGGCTGTAAAAAAAATGATGGTCTCATCGCATATTTTATCTCATTACGATCCATGTCTTGATTTGTTTTTGGCATGTGATGCAAGTGCATATGGGGTAGGTGCAATTTTATCTCAGAAAAAGAATGGTATTGAAAGACCTATTGCTTTTATGTCAAGAACATTAAATGATGCAGAGAAAAAATATAGTCAAATAGATAAGGAAGCTCTTGCTTTAATTTTTGGAGTTACTAAATTTAATCAATACTTATGGGGTCGTAAATTTACATTAATTACAGATTCAAAGCCATTAGTGAATATATTTGGTCCTAATAAGGGTATACCTCCTATAGCTGCTAGTAGACTGCAGCGATATGCATTATTGTTATCAGGGTATGATTATAATATTGTGTATGTGAAATCAGAAAATAATAATGCTGATGCATTGTCAAGGTTACCACTAGAAAGAGTGGAAAGTCAGATTAAAAATGATTATTCTTATTTAAATTTTTTGAGCGATAATGTTAGTATACCTATTGATTGTAAACAGATAAGAAAAGAAATTGCTTTAGATTCAGTATTATGTACAGTACAAAATTTTATTAATTGTGGATGGCCTAAGCATGTAGTAGATGATCAACTAAAACCTTACTTTTATAAACGTGAACAATTGACAGTAGAACAAGGAATTATAATGTATGGTTATAGAGTTGTTATACCTAACAAATTAATATCTCAAATTTTACATGAACTTCATTCAACTCATTTAGGTGTTGTTAAAATGAAAAGTATAGCCAGAAGTTATTTCTGGTGGCCTTCAATAGATAAGGATATAGAATTAATGGCAAATAGTTGTACTGCATGTATTTCTGAAAGACCAAATCCTCATAAAGTAAATTTACATGTATGGGAATATCCAAAACAACCTTGGTCTCGCTTACATATAGACTATTTAGGTCCGTTATATGGTAAATATTACTTTGTATTAGAGTGTGCTCATACAAAGTGGATTGAAGTAGAAGAGGTTAGTTCTACATCAGCAGGTCAAGTAATTAAAATTCTTAAAAAATTATTTTGTACTTTTGGATATCCAGACTTAATATTTAGTGATAATGGTCCTCCATTTCATTCAATGGAATTTACATCATTTTTGAAAAGTTGTGGCATAAAACAGTCATTTTCACCTCCGTATAATCCATCAACAAATGGATTAGCAGAGAGTGCAGTTAAAATTGTTAAAAAATGTATTAATAAAGCAATGTATGAAAAGAAAAATATAATTGATTGTATAAATTCATTTTTATTAATGTATAGAAATTGTAAACATTTAACAACAGGAGAGTGTCCAGCTTACTTAATGTTTAAGAGAAATTTAAAAACTAAATTTAATTTGTTAAAGCCATGTATTGAAAATTATGTTCAGAGTAAACAGGAATTACAAAAAAAATATGCAAGGGGAAGTGGTTTAAGAGAATTTTACATTGGAAAATCTATGTTAGTTAAAGATTATAGAAATAATAGTAATAAGTGGATAGAAGGAATTGTGTATAAAAAACTTGGGCCTGTAACATATTTAGTTAAATTAAATGATACTGGTATTATTTGGAAAAGACATATAAATCAATTATTAGATAACAAAATAAATAAAGAATATAGTAAACCTTATTCAGTTACTAACAGTGATATAAATTATAAAAATCAGAACTCAAGTATTGTAAATGATTCTTTAATCTCTATTCAAGATTCAAATAATGTTTGTTTAAAAGATTTAGTGTACAAAAATGATTGTAACGAAGGTGAGATTTTGCCTTCTGTTGAGGAAAACATATTAGATAAATCTCATACCAAAATCATGAATACTCCACAAAAGGCAGAACCTACACCATTAATAATGAAAAGGTCTAAAAGAATTAGAAAACAATTAGATAGATTTAATCTTTAATAATATCATTACTTATATATACATATATAAAATATATAATATATTGTTAGTATGTAGTGTGTTTGTTAAAGCATAAAAGTTAAGATTTTCAAAAGTTTTTGTAATGTCATATGTATAGTAAATAAGAAATATATATTGTATTAACTTCAAATTAAGGAAGGGAGAGTTGTAATGTATGTAGTGTATTTTGTCTGTGGTTCTTCCCTTCTTCCGCTGTCATTGAATGTGAAATGCTGTGTGCTGTGTGCGTAATAAAGTTTATAGTAAAAAGGTATTGAATATTATTATTGCTACGAAGAAAAACCCACGTACACAAGAGTTCTAAGTCGTGATATAAGCCTAACAGGAAGGACCCTTAGGAAGACCTCTTTTTGCTACTGTGCTGTGCAGTCCTGCCCCGTTATATAGCAGTTAAAGCTAATAGCATCTTGTCGGAATAAGACTCAAAAATCAAATATCGATGTCGGACAAATATCTTAGTGTATATTATGTCATCGACATTTTGATGCGGACATTGGCTTGTGCTCTATGAATATTCAAACCTGTTCCATCTGTTGTCTTGGCCTTATAGAGCTATGGACATACGAGTATTATTTTATTATAAATTTAAGAAATGACACACGCACATTTGCCAGTGCATCTTACAAAAGTTATAATATAACATCTATAATCTAACAGCTTTAACATCTTTCAATAGTTTATAGAATTAGGCGTTACGGTTTGCGCAGATCCATAATACAAAAGTAACAATAAAATTATCTTGCTATAATCAACGATAAAGTAAATAATAAATATGCTAAATGTAGAGTGGGCTATACGTTTTTACTACCCGATACGTACAGGATTCTTAAAAACAAATGCACAAACCTCCACTACCGCCACCACAATACACAAGCACTACAAACGTTCACTATCATAAACTCACTAATCGTTTCGTTCCATGATTGAGACATCAGAAGATAGACTCTAGTCTATCTCCTGATGATGCTTTTTATAAAGCATAAGTAGAAAAAACATTTCGCATGATACATTTTTTAATGTTGTTTTAGCTCCTGATGCAGTTAAAGATATTTATCTAAATTTTAAATACAAATTTTAAAACCCTTACTGAGACATGAGAATGTGGTATCCGGCTGAATAGAATAGTACTACCCTCATTTCTTACCGAGGTGTCGTAAAAAACAACTAAGATAACTTTATGTCAGGCAGGCGGTCGGTCGTAAAATACGTAGCTCAATTATGTGACAACATATTTATAACATGTTGTGCCGACCCCACTTAGAGTGGGCAGGAAGATGATGATGATTTTAAAACCCTTACTGAGATAGGAGAATAGGGAAAGGATGACCTGGTAAATAAATTCGATACTCCGATATTTTCCGCCACTACGACGCCACTCTGCACCAGCGTAGTCCCATCTTTAGTTAAAACATTATACTATATATAGGCCCCATACATTACTATTAAATATTGGCCCTTACCAACGCATACATGCTTATAAACATTCATACATACATTTAGAACTTTACCCTTGCAAAGATTATTTATTTTTATTACATTATTTAAACTCTTTTAAACAAAAACTTATGCGCAATTATTACTCATCTTATAATAAATCACTTAATACTATATAATATGTATATTATATACATATTATATAGTATGTATACTATTTACTAAACTAAACTATTTTACAAAGACAAGCATTAAAAATACTTAAAACAAATTAAAACTAACTTAATAATAACTAAAGAATAAAAAATAATAAATATATGTACCTATATATTTACACTAAATCGAAACCATCCCCCATACATTTACACTTAATCAAAACCATACCCCATTGCAATGGGGTAAAGTTCCTAAAATATTGGCAGCGTTACCCCTTTGCATGGATTATTATTTTGTCAATTTCGCAGTAAAGCCCTTCAGCGCCTTACCCTTAGTTTAAATCCTTTACGAAATTTTGACTAAAATTACAATGGATAATATTTATTCTGATCCTTGCTTTAGGTTATTTACAATTCTTTATAAATTAGTGATGTTATGCTTGTATAGTCTCATTCTGTTCGATGTTATTTTAATAAGAATTATTCTAATTGACCGTGAAAAAACGGACATTAAATTTTATAACTAGCTGAATTTAGTCTTTGGTTATAAATTAATTTACATACTTTGGTCGGTGGATTGAATTTATCGTCTTTGATGTTTTAATTTGTATATCTTAACAAGCTGTACCAACGGATTCGCCCGCGTGGTAATTAGTATCATATTTTTTTCAGAATTAAATTTTTGAATATAAAAGTAGTATAATAGTATAGTAATTGTAGTGCTCAGGAACTACTTGACCGATTTGAAAAATTCTTGAGTGTCAGATAGTCCATTTATCGAGGAAGGCTATAGGCTATATAACATCACGCTAAGATGAATAGGAGAGGAGCAGCAATAAAAGAAATAGCGAAAACGGCAAAATTTAAAGCTTTCCTTACGTGCGCTAAGTAAAAGGCGAAATTATTCAAAAATCTCTTATAATTGACTCACGATATGTTTACTTTTATGTTCAAAATTTGAATTTGGGAAAATTTTCAAAAATTTGTGATACACTGATTTCCATGCGGGCAAAGCTGCTGCCACAGCTAGTCGACATAACCCACTATATTTAAGTCGCAAAATTATCTGCTATCATATGTGGCGAGAAGACATATGCCGGAAGAACATTCCACACCTGGGCGTCTGAAAACCGGCGAAGCGAAACATACATGTCCCTTATTATCCTATAAAGTAAGGATACTAAAATTATGCATAACACCTTCCCTCAGCTTCAGCAAAATGATAACCTAATATCTTTAAAAAGTGTGATATTCTAAACAATAGCAACATGTGTTATTGCTCCATAAACTTTCTTAGATTTAAATGAACAATGCCTATTTGTTTTAAAGCATAGAAACGACAGACTCGTTCCAAAATCACTTTAGAAAAAGTACTTGAATGACCGAGCTTAAAGAAAACAAAGGAATATGAGATATCTGGAGTCGAACATGGGTATCATAATTCTTCGCACCGCCCGATTACCCCACTTAGTTATTACAACTTTACGAATGACAGTTTAATTATCCTATGTTTTCAAATAATATTATAACAATTTTTCATTACTTGAAAACAGAGATAAAACAACATTTTTTTGAAATGAAATTTATCGCCCCCAAACCCCGAAATCGTTTGAGCCGTTTCCGAAATACAGATTATATATGCATATATACAAGATTAACTCGTTTAAATATTAAAGATTCAGGTCAATTTAGAGTGACCTAAATTTTTCTACTACTTACTTTAAGAAACAAGTAAAACAAAAATTTAGGTTTAAAAAAGTATACCTAAGTGTATAATTTGTAAAATTTTGAATTATGTATATTAGTTGAAATACGACGATTGTAAGAAATTTTGACGAGTTCATTTTGTTTTTACACCTCTTTTATAGTTAGTGCAACCTCTTTTATAGACAATCAAACGCAAAATTAAAAGCTTGACGTGCGCCAAAATATTAGGAAAGCGAAATTCAACAAATGACAGACACAGCAACGCTTGGCACTTTATTTTTTATGTCAGACGTATAATATAAATTATAAAACTCAAAATACTTTAGTTTGCTAGGTGAACATTTTTTATTGGAAAATAATAAAATCATTACAATCTTATAACCCGAAAATTGTAATAGTCAGCAATTTCAACAATTCCTTGTAAACAAAGCTTCCACATTATAAACTCTAATATATCTGTTGGTTTTATAGTATTCCTGTAGTATGCGGACATACAATTGCCGCTAGAGTCACGCACTGGTAAAATACTAACCTCTAAAGGCTTTGTGAATGCTGGGAACGCTGGAAATTGAATCAATTTCAATAATCTATTGTAACATCTTCGATATTTATGCTATTATGGAGCTTTCAAGTATATATTATATACACATGAGCTTAAGTCATTTATATTCTGCGTTCCCGGAGATCCATAAAAAAGTCAACATACTCCTGCCTTTCTCCAACTGTAAATCCTCTCCATTCTCTCCTATCATTCTTCAACTCTGGTGCTTTTATATGCATGTCATGCAACTCCTTTTATACGCATGTCATATTTCACATAATCCAACCATATATTTTTCGGCCTCCCTCTAGTCACATATCCATCTACATTCATATTTAACGCTCGTTTGTGGACATGATTTTCATCCCTCCACATTATAATATGTCCATACCATTTCAATCTTGCACTTTTTGTTTTCTATTATGAACGCTTTTAGAATTCCTCTTATATACTCGAAGATCTATAATGAACAATTAACGGTAATATTATTTTGCTAAAATCCGCGATCAAAGCAAATAAAAAATATATGTAACGCTAAATGTAGAGGGTTCTATCCGTTACCGTACCTAATACATGCAGTAATCTTAAAAAAGAATGCACTACAAAATTCCACACTACTACTACTACTACTACTACTACTACTATACGAGTATATTAGTTGATACAGCTTTCTTGAGTGATGCGTCGCTTTGTCTAAGATTGTATTTCCTGATGATGCTTCAGTTACAGAGCGAAACGATCAAATTGTAAGTGAATAAATTCAATGTTGATTTTAGTATCATTATTTGCAATTGCAATAACAAATTATTTCAATTTTTAAACCTCTATCAATTGAAAACGCTTCCGATTTAACTGTAAAAATATTATCAGTTTTATAAAAGCGCGTAATACCAGTCTCCGAAACTTACTTGTTAAGTAAAGCGTTTAAAAAATTTATTCAAAACCCCGAGTTGATCTGGTTAACCATATATTATTTGAAATGGGAACATTGCTGTTAAGTCAGCGTGAATAATGCAACACAGTCCAAGCTCTAAATAGCTTTATAATGTCTTAGTGTACAAGCTTTTATGTACGTGGGCGAGGCTTTGATTGGCACCGAGTCATTATTAGTACCGTCTTATGCTTATAGTTATAACCGTTGACAGGTTTTATGGTGTAGAACATCTTGGTACATATTATCATAGATTATTTGATGAGCTGATGATGACAGTGATAACATTATCACCTGTTTAGTTTTGTCATTTTGTAAAGACGATTTACAGATTTGAACTAATTGCCGAATCTAAGTCAGTTAAGAAAAATTATGTATACTTTACTGATATCTACAAATTAGCCCACACATATGCCCCTAGTGGTAGAAAGACTATCTCAATATCTAACGAAATTAAATCAGAAATGATGTGAGCAGTAGGAGAGCTGTAGTTCGACTAACTTAAGTCAATGAGCAACGAAACTAAAGTGGCGACAAGTTCGAAGAAACGATATTTGTTTGGGTTCCAACGTATTTAAAATGTTATTTATGCACCATAATTGTTAGAACTTCCTTTAGATTTGATATGATAAGACTCTAAAGTTAAAGAATCATAGTTATGGTATATTATGTGTTTCAAAAACTAGGTCTGGATTTTGGGTTGCTTTGGAGTTGGCTTTAGTTCCAATGCTGACTAAATATCTTATGTTTCCATAGCTGGGGTCTCGTGTGGAAGCGTTCTGAAAGCTCCTAGCAATTTATACTGTTTAGGCAATTGTTTTTATCTTATGATTCTTTTCACATGATGTCCTAAAAACAGTAGAATCCAAGTCATGTTATTCTCATCTAAAAAAGAATAGTTCAGATCGGACGCCTTGTCACCAAATTACTATACCTGATTAAAAATGTCTTCCAGGTAGGAACTCATCTATGCGAAAGTGCTTTCTAACGGCATCTCTTCTGCGTTGGCGTATTTCAATCTTTGACTACCCATCGTATCAGGTGGAATAGTCAAGTGCAGCTTGTTATAGATAAAAATGGAAATATTTGATAAATTATGGCGCCATGGTGGCCGTGCTAGTTAACGCCTCGATATAACACATCAATGTACATATCACCGCGCGTGTGGGTGGTACTTAGTCAGGTCATTATGCGGAGCGCTTTGTATTATTCTTCTTTGGTTAATATTTCGACCATTTTAAACGAATTGGTGTCAACGTGTAGGTATTACTACCGTTCGTCCGGTTTTTTCTTGTGTTGAATTTTTACAGACGGTTGTTGTGAATATCTCGCTGTATGTTTGGTTTTTAGAGGAACAATGGTGTTGCATTCAGAGCCTACTATAGATTTGCCTCTCTTACTTGAAAAGTTTATAATGTCTTCATTTGTAAGTCTTTCGTTAGTGTCTTTAGTGTCGTGTTATTTTCAACAAGGCGACTTGCTGAAGAGTGTCTATTTATAAGTCAGGCTTGAAATATACACTTTGTGGCAGTCAAAAGCAAGAGCAAAATTCTTTAACCCACTCACCACTTAATAATATCGGAAGATCTTCAGTAGCAAGTCTGTATTTACGAGTTTTTCTAATCCATTTATAGTTTATGAATAATTGAATAAACATTAATAATTTAGACGAATTTTTGCACTGTTCTGCAAACGTTCGTGACGCACTACCCATTAGTCCTAAATCAAATAATATTTTTCAATCAAGAGTCGTAACTCCGTACGCAAATAAACATAAAACTGAGTTACGATCACTCCGCAACACCGAACTCGTTTCCTTTTAAACAATTTATGCTCTTAATGCTATCTGGTCATATCCTATAATTTTAGGATTTGATTGGTTAATGCTCTCTTAGTATTATATACGGAAGCTGCCTTTTATTAAAGGCGGTTCAGTCTCGTAAACTTCATGCTTTGAAGGGATAAGCGGTTACATTTATATATTCAAGACATGAGTGTACTTAAATATAGTTTTCTACTCAGCTGTATGTTAGAAATTTTATAGAATACTTGAAAATTTCGCTACTTATTTGGGTCAAGTTGCAATATATGAAACCTATTTTCTAGTTTCAGGAATAATGCTTTTGTCACGAATTGACAGTCTTTTGTCTCTTGTTCTCTGTACTTTGCACTTTTCTCGACTTATACAGTGAAAGTTCTTGAAAGGTAGTAAAAAAAAAAAATTATTTCTATTCTCTATTTTCCTCAAGTATGACAATTTAGGGCCCTATTAGGCATCCCTGAATTTGAAAGCGATTTCCCTCAGTTTTTAATTGTTGTATTTTTCCAACTTACTGTCTTTTTTGTCTCTTTTTTAATTTCATTACCAGCCCATGTCCTGTATTCTTAAAATAATATATATGTACATTCATTTATGGCTAAGGATGTGTATGCATTTTCTGTTTGAAGATTTTCTATTCATTTATAGTATACATCGTCATCACTGACATTGCTCAACACTTTGCAAGGGTTTAAAGCTCGGGAAGGCACCCATAAGCTTTCTATATGAAAAAGTTTATTTAAAAGCTTATTGCTATTTACAATTTAGTATTCACTTTACTTGATGACGTAAAAACGACGTGTTTATTCCTTATTCCTTCCTTCAGCTCCTTGCTGGGATGTGTGGAATGAAACAATTAATACTGGATCTGCCGTATGTCTAAAATCCAGTCCTTTTTTTGCAAGGAAAGGAGTATTTGCCCAGCAGTGGGTTTAATATCAAGCCGCTACTATATTTTTTATAGTATAATATGCAACTGATACTCGTATACTCAAAATGTCACCTACTATCTGTGTTAAATCGACAATAATTATTTATAAAAACATTTTATTCAATCGCACAAATTCACAAACACGTTATAATACTACGATACGATAAACTTGCATTCCGTCGAGTTTTTATTGAATACATAAATAAACACTAATCAAGTGGGCCTAATGATTGATTCTAACTCAATTAATTTCTGTTCAGCCATAAAATATAGCTCTGATAGGGCAGGTGGCGCGGAGGCGTGGCCGGGCGAGTCCGGGAAGTACTGATTTATACCCTGTGCCGTAACATGGCGAGTAGCATGAATATTAATGTTTCAACCGCATTTAGCGTACACGTGGTCGGGTAAGTTATAGCGCTTTCGAATTAATCTCGAACCTAGATCCTAAAATATGTTATAAACAATGTAATAAATTTATATTTTTTATCTATATTAATATTTAAACTTACCGAGGTATCGTAAAAGGCGACTAAGGTAAGTCGACCCGCCGTGTGGTATCCGGCTGAGTAGAATAGACCACCCTCATTTCTTACTGAGATGTCGTAAAAGGCGACTTAGGTAAGTTGACTCACCGTGTGGTATCCGGTTAAGTAAAAGAAAAAATAATAAGGTAGCTGGGATCGATTCTAGGTATTTTCATTTCTCAAGACTGCCCGTTCCCCGAATAAGCTGACTTGACAGTTAATGGCAAAAATAGTGTTATAATATAAATTTTAGTATTTTTTAATGCGCAAAAACAGAGATAAAACGATTATTTTTTCATATCCTAGATAGATCGATTTTTCTCCCCCAAATACCCCAACATGCTGAATTTCAGTAAATTCAACTCATTTCAATCATCATCCTCCTGCCCTTATCCCACTCAAAGTGCGGTCGGCACAACATGTTATAAACATTCTGACACATGATTTGGCTGCGTTTTTACGAACGGCCGACTGCCTTTTTACGACACCTCGGTAAGAAAGGCGGTGGTCTATTCTACTAAACCCGATACCACACGGTGGTTCAACTTACCTTAGTCGCTTTTTACGACACCTCGGTAAGAAATGAGGGTAGTACTATTCTACTTAGCTGGATACCACACGGCTAAAAGATATAGATACAATGTCGTCACGAATATCGTGTATATACCTACAATATGTCGTATAATGTAAAATGGTCATTAGTGAGAACCAGTAGCGTCTCACGCTGCGCACCATAAAAGCATGCTGACAGACAATCATGGACTAACATAAATTATCCCGTCGGAACGAACTTTATCTCGAAATTACGGTTCCGACATAGTTGCTTATGATCTTTTATAAAACACTAGTGGCCCGCTCCGGCTTCGCACGGGTATAAAATATATAGCCTATGTCACTCAGTAAAAAAAATGATTAAATCTATCCAGCAGTTTTGTTTTATTCATTACTGCCCGTGGCCCACACGCGTCAAATTTGGAGTAAAACAATTCCCCTGGGGTGCCAAAGTGGTCGGCCTCCTCGTGGCGCACCCTGGGCAAGCTTAGTCTTGGCGAACGGACCACTGTGGGGTGGCCAATCTAGTTGTCCTTCTGATTAGCAGAGGGCAATCTGGACAGGCCGGGGACTCCGGGGGGGCTGGGGTGGGGTTCCTAATGAGCGACGGGTCCGGTTGGGCTTACTCTAAGTCTAGCTGGACATGGTTACGGCCACCGTCGGCGAAACCCGGAAGCACAGCAATGGGAACGGGGACCTTCGGGTTGCGAGGAAGAAAACCTCTATAAAAATTACCCGGTGGGGGTGGAAACGCCCACCAAGGCGTTGTGGCCCCTACTTGGGGCGCGGTCTCTCCCTGTTGACCGTGATATAACAAACACGGTGGGCAGGGAGCGACCGTGGGCAGCGATGGCTTCCCTTTGTTCTGCGGAGGGGGGGTGAAGGGAGGCGGCGGAGCGGTTCCACGAACTGTTGTTCTGGATCCAATCTGCTGCTGGTGAGTCCAGGTGTAAGTGACTCGCCCAAGCCCATCGTCTGCCGCCCTAACTGGGGACCTTCGGGTGTTCCGAACGGGGTATATCGGACGCCTGGCTTACAGGTCCCCAAAGCAAGCGGTCGGTGCATCTGGTGCTACCGATGCACCGGTTAGCGGAGGGGGGCTTCTCTTTCGAGGAGCCCCTACCCGAAGAAGGTGTTTGTTCTCTGGGATCAGAGCTGTTGGCGGGATGGGGGCAATATGTAGAATAATACCCTGTCCTTGCCATCGGCAGCGTGGTGGAGCACACAGGTCGTTTTAGTCGGTGCGAGTCCGATATAACTGCCGCCTGTCCCCGTCGGGCGGCGGTACCCATAAGGAGCTTTTTTCTGTATAAAAAAAAAACAATTCTCCTTTCCCTGTACCATGAAGATTCCCTGCTATCTTTGGAATATCTAAATTCATATACTACATTTTTACTTATTTACTTTTACATTTTCCCTGAGTATTTTATTTTTACAATTAATTACAGAATGTCTTTATATACAACATTCACAGCTTTTTGTCATAAAGAAAGAATCTTCATTACACAATACAAACATGTTTTCTTTAGAGGTTACTCTTGATAAAGCGACATATAGTCGGCCATGTGAAAAAAAACCCGTCCAATCGCAGCTAAATTCCAAGTGCTATAAGACAAAGCGCGCAATCGCTATACCCTGCATTTTAAATCTGTAATATCTTCGAAAATGTTCATTTAAATTACAAATGAAGAAGAAAATGTCAAAAAAATGCTATTGTGGGTCCATAAGAGATAGACATAATATGTATACCATCGCGAAGTTTTCTGTAGACCTTTTCAAGGTGTACAAATACTTAGTACATTACCCTACAATATTTTGACAAATATTGTAGGGTTCGGCCTGCGTTTGCAATGTAAACGGAAAATAAATGTAATTATTTACGACATCACATTGGAAACCTCAAAAATATTTCTTTACTCCTTATTGAATGTTTATAATAAAAGTTTATAATATGTTAGATTATACATATAAACCTTTCTCTTCAATCACTCTATCTATTAAAAAACCGCATCAAAATCTGTTGCGTAGTTTTAAAGATTTAAGCATACAAAGGGATATAGGGACATAGGAACAGACAGAGAAAGCGACTTTGTTTTATACTATTTAGTGACGTTTAGCTATTATAACTAACGACGATATTTCTCCTTTATTCTTATGCAATAATAAAAATCAATTTTCCCAAAGTCAACTCATTTACTCTTTCTCAAGAACTACTCAATGACACATATGACAGCCACAATGCTTTTTCATATTAATGACCAACTCTGAAGGAGGTTGTATTAAAGACATGTTGTAACAGTCGACCATCCCGACAACATTTGCGACCCCGCAAATCTCATAAGCTGACTTCTGGGAATGAATCTACCACCGATTCGGAATGCTGATTGTACTGAGAAGAATCGGCAAGAAACTCAATACTTGCTCTTTTAATCTGTAAAAGAAAAATCATTTCGCACCTTAAGCTCACCCTCAATCACTGTCATGGCATAACACAGCTCAATAAGTGTCAACCAACTCCAGCAGATACACACGTAAACAGACTCGCAAATGATAACGCTCAAATAACAATCACCACATCTAGGCAGAGTCTAGCTGACAGTCGTTGCAGATGGCCACAGTCTAGAAAACAATCGTTACAACTGGAACAAATCCAGAGAACAATCGTCATTCTAGCTGACAGTTCTAACGAACAATAGTCACGGGCGCTTCTATGGCCTCACATAGCACATCGTCACATTGATCTTACAGAGTTAATAAACCGAATACCAATTACCATCATTAATCTCTCCAATAAAAACTCCATTTTTTATTCCATAGCATCGCATATGGCAACTATCTCTCAAATTATACGAAATTCGCAGTCTCCGTGTTGTCTCAAGATATTGATTGTCATTTGTCTTTTCTTTAAACTCTTTAAATTTCCAGATATTCCTTTTGTCCGCTCTATTTGTGAGTTTAGGTTACATCCCCTTCTGAATATAATAAACGACGATATTTCTCCTTTATACTTATTATATTTATTCAATCAATAAAAACATTTTTCCAGAATCAACCCATTTACTCTTTCTCAACAACTTAATGACACATATGACAGTCACAATGCTTTTTCATATTAATGACCAACTCTAAGAAGGAGGTTGTATTAAAAACATGTTATAACACTATTATTTTGATAACTGTCAAATTTTTTTCCATACTAAATCAAAGGCAAAATTACGTTTAGCTGTCATTTATGTTTTGTTATTCCACTGAAATTTGCGTTTTATTATTTTACTGTCATAGTCGTTTTTGTTATACCACGTTTTATAGCGACTTGACGGGATAAAATAAATGCGGTCGAACGGGATAAAATGTATCCTATGTCCGTCTCCTGGTTCTAAGTAACCTCTCCACCAATTTTCAGCCGAATTGGTTCATCCGTTCTTGAGTTATAAATAGTGTAACTTAGACCAACTTTCTTTTATATATATAGATTGTATATTTGATAGATAATTAAGATTTGTTATGATATGCAATATATTACTTAGAATACCAACCTCATTTCTTACCGAGGAGTCGTAAAAGGCGACTAAGGTAAGTTGACCCACCGTATGGTATCCGGTTTAGGTGAATGGACCACTCTCTTTCTTACTGAGGTCTCGTAAAATACGATTAAGTTACTGCCCTCATCCCACTTTAAGTGGGGTCGGCACAACATGTTATAAACACGTCACATGATTTGGCTACGTATTTTACGACCGGCCTGACGTCAACTTACCTTAATCGTATTTTACGACGCTTCGATAAGAAAGAAAGTGGTCTGTTCTACTTAACCGGATACCACACGGTGAGTCAACTTACCTTAGCCGCCTTTTACGACACCTCGGTAAGAAAATAGGGTGGTACTATTTTATTCAGCCGGATACCACGCGGCGTCAATATATTACTCATTATTCTTTACTATTATTCTCCTGCCCCTATCCCACTACAAGTGGGGCTACACAACATGTTATAAACATGTCACATGATTTGGCTAGGTATTTTACGACTGGCCGCTTGCCTGACGTCAACTTACCTTAGTCGTCTATTACGATAACTTTCAATTAAGGCTGATATTTTGTACTAAACGCCTGTATCACAAGTTATTGAAATGTCGGATAGTTAACCGACAAATAAACTAAATATCAGATAAATGTATTTAAAAAGAGACTCTAAAAAGTGAAAAATAAAAAACGCGGCCATTTTGTAATAGGTATTTGCTATCCAGCAGATAAACAAAATAACAGCCACATTCACCTGTTAACTTATTAGGGACTTTAAGTGCTGAATAAGCTTATCAGAAACTTGAGAAACGCTAGATTCCGAGATATGTGTCAGATTTGTTCTGAATAAGCTAACTAACAGTTTATTGGTAACCTGTGAATCAGGGCCCAAGATATGTAAGTTGTCACCTGACAAATCTCTTTGATTTTTCGTTTATACATAGTATATTTATTTCTTTTATTTATATATAAAATAAATAATAATAAACCCGTTTTCCTTCGGGAAGGTAAAAAACACATATTGCAATTTAGGATATTTAAACATTTTAGTTCAAGCGAACGACATCGCGGTTTCAGCTTATACTAAAAAAGGTTTACCCAGAAATACATAATCATAACAAATGCTGTAAAATGCTGTGTCTATTACAAATTTTCTAATATTAATTCGTGATCCCCGGTAGTATAGTGGTCAGTATGCTCGCCTGTCACGCGGGAGACCGGGGTTCGATTCCCCGCCGGGGAGTACCTTTTTGTTGAAAATATTGTAATTAATAATATTTTTTTTCCAAACCTCTGTTAAAAATCGCGCATTTCTATGTCTTATATGGTCAAAAAATATTCCAGTCAACAAAAAATATATCAATCTTAAATATTGGAAATAACTTAATGCTCACAATAAACATCGTTTTCAAAAATTTATAAAAGTAATGATATGGTAAGGTGTGTGACTATCCCACTGCTGGGCATATGCTTCTTCATTTTTGGAGAGAAGGTTTGAAGTGAAGACCCATCACGCTGATCCAAATTCAAATTAAAATTCAAATACAATTCAAATACAATCCTCTTTTAACACGGTAGATTAGTTACGCGTTATAAACAATCGCGTTGTAGGATTTTTCTTTTATGCCGCGCTTGTATGACGCTAATAAAAGGGTTTAAAGAGAAAATTAAAAAAAAAACTGTGTTATTAATGAAATATCTGCCTTTTAAAACATGGCTGAGAAATAAAATAACATTTATAGAAACAAAATTTCTATACCTTCAGTATATCTGCACAACGAATGTTCTTACGATTCAAAAACAACTCTTCTCTCCGTTTTTGAAGAGAAGGATTGGAGCTTAAGACCTACCACGCTGCTCCAGTGAGGATTGGTAGGTTAAAAATCCAGTAACTTGAGGCAAATCAGTAGAAAGTAAAATAAATTTCTCGAAATGCTAGATTTGTCTCTTTGTCTATGATAATGTCTAGGATAGTTTTTTCAATGGAAATGCAATGACTGAACTACGTTTCATTAAATTAAGTATAAAAGAAACAAGTCGTTTATCGTATTGAGTATAATGTCTTTATACAATGTTTGATGGACGTTTGTTAAATAAACTTTAACAAAACATGGTGTTCTACTTTCCATATGCTCTATAATTGGTATTTCTACCCTGTTTAATAGTTGAAAAATAAAATTTTCAAATTGAAAAACCAAAGTAGTACCGGCTTTTTCTATCCTTCTGTTGGAAAAGAAGGATAGAAAAAGCTCTTTCTTTAAAAAAAAATTGGGCACATAACTACCAACTTAAATGCGAATTGTACTTTAAGTTCTAATATAGATTATTTTAATTATACTGCGATATTTATTTGACTATTTTATATAAACTAAAATCACGATACTTATCATAAATTTCTAAATATTTTGCACAATCCTCGGTAGTATAGTGGTCAGTATGCTCGCCTGTCACGCGGGAGACCGGGGTTCGATTCCCCGCCGGGGAGTACCTTTTTGTTGAAAATTTCTTCATTAGTAATATTTTTCTTTAAAACTCTGTTAAAAATGTATTGTAAATTCTATCATAGTATAGTCAAAAAACATTCCAGTCAGAAAAGTATATAAAATCTATAACTTATATTAGAAATAAGTTAAAGCTGACAATACATCGTTTTTCATTATTTATATCACAATCCAATCTCGTTTTACTAATGTAAACTATGAAATCTTGAATCAATAGAGATAATATCTCGGCTAAATCATATAGATTTACAGTAACTGTACCTAATAATACTTGTACCAAGAAATGTTATGATAGAAACAAAAGAGAGTATTGTTTATTTCTGTTATTAAAAGCTTATTTTTTTTTTAATTACCTTGTATTATTTTATCTCGACTATGTGAAGGTGGGATCTTGCAAACTAAATTGACACACATCCCGGTGTCTAGGCCGGTCAGGAACTAGGGTTGCGACCCACAAACTTGAATTTAAGGGTCTACTTACCCCTCCTACACACTAAAAAAAATTAAATTGCGTCCTCTAAAAAATAGAATCCTAAATGTGACTTATCAATCGACTGAGAATACTAAAAATCCATAAATAAAAATTGGTATAATGCCACATTATTTTTTTGCACACATTATTAAGTCTGTTGTATCACCAAATACGTTCAGCTTCCTGCCCTTATCCAACTCTAAGTATATGATTTGGCTGCGTTTTTACGACCGGCCGCCTGCCTGACGTCAACTTACCTCTGTCGTATTTTACGACACCTTGGTAAGAAAGAGGGTGGTCTATTGTACTCAGCCGGATACCACACGGCGTCACCAATTACGTTATGTTTGTATTTTTATTGTTATTTTTTTGTATAGTAAAGTTTTTATATATCTATCTATCTAGAAAAAAAGTTTAAATATTTCTATGATATATAGAGAAATTCTTAACCATTCATATATGGTACAAACTACGTCATCACGAAAACGGGTCAAAAACAAACTTCCTACTTATGAATCGGATGTGATTTCACAATCAAGTACACGTTGTGAGCATGTCTTGCTTGTGTGGGTTAAGCGAAGAGTTAGTTTAAACCCAGATATAATCAGGTTTATCGTAATAATTTGAACCAATAATCGTTCAATGGTCGTGAACTAACCATACAAAAGTAAAAATAAAATTATTTTGCTATAATCCGCGATAAACGCATTTTCAATATTAGTATTTATCGTGAATTATAGCAAAATATTTAATATATATAATATTGTAGCAAATTAGGTATCTCCGTAAAGTAACGCCTAATTCTATAAATTATGAAAAATAACTATGGATTTGACAAAAGTGGTTTGAGATCAGAAAGAAATATACCCCTTAACATATATATTTTTAAGATTTTTCGCCGTGTGGTATCCGGCTGAATAGAGTAGTATCACCCTCATTTCTTACCGAGGTGTCGTAAAATACGACTAAGATGAGTTGACTTCAGGCAGGCCACCGTAAAATATAGCCTTATCATGTAACACCCCACTTAGAATGGGATAAGGGCAGGAGGAGGTGACATAACTAACAAAGCAACAAATATTTTATTTTTTTAATATTTTATTTCGTAGCACATAAATAAATATTATTTCACTGTACTCCATCTCTATGTGAACTTTAATTTTGCCAAAAGTCTATGTAACGTTCAAAATATATTAGTTATAAATTACAGGGTTTATTTGAAGAGCTTAGTTCATAGAAAAGACAATTTTAGTTTACCTGATAAATGTTTTATTTTTTATCCGTATATTGTAGCATTTAGTTCTATGAAAGGGGGCAACTAATTTGGTCTCCGGGTTTTGAACCCGCGATCGTTATAAAAGTTTTCACGGCTGTCTAACTTAACAATCTAAATTCAAACAGCCTCAAGAATCCTTAAGTTTATTTGACTCCAGCTACAGTATACAGCTTACAATGTTAAGTTACTCTTTCGTAGGACGATCGATACGTTCAACGACCATCGTATTGAGACACCCGCTGTGTATAATGCCTTAAGGCTTTCAGGTTTCATGACCACTTCACTTAATGGTTTTTCGAGCTCAGCTTGCTTTTGCAGAGCAAGCGAGCTTGACATATGTGATAAAAAAAAGTATTTTTACACAAAAAAAAACAATAATAAGTATATTTAAAACAAAAGGTCTCCCCGGCGGGGAATCGAACCCCGGTCTCCCGCGTGACAGGCGAGCATACTGACCACTATACTACCGAGGATTGTACAGGACATTTAGAAATTTAAGATAAGTATCGTGTTTTTGATTTCTATAAAATAGTTTAATAAATACCTTAGTATAAATAAGCTATATTAGAACGTAAAGTAAATTCGCATTAAAGTTGGTAGGTATATGCTCAATTTTTTTTAAAAGAAAGATAAGATCTTTTCCAACAGAAGCATAGAAAAAGCCTGCACTACTTTGGTTTTTCAATTTGAAATTTTTTATTTTTCAACTATTAAAGGGTGTAGAAATATCAATTATATGGACAGTATAACACCATTTTGTGTTACAGTGTATTTAACATATGCCCATCAAGGATTGACAAACTTTGACTTTGACTTTTTTCTTAATACACGAAACATTTCATTATTTCTTTTATATTTATTGAATTGAAATAAAATTGAGTTATTGCATTTCCATTTAAAAACTATCCTAAACATTATCATCGACAAAGAGACAAATCTAGCATTTCGAGAAATTTATTTTACATTCTACTGATTTACCTTAAGTTACTGGATTTTTTTATTTGGTAGTCCAGAAAATGATGCTTTTTTAGGCCATAATAACTATTCTTTATAGACACAAAGAGATGGCGCTGATTAGCAGAACGAATAGAATAAGGAGGGCGACTAAAGCGCCCCTACATATAAAAAAGCCTCATTTCTTCAATTCAAAATATTTGAATTGTAAGAGAAATGTTGAATAAGAAATTGTTACATTAAAATAATATACAATTGAAATCGCGCTGGGAAATAAAATATATCCAGCGCCATCTCTATGGGAATTATAAGATTTCATATTTTCATATTTATATCACGGCATTTGGATACGTGTATGTATGGAAAACAATTGATGCTGTGTGTGTACCAAAGCACTATCCATTTACATAGAAATATGTGTATAAAATGTTGATTTTTTTTTTTACTAAAGTATTCAGATGTAGTTCGATGATTTTCCTAAAGACCCTAAAGCTTGAATTTTGGCCAGCGAATAAACTATTGTGGTGTAAAAAGTTATAAAAAAACCTTAAATCATTGTGCCTCAGCGTAATTTAATTTAATTTTGATTTTATATTTCTATATAGACATCCAGTTTTAAATTAAGTAATAGCTTAGCAATTTTTTCCATTTAAAGTTCGAACTAAAACAATATATAAAAATTAAGCAATCGTCTAAAATGCCAAATTATGTATTACAAAAAAAAAAAATAATAATTTTCTTATTGATTGAATCTACATTAGTTATTGACTTAGAGTGGTTCACATTACAATGTTTAAAGAGATCTGATTATTCTACGGCCATAACAATTAACTTAGTATAAGATTTCAATTAACTTAGTATAAGATTTCAGATAGTATTGCAAATATTCGTAGTAAATATTGATTTTTATTCTAAAATTTAGGAATTAGGAAATATATTTTAAGACTATATCCTATCCTATATATAGTAGGATACTACTAATATCATAAATGCGAAAGTTTGTAAGTATGTTTGTTATCTTCTACGGCGAATCCGTTGAAACAATATCGATGAAATTTGGCACAGTTATTCCTTAAACACTGGGGTAATATATAAGCTATATAAATCCTATTTAATAGGCTATATAAACTGTATAAACCAAGGGTATATAATAATAATCGTATCAATTTTAACATAGAGAAGAATATTTAGGTACTTGTTGCATTTCTTATTTTTTAGAGAAAGCCGTGTGGTATCCGGCTGAATAAAATAGACAACCCTCGTTTCTTACCAAGATGTCGTTAAATACGACTAAGTTAAATAGACGTCAGGCAGGCGGCTGGGCGTAAAATACGTAGCCAAAAAAGAGTGGGATAAGGGTAAGAGGATGATGATCCGTGAATAATTTAGTGATTTATCCGTTGTTATTGCGTTCTATTTTTGACAATGGCGTATAAAGAACTTGTAAACAGGTGCACTAGAGCTTATTTTAAATAAAAAAGCACGGCTTTTAAAAAGGATTTCCTCCGAACGACATCTTCCGCCACTCCTATTAAACAATCGCACCATTTTAGCTAATCTTGATTTACCAGTTTTTTATCCGTAATCTTTTTATACACCCGAGTTTCCCTATGCAAATGTTGGCTGCGAAGAAATTAAAATACTTGCATATCATTATGTATGTACTTAATGGAGAGTTAATTAATGCTCGATTGCAATTACTCGATGTGATACGTGATTACAAGATGTTTTATTACAAATAAATGCAGAAAGTTGACTTGTTTTTCTTTACTCATTGAAAGCGGGTCCACGGTAAGAATATTTTGGCTGGTTTTGCTAAAATTTATACCGCGTATATTTATAGGCGAATTAAAATAACATGTTTCTTTAATAATTCTAATTATAATAGTGCTCAAATAGTATTGATTTGTGTTGTATTATAGGTTCGATTTAAGTTGTTTAGTTGTCGGGATGTCACATTTAAGAGTCAATAAAGATTTATTATTATTATTTGTCCTTTTTCTTCTCTCGTTGGACGAGGGTTATAAGAATTTTTACGGGCTTTTGGCCATGCAAAAATCTATAAGAAATGTATATATATTTTTTTATTATTATAATTATTGCTAAATTTTATGACTCAGGCGGCCACATTGCTTTGCAATTGCAATCGGTCTGCAGCCAATTTTCTTCAGAAGATCAATGTATTTTTCTGATATGTATGATATTAAATGGTTTATGAATTGGTGCCAATAATAATTTTCTGTACTATTGTTATAAGTTTTTTTTTCATTTATATTACAACTTACTAACTAATGTTAATAAAATACCATAGAGGTTTGTGCTTAGTGCTAACATGTTGTCACATTATTAGGCTATATTTTACGGCCGCATGCTTGACGTCAACTTACCTTAGTATGTTACGACACCTCGATAAGAAAGAGGATGGTCTATTGAACTCAGCCGGTTAACACACGGTGGGTCGACTTACCTTAGTCGCCTTTTACGACACCTCGGTAAGAAATGAGCGTGGTTTATTCTACTCAGGCATTTATATATTTATATATTACCGCCGGCGTCGAAAGATCAAAACCGTAATATAGTCTTTTAATAACCACAAAAATGACTATAGTGGATTAACCCTAAAAATAGACATATGCTGTCGCAGACTTTTATTTAGAACTTTTAGAGGGGAACAATTATGTAATACATAATTTTTGAATAACTATCACCGTTTACTCAGCGCACGTAAGGAAAGCTTAAATTTTGCCGTTTCTGTACTATTTTTTATTGCTGCTCCCCTCCTATTCATCTAAGCGTGATGTTATATAGCCTATAGCCTTCGTCGATAAATTGAGTATCTTACACTAAAAGAATTTTTCAAATCAGTCCAGTAGGTTCTGAGATTAGCGCGTTAATAATAAAACAAACAAACTGTTCAGCTTTATATATTAGTATAGATTACTTAATATTTAACCAAAAATAGACTTATATGTAAAAGACTATTTTTGGTGAAATCTACTAGTTCCTACGAAAAGCTACTGATTCCTCGTCATTGATAATGTAAATAAACTTGTGCCTTAAAATATGCGCTAAAGATGTGAAGAATGTTTAAGTTTCGATGACATCCAAATATCTACGTTTCCTTTTTGCGAATTATGACGAAATATTAAATAACCTGTTCTCGGTATTTATAGAAGTTTCCCCACGATGTCAATAACATCGTTAGATTATTATCAGATCGTCATCGGTTTTATTTCCGTTCACAAGATATCATAAACACTTATGATGCTATAGCGAATTTTTTAAATCTTTTTTAAGCTGTGATAGCCCAGCGTTTATACCGTGTAACTCTTTCGAGGAGGTCACGGGTTCGAACCCTGCGTAACCGTCACCTGTCGTTGTAGGGCGGTACCCATAAGGGGTTTTTTCCTATTAAAAAAAATGAAATCGCCAATGAGTTTTTCTAATAAAACTTGTGTCTAATTGCTAATTGCGATTTATCACACGATTTCGATGAAGGAAAACATTATCCTATAAATCATTAAAAGTCATCATCCTCGTGCCCTTATCCCACTATAAGTGGGGTCGGCACAACATGTTATAAACATGCTGTCACATGATTTGGCTGCGTTTTAACGACCGGCCGCCTACCTGACGTCAACTTACCTTAGTCGTATTTAACGACACCTCGGTGAGAAAGAGGTTGGTCTATTCTACTCAGCCGGATACCACACGGCTACCTATAAATCCGTGATTCCGTTGAGAATCGCTAAAGTTTGGAAAACATTGAACTGTGAGTACAAATCTGTTTTCAAATTCAAACCTAAACAGTATAATAACGCTTGGGAACTGCATGTAATGATGGGAAAAGCAATCTAATTTGGCTGCCAATATTATCGAATTTTTCTCATGCACTTTCATTTTTAAATTAACTATTAAAATGGGTATTTATTACGCATTGCAAAAGAACAAAAACAAAAAAGATATTTATGATCCATCTATACTAGGTAATATATAAAGCTGAAGAGTTTGTTTGATTGTTATAACGCGCTAATCTCAGGACCTGCTGAACCGATTTGAAAATATTCTTTGAGTGTGAGATTTATCAAGGCTATATATAGACTTTATAACATCACGCTAAGACGAACAGGAGAGGAGTAGGAATAAAAAATATTGCGAAAACGGCAAAATTTTAAGCTTTTCTTACTTGCACTAAGTAAACTGTGAAAGTTATTCAAAAATCTCTTACATTTAACTGTGACACACTGATTTTCATGCGGATTAAGCTGCTGGCACAGCTAGTAAATAGATAACAACGTAAAAATAATTGTAAAATCTGACTTTAAGCTTTAATTTTATAGATATATCATATGAAACATTCTTTAAACTAAATTATCATAAGTGAATGTAATTTTAATATAGGCAAGTTTGGTAGAGTAAATTATTTAATTATGAAAAGTATAATAAAAATCATATATTGGTTTATTAAGATCAAAAAATGTTCTACTTTAAGCACCATCCTCGGTAGTATAGTGGTCAGTATGCTCGCCTGTCACGCGGGAGACCGGGGTTCGATTCCCCGCCGGGGAGACCTTTTGGTAATCATTTTTAACTTTTTTTTCGCTTCAGTTTCTGTTTACTAAAATTAACTATTACAACTATTTTTATCATTTGTAACCACAAATTTAATTGAACCACTCTCGTGAGAACCCCGGAATCCATTTTTGCCACCCCGTATTGCGAAAATCAATATGCCAGGGCAAACTAATAGTAGCTAGGCGGCGTGGCGTACGTTTGCTTGTCGGTTTCGATTTATTACGTAGAAAAGTTATTTATATTATTTATTCATCAACGTAAACTATATTTTTTGAATTACTAACAAACCTCTTTATAAACAAGATGCCTAAACTGTTAACTTAACTTTAACTTAGAAACTAATTACGGTGTCAATGGACGAGTACGCCATCTATCGGTAAATATACATGTTTGTTCATTTTTTTAAGCAAAGAATAAGTTACAAATAATAAAGCTGTATTTAAAGAATTACACTTCAATCAAACACAACAATTTCAGCTTCTTTAAGCGGGATGTGATTGTGATTGGAAATTAAACTCTTTAGTTTTATTTCCAATCACATTACGTGGAAAACGTAAGCGACCCCTTTAACTTAACCAAAACCTACAATAGGGTGATGTTGGAAAACGCCATCTATTAAATGCTACTATACATTTACGAACCATTTGCTTACTAATGGCGTTAGCGGAATTTAGATGACCTCACATCGTTATACGTGTGCTAAATAAAGGGTGAATTATGAAATATCTCTTCTTTTAAGTAATTATATATTAAATTTCTTCCCCCATTAAAACGTTATATTTGGCAAATTCTAAAACACTTCTACGTATTATTTACATTACATTTAAATTCTCTAAATTGATTCAATTAGTTTTTGTTTCCTATACATATTTATCCAACTCTTTTTGACTTGAATTTTGATAAATCACCTCTTAGCCGGGTTATCGTATATCATTAAATTAACACAAACTAAGATTTAGGTTACTAATTCCAGTAAATTCGTCTGAATTTGAATGAGTCAGTTTTTTCTTTATATTGATAAAGGTGTAAGATTTTAATAAAATGATTACGTTTATATTAAAGTTCGATATTGTTGTAAACAATTTAAAATGATAGAATATTCTGAGCTTTAATTTTTTCATAACAATTGTCATGTTTTCTATTAAAAAATATATAAATTGTTGTCATTCAAAGACATTATTATAACCCTGTTACTCTGTAATACCAAAACTGACCATTTTGGCGTAAGCCAATATGCAAAGTTTCTCCAATAACAATGGAGATAACTAAAACTATAATACGACGACGATGAAATGTTATAATAATTTAAAAAGGAAGAGCAAGAAGAATTAAAAAGAAGAAAAGAACAAAGAAACAATAGTGAATAGTGAGAGGAAACAGAAGAACTCGCACCATGCACAGGCAATGGCACTGGAAGAATTCACGGGTTTCTTTATCATTCCCGTGGTCTCTTAGTGGCATCACTGGTGCTGGGCGATACAACATTATGACTTAAACGTGACTAGAAAATGACTGCAGTGAAACGAAGATATTATCTATTAAATAATAACTGAAATAACTATTTTATGTTCATGTTTATACTTGTGATAAAGATTACATCTATATCACAAGTCTTTGGCTTGATTTATTTTAAGATACGAATAAGTTAATTTATAAGTTTGAAAATATTATTATATTGTACTATTGCGCTTCTTGGTAGATTCGGTATGGAACCAAAGGTGTTCAATTATATGAGTAACAAATGTATATTCTATTGACTATATGCTAATGATTAAGTTAGAGTAAGTGAGATTAAAAACAAAGAAAAATATCTTAGCTTTTATACTACGGATTTCAACAGGGTAGCGAAATATAACATTTTTACTATCCATAGCTCACGTACTAATTATTTAAAACTGTGAGACTGTGTGAGTGTGTGAGTGTAAACTGTATTTGTAACTGTGTTAAACTAATTATGTAAAATCTGTGAGCAATGGTTTCGTTGTGAATTATTTGTAGTTCTACGCCACCATGTTGTTTATTAGCATAAGGCTAAGGGGCATAAGGGTTAGATTGTAAATGTTTTATATTTTTTATAATAGAAAATTAAAACCTGTACTTTTGTAACTTAATTAACCCTGGTTATCAGTGTAAGACAAAATTTCCTGCGTATATCTCGACTTCGCAGGAATTCTGTTCTAATCGTATTTACGTAAACATTCATCAAAAATATTTTACTAAAAACCATACAATAATCAGTTCAAAAGATTTTAAGAAACTCCGAACTCCGTACAGACAGATTTGGGGATATTCCTTTTAACTATTTATATTGAAAATTAATCATTTTAATAAAATTTTATATAAATTGAGAAATAAACATTAAAAGTGTTATTTCAACTGATATTTCCATGACAGTTAATTCTAAGTATATTACTTTGATAGTATCATAATTTTTTTTTTAATAGTATAATATGTTGCTTTAGTAGACTTTAGTAATTTTATTCATTATACGAATACATATAAACGCTTTTAAATCTTGGGAACGTATGTCATGTAATCACTCTATGGCTTGAAGTACCTAAATTATTTCCTTTTATACTTGTAATATAACATTAAATTGGAGAAGGGTAGAGAGGGTAAAAATACTAAAAATACTGGTTTTATATTAATCAATTATCGTATATCGATTTTCACTGATCGATTTTTAAATATGAAAAATCGATGTTAAGAAATCGATTAATATTTTTTTCTTCTTCTCCTGATATCATCATCTTCTCCTGGTATCATCGAGCTAAGGATATGTATCCGTTGCTCGATGATACCAATGTGGCTGAACTAGACAATTAACAAGAAATAATTGAATTTGGTTTTTTTTTTAAATTTCGGGTTAGTTATTGTATAATATCGCCTGGGTAATTTTATTATTATATACAAAAAAGGAACTTTTACGAATACTTTTCGATTGGATTTGTAGTCATTTTTTCAAATCGATTTATTTTAAATGGTGGAAAATCGATTATTTAGTAATTGACTTTTTCCACTCCAAGCCACATCTCTAGAGAAAACTGGTTAAATCACATTACTTAATAAGTGGGACCTCTTAATTAGTGCGAAGGTTTAATGGACAGTAAAGCCTGTTATATATTTAATTAACAAGTACAAAGAGTATGCTGACATGTTCTGAGCAAATTTTTATAACCTTTGGACGTCTGTTAAATTGATTGGTTTAAAATTTCACTAACTGTTCCTGTGACTTCGCCCGCGTGCATTATTTTATAAAAAAACAATGATATTTGTGCCTTTAAAAAAACATTGATATTTTTAATAAGTATAAATCTTATTCAATAAATAAAAAGCAATTTCCTCAAAAGTCAACCCATTTATTCTCTCTCAAGAACTAAGTGACACATAATGACGGCCACAATGTTTTTTTTATATTAATGACTAACTATATTATTAAAATACTTAGAAAAGATTTCCAAAATATATCAAAACAATTCCTAAACACTTTATTACTTTAATAACAATTATTTTTCGTAAAAATTAATTTGGTCGTTAAATCTCTTAAGTTGAGACTACAATATTGAGACTAATATCAATATTTATACATAATGCTAATACACTAAGCTTAACACAATAATTATCATCTTATTATACAAATGTTAAAATTGCTAACAATATGAAGGAGGTTGTATTAGAAACATGTAGTTACAATTTATATAGGGATTTATATAGAACAGAAGAAAACTGTCTCGAAAATAACGTAATATTATCAATTGTAATTTTATAAAAGTAGTTATTATGAGTTAACCATAAGAGATAGAGACATGTTGTTGCGGTCTTTTTTGATGTACTTTTGCAGATCTCTTAGTAAAAACCGCACAAAAATATGCTCAGTAGATTTTACGAAAATCGATCACATACAGACAGCTTTGGGGACTTTGTTTTATAGTGAGTTCAATTTAATGTTAATTTGAGTTACAGTTTATCAAAATTCTCATAATATAAATTTTATATTAACGAAAAATTTGGTAGGTACTATAAAATATATTTTATGAAATTTTTATTAATAATTATATTTTCAAGAATCCACGTTTTTCATCTATTGTAAAACAATAAATATGTACCACCTGTACTCTACGTATTTGTGATTTGTACGCGACAAGTTGTTAAAAAAGAATATATTGATTGACTTTTGAGGAAATCATTTCTTATTTATTGAATAAATATAAAGCAAAAATATCATTTTTATATATTAACATAAAATAATTTGTCATCATTATCATCATTTAATTATTTTCTCATCATCTCATTATCATCATTTAATATAGTCATTAAGACTTCATTGAAATCAGCGATCAGTAAGTAGATTTAAGTTATAAATATCTTTGTGACCGAGCTTCACTCGGTAATTTTTTACAAAAAAAAACTTAAAAAAAAATAAAAAAACATTTAGTTGGGGATCGATCCTTGGCATTCACATTTCTCGAGGCTGCCCGTTACCCGAATATGCTACGTCGACATGACAGCTAATGGCGAAAATTCAATTCAATATAAATGTTAGTGTTTTTTAATGTCCAAAAACAGGGATAAAACAATATTTTTTTTACATAAAACCTAGCTAGATCAATTTTTCTCCCCCAAAACCTCCTACATGTTGAATTTCAGGAAAATCGTTGGAGCCGTTTCCGAGATTAAGAAAATATATATATATATATATATATATATATATATATATATATATATATATATATATATATATATACATATATATATACATATATATATATATATATATATATATATATATATATATATATATATATATATACAAGATTAACTCATTTAAATATAAAGATATCCATGAAATAAGTTATTCAAAAATGGAATTTATTCCTTTAATTAATATCTGAAATACGCACCGCTAACGAAGAGTGAGTTTTTTATTACGTTATAACGTCTTTTATTTTTAGAAGTCAGGTATTACTTTAAGCTCGTAACTGATATCTTATCCGAAGTCAATTTAACTTACTAATTAAGCGAAGGAATAATAAAGCACATCAGCGATAAAATTGAGAAATACCTACCTGCAATAACGTATTATTTAACTGAGTAGAATAGACCACCCTCTTTCTTACTGAGGTGTCATAAAATACGACTAAGGTGAATCGACGTCAGGTAGGCGGCCGGTCGTTAAAACGCAGCCAAATCATGTGGCAACATGTTTGTAACATGTTGTGCCGACCCCACTTAGATTGGGATAAGGGCAGGAGGAAAGAATAACGTATTGTTATAGACGAAAACAACCAAGTCAAATAGTTTGTTAATCTAAAATTTCTTAATGTTATTATTAAAATCTTTTAATGTTATTTATCAATCATTCTAATATTTAGAATTCTTAACATGTTGTTACATGTTTTGGCTAGTTATTTTACGTCTGGCCGCCTGCCTGATGTCTAGTTACCTAAGTCGCCTTTTACGACACGTCGGTGAGAAATGAGGGTGATCTATTCTACTTCTTCGGATACAATACAGCATTTACCTTAGTCGCCATTTACGACACCTCGGTAACAAATGAGGGTGATCTATTCTACTTAGCTAGATAGCACACGGCATTTACCTTAGTCGCCATTTACGATACATCGTCAAGAATTGAGGGTGGTATATTCTACTCAACCGGATACTACACGGCACTTAGCTAAGTCGCCTTTTACGACACCTCAGTAAGAAATGAGGGTGGTCTCTTCTACTCAGCCGGATACCACACGGCACTTAACTCAGTCGCCTTTTACTACACCTCAGTAAGAAATGAGGGTGGTCTATTCTAATCAAACGGATGCTACACGGCAATTACCTTAGTCGCCTTTTATGACACCCCGTCAAAAATTGAGGGTAGTCTATTCTACTCAACTGAATATCACACGGTATCGAGCTTGACTTGCACGTTTTAATAATCGTACAAGTCAAGCTTTACAGCAGCGATGACATGAGTTTTACAAATGTTTATAATATTTGCGTATACCTTATTAAAAATATTTTTAAATTTATCGAATAAACAATATTAAATGAATATTGCCGTTACGTTCTGTTTATGCAAATCCAAAATTTATAATTCCATTACTTGCTTCACTAGAACATTGGTATTCTAAAGTAGAATTTATGTTGCTATTATAACGGAGATATTAATTTATGTTAATTTATACAGATACGTATCTTAACTGTCAAATAATTGCAAACAAAAGCAGCTAATAATGAATATAACTTGTTTTTTGCTGAGTAAAATCTGCTAAGACTAATTTGCAATTCATTGTCATATACCAATTTCATTTCAAGAACAAAAAATAAATATAAGTTATATATTATATCTTACTAAATTAAGTACTTTCCAAATCACCGAAAATAACATATTGCTTGCATGTCACGTGACAAATGAAGCGATAAGTGGATTTGTTTGAGTTGCAAAAATATTACTATAGAGTTATTAGACTTTGTAGGCCTTTAATTCAAAAATTGATCAGCACAAATTAATATAGCTTGCAAATTAATTATAACACTTAATTTAATAATAGTTATGTATTGTGTA
Source organism: Morpho helenor (assembly GCA_029227775.1). Classification (NCBI taxonomy): domain Eukaryota; kingdom Metazoa; phylum Arthropoda; class Insecta; order Lepidoptera; family Nymphalidae; genus Morpho; species Morpho helenor. The sequence continues at coordinate 15,444,028 of JARGCU010000025.1, forward strand.
TTTATAACTATATGTTGTATTTATATTGTTGATTGCCTTTTTAAATAAATAAATGTAAAAGTCTGTAAAAATAACTATATAGTGTATAGTTTATTATCGATCGATTTATTATCGATTCAAAAGCACTTGTTTACAAGTTTATTTGAATAAAGAATATTTTGAATTTGAATTTGAATTTGAATTTGAAGGAAAAGTTTGAGGCTTGCTCTCCTAGTCTAGTAGATACTCTATTATTATAAGTTATACTTATTACTTATTTTGTTGCTGAAAGAAAATATTCGTAAAGCAAAAAAGGAAAGAAATGGCCTGTTACTATCCTATTACTGCGCGTAGATGTCTTTTCTCCGATTTTGGAGAGAAGAATTAGAGCTAAGACCTACCACGCTGCTCCAATATATATATGCAGGTTTCCTCATGATGTTTTCCTTCACCGAAAAGCGTGTGATAAATTGTAATTGTCAATTGGACACAAGTTTGAGCAAGAAAACTCACTGGTACTTAAACCCGTAACCCGTGACATCGCTGGGCTATCACAGCTTACAATATAATATTTGTAAGTTTAGCAAAATTAAATAAAAATTGAAAAAACTTTCTGAATTAATAACAATGAAAAGCCAACGTTTGTAGGATGAGCTAGTATTTTATAGTATCTTAATAAAGATACCTAGACGTTTATGCAAGAACAGAGTTTATTATTCCGTTCTATAATAGAAAATTGTAAAATACAACAGCGGAATTATACCTGTCATTTTAATCGAGTCGTTATTTTCTTGTAAGTATCATTACCGACAGTTAGCAGACATCTTATCGACTATTAAGTTATTGTAGGCTTTTATAAATTATGAAAGTAGTTCAAACTGTAGCTTAGGACATTCTTAATAGACATCTGTAATGTTAACTGTTGTATTGTTGTTAAATATGTTCTTGCGGTTGAATTAATAAAGAAAATTTCAGCGTTGCACATGAACATAGGCAATAATTTTGTCACATTTGTTTATCGTTTGAACAATCCATTTTATAGGATCGATTAGATTTTTGATACTGATATAATGGATAACTAAAGTATGGTATTTATAAGGTATTTTTTTCGATTCTTGTACTGCAGAAGAAATATTTACTACCAATATAACAAAAAAAAAATGTTTATGAGACCTAACATTTCTTTTAATATCTATAATATAGACAAAGTAACTGTTTAGGTTGTTTTCAAGACCAAAGAAGTAAACTCAATTGATAAATTATATTAAATTAATTAATAAATTATACGGTTTAGCATTTTTTGAAAAAATGCTAAACTATAGAATTGAAAGCAAATGATATTTTAGTTGTCAAACGTAATGCTGTGATAACCAAGGTGTAACGAATGGAACGAAATCCTTCGGAACCCAGGATTGACTCCCACAGCAAAATAATTTTATTATTACTTTTGCATTATGGATCTCCTAAAAGTAACGCCTTATTCTATAAATTACCTTTGAATTAAATTCCAAATTAATCCTTATTCTATAAATTATATTGTTGTCATTTAGGTACTCGTGAACCGTATAATATTTTAAATTTAATATTTCTATAATTGTTAGCTTAAATTTCAGTAGAGGCAATTTTTTTCTCCTTTAGATAAGTACAAGGTATGTCCTACGTTCATACATAATGTCCTACGTACATACATACATAATACATAAATACATATAACAAAATATATTCAACATAATACCAGCACCCGCAGTCGTTACATTGCTGTTGACGCGTTATAATATTGCTTGTGGTTTTGAGAATACTTCAATTATATGCCTTGCAACTTGTCCCACTTGCAACTAGAAAGCTGAATACACGAAGCGTGATAGTTTTTTACCCAATGATCATTTGTTATAGTTTTTGCTTAATAGAAAAACGGACGGCGTTTATTTTATTTTACCCAACTACCGGTTAAGTGGTTACTGGACGATTTATCGGTCATTAATTATTTTAAACTGTATAGTAAGTCTTTGAAACAGATAGATTGGAGATTCTTTTTGCAGTATACTCGCAAAAAATGTTAAGGTGAGTAACGTTAGCTATTTCTTGTTTCCATTTATTGTGTTCTTTAGACTAATGAGCATTTTAAAGATATGGAATCGATCAGTATTAATTTACAAGTTCATTTTTTTAAATTCTTATAGCACTATAAACAGGTAAATTTGTACATGGTACCTCACACACAACTTTTGGTGAGAAAAATATACTATAACAACGGTATACGGTTCATTCAATTCAACGGTTCATAGTAAAGTATGATACATTCAATTAAATACTAATATTACACAGATATTTACATAATACATGACATTCTATCCAGTACAAGAAGTAGCCTAGCGGTAACACCGTGCGACTCTTTCGAGGAGATCACAGGTTAAAATCCTGGCAGACACCAATGAGTTTTTCTGATAAAACTTATGTGTCTAATTGATAATTGCAATTTATCACACGCTTTTCGGTGAAGGATAACATCGTGAAGAAACCTGCATATCTCTAGAGAATTCTGGAGATATGTGTAACCTACCAATCCGCATTGGAGCAGCGTGGTAGATCTTAGCTCTAATCCTTCTCTCCAAAAACGGAGAGAAGAGGCCTATTCTCAGCAGTGGAATAGTAACAGGCCGCTACTTCTATCTATCTAATTTCGGGGACGCCTGTCGGTGCAGGGCGGGTGGTCAGCTCCTATTCCGGACTATTCTACCCATTTTCCCATATTCGGACAAGGGTTTCACTGCTGTCCCGACAATGTCACCTGCTCTACCCGTAGCTTTTACGAACCTGATAATATCCCTGAAGGAGATATTTGTAAGATCCTCAACTTCAATTTCATCCTTATCTAGTATCTCCCATCTTACCATTGAGTACATAGGGCATTCAGCCATAAGGTGAAGACTTGTTTCTTCTTCTCCACACTCTGGCACGCAGCATCTTCTGTAGGCGGCTACTTACTTACTACTACTACTACTACAAAAAATCTACAGTCAAAAATTTTTTCGTTTATTGTTTGTAAAACAGAATATACTAAACTGTTCATTTGTAATTATAATTTCTTATAAATGTTTTCAATAAATTTAAAATTGGATTATGGCAACCCTACTCATATACTGAAAAACTCTGGTTCGTCTTAAATGAGTACCTTCGCTAGTGCTTTTATTTGTTACGAAGTTTATTCAAAAAATCTCATACATTTTTTGTAGGCGTGATAAACAGTTTTTTATATAATCAGTTCCAATCTCGTAATCAATGTACCTAAACGTTATTCAGCGGCCACTGCGGTGCCGTTAGAAAGTCACTCAACAGTAGCTTTGTGTAAAGTGGATCGGTTATAAATATATTTAAGGCGAATGATGATCCATCATCATAGTAGAATAGAATACAATCATTTCTTACCGAGTTGTCGTAAAAGGCGACTAAGGCAAGTTGATCCGGTTAAGTACTCAGCCGCATACCCCACGCCGGATTGTACAAAATTAAATACAGTAAATAATTAAAATTTAATTCAATTATCTTCAATATTAAAATAAGTTAATATATCTTCCTGTCCTTATCCCTCTCGAAGTGGGGTCAGCACAACATGTTTTTCTCTTCCATTCTCACCTATCATTCCTATTTAAATAAATTAATCTTGTGTATATATATATTCTGAATTTCGGAAACGGCTCCAACGATTTCATGAAATTCAGCATGTAGGCGGTTTTGGTGAGATAAATTAATGGCTTCATTATCCCAAAAAATCCTTAAATTTACGTTGAATACAAAAGATAATTTTTGCTGTCAAATGTAAAGTCATGGTAGCTCATTTGGGGAACGGGTTGTCTAGAAACGTGAAAACGTGAAAATACCTAGGATCGACCCCCATCTGCCCTATTATTTTTTTATTATTTTTCAATTTTTAATTTTTTTTTGATGTTTAATTTTTTTATATCTTTGTAATAAATTATCGAGCAAGGCTCTGTCACCCAGGTATTAAATATAAACGAAGAATATCGTTATAGTAATATATGTACTACGTAACTATATTTTATGACACGGATTACTGCCGATTCTACCATCGACGCGATTCGCCTTAATAAAGATGTTTAGCGCGTCAAAATGAAGCCAATTTCTACAACAGTGTTGAATATCGCGTCCTACTCTTGTCAACAATGAGTAATATAATTGTCTCTTCTTTCATACAATTTTTGTTGATATCTTTGTCATTGTACTTAAAATAACAGTTTTAGTACACTTTCTTGTTATAAAAGACTAGCAACCGCCAACGGCTCCACCCGCTTGGAAAGGTTAACATTTTGATAAACATAAAAATGGTTAAAGTGGGTTAACATTAAAAGCTAGACGTATGCTGTCGCGGACCTTTATTTAGAACTTTTAGAGGGAAACAATTTTGTAATACATGATTTTTGAATAACTCAGCGCAACCCAGGAAAGCTTTAAATTTTGCGGTATTTGTACTACTTTTTATTGCGACTCCTCTCCTATTCTTCTTAGCGTGATCAATAACACAAGTATTAAGTTATTTTGGGGACAGACGACCGTGTGTGTAATTGTCCCATATATTTATAGTATTATTTTTTATAAGTGTCCCCATGTAGGTATATTAATATATATTTTAATATTTTTTTTTATAAATGACGAAAGCTCGTCGCAGCTAATACAGTGATAATAAAATTCATTGTAGATTAAGAATTAGGACATAGAAATAAGTATAATATAGTATCTTTATTTTCTGGTAAAAAAAAAATTAAGAACCGTATAGCAATTACATACTCGTACAAATTGGCATCGATGTAATTATTCCACAAACCACCTTTACACACCTGATGCTAATGGACTTTCGCATTTTCTTTATATATTTGTGCCGTTTGCAGTTGAGACCCTAGAACCATTGAGTCCTAGTCCTAATTATCCGTTTTAACATCTTGGTTAATTGCGTCTTTAAGTGACAAGAGTGCTGGGTCGTTTTTCGCTAAGATTCAACGCGGAAACGCTGCCAGCATTCAAAATTCAAAATTCAAAATTCAAAATATTCTTTATTCAAATAAACTTGTAAACAAGTGCTTTTGAATCGTCAACTCTACTGCTGGTTCGGAAAGCTGTTCCTACCGAGAAGAGCCAGCAAGAAACTCGGCGGTTGATCTTTTTAAAAAATACAATACTTAATACTAGTTACATTTGATGTTTCTATCTTGTACAGGGTCGAACAATATTTATTTTTTATTTTTGGGATTTTTTATTATTCTTGGGATCATTCCACGTGGGCATGTTTTGTATAGTCCCAGCATGTATAGATATAAATTGTATATTTTTGTTATAAATATAAAAATAAAAGTATATTGTATCTTTATTTTCTGGTAAAAAAAATAAGAACCGTATAGCAATTACAGACAAATTGGCATTGATGTAATTGTTCCGCTAACCACCTTTCCACACCTGATAGTTATGGACTTTCGCATTTTCTTCATCGGTTTATAGATCAGTACACGTGCTAACGATTAGGTTGTGCTGATAGGGCCCACTTATCTACTGAGGTAATATGTACTAGTGTAGAACAGTTGTTGCGACCGACTGTCCATCGTAGTAAATGCGGTATCAGATAATCTGATACTAAGCTATTAACAACTGGTTAGATTAGTCATGAGAAACTATAAGGCTGTTTCTAGAACAGTGTTTCCCAACGACCCACAGGAGGGCAATGGTTAAGGGGGGCAACTCAACACGAGTTTAATCCTTTCGCTCTGGGCCATTTAAGTGCAATGCTAGATTTCGGTGCCTAATTTAACAAAAAAAAAGCAATTTCTTCTCTATAAAACCTATTATTTATGTTTCTTAAGTGGACAATTCAATTTTATATTTACCTATATTTAATAATTTTTAGTTAGGGGGGCAAGTAAATTTTTAATGTGGGGCATGGATCAAAAAAAGTTGGGAAACACTGTTCTAGATGGTATCGGATATTTTTGATATTCGTTTATTTCTTTGTATAAAACATCGGCCTCTCGGTCTGAAATGGATCAATAGATTGGCAAGTCCATTTCGAGAATTTTATTTGGACACTTCCTTCCTACCATACGTGTCCTTCCGGAGACGCTGAACTCATCACATCTCTAGGGAACTCACTTATAGGGCAAACAATGAGGTCCCGCATAAAGTCGAAGTATTACGTTCCTTTACTATCTTATATAGACTAGAAACACTATATTGTTTCCCAAATGGGGCAAATAAAAGATAATAAAACTGACGTTTTAAACATAGCAAAGTTACAAGATGTTGAAAATAGTTATGATTGACAGTAAGGCGTAACTATATATATTAACATAGAGTTTAAATATTTACAAGTACTTAAGTTTTATGCGGACAACCCTACCCTATGATTGTAAGCTTCATATACTAAATCAAATCACAATATGTTTATGAAAATAAAACAATTTTCATAAACATATGGTTCACATCGCGATACCTTCGAGCTAACTATAAGGTATAAGGTTCGACGATTCAGTAGATTTGCATCCAACGGGTCACGATCTGACTGCTTTCAAGACAGTCAGATCGTTTGAATCGTCACTTTTGAATCGTCAATGATCCTAATGAAGCTACCACTGGTTCGAAATGTTGCTCTTGCCGAGAAGAACCAGCAAAACACTCGGCGGTAACCTTTAAACATTTTTCATTTACATAATTAGACTGCAGTCCTGTACGAAGCTGGAAGGATTTTTAAGTCAAAAAAATCGCACAAAGCATGTAACATACGGTAAGGATAGCTTTATATAAAAATAAATGTAATTTACAAACATAGTATCAACAAACGCAACACAACTCCGGGCTACGGAAGTATACCGCTTATCATCTCATTAGTATGCATCAGGCTTTTGCACGAGCTAGATCTCAATAAATTCTTGCTTTTGCTAAGATAAGCCAGTAACTTTATTTACAGGAGTAAATTTTGCAGCGAGATAATACAATGCGAATTCTGTTCTCATTAAAGTAATCCACCTTTATTAAGATCTAAATTTAAGAGCTTCTTATCTTTTCATATAAGTAAAGTAACGGGCTGTTACTATCCCACTACTGGACATAGGCCTCCACTCTCCGTTTTGGGAGAGAAGTTTTTGAGCTAAGACCTACCATATATTTGTTTATTTATTGTAAAGGACAACATTATGATGAAACTTTAAACTTGAAAATTTCTGGTCTATCTTTGATCTGCCATTCCATATTGGAGCAACCTTACGATTGTAAGCTTCGTATACTAAATCAAATCAAATAAAAATCATAATAATGTTAACGCACACTATATACAATAACACGATATAATAGGAATACCAGAATTCCCGTTCCGAGATGCACTTCTCTTGAATGACGAACAAAGACTGACTGTCACTGAAACGTTTTATCAATAGGAAGACTCAACCGGAAACAACACGTCACAGTGTTGCTACCATTTTTATCAAAAAGGGCGCGATACTCTTGTTTCATGACTGTGTTGCTATAAAAAACAAAGCGGAAGTCAATGGCGACAACAATAATTAAAATAAGCTTTTTCAGGCATTTTTGAATCGTAGATTTTCAACTCTCGCGATTCATTGCGATAGCTGTTTCATTGCGGATTAGTAGGTTACGAGTACAAGTATATCTAGAAGTCTCAAGAGATATGCAGGTTTCCTCACGATATTTTGCTCTGAAAAATGTGTGTTGAATTGCAATTACCAATTATACACATATAAAACTGTCCTGCCCGGGGTATAAACCTATGCCCCCTTGAAAGAGTTGCACGGTGTCACCGCTTGGCAATCAGCGTTAAAAATAAACCATAGAAACATTCTCAGATTTAAAATGCTATTCCTTCTGTTTTATTCTTAGTGTTATTATACTAGAGTAGTGGAGCCATAAGCATAGCCGTATAGCATTCGGCTGAGTAGAATAGACCACCTTTATTTCGTACCGAGGTGTTGTAAAATACGACTAAAGTTAATTGACGTCAGGCAGGCGGCCAGTCGTCAAATACCTAGCCAAATTATGTTACAGCATATTTATAACATGCTGTGCTGTCCCCACTTAGAGTAGGATAGGGCAGGAGGAGTGGGATGAGGGGAGCCATATTTATTTATTTAAATACTTTATTGTACACCACAAAGTTATAGTATACACAATACAATCACTAAAAGTAAATATTTTACAGTACAAGAGGTGGTCTTATCGCTACATAGCGATTTCTTCCAGACAACCTTTGGATTAGGAAAGTTCTAATATAAATGTAGGTAGGTGGTGTATTATAACAAACATACATACAAATAAGTACACGCTAATACACAGACATATTACACAAACTATAATATTCAAAATACATAATGATTCTACACAGACTAATAAATATTATAATATATGTATATATATTAATACAAATTAAAATAAACTAGTTAAAATTAGACGTCACAAGTAAAGATGACGATTTTTAAAAATGCCCAGTGAAGCGGAGTTCCGAATTAGCCATAAGCAGTAAGTTAGGTGTAAGTGAGAGTTACACAATAAAAATAATGAAAGGGAAGATGAAACTCATATACTTCTCTTTTAGCTTCTCAACTGTAAGTATAATAAGTCTATTGTTTAACTAGGTAATTTACCAGAAGGAAAATGTGTATTATTTCGTTACTAGGTATATCTTATGTAATGTATTTAAAGCTTAATAAATTACGTCGCTTGCTTCGTTGCACCCGAGATAAGACGAGTTTGTTTGCGTGGAACAGCATTTTACATGACTTCGAAAAATATCACCCAATTAAAATAGTCAGATGTTCTGCAAATAACTGCGTTTCAAATTATATTCCTTATTCAAAACAGCGTTATTTGTAAAACAGCATCAACCCAAATATTAATTATTTTATGTAACCATTTAAAAAAAAGATTAATTAATCATCGCGTTTAGAAAATTTTGGTAGGCAAACCGGTTGGTTCGTTAAACAAAGCCATGTTTCCTAGTACCTAAGTCTACATATTATAAATAAATATAAATATAAATATATATAGGACACTTACACACACGGTCGTCCGTCCCCAAAGTAAGTAACTTAATACTTGTGTTATGGGTGACAGACAACTGGTGAATATATACTTAAATATTTTTTAAATACATATATAAATACAAATATACACCCAGGCTCAAAGACTAACAAATTCATATATAGAAAATGTTAGCCCTCGGCGGGGATCGAACCCGCGACCCGCGGAGCTGAAGGCAGGGTCACTACCCACTGCTCCAACGGGCCATATTCCCGTTTTCATTGGAATGAAAAGTGTATAGCTTGGTTTGATATAAAACTAAGAAAAAGGGTATAAAAAGAATAATTTAAAAACTATTAAAAGCTCATGAAAAATATGACTATAAATGAAAAATCTTTAATATTTAATATATATATATATCGGAAACGGCTCTAACGATTTTCCTGAAATTCAGCATGCAGGAAGTTTTGGGGGAGAAAAATCGATCTAGCTAGGTTTTATTAAAAAAAATCGTTTTATTCCTGTTTTTGGACATTCAAAAAATACTAAAATTTACATTGAACATAAAACACTATTTTTGCAAATTGTCAAGTCAGCGTAACTTATTCGGGGAACGGGTATTCTGGAGAAATAAAAATACCTAGGATCGAGCCCAACTACCCAATTATTTTTTTCATCTTTTTTGAAGTTTCTTTTTTATTTTCTAAAAAATTACCGAACTAGACTCTTTCAACCAGGTAGTTATCTAATTTATTATTCTTCATATATGTCGTGTATTACAATGTGTCGTGTATTAAAGGAGGGATGAAAGAAGAGTACATGCAAATGAGATGAGAATGTTAAGGTGGATGTGTGGTGTGACAAAACTGGATAAAATACGAAACGAGTATATTAGGGGAAGTCTGAAAGTTGCGCCCATTATAGAAAAGTCGAGAAGTGCAAGATTGAGATGGTATGGACATGTAATGAGGAGCGATGAAAATCATGTAACCAAACGTGTGTTAAATTTGAATGTGGATGGATATGTGCCTAGAGGGAGGCCTAAAAAGAGATGGTTGGATTGTGTGAAGTATGATATGCATATAAAAGGAGTGGCGCCAGAGCTGACGAAAGATAGGACAGAATGGAAGAGAAAAACATGTTGTGCCGACCCCACTTAGAGTGGGATAAGGACAAGATGATATATAATATGTCGTGTATTACATTATTAGTATTTTAGTGTAGTCTTTATCCATGACATCCTTCCTTTTGTAATACTAATACTGTTCTGTGAATCCATTCCGATTCCTGTATCACATTAGTGTAGATAGTTGCTTCGTTTATCATATAGGAAACCACGCCTACCAACAATTGATCTTGGGTTACAAGGCCGTTGCCAGCGTCCCCCCTGAAAAAATTAACGTAAATATTAAAAAAAAATTATAATATTAGGCGTTACTTTGCGGAAATCCATACAAAAGTAACAATAAAATTATTTTGCTATAATCCGCGATAAAGTAAAATAGAAAATATATATAATGCTAAATGTAGAATAATAAATAAATATATGGGACACTTACACACACGGTCGCCCGTCCCCAAAGTAAGTAACTTAATACTTGTGTTATGGTAGACAGACAGCTGGTGAATATATACTTATATATTTTTTAAATGCATACTTACATACAAATATACACCCAGGCTCGAAGACCAACAAATTCGTTTATAGAAAATGTTGGCCCTCGGCGGGAATCAAACCCGCGACCCGCGGAGCTGAAGACAGAGTCACTACCACTGGGCCAGTCAAAGAATGTACAATCCGTTTTCATTCGTAAACAAACATGCACTAACCTCCACTACCACCACCTTGCCTGACGTCAACTTACCTTAGTCATATTTCACGACAACTCGATAACTAAGAGGGTGATCTATTATACTCGACCGGATACCACATGGTGGTATCCGGTCGAGCAATTTAGCTTAGTCGTCTTTTACGACACCTCGGTATGAAATGAGGGTGGTATATTCTACTGAGCCGGATACCACGCGGTATGATTAATAATGTGATACTGATTGTTTATGTTTTTTTATTGTTGTTGTTTATGAAACAATTTTTATGACAAAAAATCGATTTCTTTAATCGATAAAAAAAAATTAATGTTAATTTTTTTGACTCGTTTAACTATAATCTTTTTTATATCACGCAAATAAATGATAATATTTGAATATGATTTGATTTTTGCGTCTTCGCATATCCCGCTATAGATCTGTAAGTGCCGTTAGGGCTATCACCATATTGCCATTAAAAAAAACCACTTACGCATAATGATACCCGTTCACAGATACAGTGCACCAATAAGCTGACGATATTTTAGTCTTAGTGTAGTTTCGACACTGGCGCTCACTAATCAATCTCTGCCTGGTCACCTTTAAGTGACGCAATTCGCTGTAATCTGGGTTGTTGTCGGGCTTTGAAAAAAAAAATTATTACCACTCAACTTAAACTTTATGATAAAAGCTGTATGAGCCTTACAGATCACGGGTTCAAACTCCGGACAAGCACAATTTTTAACGTACCAACCAAATTCAGTTTAGAAAAATATCGTGATAAAAGCCTCATCATCATCTTCCTACCCTTATCCCACTCTAAGTGGGGTCGGCACAACATGTAATAAACATGCTGTCACATGATTTTAGATTTTACGACCGGCCACCTGCCTGACATCAACTTACCTTAGCCGCCTTTTACGACTCCTCAGTAAGAAATAAATTTGGTCTATTCTACTCAGCCGGATACCATACAACGGGGCGACTTACCTAAGTCGCCTTTTACGACACCTCGGTAAGAAATGAGGGTGATCTATTCTATTCAGCCGGATACCACACGACCTTTAAAACCCTCATATCGCATGAAAATTCCAAAGATATTCAGAAAACCTAGTATCATTGAAACAACGTGGTAAGGTTAAGTTACTCGTAACCTTCTTTCTAATTCAACTTTAATATATTTCATATTCAAGTAGAGTTGTAAACAATGCTTCCTTTGCTGATTCGGAAAATTACCTTTTCCAAGAACTAACTCTTTAAACTATTTTTTTGTTAACTAGTTACATCTTGTCATTGTTATGTTTTGCAAGCTCGTAGATTAGAATAATTTATTTAATCCTCAAAACTATACTATATATCTGCTTTCTGTTAACAGTTATTTTAAACTGTCATAATCGCAACGCTAAAACTGATTGTAAAATATTATTAAAGAATCTTATAACAAAACCCACAAAGAATTACGTGCTTATATTGCTTCCTACTAAGTCTATTATGTACATTGCCATTTTTTTATAATCTTCTATATTTTTATGCATATTATATAAGCAGTGAGGAGGCTTTTTCCTAAAAGTCGGGTTGGTAACAGGCATCCACTTTTTCACAGTTCTTTAATGAAATTCCGCAATCAATTTCAGCTTTGCCATTACAGCAGTTTCAAAACACTGTTCAAAAGAGGCTGATACAGAAAGCCTACTATACTCTTGAAGAATACTTAGAAGAGAATGTGTGAATGTAGCTTTCTTTGAACCTATACAAGACAGTAACGACTTAATGTAAATAGTATTAAGAATTATATTTTTTAAAAAGCAACCGCCGAATTCCTTGCTGACTCTTTTCGGTACGAACAGCTTTCCGAACCAGCAGTAGAATTGACGATTCAAAGGCACTTGTTTACAAGTTTTGAATAAAGAATATTTTGAATTTGAAAAATCATTACTTACCACTTGCTTACCCCATCCAGTGCTAAACATACTATCGTTAGTCTTAGGAGGCACTACCGCGATAGGTATTTTCTTAATAAAATGTCCTAAAGGCACCGGCTTATTCAATAATGCTAATCCCAAGTTATACCTTCTTTTCTGCGCGTCATATTGCGGATGGATTCTGTAATCGCTTATTCTGCGGACGACTTCAGCCTTAACAGGTACGGATGCCCCAAAATAAGCAATGATTGTACCCTTGTGATATTTAATTTCGTCAAAACAATGAGCTGCAGTGATGACAAATTGCTCCAAAATCAACGAGGCACCGCACACGGTCGGTACAGATTTTTCAAAATGCAGAAATACTGAATGTGGATAGTGGTAAATATTTGTCGTATATCCTTCCACTATCCTACTCTCTATGCTGTTTGGAAACCCGTAAGCTTGTATACGTAATACATAATAAAGGAGATATAATCTCTGATATGACATCCTCGAATAATTTTCGTTCCTTAATTGGTCGAAATTAAAAACTATAAACCGTTCTATAAACCGTTTTATAGGCATTTTATAGGCGGTTTATAGTTGAATATAAATTTGAGTTAGTTTTTTAGGTATAATTACGGGTAAATTATGATGCGGATTTCGTTTATGAATAAATGTTAGAATTATTTGACAGAGGTAAAATATTCCGGATTAGATTTAACAATTGTAAGAACTCTAGTTTTCGAACATGATAAGAGAATAAAACTCTCATCATCTTCCTGCCCTTATCCCACTCTAAGTGGGGTCGGCACAACATGTCATAAACATGCTGTCACATGATTTGGCTGCGTTTTTACGACCGGCCGCCTGCCTCACGTCAACTTACCTCTGTCGTATTTTACGACACCTCGGTAAGAAATAAGTTGGTCTATTCTACTAAACCGGATACCACACGGTGGGTCAACTTACCTTAGTCGCCTTTTACGACACCTCGGTAAGAAATGAGGTTGGTCTATTCTATTCAGCCGGATACCACACGGTGGTCGACTTACCTTAGTCGCCTTTTACGACACCTCGGTAAGAAATGAGGGTGGTACTATTCTATTCAGCCGGATACCACACGGCGAAGAGAATGAAACTCTCATATTACATTATTGTATATATGTCCCTTTGATTGATATTCTTAGAACTGTGATATCCCAGCTGTGAGTCTCTACTACTCTCTCGAAGGGATCACGGTTTCAAAGTCTGGATAGGCATTAATTTTTCTAATAATACTTATTTGTCCTACCGATATTTGGAATTTATCAAGCGAGTAAACTTGCATTACTGTATATAATTCCGGGGATACGTGTAACCTACCATTGGAGCAGCGTTATGGGTTTTTCCTTTTCTAAAAAAATGGAGAGAGACCTATGCCCAACAGTGGGATAGTAACAAACCGCTACTTTACTTCCGCTCCTTATTAAGAATCTATCTGTTCTAGATGCTGCCTTCTCTATCCACCCAACCAACTCCCTTAAAAAAAAAAACTCATTCCATTTCTCGTACCCTATTTTTATTATCGAGATTTTCGCGACATTGTCCCCTTTTTCGTTTTCCAAAATTCATAGCAATGCTTCATGCATAGTTATTTCTGTTTATATCTTACACAATAAATATAGCATTAATTACGGTAAAACGATAATTATTTATCATGCCTAGTGTTATTAAAACACTAAATTCGAAAATTGAAATGTTAGTTCGAAATGTGTGAATTAAAATTTTAATTTGATCGCTGTTTATCGTCGACTAATGTAGGTTATTGTAGACCTCTAAAATACGCTCCTACGGAAAAAAGAATAGAATAAAAACATTAACATAAACAAAATACATATATTACAAAACCCATATTATTGCGGCTATTCGTGCAATAGCTCTTCAATACTTAAAACGCTATCGTATTTATTTGTCGCAATAAATAACTTTTGCAGTATTCACGATCCAGGTATAATAATATGTGACGTCTGTGTAAATTACCAGACTTCTTGACACGTAAGGATTTTTGTAAGACACGAGACCTATCTGTAAATATCCTTTTACGACAAGCGGACTCCCAGAATCACCACTGAAAGTGAAAAAATCATTGATTAGTTTGCTTAGTGCGACTTTTTTAAACTAATCGATTGCGTAACATAACACCAATTTGTCTTACGCTTCAACAGAGACATCTAGTGACCTTTGTTCCAGCGCCATACACATTTGCGTGAAGCTAACGCAATCGAGTGAGCAAAAAACCTCGCACTGAGCACATAGGAAATAATTATTTACATAAAGCCTTATATATAACCTAACATTATAAGAATCTTGATAGTATCATGTTATACTTATTAATGTAAAAATACCATTTCATGAACTTTATTGTTTTTTGCCTATCCCCGAAATAAAAATAATTTTCAAGTGCAAATGCTAAGTGTTAAAAGTGTAACAAAATTTTATCTATATTGCTCCAGGGGTGTGTCGTTGATATATGTTTTAGAGTTTTAGAGTTGTTTTAGAGGGACAGTTTTAGAGACAGATAGAAAGAAAAAGTCATTTGAAATTATGTTTAATACACGCGTAATCTAAATCTAGAAAAGTTTTAGCAACGTCTTCTTATTTTTCAAAACATGGATATTTATTGTTCTATTTAGGTTGAGGTTAGGTTAAAGGGTTTTAACCTCGTGCCTCTCTGCGACCTTTCGTCATTTAGATTTAACTAACTTTTACCCGCGACTTCGTACAGCAACAGCAGGCGTTTGCGAGGAATGTTGTTGTGTGATAGGTCGATAATAGATGGCGCTTTTCAATGTCATCCTATTCCTGTAGAATTAACAGGATTTCCATATCCTATATGTTATTCCGGTGTATAAAGAATAATTGTGCCAAAATTTCATCGATATTGGTTCAGCGGATTCGCAGTGTAAGAGTAACAAACATACATCCATACTCAGAAACTTTCGCATTTATAATATTAGAAGGATAAATGTATGCTTACACAGACGGATATGAATTGGAATGTAATTTGCCTCCACAAAATGTCCCGTTGGGTAGATCTTTGAAAAATTTCTTGCATTTCGACATTGGTATTATATTCTGCGATAGCTCATGTATGTACGTAGTCGTAACTTCCGGATCTTCCTAAAAGCACAGTTTCTAATAACATATGAAAATATTGGATTCATAATTTATGTGTCACAAGTACTGAAATTTATCAAGACTGAATTACTTTCAGGTACAACTTAAGAATTTTCTCTCAGGTTTCTTGCTACGATCTTCTTAATCATATTGAAGATAAAATAGCACAAATATTGTAATTATATTATATTATGGGTACAGTAGTGGATTAGGAGGAAAAATACAAAAAGGTTCAAATCGAATGCCTAAGTATTTATCAAGACAAAGTCATTAAAGCTTTTGTTATAGCAATTTTTAGTGAAGTAAATTATCACTTTATACCAATTTTTTAGTAAAGTTAATTTTAGTGTTACACTTTATACCATTTGCCTACGTGTTATCAATGAACAGCTCCATTTATCGCCCCATCACTAGTTGAGAGACTGTAGAGTTTCGTAGACTGTAGTATTTCTAATTACTATACTTAATCTATACATTAATCTTACGATGACCATTTTGATGCTTCGCAAAAGGTTGTACGATAAAGGAATTTCTTTGCTTAAGTCCCAAGTTCACTAACTGACTCAATTGGAAAAATAAATGAATATTTTCCCTTATGTATTAGCATCAGAATCGCATAAATTTTATCTAATTTTTCTTAAGATATCTCAAAATCACCTGCACCAAGCCCCATCCTGCCAATTTGGCATTTCCATTTTCCGGCTTTTTCATTGCCAACAAAATTTTCTTAACATTCTTTCCAAACCTCACCGGCTCCTTTAAAGCTGCTAGCGCTATGTCATTCATAATTTTAACCTCATCATATTTAGGATGTACTTTTATCGATTGAATCGAAATGCTGTCTCCTTTTTTAATCTGAGAACTGCCTGCTGTAGCTGATACTATAGAATCACTTGTTACTTGTTCAAAACAATGAGCAGCTGTGAGAATTATGTTTTGACTTATAATTGAACCTCCACACATAAAGCCACCTAAACGTTCAAGCACTAATATGAATACTGAGTATGGATGATGCCGTATTTTAGTACCCCGACCTTTGACGATACGAGGTTCTAATTCATTATTGGTTTGAACTTGTAAAATATACCAAATAGCTATGATAGAAGTAATACGCATTGTAATAAAAACAGAATGAACTAGATTAATGTAGCAGAGGCCATTTTAATTTTGCTCTGATTGGTTTTGGTTGCAGCTCGTTAACATTTATAGAGCTTCATTATTTTAGAGTACGCGTGATTGGTCTTCTTTAGTTGCTTTGCTTTAAATTCTTTTGAGACGAGTTTTACGTAACAATGTGTTAAGTAAGATAGTAAAGCAGCATGTTACTATCTTATTCAAATAACACTTATGATTGTCACGCCGTGTGGTATCCGAGTGAGCAGATTAGACCACCCTCTATTTCACTGAGGTGTCGCAAAATCCGACTGAGGTAAGTTGATATTAGGTAAGCCATTCGTAAAATATCTATCGAAATCATGTGACAACCCTATTTAGAGTGGGATAAGGAATGATGAGTTTTGAATAGTCAAAAATCAATTAAGTACATTTTAATGAAGCTCCTACTGGTTCCGAATATTACTTTTAACGAGAAGAACTAGCAAGAATTTTGTCGGTTATTCTATAATATTTTTTTTATTTGCCCTGCAACTAGACCCACTATCAAATGCGGATTAGATTTTTTTCTATAGTAGTATCAAATCATATACCATTATAATTAAACAAATATAATAAAGTAATATAAAGAATTCGACTAAGATATTCATTTGCTAAAAACTTTAATTTTATGCACAATATATTCTTTTTGAATTCAGTTTTATCCAATCGTAGAAGTAAGAGACATCGGTAAAAGCCACAACACTTCTGGACAAATCAGGCCTCTTGTATGAGACCAAGCCAATTTGAATATACTTGTCTACTACTAAGGCGCTGCCTGAATCTCCTCTGCAAGAAACACAATTATATATTAGACTAGCTGTGCCTTCTGCTTCGCCTGCGTGAAAATCAGTGTATCAAAAATTTTTTTTTCGTAAAATCCTTTTTGTTAATTAAATCTTAGAGTTAAAAATATAAATTAAACCAAGAAGGAATAAAAAAAATAAAATACTTAGACAAAAAATGTATACAACAATAAGTGTTCAGCAAATCGATGTGCGTAACACGTCCATTCGCTACTAAAGTAAAGTAGGATTACAGTGGCATGGAATGAAAAGGGCACTGACTTACGGTCTGTGGAGTTAATATTGTTGTGGAGGATAATTTTAATGTATAATTTCTTTTATTTATAATTAAAGTATTTATTTGATTCATAGTGTACATTACTTTAATGTATATCTGTTAGTTTATGAAGCGCACGTCACAAAAGCTCTTCCTCGATCTCTCCAACACAATATACATAAACCGTAAACCTTCCGCTAGTATTGCTGTAAAAAACTGTACAAAAATTTGTTCAGTCGATTTTGGCGAAATCGATCACATATATATAGTTCTAATCCTTTCCTCTTTCGCACAGAAAACTAGCATTAACTTCTATAGTTTTGTTGTAAATTAATATTTAAGTCAAACAATAAATAAATGTTTATACTCTGATGCATATTTATGTCCATGTATTTGGCCAGCACATATACATCCTTTTGGGAGAGTGGGTATAATTTTCCGACATTCTTCGAACGTCCACAACATTAATTTAGCATAACGTAGATTATCAGTATTCGTCTTATGTTCTTCCTAAAAAAAATTTAAGTATGAGAAAAAATTTTATTTACGAAACTGGATTTAAGTAACTGAACCAAAAATCTGATACGTATAAACCTCCTTATAGTCACATCTTATTTTATTGAGTTAAATTAAAATTAAACATTTTCTTTATTCAAGTTAACTTGTAAACAAATGCTTTTGAATCGTCAACTCTACGGTTGGTTTGGAAATTTCTTCTTGCTGAGAAGAGCCAAGCAAGAAGCTCGGCGGTTGCTCTCTTCAAAATAATACTTATAACCAGTTATATTAAGCTATTGCTATCTGGTACAGGGTCGAACAGTAGCTATAACCAGGTATTCTTATCATCTAAATTATCCTCAATAGTAGGCTTTTTGTAACAGCGTCCCTTTAACAGGCCTGACTAGTTTCGGGATCATCTCTGACCCTTATTCATGAGCTCTTTATACGGCATTATCGCGGCGAGAACTGAAATGGGGAAGTTAACTTACATTGATCATGCCCCATCCAGCCAAAACTGCAAACCTCCTTTTAGTTGGCTCCTTGATGATTGCGACTCTTTTAGCCAGATTTCCCAATTTTAGAGGTGTTCTGAGTAACACAAGCGCTATGTCATTGTGAATTGTTTTCCGATCATATTTATCATGCATGATATATCCAGATAAAGATGTTTTGACACCCATTCTTTTATGTGAATGGCCTGTATACGCGATGCTATTAAAACATCGGCCACCAGCACAATTTTCAAGGCAATGTGCTGCAGTTAAGAGAATCTTTTGGTTGATAATGGACGCACCACACACAAATCCAGCATCATCAAATCTGATAAATAAGAATGCTGAATGAGCATAGAAGCTGATGTCTACTAGATCCCCTTTTACCACTTTGGGCTCAAATTTAGAACTAGCTACATGGAATATTAACGCTAGTGTAACTATTTCATTAAACATATTTAACCTAAGTACGTAATTAAATTGATCTATAAAGAGCATTATGGTCTCTTTAAATATGGTTATAGCAGACTTAATTGGCCTTTTACGTTATTTGTAATTAACTATTAAAAAGCAGTTGCTTTTGAGCTCTTTTTAACTGTTTAGATTTACAGCTTTACAGTGTTTGATATTCAAATTCAAAATATTTTTTCTTTATTCAAATAAACTTGTAAACAAGTGCTTTTGAATCGTAAACTCTACTGCTGGTTCTGAAAATTGTTCCTCCTGGAAGGAAGATGATGATTTAGTTATTACTGTCTTGTACAGGGTCGAAGAGTAGCTACGTCCATGCTTTCTTATCATCTAAGTATTCCTCAATATTTATAGTAAGTTTAACATGGAGAGTGCAGTGCAACACTTCAACTTATATCAAAATCAAATATTTTGATACAAATAAACTTCTAAACAAGCGTTTTTGAATCGTCTATTCTACCGCTGGTTCGGAAAACTGTTCCTACCGCGAAGAGCCAGCAAGAAACTCGGCGGTTTCTCTTTCCAGAGATACATAGCAGATACATTAAGTCATTACTATTATGTACAGGGTCGGACAGCTATATCCACACATTCTTATCGACTAAATAATCCTCAACAGTATAGTAAGCTTTTTGTATCAGCCTCTCTTTAATAATATCCAGAATCGTCTTCATAAGGTGGTGTCTTGTCAGACCGGACCTCGTTTTAGATTGTTCAATAGTTAAGGACTAAAATTAGTACAGCAGGAGCGAGAGGAACAAAGTATAATTTACAGGCTTTTGCAGCGGTAGACAATAACACTTGAATTACATAATTGCACGATGGGGAACAAAATTTAGGAAATGAGTCGTTTAGTTGTTTAGGTTATTGTACTATTATTGTTATACTAGGCTGAAGAACCTCCTCATAATGCGTGCCGTCTAAAGCAATCCTGCCTGATGTACCCTACACTTAATCCAAACACTAAGCAAAAGCTGCTTCAGATCATCGTTCTTTCTCCATTATCCCGCTCTAAATGGGGTCGGCACAACATAATATAAACATGCTGTCACATGAATTGGCTGCGTTTTTACGACCGGCCGCCTGTCTGATGTCAACTCATCTTTGTCCTCTTTTACGACACATCGGTAAGAAAGAGTTTGGTCTATTTTATTCAGCTGGATACCACACGGCGGGTCAACTTACCTTAGTCGCCTTTACAACACCGCGTTAAGAAATGAGGGTGGTCTATTCTACTCAACCGGATATAACACGGCGGCAAAAGCTACTTCAGAAGTTTGACCAATGTTTATTATTATTAAACCCTGGGAGTTGGTAAGGATTGAAAATAAAATAAAAAAATCACTGTTTCAATTATAACTGATACATTCAATCACAGTATAGTTCTCTCGAATATTTTTTTATCCAATCATAAAAGTAAAGGACGTCTGTAAATGCTACAACACCTCTGGTGAGGCCAGGATTGGTGAAAGAGACCAAACCAATCTGAAGGAATCCATTCACAATCAAACCACCGCCTGAATCCCCTCTGAAAAAAAAAATTATAAGTTGACAACCAGTGTGACAAAATCAACATTATAAGCTCATCCGCATCTTAAGCATGCATTAACCTTCACCTACCATTTAAAAAAAGCAAAGTGCAAAAAAAAGCATCATCTTCCTGCACTTATCCCACTCATCGGGTCGGCACAACATGTATTAACATATTGTCACGTGATTTGGCTAAGTATTTTACGACCCACCGCCTGCCCACTGCCTGACATCAACTTACCTTCGTCGCCTTTTACGACACCTTGGTAAGAAAGAGGATGGTCTATTTTACATAACCGGATACCGCACGGCGGGTTGACTTACCTTAGTCGCCTTTTACGACACCTCGGTAAGAAATGAGGGTGATACTATTCTATTCAGCCGGATACCACACGGCGTATTTAAAATTTAAAAGGGAATGTAAAGTAAGTAAAGGGCAAAGTATAAGGCAAGAGACCCAGGGAGTCCAAAGAGATGGTTGGATTAGGTGTTTTATCCCCTGCAGAAAAACATCAGCTACACATAGCGCCAATGATCTAACCAGGTGATGAGAACTTGATTTTTCAAAAAAAAAGGCGGGAAATCACGATGCCCAGCAGTTAGAGAACGGTTATAAGAGGACCATTTAAAAACTAAAATCTGCTAAAAATTATATATAATTTGTAGATATAGGTGTTACTTTGCGGAATCCTATAGTACAAAACTTATTATAGAAATATTTTGCTGTAATTTGAGTTTTTTAAGAAAATCTATGTAATGCTAAGTGCAAGCAAAACCGTTCTCATACCTTATACATGCAGGATTAGTTAGCGGACGTATTAAGGCTGCTCAAGGTCCAGCTCACTAAATAATAAGGTACAATAAAATAGTTCATACGGTCCAGCATAGCTATTCCCACGTACTTGTCCAGCACATATAAAACCTCTCGACAAATCAGGTATGATTCTCCGGCAGTCTTCAAATTGCCACACTTTTAGAGTAGCATAATGTAAATCTTCTGTAAAACCTTGATTATCCTGGAAGATTACAAGTATATCAAATGACTGTTTTATTTATTCATTTTTTTATTATTATTTTAGTCTGGTCATATGTAATTAGGGTGCATGCATATTTATGAGGATGCGTGTTGTGAACGCAGCCACAACAAAACCTTTTATATCTGTCGCATCAATCATCAATTCAAAATAATTTGACAATTAACTACCCTGTAACGGACTTACTTGCTGCCGTACTAAACGGACTTGCTACCTTTACCAAAACTGACGATTAAAACTTAGAGAAAGCTACCACATTGTATCATTACCAGCGCCCAAACATCTTCACAAGATCTAAGAAGAAACAATGCGTGAAATGATGGGGACGAAGACAGAACGGAGGCACGCATATAGTCGCCGACGTACGAGGATAGCAGTTATTGACCTCTGGAAATCAGCGTCGGTAGTGACCAATCACGACTGACAAAAGCTGAGAGGTTACACCAATTTGGGGCATCACACTATGCAAGTTATATTCTGTACTGCGTTCTTTTTCTTTTATTTTGTTTTAATATAGTATTTTGTGAAACTGGGAATAGGTCTCCCCTCATTTTTGGAGAGAAAGGTTGAAGTTTGAGTCTACCACGCTGCTCCAACGTGGATTGGTAGGTTACAAATATCCCCAGTAATCTGAAAAGATATGCAGGTCTCCTCACGATGTTTTCGTTCACTGAAAAGCGTGTAATAAATAGCTAATATCTATAGGCACGTTTTAACAGAAAACTCATTGGATTCTGCCCGGAATTAAACCCGTGATCCCTTTAAAAGAGTCATAAGGTCTTACCGCTGGGCTATCACATCTTATACTTCATAAAAGCGAATATCGTTCCCGAAACCTAAAGCTATATCTATTACAAAAATCATATTGATCCGTTTCATCCAATCATCCAATCCGTTTCATCCAATCAATATATTAATAAATAATAATACGAAAAACATAAGCAAGCTCGGAACTCATAAGCTTCACCCCACAGAGGCAGTTATTTTTTAATAAGAAACTAGCATATTTTACTTGGTAATATGTAAACAAACTTACATCAATAGCACCCCACGCGGCTAGAACACCATATTTTGGTGGAGGTATCCTTATTATGGCAACCCTTTTCACAAGATCACCCAATTTAAGCGGACGTTTAAGCTTAATTAGTGCTATGTCATAGGAAACTCTTGATGCGTCATAGCGGTCATGTATCTTGAAACTGGTAAATTTACTTCTCTGCCCCAGATTGTAGTTAGAATGTCCGGTATATGCATTACCTTTTGCATTACGGTCGCTGAGTAAAGGTTCAAGGCAATGCGCTGCAGTTAAAAGTATAGCTTGGTTGATGACGGACGAGCCACAAATGAATCCTCCGACACCAGTTTCTATAAATATATATACAGAATGCGCGTGATCGGCTATATCAGCCTTTTCACCTCTTACCACTTTCGGCACAAGTTTGGTCTTAGCTTCATTACAGAGTAGTGCCAGTATTGCCAGTTTAACGAACATAATTAACCAATCACTGCATCAGTTGCTTCTAGTAATTGGCTACGGGTTAATGCTAATTACCTAATGTTACGACTCTTTATAATGTGTTTCCATAATAAAGATTTTAATTACCCTAAAAGGTATAATTATTGTTGTTATTTGGTAAATGATGGTGGTATATCGGTGAGAGTCCGTGACAGTTAATACGGATTCGAGGGTTAGAATCCCTGGCTTACCTATGAGCGATCTACAAAAACTTATATGCCTTATTTATTACTACAATTCACCGTGCTTTCTGTGAAGCAAAACACCGTGCGGATATGCACATCCTAGATTCCTGAAATATGTGTAACGTTTCAATTTAAATCGGAATAGCGTGGTGGTTTAAATCTCCTATCCTAACAGCGAGAGTAACATTTCTGCTGGCCCAGTATTGATGAAATTTGGCACGATTAAAGCTCATACACAGAGTTAATATTTAAAATCAAAAATCCCGATATTCCTTGGGTAAAAGGGGGTAACACCATATTGCATGATTTAGGGTAGTTAAATGGTAAAGAAGTGGCGGCTACCACTAGTATTAATATACTTGTAGTAATCTGAGGTCACTTCGGATCTATTAATTTCATATTGGTTATTTTATGACCCCGAGTCGATCATTAATTAAATGATCAACTATGTTGTTAAGATAAAAAACAAAAATAATCTTAACCCGTGCAGTTACACGCATTTTCTTTTATTTTTGAAAGTCATTTTATTTTCAAGCTTCATTAGAATGGTAAAGTGGGCCACCCAGGTTAAATTGAAACCTCTTTTATCGTAAAAAGTACAATTAACTGTAATTTGTGAAGGTTTGCAAATTCAGTTAAACGTATACATTCCTGAAATATTTGAAGCTTACTGATTGCTTACAAATTATTATGGAGTTTTGTAAGGCAGTGTACAACGTTATCTTCGATTCAATTATGCCTCTGATTAATACCAGAAATCATATTAATGTGTTGCTTTGTTTAAACGTTTTATAATCATATATATGTTTACTAGCGGCCCGCCCCTGCTTCGCACGGGTATAAAATATATATCCCATGTCATTCAGTGTAAAAAAATGATTAAAATCGATCCAATAGTTTTGATTTATTCATTACTGCCCGTGGCCCGCAAGCGTTAAATTTGGAGAAATACAATTTCCTCTCCCTATACCAAGAAGATTTCCTGCTATCTTTGGAATATCTAAATTCATATAGTACATTTTTACTTATTTACTTTTACATTTTCCCTATGTATTTTATTTTTACAATTAATTACAGAATGTCTTTATAAACAATATTCACAGCTTTAACAAACTCTTGAAAGAACGACATATAGCTGCTAAATGCGAAGGACGCCGCGCTTCAACCTATAGCACATAGGTTGAAGCGCGGCGTCCTCACGGCATTTTAAATCTGTAATATCTCCGAAAATGTTCACTTAAATTACATGCTGTAAACGGCCATATTGATCTATATAAAATCAACAATTTATTTGAGGTACTTAATTGGATAAGGATTAATTCTGTATTGTATAAATAAAGGCATTATTTTTCGTAAAAAGTAAATGACGAAAAATGCTATTGTGGGTTATCCATAAGAGATAGACATATACCATCACGGACTTTTCTGTAGACCTTTCCAAGGTGTACAAATATTTAGTACATTTTGATAAATCTCGTAGGATTTAGCCTGCGTTTGCAATGTAAGCGGAAAAATTTAATTATTTACAGAAACCTCAAAATTAAAGTATTTCTCTACTCCGTATTGAATGTTATTATACTTATAAACCTTCCTCTTGAATCACATTATCTATTAAAGAAAACCGCATCAAAATCTATTGCGTAGTTTTAAAGAAATAAGCATACATAGGGATATATGGACAAACAAAGAATGCGACTTTGTTTTATAATATGCAGTGATGCGCAAAAAGTATATTGCGAAAAATAAACTAATGTAAGCACGCAATTTAATTGATGATTTTCCAATATTTACGTATTTACCCCATAACAGTATCCGTAAGATATAATGCTATGAAAGTTAGCAAAATATTTTTTTTGCTGTTTTAACATTTTTAACTGTCTTATCTTCCGTAAAGGCCACTGAACTGAGTTTCCTGATTTGAAATAATAATAAAAAATTGTTTATTTTAGAAAATTTTAATTTATTGAAAATTTGTTCCTATTGTTACAATTTAGATCCCTTGAATTCAGCTGTATCCATTTGTAAAAGAAAGGTACGTCTGTATATACAACGACACTGCGCGTTATATTGGGTCTTTTGAATGAAACGAGCCCTATTTGAATATAATCATCCACTAGTAGAGCACTACCGGAATCACCTCTGAAAAAAAAAATCAATTTTAAAAGCTAAAGTAACCGTCTCACACATTTTTCTTTATTGTGATTGTTTCAGGCTATTTTTTGAAATATGTTTGAATAATGATTTATCATTTTAAATGTTTCCTCATTATAAGTAAGCATCTCTCAACCATTACTGTACGTCACAGATTAAAATATCATCCTCACCATCTGGATCTGGCGATCCACCACAGTACGGTTTTCAAATAATTTCTTTCCACGCACCACCATTTTATGGAACGATCTCCCTTTGGCGGTGTACCCGGATCGGTACGATATAAGTACCTTCAAGCGTATTTTCCACTTTTTTAAAGGACAGCAACACCCTCGCTCTGCGAGAGGTCGTGGGCGGCGGTGATTACTTCAAAAAAAATTACACATGTTGCGTTCTCATGATTTTAGATTTTAGTTTATCAATTACATAGTGAATGATGATGTTATGTCGAACTTGTCGCTGACTATGGGCCTCGTATGTCACAAGCGGTACAAAATCGTATGTTGTGCAGATCCCATAAAGAGACTATGTCCAGCAGTAGACATCCATCGGTCGACAAAGAAGAAGAAGATGTCAAACTTGCCCAAATGGCACCAGAGTTATAAGAAGATTATTAGCTACTTTTGGATAGATGATTGCCTATGATGGTTCTTCTCGGTAAAAGGACCTCTCCGAACAACGGTAGTTTGCTTCATACTTTGGCGATTAAAAAGAATAATTTTAATTTAATGATGATGTCGAAATAAGCCTTCTTGCTTTCTGGTGCTATTGTAAACTACTTACTCGGATACATAATATCGATTCTGCACTCGTCCTCCACAAACACTACCGTTTGGGGCGTCGAATAGAATTTTTCTGCACTCGTCCAAGGGCAAGATATCCTGCTTGATATGATGTAAGAATTTTGTGTGTATCTGTTGTATTTCCTGTAAATAAGCTGAATAATTTGGTAGCCTAAATTTATCGTAATATACAATTCCGATAGCTTTATAAAGTACATATTTTCAAATACAAGGGTACAAAGGTTACAGTTCCATCTCACAGCTGAGCCTCTTCTTTCTTTCTTTCTTCTTTTGTTGCAGAGTTCTTAGATTACACATATCTCAGGATTTTCTAGAGATATACAGGATTTTTCACACAATATATATCCTCTCATAGATAAGCATGTGATATATTGTAAATATCAATTAAGTATATGTTTAGAAATAACTCAGATTTCTATATGGGATTGAATCTGCGACCCTCTTATAAGGGTCAATATCACCAATTGCTCATTAAGGCTTTTTTTCCTCGATATGGATATATTAACGCACCAGCACTAAAATAGACAATTCAAAGAACATGTATATTCTACTGGAACAATGTTAATTTTGAAAGATAGCTGCTAAAATGCAGTTGATCTTAGCAGTTATCCACCAGGGGAAATCAACATAATTCATCAATCAATCAGTTCATCAGTTATTAATTAAAAGAAATAGAAACTTACGTCAATCAAACCCCATCCAGCAACAGCAGCTACTTTAAAATCAGGATTTCTCTCCACTATAGAAACCCGTTTCACAGTAACATCTAACTCAAGAGGTTTCCTAAGAAGAGCGAGCCCTATATCGTTCTGCATAGAACATTTATCAAAATTCTCGTGAATAACAAAGTCTTTTATACGTCTCCTTGCTCCCCTGTATTTATTCTCATTGCCTACAAACGCTGTTGCATTTTTACAGTGAGGATATATACAATTTTCGAAGCAATGTGCCGCTGTAAGAAGTATTCTTTGGTTGATAATAGACGAGCCGCATACGAAGTTATTTGTCTTTGTTCTTATGAAAAGAAATGCGGAATGTGCGTTACTTGTTATGGATGATCGATTACCCTGTACTATTTTACCCCCTATTTCAAATTTAGCTATAACTGCACTTAATAATGACATTATAATTGTAATCAGCATAATTTACTGTTTTTTACAATTAATGAAATGAACGTGAACGCTTTGCATTTTCCAATTAAAATGGCGTATGGATTTTAATTACAATTTTTATGTTTTTTTTTTGAGTTTATCTTAAAATACACTACTTATAAGGATCAGAACTAATTTTATAGTTATGGTAATAATTACAACTTCAGCCGTGTGCTGTCCAGTCGAGTAGAATAGATATAGAATAATAGAGTAGAATAATAGACCAACCTCATTTATTACCGAGGTGTCGTAAAATACGACTATGGTAAGTTGACGTCAGGCAGGTGGCCGTAAAATACGTAGCCAGATCATGTGACAAAATGTTTATAACATGTTTCAATAAGGGCAGGAGGATGATGGTACTAATTAGATGTTCTTATAATATTATTGTTCATCAAGTTCAAAGCTGTCGTGAATCTCTTAGTCTCTGTAAGATGTTTTACAAATTTATAATTATTCTTTAAGAACTAAATGCAATTACCATACCATATTTCCCTAAATTAATGTCTCTAGCCCAAAGGTTGCCTAGAAGAAATTGCTAGGTATAAATAATGCATCGTCTTTGAACACTTAGATTTTATTGTTTTCTTTGTATTGTATATTGGAACTATGTGGTGCAATAAAGAATATTTTATTATATTCTACAATACACCTTTAAAACTACACCTTCACATACATACACGGGAAGTTAAATAAAAGCTTTTAATTTATATTTATAACTTGAAATAAAATCATCAACCATACGTTTCAAGTTGTCTGAGATATCAATGCTTTAGAAGGTGCAGTATATTCTTTCACTAGTCGCTACAATCCAGTCATAGTAATAGGTTGTATTGGTGTAACCTACAAGACCTAGGTTGGGCATCTTGAAAGAAACTATTCCAATTTGGATATAGTCATGCACGGTGAGAGCGCTGCCGGAATCACCCCTGTAATAAAAAATATTTGAAATATTCTATGGTCAATACTAGCCGTGTGGTATCCGGCTGAGTAGAATAGACCAACCTTATTTCTTACCGAGGTGTCATAAAAGGCGTCTAAGGTAAGTCAACCCGCCGTGTGGTATCCGGCTGAGTAGAATAGACGAACCTCCGTTCTTACCGAGGTGTAGTAAAAGACGACTAAGGTAAGTTGACCCACTGTGTGGTCTGGTTTAGTAGAATAGACCACCCTCCTTCTTACCGAGGTGTCATAAAAGGCGTCTAAGGTAAGTCAACCCGCCGTGTGGTATCCGGCTGAGTAGAATAGACGAACCTCCGTTCTTACCGAGGTGTAGTAAAAGACGACTAAGGTAAGTTGACCCACTGTGTGGTCTGGTTTAGTAGAATAGACCACCCTCCTTCTTACCGAGGTGTCATAAAAGGCGTCTAAGGTATGTCGACCTGCCGTGTGGTATCCGGCTAAGTAGAATAGACGAACCTCCGTTCTTACCGAGGTGTAGTAAAAGGCGACTAAGGTAAGTTGACCCACTGTGTGGTCTGGTTTAGTAGAATAGACCACCCTCCTTCTTACCGAGGTGTCGTAAAATACGACTAAGGTAAGGTCGTAAAAACGCAGCCAAATCATGTTACAACATGTTTATAACATGTTGTGCTGACCCTACTTAGAGTGGGATAAGGGCAGTAGGATGATGATCTTCAATACAGCTTAAGGGTAACTTAGATTATAATGTTGCCATATACTATAATAAGCGAAGATTCTTACCGGTCAGGATACTCTGTTTCATGTATACCGCCAGCGCAAATAATTCCCGGGGAAGAAATACCATGTGCATAGCACTCACTTGCCGGTGGAAATGATTGTTTTACGTACTTTAAACTTGATGCAGTTTCTCCCTTAGACTATAAAGTAATAATTAAATGAACATGTATAAATAAGAGCTCAATTTTGTTTTTGTTTTTGTTGATAGTTGAGGTTTCATGTAATGTGTACAAAGAATAGATATAAAAAGTATAAATGTACTATTTAAAAGAAAATTTAAAACCTATTCAAATTTTAATATTTATGTTTTCGAATTGTAACGCTCTACACACACTCATGCATTGTAAACATATACACGTGTACGTATATGTATGTACTAATCAAAAAGAAAGAGCTGAATTATTAATACTTGAAATCAATAGACTAGAGAATAACTTTGAACTATTACAAGATTGCTTATTTCCTTCTTCTTAAATATATCCTCCTGCCCTTATCCCACTCTAAGTGGGGTCGATACAACATGTTGATGACATACAACATGTTGGGTCGATACAACATGACCGGCCTCCTGCTTGACGTCAATTTACCTCAGTCGTATTTTACGACACTTCGGTAAGGAAGACGGTGGTCTATTCTACTAAACCAAATACCACACGGTGGGTCAACTTACCTTAATAGTCGCCTTTTACGACACCTCGGTAAGAGATGAGGTTGGTATATTCTACTCAGCTGGATACCACACGGCGGGTCGATTTACCTTAGTCGCCTTTTACGACACCTCGGTAAGAAATGAGGGCGATTGAGAAGAAAGATATTCTATTCAGCCGGATACCACACGGCTGTTCCTTCTTCTTTAATATAAAAATTTAAACAACATATCTTTATAGACTTCGAAACGGCTGAATCCATTTTAATGATATTTTCAGACAATCTTTAGAATGACCCAGCGGATGATCCTGTAAAGTTTGGTGTTAATCTTTAAATGACGCCCGGCTAAGCGGGCTGGACTTACTAGTACTAGTTAATGTAATAGTAATCTAATAGTATCTAATATAGTAATAGTAATAAAACAAAATCCTTAAAAATTGTTTGTCTGTATGTGATTGATTTTCAAAATCAAATAGAATGGATGTGATGATCTATAGATTGTACGGTTTTTACCTAAAGATAATGCAATTTTTAAGGAAGGTTTATGTTAATAGTTACATTACGGTTTTGTGTATATTGAAATAGAAAAAACTTGGTAACACACTGAATTCCACGCGGGCGATGCCGCGAAGCTTACACGGTCTGTGACATTGACTGTTTTATACCACAAAGCTTTTGAGTAACCCATCTTCTACTTTATACTATACTCACATTAATCACGCCCCAACCTGCTACATATCCGTATTTGACATCCCGAAGAAAATGATCTACTAAGGCGATTCGCTGAACATTGTCATTTAATTGAATCGGATCTTCTACATATACAAGTCCTATATCGTTTTGCAAATTCCAATCATCGTATTGACTATGGGTGACGAATTTAGATGCTACTGTAGATGTCATATATTCAGAAGTTTGGTGCCCATATTTTAAAAGGATTGTGAAATCAGGAACATGCGTGCACGGATATAAACAGTGTCCCGCTGTTAAAACTATACGATCTGTTAATATTGAACCACTGCAAAGGTAAGGATCGGTACAGTCCACAATCATGAGCACTGAATGCGGATATTGTTTTATATTTGCATAAGCGCCACCGACTATATAAGGTTCCATTTCACTAGACACTAAAATCCTAACTAAAAGTACAAATTGAATAAATATTATAACCATATTTATATAATGAAACGTCTATTATTTTAAGTTTCCATTGTCTTTCAAGACGGACATATTAAAGTGGAGAAAACGTAAAATATAGGACATTACCCCGTTGTCGCTAAATGTTAATGCTGGCCGCTGAATATAATTAGCTTTTTTACGAGAAGGTAAAAATTACTTCGACTTTATGACCGTTTGGATTTGATTTAATGTTTTATGATTTCATTTAGATATTTCTTCGGTTTAATAATTACCATGTCTCCGTCTATTTTATAATTACGTACTAATATTTATGAAAGAATTTAAATTATGCTATTATGTTGTATAATAAGTAAGAATTTATATAGAAATGTTGATCAGTTAAACTTGAAAATTTTGATATAATTCATAGTACAACAAACATTTTTTTTGGGTTATTGTAAATCGTTCAATTCAAATTTAATTTATTATTTAGTTTGAAAAATAATCCTAAAGAAATCCCAATTTCTCTTAAGAAATTTGCAATATTTGTAACCCATTAATTTGCATTTATTAACTGCCATCCTCTTCAATATTGAAATAATTTAGATTTCTTAGAAATTACTCCCCTTTTTAATTATCATTTGTCATAATAACGATTGGTCTGTGCCTTACAACGATCGGCTTCTTTTTTTAATATATCGTATTCGAAGTATAACTGAAGAAATTTCATGAGATTATTTTTAAATATTTTAAGCACTATTTTAATGCTATAGAAAATGATAATTCCTTTATTGTATAACTAGCTTTTATCCGCAACTTCATTTGCGTGGATTGTTGTCGAGTGATATTTTATAATAGATGGCGCTCTGCAATGTTATCCTATTGCTATAGAATTAACAGGATTTCTATAGCCTATATGTTATTCGGGTGTATAAGGAATAATTGTGCCAAATTTCATCGGTATTCGTTCAGCGGATTTGCCGTTAAAGAGTAACAAATATACATCCATACTCACAAACTTATGTATTAATAATATCAGTTTTATTGTATACTAGTAATATCCTGCGGTTTCACCCGTATAATTTTTAATTTTTTACACTTTATTAGATTTTTATAAGGGATCCCTATTTTTAAAAAAGAAGGTAATACAGCTTATGTTGCTCAGTAAAGATGCATCTTTCTAAGGGTGAAATCATTATCTTCGTGCCCTTATCCCACTTTAAGTGGGGTCGACACAACATGTTATAAACATGCTATCACATGATTTGGCTGCGTTTTTACGACCGGCCGCCTGCCGGACATCAACTTACCTCAATCGTATTTTGCGACACCTCGGTAAGAAAGAGGGTGGTCTATTCTACTAAACCGGATACCACACGGTGGGTCAACTTACCTTAGTCGCCTTTTACGACACCTCGGTAAGAAATGAGGTTGGTCTATTCTACTCAGCCGGATACCACACGGCGGGTCGACTTACCTTAGTCGCCTTTTACGACACCTCGGTAAGAAATGAGGATGGTACTATTCTATACAGCCGGATACCACACGGCGTATCTTTCTAAAGGTGAAAGAATTTTTAAAATCGGTCCAATAGTTTTTGTGTGAAAACATTCCAAACATACATACAAATTTTTCTTCTTTATAATATTGGTATAGAAAGATTACTTTCTTGAATAAGACATTATCTAGTTTAATGAGATTTACAACAAAGCCTTTTAACTTCAATCACAAGTTTATTAGAGTAAGTTGCTTCCTACGAAGTAATTCATTATTTCTGAACATGAAAGTAATAAATATACCAATTAAACCCAGTGTTTTAAACAACTGACTATAAATTTTACACCTAAGGAAATAAGTTTTGCGGTAATGGATAATTGACTTATGTAAAACTTAAAGCTACAGAATATATAAGTAACAATTCGATCCGCTATGGATAGGATTGTCTCGCTGACGGCGAGAAAAAAAATGTCCTGTGTTGACAAACAAACCAAAGGAAACAGGATCTTGTGGGCCCATTTTCTATATTAAGATATAGCTTTTTTTAAGCCATTCCTTATATATATAATATTATATAAAAAGCGCTATATTTGCTTCAAAATATTTAAAAAAATTAGCGAAATTTTGTAATATGAACATTAAGAAATCTTTAATAATGTGTGTACCACAAATAATCGATAACAAAAATCGATTAAAGCAAACGAAGAGCTAAAAATACAACAAATATCGCGTTGTTTACATAACTGTTTCAATATAAATAATTATTTGATAATAATATAAAACAATCTTGGACAGTTTATATGTTTTATTGATAAATGTTTTTAATTATAAACAAATTAAAGTGAAAATTGATTCATGTTCAAAAATCGATTAATTGTTTGTTGATCACTAATGTGTTTACGCTTATCTTGTCTATGCTAAAAAATATGTCATACTTAAAAAATCTGCTGTTAACATATAAAAATCTGTTGTAACATATAAAAAGTTCATAACCTCATTTTTAAATCTTTTATAACTATGCAATAAGATTGACAAAATCAGCCAAATTTTGAGTAATGGTTAACTTATAAAAAGGCTATTAATTTTTCTACTATTAAAGCCCTATTTTCAACTTTTTATATTTTGGATCCAAAATTGTATGAAAGTGTATGAATTTCCTTTTTTAACTTACCTTCTTTGGGACGCGGCGGCCATTTATTTTATCATTGGTATAGTGTATGCGGGTTGAGACGTATGTAAGGTACTTTGTACATTTATATACAAGACACATACATGTAATACATACGTGAATATAGTCACACTAACTCACACTAGTACAAAGGTACATACACGGTCTCAGGATGCACCACGACAGTAACACGAGAGCCGTTGGTGAGAGCGGTCGTAAAGTGACATGTTGTTAGTGCGTATTTGAGCCTGTGCTATATTCATACAACATTAGTTTATAAACACTACAATTGGTCTCTGTTATTATTACTATTTTTATTTCCCTTCGTATAAAGGACTATTACTATCGTACATAAGTCTCTCTATGAGATATGACACAATCTTATACCGCTAAGTCCAAATAAGTTATCACCATTAAACCATAAGAATATGCTTAAGTGTAAGACACAACTAAAGATATCATCATCTTCCTGCCCTTATCCCACTCTAAGTGGGGTCGGCACAACATGTTATAAACATGCTGTCACACGATTTGGCTGCGTTTTTACAACCGGCCGCCTTCCTGACGTCAACTTACCTCTGTCGTATTTTACGATACCTCAATAAGAAAGAGGGTAGTCTATTCTACTAAACCAGATACCACACGGTGAGTCAACTTACATTTGTCGCCTTTTACGACACCTCGGTATGAAATGAGGTTGATCTATTCTATTCAGCCGGATACCACACGGCGGACACAACTAAAGATAATAACCAGTGAAAAATTTCACAACTTAGCATTGAAATATTCAGGATTAAGATTGTATTACGCAATCAACTCCCTGAACCAGTCCTGAGTCATGTTTTTAGTACACCATTCCATATTGTATACCGTTAGGTTACATATTTTACACGAACAGTAATGATTTCAACAAAATGCTTTATTTTCTATTCACAATGGACGTGATCCGGTGGATGCACTCAATTTGCGAAAGTACCATTTGCTCTGAACTCGTTTGAAGCATTTTTTATGTTTATTTATATAGTTGCTACATATAAAACTTACGTATAGTAAAAATAGACACAAAAAATAATTTAACATGTACAACTTATGAAGGTATGCACGGCATACACAAAATAATTATTAAACAATTTACAAATTACATAAAAATATAAGCAAATGACGTTAATAGGTAAAAAAAAACAATAATATTTTCTGTAAACGAAACAAATAAAGAAAAAAAAATTAATTTAATTTTAACATGATATCAATTGCATCTAATTAATTCAATCATCAATTGCGCTCTTGTTATGTAATATAGTGTATATATAATATTTGTGCTGAAATATAACAACTAGCGACTAGATTTAAGACGGTAAATCTAAATAATAAATAAATAATGATAACTAGCAAGGCAAACAGGTCACGAGTGAATTGATCATTTGTATAAAAGTAGTAATAAAATTATTTTGCTATTATCTGCGATGAAGTAAAATAGAAAATATATATAATGCTAAATTTAGAGTGGAAAATCCGTTTTCATACCTGTTACATGCAGGATTCGTAAAAACACATGCACAAACCTCCACCACCGCCACCACAATACACAAGCACTATCACAAACTCAACAATCGTTTCGCCGCGCTATCGAATCATCATAAGGTGATAGACTCCACGACCAAAATCGCAAAGCGATTTTATATTTTCTATTTTATTTCATCTCGGATTATAGCAAAATAATTTTATTACTACTTTTGTATTATGGGTCTCCGCAAAGTAATGCCTAATTCTATAAATGGTCATTTGTAATCTATGCTCTTTAATAAATATTTTTATCAAATACTTGTAAAAAGAAGGTTATGAATAACAAAATTTGAAACGCTCGTTATATTTCTACATACATTAAAAAATTAATGAATGTGATAACGAATATGAGCCTTGAATTATTCACGAATCTTGTAAAAACTGAGTATGTTTCTGGTTATACGAATTACCACAAATTTTAAAAATATTTGGAATTATGTATTTGGTGTAAAGCTTTCTCTAAATCTCTAATGAGAAATGAAAAAACATCCTACATTAATTCTATTATATAATATATACGAAGGTCTCTCTTTGTTACACTTTCCGCTGGAGTAAGTATTATAATTAAAATATAAACAACCGGGTCACATCGCGATAATCACGTTACCTTTGTATAAGGTTCGACGTTTCGGCAGAGTTGCATCCACCAGTCAGTTCGTGACCACGGTGGATGCAACTCTGCCGAAACGTCGAACCTTATACAAAGGTAACGTGATTATCGCGATGTGACCCGGTTGTTTATATTTTAATTAGTATGAATCGCGAAAGTTTAAAATCTAAGTATTATAATATTGATAAAGTTTGGAAAACTGATGCTTATATAAATTTAAACATCGTAGATTACTGGGGGTATCTTAACATTTAACTTAACGCGAAATCTACTCTAACGAATAAAAACCAATATTTGTAAAGCTAGAAATATATGATGATGAGCATAAAGTTCCGGTTTTCAATAATAAAAATTTGAAAGGCCTTTATTTCTTTCTGAACAGCATAGAGCTTTGTTTAGCTAGTAGACATCTTTGTCAGTCAGTTAGTGTGTTTTACATTGATCAACTCTATTTAAATAATTTATAGAAATAGGCGTTACTTAGCTGAGTTCCATAATATATATATTTTACTTACACATACGGTCGTCTGTCCCAAAAGTAAGTTAACTGAATACTTGTGTTATGGGTGGCAGACATCTGGTAAATATATACTTATATAATTTTAAATACATACTTAAATACATATATACACCCAGGCCCGAAGAAACAACAAATTTTTGTCAGAAAATGTTGGCCCTCTGTGGGAATCTAACCCACGACCCGCGGAACCGAAGGCAGGGTCACTAGCAACTGCGCCTATGAGCCAGTCTAAGTCCAGTATAAAACGAATGTAATGAAAATATTACTTTACCAATCTTTCAATCCATGATTAATAAAAATTATTTTATTTTATCGCTCTCAAATTCTATATAACATTAAAAAAATATATCCAAATCATACAGCCATTATATAACATTTACAAATTAAAGAGATCATACAGCCAGTAATTACTAACTCTTTTTAATTTTAGCAGAAATTATTTCATAAGAACCCGTGATCGAGAATCGAGTGAGTTGCTACAATGGTACGGTTCTGAAGCACGAAGAAAAAGTACTGCAAATGGTGGTACCGTTAGATAGAAGCGCAAATAACTGTCCCGTTCCGGTTCCGGTGCAGCGGTAAGCGGAGATTGACAATGAAATATTCTAGAAACAGTAAGAATATAACATTACGTATAAAACGGTAGATGTATGCATTATTTTACCTACAGTTAGTAATATTACAGCTTTAAAAGTTTAGTACCTGGATGATCGAGCAGCTAGGTAATTTTTTTAAAAATGCAATAAAAAAAATGTCAAAAAAAGCGCCGGATGACATGTGGGAATCGATCCCAGGTTTAGAACTTTTATGGTTCGCGCGTTACCATTAGGCTGCCACAGCTTTGCATTTGACAGCTCAAATTATGAGTTGCTATCTATTCCTATTTTCGTTATGTTTTTTTACGTACGCTTATGTTTTTTCTGTGCCCAAAAAAGGGATAAAACGAGATTTAAAAAAAACATGGTGATTTTGGAAAATCGTTGGAGCCGTTTCCGAGATTCATATAATATATTTATATACATATATACTTACAAGATTACCTCATTTAAATATTAAAGATAAATATCAAAGATTTAGAACATTAAATTAGTTATTTAGTTATTAGAATTAAATTAAATAGTTGTTAGAATTAGATTACCGCGGTATGGTATCCGGCTGAATAGAATAGTACCACCTTCATTTCTTACCGAGGTGTCTTAAAAGGCGACTAAGGTAAGTCGACCCGCCGTGTGATATCCGGTTAAATAGAATAGACCACCCTCATTTCTTACCGAGGTGTGGTAAAATACGATTGAGGTAACTTGACGTTAGGCAGATGGCCGGTCGTAATACATGTAGCCAGAACATGTGACAACATGTATATAACATCTTGTGCCGACCCCATTTAGAGTGGTATATGGGCAAAAGGATAATGTAATATATTACATGATGAATTCGAAAAATTGAAAAATATTTTGAAAATCAGCGAAATTGTAAATGTAAAAAAATTAAAAACTATTTATTAAAGGGAGGCTGATCCGAAAAGCCTACTATAGTGTTGAGGATTACATAGTGGATATAGATTGTGTGTCCCTGAAATAAAAAGGCGAATCGGGATGGCAAAAGATGCTATGACCCGTCTAAACAACATCTGGAAGAAAAGAGGAATTGGTAACAAAACCAAGATCAGATTGATACGTGCACTGGTATTCTCTATCTTCCTGTATGGAGTGGAGACGTGGACAATCCTAACCCGGGAAAGGCAAAGTATTGATGCCTTTGAGATGTGGTGCTGGCGACGTATGCTGAGGATACCTTGGACTGCGAAACGCACCAATGGAGCGACCCTGACCCAGCTCCGAATAAAAACTCGTTTACCCATCATATGCCGACAACGCATCCTATCATATTTCGGGCACACGGTACGCAGAAACGACGAAAGTATGGAGAAACTTTTAGTGGTCAGGAACACGGAAGGAAAAAGATGACGCGGTCGTTCTCCAACTAGATTGACTGACCAAATAAGAACCTCATCGTCCTCCAAATTTCACACTATCGTAAGAGAGCTAATGGATCGAAACAGATGGAGGCACATCATCAACGCCAGACACAACCCTGATTCTGACCACGATCCTCAGACATGAGGGACCGACATGAGAGAGAGATAGCTACCACGACCTTCCGGAAGATAATAATGGCAGAATGTAAATATGTAGTTATAAGAATAATGTATAGAAAAGAGCTGGTATCCACACGGTAACATACTACTATAATCCCCTTTATTGATACAATCTATTACATGGTCTAACCTCAAAGATATAACGGATTATTATAACCATTAACAGACTAGATGAAAGGGTAATCATAATTGCGTATCTCGGAGCATCCTCACAAATTCTCGTGTTCGTCTAGATATCTCCAAACAGGATAAACGGTATATAATGGCCGCCCACCGAATAAATATAGAGGGTCTATTTTTGATGTGCTACAGTAACTCGTTTCCTCGTTCAGGCTGTGTTTTGTATGATGAAAACATACGGGGAACCATTTGATCATAACACGCAACGTGTACTTGTCTCAACATGACATTTACTTTTCAAAATGATTTTAACTTTTTTTTTTATTTTAATAAAACTTGGTGTCTTAAATTTTTGTGTCTTTAAACTAATAATTTTTGTCTTCCTTATCAAACTTCTTTAACTTAATTCACTTTTTCCAACTTTCCATAAAATTGAACTGAAAGAAAGATAATCATTTCGATGATGATGAGATAAACATATAGTACTATCAAAATAATGAAACTTTTTATATTGGACTTAGCAACACTTCAAATTAATAATATTACCTCATTATTATAACCATCATTAAAATATTTGTTAACAATAACGATTTTAATATAACAATGACGTGTTTAATATTGTTAGTCTTGTGAAAAAGAATACCATAGTCAGTGTAAAACCGTAAAGCAAATCTCGTTTGTATGTTTCTTATTTTGAAGCAGTCAATTTCAAACAGTATTAAAATTATATAAGGCAAAAACTAACGGATAAACTAAAGGATATTAACGTTGTTTGAACGCTCTTTATCAAATCCCGTGTGTTTCCTATAAAACGGCCGGGGCGTTTCACTATGATGATTTGTGCCCGCACCTACCTCCTGCTTTCTACCTAGTAGTTGTTCCTACATGGATCGCTAATATAGGATTTGTTTACGTATTAAACAACCGGGTGAAAGTATACAAAGATCAGTCTACTATTATTTCAAGTTTAGTATTTTTAGTTAAGGTAAGTGTTTCCTGTCAAGTGTAAATTATAAAAAGCTCTAAGAAATAAAGGCTATAGAGCGAGCTATGCTTGGAGTATCTCTTCGCGATCAAATCATTAATAATGAGACCCTTAGAAGAACCAAAGTTACTGACATAGCTCATTGTGTCGCGAAGCTTGTGTGGCAATCAATGGGCGGGGCACGTAGTACGTAGAGACTATAGGCATTGGGGTGCTAAGGTGCTCTCTACGCGATCAAATCATTAAGGAGTTCGTAAAAAACCAAAATGACGACATAGCTCATCATGTCGCGAAGCTTAAGCGGCAATGGGCAGGGTACGAAGTATATAGTAACGATGGGCATTGGGGTCTTAAGGTATGGCGATCTCGCACTGAAAAACGTTAAACGTATTATTAGACCCCTTACGAGGTGGACCTACGACCTCAAAAAGGTCGTGGAGAACCCTGGATCCAAGCGGGATAAGAGCGTATAGTGTGGTGATTCCTTAATGACGCCTGTATCCAGCAGAGAACGTCCATCAGTTGCTTCTTCAACTAAAAGATACATCTTGTATTCCAAGTTTCTTAACAAGATATAAACAATAATTTATAGACTTACATTACTTTGAGGAGGTCCATAATACTAAAGTCATAATAAAATTATTTGCTTTATAATCCGTGATTAGAGAAAATTTATAAGATGCTTAAAGTAGTTCCTTATTTTATTAGCTAAAACACTATCCGTGTTCTTTGTGCGTGAAGGACTCAAAATTCGTAAGCACTATAAACTACCATCACACTAAACTATTAGCATATATTCACTATCAAAACCTTAATAGTTTCGACCCGCAACCGAAGCATCATCAGGAGATAGACCGAAGCATCATCCACGACAAAAGTATCGATTGTGGTAGCGAATGTTCCAATAAAAAATATAGGTAAGAATGAAGGTATTCCATGCTTAGCAATGTACAGAGTAGCGCATTTATTACGTATGTGCCCACGACGCGGCCGCTCGACCTGACGGTGACATTTACATAGCGCACGAGACACGCAGGCGCCCGACGCTGGCAGATTTATTGGTGTACCGGCCCAATGAATGGTAAAGCCGTCTATAGACGTTATGTATCGTATGCTGAGATAAAAAATAAGTTAGATGCAGTGTACCGAATTAAATAATGAAGCATTTTTTTTGCTACTTAGAAAAAAAACGGTTTGGGAATGTAAAGACCGTTTTTGAAACGATAATTACCGATTATTTGATATCCCTTGTGTTAGCACTGACCGAATTAGAGTAAAAAATTACATTCTTTAAGGTAAGGTAAGGTTCTTTCTTTAAGGGAAGGTTTTAGTGGGTTAAGAGAGAGGTGTTTGTTGAGAGTGAGTAGAGGTTAGGAGAGTGTAGGTGTGGACTGTGAATAGAAATATATTATTCATAGTTTATAAAATATTAAGTCGTGT
The DNA here is from genome assembly GCA_029227775.1 of Morpho helenor. Lineage (NCBI taxonomy): Eukaryota > Metazoa > Arthropoda > Insecta > Lepidoptera > Nymphalidae > Morpho > Morpho helenor. The sequence continues at coordinate 15,485,482 of JARGCU010000025.1, forward strand.
GGGACCACCCTCATTTCTTTCCGAGGTATCGTAAAAGGCGACTAAGGTATGTCAACCCGCCGTGTGATATCTGGTTGAGTAAAATAGACCATTCTCTTTCCTACCGAGGTGTCGTAAAATTATGCCTTATACATTCATTATTAACATATTAATATATAGGCTATAGAAATTTTGTTAATTCTACAGGAATAGGATGACATTAAAAGCGCTATCTATTATCGACCTCTCAGACTACAACGAAGTCCACGCGAACGAAGTCACGGGTAAAATCTAGTTATTCAGTTTCTCAAATATTGTATATCCTCGACTATTCGAGGTTAATTTATATTAACGTATGGAATATAATAAAAATCTGTAGATATTTGAATAAGCTCACTTGTCATCCTCCTGTCCCACTCTAATCCCACTCTAAGTAGGGTCGGCACAACGTTTTATAAGCATGCATGATTAGCTGCGTCTTTACAACCGGTCGCCTGCCTGATATCAACATACCACAGTCGTATTTTATACACCTCGGTAAGCCAGAGGATGGTCTATTCTACTCAGCCAGATACCACACGGCGGGTTGACTTACCTGAGTCGCCTTTTACGACACCTCGCTAAGAAATGAGGGTGGTCTATTCTACTCAGCTGGTAGCACGGCTATGCAATAAGCAATGAGCTCACTATGAACAATATAAATATTGGAGTATCACAATGATATTAGTAAATTTACATTGCTCATTTAAATTATGACCTGTAATTAAAAATGCATCACTCGGTTTTTTGAAAATGCTCCATCTTTCTTTAATTTCTTGATCTTAGATAGTATGCTGTATAATAAGTAGCCTGTTCGGCTATGACCAGGCTCTTTGTGACATTCACATACCGCGAGAGACTTGTAGGCGCCGGTCGCCGACAGATCTTGAATTTATTGCTGCACACCTAGGATTGTATATAAAACTGTCTATAATGCAATTTTATAAGTGGCTCGACTCGTTTTATACACATTGAATCAGATTGGCGGTATATCATGAAACAGAACTAACATTCTTGGTACCATTCCTTTTGGATTTATGAACCTTTTGAGTAAATTAAGATAAAATATATAAGTAAAAATTGTAATCTTTAGTAATATTATGAATGCAGAAGTCTGCCTGTTACATTTTCACGATAAATCAATTACATAAATTAATAACGAATTTTACACAAATATTTCTTATACACCAGAATAACACATAGACTATAGAAAACCTGTCAATTCAACAGGATTAGAATGACATTGAAAATGCCAATAGGAAATCGCAAAGCATTTTGCGATTTTCTATTGGCATCATTGGCAAAAGATTGTTGAGTTTGTGATAGTTTTTACATTTAGTTGGTACATGTAGCATTATATATAGTTTCTATTTACTTAATCGCAGATTAAAGCAAAATAGTTTCGCTATTACGTTTGTCTTCTATTTAAGGTAACAGTTACATACATAACTAGCCTGGACAAGACAAGACTGGACCAAGTATGGACATATGAATCCATAGGTACGATGCAACAACTGATATAACTTGTAATCACAATTTGGCAATACTATCCTCATCAATCAATTTGTCACTTACTTGTCACAAAATACTGTGGTTACCAAAAATTTGTAGTTATTTTAATTGAACAAATTTCAGTGTTATACATCCGCTATTTAATTATCGGAGTATGTCTGTAATTCTGCCGAGATACTTATGAACGGTGCGTGTGTTAAATTATTTATTAATTGGTCCAACAAGTCACAAGACAAGTCGTTGAACTTCTTAGTTATTTCCGTGTTCTTTACCGATGATAAATAAAATTCAAAAGACTATTTAAAAATATGAACTGTTTTTTAACTTTGTATGATTATACTACTCATTTTTTTTTAACTACGTGAAGGTGGAATCTTGCAAGTTATATTTCTATTATTATATACATATATATATATATTCTTGGTGTCCGATTGAGGTGAAATTTTAGGTACTGATCCATTCCCGATGACAATCCATGTTTATGGAAGCATGACCCAATGCTGCTGCCATGATTGGCCCATTTTTCTCTCCCGAAATCCCCTACATGCTGAATTTCAGGAAAATCGTTGGAGCCGTTTCCGAGATTCATAAAATATATTTTTTTGAATTTAAACTATCGTGAGTGGAATTCATAATTAATGTATAGAAACCGGCTATACTCACGTGTTATTTTATCGGATGAGCCCGACTAGTTGCAAGCCCATACGGGGCTCTTATTCATGAGCTCTTTACGCGGCGTTATCGCGGCGGGAACTGATAAAATATATTTATATATATACATACAAGATTAACCGCCGTGTGGTATCCGGCAGAGTAGAATAGACCAACCTCTTTTCTTACCGAGGTGTCGTAAAAGGCGACTAAGGTAAGTTTTCCCACCGTGTGGTATCCGGTTTAGTAGAATAGACCACCCTATTTTTTACCGAAGTGTCGAAAATATGACAAAGGTAACTTGATGTTAGGCAGGCGGCCGGTCGTAAAATACGTAGCCAAATCATGTTGTGCCGACCCCACTTAGAGTGGGATAAGGACAGGAGGATGATATACATACAAGATTAACTCATTTAAATATTAAAGATATAATACCTATAATTATAATGAAAGCAGTTTTTTACTATATTTAATGTATTATATTATGTTTTTTTATAAAGTGTTAATACATTTTTTGTAATCGTCTAACAAAAAAAGTAATGAATAATTAAGCCTATACGCGCTAGCTTAATTAATTTTAATTCTTATAATATGCATCTGCTCATCTAATTACGTCGTAAAATAATTGAGAGGACTACAATTGTCACAACTGATTCATGTCAGGTACTTTAAAGCAACGTGACTATTTAACATTTGCACTATAGGTTGTTATACAATATAGTTAGTGTATATCATCATTCCCCGGCCCTTTTCCCACTTTAAGTGTGGTTGACACAATATTTTATATACAGTACCTGGTTGACCCAGCCTTGCTCGGTAATTTTTTACAAAATAAAAAAAAGAAAATTCAAAAAAAAGAAAAAAAATAGGTGAGCTCGATCCTATGTATTTTGATTTCTTGAGACCGCCCGTTCCCCGAATAAGCTACGCTGACGTTTTATATTAAGTTTAAATGTTAATATTTTTTTTATGCCCAAAAGCAGGGATAAAACGATTTTTTTAATATAAGACCTAGCTATATCGATTTTTCTCCCGCAAAACCCCCTACCTGCTAAATTTCAGAAAATTTGTTGGATATGATACCACATGGCATAATAACCGTAAAACCGTGTGGTATCAATTATACACAAACTATTTTTGTTTATTGAGATACACTAACTATATTTAGTTAATGTATAATTGATGGTATTTTAAGACAAAAATAACATGAACGAAGACGCGGGTATCACAAGTACCAATAAAAATAACGACGGAAAAATACATGTCAAAGATAGCATAAGAGACGCACATTTCACAAGAAAGTATACCACCTGCCCGCGCCACGCTCTACCGAGCACGTGTTCTGAACCCTCGTGCCTAAAAATAAACCGTTAAAATATTCTCAATTCGAATATTTAATTTATATTCTTAGTTATTTTTTGATTGTTTCTTCAGGTGACAAGAGGGCCTAGCTCTTTTTTCGCTCAAAGAATAAGAATATCGAATAAGCTGATACTTATTCGATATTCGCGGAAACGCTTTATTCTTGGGACTATTCCACGTGGGCTCGATTTGTATAGTCCTAGCGTGTAAGTAATTTAAGAAATATATAACCACCAAGATAGACCACCCTCATTTCTTACCGAGGTGACGTTAAAGGTGACCAAGATAAATTGACGTCATGCAGGCCGGTCGTAAAATACGTAGCCAAATCATGTTACATGTTTAAAACATGTTGTGCCGACCCCACTTTGAGTGGGATAGAGGCAGTAGCATGATAATTTATAAATAAATGAAAAAATGTAATAAAATAAATTATAAATATTTAAGTATCCGAATTTTTTTTTAATTATTTTTAAATCCGACAATACTGGATGGTTATCAAAACAATATTCTAAGAAAAGCAAAATTTTTTCAAACCTGTCATTTGAGACAGCGTGATTGATCTAAGTCTTAATCCTTCTGATCGAAGAAAAAATGAGGCCTTATTGTAATATAATAGTAGACTTCCTTCATTTATTTATTTATGTAACATAAAAGTAGAGCTGTGGTAGCCCAGCGGTAACACCGTGCGTCTCTTTCGAGGAGGTCACGGGTTCAAACCCGGGCAGACACCAATGAGTTTTTCTGTTAAATCTTATGTGTCTAATTGATAAGTGCAATTTATCACACGCTTTTCGGTGAAGGAAAACATGTGAGGAAACCTGCATATGTCTAGATAATTCTGGAGATAAGTGTAATCTACTAATCCGCATTGGAGCAGCGTGGTAGGTCTTAGCTCCAAACCTTCTCTCCCTAACGGAGAGTAGAGGCCTATTCTCAGCAGTGGGATAGTAACAGGCCGTTACCATACCACCATTTGGAATGCTCATTAAATTTTAATAACCACATAATATCTTACCACTTTGCACAGAGTATCTAAATGATACAATCATACTTAAACTCGTCTAGCTTTCTGCCTTTTATAATTTATCCACAGTGTTGCAATAAATAACGCGATGTTATCTGTACACCGCGTCCCAGCCTTTAGCTTTCGACCTGATCTATGTTTTGTTTATGCACTTAAAGCCTTAATAAAAAAAAAAGTATTGTCTATTTCACACTTTACATTGGAAGCATTTTGATAATATAATATAATATCAAAATGCTTATATATAAAAAATGTACAAATTAATATTATGCACAAAGACCCGAGGGGTAACAGAGATCCTAATAACATTAGAGAATTCGATAGAAATAAATTAAATAAAAGGATTCATCAATAAATCAGTCAGGAATAAATCAGTCAAGTCAACAAACAACACGAGAATAATTACTATCAAATAATACTCGAATTATATAGTATAAAGCTTGTTCTTCTAATTTTATAATTGTAGGATATTTAGATATAGGAATTAATGGCGTTATAAAAGACTTAAATGGGAAATTTAAAAACGGGTGTTTTTAAATTTCAAGTCTTAAAAAGCAAATTGCTAACATATGCTTTTTATACCACAGTGTGGCATGCAGCTTAGAATAGACCACCTTCATTTCTTACCGAGGCTTCCTAAAAGACTACTAAGGTAAGTTGACCCACCGTGTGGTATCTGGCTGAGAAGAATAGACCACCCTCATTTCTTACCGAGGTGTCGTAATGAGAGACTAAGTAAGTTGACGTCAGCAGTTGATGATGCCTTTTTCCCATTAAAATGGATCAAGGCCAATTGACAATAGATGATTTCAGATTGTCTACGCATAACTTAGAAATTCTCTGGATAGAAATATAAAAAATATTTAAAATTAGAATCCTATTAAGTATCTTAAAAATTATATCATCAGAAAAACTTCATCTATATCTCTAGTCTATTATCTATATTTATATTCGAACTCATCAAGCGGCTGTAAAATTAAAAATTATTAACTAAATAATTCTCCATAATTGCTTAGTTCCACGATTCATTCATTAAAAACTAAGATATGCCGAGGCAAGTGAGATCATAATGGTTCCTCGCAAGGTGGCTGACCGGAGCACGGAGCGGAACCGAGGGCGCCATGCTCCGCTGCGCATGGGGATAATGACATTGCCAATCATATCTCACTCGCCACAATCTTGGTTGTTACGTCTCCTCCATACACCTTGACTCTAGTATTTAAAATTACAGAGAAGAAAGAAATGGCTGTACTTAAGTAAATTATTCATCGTCGTCCAAAATACCTCAATGCCTGAAGACCAAGGTCTAAGAACAGTGCGTGTTGCCAGTGATGACTTACGGATCATAAACGTGGTCGCTGACTATGGGCCTTATAAGTAAGGCTCAGAGTTATTCAGCGGGCGATGTAGCGAGTTATGGTGTATCTCTACGCGATTAAATCAGGGATGAGGAGATCAGTAGAAGAACCAGAGTTACTGATACAGCTCATTGTATGACGAATCTGGAGTGGCAATGGGCACGTAGTACGTAGAACCGTTGGGCGTTGGGGTCCTAAGGTGCTGGAATGGCGACCTTGGACGGGAAAGCGCAGCGTCGGTAGATCCCCAACGAGGTGGACTGACGACTTCAAAAAGGTCGCGGGGAACCGCTGGTTCCAAGCGGCACAAAATCGTGGGTTCTGGAGATCCCTTAAGGAGACCTATGTGCAGCTGTGGACGTCCATCGGTTGAGAAAGAAGAGAAGAAGAAGTGAATTATTTAATTAGAAGAAGAAGTAAATTATATAAACGTAGACTGTTGGTAAAGATACATTGATGGCATAGAAGAAATTAGGAATGGTTGTCGTTGAATAAATTTTTAGTAAACCTAAACTGGAAGTATGGGTAGCGTTGATGGCACGGAAGAAATAGAAAATACTTGTATTTCAGTAAATTTTTAGTAAAGCTTCTCTAGAAGTAAAGAAGAAATGAGAAATGCCTGTAGTTGTGTAAAATTATTAGTAAACGTACACTTTTGATAAAAATCCTATTTATGGCAAAGAAAAAATAAGAAATGCTTGTAGTTTATTAATTTTTTTATAAAACTTACAATGAATGTACATTATAACCATCAAATATATCAAACTCATGTGTTCGCAAACAGTAAATCAAAGTGGAAAAGTACAAAGCAGTTGTAATAAAGTTTAGCAAGAGTTATGGCCTCCAACTTTAATTGGTGGTTTGCACAAATCCCTAAAATTGGAGCCTTAGAGAAAGCTAAGCCGACTTTACCATGGTAATTTTCTGTAAACTGTTCTTTGAAATATCACTTGAGTATAAAGATTATTAAAGTAAACTCAAAATTGTCTACCTATGGCTTAAACTTACAATTTTTTGGCAAGAACTACGTACTCTAACCGTTTGGGGATCACAACTTAGAAGTGTGTTGGGTAGCACATTCAAAGGCAATGCCAAAATGTTTTGAGAATAACTAGCTAGAGTTAACTTTTCTCTTTTCGCGCACAAACCAGTATAAAACCCGGACCTTAATTACAAAGAAGACTAACTTCGTGAGAAATTCTGGATATATTTTGGAATTCTTGGGATATGTGTAATCTTTAATTGGATTATCTTACTTTTCACTAACAAGAAAATTCAATACATAATGAGTATTTCAGATGTCGTTAACGACAGCTACGTATTATTGTCTAATGTATTATTCGCATGAGACATATCGCGATCAAGCAACTTTCAAAGCGAAGTAATAGCACAAGATGAAGTCAACATCCTAATCGTTTGATATCATATACAGAAATAACAATGCACTCATAATATCCAACGTTTATAGTATCATTTTATAGTATGAAGGTGATGAAATAATTTAAACGTTGTCTTAGCTATTGTGGTTATTCAAAAAATGCTAAATCGAACAGAGTCGATTGCCATATTTCATCACTATATAGTTATAGTTCTATATAATATAGTTCAGCTAATCATCATTCTCCTGCCCTTATTTCACTATAAGGAGGGTCAGCACACGATACCTCGGTAAGAAATGAGGGTGATCTATTCTACTCAGCCCACTACCACGCGGCGGCTGTATAACTAATACATTTAAATAGTTCTAATAATAAATAACATATTTTATGTCATTGACTGTAAAAATATTTAAAATGTGACGCCTAAGGCGAATATTGTTGCTTGCGAATATGAATTTATTTGTAATACTCGAATTCTAAAAAATAAGATTAGACATTTAAGAATATTGTCAAGAAATAAATATATTTTTGTCAACTATACGACAAAGATGTAAGTATAAAAAAACCCGCAATTTTTACAAAGCACTTAATCAACCCAGAACCTTTGGGGTCCATAACAACACTACACGGAGGAAGGGACAAAAAGGCGATTAATGATTTCATGGAAATTCACACACAGCTGATAATTTTAAGACAAGACAGACAGACAGTCATACTACCAGAGCTCTATTGTACATCACCTTAAGCCATACATTGGTCTTGTTGAGAGCTTCTGCAGATATCGCACCCTTGACGAAGCTTCTGCACTCATTCATCCTGTCTGGCGACTCTGTATTAAATTCACAGTTTCGAAAAAAATTAACGGAAATTTTTAAGTGCTTCTAAATATATAAAAGCTTGCAGCCAAGGTTACTAACTTGAAAGTTATTACAAAACTGGTTTACAATTTTATTGGGTAGTTATATTTAAATTCTGGGAAGCGCCGAGGCGTCCCAAAGGTACTGAAGCGCGACAAGACAGCCCATAGTACCGACTCAATTGAAAACGTGATTAAAAACAGACATTGATTTTTACTGTAGTTACATAAACATTATAACGATATCAAGTCACTGTTACTAGTGCTTCACAAAAAATCAGTTAATCATGATAACGATAATCTAGAAACAAACACCTAGGTTCTATGATAAAATTCGACAGTCCAAAACATCCTGTATCCAAAACAAACAGACTAGAATTTCAAGAAACTAGGATTTCATAGCGGAGTACTTAGTTAACTGCTTCTGAAATATTTCTTGCCAGATACGTCATTTCTTGTGTTTCTGGTACAAAAATTAAAAATTAGGAATAACACCAGCAAACATTCACTACTATAATGTTGACAATCGTTGCGCCTATAATTGAAGCATAATCAGGAGATAGATTTCGCAATCGCACAGATGTGATTTTGTGGATGGTAATAGTTTTTCTAATCGCAGAATATTGCAAAAAAAATGTGTATACTGCAGTTTTAGTCATGTAAACTAATATATAAAAATATTGACTGCTATGATCCCTGCTTTTTCTCCTTCTCTCTTCTGTAATGGATTAATCAATCTGGACAACTTAACATTGTTTGTATAAGTATATTATGAATAATATAAAATGATCGACAAATAAAGTTACTTATAGTTCTGAGATTTTATGGTATTTAGTATGTGCTTAGTAGCAAGATAGCAACATAAGAATCAGAAATGTTCAAGTTTTTATCAAAATATTTATTATACGTTTTTTGTCACCTGTATTTAATTAAAAAAATATATGACGATTTTATATTCCTCTTTTAGGGATACTAATTTTTTAAAACGTTATATACGTTTTGTTGGCCAAAAATAGTGCGCATAAAGCTGATTTTTCTTCGGATAAACAGTGGCTGTTAAAAATTGAAACTGTAACTACCCTAGCAAAAAAGCAGCTACTCTGTGGCACCTTTAAAAAGTTACTAACGACGTAATTGAAATATGGAAATCATCGTTTCAATAAAAGCTTATTTATTTTATATTATTAAGCTTCGGATGTGTCGAAACGTTCCAGAGGCAGCGGTGCGGAACTAGAGGGCGCACGGTCTGATGCCTCCGCTACTGAATTGAAAACGTGATTTGAACCGGCCAGTGGTTTTTATTGTGTTTATGTAACCTGCGACTTGTTGATTATAACACGAGGAATCTTTTGTGATGGTGACATTTACACAAAATAGATTCAATCCAATTCAATATAAAGATGTAACAGTTGCAAAATCGGATTGTAATCATTTACATAACAAACTTAACTTTTATAAAGAACGAACGAATGCTTCTTATAAAAACTTTATCAAGTTACAAATGTATTTATGTAATTTATTGGATTTATTAAATATTAATAACTTTTTCATTAAATTTAAAGTTATTAATAAATATGTCCACGAAATATCGTCGTAGTTTACCGACTGTTTCTGCGTTGAATCGCTTAACTGATTTCTTGTGTAACAAAACTAGCCAACAATAATCATATAAGAAACAACAATGTAACATATAAAATGAAATTACATTGAAACAGTTTTTATGAAACTTAATAAATAAATATATAGACGACACACACGGTCGTCAGTCCCCAAAGTAAGTAACTTAATACTTGTGTTGTGATAGACAGACAACTGGTGAATATACACTTATATAACTTTTAAATACATACTTAAATACAAAATATATAATAAAAAATATATACAAACTAGATAACCATTGGTCGTCAAAATTGCAGTCACAATTTCAACAAACTTCGACAAGAAAACGAGGTTCTCGGTTTGGTTGTTTCCTTGTCCTAGCTACGCGATTTGTCTGCTAGAAGTTATTTCTCCTATTTTTTGTCTTTGAAAGGGACCGTTTTCGAAATTGATAAACCAAAGATAAAACATAGCTTTGTTATGAACATTAGGTACAATATATATGTATATATAAAACAAATTATATACTGATATTGCTGTTTTATATACGGATATTACTGTACAAAAGATAACTTATGTACAGTAATATCCGTGACCAGTAAATAAGTCAATATAAATACAACTTATTTGATAAGAACCAGCACAAAGTATTATTTGAAGAGTGACGATGAGGACAATGAACTCGTTCACAGGTTGAAATAATTAATACACTTGATCTTATCCCAGTATTGTCTTGTCTTATATAACAAGCGACGCTGCAGGTCCTTCCACTTAATGCAATCAGGAAGTGACAATTGAATTAGTAGAACTAGGCAGGGCTGTCTATTAACCATAGACAAAAACTAGATGTGTTCAGTAATTACTGGCACGTGAAAAAAGTAGTTTAGATATATATAAACGTTTTGGAATTCAAAATATGTATTGCGCTATATAAGGCCAGGATATGTGAACAAAGCGACGGCCCTAGTTTTCATTATCGTTTAATCTGCGAATACCCACACACGATTCGAAGCTGTTAATAGAACAATAAAGTGTGCCATGTCAGCTAGGTCGCGTAATCTAAAGGTGACGTCGTGGTACACGGGCGCGACCTGCTTAGTCTCTGTTTATCCACGACCAAGTAAATTCAAATCCTGCGTTCTATTTGACAGTTTGGAAAAGTGCGAGTATACAGCCAGTGACAGATTAAAAATAATATTTAAAGAGGTTTTATATTTGTGTTGCTTGGATGTGGAACTTTTTGGCGCGTAATAAACAAGTGGCTGCCATGTTGGGGCTGCTTGCGGCTGCTGCTTTGGTGGTAATTTTTTTGGCAACAAAAGGCCGTGGCCATGTTATTGTAGAACATTTTCTGACGGAAACAGAGGATATAAGCAAAGATGAATACATATTTTCTGCTCACAGGTATTTATTTTAGATTTTAATATTGAAAGAACCACTTATGTGAATCATAATAAGTATAACAAATTGTTTTTATTATTCACGCTCTTGAATTTGTCACTGATGTCATTTATATTATTTTTTCCTATCAGCGACATCTAGTGTAGAGTTTTTAATTAACTTATTTTTTACTTTGTTTGAATAGTCGCGATTTATGTAGTACCTTCTCTTTTTTATTTCAACAAAAATATTCTTGGCAATAGTCTTAATGTTATGAACGCCGTGTGGTGTGGTATCCGGCTGAGTAGAATAGACCACCCTCATTTCTTACCGAGGTGTCGTAAAAGGCGACTAAGGTAAGTTGATGTCAGGCAGACGGCCGGTCGTAAAAAATGCAGCTAAATCATGTTACAGCATGTTTATAACATGTTTTGCCGACCCCACTTAGAGTGGGATAAGGGCAGGAGGATATATAGTCTTAATGTTATGACTCATATTTAACATAATATGTATGTCGGTTAATAATTTTGGTTACGAGCTTAAGAAATTAAAAAAAAGTCAGTATTAATGTCGTACAATAAGTATTAAAATGTTAGTATTAAGTGTATATCCATGTGTGTGGATGTGTATGTGTGATGATTGTGTGTATGTGTAAGTTGTGAGTGTGCGAGCTTGAGTGAATGCATTAGAGTGTATGCAAGCGAGCATTTTTGTAAAATTAAATATTTGATTTTAGCTTCATTAATCATATTGATCCATGACGATTTAAGTGCTTAAAAGAGCTTATTTGAATAAAGATTATTTTGATTCGATTTGATTTAATTATCAAATTCAAATTCAAAATATTCTTTATTCAAATAAACTTGTAAACAAGTGCTTTTGAATCGTCAACACTACTACTGGTTCGGAAAGCTGTTCCTACCGAGAAGAGCCAGCAAGAAACTTGGCGGTTGCTCTTTTAAAAATATAATTCTTAATACTATTTAAATTAAGTCGTTACTGTCTTGTACAGTTTCAAAGAGAGCTATATCCACACATTCATATCTTCTAAATAATCTTTAAGAGTATAGTAGGCTTTCTGTATCAGCCTCTTTTTAACAGTGTTTTTAAATTGCTGTCATGGCAATGCTGAGATTGATTGCGGAATTTTATTATATAATCTTATACTAAAACCCACAAACGAATTACGTACTTTTGCAAGGCGCAAAGCAGGAGCCGCAAGCTTATGTCGGTTCCTGCTTTGTCTATTATATACATCACCTATCGTTTTATAATTCTTTATATTTTTATCCTTTCGCAGCCTTCCGTCTGAGGAACAATTTATGCCATCTATCGGTAATGGACACTTAGCAACCAACGTCTTCAGTGACACAGTCTACATGAATGGCTTATACAACGGACGTAAGGGCGAAAGCAGAAGAGCTAGGATACCAGCTTGGGCGAACATACGTCTGAACTCTACCCTAACACACAACCCGTACAGTCCAGTGTACAGTTTGGACACAAAACATGGTGTTTTTCAAGTAACTGTGGACAGAGAACGGTCTATAGTGACGCAGAGGATTTTCGCGCACAGGTTCTATACACGAACAATTATGAACCAAATTAAAGTTGAGCCTAAAACACACGCTGGTAAGTGGTGTTTTATCTAGTTTATTGAAATAGGCGTTACTTTAAGGAAGTCCGTAACGGATAGTTCACTCTAATTAGAATTCTCTATTTAGAATTACATATATTTTCTTTTATCTTGGAGTAGAGCAAAATAATACTTTCATTTCATACTTTATACTGCTTGCCGTGTGGTATCCGACTGAGTAGAATATACCACCCGCTTTCTTACCGAGGTGTCGCAAATCGCGACTAAGTTAAGTTGACATCAGGCAGGCGGCGGAAATATGTAGCCATATCATCTGAAAACATGTTTATAACACGTTGTGCCGACCCCACTAAGAGTGGGATAAGGGCACGAGGATGATGATTACTTTTATGCTGCAAGAATAGTAACCGCAAATAGCCATTAAAATAATTTTGCTATAAATTTTTATTAGGCGCAACATAGTATATCCATACTAATATAATACGAAAGTGTGACTGTTACACTAGAGCAATATCGACGTGATTTCGTACAATTAAACTTAACCTGCTGGGCAGAAAATGGCTATAAAATGGTAACAAAATAAATATTTTCAGATCCAAATTTTATACATCATGAGATCTGGATAGCTATAAAGCAAATGCCGGGCCCCGAAAGCAAAGATATCGCCTTCGACGACCCAACTCCGGAAATAATCAACGAGTTGTTAACATGGAAAGCTTGTGGAAAGACTAGAGAAACAGAGGATCCTGTGTACCAGCCGATGCCTGAAGAAGTCTGTGCTTATTGGTCGTCTGTGCCCGATCATCTTGTTATACCGCATTATAGAAGTAGAGTTTTCACTTTTGTAATGACAGCGGATAAGAATGAATCTATAGCTCGAGAGGAATTCATTAAGGGTGAGTCATTTAGTTTACAGTTTACGTTCAATCCTACATTATCCTCTCCTATCCTACTAATAATTATTATAAATGCGAAAGATATGATATATATGCAAATCCGTACCAATATCGATGAAATTTGGCACAATTATTCCCTTTATGCCGGACTAGCATATAGGCTATATAAATTCTGTTAATCGTACAGGAATAGGATGACATTAAAAAGCGCTATCTATTATCAACCAATATCGCGACAACAATCCACACGAAGTTATAATTGACTCTTTGATGGCGAATCCGCTAAACCAATATCGATGAAATTTGGCACAATTATTCCTTCTATGGCATGATAACACATAGGCTATAGAAATCCTGTTAACTCTACAGGAATAGGATGACATTGAAAAGCGTCATCTATTATCAACCAAACCCCAACGCAAACGAAATTGCGGGTAAAAGCTAATATTTAATAAAGGGTGGAGTTAAAACAAAAATCTTTTGTGTCAAAGTCCTTTTGCCTTTAATTAAAATTATGCTTGATGGTAATCGTGAAATTTGCTTAAGAAAACTCGAAATTTTGGATTGCGATATGAATTTCTTCTGTTCCTAGCTCTATTTATGTATTTTATTTAACATACGAACAACTTCGTTAAACTAATTTTGCATAATAATGTGGACACATTCTCAGAAGCTTAGGAATGATTTGTCTAGTTTAGTTATATGTACAGACTTTATTTCGAGATACCAGTAACTTCATCCAAGTGATAGCGTAAAATATATTTATCTTTTATTTTTAAACAAATGGTTAAATACACACATAGAAAAAAAAATAGTTTAGTAATTATCGAATCCTTCTACCATTGGATAATTATAAAAAATATCTATTTTTTACACATACTTCAGAAAATGTTGTATTACCCTTCATGAATTTGAGAGAAATAAAAGGAAGGAAGTGAGGAAGGGATCAAGTCTTTTTGCCAGTCTGTAATTAGTTTCGTATATTGTTTTTATTATTTCTATTATAGAAGCTTGTGGTACATATGGTAAAATGACATGTGTTACAGTATTGCAGGCAGACGGTGAGGAGTTGTTCGAGAAGCACGTGGAACACTGGGGGAAACTCTACCAACAGGGAGGCTTGGAGATTGAAGGGAATTTGCAATTGGTATATATTTTTACTTTTCTTATAATACAATTATTACAGTCCTACAATTGAAAGTATTGAAAATAACGGCCTCTTTATATCACACAGCTAAGCATTCTTATTAGCTAAGCTTTTTTTCTCCATTTATGGAGAGAACGGTTGCAGCTAAGACCTACTACGCTGCTCCAATGCGGTTTGGTAGGTTACACATATCCCCAGAATTCTCTGGAGATATGCAGATTTCCTCACGATGTTTTCCTTCATCAGAAAGCGTCTGATAAATTGCAAATTTTAATTCTTTTTTTGAATTCACAAGTTTTAACCGAAAAACTCATTGATATCTGCCCAGGTTAAAATCTTAATCCTTTCGAAAGAGTCGCACTTTCTCACCGCTTCGCTATCACAGATACATGTTGTTGTTATTATACGAGAAATAGTTATGGGTATTTTTTTTTAATAAGCATAATAGTTTTATCATGTGCGAAATTGCAATCCATCAATTAGTCATAATTTATCAAAGCAGGCGTTACTTTGCGGAATTCCATAGCACAGAAGTTACAATAGAATTATTTTTATGGAATCCGCCTTTGTTAAGAAAATATATGTAATGCTAAGTGTATAAGCCGGCAACATTCACATACCATATACATGCAGGACATGTCACCACACGTATCACAACGCCGCCAACACCAACACTCCACACAAGCACTATACAGACTCACTACCACAATCTCCACGATCGTTTCACCCTGAAACCGAAGCTTCATCAGGAGGATAGGCTCCTCGACAAAATCGTAATGCTATCAATCATTAATGTATAGAAACCGGCTATACTCATGTGTTATTTTATTGGATGAGCCCGACTAGTTTTAAGCCCATACTGGGCTCTTATTCATGAGCTCTTTACGCGGCGTTATTGCGGCGGGAACTGATTTGTGTTTATATTTTTTACAGGCTAAAATAGTTAATGGAATTTGGTATTATTTCTTGAGCTCACTTCCATCGGAGGACAGTCATTTTCCTCTAGACCGTTTCTTTGGCCTGAGTCCAACAGGACTCGCTAGAGGTGGCTCTTTTGATGACTATGAAGGTGAGATTTCTTATATTACATTTAAAGTTAAGTTGATTTAAAGGAGTACAACACAGTTTAGTTGAATAACACTTTTTCTGTAAAACATATGACATTACCTCTATTATTTAAATCTCCTAAGGGGTATTAAGGAGAAGGAAGTAAGAAGGGAATGAGTATTTAAGAGGTAAAAAAGGATGAAACGGTGAATATGATTCCGGGTTATATTAAAAGAGGCTTTTATTAAATAATTCCAGGTCACAACTTCTGGGATACAGAGATGTGGATGTTCCCATCAATTTTGCTTATGTACCCTAAATACGCTCGGACACTTCTTCAGTACCGCCTCGACAACGTGTACGTGGCTGCCGAATTAGCACGAATTACGGGCAATAAAGGATACAGGTAAAATAATAAATAAATAATAAAAAGGCCCGAAGCTGTTATTTTTGTCCGAATTGACATGCTGTTCGCCCTAATAGATGTAATAGAATTTGCACACGAAGCATCGTCAATGCTATATGGAAATAGTCATCATAATCATGGTGGCCTTTTCATGGTGCATGGTGGTCAGTCCACTCCTGGACGTAGGCTACTTCCCACTCCTTCCACTCCCGGCGGTCTTGTGCCCGTTTCATCCAGTCAGGGCCTCCGTGTCATCTGATGTCATCAACCCAGCGATGCGGTGGTCTGCCACGCCCTCTGCTATAGGCTCTGGGTCTCCACTTGAGTACTTTCGTCCACCTTGTTGAATCCATTCTTCCAATGTGTCCCGTCCATGTCCACATTTTTTTTGCAATCACGGCCATGACGTTTTTAACTTTGGTCTTATTTCTTATTCAAGTGTTCCGTTTTCGGTAACGCAGAGTCATACAAGGCATTGCTCTTTCCATACCCTTGTACGCAACCCTAAAATGCGAAAGTTTGTGAGTATGAATGTATGTTTGTTATTCTTTCACGGCGAATCCGCTGAACCAATACCGATGACATTTGGCACAATTAATCGTTATACACCGGAATAACATATAGGCTATAGAAATACTGTTAATTGTACAGGAAAAGGATGACATTGAAAAGCGCCATCTATTATCGACCTATCACACATTAACAGTCCACGCGAACGAAGTTGCGATTTAAGCTTGTTATAATATAAACCTAAGCGATATCAGTTTTTCTTAAGAGTACGATTGTATTTCAAAACGTTCTTTAAGTGTATGTTTGACAACTTATTTTTCTTGTAGGTTTCCTTGGGAGAGTGCGTTCACGGGCACAGAGGTGACTCAACCCTGTTGTCCAGAAGTTGCAGAATTTGAGCAACATGTAACTGGGTGCATTTCATTCGCAGCCAGGCAGTATCTCGCCGTCACCAGAGATGAAGACTGGTTACAGGTGCGAAAACGTTCTTTATATATAAAAAGGTTGACCCTGATCTCATAGTATACAGTATTTTTAAGGACTAACCGATTCTTTACTGATTCTCCACAAAAGAAACGCAAGTTGATTTGTTTTGTGGATACTAACTATTAGTACAAACTACTTATATTATTTTCTAGCAATCGCCAGCGGCTCCGCCCGCGTGGAAAGATTAAAACCGTAATATAGTCTTTTGATAACCACAAAAATGGTTATAGTATAACCTTAAAAGCTATACATATGCTGTCGCTGACTTTTATTTAGAACTTTTAGGGGGTAATACATGCTTTTTGAATAATTATCACCGTTTGCTCAGCGTACGCAAGGAAAACTTTAAATTTTGCCATTTTCATACTGTTTTTTATTGCTGCTCCTCTCCTACTCATCTTAGCGTGATGTTATATATCTATAGCCTTCCTCTATAAATGGACTATTTTACACTGAAAGAAATTTATATATGAGTCCAGTAGTGCCTGAGATAATAAAATTGAAAAAGCAAATGGTTATGCTATTCTACCATAGATTTCGAAGTTTTCTTTTAGAGTTCAAAGTCTAGCCAAGCAAATCTTTCCATGTACTTAAATATTTGTGCTCTTAATATTTACTACTCCTCCTGCGCTTTAAATTGAGTTTGATTTAGAAAAATGTATTTTCAGGTCTTTACCAACGCAGAATTGAATTTTTTATTTTTTTTTTATTCAACATAAATTTCTGTATTTTTTTTTTCAATATAAAAGTAATCTAGTCTTGTTTATTACATAAGACTCGTCATAAAAACCTGTAAAGGTTTAAGCATAACGCGAATGCGTACGTTTGCCCGCAGAATTTATGTGTAGTATTTATATACAGAATACTAAAGTGTCCCTAAATAATATAACTTGAGCATATGTTTACATTTTATTTTTTGTTTTTCATTAACTTATTTAGTATAAAGTTTGACATTTTATTGAGAATATCAGGCAACATATATTGCCATGTTCTTTTAGCAACTATGCTAAAAGAACATTTTTGTTTTGAGGCAACCTGTACGTTGGTTGATTTGCTAATTGCCTCAAACTGCTTGGTCTTAAACTTTTTTTTCTCATAACTTTATATTATTGTATTCACTCACAATAATTGACATATTTTAATTTTATCATATACAAATATTACTTTACAGTACTTAAAAAGTCCAATCATCTTTGGCATATGAATAAAGGTCGTCTCAAATGAAACTGACCTCGTGAACTCTGATTTCAGCACGGCGGATGTTCGTTGGTGACAAACATTGCCGATTTCTGGGCTTCCCGCGCTGTTATCAACTACTCGACCGGATTCTACGATATCGAGAGTGAGTTAATAATAAACAAGAATAATTTTATACATAATGACTAATTGTTCTTTATTAGCATCAATTTAAGTGTACGAAATACCCCCAATACACTATGCCCCTTCTTCCCCGAATTCCCGAAGAAATTGCTTATCCCACGGCTGGACATAGGCCTCTTCTCTCCATTTTTGGAGAGAAGGGTTTGAGTCAAATCGGATAGGTAGGTCACAAATTCATCAAAATTCTCTAGAGATATTCAGGTTTGTCTAAGTTGTTTTCCTTCACGGAAAAGCTTCAAAGTCTGCCTTCAAACTTATCTGCCTAATTGATATTTGCAAATTTTTTTATAGAATTGCGGAGATCCATAATACAAAAGTAATAATGAAGATATTTTTCTTTAAGTGCATGCGTTTTTTACGAATTCTGCTTGTATCATACGTGAAAACGGATAGTCCACTTTACCTTTAGTCGCGGATACCTTGCCGATATCCGCGATTAAAGTTATTATGAAATTATTTAATGAATTTATCATTTAATAATTTTATAATAACTTTTGATGTTTATTTTGATTTATCGCTCGCTTTTCAGTAAAGCAAACATCGTTAGGTAAACTGCATATATCTAGAGAAATCAAATGTTTATTCTCTAATCTGCATTGGAGGCACTTCTTCAAAAAAAGTAGGCCAATGAACAGGCCGATACTCTTTACTTAAATTATTCTTGTAGTTATTATAATGTTAACCATTCCAGATGTCATGGGCCCTGATGAAGACCACAGTAACGTAACCAATTCAGTATTCACTAACGTAGTGGCAGGTTACTCGCTTTATTTAGCTCAGTGAGTTAAATTTATTTATTTTTATAAAATACATAATATATTGACAGCTTTTGATATTTCCTCACAATTTGTTGAAATTGAGAATCTGGTGATAAACTATAAACTGTAAACGTCAAGTTAAAAAAGCTTTTAACAAAATTTCATGTCCCTACTGTTAACCGTTGAGCAATTTCCTCGTCTAGAGCCAATCCTGGCAGCGGCATCAGGTCATTCAGGCCACTTTAACATAATAAGTATTTGACCCCACTTGAGTGGAACAAGGGAAAATAGTGATCATATGTAATGAAGGTAGTCTTTAAATTTTATAGGCAGCACAAAATCAGTTAATGACCACAAATCTTTAAAACCTATCATTTTACTTTTTAGTATTTTTGGCAGCAGTTAAGACTAAGATCTATAAAAAAAAGAAAGGCTTGTGACCCTTCAACAAACAATCGAATCCACATAGGACAACATAGGATAACAAAGCATAGGAAATGTGACTTTATTCTTCGGATAGGCTGAAATGTTTAATTTTGATTTAGATACGTAGCCTGCCTATGCAAGTCCTACTTCAGAGCTAAGGATCCCGACCATTGGGCAGACATAGCGTGGAGTCTCGCTCTACCTTACGACGAGACATTGGACTATCACCCTCAATTCCGCGGATATGAAAGAGGTGAACCAATTAAGCAAGCCGATGCTGTGCTCCTAGGCTTTCCACTTCAGTATCCTATGAATACGTAAGTATTTAATAGTTATTTCGAGGTTATGTATTCTCTTGAATAGAATTTTGAATAATAGACAAAAAATTACTCAAAGAAAAGTCGTCAGCTTCATCCGACCTAGTTGATTGCTACGAGATTTCAACGGATGGTAGATTAAACTATGCTAATTCTTTAAATGGGTTTTAAGGTTATTATACTTCAGCAATATTTTGCATTTAATTTTACGACCCAATATTCAGTTGAAGCACATAGATTCCCGTCGATCTATTAGTGATTTTTATTCTATTAATATTTAACTATATTAGTTCGGATCGGAAGGGTATTACCATTGCAACGGGAATCTGATATATTCCATTATAATTTCAAATTGGGTTCATCGATACTTGTGTTTTATGTTGAGCTTTCAGAATTTAAAGCAGAACAACGAACTTTGTGCAATAATTTCCATTTCAATCTGAAACTTTGGTTTACCAAATATTACTCCATTTCTAGACTTCTATCTTACCAGAATTCAAACCTACGAACCCCTTTTCACGGTTTTTTAATTTATGAATTAATTGGATGAATGTGTTATTTTTTATAATTTAAACAAAAATATCCTTCTTTGTTTCCTGCTAATTCGAATTGGCGCTTCATTGTTTCATTCTTCTCTATCTGAATTCGGACCAAAAAAAGGTATTCGTTCACCTTCATCACGGATTATCACGGAGTATTATTATAGTCTTAGTGACCTTCTTCTTCTTCAAGTGATGGACGTCCACTGCTTGACATAGGTCTCTTCACGGGATACCCACAACACTCAATTTTTCTGATACAATTTTGTGTAATAATTTAAGTGCTGTTTGTTTCCCAATTATATTTAGTTAATAAAAATAAATGTTGTGCCGCTTGGATCCAGCGCCTCCCCGCGACCTTTTTGAGATCGTCATTCCCTCTTGTACGGGGTCTACAGACACTGCGTTTTCCGGTACGAGGTCGCCATTCCAACACCTTAAGACCCCAATGCCCATCGGTTCCTTGTACTATGTGACTCGCCTATCGCCACTCCAGCTTAGCGACACGCTTAGCTATATCAATGACATTGGTCTGAACCAGTCAATTAATTGCTAGGCTCTAAGCTCTCTTACGAGGTCCATAGTCAGCGTTCACAGTTAGTGACCTAGATTGACTGAACAAAACTAATACCGTCCAAAGTACAATGAAGACATTACGTCTAAGTATTACTCAATTCATCGTTAAATTGAATGTTCAAAGGGTTAATTGTCAGAAGTGTGAAATGTTCATTTCATCAGAGTGTAACCATTTGTTAATCAGTGAGTTAGCAGGCTGATTGATTCATACTTCCATTATGACTATTATTAAATATGATAGATGGAGTTAATATTAGTCATTTAGAATTTTATTTTAATTGTGTATGTCTTGTCATATTCTAAAACAAGTACCCCTACGCGCGATTTTCAAATTTTTTACCAATATTCGTGCTGTTTAACGAATAAAGTTTTAGTGTGTAATTTTTTTAAGCTTCTGTTTGAATTAATTGAAATAAAACAATAATTGTGTGAAAAAGTCAAACTGCTTGAGAGCTTTCGAATTGCTGCCTAATCCGTTTGAGATATGTCTAACAAAACAATGTATGCTGAGGATATTCCTGCTCATTAGGTTTACAAATAAGTCCACAATACCATATATTTACCTTTTAAGGAAAACATATAACCATTCTAACTTTTTAAAATGATAATTACCTATTTATTCTTATCTACTTAAATACGATACTTTAAAAATCTAAAGTATCATACTTAACATTATGATGCCCTACACCATATAATTTAAATATATCTTAGTAGTTTTTGTAAAATAAAAACTGTGCGCGCTAAAATTTATAAGTGGCGAGTGGAGAGTGTTATACCTTATATGTTTTTCTGTGCTAAGCTGGGGCGGATCAGCAATTTTTTGTAAACTTCTGTGGAATTAATTGTTAAGGACATGGAAAATTTACGCTTTTATTTTCTAGTTCGACAAGAGTAAACGATCTCACTTACTACGAATCTGTCACTCGGGGAAACGGGCCGGCCATGACGTGGAGTATGCACACCATCGGGCAACTACAGATAGAGGAAAACCTTCGTGCCGCTGTACTCTTTAATAAAAGTTATGAGGGATATGTCAGGGAGCCCTTCAAGGTGAGCGATGCAGTATAAGAACCATGTGTAAAACATAAATTTCGTATTTCCTATAGAAATTTCGTATTGTCTATTATTTCCTCCATGATAATATGGAAGAGATTCCATTTGCCATGTAGTATATGTAGTATCCGGCTAAGTAGAATAGATCATCCTCATTTCTTACCACGGGGTCGTTAAAGGCGACTAAGGTAAATTGACGTCAGACAGGCGGGCGACCGTAAAATACCTAGCCAAATCATGTAAGAACATATTTAAAACATGCGCTGACCACACTCAGAGTAGGATAAGGGCAGGACAATGATGATGAGTAAAAGTGAAGTAAAAACATGTTATATATCACATATATACAGCGCAATCAAAACTAAAGTCACTTCACTTAGGGTTTGCTAGTTCTTCTCGGTAGGAGCAAACTTCCTAATCAGTGGTAGCTTCTTTAAAACATTTGACGATTCAAAAGTACTGTAAACAGTCCACTTGAATAAAGAATATTCTAAATTTGATTTTGAATAGGTTTGGACGGAACTTCGCCGACCAAGAATGGGCGCAGTGAACTTCTTCACAGGCATGGGCGGCTTCCTCCAAACACTCGTATTCGGCTACGCTGGCATCAGGATACATCTAGACAGACTGGAAATATTGAAGCCCCAGCTTCCGCCTGAAGCTACTAAGTTCAGAATAAAAGGTAATTTTAATAAAGATGAAAGCTATTAGATTATAATCGGAAATCTCCTGGTGAATCCACGATGTCACATATATGGGCAACATAAATTACTAAAGATTTTTGCATACTTGCATAGTTAGCAACTTTTGCAAAAAAATATTCGGAAGGTAAAACCGTAAGGAGAAAAACAAGGCCATTTTAAACCACTTATAGATTTTTAAAAGAGATTTGAGATCACTACTGAAGCCATATTTTATAAATCTATAAATAAAAATTCGAATTTGTGAAAATACATCAAAATAACACACAAAATCTCAAAGCTTTGCGATTTTGTCGTGGAGTCTATCTCCTGATGATACTTCGGTTGCGGGTCGAAACGATTGTTGAGTTCGTGATAGTGAACGTATGTAGTGCTTGTATATTGTGGTGGCGGTGGTGGAGGTTTGTGCATGTGTTTTTACTAATCCTGCATGTATCAGGTATGAAATTGTCCACTCTACATTTAGCATTATATATTTTTTCCATTATACGTCATCGTGAATTATAGTAAAAAAAATTATCATAACTCATGTATTATGGATCGCCGCAAAGTAACGCCGAATTCTATAAATTATTGTCGTGACTAGCTTAGCAGGCTTGCTTGGCTGACTTAGCTGGCTTGGCTTACGGCGTTGCGTTACAAACTCTATTGTATAATTGCTATTGTTATTCCAAAAAGAAGATCCAGAAGTCCTACTATACTGTTGAGGATTACTTAGAAGATAAGAATTTGTATAGCTCGCTTAGACCCTGTACAAGACAGTAATGACTAAATGTAACTAGTCATAAGAATTATATATTTAAAAGAGCAACAGCCGAGTTTCTTTCTGGTTCTTCTCTGTAGAAACAGCATTCCGAACCAGCAATAGAGTTGACGATTCGAAAGCACTTGTTTACAAGTTTACTTGAATAATGAATATTTTGAATATTTCCGCAGGTATCAAATATCTAGGCTCCAACTTGACCCTAGATATTCGTCTTCCTCAAACGACACTCACCGTCTCCTCTGTGGACGACAACTGGCCTCTTATCATGAATAATGGAAAGTACAACGTCACACTAGTGCCTGGAATGATTGGTGAGTTTTTACTTAGACTTTTCCAGTTTTCATCAGTCTTTTTTAAGTCATATGGTATGCAGCTGAGTAGAATAGACCACTCTCATTTCTTATTGAGGTTTCATAAAAGGCGACTAAGGTTAGTCGACCCGGTGGTATCCGGTTGAGTAGAATAGACCACCCACTTTCTTACCGAAGTGTCGTAAAATACGACTAAGGTACGTTCACGTCAAGCAGGCGGCCGGTCGTAAAATACGTAGCCTAATTACGTAGCCGCGACGACGAAGGGTCTTCTCGCTTACTCCCCGGATGGGGGTAAACGGGGTGCGGGCCTCGAGGTATTCCTCACTACCCGGGCATCTCCTCGCGGGCACTTAAGCCCGGTACGTGTTTCGGCCGTAGGCCGAGGTCACCTAGGTGACCTAAAGGTGTCGGTATTTGGGCCGTAAGCCCAGGTCACCTAGGTGACCCCGACGTAATGGATGTCTTATTCGGTGGGGAGGTCTGGGAATGGTAGCTCCCAGACCTCAAAGTCGTCTTCAGGTATGTCTTGGTCTGGTTGTGTCTTGGTCAGTGGTTTTGTCATATCCGGTGTTTCCGCCCTCTCGCCCATCGCGTCGTCCTCGTCGTCGCCGTCGTCATCCGCATCGGGCCGCGGAGACGGTGACCGCAAGAGCTCGCGAGGCAGGCAACGTCCATCGGGTGGTCGCGCATGGAGTGGCGCGATGCCGTGGAGGTATACGTGCGCGCTGTGGTCCGCACGCGCGAACATCCGGCGCGCAAGGCGACGGACATACTCCTCCACGGTCGGCATGTTGGTATCACGACGTCGTTCCGCACATACCTCGGGGCTCCTACGATCAGTCGCAGGCAGCGGTTCTGCTGGCCTTGCAGTCTTCGCCTCTGGTACGCCGAACATAGCGCGTACTAAGCGGGTGCCGCATACGTCAAGCGTAGCCGCGACTGCGTAAATTGTGGTAGTGTGATAGGTTGATAATAGATGGCGCTTTTCAATGTCATCCTATTCCTGTAGAATTAACGGGATTTCTTTAGCCTATATGTTATTAAGATGTATGAGGAACAGTTGGGTCAAATTTCATCAATATTGGTTGAGCGGATCCGTGAAAGAGACATACATCCATACTCACAAACTTTCGCATTTATAATATTAATAGGATTGAACAATTTGAATGCGGTGGACAAAAATATTTCAAGAACTTTTCCTTAATAACGCCTTCTTATTTAATCCTTTTCCCTTTTCTCCTTATTACTCTAGATGTTTTCATAATAATATTTTTTTTACAGTGACGCTAAAAGGTAACGGACCGTTTACAATAAGGACTATATCTTGGAAACAATGTGAACTACCGGCTGATATAATTGGACAGAACTATTTAAGACCGATTGGTTTATAGTATAGTGATATATCTTAATAAACCAGAGGTGGTCAACAATTTTGGTCATTCGCTTACTATCTGAACCATATTTTATAAAGAACCGGTTAAAATTCTTATCAAATAAAGAAGCAGATTGCTATTGAGAACACCATGTACTTTTGTAAGAAGGATATAAAGTTTACACCCATAGCTACGTTAGTGCAAAGTTAGAAAAAACATTCTAGAAATATCTACGGAGCTTCGCAATGTTTTATAGTATCTATATATTTTGTAAATACAGTCTGCCTTGTCGAACGAGGCTTTAATACCAAATAAATAAAGCTATCATTCATTAGCTGTGTGGTATCCGGCTAAGTAGAATAGTACCACCCACCTTCTTACCGAGGTGTCGTAAAATATGACACAGGTAAGTTGACGCCAGGCAGGCGGCCGGTGGTAAAAACGCAGCCAAATCATGTTACAGCATGTTTATAACATGTTGTGCCGACCCCACTTAGAGTGGGATAAGGGCAGGAGGATATAATAAATAAAGCTATCTTTCATGTGTAACATGTAACATACGTGATACGTTTGGTGACTTGTCCTGCATAAGGTATGTGATTGTTGCCTGCTGCATACATTAGCATTACATATATTCTCTTAACAAACGGAATTACAGCAAAATAATTTTATCGTAACTTCTGTACTATGAAATTCCCCAAAGTAACACCTGCTTCTAGAAATCGTATAAAAATATTTTTTTTTATGTTTTAAAATGTATCAAAGTTTGACCACCCCTGTTTGAGAACGTCTTTAATAAAGGTATTATTTTATGTGACTTGTTTCAATGTTAAATCTTGTTTTAAATATTGATACCGACCATAGGTAAAAAGTAATATATGTATATAAAAATATATAGTAATAGTATAAAAACTTATTAATGTCAACAGTAAAGTTTCGTAACGTTTTTGCGTATATCATGCATATTTCGTAACTTCTTGTATGTTCCAAATTTTAAGCAACACGTGCAAAATCACAAACATTGTTCTGACGTCAATTGTGTTATGTATTTATTTTATTTATTTATTTGTGTACCATAAAAAATTTGGAAAAAACATTATTGGTAAAAAACAGTTTTTTTTTTTCGAATATGACTAATGCTGTTAGCCCTAATGGCTTTGACAGCGTCACCGATAAGACGGGCGAGCGCAGAAGCATCGCCGGGAGTAAAAAAAAGTGTACAAAGGTCAACTTATCCCTATGACAGAGATCTCTGCCAGCTAACCTACGAAGTGAGACAATTTATATTTAAGAAAAAGTTGGTACGCAAATATACTATTACCTATAATATATATCAATAAATATACATATACAATTACAAATTATATGTGTGGAGATAGTATATTCGTCGTTTATCTAAAATACGATTAATTTCTATATTTCAAAATCATAAGGGCTAAAGTTTATTAGTTTCCAGTAGAACCAATAAAAGCTTTTTAAATCGACATAACATAGCGGCTCCTGCTTTGCGCCTTGCAAAAGTAAGTCGTTGGTTGGTTTATGTATAAGATTTTATAATAAAATTTCGCAATCAATTTTAGCTATACCATTACAGCAATTTAAAAACATTTACTAAAAGGGTTATACAGAAAGCCTACTATACTGTTGAGGATTACTTAAATGATAAGAATGCGTGGATTTTACTTTTCGACCTTGTACAGGACAGTTATGAAGTTATAAGAATTATATTTTAAAAAGAGCAACCGCTGAGTTTCTCGCTGGCTTGTTGACGATTCAAAAGAACTTATTTACAGGTTTACTTGAATAAAGAATATTTGAAATTAGAATTTGAATGTCCATCAAAGAACATCTTCGATTATCAAAACAATAATAAAAAGACTTCCTTCTGTACCAAAGAAAATATTCCGGGAAAGATATCGCCATTTGATCCTTGATAACCTCCTGCTAATTAAGCAATTATTCCGCTATCTTCACAGAACATAGCGGTTCTTTTAGAAAAAAATGATAAGAAATATACTTATGCCGACTAATTTATCATCTTATTTTAAAAGGTATCGTATCAAGATCACGTGTAACTAACTGCATAAAATTAACAACACGTATGATAAAGTTTACAAAAAAAGAACGGAAAATTTGGGACCAAACAATTTCTAGATTCAAGATTAAATCCCGTGGATGGAAGAAATAGAGATTGTAGAGTTCCCGTTATAGGTTTGAAACGCGCAGAGGCGACCTTCTAGATTTAAACGACAGACATACGTACACCTGCTAACCGTGTGGTATCCGGCTGAGTAGAATGGACCACCCTCATTTCTTACCGAGTTGTCGTAAGGGCGACAAAGCTAAGTCGACCCGGCGTGTTGTATCCGTCTGAGTATAATAGACCTCTTTGTTATCGTGGTGTCGTAAAAGACGACTAAGGTAAGTTGACGTCAGGCACGCGGCCGGGCGTAAAATACTTAGCCAAATCATGTGACAACATGTTGTGCCGAATCACTTTGAGTGGGATAAGGGCAGAGAATAATGAAATATATCTACATGTATTTTGACGTAGGTCGATTGATGACCAGTCTAACTTAAGCAAACATAAGAAAAAAGCATATAAAATTTATAATAACTACATTATTATTATGGAAATTTTACACTTTTCTCTCAATTTGGTAGATTAATTTTAACGTTACCTACCTTAATTGTTTGTGCCCAAATTTTCTTTTGTTTTTTGTAAACTTTACTTATTCGTGTTGTGATTTATGCCGTGATTTTGATATAACCTTTTTAAATAAAATTCAGATAAGCTAGTCGGAAAAGTATGATATATTTAGTAAGCAGCGTTAAGTACAGGTACAATGACTTCAAAATGTTGAAAAGCCACGCCTTACAAAATTATATGATGTGAAAAACCCTCAAAGAGGGCTATTTTCAACAGGAACAAATAAAACAACAAAATTAATACACCATTGAATTTATTAATTTATTATTAACTTAAGATAGTGGTTCAATATTTTTTAAATCATAAAACTCATCAGTTTCCGAATTCATGTATCATTATTAGCACAAAAAGATAACCCAAACATTCTTTTAATAAAACTTAATATTAAAAAATATAACTATCTCATTAGCAGTATCAATTGTTGGATTGTACTATTTTTTAAAGTGCCTTAAATTAATAAATACGTTATCCTTTTGAGTTGCAGTTATTTATCTGTTAAAAGATTTTTGAAATTAGAATGACCCAGTTAATAAAAATACCTAGTATATTTCCCCAATTACCTTACGGTATTCGTCGATGACCTTACTAAACTTTAGATCACAGATTGTTTTTTTTTATTATTCGCATTAAAAAGAATAATTTATAGAAAAACGTGTAATTTTCGGAATTCCATGATACAAATTTAATAGAATATTTTTTTGTTACTAAAGTGTCATTAGGGAGACATAAACGATCGTGTCCTTTAAAAAAGACCGTTTATTGAATGTCCATTGATTGAGAGAAACGGAAAAGTTTAATTTTTTTTATCCTCCCATACTCTAGAACTAGTTCTCCCAACGAACGTCTCCTGTTAAAAATAGATCGTTTCTACCAAGAGGTTAGTCTATCAAAACTGGATCTTTCGGAGAAAGAATACCACTCTTTGGTATCCTAAAGTTCAACGGCTCTTCGAAATATTAACTACGCCATCGCCATTTAAGCTATTGCGATGAAGTACATATTTCAAGTGACTTTTACTGAAATATGTAAACAATCTGCTACGAATATTGTTATTACAACATAATAACAATATTACATAATAACAATATAGTACTATTAATAGGAAATTATTAGTATTTGCTCACCCAGTGAGGTCGGGACACATTCCGAGCAACAAATTCAAGTTTTTGATGGGAAAAACTAGTTCCCCCATGTGCGATGTATGTCATCTAATCGATGATCATACATCATTGGATAATGGAATGTTCCCGATTTGACTCGGCTACGAATTCTATGTTAAAAACAGTGTGCTTAAACAAATTGCAAGTTGGTGTCTTCCATAGTATACTGTCAAAACCTGATTCGGAGGAAGCATGCAATTTGTTCGAACTCTTCTTGATAAGCTCTTTAGAATAGTTTGATTAGTCAAGTTTTAGGGTATAATAGGGCTGACATACACATGTAGTGTAAAAGTACTTTAATTACATTATAAAAAAATTAAAAAACATACTCAACCACCCTTATAACTCTTTATAACATCAGCTGAAGTTTTCTAAGCTTTCTCGTCAGGACTACTATTTCAGCGACCAATCAGCCATAGATATGGTCATAACATGCAATTTAACAAGATTTCACTGCGTAGTAGAGTGTGATTTTATACATCTGTAAATAACTACAGCTCAAAATAGCAATGTTATTAAATAGGTCATTTTAGTTCTGACTACGCGACCATTTTACAACGGAATTTGCAAATACGCGTTAAATGACGCAGTTATTTTTATACATATCCTTTTACAGAACATCGCCGACAAAAAATATGACGAAAACAAGTTGAAGGTCTTGGATTATTTGTAGAACTATATGACTTAATACTAGTCAGTAAAAAAGTTAGTCTAAAACCTATGACCTCTTCTCTGATAACTACAGTTTTTAAATTATAATTTTTAAATGGTCACTGATTACAGATTCTTTATACTATGCCGCTATTATTGTTAAGAGCATATTAGTTCCTCAATTTGTAATTACAACAATACATTATATAAATGTTATCACAGAGAGCTTTGGAATATTATCATATACTATATGTATGACTAATATTATTTTATTCAGCTCTAATCGACACATAATTACAATTTTATTATGTGTTAATATATAAACATTAAGATAATTACTCAATATAAACTAATACGATGTTTAATTGAAAATCATAAAAAACTACCCTTCCTTATAATGATTTGAAACTATTCTTAATAGGGAACGTAAATCAGGAAACATAAAATAATATTGTTTTTTTCTATAGAATTACAGCCGTTTGCCCTTATCCCACTCTTAGTGGGGTCGGCACAGCATGTTATAAACATGCTGTCGCATGATTTGGCTGCGTTTTTACGACCGACCGCCTGGCTGACGTCAATTTACCTTAGTCGTATTTTGGGACAACTCGGTAAGAAATGAGGGTGGTCTATTCTACTTAACCGGATACCACACGGTGGGTCAACTAAGGTAGTCGCCTTTTACGACACCTCGGTAAGAAATGAGGGTGGTGTGGTATCCGGCTATTCAGCCGGATACCACACGGCACTGTTTTTATTATAGAATTTTTCTAGTACATAAAATAGGTAGCTAGCTTAGTCTAAAATAGCGTTGTATTTTTATGATTATATCATATTTTTATGTCAGAATTTTGATGCTATTAACTTCCATTAATTTCATTTTCAATTTTTTGTGCGTTAAAACATCGCCATCTCATACATCGTACTAATTTTTCCTTTCATTTCACTTAACTAATTTAAATTATAAACACATTTTATCAAATATAATAATTAATATGTAGCTATTTTTATAATGCATAAAAGATGACAGTTGAAAACGGTATTACATAGCGATTAGATTTTATACTAGTATCAAAGACTTGCTGCCCGCGGGAGAATAAAATGTGATAACAGGACGCATTCAGTTGCGGTCTCTTTCGCACTTCCGGGCCTTACGATATTCATAGTGACGCAGCACTGACGTATCAATGGTTGTTATAAAAAGTCAAGTCAAAATTACTTATCGATAAGTACTGCCTGGGCTTGTTCCTAGTGGTGAAAAAGATCTATGATGATTTATGTCACCACGGGCAGCTAGTGTTTAACAGTAGTATACTGTTATATTGTCTAGCGTTACATTATCTGATAAAATAATCAGGGCCTTCTATCGTAACTATCATAGGCTAAGTGATATACCAAACATAAAAATATCAACGTGTTATAAACATTATAATGCCCAACTGATATTATTTATATCAAACTCAAGAAGTATCATAAACCATAAACCTATCATTTTACATTTAAATTAAGGTTAAAAAAACAAAAAAATTGTACTTAATCAAATTAATAAAGGTTTACCTATGATTAAAGTATGCGAGTATACTATCTAAAGTAATGAGAATATTATTTTGCTACAATCTGCGATAAAAGAAAATATATGTAATGCTTAATGTAGAGTGTACTATTGATTCTCATATCTGATACATGCAGAATTTGTAAGAACTCATACACTAACCGACACCGATGACACAACAATACACAAGCACTGCACATATCCAACACCACAATCTCAACAATTGTTTCGCCCCGTAACCGAAGCATCGTCAGGAGATAGCCTTTAGTCTATAGTCGTGGAGTTTTGATTTTGGCGAGTTCTTACAAATTCATGCATGTATCAGGTATGAGAACCAATAGTACACTCTACATTTAGCATTACATTTTTTTATCGCGGATTATAGCAAAATAATATTCTCATTACTTTTGTATTTTTTGTATTTTGACCTCCGCAAAGTAACGCCTATTTCTATAAAGTTTACTATCTATAAAAATTATGGTCAGTGATCTTATAACAAAAAAAAACCTAGCAATTGATCAATTAGGTCAACGCACTTGTCTGTTGTCTTTATAAAGCAGTAGAAAATAACCAGTTGTTTATGACGTCATACATTTCTTATACCTCAATCGGAACTTTAATTTTGTAATAGTAATTTGTTTTAATGTGATAAACTTAGCCACGTTTTATCTTAATTAGGGGTTATCAAATACACAAAATATTTATTCCCGAATTTAGCTTTAAGGAGAAAAACGAATAACGACATTAATATGACAGATCGATGTACATAACATCTTTAAATAATACATTTAATAATCCATCATCCTCCTGCCCTTATCCCACTCTAAGTGGGGTCGGCACAACATATTATAAACATGCTGTCACATGATTTAGTTGCGTCAACTTACCTCTGTCGTATTTTACCACACCTAGGTAAGAAATGAGGTTGGTCTATTCTACTCAGCCGGATACGCCACACGGCGGTGTCCATATCATCTTTAAAAAATATATTTAATCTAAATCATTATTCATCTGTTGCAACTTTTGTGAATACGGATGTGATGACTTATACGGAATACCTTGTTTAATCCAAGCTTTACTGTTCGTGCCATATAGTATCCGGCTGAGTAGAATAGACCATCCTCATTTCTTATCGGGGTGTCGTAAAAGGCGACTAAGTGACAACAGGCAGGCGGCCAGTCGTAATATCACCCAATCACGTCACAACATGGTTAAAACATGAAGCAAAACCTGATTCGATATTTGTAAATTTTGAATCGAACCAAAGATAATAATAATCGGATGCATCTGAGGTTGTCCGAGTCACCGATTTGATAAGAAAGTAAAAAAAAATATAGGTATTTATTATTTATGCTTAAGTTTATCAGACATTTGAGCTATTACGTAGGATTACAAAAAGTTGTTTAAATAAATAAATATAAATATATGGGACACTTACACACACGGTCGTCCGTCCCCAAAGTAAGTAACTTAATACTTGTGTTATGGTAGACAGACAACTGGTGAATATATACTTATATATTTTTTAAATACATACTTAAATACAAATATACACCCAGGCTCAAAGACCAACAAATTCATTTATAGAAAATGTTTGCCCTCGGCGGGAATCGAACCCGCGACCCGTGGAGCTGAAGGCAGGGTCATTAGCCACTGCTCCAAGGGGCCAATTGTTTGTTTTACTTTTGTTACAAACTTAATAAAACTTCCGAATGAAGTTCCTTATGTGATCAATAAATCTTCAGATATTAAATTTCCAATCAATAGATCATCATTAGTAAAAGAGTTAGTGGACGACATGGGATTACGGATTCACATAATTTCCCGAACGCTACCCACTCGAGTTGAATTTCTATCTATGTATCTAAAAAAAAAAGTAATGTACAAGATAATTGTAGATCAAAAAAATACTACAAAAATGTCTACGACAGTATGACCCTATCTCCTGTGGTTACCTCATAATAAGTGCTTTTGTATTCTCAAATTGCACGCAGACGAACACGCAGCTAGTGATAAATATGCCAAGTTTTGTATAATCAGTCAAGTACAGACTTCTAATTAATATCAAGCAATTTAAAAAGCCTTTGATTTCATGCATGCTTTTCATTTCAACTCGTTGCAGCCAAACACAAATTGTACCTAAAATAGCTGCTAAACTGATTTTTGTATGCTTCTTTTTCAAACATCGTTAGACATAGGGGACCTGTAAATTATAGCCCTGCCATCCGGCCCGGGGCAACGGCCCAGACTTCGTTGGAAATTTAATACCGGTCTGATCGCAAAAAACATACGTACAAAATAGTTTACTTGAGTCTTATTCTAATCAAACATTTCCGTGAACATTGTATATATTATATCGCTCATGCGCTGAAATAGTGACACAGCTCAAAAAACACGTGTTTTAGACTAGGAATCCCTGCCCCTATCCCACTCTAAGTGGGGTCGGCACATGTTATAAACATGCTGTCAAATGATTTCGCTGCGTTTTTACGATCGGCCTGACGTCAACTTATTCGTATTTGACGACACTTCGGTAAGAAAGAGGGTGGTTTATTCTACTAAACCGAATACCACACGGCAGGTCGACTTACCTTAGTCGCCTTTTACAACACCTTGGTAAGAAATGAGGTTGGTCTATTCTACTAAACCCAATACCACACGGCAGGTCGACTTACCTTAGTCGCCTTTTACGACACCTTGGTAAGAAATGAGGTTGGTCTATTCTACTAAACCGAATACCACACGACAGGTCGACTTACCTTAGTCGCCTTTTACGACACCTCGGTGAGAAATGAGGACGGTCTATTCTACTCAGCCGGATACCGGCCGTTCATTTAAGCAAACTTAAGTAGGTATTTTTTATGTTATGTTCCTTAACAATGAAAACTTTAAACCCATTTATGAGTTGTGCCATTATTGCAAGCCCAAAGCGATATATATGTGTGTTTATTTAAATATTGTGATGCAGTCATCGAGACCGCAGCGAAAGTAGGGTTTATCGGTCAATACGGTCTGCGTTTTTATATGAAAAATGTGACTCCTTTTTTATTATTGTACTTATTTGTGTTACAAAAGACATTTTTTGGAATTTAATTTAAAATAAGAAACAACAGCAAAAGTCCTAAATAAACTGCGCACTAGTTGCCAATTGAACGAGAGAATTAACTTCCTACTAATATTACTCGTATAAATGCGAAAGTTTATGAGTATGGATGTATGTTTATTTATCTTTCACGGCGAATCAACCCATATCGGAGAAATTTTGCACAATTATTCCTTATACAATGGGGTTAACATATATATAAAACTGCTGTTAATTCTACAGGAATAGGATGACATTGAAAAGCGCCATAAACCTATTATTAACCTAAATTATCAACCTATCGAATACGCGAACGAAGTCTCAGGTTAAAAGCTAGTATTGTATAAAACCAACACATACATCCATTACTGCAAACTATTTGCCATCGCTATGTCCACTATATTATGTTTCTATTTCCGGTGGGATCCAATAGCGATACTACACAAGCAATCCTCTTTAATTTGTCCAGTATGAGACAAACTATTTTATAAGAACCAAAGTCAGCAGCTAAGTTAGATTTTTAGAACACGCAAAGGTCAAGGACTTTTCGCCCCATCCGAAGAATAAAGTTCCTATTTTGAACAATTTCTATGTTTAAACATGGAACACCTCACTTTATTCTTCGGACAGGGCGTTTTGTTTTGGTTTTCCATATTAATGGAATACCAAAGTCAAAGAACCTTAAACGGCATATGAAATAAATATGGTTAATCATTTCCTAAACACGCTAAAATATACTGTATACAAAATACATCACTAGTGTTTGTGTGATCAATTAAATCGGTTATCTTGTACACTGCACACAATGAAAGTTTCCCACATTTAATACGCCTTATCAATCAGGCACAATGCTTTTAATCTCAGAGACAAGGAGGTTACTTGGAAAACTCACCGTTTAGGGTTAAGGCCGATTTATTGTGCTGTTAATCTTAAGTGAGTAAATAAAGAGTATATTATGCCTGCTTTTTACTTTGGGTGATGATTGTGTGATTGTTTTGAATCGGCACGATCATCGTGGAAGTGCCCACGATAGTCCGTATTAATTATCACACGTGTCCGAAAACTGTCAATTTTCGGGTTGTAGGCGATCATAGGCAATTACAGATGATTGGCGAATTCAGCTTAGTATGCCTTCTACACTATCGTGATTGCGTTTAATTATGTGTAATCGCCGATCATGAAGAGGAGCCATTATGTTTGCAAACATAACCAAATCGTCAGCGATTGTTAGGTAGTTACTTGTATGCAAATGCATTCTTTTACAAGAATGTAGAGACTGTAGAAGTCTCATAATCAGCAAGAGAAATACGTTATAAATATAAGGCCAAAACAATTTCAAAGTTCTGGAAAATAAAATAAATAGTGTTTTAAAATAATTTCTGTCGTTTTACGACAAAAAGGAAACGTTTTTACAAAATTTACTCCTTCCTCCTTCCTTAAGTTCCTACTGTTAACCGTTGAGGAGTTCCCCCGTCTGGAGCAAATCCTGGCAGCAGCATCAGGCCATGCTTATCATAAACATGCATTGCACATACAAACATCCATACAAGACAAGTTAAATAAAAGCTTTTAATAAGTGAAAAATATGCTTTCGGACTAAAAGGAAAAATAAAAAAAGTAAAAAGTAAAAGTAATAAACAAAAATATTAGTATTATTTTAATAAAAAAGGGTAAAATGACCATTTTACCCTTTTAACATAACAGTATATTAAGAAAAGATGGCACTTATACCGCTCATACAATATTGACATGGCAAACTATTTTTTTTAACTAAAACATCAGAGCCACTTCGATTCAGACGTTGATTGATCATCGGGTGCCCTTGGTCCTCCTAAAATACAAAGCAAAACGTGTTTATATTTGGTATTCTTTGTAAAAAATCCCAAGGCTGCCGATATAACTTTGCCAATAAAAACAATGAGTTCAAAGTGGAAAAAAATATGGTATTTGAGATTCAAACGAAAAAATATAAGTTAAAGTTTTAAGTTTAAAAAATTGGTGGCATTTTAAATATGCTTATTATACTACGCCATCTTCTTATAACTGGCACAGATTTTTAAAGCACCCTTGACCTAATTATTAACATATCATTTTGTTACGTATTTTGGATAAAAAATCTAGAATATCTTTAAACTGTATATGTGCATCTTTAGAAAGACATCGTAGAGAATCGCCATGCATCCAAATTGTAAGTAAGTAAATTTAATCTGTGCGTAGATCACGATGATAAAATTTGGCAGCAGAAAACAGATAAAACAGATTTATAGAACACTCCAATTTTTTGTTTAGTGTCAAAGTTTTCAGCCGTTTGCAAATCACCTGGTCCCCGATTACTTAAGCATGCTTGAACGGTATGCGATTAAATAACTCAAGCTGATACCTACTAGGGAGGCGAGAAAAAAAATAGGCCTAGGCCATATATGAAAACATTATTTCATATGCAACACACACAACACTTATAATAAATAGCATAAATAGTCATAAATAGCACTAATCTATCTTCAATAAACACAGGCATTTATTAGGAAGGTTAGGTTAGGTTTATAATTTGTAAATTTTTTTGAGTATTCGTTGAAATATAAAAATGTCAAAAAAAATCAAGCTTCGTTTTCGCAAGTCGAGTTTGCAATGAAAACGCTGCCTTATCGTGAATAATGGAGTCAAATATCAATAACCAATGTATAATCACTTTCAATTTGCATATGCGATAAAAGAGTAAGTTATTGCATCAATAGCCCGATATATTGTGACGAATTTGCATTAATCAACTGAAAGTTAGATAATTAATTACATATTACAAAACACATTTTTAATATTACAATCTAGTACACGACTACTTCGATCGTTTCAACTTTAGTGTTAAAATATCGCCCTTTACGTACTATATTGTTTTTCCTATTCCCCAAGTAAAATCGGTATTTTTTTATTCCACATATCATCAGTCTATTACCCGTATCCCACTCTAGGTGGGGTCGGCACAATGTCTTCTTCTTCCATTCTCCTCTATCATTCGGCAACTCTGGTGGCACTCCTTTAATGCTAATCTAATGCTATCATTTTTCACACAATCCATCCATCTTTTTTTCGGCCTCCCCTAGCCATACATCCATCCACATTCATATTTAAAACTCTTTTGGTCACATGATTTTCATCCCTCCTCATTACTTGACCATACCAACCTAGTCTCGCACTTCTCATCTTTTCTGTAATGGGCGCAAATTTCAGACTTGCCCTAATATTTTTAATCCACATATGTTGGCCCGATATATAAGCTTCAATTGTACCAAATTTCATCTATATCTTCTTCTTCAACCGATGGACGCCCACTGCTGGACATAGGTCTCTCACGGAATCTCGACACCACTCGATCTAATGCTGCTTGGATCCAGCTACTCTTCGCAACCTTTTTGAGGTCATCAGTCCATCTCATAGGGGTCTATTGACGCTACGCTTTCCGGTGTAGAGTCGCCAACACCATGGGGTCTTTAGGTCTAATATTAATTTTTCAGAGTCATGGGCTTTTTCTGACCTTACTAGTGAAGCATTTGGGTTTGTCGCTATCTACATCACTGGAGGTATAGCGGTTTCTTGTGTGGCTTGGCTGGGCTTCGGTAGAGTCGGTATAGCTGCAGGCAGCATGACTGCCGCTGGCCAGTCCTACTATGGTAACTTGGCAGCAGGGAGTATAATATCCTAAATCCCAACACCCATAGGTTCTCGGTAAGAAACGAGGTTGGTCTAATCTACTCAGCCGGACATCACACGGCATTTTTAAGTGTAATAATATACACACAAAAATAAAAATACAACAATGAGCTATTCTTTGTCATAATTCAATGCTAAATAGTAATTAATATGCTCGAATTACGTTGATTAAGTCCACCGCAAACTTGAGCGAACCGCAACATGGCGAAGTAAAAAAATACGCGTTCTGTAATCCATATTAACATTATAAATACGCAAGTCTGTCAATTTGTCTGGTACAAATTAAGCTTATATACCGAACATATAGGACCAACATATAGGAAAAAATAAATTCCATATAGTCCATAGTTTACTTTCTTAAATTTTACTTTACTTTTATATGTCTTTTCTCTGCGCACACTATTATTGGTTAAAAGCATCGATATAATTTCTCACTAGGTATGTTACTACTGCGTATTTGTTTGTCTATGGTACATAAATACTATTAATTTTTCTTTATAGTAATACCATAGAAAAAGTATAAGTTTTTATACGTATTATTTTAAAGTGAATCGTTTATTAGCACAGAATTTTTTGTATTGAATTTAGTTTGTGAAATGTAATAAATGCCTTAAATAACTAGAATCCAGGTGAATAAGAAAAAAAATTTAAAAAAAGTTATTTAATAAAATAACATTCGTTTTTTAAATGACTAATATAGACTATTACAACTCATTTATTCTTTTGTTAAATACAAAACTACGAACTTCGTATTACACTTTTACTTGCACTTTATTTAGTTTCTTTACAAGATGTTAGTACTTCTTTGTAACATGTCTTTAAAACCAGTCTTATAATAAAATGTGCATGAAGTCGACTTATCGTACATAACAAAATATCACATTGTTGTTATTATTTTTACAGTGTTATTACAATCTTAAATTTATTAAGTTCCCTTAAAAAAAGCACTTAATCTTGATTGTACTTGCTGAATAATAAGCAAGAATGGAAATATACATTACAATCTAAGTAATGATTTGGTATAGAATATTCAATAGCTATTTATAGGTTTTCCATCTATTTAATAAAAAAACGCTTAGAATTGAACACATACGCTATTTAATAACAATTCAACAATATTATAATTATATCATAGTCTTATAATAAAAATATATTCGATAAAATCGATGAGTTTCTTGAGTAAAACTGCAATGGAAGACAATATTTATGGTACGAAAAACTGTACAATTAAAAAAAATAGATGAGAAATAAAAACTAATACAATTGGTGTAGCCATACGCAAATATTTCATAACTACCAACATTCAAAATATCTATTCTATTTACATATAACATGTAATAGTATTTGTACAAAATATTCGATACTTTCGAGTTACGTGTAACGAGTATTTACCCAAGATCAAAGCCGACAATATTATCTAGGTCATAATTAAATATCTTATAATCGTACTTATATAATTTATATAGTTTCCTAATAAGTGGTAGGTCTAATTGCGAATAATACTTGCGCAGTTTATCTGAGGTTCCGGATGTGTGCGAGAGACGCGGGAATTGGATGCTGGACGCGTTGATCGTGTGGAGAGCGAGAAGGGAATCGTCCACCAATGTCTCGTATTTACCTGTAAACATATTGACATTGAGATGTCGAAGGCCGTGAGATTTTTAAGAGGGAGTCACGAGCTCAAACCCAAGGCTAGGCTAATGAGTTTTGTTTTAAAACATAAGTGCCTAATTGATACAAAAATAAAAACAAAATTATCTTGCAATTTAATTGAAAAAATAGTAAATTATACAATAGTAGAAAATAGAAAGGATTATCCGTTTTCATATCCGATATCATCAGGAGATACACTCCACGATTTTGTCGTGAATTTTGACGATGTCACGCTTTGCGATTTTTTGCAGGGCGAAACGATTGTTGAGTTTGTAATAGTGAACGTGTGTAGTGTGTATTGTGGTGTACATGGTGGAGGTTGTGCATGTGTCTTTACGAATCCTGCGTATATTGCGTATGAAAACTCATGATACTCATTTAAATTACATAGAGTTAAGAATCATAATTTTAAACATGCAACGTTCAATGTTATTTAAGTTTTCTGTTTAAGTTTTTGGGACGCGGCGGATAATTTTTTTATAATTTATAGTGAAATAATTATGTTGACTTAGAAGCTATAATAATGGTCTATTCTACTCAGCCGGATACCACACGCTTAGGTAAAATACACAGAAATATTATTTTATTATTATCTATACTAATATATAAAGCTGAAAAGTTTGTTTGTTTGTTTGATTGTTTGAACGCGCTAATCTCAGGAACTACTGAACCGATTTGAATAATCTTTTCAGTATATAGTCCATTTATTGATGAAGGCTATAGGCTATAACATCACGCTAAGATGAATGGGAGAAGAGCAGCAATAAAAAATAGTACAATTTAGTAATCTTAGTGTACGCTGAAAAAATAATTAAAATTGTTCCCAACTAAATGTTCTAAATAAAAGTCCGCGACAGCATATGTCTAGCTTTTAAGGTTAACCCACTTCAACCGTGTTTATGGTTGTAAAGTTATATTAAGGTTCTAATCTTTCCACGCGGGCAGAGCCGCTGGCGATTGCTAACTTAGAAGGTGAGCACTGGGTTACCTAGTTACTCGTAATGCAATAAACATTACACCTCGACCTTTGCAGAATGTTGAGCCAGTACTACCGGTATGGCTACAGTTTAAACCTAGATAGGTACAAGATTTGCCCGTCAACTCTCTACATTGCCTAGATTCCTAGATGTAATTCTGTTTACGGGCTTAGTACAATATAAATAAAGTTATGTGTTAAGATACTTTATCATTTTGAGCTGTTCTGTTTACAATACCTATTATTTATTTATTAAACATTATTATTAGGCAATGTTATAGTAGTTTTGTATAGTTATAGTAGTTGTGGATGGATGTATGGCTAGAGGAAGGCCGAAAAAAAGATGGTTGGATTGTGTGAAAAATGATATGCATGTTAGAGGAGTGGCACCAGAGTTGACGAATGATAGAGGAGAATGGAAAAAGAAGACATATTGTGCCGACCCCACTTAGAGTGGGATAAGGGTAGGAGAATGATGATGTTATAGTAGTTTTCAATGTAAATTGTTTGTTTATCACTAATTAATATTATAAAACAAAGTCGCTTTCTGTGTCTGTCCCTATATCCCTATGTATGCTTAAATCTTTAAAACTACGCAACAGATTTTGATGCGGTTTTTTCCCCATTAGTGGACTCTTTCAACAGGCAGGGGCCTGCCGTATTCTCTAGGCCCCGGCACCAGGTCAAGCAAATAAAAAACGCAATTCTTTACAAGTTAGTCATTAGAAAAATATTTGGATATAAACATGATATAACTTGCCTCAAATCAAATACTTTGTACTTCCGTTAGAACAACGAAACGGCCGTGACCCAAAAAATTTAAAGATATAATCTGTGAGTTTACTTCCACGAAACAATTATGAAGTCTTCCAAAACATTATCCATCTCGATAAAACTTGTTTATTTCAAACGGCCTTTGTTGATGGATCGACATTGATTATATAGTACCTTGTGATTTATGCATGCGAATATTAAAAGCTGGTAAAGCCTGTCCATAGACAAACGCTGTATAAAGCACAAGTCCGGCCTTACGGGGGTAATGTTTTTTTTCCTATTTTGAGTTGATCCAATTTCACAAACAGCGTGTCCACTCTAATAAGCCTTTATTGTACTTAATTATTTATATTAAATAAGGCAACTTATGAAATAGACAAAAAAAAATCGATTTTTAAAAAATCGATTATTTCGTAACAAAATAATCGATTATTTATTAATCGATTTTTCTACTCCATATAACATCCCTACAGTACAGGTAAAAATATCATTCTCACCACCTGGATGCGTGGCGATCTACTACAATGCGGTTTTCAAATGCGGTGACCGTTATAAAATAGTGATTAGAGAAGGTGGCGTCCATCTTATAAAAAAAAATGTTGCTATTATAAAATTGTGTATAAGGAAGATGGCGTATATCTTAAGAAAAATTTTTGTTTACGGCACGATGAGAAATATGCTTACATAATATTTTCGCGTCAAGGTTGTCTGTATAATATTACTTCAACTCCGGTGTTAATGAAGAGGGCAAGGTTGATTCGTGTTACCAATTAATTATTATATTCGCTATGATTTATTTTCAAACCAACGATTTTTTGGAATGTTGATGAGCATTTTTTATGATAATATGTTCCTATTTCAAAATACATTAATACATTTACAAATATACAGAAGAAATATACATTAATATTTCTGTACCAACTCCTCTATATTTACAGTAAGTATAGAGTATTTACTTGTGGTACTTTGCTTGCGTCATTATTAATGTCAAATTATCCTATTCATAAGGATAATAATAATAAGGTCATGATTCTTCAGGGGTCATGGAGGAGAAGGGGTCATGATTTTTTTCTATGTTATATATAACCTCCCGTGTGGTATCCGGCTGAATAGAATAGACCACACTCATTTCTTATTGACGTGTCGTAAAAGACAACTAAGGTAAGTTCACTCGCCGTATGGTATTCGGCTAAGTAGAATAGACCACCCTCATTTCCATTTCTTACCGAAGTATCGTAAAAGGCGTAAGTTTCCGTCAGGCAGGCGACCGGTCGTAAAATACCTAGCCAAATCATGTGACGGCATGTTCATAAC
Source organism: Morpho helenor (assembly GCA_029227775.1). NCBI lineage: Eukaryota > Metazoa > Arthropoda > Insecta > Lepidoptera > Nymphalidae > Morpho > Morpho helenor. The sequence goes on from JARGCU010000025.1 coordinate 15,528,493, forward strand.
ATGTTGTGCCGACTCACTCCACTTACGGCAGGAGAATGAATGATGACCTCGCGATATACGAGTATAACCTTTAATTGCACCAAATTTCATCAATATAAGCCAGCCAGCAGATAAGGGAAATAGCGACAGCGACAGAATTTCCCATTCATAAATAAGAATGAAGATTATAAATAAGATATTTTTTTTTGTGTATATGTGTGTGTGTGCGCGCGCTAGTGTGTGCGTGCGTGTGTGTGTTTGTGTGTGTGTGTGCGTGTTTATGCGTATCCGTGTCGCGCACGCGCTCTAAAATGGCCATTTGGTCACAAATCTGTACGAACTTTCAAATACAGGTAGGTCTAATTCTGGGAGAACAAATACGCTAATAGATATGATATAATTAATTTTGAAAAGAGTGTCCCCATTTCTTGCCGTTTCTTCTCAGTAGCAACACCTATCAGAACCAATGGTGGTTCAGTACATCTGATATTACAAAAATCCTTGTAAAAGCCTGGGAAGACAAGGAATATTGTTAAATTTGAAAAAACCAAAAATGTTTCGGTAAATATATTATATTGCGTGAACCAAATAATTAATAGATACGACGTTCGACCAATTTATGACTCGACATCACCAGTTAACGCTCCAAGGTAAAATTAATAAATTTTATGACTTCTTAATTTACAACTATTATCGCGTCCCTTTATATGACGTATCTTTTATATGACTAGCTTTTTGATGAATCCTTGTAAAAAGATAAAAACAACAAACATTTTTATAGCAATTTGAGGGCACAAAGTTGCATGAAAATAAAATCAAAAATTTCAATTTGCGTTATGTATCTAATTGAACTTTTAATTTTCTACCTATAGCAGGGGTCGGTAACCTGTGGCTCGCAGGATATGATTTTACCATAGAACAAACTTGACTATTGTTGCGATTTAAAACACCTCTTATGTTGAAACAAATTATACGTGTTGTGTTGAATAGCTTATGTTAATAATATATCTTAATTAATTATAATTAGGCGTTACTTTGCGGAGGTCCATAATACAAAAGTAATGAGAATATTATTTTGCTAAAATCCGCGATAAAAGAAAATATATGTAATGCTAAATGTAGAGTGTACTATTCGTTCTCATACCTGATACATGCAGAATTTGTAAGAACTCATGCACTAACCGACACCGATGGCACAACAATACACAAGCACTGCACACATTCACCACCACAATCTCAACAATTGTTTCGCCCCGTAACCGAAGCATCATCTCCACGACAAAATCGCAAAGCTTAACGATTAGGCTTATCATTATGGCATATGCAGGTTTTAAAACGATAGTTTATATAACTTGGTATTTAAAGTAGTTAAGCCTTATTAAGAATCAAATTCAAAATATACTTTATTCAAGTAAACTTGTAAACAAGTGCTTTTGAATAGTCAACTCTACTGCTGGTTTGGAAAGCTGTTCCTACAGCGAAGAGCCAGGAATAAACTCGGCGGTTGCTCTTTTCAAAATATAAATCTTATAACTAGTTATATTTAGTTATTACTGTCTTACACAAACACCAAAGAATTTTGCTATTAAAACTTATGTCTAATTGATAATTGCAATTTATCACACGCTTTTCGGTGAAGGAAAACATCGTGAGCAAACCTGCATATCTCTAGAGAATTCTAGGGTTATGTGTAACCTACCAATCCGCATTAGAGCAGTGGTAGGTCTTAGCTCCAGAGATGGAGAGAAGAGGCCTATGTCCAACAGGTTAGTAATAGGCCGCTACTTTTACAGGGTCAAAGAGTAGTTATGTTCATTCTTATCATCTAAGTCATCCTTAACAGTAAAACATCAAAGAATAAAGTCTTTAGCAACAATATCTTAACTCACCAACTAATGTATATTTAATAAGGCACGGATGGCACAGCGTTGTTACCGGCTGCCAGTGTTCGTTATTCACTATATCTGCCAGCTCCTTTGATTTGTTCGTTAGGAACAGCGCGAACTCCTTGAAAGTGACGTCATGCCCGTAATCTAGGGACTCGTTTGATGGGTTTTCTCGGAAAGCCTTTATGATTCGTCTCCCAACGCGATCCTTAAGAAACAAAAATTAGTCCTGTTATTGTTTAGTTTATTTGGGAAAGGGGCGATCTCAAATTCCAGAATACATTTTTTTAATAGCATTTTTTTTTTATAAAAAATATCAAGGTCATCCAGGTACTAGTTATTTATTTGCGGACCTCAGTGACATACGTGCGTTTCTACCTGACGTCAATACACAACATGTTTATAACATGTTGTCACTTACAGTGGGATAAGGGCAGGAGGATGATAACTTATTATAATAATTACAAATAATACTCAGCATTATAATATTAAGCATGTATTTCGTAATAATTACTAAGTTAATAATTAGGAAAACAAAACATTTTTCACATTATGATGAATCTTTAATATTTAAATGAGTGAATCTTGTATACATATATTCAGAATCTCGGAAACGGCTCCAACGATTTTCTTGAAATTTAACATGTAGGTAAGGGGGTTTTGGGGGAGAAAAATCGATCTAGATAAGTTTTATTTAAAAAAAAAATCGTTTTATCCCTGATTTCGAGCTCTAAATTTTTTTTTACGTTTTACGTTGAATACAATACACAATTTTTCGCTGTCAAACGGTCATGGTCACGCAAAAGTCATGGTAGTTCATTTGGGGAACGGACGGTCTAGAGAGATGAAAACTATCTAGGATCGAGCCCCACCTACCCTACTATTTTTCATTTTTTTTTTTACGTCATTTTCAAAACTACCGAGCAAGGATCGGTCACCCAGATACTAACAAATAAAAGGACGTAAGACTTATAAAAGTAACGTCTAATTCTATAAATTACGGATAAATATGCATAACAATATGTCAAATAAAATGTCGAAATCGATGGTATCAAAGTGTATTATAGTTATATAGTTACAAAGTTACTTACGTAATATAAAAATGGTGTCATTTACTAAAATAGAAAAGTGAATTTATCATAATCTAAGTTACTTACAACAATACTTACAAAAATGGTGTAATTTGCTAAAATAGAATAACGATGAATTCACACTATATCGTGTAGCGTAATATGAGATTGTTTTCATTTTCATTTCCATAGCATATTAAAAAACACTTTGGATATAATTTCAATCCGTTTTATGCCCATCTTTATTCTGCATCAAATTTCAGTATAGTGAACTTACCTACACCAGAAGCTATGTCGTTAACTATGACATCATCATCTGGCTGCCCTTATCCCACTCTTAAGTGGGGTCGGCACAACATGTTACAAACATGTTGTCATATGATTTGGTTACGTATTTAACGACCGGACGCCTGCCTGACGTCAACTTACCTTAGTCGTATTTTACGACACCTCGGTAAGAAAGAGGGAGGTCTATTTTACTCAACCGGATACCACACGGTGGGTCAACTTACCTTAGTCGCTCTTTACGTCACCTCGGTAAGAAATGAGGGTGGTCTATTCTACTCAGCCGGATACCACATGGCGGGTCGACTTACCTTAGTCGCCTTTTACGACAACTCAGTAAGAAATGAGGGTGGTACTATTCTATTCAGCCGGATACCACATGGCGTATGTCGTTAACTATGTATCTATACCAATATATAAAGCTGAAGAGTTTGTCTGTTTGAACGCGCTAATCTCAGGAACTTTTAGACCGATATAAAAAATTATTTTAGTGTAAGATAGTCCATTTACCGAGGAAGGCTATAGCTTTATAACATCACGCTAAGATGCATAGGAGAGGAGCAGCAACTAAAAATACCGATTTCCATGCGGGCGAAGCTGCTGGCACAACTAGTTATAGATATTATAAGAAGGCTCTCTCACTCAAGGGGCCATCGATAAAGCTAACCTAAAAGGTATAAAGTCTGAAGACAAAAATGATCAGGTCAGGCTATTTTGAGAAAACCCGCATATTCCTAGATTTATACCCGCACTGGAGCGATATGGTTGTACTAAACTCCAAAGCTTATCTGAAAAGGATAAGGGAATATTCCCAGAAGTGGGATGATAACAGGCTGCTAATCTACTACTACTTGTGGGCAACTTTCTCAACCACTGGGCCGCGGCACTTTTGTGTGCCGCCAAATTTTGCAAATATATAATAATGTTAATATTAATAAATTATATCATTTAAAAATATATATATATTTTTATTATTAGCTTGTAATTAATTCCTTAAACTCCCGTAAACGTTTAGTTACTATTGTACTATATATTAGTTTATTTCGTTATATTTAAAAAAAAATTGTCATAAACTATTTATGCAGTGTGTGTTTAAGTAAATAATTTTGTGTAAATCGTGCCGCCAAATTTTGAAATCGTTAAATATGTGCCGCAACAAAAAAAAGGTTGTGAATCACTGATTTAGATACTAGCCTATACATTGTGACAAAATTCAGCAAAGCTTAATCGCTTAGATTCTCAAGCAAGGATATACAACCGATTTAGTCTATAGATAAAGTTAAAGTATGTATATATATGTTTCTTATAGACTCCAAAACGGCCGGACCGATTTATATGAAATTTTCAGAAAACCTTTAAATTGACCCAGCAGATAATCCTGTATAATTTAGTGGCATTCGTATAAAAAGTACCTACCTAATCGAAAATTCACAAATTCTGAGAATATCAGTTAGGTATATTAATTTTTGTTTACTATTTCCGAAAGCAATTTACGCAAAATCAAATTTAGATTTATAAACTGCTGATATCGCATAATAAGGTCGCACGAGTATTTCGTAATGTAACTATTGCATTAGCATGGGTGAATGACTTACTGTTCTCATAATTTACTACATAATTTATTGACATATGGACTAGATATTTGAGAACGATATCATGCAAAAGTATAAATAAAATTATTTTGTTATAATCCGCAAAGAAGTAAAATAGAAAATATATATAATGCTATGTAGAATGGACAATCGGTTAACATACCTGATACATGCAGGATTCGTAAAAACACATGCACAAACCTCCACTTTAAATTAACTATATCACGGTTTTAATCTTCCTACGCGAGTGGAGTCGCTGGCGATTGCTAGTCATAAATAAAAATATATACAGACACACAAAAATACATATTTCAAAATAAATATGTATAATGTAAATATCATATACATACCTGAAAGTACTTAGCGCTCGGCAAGTCACCTTCTAACTTATTTCTGTAAGCGGATAAAAGCCTCTCGAATGGATTCCGGACGATAATCATCTTGTGGTAACTTTCCAACATTCCATCTCTCTCTTCCTTGGAGACTGTACTGAGATTTCTAAACATTCCAGGTGAATGGGCAAGACTAGCCGGTATTGAGAGAACATCTGTGTTGTTCCATTTTCCAGCTAATATCATAAGTATTCTTTTCCAATTGGTGCATGCTACCTGAATATATTATTCCAGTTAATTTAAATTTCTTTTTAATTTCATATAACTAATTGGGTAAAATTTATAAGCACTTTGCCTTCAGCCAATGCCTGTCAAGTCTTTTTTATCATGGATACCAACTTCATCTTCCTGCCCTTATCCCACTCTAAGTGGGATCGGCACAACATGTGACAAACATGTTATCACATGATTTAGCTACGTATTTTACGACTGGCCACCTGCCTGACGTCAACTTAACTTAGTTGTGTTCTGTGATGGTGAGAAAGAGGGTGGTCTATTCTACTCAACCGGATAACAAACAGTGCCTCAACTTACCTTAGTCGCCTTTTACGACACCTCTGTAAGAAATGAGGGTGGTCTATTCTACTGAACCGGATACCACACGGTGGCTCAACTTAGTCGCGTTTTACGACACCTCGATAAGAAATGAGGGTGGTACTATTTTGTTCAGCTGGATACCACACAGCGTATCATGGATACCAACTTATAATACTAAAAACTTAATTAGATTTTATTAGTTAATATTTAAGCATTTCAGTTGGTTCCAACTTAAACTAACTTAGTGTAGACACAATTTTTTTTACTCTAGCATCTCAGAAAGCTGCTGTAGTAGAAAAAAAAATTCTTATTCGTAGAATTATAAATGATACTCTAATAACAATAAAAAATTCACAGGTATCTAAACTATCTTTTTCAAAATTTTTGACTATTTTAGCATTCATCTATTTATGGGTAACGTTAAAAACAGCTTAATTTGATTTTTTTTTTTTTATTATTAGGCAAACACAATAGGTTACAATTGAACAATATATGAGTAATACACTAATTAACACTTAATATCTAATTGCAACCCTTAAGGTGTAAGCACAGCATTTTATATTATGATTATTATAGTAATGGTTGAAAAATGGAGGAGTTTATAAACCTACAAATAGGGTCTGGTGTTTAATGGAAAAAAGAACAAACATATCATTTATTATACCTAACTAACTAACCTAATCTATATCAAACTGTAAGTTTCTAATCAAGTATATTAACTTTAAGATTTAAAATTGAAGAATAGGTAGCAAAAAAATAGTCCACAATTTGCAGAAAGTCAATTCATAATTTACTGAGTAATAAAAAAAATTAAGGTTGAAACAAGACTATGAAATAGATGTAATAAGACTACAAAATGGATAAGGTTCACTTCCTAAACAATTTTATTAGAGGAAAAAATTGAGGTGCTTACTTAACTTACAATAAAAAAAAATTTTATCTTTATTAAACTTAAATTGCTCAAAACATTATTGTTTTCTTTCTAAAATGTATCTGTATTTCGAACAACACAAGTAAAAATTTAAATCCTCAATATCTATCAATTCTCTGTATGAATCGGCAACTATTAGCGTACTTAAATCAAATTCGTCAGAAAAAACCCTATGACGTGAGTTATTTATTAAAACCGACAGATTTACTAGTTCACCTTGACCATCCTCACCTTCGGTACGTAACAATATAGAAGTTTGTGCTCATCATCCACTAATATATGCTCCAACAGATTCGGTGGCAAATCGTCTAAGCCGAATTTCAGTTGAAGTCTATTACAAGTCTCTTGTACGAGCTCTTGACGCGCCAAGTTCGAAGACTGAGTTAATTCTAAAGAGTGCTCACTAACAACTTTATCATATTCTCCGCCAACACAAACCAGAATGCTCACGAATAACACAAAATTCCTGCATGAGACACGCATCTTTCGCCATTAGAATTACAATGCAAAATAAAAACTTTCCCGAATCACAAACTACTTTTTTTATTTGGGGCACGTGGAAATATGTTTAGTCTCACAGAAAATTCAAATAAACTTGTTATTATTTATTAATTTACGTTTACTTTTATTGATGAATTTACTTTTCATTTTCGCACATTTTATTAAGTATTTCGCGAAAATAAATCTGTCTCGAACGCACGTCCAACTCATACACAATTGTCAATGCCACTGGTTGAAGTTTACGATTTACGAACTGAGCCATAAACATAACAGAGATAATAAACGAAGCAAATCTTTGTAAAAGTTGGTGACCGACTGATTTTAAAACGAATGAACGAATAAGTTATGTAGTTGAAGTTAATCTTTAAATATTAATCACACTACGCACTACGCACTAGATATTATTATTATTTTTTTAATTTGTTCTTAATTAATTATGCCATTATTGTAATACTTAATTTTGAAAAGAGTGACCGCCGAGTTTCTTGCTGGTTCTTCTCGGTAAGAGCACCTTTCCGAACCAGTCGTAGCTTCATTGTAATTTGACGATTCGAAATTTGCTTGTAAAAGCCAATTTGAATAAAGAATTATTTAAATTTGAATTTGAATTTGAATTTGAATATGCCGTGTACTAAAATCACACCATTTTTTGTCTGGTTGATTAAATAAATGTACTTGAAACTGCGTATTTATTTTGCGGTGAATAGTTTTTATAATGTAATACTTCATATACAGATTACAATGGCGCAAGCTAGGATACTTAATTAACACAACTAAATAATAGGTTCATTTAATTATGCACATAATATACTATATATTATAATTAATATTTTTCTAAATTTCTTTAATATGGTGAGCGTGGATTTTAAAAAAAACATCGGTTTTGCATTTATGTCTTTATATTGGTAGTTACTGTAATTTATATTATTAGTTATTGATACAATAAAACGATAGGTATCTTATTATCTTTTTAACTCTTCAACCAATCACGTTGTAAGTTTTTCTGGAATTGTACTCTGCAAATAAAATTACAACCTTATTTAATCATGGTAAAGAGGTATAAATTTTAATGATAATGGCGAAGTGCATACGAAGCTAAATTATTTTAATGATAAAATAGATTTTAATTACTGCATAGATATAATGCAGCTATATATTATAGTGGTGTTGAAGGTGTTTTTTAAAAAGCTGTAGTGGCACAGCGTTTAAACAATGCAACTCTTTCGAGGTGGTCACGGCAACAAACTCAGGGACCAATGAGTTTCTCTTTTAAAACTTATGTCTAATTGATATTTGCAATTTATCCGACGCTTTACGGTGAAGAATAAAAAAACAACGTAAAACTGATCTTAAAAACAAATTTGAATCTATCTTAGATATATCAATCCGCAATGGAGCAGCGTGGTGGGTTTTAGCTCCAACTCGTCTCTGCATACAAAAGTAGAGAATTTTCAAAAATATAGAGATCCGTTATAAAAATGTAATAAGGTGTAAAAAATTAGTCATAAAAATCTGTCATCGCGTACGCTGCGGAAACTGTTGATGATACATTTAACAAAAATAAATCGGGAAAATGCGGGATATTACTAGTGTTAAATAAATGTAAATAGCGACGCCTGTATTTAATACAATGAACAGTCCGACATTGTCTTTAATAACTGCAAACAAAGCCATCCATAGTCTTAGTTACTAATTCAATAAAACATAATTTATGTAACGGTACAATGTAAAAAAGTTAGATTTCGAAAAATTTTAAAGCTTACCCTCAAATGCTGTATGTAAGACACCTGATAGTATTGACGTATCAAGGCAAAAGCTTCCTCCGCCACCGCCAGCTGGTTATATTGCCAAGCTAAAACTGCCAAACACGCCCATAACGTTTCATCCTCTACTGTACGACATAGCTTAAATAAATTAAAAAAAAATGTATTATAATAATACGTCATAATTTCATTAATTACTAGTACCAACCTCTTTTATTACCGAGGTGTCGTAAAAGGCGACTAAGGTAGTCGACCTGCCGTGTGGTATCCGGCTGAGTAGAATAGACCACCCTCATTTCTTACCGAGGTGTCGTAATATACGACTAAGATAAGTTGACGCCAGGCAAGCGGCCGGTCCTAAAATACGTAGCCAAATCATGTGACAACATGTTTGTAACATATTGTGCCGACCCCACTTAGAGTGGGATAAGGGCAGGAGGATGGTGATAAATTCATTAATTACATGGTAAACAAGTCAAGTTAAAAAAGCTTTTAAAAATACTTTCAATCTAATTTCGTGTCCTTTATGTAACCGTTGAGAAGTTCCCTCGTCTGCTTGTGTAAGTTAAAAGTTTACCGTAAATTAAATACTTACATGTAATGCTTCTTGCCACATATTGACAGCAACGTACTTCAATAATTTCTCAGGAAAAGCAGCCAGTGATACGTGTAATAGAGAACCGTTGCCGCGGCAGATACACGCAACACCATCTTCTATGCTTAAAACGCTTGGGTTGCGGCCTAGATCACTAAAATAAAATTAAAATATGTAGGCAAAGGATTGAGAACCAATGTTTGGACAAATTTAACCAACATATTACAAAAATATCATGACCTAACATGTGAGTGACACACGTCGTCGGATCAATAACGATCTTGAAAGCTCGGATGAGTAGTTTATGTATATTTATTAATTAAATTATTAAATTTATTAAATTTTTATTAAATCAAGTATCAATTACACACAAGAACAAATAATGCTTCAGCAGAGATTAAACAGATACACAGAGTCTTTGTTGATGGTTCTTAATTTAGCTATTACGTTAAACGTATAGAAGTTCTATCGAGTTAGCTGGACTAGTTTGACCGCATTCGGGGCACTTATTCATGAGTTTAATCAATGAATGAAGCTCATGAATAAATGCCCCAGATGGGCTCCAAACTAGTCGAGGTAACCCAATAGAAAAACACGTGAGTACAGCCGGTTTATACATAACTTATAATTTTTGTCGCGAGGAAAAAAAATCCCTCATGGACGGCTAAACATCTACTAAACACGGACACGGACTCGCACGGATTAAACAACCGCCTCTCTAACTAATAATTAGCATGGATCCACATTTGCATTTCTTCATGCTGACCGTTTCTTTAATATTTTTCTCTGTTTTTTTTATAAATTATGAATATCACTCACGATAGTTTTAATTCTAAAATTGCTTGGATAAGTGTTAGCATTCCACAAGAAAAGCCCTTCCGCAAAGTGATCTAGACTGCCATTCCGTACAACTTATAGAACTATGTGTACATTGTCCCATATTTATAGAAACCTTTGAGAGAACGCAAAAAAAATTCAAATTCACATATAAAATCCCTTCAATTTAGATAAAGTCATAAGCTAAGAAACATCGACAAACTCGCAGGCTCGGTCCACATACTAACTTCTTAAGCCTATTTTTATACAACGCTCTCACAGGTTAAAACATCATAGTACATGGTACCCATATAACTGTGTGGTAACAAAGGCACAAGAAGGCACAAGAATTATGTCTGCACCAAGAACTGAAGTCTGAGATACGTACTTGACATCTTTAACAACGGTAGTCAGAGCAAGCCAATCAGGCTGTGTGGCGGCTCGCGTACAACACCATGCCACAGCGGAGTTAGCTCGCAAACCCACCAGCAGCTCAGTGTCTGCACTCCATAATATACTAAGAACTTGGGAACCTGGCAAGAAATACTATATCTATTAAAACTAAATACTAAATTAGTATGCTATAATTTGCTATAAGTTAGATTACTGAAAATCTATTTACGATTTGGTCGTAGAGTATATCTTCTATATATAATTGTGCTTCGGTTACGGATGTGTCAAGTCTTAGTGTGTGTGTTAGAAATAAGGTATATGTATTTCGTTTATTTTTATTACGTTAAGAGAATAACGCCGGCCTTATCACTGTGCACCGACACTTTTCACTACAAAATCCAACGACAGAATGACCACTCTACATCCTCCACATCTACCACCAGTTCGGAACGCTAATCCACTTGAGAAGAACTGGCAAGAAACTCAGTGATTGCTCTAATCATGAACAGCAATTATTTGAGGTTAGATTCTAATAACACGGAGACAATAGAGGTCCCAAACACTTTTACCTACTACGAACGCCACACGCCAAAAGAGAGCGAAAGAAATCAGCCCTTGCCTTATATGGGCTATTACAGCTTAGAGATCTGGATTTGTAACATTTGTGGTGGTTGTTGCACTATAGTGCATGCATTCTGAATGCATGAGGTATGAACACACTTAGAACTCTACTTTTAGCATTACATCGATTCTATAAAATCGCGAATTATTGTAAAATAATTCAGATTATATTATATTATTATGACACTTCGCAAAGTAACGCTAATGAATGGCACGAATGAGATGCGCCATTCATTCAACGCCTAGCCAAAAAAAATATTAACGTTTGTGTATCGATTAATGTTTCTACTTGCATTAGAGCTCCGTATGACCAAATTGCTTGGAAAGTGTCTAGAACCCATACATACCTAGTTTAATAAATTTAGGTTTCGGATCTTTGACGTTGACGACATACAAATCTCTATTATAATCCAACAAAGCAAGCTGTCTTTCGCTGATGGCTCCAGTTTGACTCAGAGCTACATTAGACACAGTCATCTTATGGACGAGTTTAGTCACTGTATTATCAGCAGAACTACGCACTATTAATCCAGTGGGAAGATCAAATACATGAATAACTGAAAATAGCAAAAATGTAAAAAAAAAAAATATTAAATTAGTTTTAAGGTCTATTTTTAAGCAATAATGGAAATTTTTCCATAAGCATTTTTTAAATTCTATACTTAAAATATATAACAGTACAGTTATATTGTACTAGCAATCGCCAGCGGCTCTGCTCGCATGGAAAGATTAAAACCGTAGGTAATATAGTCTTTTGATAACCATAAAAATGGTTAAAGTGGGTTAACCTTTATAGCTAGGCATATGCTGTCGCGGACCTTTATTTACAACTTTTCGAGCGGAACAATTTTGTAATACATCAGTTTTTCATAAGTATTATCGTATACTCAGCGCACGCAAGGAAAGCTTTAAATTTTGCCGTTTTCTTAACATTTTTTATTGCTGCTCCTCTCTTATTTATCTTATCGTGATGTTATAAAGCCTTCCTCAATAAATGGACTTTTGTTCGAAGAAACTGTCAGCTAGAATGATCTTCTTTTACCCATTTTTTTTAAATAAGTAATTTTCAGTACATTATGCGTACTTTTTCTGTCAGATTGATCAACCACGCCCAATGAATCCGGGCCCAAAGTAACTGCAGCTCTTCCCAAAGTCTCCGGTCGTGAGCCACATCGTGGGCTTGCTAGCAAACGACCCATGTAACTGTATATTGAGATACCAGCACGTTCTATTACACACATACACCTGCAATTAATATCTTATTATTAGTACCTAATGTTTTAATATATATTCCATTATATATATTTTTGTAACGCAATCAAAAAACTCAATTGAAGCTACTTCAAATTATTTTAATATTTATTTCTCATTATTGCTTCCCGCTACTTTATTCCAAAATATTTTAGGGTAAAATAATCTCAATTATACACTATATTTTTTTACAAAAGTTTGCTGTGTGGTAACTAAGGTAAGTTGACCAGCCGCATTTTATTTACTTATTTAAAAGACTACCCTCATTTCTTACCGAGGTTTCGTAAAAGGCGACTAGATAAGTTGACCCGCCGTGTGGTATCCTCCTGAATAGAATAGGCCACTCTCATTCGTTACCGAGGTGTTGTAAAATGCGACTAAGGTATGTTGACCCACCGTGTGGTATTTGGCTGGGTAGAATAGACCAGCCTCATTTTTTATCGAGGTGTCGTAAAAGGCGATTAAGATAATTGATCCACCGTGTGGTATCCGGTTGAGTAGAATAGACCGCCCTCATTTTTTACCAAGGTGTCGTAAAAAACGACTAAGTTAAGTTGAAGTCAGGCACGCGACCGGTCATAAAATACCAAGTCAAATCTTGTAACAATATGTTTATAACATGTTATGCCGACTCCGCTTGAAGTGGGATAAGGGCAGGAGAATGATGAATGAAGATATTATTACAAACAAGTTGACAATAAACCTTACCTCTCTGCAAGCAGAATCATGCTAATAGTACCCTCTTTAAGATCAAATGTAACAGGTGTATTCCACGAACTCAACTTATGTATAAAACATTGCTTCACTGTAGCTATAACCAAATGATTATGACCTAAAGCAATTTGTATAACTCTATCGGGAAAGTCAAGTTGATCGCTCTGATCGGTTAGGATGTCTCTTATAGAGACGACTTTACGGCCAATTTGCGTGCATGCGTAGTTTTTCCAAGTAAATTCTCTGCAACGACAAAAACTATCAATATTACCGAAACTAGCCTTCCTTAATAAATGAAACAGAACATATGTATGTAGATTTTAAGACTTCGAAACGAAAGAAGTTTTAAGACAATTTTCAGATTAACCCAGCGTATAATCTTGTTAAGTTTGGTGACGATAATTCTTTTATGTACTAATATCTTTAAGACTTCAAAACGAAAGAAATTTTAAGTCTATTTTCAGATTGATTCAGCGAATAATCTTGTACCTAAAGTTTGGTGGTGATAATTTTTTTTATGTATGTATTTAAGAATTCGAAACGAAAGAAATTTTAAGACAATTTACATATTGTCCCAGCGGATAATCCTGTAAAGTTTGGTGGTGATCATTTTTTTATGTATGTGGAGAATATGCTAAATTTGAGTACCTATCAATTATATGTGCAAATAAAACTTGTCCGTTGGCGCAAGCCCCAGCAAGTTGGGTACCATCGGAGGACCACGCAATGCTGTATATACTGCCAGTGGATGGACGATCTAGACAGTGAGACCACTGCAAAAAAAACAGTCCTAAATATATTTTTATCTGTGCCATAAAAGATATTTAAAAAAATTAAAAAGGAGGCATAAAAGGATACATAAAGCCTTTTTCTACCCTATGCAAGATATCAATGACCAAATGTAACTGTTATAAGAATTATATTTTGAAAAGAGCAACGAAGCCGCGCGGTATCCGGCTGAGTAGAATAGACCACCCCCATTTCTTACTTAGGTGTCGTAAAAGGCGATTAAGGCAAGTTGACGCGCCGTGTGGTATCCGGCTGAGTAGAATACACCACCCTCGACTAAGGTAAGTCGACCCATCGAGTTTCTTGTTGGCTCTTCTCGGTAGTGGCATTTTACCATTTTATTTTAATTTATTATTTTATCAGCAGTAGAGTTGACGATTCAAAAGCACTTGTTTAGGAGTTAACTTGAATAGAGGCTATTTTTAATTCAAAATTTTAGTACATAAAAACAGATATAAACATAGTTTAAGGTAGGTAATAGCGGTAATATGGTAATAGCTACTAAGGTAAATCGACCCGTCGAGTTTCTTGTTGGCTCTTCTCGGCAGTGGCATTTTACCATTTTATGTTTATCAGCAGTAGAGTTGACGATTCAAAAGCACTTGGTTAGGAGTTGAATAGAGGCTAATTTTAATTCAAAATTTTAGTACAGAAAAACAGATATAAAAATAGTTTTTTTTTTAAATATCGTTGCTTACTTCATATCTGGTACTATTTAATCATGACACAGTAAGCTAACTTACACCATTCACATTACAAAGCCGTATCAAGTTGTAGCTTCCAATCACAAACATATCGCCAGCCGGAGACCAACTAACACTTGTTATTGGTTGATCGTGTTTCACGCTTACCGATATTTGCTGGCCAAACGAATCCCATATCTAGAAACATTCATCGTTTTTTGTTTCTCCAAATTAAGTACCAAAATATAAAAGTACAAATGAAATTATTTTAGTAAATAGAAAATATGTATACCTAAAGCTAAATTTAGAGTGGACTACACATTTTAGATATTTACGCCGTGTGGTATCCGGCTGAATAGAATAGTACCACCCTCTTTTCTTACCGAGGTGTCGTAAAAGGCGACTAAGGTAAGTCGACCCGCCGTGTGGTATCCGGCTGAGTAGAATAGACCACCCTCATTTCTTACCGAGGTGTCGTAAAAGGCGACTAAGGTAAGTTGACTCACCGTGTGGTATCCGGTTAAGTAGAATAGACCACCCTCTTTCTTATCGAGGAGTCGTAAAATACGACTAAGATAAGTTGACGTCAGGCAGGCGGCCGGTCGTAAAATACGTAGCCAAATCATGTGACAACATGTTTAATACATAACATGTTGTGCCGACCCCACTTAGAGTGGGATAAGGGCAGCAAGATGTACACATTTTAGATATTTAAACTGATTTAAAATTTAACATCGTTTTCCATTTTTTAATCTTCGTTATATATTTTTTTAAATATACATTTTACAGTATGCTAGAAATGTATTAGAGTTATACAAGTATATATACGACTTTATTTAGTTTTAAGAAAAACAAATTGTTCTGTTATGTCATAGAATCATTTTTAAATATTGTACATCATTAAAATTACCAATTACGTTCAATAATATTCAATAAAAAAAATTTATTATGTTTCACAATATAGATAAAATATTTCGCTTTACCTTTGAAAATCCATCTTCAGATCCAGAAATAATTAAATTGTTATTTGCATTCCAAGCAACGCACAATATAATACCTTCATGCGCTTTCCACTGTAAAAATACGTTAAAATATTATGCCTGCACTTCATGATCGGCGATGATCGTTGATCGTCGATGATGATATGATCGTCACGATCATCGTGCTTGTCCACGCGATCGCCTGTATTATCATACAATACATACGATCATACGTATCACCCAACAATTCTCTCTGATGCGTGTCCTTTAATCCGACGATTTCCGCGTTGTAGGCGATCATAGACGATGATTGGCGA
The DNA here is from genome assembly GCA_029227775.1 of Morpho helenor. NCBI lineage: Eukaryota > Metazoa > Arthropoda > Insecta > Lepidoptera > Nymphalidae > Morpho > Morpho helenor. Next base: position 15,544,588 of record JARGCU010000025.1, read on the forward strand.
GTACAGTCGAGTATTCCGCACTAGATTATATCGTATTTTTTTAAATTTATTCTTAATTAATTTTAAAAGAGTGACCACCGAGTTTCTTCCTGGTTCTTCTCGGTAAGAGCACCTTTCCGAACTAGTCGTAGCTTCATTGTAATTTGAAGATTCGAAAGTGCTTGTAAAGGCCAATTCGAATAAACAATTATTTAAATTTGAATTTGCGATCGACACGATCGTTCTCGCGCTTAATCGTTTGTAATCGATTATGAGAAGAAGCCATTACGTTTTAACTAATATATTGTGTGTTATATCCGGCAAAGCAAAGTAGTCCAACCTTATTTCTTAACGAAGTGTCGTAAAAGGCGACTAAGGTGAGTTGACCCGGCGTGTGGTATCCGGTTAAGTAGAATAGACTACCGTAATTTCTTACCGAAGTGTTGTAAAAGGCGACTAAGGTAGGTTCCGTGTGGTATCCGGCTGAGTGAAATAGACCATCCGCATCTCTTACGGAAGTGTAGTAAAAGGCAACTAAGGTAAGTTGACCCACCGTGTGGTATCCGGCTGAGTAGACTAACCACCCTCATTACTTACGGAGGTGTCGTAAAAGGCGACTGAGGTAAGTTGACGTCAGGCTAGGCGGCCCGTCGTAAAACACCTATCCAAATTCACATCACATGTTTAAGTCATATTCTTCCAATCCCACTTAGAGTGGAATAAGGGCAGAAGAATGATAACTTTTTAAATTAACTTACTAAATGTTACCTTTGTCACTTTAGAACTGGAATTCAAATGTTTTATAACAAGTGAGTTTCCCTTCGTATATATTATAGAGCTATTGTCAGGACTCCAAATCGCACTGTAACATGGCAAGTCAGATTGTATTACAATAGAACGTAAAAGACCGTTTCGAGACCACACTTTTACGAATCCGTCTTCCCCAGCTGTAAATTAAAAAATTATATGTAGGATTAAATAAAAGTATGTTTAAAGACGAATGAATACAGTATGTAAGATGATTATGTTTTTGAAAGAAGCGGTGTGAAAGCGAGATATCACCTCGGTAAGAAATGAGGGTAATCTATTGTACTCATCCGGATACCACACGGTGGGTCGACTTACCTTAGTCAGATTTTACGACACCTCGGTAAAAAATGAGGGTGGTCTATTCTACTCTACTACTTACTGCTATACATGCAGGATATCACCACACGAATTACAAAACGCTATCAACACCAACACTCCACACACTCATTACCACAATCTCTACGATCGTTTCCCCCTGAAACCGAAGCATCTCAGGAGAATAAGCCCCTAGACAAAATCGTAATGCAAGTAGTAATATAATGTAAGGCATAAGGTATGTGAATGTTGCCTGCTTCATACACTTAGCATTACATAGAATCTCTTAACAAACGCGGATTACATCAAAATAATTCTATTGTAACTATTTACTTTTGTACTATAGAATTTCGCAAAGTAATGTATGTTTCTATAAATCATTCAATATGACGAATTAATAGGTAATTAATATGGAATTTACTTTTTACAACCTGTTTGTATTTTAGTCAAATACCTGTTAGAAGTCCAGCACCATCAGGACTCCATTGTGCAGCCAAACAAGCGCCTTGGTGAGCATTCACACTTTTTTCTATACGACCGTTGTTATTAACAATATGGAATCTGTGATGGAATAAATATATTTAATTACCAAGGAAATACCACCATAATTCGTCAAATTTATTTTATTAACTCACTTTCCATCAGCACAAGCAATCAATATGACGTCCTGATGATGTTTGTTACCACCAATGTTGATTTTTGGAAATAAATGCATACAAGTCGGATAGAAATCGTCTGGTAAGTTACTGACTGTTAAGCATTCCCCATTAACTAGATTCCATTTTAATAACTTGTGATCATCTCTAAAAAAAAATTACATCATTACGATTAATAAGTACCTTACTTATAGGTATAAGCGCTTTGTATACAATGTACTATAGACAATTCAAAATACAAAATGCCTCACCCGCATGAAAATATATCTTCTGTATTATTCCAACTAACACAAGAAACGGCTCCAACGTGTTTTGGTTCTTTAAAAAAGGATATTTTTAATTTCATTGTAATAAAGTCTTGCTTTTATTTTGTAAGTTTTTAAATTGTTACCATGGCAACCAATAAGGCGTAAATCAAATTTGGCGCTAAAAATTATTATTAAGGTTAACAACATAATAAATTGTTAAAAGAGATAGATAACATTTATTTGATTTATCGGCTATGGAATTAATTTTTATTATTAAATAGAATACAAATTAAACCTCTAATCATTCATTCGTTCGTTTTGTACAATATTTGACGTTTATTAAAATAGTCTGTGTGTTCCATGTTTTGATTTGTCAGACTTCAATTGTCAGTAAACTGTCATTAAGTATTTACCACATGGTTTTGAAAATTAAGATATAGGAAATTCCTATCAATAATTATATTATAAGCTTATATTTTTTAGTAACAATATGTCTGATATACCGGATCTAAGTTCCGATGATGAGCAATATGAAGAAGACGAGTGGCAAGAAATGGAAACTAGTGATACGTCTGTGACATGCTTATTTTGTTCAAATATTTTTCCAACTATAGAAGCCACTGTGACGCACTGCGAGATAGTCCATGCTTTTAACTTAAATTCCCTTAGAACTAAGTTTAATATGGACTGCTATTCGTATATAAAACTGATTAATTATGTAAAAACTCACAAGCCGACTTCGGCAAACATTATGGACGCTGTCAACCCGCTTTGGAACGATGAAAAGTATTTAAAACCTGTAGATAACGATGAGTGGTTGATGTTTGATTTCGATTCAATTGCGGAGAAACCGAGTTCGCCCAAAACTTACCACGCAAATGTGGAGAATGGTTTGGTTACATTATCTCAAGCTCATTTCACCGAACTCCAAAGAACAATTCAAACTTTGACTGAGCAGTTAAAAGAAAGTCAAACACATCTGCAAATGGCGAGGGAAGACATGGGGAAGATGCAAATATCAATGAAATCCATTGTAGACGAAGGTGCTATTAATAATGTGAACGAGAGCACTTTAATAGTTGATTGTGTTTCCAAAGTTCCTTTAGAAAGTGATGAGGGATATTTTAGCAGTTATGCCCATTTTGGAATACATTATGACATGCTGTCAGACAAGATTCGCACACAAAGCTATAAAGATGCCATTTTAAAAAATAAAGAGAGTTTCAATAACAAAATTGTACTCGATCTTGGATGTGGCACTGGAATCTTATCAATGTTTGCTGCAACAGCTGGAGCTAAAATGGTATATGCTTTAGATCAATCAGAAGTAATTTATCACGCAATGGATATTATTAGGGAGAACAATCTAGATAATACAATAAAGACAGTAAAAGGCAGACTTGAAAACACAAAATTGGATGAAAAAGCTGATATAATCGTATCTGAATGGATGGGCTACTTTTTACTGTTTGAAGGAATGCTTGATAGTATTATATATGCTAGAGATAATTGTTTAAATCAAGGAGGTATCTTGTTACCCAATAGGTGTAATATAAGTCTTGTTGCAAATGGCGATGTGGATACCCATAAAAAATTAATTGATTTTTGGTCAGATGTCTATGGTTATAAAATGAATTGTATGAAATCTGAGGTAGTCAGAGAAGCAAGTATAGATGTAGTGCCATCTAAGCACATAATTTCCGAACCATGTGTTATTAAAGATATTGATCTGTACACTTGCAACACGGATGTAGTTAATTTTACTTCATCGTTTAAGTTACCGGTAATCAATGATGGGTTTGTGACATCACTAATTGGTTATTTTGACACATTTTTTGATATGCCAGAGGCTGTCTCGTTTACAACAGGCCCACATGAAACACCAACACATTGGAAACAGACTCTGTTCTTTTTCAGAGATTGTAGAGAAGTTAAAAATGGAGACATTATTGAAGGTACAATCACATGTAGTAGGCTAAAAACCGATGTGAGGGGGCTGTCTGTACATATAAATGTATTTGGAAAAATTCATAAGTTTATTCTAAGTTAATATTGTATAGCAAAATAGTAATGTAAAATAGTGTTTTTGTCCTAAAATTAGTTATAATTAGTAAGGTGCTTGCTGTGAACTATCTCATAATTTCTATATAAGAAAAGTGTCTTTAACTACTTAATTTTTAATTAGTTGTAGCATAATAGCTTCTATATATATGCAAACTTATCAAACATGACAAGAATTGAAATGTGTATATAACTGCTTTACCAAGTGATATTTGTTTTACAACTTCAGTAAGAGCTCAAATTTAATATAACAGCCATATTTAAAAAAGATATTTAGCTTGGTATATATCAATATCAGGTAGGATCTACATCATTCCTGTTCGATAGAAGTGATAAGTTGTTCTGTGGAAAAATTTAAGTATGTCACATATAGGGTGAAAATAATAAGCACTTTTGTTATAAGCTCTTGCTCTTGTTCTGAAAGACTGGTAAAATTTGTAAGGCAGAAGTAGAAGTTAGTAACTGTGTAAAATCTCCTAAAACGAACTTCATGTTATGAAGTGTATTGCAAAAATCGACTGGTTATGATGTAACAGTGCATGTATTTTTTATAAATTAGATTACTATTTGTGTTAACCAACCTGGTAATGCTGTCACAACTATGGCAAGAAGCTGTCATAGTCATTTGTATATTTCGCAATAAGATATTTAAATATTGCAATAAAATGTAAAGATGCTTGTTTTGTACACATACTTAGAAATGTTCAGAAGATTATAATATTCTTATAAGCTATTTTTTTGAAAAATTAAGGTATCTGCTCTACTTGAAGTATTTTTAAGGACATAGGTGGATCTGAATAATACGAAAATAGAAGTTTTCTCTCAATTCTCTAGTGTCCACAGTTATGGTGTATTTGATGTTTAAATGACTTAAAACCCACAAAGTATAATCAGCTTTAGTCTGGAATAGTAGTTGTGAAAATTAAGGCGAGTTTGAGCATATATTACATAAATGTAATTGCAGACTTAAATCAATATTTACATGTCCTACTAAACATTTATATTATAAACATTTATATATATTTTACTATGTATGAATTAATGTTCTTGGATGTACGTTTGTGATAAAGGAAAATTGTATTAAATAAAATTATCAGCAATAAAAGCTTTTTGAAATTTATTGTTTATCTTTGTATAGAAGAGGTGTGTGCTATATTGAGCTTTTATCTGAAGCTCATATACAAACATAATTTATTCAATTTAACTTTCAAACAACGCGGAAGCCACAGTTCAAAATTTGTCTTAAGATGATAGCCTTGATATAACTTTTATGATATGTGTTGTAGTAACATTTCTATTAAAGTTTTAATTACTTGAGAATGATAAGCATATAATTTAAGAAAATAAAAGATACATCGCACAAATATTAAGATTTTTATTTTCGATTAAAAATAAATATGTAAAGTTCTTTATTTCTAAATAATATTCTAAGATATTTTTTACAAAAAAAATTAAAAAAATAATAACTTGAAATTCATCTTATTTTAAGTTAGTAGGGATATAAAACAAATGGTTTTTATATTAATATTTTATTTTATTATTATAATCAATTTTCTAAACATTATTAATTAATTGATTTTAAAATCGGGTATTTTATGAAACCAATGTAGCCGAACTATGCAAATAATCGAATTTTGGAAATAGCTAATCTTTTATTTATTCTTTCTTACTCACTTTAAGTATGTACTCTTTACAATTATGTATTAATTTAAAAAAGGTAATTTTTGAAATAGGAATAAACGATTACCTATTTATAATAGATTTTTTCGATTTTTTACAAATCGATCTATCTAGAATTGGTAAAAAATGTTTTTTTGCACTCCAAGTCACATCCCTACAATTTAGTAGGTAGTCTATGAGTAATGTGCGCGATTTTTTATTCAAAGATTACAGCACAATAATTTTGTTGATCTTTTAAACATTTGTCTATGGGTTATATATAGTAGCGTGATAAAGAAAAATACAATGTTTTTTTGTTAAACATACAGTTTAATTATCCATTGATATACATTTCAATTTTAAGTATTTACATTTACTATCAATAGTCGACAAAGAAAATAAATAGTACCTACTTTCATGATGTTTCTATAATTTAAAAGCATTTTTGAAAATCAAAGTATAGACAGAATTTCTGAAAACGTTAACTTCTACCATGATTACTTTAATTTACGATTACGTACCTAAACGTATAATATATTAATACAGTACATCTAGTATTTATATAGTCGATAAATATATAAAAAGATCTATTGTAAAATCTAGGTTAAGCGTAACCTGTTGGTTAAAATTTAGCCTTACCATCCCTGCTTCATACATAGGGACCTAAATTGTATGATTATGGATTTGCCATGATATTCATAGAGTATGGTCCCACGTATCCATTTGGAGAACTTGATATAAGGATTTTTATTATAGCTATTTACCCAAATATGATTTTGCAAAACTTTTTATATATTTGATTTTTCATATTAATCATTATATAATTTTTTTGCGTAATTCTTGTTATTTGATTGTTGAATTGAGAAAAAAGTTTACAAATATCAATAACGTGCGGGATAAAGAAATAATTACGTAGCTCGGTGGTAAATACACATGTCGGGCTTACGCCCGACCAGTGCTACCATACTCTTACGAGTATGGTAACACTGTATGAAACTGATCTGTAGACTTATGATCCTATTGAGATTTTAAAAAAATATCCCATTTTAATTTCAGAGCTATATGTAACCCAGTGCTGCCAAGCCTAAGAAACAGCAGATCGCCAATAATAAAAACGATAGGTAAAGAAATAAAGGCTTTCTTTCTTTCAGTGGCTTCAAATGATAATTCTGAACATCATAACACCGACGTAAATTTCTTGCAACTGTAAATGTTTTAATAGGGCTTTGCCTCTTTAGCCTGTAGCTGTCATTCTTCCATTGAAATATAGTGGATATCAGAAAACATTTGTATAGTATATATAATAAGTGGTACCAAACATGTTAAATAATAGTAAAAATAGAAAACAGGGACATCAATGAGAAAACAGTAAATCTACTATTAAAACAGTAGAGTTGGTAGCACTGGTGAAACCCACCGATCCATATTGAAACTAAGTGATAGTTGACACAGTTTATCTATACACCTCGCACTGTAAATAGTTTAGTGACCTGCGCTTAGTAATGGTCCATTAATAAACAGGTAATAAATAAAAATAAAGATTATACAATATATTACTGATGATTACGGAGTATAAGAGCAGTTGAGAGAACTGACATGACATAGCTACAATTGAAGACAGTATAAATGAAGCGTAAACTTCTAATAATTTATACAATTGTATACGCTTATATCTATTCTAATGGTTTAAGATTGAATCATGATATGGTTTATGTAGACATTTTTGTTAAAAGGCATTTTTTTTCCAATAACGATAACTGATAAAAAGTTTTAAAATTACTTGCGGACGTTCCATGAAGTTTCATATTATGTTAATAGGACGGTTATTTAAAGTCCGCCAAGTTCATACGTCCATACGTGTTTTGAATAAAAAAAAATATTTAACCGTCAGTGCCGTGAATATAAATATCTTTGTTAAAAATTGTGACATTGATACGAACAAATAATTTAAGAATACCTATATCTATAGATATAATACTTTGCCAATGCTTTGAGATGATTTTTTCATTTATTACAAAATGATTTCACAATAACACTTGGTCAGGGAATATAAGGACTCCAATTTAATCGGAAATATTAAAATTAATAAGCGTATCTTTCATATGGGTTAAGTTAACGTCTAAAGTTATTACTACGTTAAATAATTTAAGTTCTAAGACTATAGTTACCAACGAAGAAAAACATCCAAAGTCTAAGTATATGTACGTTTGCTCCGACACCAGCAATTTATTATACATTGGCTCTTAGAGTATATTAACTACTTTATATTTGAAATATTTGGTACACATAATTTATCATTTTTTTTGTTATTAACGCTAATGAAATAATGCAATGTTTGTTATACTAATATCTAATGCTCCTAAAAGCAAGAACGTTCCTAAAATGCATTATTGCAATGTTGTTTGTTGTTGTTGTGGTATCATTTCCATATAATACGTCCATTTTTGTCTTTTTAACTACAATGAAACATATATATTGGTATAAATGTTACACTCTTAATGCTTAATTTCAGAATCAAATACTCTACAGTTTTTTTTATAAAAGTATTGAAATTGAACATTCTATATAATTTAAATTTAGTCATTTAAATTGAACAAGCAAACACATGCAAATTGTTTGTTTTTGTTGAGAGAATATTTCAATTATATGTCTCCTTTTCATAATTGGCTATTACAAACGATTAAGCGTATAAATGTCATACTCGGTTGTACTCGCCAATCGACGTCTATAATCGTTTACGAAAATTACGCGTTTTTCGGACACTCACCAAAGGGAATCACGAAGTGTGATCGTATGTATCGTATAACACCGGCGATTTTGTGGACACTTCCATGCTGATCGTGCCGATTATTGATCGACGTTCACACAATTAACGAATAATGTGGTTAGTGCGAGTTTTTAACCTATGCGATCGCGTTAGCATAACGCCAATTTGTATGACAAGAAACAGTGACATCTAGTGACCGCTATTCCAGCGTCGTACAAATTGGAGTTACGCTAACGCGATCGGATAGGTTACAAAACTCGCTCTTAGCATACATCGATGAAAGTGAAGAGCAGACATTATGAAGGACTCTATTGAGTACAAGAAACAGATAAAAAATTCCACATTATCATATTAATATCCAAAAACCATAGACAACGGTCCATGTAAGACGGAATTATTCCTACTTCCTACTTCACATATTAATTTGTTATTACTAAAGTTAACACTGAATAGCGTTGTTAACATATATGTTTATTTTGACGTGTATTTACAGCGAATGCAGCGAAACTTCATTGCAAATCTATAGCTATTATTTCGAGATTTTTCAAATTTTCAACGTTCAGATATAAGAAGTTACTTCGTATTAATACTAACTATTAAGGACAGCTCAATCTTATATACACAAAAAACCCATAAAGCACAGAAATATTTTAAAAAAGAGTAATAAATAATGAAAATGAGAAAAAATAAATGCAAAAAGAGACAAAAATAATTTATTTACATAACAACTAAAATATAAATAAAATCGAGACCAGCTCGAAACTGAATTTATTATTAACAGCAAAGAATAAATTATAAGCTACTTAATATTTATTTACACTACAGACGATATAACCGATCTACGGCGTATCGCCTTTTCGAATAAAACTCACTACGTTGTCTTCCACATGGAGAATTTATACATCAGGCATATATTGTGCAAATATCAGTCCCCTACGAAAGTCTGCTTCTTCTCTTTATCTAGTATAATAAACAATAGAAGATAAAACAAAAAAGATTTGTCTATGGAACTAGATTAAGGACCAATAAATAAAAATTAAATTTACGATTGACAACCTAGTGTTGTTCCTTTTTTTCAAATATCTTTTAAAAAATATGGAGAGTTAAATTTGTTTTTAATACTAAAAAAAAGAACAAACAGTCTTCGGACTTTAATTAACTTGTGCGAACATATTCAGCTAATAATATAACATCGAATTGCTTACATAGATATGTATACTCGCTAGACAGGCTGGAAGCTTATGACTAATAGCATGGCACTATTTATGGTGCCATCTATAAGAGTTTATCTATGACGAAATAAACTATTTTATATTTTTATTTTTGTGTTATATATTTCAAAATTTTAGTGTGGATAGATATATTTAAACAACATGTATAATTATCAAAAGGTATAGAATTAGTACCAGATTCTTAACTATGACGCTATTGCCATAATGGCGAATATAGAATATGAACGTTAAATATTTTTAGCACTGCCAGTCCAAAGTACATAGAGGCGTGTGACTAGTTAGTTTCTCTTCAAAAATGACTGAAACATATTGTAACAACTAGACTTCACGCTATTTACAAATGTGGCTAAATATTATTCTTCTGTTGGAGGGGAGGTGCCGTTAGTCTCTTCCTCCAAATTGGCTCTCGCTTCAGCATCTAAAAAAATCATTTTTATTAAATCCAAAAACGAAGCATCTAATGTAAAATGTGTGTATCCGTGTGGTATCCGGCTGAGTAGAATATACCATCCTCATTTTTACCGAGGTGTCGTAAAAGGCGACTTAAGTAAGTTGATCCACCGTGTGGTATCCGGATCAGCTAAATAGACCACCCTCTCTCTTGCCGAGGCGTAAAATACGTCAAAGGTAAGTTGATGTCAGGTAGGCGGCCGGTCGTAAAATACGTAGCCAAATCATGTTGCAACATGTTTTGACATGTTTATAACATGTTGTAACATGGTGTAAAAAAGATATTTCTTTAATTTCTTCAATTTATATGTTCATTATATTATATATTCAAAAGAGTAAATGCATAGTATTTCATATGTATCTTTAGTAGATTGTTCTATCAGACAAGTTCGAATCTTGAAAGGCTATTGTTTTGTTGATAATTTCGCTCACCTTTGGCAGCCTGTTCCTTCCATATCTTCTTGTTATCCGTGAGACACGCCACCCAGGGTTTCTTAATTTTGAATTTGTTATGCGTTTCTGCAACTAATAAAAAACAATAAAATCTACATTTTTTATGTTCTGCAATTACGCCAGTGCTTAGACAATAGAAGAGGAGCATAGTAGGGACAAGACTGGGGGTGGAAAAATCGATGAATAAATAATCGATTTTTCTACCTTCAAAATTAAACCATCAATCTAAATTAATCATAACACATATTCACTATTACAAACTCAACAATCGTTTCGCCCCGCAACCGATGCATCATCAGGAGATAGACTCCACGACAAAATCGCAAAGCGAAGCAATACCCAAACAAGCTTAGTTATATAAGCTTAGTTAAATAAATATAACTAAGCTTATATAACTATGTTCCTCATGTGTGAGCTTGTTACTCATGTTCGGTTCAACCGAACATGAGTAACAAGCTTGAACTAGAAACATTTAAACAAAAAATTAACTAACCATTTAAATACATACCTAAGCATACTCAGACTCGAAGAAATACAATTTGTTGTTTTAAGAAAATGTTGGCTAAAATTTCACAACCCACAGAGCTAAAAGCAATGTTGTTGCGACCTGCGCCAACGGGACAGTCAAATTCAACTCAATTCCATAGTAACAAACTCTTAAAACGACTTAGAATTTCTTTTTTTAGTTAAGCAGGTATTTACCTGGGCTTTCTTCATTAATAGGCTCCTGTCCAACAGTGCTAGTGGAATTCTTCGAGCTAGAGTGCAACGGTCCCAATATACATTCCAGCATATCAGCACAAACGCCCATGCTTGGTTCCACGATGAAATCTATGAAACCGATCTGAGATTCTGCTACTAGGGTATTGTTTCTATCACAGAGCGGGCTGAATGGTAGGCCCAATTCTCTTTCCTTGTCACCTTGGAGGAAGAATTCATCAAGCAAGCTCATTGTCCATCTGTGATGTAAGTCCCATCTCTGAAATTGGAAAAAGAAGACCGTAAATCATAAGGAAATATACAATTATGGGGATTGAGTAATTGTTATGTTTCTGATTGTGTTAATTATCTCGAAAGTTCATCTGGAACTGTATACAGGATGAAGCTTTCTTACTATTATACCGGATAAAATTGAATGTAAATGTATCAAACGACATAACTGACGAGCGTGAACGAAAGTTGAACGTACCGACTGAGGATTATTAAATTAAGGAATAGTTTCATGATCAGAGTTATCAATATTCATCATCATGTTTATTCCACTCTAAATAGCGTCGGAACAACATGTTTTTTATCTCCTATTCTCTACTACATCTATTATAGAAAGCCTACTATACTCTTGAGGATTATTTGGAAGATAAGAATGTGTGGATATAGCTCTCTTTGAACCTGTACAAGACAGTAACGACTTAATGTAAATAATATTAAGAATTATATTTTTTTAAAAGAGCAACCGCCGAGTTTCTTGCTGGCTCTTCTCGGTAGGAACAACTTTCCGAACCAGCAGTAGAGTTGACGATTCAAAAGCACTTGTTTACAAGTTTATTTGAATAAAGAATATTTTGAATTTGAATTTGAATATAGTATTTTAAGTAATTTAAGTATTTTACGACCAGCCACTTGCCTGACGTCTACTCTCCTTGGGAATAATTACCAGTTATCAATAACATCAATTACAATATTATGAAGAATAAGATGAAGAGGCGATGGGCGGGATGCACTGGAATAATCTAATCAATGAAATGAAGTCTTTAATAAACCTAGGTAGTCAGATGACCTAACTACAAAACCCATTCCTAACTACAAAAATAGACATTATAGATTAACAAACCAAGTATGAAAAGACTTATTTTTGAAATTGCCATGTGATTGGGTAGGTTAATGTATTCTACAACTAATATATCGCGATTATTTTCTACATATATCACGTAAGGTAAACCGCATACTATGGCTGTTTGTCTCCAAGGCCTCTCCGACTAGCGAAGGTTAGCCGTCAGTGCTTGATAATCCATTCTATGTACCGTTTAGTCAAGCTCTATTTAATTAAATAAAGTACCTTGGCTGGATGTGATATGTCACAGCAATGCAGCACCAATGACACAGCTTTGGACTTGTCGACTCCCGGCTCCGCAAGTGACAGCAACGATCTCATGTTCTTCAACTGTTGGAAGTGGAATGACATGTCCGTAGCTAGGACCATGTCGATAACTAGCGTACGGAATTCACGGAACTCGTCCCTGGATAAGTTCTGGACTATATTGGAGTCTTCATCACGCATTAACCTGGAATTAATTATTATAAATTAAGTATTAGTACCTGGGTGACAAAAAATGCAATAAAAAAAGCGCCGAGTGACATGTGGTAATCGAAGCTAGGTTTCGAACTTTTTTTAGTTACTATTAGGTTGTCACAGCTTTCCATTTGACAGCTGAGAATTTCATTTACTTTCTATTCCTGTTCCCAAAAACAGGGATTTTTTTTAAATAAAACCTAGCTAGATCAATTTTTCTCCCTCAAAACCTACATACCTACTGAATTTCAGGAAAAACGTTAGAGCCGTTTCGGAGATTCCGAAAAAATAAATACAGTATATATATACAAGATTAACTCGTATAACGTCGCGATAACGTCGTGTAAAGAGCTCATGAATAAGAGCCCCGGATGGGTTCGAAACTAGTCGGGCTAACCCGATAGAACAAGACGTGAGTATAGCCGGTTCTATACATTAACTATGAATACTACTCACGATAGTTTAAATTCAAAAAGATTAACTCATTTAAATATTAAAGATCAACGCATCGGGAGTATAGAGATATACTAGAATAAGAAAACCAGTCTAAAATGTGTTCATTGAAAAAAGAGGTAGATTGTGCAATTCAAGGCGCCCAAAAGCGTTCACACTCACTGGCATAAATTTATATAGAAACAGTGATATTCTTTGACTTCTTAAAGACTTAAACTTCTTCTTAAAGAGAAACACTTTCTAGTAGGTACTCGAGAAGTGCGTCACTTATACCAAAAGTTAGCCAGATTTCGAGGAGTTTCTTACTTCGCCTCTGTAAATTTACCAACATTAAATAAAATTGTTTTTGGAAAAGTTTTGAAGAGTTCAAGAGTCCGACTGTGGTCAAAAACATAGTTTTTACATTTTCATTCAGTGATATGTTAAATTTAATTTATATTATTTATATGTGTATATTTACACATATTGTCTTGTCGTAAAATATTTTTTAGCAAATATTCTCTATGAAGTATAATAAAAATCAAAGTTTTGCTGTCAGTTCGCCTTGGGTTGATAAATAATTAGTTAGTTAAAATATTAATTTCTTTATGATAAAGAAACGAATTCTTTTATGATGGTTCAAATGAAATGATGTAAACAGCATGTATTTAAAATAAATTTAAAAAAACGCGAGTTGGTATAATGCCAGGCTTTCCTAGTCTTAACATCAAGTTATTCGAGACGCTTAAGAGTTTTTACACGTACAATATAGTGGGAAGATATGATTTTGTTAATGCGTCGACTGAAATAATTTCCCCTGAGAACAACAGTCACATTTTGTGAATTAAGTGCTCGAATATAATGATTTACTCGTATTTGAGTTCATTCGCTATTTAGCCCTTGAGAAGGGTCTGAGGTTAGCCTCAGAACTGGCAATGCAATGTTTCATATTTTATGTGCAATAAATATTATTACCGTTTATTTCTTTGTTTGTATTCTCTTTATTGCGCACACAAATAATTAAACTAAATAATCGAAAAAAGATAAAAAAGCTATATGACTCTTTAATTAAAAGTATTTCTATATGTCTTTACGAGTTTATATGACTGTTTAATTAACAGTCTGTATCTATGAGTTTATATGACTATTTAATTTACAGTATGTCTATGCGACTCAGCAGAGTTAGCAAATCATTCGATGGTCTCGGTATTCGCTTCTACAATAAAATTCCGCAATCTATACTAGACCAGTCTAGTATGGATTGCGGAAGATTATAAGAGATGTACTTGTGCGTAAAGCATATTACAAAATTGAAGATTATTTTGATGATAAAAAAGCCTGGATTTGAAAATCTTTTCAGCTTCATACAGGACTGCGGTTTCATTATGTAAAATTGAAAATGTTTAAAAGATTGACCGAGTTTCTTTCTGGTTCTTCACGGTAAGAGCAACATTCCGAACCAGTTGAAGCTTCATTAATCATATTGATCCTTGACGATTCAAAAGAGCTTGAAAGAGCTTATTTGAATACAGATTATTTTGATTTGCTTTGATTTGATGACTAGTTGAAGCTTCATTAATCATATTGATCCTTGACGATTCAAAAGAGCTTGAAAGAGCTTATTTGAATAAAGATTATTTTGATTTGATGATTATTTAATTAACAGTGTCTATCTATCTGACTGTGTGTTTGTTTATTTAGCTTATAACTGTAAGATAAAGATAGATATATATCTTAACCTTAACCGAGCGGGACGGGATACTCAGAAGCACCCATCATGGTACAAAATGCGGAGAGCAAAGCGCAGAAGGCCTAATAGCGTCAGGGGACGTCATCCAAAGGGGCTTACCATGAGAGATTAGATAACTATTAAAATGAAGAAAATAAGTTCTTTTGCAAACAAACCTTTTGAGACTTTGAAAGATTAATTTCTTGCGTCTTTAATATATTTCGCGTATCTCTTATACAAACATATATTTAATCTAATTTCATGAAGTAAGAAAAATACCTATTATCTAAGAAGAGCATCGTTTGCCTTCTCATTCATCAATCACGCGAGTCTGAAATAGAATGCCGCAGGCTCTATCATAATATGTATTAGGATAACTAACACAGAAAGACCTGGGGTAACCATTTCGCCACAAAAAAAAGATAAATAAATAGGACACAAATTTAGTTTTGTTTAACTAGTGCTGGTAGTAGTTGTCTATTTTTGTACCGCTAAAGTAAATCATTCAGAAAAACTGTAAACTGGCTAATCTAACCTTACGTTTTTTTGTCAAGACTTCTCTGTTACGCCGTGTGGTATCCGGCTGAGTAGAGTAGACCACCCTCATTTCTTACCGAGGTGTCGTAAAAGGCGACTAAGGTAAGTTGACCCACCGTGTGGTATCCGGTTTAGTAGAAAAGACCACCCTCTTTCTTACCGAGACGTCGTAAAATATGACTAAGGTAAGATAACGCCAGGCAGGCGGCCGGTCGTAAAACGCAGCCAAATCATGTGACATGTTTATAACATATTGTGCCGACCCCACTTAGAGTGAGATAAGGTAGGAGAATGACGACTTCTGTGTTACAAGCGATTTCTTGTCAATTTACAATTAAAAATATCCATAATTGTGAAGACTATCCTCACTTCATATAAATTTTTCCTTCAGCGGGCCAGTGCCAGCTATGCTTGGTGTATCTTTATGCGATTAAATTAGGAATGAAGATATCCGTAGAAGAACTAGGGTAACTGACATAGCCCATCGTTCCGCAAAGCTGAAGTGATAATGGGCGGGGCATATAGATCGTAAAACCTTCGGGCGTTAGGGTCCTGAAGTGCTGGAACGGCGAACTCGCATCGGGTAACGCAACTTCGTTAGACCCCCCTACCAGGTGGACTGAGAACACGCGACGCTTTCGAGGCCTCACGGGTTCAAAACCCGGGTAGGTACCATTTTTACCTGGTTTTTCTTTTAAAACTTGTGTCTAATTGCAAATTGTCGCACGCTTCTGGGTGAAGAAAAACATTGTGAGGAAACCTGCACATCTTTATAGAATTCGAGAGATATGCGTGTAACCTACCAATCCGCATTGGAGCAGCGTGGTAGGTCTTAGCTCCAATTTTTCTTTCCAAAAATGGAGGGAGGCCTATGCCCAGCAGTGAGATAGTAACAGACCGTTACTTTATATATATTTTAGCTGAATGTATGTCGTCCAATCTGCAACTATTAGGCAATTATTCCTAACCGATTTTTTTCGCTGGGCAACATTTACTTTATCTAAACCTTGGTTTGCTGGCTGAAGCTCTTCGTTACGAGATCCTTTATTCATATAACAAATTTCTTAACAAATAAACCTCTTAACAATTTAAAAGAAGAATGTCATTTGTATTTTCTAAGTTTCATATTGTCAGTGAATTTGGTTACCCTACGTGGGAACAGTTTAATTGAGGTTCTGTTTACAATAAGCTTTGCATGTATGATGTTGCTCCCATTTATCATCTCGGGGCGTTGATTAAGACAGGAACCAAGTATAAAATTAATGTGAAATATACCCACTCATGGAAATAAATTATGGTAATAGTAAGTAACGGCCTGTTACTATCTCACTGCTGGACATAGGCCTTCTCTCTCCGTTTTTGGAGAGAAGGGTTAGAGCTAAGATCTACCACGTTGCTCCAATGCGGATTAGTAGGTTTCACATATCTCCAGAATTCTCTAGAGTTATGCAGCGTGTGATAAATTACAATTATCAATTAGACATATAAGTTTTAACAGAAAAACTCATTTGTGTCTGCCCGGGTTTGAAACAGTGACCTCCTCGAAGGAGTTGTACGGTGTTACCGCTGGGCTATCACAGCTGGTAATATATATGTGGTATAATTGTAAAAAAATCGTATAATTCAATGAAGTATTTTAGCCACAGTAATTATTTTGCGCTTTATAAAAAATAAACATGTTTTATAGAGATCAATGACCGTATCCTAACACGTCATTCGACCTTGACCTAAAAACTAAATAATACAGGCACGAGTGAGACAAAACAATATCAAGCATTCTCCTTTCGCGCAACATGTTATAAGCATGTTCTTACATAATTTGGCTGAGTATTTTATGACTGGCTGCCTGCCTGTCGTCAACTTACCGTAGTCGTATATGACGAAACCTCGGTAAGAAAGAGGGTGGTCTATACTACTCAACACGGTGGGTCAACTTATCTTAATCGCCTTATACGACACCTCGGTAAACAATGAGGGTGGTCTATTCTACTCAACCGGATACCACACGGCGGGTCGACTTACCTTAGTCGCCTTTTGCGACACCTCGGTAAGAAATAAAAATTGTCTATTCTATTTAGCCGGACGCCGATTAAACAATCATGTTATAGTTTTCTCAAGCTCTTTAAATAAGTGCATCGCGCGAGGTATATCAAGTATTAGTAATAAAGTCAATGTAGAGAAACTATAAAAAAGATATTAACTATATCATATTGACATTGATTTGTTCAACATATCTTTAAATAAGATAAGGGTGTCATACGAAGAGTTCTTTTTCTGTCCGTTTGTAAGTTTATATAAGTTTATATATTTTATATTTATTTTTATTAATTAATATGTTATTTAACTTATATGTGTGTTCTATTTGTTCTTTAAGTTTTTTCTTTTCTGTGAAGACTTTTTATGGTAATGTTTACTTTATTATGGTTACTTTGGTTTATGGTTTTTGTTTTGTTTCTCTTATAATTATATATTATATAATATAATAAATAAAATGAGGTAAAGCGATTCATTAATGTACACGTTGTTATTTTAAACAATCCAAAAAATTTGAATACTCAATTTTATATTTTAGCCTTCGTCGTCCTCAGCGTGTGAAAAGCCAAAGCGTCTCGGGGGAAATTATCTTCGGAGGCGTATAAGGGATAAAGTTCTTGTAAGCTGTTGTTCGAATAAATTCCAATCGGATATAATTTTTGCTCCGATATCTTGTTCAGTTGAATAATTTTTGATGCAAAATAAAAAACCATTGAAATATATTTACGGAGTTTCTTAAAAAGGATTATCCGAGATTATGAATGTACTTTATATGTTTAGAAATGTGTATTTATATTATTGCAAATATTTCTTTTGTTAATTTTCAATGTGTCCTTAAGATAGATTAAAGACTTTCACATTAAATATATAAGTTTTTATAGAAATATATAGAATACTTTATTCATTTCATACTTTTTTAATTTTTTTGAATTATATTGACACACAGGTTATACGTTCAAATCAAAATAATCTTTATTCAAGTAGGCTTTTTACAAGCACTTTTGAATCGTCAAGGATCAATTAGATACAATGAAGCTACAACTGGTTCGGAATGTTGCTCTTACCGAGAACAACCAGCGAGAAACTTGGCGGTCGTTCTTTTAAACATATTAAATTTTAAATATTTAGCCGCAGTCTTGTTTGAAGCCGAAAGGATTTTCAAATAAATAATAAACATAGTTCGTATATTTTTGTGTAGATAAGTCTAATATGGATTGCGGAATTTTCACGGCTTTCATTGTACAGTGTACGCACGGTACAGCGTACATTGTAAGCATATATCTATCTGCATATAATAGCAAATATTAACATTAAAAACAAAATTTCTATTTCTGGTGATACGTCCTAATCGTTTATAGCACGGGCTATGTTGTTAATACCATTCGGTTACCCCACTCCACAGATATTTAGGTAGTTTAGTAACATAGCACGGCTTAAATTAATTTCAGTTTCTTCAAGTTTAAATAGTACGTTACGGTTGTGCTATTCTGATTGTATAAGGTAAAACAAATAGCCTTATTTATACACAATATCAGTAACCTAATCATCGTTAAGTGTATCCATCCTAGAACACCAAAGCCAAAGAAATTTGTAAATTGAAGATCTTTCACTCCATTCCCAAATGAAACGCTGTGAAGGAGCGCGTCTGTATACCAAGATAATAATAACTGAAACTGTTATAGAACGTAATGCGTCCTCCCTGTCCGTTCAGCTTACATCAGTCAATTATTTAAATTACAAAAACCACGTACCTAAAAGCAGCGCTTATATGATGGTTCTCGAGCACGGCTCTATCGTTGTACAGCAATGCGGTCTCAGAGCCGGACATTACGTGGAAGTTGTTGGTAGTTCCTGTATGTTCGAAGTCGTGGACAATGGCCGCCACCAAGGTCGCGAATATTTCAAGGTCGGAGAGCCAGTTCTAGAATAGAAAATATAGCAAATTACAATAGGAATAAATATTGGGTTGCCTGTTAGTATCCATCAGTTCAAGCCAAATTGTTCCTTTTTTTTGGATTAACGATTACAGCTTAAGTCTACCACGCGGTGGAATTATTTGTCGATAGGCGGGTTTCGAATATAGATGGCGCATTCCGGGGTTCTTAGCTGCTGCTAGTGATGGATAACACACACAATCTCTAAATTCTACACAAAGCTACTCTGTATCAGCAACCAGTAGAGTTGTGGACCACTTTAAGGTTTTCAGTCGATACGATTCCGACATACTCTCCGCCCGTCCCCATCGGAGTTACTTAATCTAATCGTGGTGTTGGTAGATCCCTACTATGCCACCAAATGACTTCAAATACATTCCAATCATTGGAATCGACACAAGTTTGTTATTTTGCAATTTTATCCCAAGTGGACATCGGATAATACAAAAATAGCAAATAAGGTAAGTGTATCCATCAACAAACTGCTACAACAAACAAAACGCCTATTATTTAAAATTTCATACAAAACGGTCAACTTCTAGTGCATGATCAATTACTAGTGCCCTTACTTTAATCCTTGTATTCAAACCGTAACGGGAAGCTCACAAATGCAAAATTGTTTGTTTTTGCTATATTCTTAGAAATTGCTGGAAACAAGAACAGCAATTCGACGTTAGCTCCAAGCTAGTACCGAGACATAATTTGAATAAGCTATAAAAGTTTCATTGCATAAACGGTGTTTTCTTTTTGTAAGAAACGCAAACTTTCATTCCGACGATTTGCCAAGAAATGAAATGTACGATAACAGATAAAATATTTTGATATCTGAAATCCTTTAATATAGCAAATTACGATTCCTCTTTTGTTTTAAAAGTACTTTTGTTACGCCAAAACCTCGAGTTGCTAATCTATTGATAAAATATAAGGCTTTCTCTGCAAATCAACTCCATAACAAAATTCGTTAATAAATAAATAAAAGAAAATATTACGAACAGAGTCTAATTTAAGATTAAAATTTAGATGATATGGATATAAAATGAGAAGGGATGAAAATCATGTGACCAGACGAGTGTTAAATATGAAAGTGGATGGATATGTGACTAGAGGAAGGCCAAAAAAAGATGGTCGGAGTGTGTGAATATGAATATAAAAGGATTAGCGCCAGAATTGACGAATGATAGTAGAGAATAGAAGAAAAACCATGTGCCGACTCTACTTAGTGGGATAAGGACGGGAGAATTATAATTACAAATAGAGTTCAAGTAGCCAAAAGCCAACAGATTTTGAAATAATATCAACGTTGGATGAAACGTTATGTACCCAATTAATTTCAAGTAGGGTCTTTCAACTTATGCCCCAAGTAATATTGTACTAAGAGTTATTTCTAAGACTTACTCAAGGGTCGTCGAGATCTAAGTCCTTATTAGGAATATGAAGAGCGAGTTGTTGTTACGTTGAAACAATATTATGTTACGATGTTTGTTTTAGTTGTTAGTTATATAGTTTAATCTTCTGAAAAGGACTAAAGTCCATTAAAGTTTATTTCGACGGAGTTGAAAGTGATCTCAACAAGATTTAACTTTAATTTAATAACATAATTTAGAATAAGCTCATGTAAGGAACATACTGTATTTTATGTATGTTTGTGTGCGACAACTTTACAAAGGCGTCAAAATCTTCAGCAATGATGGAACGATTCGGAAGAAGAAATCGGTTTTGGTAGGCTTCGAATTTAATATTCCTTCATATTAACCAAAGTTCCAGATTACATGGCCTTATAGATTTGTACATGTTAACATTAAGAGCTAAACTCTTTAAACCTATTCTATAATAAAATTCCGCACTAAATTTTAGCTTTGCCATTACAGCAGTTTAAAAAATGTTAATAAAAAAGTAATACAGAAAGCCTACTTACTATACTGTTGAGGATTTATTATAAGATAAGAATGCGTGGACATAGCTACTTTTCGACCCAGTACAAGACAGTAATAACTGAATGTAACTATCAGAATTATATTTTTAAAAGAGCAACCGCCGAGATTCTTGCTGGCTCTTCTCGGTAGGAACAGCTTTCCGAACCAGCAGTAAAGTTGACGATTCTAAAGCACTTGTTTACAAGTTTATTTGAATACAGAATATTTTGAATTTGAATTCGAATTTATAGGTATAACTTACCATGAGTCCAGTTTGGCACAGCATATAATGAACAGTTTGCGCGACGTCCGCTGCGTGCAAATTGTTGTGATACGGGTTGTGAAACTTGCAATAGCCTTCTTCTATTCGAGTCAGAAAGTTTTCTAGGATTGTTGACTGCACCTGTAGATAAATCTTATTAAAGTTTCTATTTACAAAACTTTTTACTGGTCAAATTAGTGATTTTTTTATCACAAAAAGTATATTTAATTATAATGAAATTCTTCATCGTTACACCGTGTCGTATCCGGCTGAATAAAATAGTACCACCCTCATTTCTTACCGAGGTGTCGTAAAAGGCGACTAAGGTAAGTCGACCCGCCGTGTGATATCCGGCTGAGTAGAATAGACCAACCTTATTTCTTACCGAGGTGTCGTAAAAGGCGACTAATGAAAGTTGACCCACTGTGTGGTATCCGCTTTAGTAGAATAGATCACCCTCTTTCTTACCGAGGTATCGTAAAATACGACAGACGTAAGTTGACGTCAGGCAGGCGGCCGGTCGTAAAAACGCAGCCAAATTATGTTACAGCATGTTTATAACATGTTGTGCCGACCCCACATAGAGTGGGATAAGGGCAATGATGAAATTCTTCATCGTTCTCTTGCCTTTATCCCGCTGTAATTGGGGTCGGAACAATGTGTTTTAAATATGTTGTAATATGTTTAGGCTAGTTATTTTACGACAACTCGGTAAGAAATGAGGGTGGTCTATTCTACTCAGCCGAATACCACACGGCGGGTCAATTTGCCTTAGTCGTCTTTTACGACACCACGGAAAGAATTGAGTGTGGTCTATTCTAATAAGCCAAAGCCCATACAGCGAGTCAGCTTACCATATCGTTATAAAAAATCATAAAACTATCGTATTTCAATATTATAAATATAAAAGAATTTACGCGCATCCGTTTGAATAAACTTCGGTATCTTATCCGCCTTTTATATATAAACGAGCGCGTATATAAGAGAATAAACATTATCAATAAGAATATTTTTTCACGGAATGAAAATTTGAAAGGAGTAATGTACGTTGTGTATATAAACTTTTCCGATTATAGCATTTAATGGAAGGTTCTATAGCGTAACTTTTGCTATTTACCCTTTTGAGAAAATCTTCGCAAAGAGAAACAACAAATTCTGAAATACCGAATACTATAGGCTCAGCTGTATACATTTTTTTCATAGTAATAAATTTCACTTTAACCTGGATATGTTGTATAACAAATTCTAAAAAAGCTAGTTAACTTAAATGTTGCTAAAAGTGTGTGTGGTAAAATAAAATATATTTTTTTAATATATTATAATCATCTATAGTATAATATACTATAATCATCCTCCTGCCCTTATCCCATTCTAAGTGAGATCGGCTCAACATGTTACAAACATGTTGTCACATGATTTGGCTACGTATTTTACGACCGGTCGCTTGTCTGATGTCAACCTTTTAAGACACCTCGGTAAGAAATAAGGATGGTCTATTCTACTCAGCCGGATATTACTATATGCCGGAAACTTCGTGAGGAAACCTGCATATCTCTAAAGAATCCTGGAGATATGTGTAACCTACCAATCCATTGGAGCAGCGTGGTAGGTCTTAGCTCCAAAAACGGAATAGAGAGGCCTATTCCCAGCAGTTGAATAGAATCTTATAGAATAGGCCGCTACTTTACTGTTTTTTACTTTAATAAATATTTTTTTTAATTGGCCTACCTAATTTGCTTTGCCAATTTGCTTGCCTATTAATTTACTTAGTAAAAAAAAAGTGCAGTCTTCTTGCGACATAATCTCCAATCACTCAGTTGCTAACCTATTAGAATAACTAGGCATTCAATTCACCTTGAATTAATTTGCCTTTGAAATACCACATATCACCATAAAACCAGGTAATTTATCAATTTTTAGAGAGCAATTCGATGTCCGTTGAGAGTAACATCTTGATAACTTTAAAAGTTTAATCTCTCTTTGACACTTTATGTAACTTATGTTTCACAATACTTGTGAGAGTTGAGTAAAAAGTTGACAGTGAAAGGTTTTTTAAGTACTTAAGTTTTATTGTTTTACAGATACATATATTTAGGGGGCGGGGGGTTGTTTCACTCGTTGATTTATATAAAAAAAAACACTTCTTTAAACTTTATGGACGCAGTTGTTGCCGCGATAACGTCGTGTAAAGAGCTCATGAATAAGTGCCCCGGATGGGTTCGAAACTAGTCGGGCTTACCCGATAGAATAACACGTGAGTATAGCCGGTTCTATACATTAACTTTTTAATAACTACTTTAATTTTTTACGTCTATACAGCTTTCATCTTAGCCATCTTGAATCTTAAAAGATCATGCATTGTTGAGAACACAAAATTAGCTCCGATTTACTTGTTTTTAAAGTACCTAAATGTAAAATTAAAATGAATGAATATAAAGTTTGAAAACATATTATAGCTAACCTTAAATTTGTGTATCATGCCGTATCTGTTCAAGAGTTCATATCCCAAATACTTCACCGGTTGACCGGCCGATGCCTCGTGCAAAGCGAAAACGTCGAACGACCACTCATCTAACGTCTGGAACAAAATCAATAATTATAATTATCCATACTAATATGATAAATGCGAAAGTCTATCTATCTCTTAAGTTAAAACGTCGAGCGGTGACAATATCAAGTATATAATCTTTTTATTGCATTGATTAATACAAAAATGATAAAAACCAACAATGGCGGGCTTATTCCGAAGTGGGAATCTCTTCCATTCTTAAATTAAAAAAAGGAAATATTAAATATAATGCATGTCCAAAGCGTATATATTAATATAGGATAACTTTAAAACATGTACGCCGGCTGAATAGAATAGTCCCACCCTCATTTCTTACCGAGGTGTCGTAAAAGGCGACTAAGGTAAGTCGACCCGTCGCGTGGTATCCGGCTGAGTAGAATAGACAACCCTCATTTCTTACCGAGGTGTCGTAAAAGGCGACTAAGGTAAGTTGACCCACCGTGTGGTATCCGGTTAAGTAGAATAGACCACCTTCTTTCTTACCGAGGTGTCGTGAAATTCGACTTAGGTAAGTTAGGTAAGTGGATCGTAAAATACGTAGCCAAATCATGTGACAACATGTTTATAACATGTCGTGGCGACCCCACTTAGAGTAGAATAAGGGCAGAAAGATGATGAATTTTAAAACATGTAACATGTTCAAGTAAACGGACAATATTCGTCCAATAGGTTCTTTAAATCCTCCTTCATATTAAACAAATTACCACGTATCTGTCTTTGAGATTTGTTATTAGATCAGAGCACTTCGTCGGTATTGTAACTCGGGTAATTGGATCCTAACTTTGATCCGCGGCTTATAAATCTTTGATTAGATCTCGAAGACTTGTAAGATTAATACACTAATTGTTTTTGTACACACCGATGAAATTTCATACAAATTGAACAGGTAAATTAAATATTCTTCACGCAAGCTTCGAGCAACTTGGATTTATATTTTAATTAAAAGATTTTAAAACTGATTTTTATAGCGCATAACAATTTACATTTACATTTTTATTATTTCAACGTTTTCAGCACTTCAGTTACTCGTACTAACAAAAATTTACTTTTTAATTATTTGATCCAATCAAATCAAAATATCTTTAGTCAAATAAGCTCTTTCAAGCACTTTTGAATCGTCAAGGATCAATATGATTAATGAAGCTACAACTGGTTCGGAATGTTGCTCTTACCGAGAAGAACCAGAAAGAAACTCGGCAGTCTATCTATTAAACATTTTCAATTTTACAATTTTGTTCTGGAAACGCCTATATAAAGTGTACTGGGTCGGGCTATCAAATCAGTTATGATCTAGTGCAGAAACTAAGAAGACTAAGCAAGAAGAAAGAGTAAAAAGAGGAAAAAGAGAAATTACAGTGGCGTGTCGCGTCACTGGTTTGCAATGCAGTCATGAAATAATTGTTGAATTTCTCCTTCGACTACCTTTATACTAGTAATATCCCGCGGATTCTCTCGCGTACATACCGATCTCATGGCAGTGGAAAGTCCATTAAAAGTTATATTAACATAACTATAGTAGTTGGATATATGGTATTGCGGACTTAGTTTGTAGATATTGATACATACAGTATTACAGATACTGTAGAACATTTCTTTGTTCTACCATCAATAGTTTTTAAGGCTAATTTTTACAGCTTATTACATTTTAATAACCGATCCCTATTTTAAAAAAATGGATTATAGCTTATATCACTCAGTAAAGATGTAGCTTTTCAAAAAAGAAAGAATTTTTGAAATTGGTCTAATAGTTTTTGTGTGAAAACATTACATACATACAAATTTTTCCTCTTTGTAATATTGTTATAGATTTAAGAGACCTTTACTTCTGTTTTATAAACTGTAGATCAGCGATGAATTTTTCGCGAAATATAGGTAAATAACATACATGATCATTAATCTCTCTCCGCAAAGTAACGCCTAGTTCTATAAAAGCTTCTAAAGTTTAGTATTTAAGCCAACTATTTCAAATATTCAAAAATTCACAAATATCACTATAAATTTTAAAACATACTTAAAATATATGAAGTAAAATATTCAGTGACGCAGCTTTAAATCAAATTAATAACTGAAAAAGTACATTGAAGTAAGACACTTCCGTATCTGCCAGATTGTATGTACTACCTCTTATCTTGTATGTTTCTCTTTTTTTATATGTTTTTGCATGGTGTATGCTAAAAGCATAAATAAATAAGTTAAACATAAAAAAACTAAATTTTATGTAACAGTAGGAACATGCAATTTTGTTAACAGAAACCGTTGAGAAGTTCTCTTGTCTGGAGCAAATCCAGGCAATAGAATCAAGTCATGCATAAACCGGCATTGACATCGAAATTAGACTAGTACGGAAAATTTCAGTTCAATCGAACACCGAGAAGTGGATTAAATTTAACTTTCAAGATTCCACCTTCACATACATACATGGCAATTGGATAAAAGTATTTAATAAATAATTCTTCTCACCTTGAGAACTCTAACAACATCTTGCGGGAACTGCATAAGCGCTGTGCTTGTAACCCTCCTATAGATTCTGTCCACAAATATCCCAGCACGGATCGCGTGCGCCACAGATCTGAACTTAGGTTTCTCATCAGACTTTCGCTTGGCCGTTGCCAACTGCCTAGTGAAGGTCGACGCCAACCATTCCCGCACTTCAGGCGGCACGGCGTCAGGTTGTACTTCTGATAACTCATCGTCCTCATCTGCCAGTCTCCTGTGCACATCGCAGAAGGGATTAGTTTTACATTCAACCAAAGTTACATTCCGATGACTTAAGCATACCGAACAAGCATATTCTGTACTTTGACCCTCAAAGTTTCTCTATGACAGCAAAGTTAAGCTGTAAAGCTTGATTATTCTGAAACAACTAAGGGCAATTTAAAAACTGTACATTTATCCGCTTGACTGAAACAATGTAATCCTAGCGGTTATTCAAGAGGAGTTTGCCTAGAATAATTACGGGTTTATTTATTGAAATCACATTGAGCGTTCGCTATTGAGTTTGAAGAAGTAGAGGTGCTTTGAATATATTTGCATTACTATGGAATACAATTTTACTATACATATGTCGGTTTAACATCTTATTAGTAGTAATTATATATAGTAAAAATTAGCGAATATTACTTTTAATTACACTAATTCTTCAACTTTTGCTAATTAAACAACTAATTTATCAAATTCCTTAATTACTTCTACATCTATTTTTGTGAAATAATTTCAGAACTAAACAATTTACATATTCAAAGATACTAATTATAATAATGTATATTGTGAAGAGAATACGAGAGATATCTGAAAACAGAATTAAGTTATTTCAGACTATTAAATAGGAGTCCGTACTAAAAACAAATATAAGGGTGATCTTAAAAAAATCATTACTCATTCAAACGTCGATTGTCTAGAATAATTTATATTCAATTTGTATTGTAGTAGAGACTTATTGGAAAATTCCGTCATCCTTGATTTGGCTTACATAAGTAGTTCTTTGTGGAAAATTTCTTGATGCTCGAAGTTAATTTTCTTTTCAAGGTAAGTAGTAAGTCTTCTTCACTTTAATAATGTTCGTCTTTGTTAGATGAAAACGAAATAAGAACCGATGAAGCTCTTTAGATATTAAGGTCATGCTTTGGGATGATATTTGCTAAGGACTTTATAATTCTAAAGTTTAGAGCATGCAGCGTGCTTGGAATTTTTTTTTCATTGCTTTCCATTTTGTAGTCCATTTTTTGCATTTAATTATGTCACGATGTATTAAGTAACTTCTAATCCAATTTTGTAACATTTAACAAAAATGTATCAATTAGGAGCAGCAATATCCTATCCCTTTACATTGATTTCAACCGGAATTTTAATGTTTAAAATTAAAGTAACATAGGCAACGAAAATTTCATTACTTTTCATCAGCCAAATCAACTAACAACATGTTTAAAACATGTTGTGCCGACCTCATAATAATGATCTCCACATAATTTTGGTCCAAATAAAAATATTGAAAGTTTCGCAACAGATAGTATTTTCTCAAATAATATTCGTTAACATACAAAATAGTAAAGTTTACTTAAATTAAGTCCGAAATTTTAAATCCAAAATTCTTTTTATTAAATATTAATATTCAGAGATGTAATACTTTCAATTAATTAATTAAAGCGAAAATGAGTATTGAAAATTACTATTAACTACAAGGCTGCTAATTAAGCTGTTAATAAAAAACCATGAAAAACGACTATGACATGGAATTATTCAATAGAAAGCAATGTAAAAATTACACATACACGAATCACAGGAAGCAGTTTCAGTCAGGAAAGTTAAGGTGAATTACAAGGGCTTTTTATTACCACTTGAATGAATCTAAAATTATGTGTATAGTATCTTAATTATTATACTGATAAAGTATTAGTCGATATAAATCTTTTAAACTACGCTATAGATGTTGTCATATTTAATGAAGATGGAAGGCCGATACTAAATGTTCTTTCTAATAGTAAAGAGAGTCTTGTGTTATAAAAGTATAACTAAGTACTAGCCGGTGCACGTATGGTGCGTATAAATGATGAAGCGATTCAAGTGGTAATATTGTTTGTAAATTTGGTAACATCGACACACCTAAACACCAGGGTCGGCGCCGATTGCTGTCGCGCCACTGCAGGTCTAAAATAAAACACCACGTCATTGTCCACACAGGGAATCCAGGAATACTAGGGAATTGGGTTCATCTAACAAAATAAAATCGGGATACCATCCAGTTAACTGATAACGTTACTTCCATTAACGAAATGTTAATGATGAATTCATTCAATTTTGTAGCAACGTTAAGTGAAGTGACGTAGGATATAACGATAGAACTGATTTAGGTTCTAATAAAAGAACTATTTACAACACAAAGCAATAAATTGGATATTTTTTTTTGTACAAAAAAAATTATTTAATATACAATAAAGATGAAAAAACGAACAGCTGTGTATATAATATTTAAAAACAAAATAATGTAAACAAAAACAAAATTACAAGACAAATATGATTATATAGATAAGATACAAGGAAATCTCAAATTTAGAGGTAAAGTTATAGTTAGTAAGCCGGTAAAGGGTCACGCTTATATCATGCACATAAACAAACAAGGGTTAATTGAAGTAATTTTTGGTAAAAAACATGTCACACAAGTTTCAGGATATCGTAAAGGGACTACATGTCATATAAATAAATATCTATACTACGAGAAGTGAAGCATAACCGATATCAGCACATTCATAATTGTTGTTTGCCCTGATCCAATGAATTAACTGAAAATATAACAGGGTAATGTGAACCAGTGTGGAGAGATTCGGATCCTTGTGAACCTCCAAACTGGTATGTTAATCGTGATCTAAACTAACAGGAGGATAGGAAACAGAAGTCGTTTACTGAAGCATCAACAGAACAGAAAGACCTAATCGCACAGAGTGGACAGAAGGGAGGCGCCACTACTTGGCCATTGCCGGCGTTGGTGTAACGGTATTAACTTTGCTTCGTTTGGTTTCTCTACTGAACATCTCGCCCAGCATGGTGTACGGAGGCGCCTCATGTGTAGTGTCGCTGGCTGCACACGCGGCTGCTCAGCACCTCTCCTATCCCTGTATTACAAATGGTCACTGGCGGCAGAATGGGCCGCTTAAATCCATTAAACACCCTAGTAAACAGGAGCACTTGCGACGTTACCCTGTCGGCTATTGACAAATGAAATCAAGAGATGATATGAAAGGTCGAAGATTAGAAAACCTTTTTTAAAATTCAATGGCGGAGCATTTTGTCTTTGATGTTGCTCGTCAGTAAAAGATTAGAAATATGATAAAGCAAATGTATTGAAAGATTCATAAATTGATCATATCAAAATCTTAAATAAACGAGTAAAAGTTAGATTTAAACGATAATAAAATTTCGTGAGATTAACGGTTTTATTCAATGAAATTATAATACATCGTGTTCCATGTATTTATATACATATTATGACAAAATGTACACTAATATTTTGGTGAACTGTTTTCTAATGTAATAAAGTTGTTTCAAGAATAATTTTATTCACAATTTTCTCTGACAAAGACAAAGACATTTTCAAATTTTATGCGGGTTCAAAAAGTTTACAGTACGTTTACTTTACCCCAGTTTGCTACATGAAAATGTAATCTTTCAAACGCAGCTAACTTTTTAAAGAGTCATTTTTTACAATTGGGCTCAATTGGCACAGTTCCAGTTTATAACAATGAAAACTGGAAACTTCGAAGCGTTTCCGCTTTGAAACGTCATTTTATACTCTATTTAATTCAACTAATTCATGTCTTTTAAAAAACTGTCTAAAGCTATGTGAAGAGAATCAAGATATTGGAAATTGGGCTATTTCTTTATCAAAGATATTATTATTATTAAAAGCTTTTATTCAACTTGCAATGTATGTGAAGGAGGAATCTTGCAAGGTGAATTGAAATTGAACCTACTTCCCGGGTTCGATTAAGCTGAAATTTTATATACTGGTCCAGTCCCTATGATAATGCGTGTTTATGGTAAACATGAGTTGATGCTTCTGCCAGGATTAACTTCAGATGAGGGAACTAACTGCTCAACGGGTAACAGTAGGGTCATGAAGTTATGTTTAAAGCTTTTTTAATGGGATTTCTAAAACAAAAATAATATTGATATGAATAGTTTTAGATAAAGAGAAATATATTTTAAGACTAATAGGCGTTCTACTTTTTCAACGATATAAAAATTGGATACGTGTGATTTTTACGATCTAATAAACAAAGGGCAATTCTTTTCATTGCAAATAATATTATCGTCTTGAAATGACAAAGCTGTAAAAACGGTTCCATTACAGTGTTATTTATCTTGAAAAATGCTCCGACATTGAGATACAATAGAAGATAAAGAACATGGATTAAGAAGCAATAGCCTTTACAAAAGAGCTTGCGGGAAACGAATCGATGAACATTGAAAACATTTATGTCGAAATAGCCTACGAATATTATTTCCACGTAGTCGGCGCATCATCTGAAACACAAAAATAATGAAATTTTGCTCCATATTATATAAACAATGCAACATTTATGATACAAGTGATAGAAGGTACATAAAACAAAAATTTTAAGCACAAAATATTTATCTTTATATACAATAAAAGCCAGCAGATCCTAAATGTTGCTGTTAAAATTACTATGCAATTAAGTTTTTGACTGGTATTTCAATATTTTTATACTTCTGAAAATATTTTTTTATTAAAATATCAAGTTTGAAAAGTAAATAGGATATTATTATTAACAGATTATTCTAAATAATAAAAAAAAACTAGAAATTCCGGAGTAATTTCAATGATGTATTGTTTTTAAAGATGTTATAACTAAGCTTAGTGTACAGAACTTTTCTGAATAGCGATTTTTATATGTAACCGTATAATTCGTAGGCGAATTGAAATTGCTGAAAGAACTACAGACGAGAACGTAAAATTCAGTGCGACAAAAATCGTTTCCTTTGAACTATAAAGCTTCTTGTTATCAACCTTATGTGCCCTATGTAGCTGAGAAACGAGTCATAAATTATTAAAATGATTGAACGTCGCATTTTTTCAATTACATTGTATAGTGATTAATCAGTTAGTCTGTTTTGTGATACGTGTGGTAACTATGTATGAGAACGGTCTCGCTTCTATAATGTTTTTGGTAGATTGTTATAACTTATATAAGCACAAGATGCCGACATGACATGGGTGGGAAAGACAATAGACAATTATCATAGATGACAATTATAAGATGATAATTATGCCATAGACTATCTACTCATAACAATTTCTTACACTTAGCATTACATAGATTTTTTGTAAAGTTTTACTATAAAGGTTTAGGCTGAGTTTAATTTTTGTTTGATGACGTTAATAATAAAAAGTCCACATAACATCCCGTAAGTTCAAATAACTCCTTTATCAAGTGTTCTTAATAAAATGCTCGGTATTCGTTTCAAGTTTAACTTTATGCCATTTTGGTATTTTTCAAGTTTTTCTTACTGTTGCCAATGGTGACCCAAGACTTCCTATGCGATAAGTGACTTGCTTTTTGACTGAATTTTATTTACTTATTATTTTGTCAGAAGCACTCAACATGACCGTATACTGTAGTATTTATCATAAAAGAAACAATATATTATGACTATGGCATTTACATTTTCTATAAATGAATTTGTTGGCCTTTGAGCCTGGGTGTATATTTGTATTTAAGTATGTATTTAAAAAATATATGAGTATATATTCGCCAGTTGTCTGCCTCCCATAACACAAGCTTGCTTACTTTCGGGACGGACGACCGTGTGTGTAAGTGTCCCATATATTTATTTATTTATTTATTATGGCAATCAGGTTTGTTTTAGATTACAATTGAATGTTGACTCTAATGGATATTGGAACATCATTGGCTGGTACGGACAAGCAGGTGTGCGTTGCTGACACCGAAGCACTGAATAACCTCGATCACCGGCATCTTAATGTCTCTTATAAAGGTGGTTTATGATTTAGGATGACAAAGAAGAGCATTTTGTATAACTGTGACAAATCATCATGTTGTCATAAGGTGTGAAGCTCTGACGCATTAACAAAAACGAAATTTGGCTTCTCCAGTGACGGCGTGTCTGATAATGACGATCGTGATTTGATTGTAAGGGTTATGGAAGCTTTTAGGACGCCTATATTTTTAGTGGATCAATTAAAAAAGAGTAATGTGGAACCAACCTATGTAAGACTGTACGTATTTATCGCCGCTTCTTCAAAACACGACTTTAGTTTAATAATTATACTATTATTGTGATAATAAGGCAATGCAATTTTTTTTTTAAATTTATTCGTAAAAAAAATACATGTTTGTCATTCCCGCCGTGTGGTATCCCGCTGAGTAGATTAGTCCACCCTCTTTCTTAGCGAGGTGTCTTAAAAGACGACTAAAGTAAGTTAACCCGCGGTGTGGTATCTGGCTGAGTAGAAAAGGCCAATCTCTTTCTAACCGAAGAGTCGTAAAAGGCGACTAAGGTAAGTTGATGTTAGGTCGGCGGCTGGTCGTAAAATGTGTAGCGAAATCATGTGACAACATGTTTATAACATGTTGTGCCGACCCTACCTAGAGTGGTATAAGGGCTGGAGGATGATGAATACATTTTGGCCATTCAATAATGTTAGTCCGCGGCGCGCAGTGTTGCCAACATTATATACTAAGATGTGGTCAAACTGCCTACTTGTAACCATTGCATATAGTAAAATCTATACTAATATATAAAGCTGAAGAGTTTGTTTGTTTGTTTGATTGATTGATCGTTTGAACGCGCTAATCTCAGGATCTACTGGACCGATTTGAAAAATTCCTTCAATGTAAGATAGTCCATTTATTGAGGAAGTCTATAGGCTATATAACATCCCGCTAAGATGAATAGGAGAGGAGCAGCAATAAAAAATCATACGAAAACGGCAAAATTTAAAGCTTTCCTTGCGTGCGCTAAGTAAACGGTAATAGTTATTCAAAAATCATGTATTACAAAATTGTTCCCCTCTAAAAGTCCTAAATAAAAGTCCGGAACATCATATTTCTAGCTTTTAAGGTTGACCCACTGTAACCATTGTTATGGTTATCAAAAGACTATATTATGGTTTTAAACTAGCCGCTGGCGATTGCTAGTATTAAATAACAGTCATAAACTTTATAATACGTAGTAATTCAATGAAATAAATTTACATATGTTTTGGTTAGTTAATTAACAAATAATAAAATACCATAAGTACATACTTGGTTTCGTCAATGTAGACTGCTTCAAGTACTTTTGCCGCATATTGAAGATTCTTCTGTAATGTTTCTGCAGGTATTTCACCTCTATTTAATTGTCTAAGGAGGTAGCGTAATCTGCGGACAATAAAAAAATTGGATTATTATTTTTTGATAGTAAATATATAAAATAAAACAAATAAAAAGGATCAAGCAACTGTACTTTATAAAATTCCTTTTTCAAGTTGAATTATTGTTCTTATATTTTAAAGACTATAATGCTGAGTTTTATCCGGCTGAGCAGAATAGACCACTCGCGTTTCTTACCGAGGTGTTGTAAAAGGCGACTAAGGTAAGTTTACCCGCCGTGTGATATCCGGCTGAGTAGAATAGACCACCCACATTTCTTACCTAGGTGTTTTAAAAGGTGACAAACGTAAGTTGACCCACCGTGCGGTATCCGATTGAGTAGAATAGACCACCCTCATTTCTTACCGAGGTGTCTTAAAAGGCGACTAAGGTAAGTTATCCCACCGTTTCCAGTTAAGTAGAATAGACAACCCTCTTTCTTACCATTGTGTCGTAAAATACGACTACGGTAAGTTGACGTCAGGCAGGCGACCTGTCGTAAAATTGGTAGCCAAATAATTTGACAACATGTTTATAACATGTTGTCCGGCCCCACTTAGATTAGGATGATGATTACTAAGTAAAGACTATACTAAACTGAACCCGGAAATAACTAACGAAATAAGCAACACGATCCCAAGGTATTTGCTATAATATGTGTACTACATGAAATATACAAGAACTAGATGAACTTTATTAATATGTACTAAGCAAAGTTGTCGGACTCAAACTTATATGTAATTAAATACAAGTTGAACTTCTAGCTGTGGTAGCCCAGCGGTATCACCGTGCGCCTTAAGCTGTGGTAGCCCAGCGGTATCACCATGCGCCTCTTTCGAGAAGGTCTAGGGTTCAAACCCCGGGCAGGCACCAATGAGTTTTCTAGTAAAACTTATGTGTCTAATTGATAATTGCAATTTATCACACGCTTTTCGGTGAAGGAAAACATCGTGAGGAAACCTGCATATCTCTAGAGCATTCTGGGGATATGTGTAACCTACCAATCCGCATTGGAGCAGCGTGGTGTTTTAAAAGGTGATAGTCTTAGCTCCAATCCTTCTCTCCAAAAAAAAAACGGAGAGAAGAGGCCTATGCCCAGCAGTGGGATAGTAACAGGCCGTTACTTACTACTGAACTTCTAGTCAAAGGCATCATACTAATAAGTCAGGAATAAGCAAAATTGGCTAGGCCAAAAACTTAGGTTAACTTTCGTTCTATGCAATATTCATCTTCCTGCTCTTATCCCACTCTAAGTGGGTTCGGCAAAACATGTTGTCACATGATTTGGCTACGTATTTTATAAACGGCCACCTGCCTGACGTCCACTTACCTTAGTCGTATTTTAAGACACCTCGGTAAGAAATAGAGTGGTCTATTTTATTCAGCCGGATACCACACTGCGGGTCGACTTACCTTAGTCGCCTTTTACGACACATCGGTAAGAAATGAGGGTGGTCTATTCTACTCAGCTGGATACCACACGGCGGGTCGACTTACCTTAGTCGCCTTTCTCGACACCTCGGTAAGAAATGAGGGTGAAGGTAATTCTACTCTGCATATCCGGCTGAGTACACGGCGTGTCAATCTACCTTAGTTACGACACCTCGGTGGTCTATTCTACTCAGCTGGATACCACACAGCATATCAATCAATTCTATACTGGCTTTTTAATTTAAGCGTATCGTATAACGAGGACCAAACGAAACCCGCCTTTCATAATAATCTACGCTTCTGTGGCCATTAAGTACATAACAACCTATTTCCCTTTTTATCGTCCTTCATTTTACGGCCGCTGTTATTATTTAGGCTTTATTGAAGAATGTACTCAGTGATGAATAATATTCTACCTTATTTTATCGCAATAGAGTAATTGGGTACATACTTCAAACATATAAAAAGCGAAAGACTCTTTCTTTACTGGAGAAATAAATCATTTGATTTGCCATTTGACTTGTATATTTTTCATTCCTGTCAAGGATATTGTTGTGAAATTGATATTTATATGTCTAAAGTAATTGAAAAAAACGAAAGGTTCAAAAGAAAGGATTGTAAACGAACAAATCTATAGTAATATATAAAGCTAAAGAGTTTGTTTCAACGCGCAATTACAGAAACTACTAGACCGATGTAAAAAAATATTTGAGTGTTAGATAGCCCATTTATCGAGGAAGGCTATAGGCATATAAAATCACGCTAAGCTGAATTCCTATTCAGCTTAGCGTGAAGAGCACCAATAAAACATATTACGAAAACGGCAAAATTTAAAGCCTTCCTTGCGTGCGCTAAGTAAACGGTGAAAGTTATTCAAAAATGATGTACTACATAATTGTTCCCCTATAAAAGTAAATAAAAGTCCGCGACAGCATATGTCTAGCTTTTAAGGTTAACTCCATTTAAACATTTTTATGGTTATCAAAATACTATATTACGGTTTTAATGTTTCCACGCGGGTGGAGCCGCTGGCAATTGCTAGTATAATTATAAACGACAACGACTACTTCTATTTTTTTTTATTTAATTACACGTTATTGGGCCTAAGGTCTTTTATACCGTAATCGGGTAGGATGGGTGAGCGTGGAAGCATCAAGATTGCGAAATACAGAGATTAGAACGCAGAAGCTCTACTATCATCGGTGAACGTCGTCCTAAGGGGTCGTGTGAGTCCGGATTGTGGCTTAATGCGACATGTAGTGGAGGGCTGATAATATGACTGTGAGTGGTCAAAACATCTTCGGGAGTGCGACGATAAGCCACAACCTACTGAGATCTCGTAGTCGCCAGCGAACACGTGTATATAACGTATATGTGATTGCGATCCTCATTTGACCATCAGCGTTATACAGGGTGCTATTTGAACGAGTGTATTTTCGGTGCGTCGACGTAACTGGGATGTAGGTGGAAGTCGGTGTTATAAATTTTATCGAAGTAGAGCTTAAAAAAGAGATGAGTGGGATATCTATGGATGTCAGAAAGCCTACTATACTGTTGAGGATTATTTAGACGATAATAATGCGTGGATATAGATACTGTTCGACCCTGTACAAGATAGAAACGATTAAATGTAACTAGTATTAAGAATTGTATTTTTAAAAGAACCATCGCCGAGTTTCTTGCTGGTTCTTCTCGGTAGGAACAGCTTTCCGAACCAGCACTACTGCTGGTTCGGATCTTGGAGTGCTTTTGGATCGTCAACTCTACAGTTGACGATTCAAAAGCACTTGTTTAAAAGTTTATTTGAATACTAGCGGCCTACCCTGCTTCGCACGGGTATAAAATATATAGCCTATGTCACTCAGTGAAAAAAATTATTAAAATCGATCCAGTAGTTTTAATTTATTCATTACTGCTCGTGGCCCGCACGCGTTAAATTTGAAGTAAAACAATTCCCCTCTCCCTATACGAAGAAGATTTCCTGCTATATCTAACATCAAAGTAATTATTAATTATAAAGAAAAAAAAGTAATTATTTACGACATCACATTAGAAACATTACAGTATTTCTCTACTCCATATTAAATGTTATTATACATTCCTCTTGAATCACTCTATCTATTAAAAAAACCGCATCAAAATCTGTTGCGTAGTTTTAAAGATTTAAGCAGTCATAGGGATATAGGGACAAACAAAGAATGTGACTTTGTTTTATGCTATGTAGTGATAATCCCTATAGCATGATTCAGTATTCACGCGCGATGGCTTATTATTAGCGTATTTCATGTATAACTTTGGTGGTTCTATACCGATTTCAATGATTCTTTTTTTATACAATGGTTAATACTATTCACTTTTTTATTTAGGGATGACTGAGAGTGATATAAACGTAGGAGTAGACAAATATAACCAGAAAGCTTCGAACTGCTAAGCTATCGGGAGTTACACGTCTTATTGTGAGTCAACCATAAAAGATAGACATATGCTGTCGTGGGATGTTTTTTATATAATTTTAAGGAAAACATTTCCGTCATACATGATTTCTGTGTAGCTTTAACCATCAAGGTTGCACACGCGACGGAAGCTTAAAAAATGGAGTAACTTCTCCCGTTTTCCCAACATTTCCCTTTACTGCTCTGCTCCTATTGATTGTAGCGTGATGAAAAGTATACTATAACCAGCCCAGGAGTATGAAAAAAAATTGTACCGAGTTTCGTTAAAATCCGTCGAGTAGTTTTTGTTTCTATAACGGTTATACAGACAGACAGACAGACAGACAGACAGACAGACAGACAGACAAAATTTTTACTGATTGCATTTTTGGCATCAGTATCGATCCCTAATCACCCCCTGATAGTTATTTTGGAAATATATTCCAGTTACAGAATTGACCTCTCTACAGATTTATTATAAGTATAGATTTTGAATTTGAATCAACCGAATGAATGAAGACAGCTCGTTGATTGTTCGTAGGCTATGAATAATTGTTATAAGTATTATTAACATACTTATTCATTCATTCATTCGAGAGTGGTTAATTGGTAATAGGCACCAATGAACCCCTCTCGAGGGAGTCGTACGGTCTCACTTATTATCTCAGCTTAATCAGAATTTATTTTAATAAAGGTCAGGTCTTTTTGATTTGGTTTTATTAGATTTCGAATATAAAATTAAATTGCCTGGACAGAAATATATTTTCTGATACCTAATACCCACGAAATGACAATAAAAGAATAAGTACTTTTCTTTCGAAACCGGTTTTTATTCCCCTCGTTATCAAGCGTAATAAAAAATTGGGGACAATCGTTTTCGCTTAGGTATTTTAGAAAGTAAAAAGTAAATGCATATTTCAGTTTATTACTTTACCTTTTATCTTCAATAACTTAAAGTTAAGGTAAAGGTAAAACCTTTACCAATGTTACAAAATCTTGTGTGATTTCTACATATTTCCACAAATTCAAATTCAAAATATACACTCTACATTTAACGTTATATATTTTTTCTATTTTGCTTTATCGCGGATTATAGCAAAGTAATTTATTTATTACTTTTGTATTATGGATCTCCGTAAAGTAACGCCTAATTCTATAAATTATCTAAGTAATCGCCAACAGTATGGTTTTCTGTGTTAGCCTCTTCTTAACACTGTTTTTAAAATGCTGTAATGGCCAAGCTAAAGTTGGTTGCAGAGGACAAAACAGTTTTTCATTTTATTGCAATCTGGCTGATAGTGTGTATAATATCCTTCTAATATTATAAATGCGAAAGTTTGTGAGTATGGATGTATGTCTGTTACTCATTCACGGTGAATCCGCTGAACCAATATCGATGAAATTTGTCAAAATTATTCTTTATACACCACACATATAGAAATTCTGTTTATTCTACAGGAATACGATGACATTGAAAAGCGCAATCTATTGTCAATCAATCACGCGACAACAGTCCACGCAAACGAAGTTGCGGGTAAAAGCTAGTAGGAATAAAAGGAAACGGTACTTTGAATGGTTCTGCAATAACGAATGCCCCAACAACGACAAATGAATCCCCGGGCTTAATTGGAACTCTGTATGTAAGGTTTTGTTTCGTACTGCCGCTAGCTAAATTTTAACGGAAAAAATCTTCAATGGAAATATTGGTAGCGAATTGGTATGCTTGAACTGACAATATGTTGAAATGTGAAAGTTCAACGTGTCCGTAAAAGAGATTAATATGGTATGGTAATGTTATGAAGAGTGTTAAATATCATGTGATCAGAAGAGAAATATATGAATGTAGATATATAACTTCTAGAGGGAGGCGAAAATATATAAATAAATATATGGGACACTTACAAACACGGTCACCTGTACCCAAAGTAACTTAATATTATACTTGTATTATGGGTGACAGACAACTGCTAAATATATACAAATATAATTTTAAAAACAAACTAAAATAGATAAATACACCCAGAATCGAAGAATCAAAAGAATTTTTAATAGAAAATGTTTGCCTTCGGCAGAAATCGAACCCACAGGCTAAATACAGGGTCACTCCCACCTGTGCCAACGGACCTCTCAAAAAAAGATTGATTAAAAGTGTGAAGTATGCTATGGATATGAAAGGAGTCATCGTCATCCTCCTGCCCTTATTCTATTTAAAGTGGGGTCGGCACAACATGTTATTAAGTCCGTCGCATGCCGCCCTAACGGGGACCTCCGAACGATCCGAACGGGGTTTATCGGACGCTCGCTGGAGTTAGGTCCCCGAGGCGTTCGATGCATCTGGTGCTCCCGATGCATCGTCCAGCGGAGGGAGGGGCCACTTTCAGAGAGTCCCCGACCCTGAGATGGCGCACTCTGGGCTATAGAGTTGCTGCTGTCGGGGATGGGGGGCAATGTCTTCATTGGTACCCTATCCCCGCCACCAGCAGCTTAGTGGAGCACATAGGTTATTTTAGTCGGTGCGAGTCCGACATAACCGTCGCCTGTCCCCGTCAGGCGACGGTACCCATAAGGTTTTTTCCTGTCTAAAAAAAAACATGTTATTAACATGTTTTAACATGATTTGGCTAGGTATTTTACGATCGGCTACCTACCTGACATCAACCTACATTAGTCCTCTTTTACGACACCTCGTTAATAAACGAGGGTGGTATAAATTACTCCGCCGGATACCACGCGGCAAATGGTCCTATCTCACTCACCTCCTGGTCAAGACCAGGAGAATGATGTTGTAGGTATTATTAGACTGAACGGTTTACGGTACAGATGAGCTCAGAAGCATCTCCGAAGGTGCATAATGCGGTAATAGACGTAAAATCTCGATACCGTTTGGTAAATGTCGTCCTAAGGTTACCTAAAATACATTTACTTGAATGAACTCAAACAATCTTGACACCAATCTTAATCAAAGCAAACTATTCAAAAGTATTTGTTACATGATTGCTATCAAACCCTCGTTGTTTCTCAAACAATGTTCATTAGAACCTATATTAGGCGGTACTTGAGAAACTATGTTAGTATTTATAATTACATTGTTACTAGATTTTGCTTGTTAACGGAATATCTTAATTATTTGCCCACCTTGTTTCAGCTGAGATATGACGTGGAGTGTAAAAAATCGATGATTAAATAGTCGATTTTTGTCGCTTCATAATAAATCGATTTGTAAAAAAGCGATTAACTCAAATCGAAAAAAAAACGACTATTAATAATAGATATTATTCTGACTATTTGAAAAGTTGCTTCTTCGATATTATTAGGTAATTAAAATTCAGACTAGTTCGATTGGACAAGTACGAATAAAAATATCAATAGCAACGCTTTTTGTGAAAATCGATTAAAAGTATAGTTTGGTATTATCAGTAGATAGTCTGTTGCATAATTGTCAACCATAATTGTCATCTACATTATTGTCAATTGTCTTTCCCACACATGTCATCTCAGCGTACTTATGATAATAATCATATATTAATATAAGTCAATCCGTGTCTGATATCCACCAAAAGGAATTACATCGTGTCAGAAGTGGGATGATATGGGACTCCTAACATCTCCATTTATTTATAATTTATACCAAAAACCATTACATTTGGCTACATTGGTTTCATACAACAACGTATATTTTGTCTTCAAAAACAAGAAAAAACAGTCACAATAAAAATTAAAAGAGAGAAATTATTATAATCGATTTAGAATGTTTAAAAAATCGATAAATAAAAATCGATTATAGTCATAAAATAATCGAATAAT
Organism: Morpho helenor; assembly: GCA_029227775.1. Lineage (NCBI taxonomy): Eukaryota > Metazoa > Arthropoda > Insecta > Lepidoptera > Nymphalidae > Morpho > Morpho helenor. Next base: position 15,586,472 of record JARGCU010000025.1, read on the forward strand.
TTAAAATCTATTATTTTTTACATCCCTATGTTCTAGGAGTAGAGGAGTTGATCTAGGAACATGTATTAACGTATTTTGCTAAATCTATAAACAGTATAAGATCTTAATCATACCATTCTGTTTCGCAATGATGCAGATTGACTTAGGATAAGTATACCACGAATTCTTCAGGAACATACAATTTCTTTAAAACGTTTTGCTATTTATAGGGTGTGAAGTTACTTTGTGGAATTGCGAAGAAACTCGTATATAGGAAAAAAATTCTATCATTACTTTTGTGCTCTTGAATTAATCGAATGCTTTTTTATTTATTTATTTATTTTTTTCGAATATGACTAATGCTGTTAGCCCTAATGGCTTTGACAGCGTCACCGATAAGACGGGCGAGCGCAGAAGCATCGCCGAGAAGAAATGGATGTTACAAGCGGGTGCATTATTCGCACCCGCCCTACAGGGGGCGTCGCCTTAAGGGTGTCTCCTGCGAGACCGAACCTCGGCTTAAGGCGGCGCGTTTTTGGAGGACTGCATCTAATAATTGACTTAGAAGAAGTCTGCATCACGGCGGCCGCTGCAGAGGGCTGCGGCCGCTTGACACAAGCAAGCCCCCGCTTGCTTGACGAGGTCCCCACCTCGTCTTCGCCGGCAAAGACGCTGTTTGTGTGAATGTAGTGTGAATATCTTGTTGGATGCTGTTATAGCATCGTCGGGGTCGTTAAGGACGCTCTTCGGGGGCCTGTGAATCTTATTGGGGTGCTTGAACACCTTATAGTTGGACGCGGCCACTATAAGGGGGTTTGGGTGGATGTACGCTTTCTCGAAGTAAGTCGTCGAGAATCGTCTTAAAAGATAAATCGAATGCATCACCTCATCTAAATATATTTGACCGAATCATGAATAGCATGAAACTCGTTCTGTTTGTAAGACTGACTCGTTCAATTCCACGTCATGGCGTTCGGTCAATATTGGAGCTCAAACGTTTGCATCGGAAATTGGTTCGCGCCTCGACGGGATTAATGACACTCTAACAAAATAAAACTACAGACTACGCTTGTACAAATACAAGCTCACTCGAGACAAGTTTTTCATGCTCTGCGTTAAGCTTTAAGTGTTTTTTTAGAACTGACTTAAAACTTTCATAGCTTTGTAATATAAAAGCAACTTTGAAAGTGCGTTAGTACTAACCTAACCAATATAATTAAAGCAGCATCATCATCACTCTCCTGCCCTTATCCCACTCTACGTGGGGTCGGCACAACATGTTTAAACATGTTGTCACATGATTTGGCTAAGTATTTTACGATCAGCCACCTGCCTGACATCAACTTACCTTAGTCGCCTTTTGCGACACCTCGGTGAGAAAGGAGCGTGGTCTATTCTACTCAGCCGCATACCACACGGCGGGTCAACTTACCTAAGTCACATTTTACGACATCTCGGTAAGAAATGGGGGTGATCTAGTCTACTCAGATGGATACCAATAAACATTATAAAAGCAGCATAGTGTGTATAATTTTCAATTCTCCTGTACAAGGAATGGAGATTGGAATCAAGGAGGTTGCCAAGCATTAACATAATAATGCTAGAGATAATAATGCTATAGAATCAGATATGTTGTTCTAAATATTAACAGTTTTAGGTAAGGATGATTGGGATGCTGGACTAATAGATGAGAGCACCTCAAAGCATCTATTATAGTTATTAATAAGATTGTAAAAGTGCAAAATATATAACAAGAGGAGAAAGAGAGAAGAATAAAGAAAGAGAATAAATAATAATAATAAAGTCCGACTAAAAAAGATTTACTGGAGCAGAATAAGATTTTAACAGGTATATATTTTATAGATGACCTGGGTTAGATAAAATAAAAAAGTTATTTAAACTATGTAAGTGATCTGTTAATAGAGTAAATAAATATACTTATTTACTTTGTATTTTCAATTTTCTCGTTTAATTATCAAGTCATTAAAACGAATGTCAGATAAAACAAATTTACAAAGCTCAATGTAAAGCCGATATCATCTAATCTTGTAGTCTTTGGTCGCTTCTTAAAATGTAATCAAGCGAAATAATTGATTTGCGGAAAGGATAATTGGATGAACGTTCAAGACAAAATTATTCTATCGTTGTCTCTGGAATAATTTGGGTTCACATTGTCTATATGTATATTTATATTCGTATCTTGGTTACCTAGCGTTTGATAATCTGTAATGAGCTCATCTCATTGATCATAAACCTCCTTAGCCTCATCGAAGGTTACGTGGTTTTATCTCTTATGATCTCTGATTGAGGTGGAATTTTACATGCTGGTCCAGTCCCGATGACAATTCAAATTCAAATTCAAATTTATAATATTATTTATTTAAATAAACTTGTAAACAACCGCTTTTGAATCGTCAACTCTACTGCTGGTTCGGAAAGCTGTTCCTACCGAGAAGAGCCAGCAAGAAACTCGGTGGTTGCTCTTTTTAAAAAATACAATTCTTAATACTAGTTACATTTAGTCGTTTCTATCTTGTACAGGGCCTAACAATATCTATATCCACGCATTCTTATCGTCTAAATAATCCTCAACAGTATAGAAGGCTTTCTGTATCAGCCTCTCCTTAATAGTCTTTTTAAACAGCTGTAATGGCAAAACTAAAATTGATTGTGGAATTTTATTATAGAATCTTATACCCAAACCAAATGCATGTCTATGATAAGCATGACCTGATGTTGCTGCCAGGATTCGCCCCAGAACAGAACGATACAACTCCTCAACAGTAGGGACATGATTTAGGTAAAAGCTATTATTTATTATTTCATCATCATCTTTCTGCCCTTATCCCACTCTAAGTAGGGTCGGCACAACATGTTACAAACATGTTGTCACATGATTTGGCTACGTATTTTACGACCGGCCGCCTGGCAGACGTCAACTTACCTTAGTCGTATTTTACGACACCTCGGTAAGAAAGAGGGTGGTCTATTTCAGGGCTTCTTTAACTGTGGGTCGAGACTACTGAAAGGCGCGTCGCAAAGATCTGATACTTTCAATCATTATTTATACAACTACATGGCTGCAGCTGTCCCTTAAAGAACTTTTATTAAATTTATGATTGGTTAGTTTACAACAATTATAAATAAAGTTTTAAAATTAGTATACACACTACGTACAAATATAAATACAAATAAAAATCATACAAAATACTATTGTAGTTTTATTAGAACTATTTTTTGAAAAAAGTGGCAATGCAAAACTGTTATTTACATTGTAACATAGTGCGATATTACATCTACATCTACGGTTAATATATTCATTATATGGAGGAGGGGGTCGTTTAAAATTTCCTAAGCTTGAAGGGGGTCGCTATATGAAAAAGTTTAAGAAGCCCTGGTCTATTTTACTCAACTGGATACCACACGGTGGGTCAACTTACCTTAGTCGCCTTTTACGACACCTCGGTAAGAAATGAGGGTGGTCTATTTTATTCAGCCGGACACCACACGGGGGGTCAACTTACCTTAGTCGCCTTTTACGACACCTCGGTAAGAAATGAGGGTGGTACTATTCTATTCAGCCAGATACCACACGGCGTCTACTATTTATTATTTAAATATATTAAACATTTTCGCCCAGTAAATAAGCTTCAAAGCAACTTAAATTTTGTAGAAATAAATGAGAAAATAATTAATTTTTCTCGAGACTAATATTCCTGGCATCATATATATCTTATTCTAGGCAATCAAGCGAGATAATTGACCAGCCACAAAGTTAGTAATGAAGCCTTCACTCGCGATAATATCAAAGCACTTAAAGATTCCGAAGTAATCTCCAATGTCGGTGACAGATATTGATACCAGTTCTTTTGCAGAAAGGGCAAAGGCCAAGTCTATTTTAGGTTTTATACTGTGTAAATGAAGAAGACAGAAAAAATCATTTAATTATGTTTTATAGTGATTTTGTTCGTTGACGCAGGTGGCAATAAGGCCTGCCTCCAGCTCCGTGGGCCGCGGGTGCGATCACCGTTGAGGGCCAACATTTTCTAAAGACAATCTGTTGGTTCTTCGTTTCTGGGTGTATTCACTTAAAAATTATCATCATTCTCCTGCCCTTATCACACCGTAAGTAGGGGTCGGCACAACATGTCCTAAACTATGTGTTGTCACGTGATTAAAATTTAAACCTACACAAACCTAACCTAACCAAACCTAAAATTTACACCTCGGTAAAAAAGAGGGTAGCCTATTTTACTCACCCGGATACCACACAGTGGGTCAACTGACTTTAGTCGCCTTTTACGACACTTCGATAAGAAATGAGGAGGTCTATTCTAATCAGCCGGAAAACACACGGCGGGTCGACTTACCTTAGTCGCGTTTATAACACATCGGTAAAAAATGAGGGTGATCTATTCTACTCAGCCGGTGATAACAGGGCATATTTATTTATAAAAATATATTTACCAGTTCTGTAACTAATAACACTGTTTATATTTATTATTTATTTTTGAATTGGGATTTCAATTAATAACACAAGTTTTCAAAGTATATTAAGTGCATATCAGGGCCTTGAACGTGCCGACATTAAGCATAGATCTAGTACTCACTTTTTGGTTATAAAAATTTAGTTAATAAATAACTTATGTACCAAACTATCACGCAACGCTTAAAACAATGTTTAATACGATAACATGTTTATGTTTCACTTAAAAACTTCTGACTACAATAGCCTGAACTAATGAGTTAGCTACGTCAAAGGAAAATGTCACACTGCGTTGAAAATAAATTTAAAATTAGAAAAGTTTCAAACTGTTTAGTTGAAACTTTCAAATTGAAACTAAATACAATCTAACCAAGGAGATTAGTTTATTTTTGCCTCCATTATGAAATTGTTTATGAAAACAGCAAATACGGAAATCGACCGCGTGAAAATCAGTGTTTAATTAAAACTTTGAACAAAAAGAGGTTATTGTGAGTTATTCATAACAGAAAAAAACATAATGCGGTTTTTTAAATTAATTTTGTAGATCTACAATTCTTTACTACATTGCTTTAGTGTATCTCTGTTGTTTTTCGCGGCGCATGCTACTTTAGCTCCCAGCAGGCGAGTTCTACAACTGCACGACTTACAAGATTTACATAAAACCGTAATGTAATATTGATTTAAACCTTTCACAATAATTGATTTATCTGTTAGTAAAAACCGTACCAAAATCCGTTTAGTAGATTTTGAGAAATCGATTACATACGTAAAGCTTTTGGCGATTTTATTTTGTACTGGCAATCGCCAGCGGCTCCGCCCTCGTGAAAAGATTAAAAGTGTAATATAGTATTTTGATAATTATAAAAATGATTAAAGTGGGTCAACCTTAAAAGCTATTATTATTGTAGCTCCTCCCCTATTCATCTTAGCGTGATTATACATATATATATTCCACAATAAATGGACTATCTTGCACTGAAAGAATTTTTCAAATCGGTCCAGTAGTTCCTGAGATTAGCGCGTTCAATCAATCCAATAAACTCTAAATATTAGTATAGATTTTGTAATCTTGAATTAATTGCACCACCTCAAATAAATATATTTGACCGAATCTTAATGAATAGCATGAAACTCGTTCTGTTTGTAAGACTGACTTGTTCAATTCCATGTTATGATGTTCGGTCAATATTGGAGCTCAAACGTTTGCATCGGAGCGTTCAAACAAACAAAGAAACAAACAAACTCTTCAGCTTTATATATTAGTATAGATGTATAGACATACTAGTTTAGTAATACGTTATAAATCGTACCTTAGTGCGGCCTTATCGCAGGCGTCGGGCGTGTCGACGGCGGGCAAGTGCTCTGTGTCTAGATCTAGCTGGTCTAATTGCTCGTCGGTCGGCGGAGAGCTCTCCGTCTTACCGCGACTGGACGACCGGCGGACTATTGTGAGGGCGCCTTGTTCTGTTGACAAAAGTGGAATTTACATCTAATGAATGAATGAATGAATGAATAATTTGTTTCATACTAAAAAATTTCAAATCAAAATTCAAATTTGTTTATTTGTTGAAAACATGGTAACAAAATGTGTAAAAAGATGTTATAATAACCACGTGGTTAGTCATATAAATAACAATATCTAGGTGACCGATCCTTGCTCGGTAATTTTTTATAAAATAAAAAAAGAAACTTAAAAAAAAGAAAAAATAATGGGTAGGTGGGGCTCGATCCTAGGTAATTTCATTTCTCGCGACCTCCCGTTCCCCGCATAAGCTACGCTGACTTGATAGTTCATGGCAAAAATTCAATTCAATATAAATTTTAGTATTTTTTAATGCCCAAAAACAGGGTTTTTAAATGAAACCTACCTAGATCGTTTTTTCTCCTCAGGAAAATCGTTAGAGCCGCTTCCGAGATTCCGCAAATATATATAAGTACATATATATACATACAAGATTAACGCATTTAAATATTAAAGATAACAATCACGTGGTTAGTCATATAAATAACATGTATATGTCATTTAATTTATTGTTATTTAAGTAAATTTTATTATTATATTTTAATATATAATTCCAACATATGATTTATATCATATAATTATTATTCAAAAAAATCCTTAAACACTAAACTATAATTTACTTTTAACATATAAAATTAAGACAAGCTATGACTTAATCGAAATAAAAATAATCAGTTACATTACAAATATAAATAAATTAGGTTTCCCCGCTATGTTTTCCTTCATCGTAAAAGTGTGATAAATTGCAATTTTCAATTAGACACATAAGTTTTAACAGAGAAGTTCATTGGTATATGATATGATATGATGAACCCGTGATCTCGAGAGAGTCCCATAGTCTCACCGCTGGGCTATCAATAATTTAATTACTACTTTCGAATATAGGACACACAGACACAGTTTCACAATTATATGAGTATTAGTAGCAACCATTCGAGATAAAAAAATTTCATGAACTTCAATTAAAAATTTACACTTAACTACATAATTGGGGCGAGTTTTTATACCGAATTCTTCCATTGCAATTGTGTGGTGCTTTAAAAAGAATTTTATTTTCGGTAAAAATGAAAACCATTGCGGGAATGTGTTGTTTTGCGTGCGAATATAAATAACAACGAAATTTTTAAAAAAGGCGCTTGAATTATATTTAAAAGCTAGTTTTTACAATTGGAGAGAGAATAATATATATCTTTGTTTATTTTGCAAACATTGAATAAATTATAAAAAGTTTTGTACAGTTTTTTATTTATATTACAACTAGCTTTTACCCGCGTAACTTCGTTCGCGGGGACTGTAGTCTTTAATCCTGAATTTAATTCCTGTTTTAACAGGATTTCTATAGCCTATATGTTACCCCGCCGTATAAGGAATAATTGTGCCAAATTTCATCGATATTGGTTCAGCGGATTGGCCGTGAAAACGTAACAGACAGACAGACAGACAGACAGACTTTCACATTTATAATATTAGTAAGGATTATTATAAAACAAAGTCCTCAAAACCTGTGTTTGTTTGTCGATTTACTTAAAACTTACTGACCGGTTTTTGTACAGTTTTTACTAAAAGATAGTGCAATTCTTCCGAAAGGTTTTTTAATTCACCACCACAAAAAGTTGCGGAGTGTCGTGGTGTCTATCTCCTGATGATGCTTCGGTTGCGGGGCGAAACGATTGTTGAGTTTGTGATAGCGAACGTGTGTAGTGCTGTGTATTGTGCTGGCGGTGATGGAGGATTGTGCATGTATTTTTACGAATCCTGCATGTATCAGGTATGAAAATGGATTTTTCACTTTACATTTAGCATTATATATATTTTCTATTTTACTTCATCGCGTATTATAGCAAAATAACTTTATTATTACTTTTGTATTATAGATCTCTGCAAAGTAACGCTTACTTCTATAAATTATAAAAGTATATGCATTAAAGCGTAGCGTACCGCCTACAAAACTCGTGGTGTTAAGGAGACTCATAATTTGGAAGAGCAAAAAAACACTTATTTTTTTATTATTCGTAACATGATGTCATAGATGGAATTACAAAAAAGTTTATAATGTTTCTAACTCAATTGAACCTAATTTTGAATTAGGTCACTTTAATACTAAACGTCATAATATGATTGCGATATGACAATATTATTACACTTTTGTTATTCTAAAAAATAACCTTTTTGATAGAACGTCTACGTGAACCTTTCCGTATGCAGCTACACTCTAATCAAATATTCGTTTTATGCAACCCTTTGTTTTTTTAACAAAGAAATTCCGTTTTTACTCTACGAATATTCTGTAGCATTTCCCGCTTGCAGATTCGTAGCATTTATCGGCTACAAGTTCGTAGCTTTTTGAAGCTATTTTATCTTATATTTTTTCTATGGACCTCGTTATCTGTATTTCAGCGATATCGTTTTATCGTCAAAGAATTATAAATGAATATTTAGTTTTGGGGAAATGAAACACAAACATATGTTTATCGTGTTACTTCTTTTGGATTTAAAGATCTACTTAAAGATGTGTACTTAGGAATGAAATTTATTATAATCTTAAATATCAATTTTTTTTATATCAATTGTTTTACCTTTAATTTTTTATATATTTTTTTTATAGACGCCGTGTGGTATCCGGATGAATAGAATAGTACGACCCTCAGTTCTTACCGATGTGTCGTAAAAGGCGACCAAGGTTAGACGACCCGCTTGTGGTGTCCGGCTGAGTAGAATTTATCACCCTCATTACTTACCGAGGTGTCGTAAAAGGCGACTAAGGTAAGTCGACCCGCCGTGTGGTATCCGGCTGACTAGAATAGACCACCCTCATTTCTTACCAAGGTGTCGCAAAATACGAATAAGGTAAGTTGACATCAGGCAGGCGGCCGGTCGTAAAATACGTAGCCAAATCATGTAACAACATGTTTTTATAATGTTGTGCTGACCCCACTTAGAGTGTTATAAGGGCAGGAAGATGATGATCTAATTTTTTTATAGGTTCCTAGCAATATGGGTTACATATTACTAATTAGCTTGTTAACCTAAATGCTTGTGTTGTTTATGGTACATTAATAAATCAAATAAATAAATATGTCAATTAAATGTTGTACTCGGAAAATTACGATAATCTCGGTATAGGTGCTGTAAAATGTAGTCAATTTCCATTTGTATCAGTACCCTCATATGTTTTCCGTGGTCCTAAATTACAAGAAACACTTTTCGCCGTAATACCGAACCCTTAAGGGTGGAAAAGGATATTACTTTTTGCGGAAAACGCGGCAAAGACTGAGCTTATTCCATATAATTGTTTATTTAGGATAAGCTTACAAACCTTCATAAATAGAAAAAACGACAATAGATGGTATATAATAAAAATGGATAGAGCTTCTACGAAATTTTTTGATTTTAGATAGATCACTTTGCTTTGTTAAGTTTGCATTGTCAAGGAACAATTACATTAGTAATCCTTAATTATTGTTACATAATAATTTTACTATACAGTTTTATAATATTTTGGGATTCTCTAATTTATATTAGAGCATTAGCGAATTTTATATTTTCCGTAAATTTGCCTGAAATTGGCATCTTTTGTAAATAGATATATGAGCATAGTTTCTTCTTCATTTTTTAAAATTATTTTAATAGTTTTTAAAGTTTCGGAAAATCAATGAATATGTGGTAAAATCCCATCCAGACGAGCCTTGTAGGTCCTCTAAACTAGACAAAATCCTGGGAAAACCCCGCAGGAAGGTGACCGCAATTATATTAATATTATTTAGAAGTTTTGTGGTTAAACAGTACATTTGATGCAAGTGAGAACAAATTAACAAAGAAGTGAGAAAAAATGTGAAATAGAATGTAAACCTAAGCTCTTTGTATTTGTCGATCTACTCTCGATTTATGCCGTACTTAATAAACATGGTTTAAACATTTTATTAAAATTCTTGTTCCACAGATGATTAAAAATATACGCTTTTCGTTACACGATGACATAAATTAAGAGATTAATTCAAGATGGTAAAAAGATGTCAAAGGGATTTAAAAGATAATTATAAAGCACGTTGAAAAGAGGAATTTTCTATTTAATTAAAGACGCTTTGCTGGGTTTGAGTGGCAAACGAATGTATATTAAAATGTCACGATTACAAAATGTAGGAAAATCTAAGAGAACATTAAACACTTGAAAGAGAAGCATCGCTATGTTTTGACTATAGATTTTTTTAATCAGGAAAGAAACCCCTATGGGTCCCGTTGTACAACAAGGACGTGCGGCGGGTATGTCGGACTCGTACCGACTAGTACTCGTTTTAGTCGGTAGATACCAGCATGTAGGTATATACTTTTATAGGTATATACTTTTAGGGAAAGGGTACTGTATGTACACATTGCCCCCATCCCAGCAGCAGCGGCTCTGAACCCCAGAGTGCGCAACCTCTGGGTAGGGGCCTCTCCAAAAGTGGCCCTTTCATCCGCTAATAAATGCATCGCTATATTTTTGGCTTCAGACTATCGGGAGTATTCATAGTTTCTACTTAGTTTAGTTTTTTTATGTCAGGAAAACCAATTATGGGTTGTCACCACCCGACGGGGACGAGCAGCAGGTATGTCCGACTCTCACCGACTAAAAACCTGACAGATCGACTAGTTTTAAGCCCATCCAGGGCCCATATTCATGAGCTACAATTATTACGGCGGATACGGTCTAGTCCAGCTCACACGACAGAATAAGACGTAAGTATAGACTTTTCCATACATTACTAAGTTAAAGTATCTTATATATAAGTACACATTTTTATTCATCTTTCTCCTGACCTTATCTCATTCTTAGTGGCGTCAGCACAAAATATTTTTAAACTTCACACAATTCATACACCTTTTTTTTTGACATCCCTCTAGTAATATATCCATCGAGATACGTATTTAAAATTCTTTTGTTCATATAATTATCATTTCTCCTCACATCCTTTGCACTTCATTCATCATTCTCCTGTCCTTATCCCACTGTAAGTGGGTTCGCGCATGTTTTTCGCTTCCATTCTATCCTATCATTTGTCAACTCTGGCGCTACTCTTTTTATATATGTCATACTTGACACAATCCAATCATCCCTTTTTCGAGTTCCCTCTTGTCACATATCCATCGAAATTCATATTTAACACTCGTTTGGTCATATAATTTTCATCCCTCCTCATTACATGTCCATACCATCATAATCTTCTCGTTTTTCTAAAACGGACGCAATTTTCGGACTTCCTCTATATACAATCTCTTTCTATACATATACGTACTTAAAATTATTATTATAATTTTATATTTTTGACTATGGGTATTTAATAAGTTAAAATGAAAATATACATTGAAGGAAGAAGGAAAAACAGCGAAACAAAAACTAAATAAATTCATTTCCTTAATTACTTTTTGCATCAAAAGCAACTCGAAAAGTTAATTGCATGTATATTTTATGCATTGAAACTATCTTTTAATTAAAAGCTACATTCATTCATCTCACCACTTTCTGCTTAAAGTAATAAATTTACTGCTTCATGCTTTGATTTCAATAGAATAAGCGTAGTCATTAACAAAACACGGTTTAATGGCAAAGATAAATAATAACACATTATATACTAAAGACTTAAGAGCATAATAACAATATTTCCGCCCTTTTAACGTTTTAATCAAACGTCAAATATTGAATGTGATTTCGTTATTTTAAAATAATATTGCCTCACATCTATAAGATATTATTGGCATTAAATGTGTTAGTGTTGCAGTCGGGAACGGAAGTCAAATATCATCGTTTTGGTTTTTAATACCGGATATACTGACAACGCGGTAATCACGTGACCAATAGGACTAACTGGGGCTCGTTTGTGACTATACATGAAACAGGATGGTATTATGACTAGTGTATTTAATAACATAAGCGAATGCGCATTTAGTTGTACTATTCGAGATTATATAATCTCAAATAATACAACCAAATTTACCACCTTTTACATAAATTTACAATAAACCAGATTAATTTTTTAGGCTTCTTGTAACACTGCTTCAAACGCACAGATTTTAATGTAACTCTTTATAATGCTTCATTTGATAATTTGGCTAGACTTTATTTTATATCTTTAGTGTATATCTTTGGTTAAATTTAGTTTAAAATGAATTTAAACAGGTACATAACTTAAATATTTGTGTTTTTCAAAAATGTTTTTAAAGGCAAGAAGATCTATAAATGCACTAACTACAAGTAATAAACATTAAACAATAATATAGTAGTCATTGTTCCCAACCGTGTTTACTGGGAGAGCTGGTCCGAGGGGCAGGGGGCGGCGGCGGGCGGGGCGCCTCGTCGCGCGGTGCGCCCACGCTGCCCACGCCGCCCACGCCGCCTGGTGGGCTTGCAACTGCACACACACCAAAAATGTAATCGTTAAATACATACTAATTCAAATTCCTGCCATTATCCCACTCTAAGTGGGGTCGGCACAACATGTTATAAACATGTTGTCACATGATTTGGTTACGTATTTTACGACCGGCCGCCTGCCTGCCATCAACTTACCATAGTCGTATTTTACGACACCTCGGTAAGAAAGAGGGTGGTCTATTTGACTTAATCGGATACCACACGGTGGGTCGACTTCCCTTAGTCGCCTTTTACGACACCTCGGTAAGAAATGAGGGTGGTCTATTGTACTCAGCCGGACACCACACGGCGGGTCAACTTACCTTAGTCGCCTTTTACTACACCTTGGTAAGAAATGAGCGTGGTACTAATCTAATTCGCCGGATACCACACGGTGTACCACATGTATTTTATGTTAAATACATACTAATTCAAATTCAAAATATTATTTATTCAAATAAACTTGTAAACAAGTGCTTTTTAATCGTCAACTCTACTGCTGGTTAGGAAAGCTGTTTCTACCGAGAAGTGTCAGCAAAGAACTCAGCGGTTGCTCTTTTAAAAATATAATTCTTAATACTAGTTACATTAGTCATGTATAGTGAATAAATTCAAGGCGTAGTGTTCTAATAAAAATGTTCATAAGACATAAACTGCTCGACATTATACGTATAATATTCAATCTATTAGAAACGTGACCCAGTATAAAATGGACATTTGAATGCAATTGTTTTCTAGGAAAAACTTTAATTTAGATACAGAATTATAAAAAAAAAAAGTAATAATAAAAAGACGAGAAGTGCGAGACTAAGTTTGTATGGTCATGTCATGAGGATGGGTGAAAATCATGTGACTAAAAGAGTTTTAAACATGAATGTATGACTAGGGGGAGGCTGAAAAAAAGATGGATGGGTTGTGTGAAAAATGATATGCATATTAAAGGAGTGGCACCAGAGTTGACGAATGATAGAGGAGAATGGAAGAAGAAGACATATTGTGCCAACCCCACTTAGAGTGGGATAAGGGTAAGAGAATGATGATGATCCCTTACAGTTTAAATAAATCAATGTAAAAATAATAACGTGTTAATATAGAATAGATATACGCAAAGTATTGTTAACGATTGCGAAATTTATATTAAGTCAAAAAATAATAACATATTCTTGTTTTAACTAATTTAACATCGATAGATGAGAGAAAATAGATTCAGAAGTCATGAAATGTAAAGTTATAAAATGAAACCGAACCACACTAAATTAAAAAACAAACAAACTAACTCTGTTGCTTTAGGTCTTACAAAATGATTAAATATATAGCCTGGGTAAAGCTAAGTAATGGGAATTTCATGTTAACGTCAACTGCAATAAATGTCATGCCATAGCATGAAAGGCGTGCGGCTTGCGAATAGATTGCATAGGATGCATCTTCGCACAACTATTTTGATTGCTTCAGGATCTCTGTTTAAATTAACAACAATGTAGTCATTCTTTTCTTAGATTGATAACATACTTATTTTGAAACAATATATGTCGCCTTGTGCTATCCGGCTGAATAGAACCACCCTCTTTCTTACCGAGGTGTCGTAAAAGGCGATTAAGTTAAGTTGAGCCGCCGTGTGGTATCCAACTGAGTAGAATAAACCACCCTCATTTCTTACCGAGGTATCGTAAAAGGCGACAAATTTCTATAGTTGTAAAAAGTTCATCGTTTCCATATAATTTTACTACAAAATCCGTATTATTATTGTATTATCAGCTTCAAGCGATAAATTTTAACGCGTAACCAACCCTAACCCGGCGTATGGTATTCAGCCGAGTAGAATAGACCACCCTCTTTTTTACTGAGGTGTCGTAAATGACGACTAAAGAAAGTTGATGTCAGGCAGGCGGCCGATCGTAAAATACCTAGTCGAACTGCAATGCCACTTCATAATTTTAAGTCTAAATCAAACTTACGTACCATTTCTGTTATCTTAAAACATTATCGTATCCGTTAAAGGAAACTAACAAGCCGAGACTAACTAAAGTTCTCGGTAACTGACATTCAAGTTGGAATTTTAGATGTGACACGCGTGATTGAATCAGACTAGCGAATTTGTTCTGAAATTCACGAACAATTCAATTGTACTGTCGAACTCGTTTCAAAGAGATACACGATTCATGAGATACATGGAATTTTATTTGTCAAGACATTACAAGACATAGCCATGTGGTATCCGGCTGAATAGAAAAGTCCACCGTCATTTCTTACCAAGGTATCGTAAAAGACGACTAAGGTAAATTGACCCGCCGTTTGGTTTCCGGCTGAGTAGAATAGTCCACCCTCATTTCTTGCCGAGGTATCGTAAAAGGCGACTAAGGTAAGTTGACCCACGGTATGGTTTCCAGCGGAGTACAATAGTCCACCCTCATTTCTTACCGAGGTATCGTAAAAGGCGACAAATTTCTATAGTTGTAAAAAGTTCATCGTTTTCACATAATTTTACTACAAAATCCGTATTATCAGCTTCAAGCGATAAATTTTAACGCGTAACCAGATATAGGGACATATTTCACGTCACGAATAACGGCTAAAATAAAGAAGGGGCATACTTTGTTCACCATTTCAAGAAATGGTCGAACATTGTATTTCACATTGTATACATTTATTGCGTGTAATGAAATATGAGATAGCGATATTATTCAGAGAGCTTGGACAGTATGAAATTATAAGGAATTCATATACTATACATGAGTTACTGCGCGTAGTTTCGTCTGTATAAAAATCAAATATATATTTTAGTAAAATTTATCAGAGTTTGTGACGTTTTTCCTCCTCCTGGTGTCGTAATCCTCAATGCTGAGGGTCGTGACCTTTATGTAACACTTTACTTAGGACTATTTTTCGTCACTTGGCTCTGTCCTCTGCGACGTGGATGGCGTCACTGATACTGGAGTCGAGTGTTGAGGGAATTTGGTCGGTCCAACGCACGGGGCTCCGTCCTCTGGGCCTCTTTCCTTCCACCTTTTCCACCAAGCAACTTTTTAAGGTTGTCGCCACTCTTTCTCGCAACGTGCCCAAAGAACTCCAAAAAATTGTGTAACTTACCAATCCAATATGGATTGGTAAGTTTGGAGTTTTAAACCATCTCAGGAAATATAAAAAGAGGCTTTTGCCCATAAGTGAGATAGTTCCAAGACTATATATTAAGTGAAAAGCAAAATTCAGACTTATACACAAGTTTCTACTGTTACATAGTGATTCTAAACATAGTTTCCATTTTATACAAAATCAATGTACTGTATGGTACGAAGAATTTATCAGTCTTTGTATAACAAGGTGACGTAACGAACTGTGATAGCTCGACAGCTCGAATAGAAAATAATGATCTGATACGCCATTACATACTATTCTTTTGTTAGAAGGTAATTGGAGGAAAATTTGATTTTTCCTATTTCTTTAATAATGGCTATCATCCCAAAACAAAGTCCCTAGATGTGTGTCTGACCCTTTTTTAATACGCGATAAATTCAGGTTTTCACTCATATAAACGGGGAATGTTTTAATATATTATATAATTGTTTTAATGTATGTTAGTGACGTTGAAATGGGTTCAAATATGGCGATAATTGTTGAAAAAATCAAGCCTTAATAATGATTGTAACATCATATAATTTAAATTGATATTTTGGATTATCGCAATAATAAAAATAACTTTTATCTTTTCGTTATATGTAATTTTTCTTTAATTTTGAATAGTACAGATATGTTGGCCTTTCTCTTAAAAAAAGACCTACAATTTATTCTATTTTGTGATTGCATCTTGTGCGTTCGGAGTATAATTAGTAATTAACTTTTTATTATTTAAACAGTCCCCAGCAGAACAATAAAACTCTTTATATAACCATTCTATTTATTTTTATTTAAAACTGATTTAATGGCGAGAGAGTTTATGCTTAGTAAAAGAAGTAATGTAAAGGTCTGCTATTCTGCTGAGCTTATTTTTTCTTTATAATATAATTAGAATTTAAAGCATTTCTCCGTGCTTTCTGGAACGACAGAGTGTTATCGAAATGTTATCGGGTGATGTATTATCAGAGATAGAGCATGTCTGTGGAGGATTTATTAGGACGCGAACGTCGCGAACTCCTTAATAGAATTTTTGCGGCGCTTGATGTTATCTATTTATGATGTATAATTAGTTTTATTTGGTCACAAGAATCCACACAAAAGATCAGTATCGTGAAAGTAGAATTAAATATTTATAGGAAAGAGCGGTCTGTTACAAGCCAGAGCTTTTTTTAAGAGCAGAATAATAGATATAGATAAATATGTATAATATTTTTTTTGTAAACTTTGCATTGTTTGTAATATACACAACAAGATTTTTTTTCACAACAAAAATGTACAAGTTATAATTATCTTAAATTACTTACACGCTAGGACTATACAAATCATGCCCACGTGGAATGAACCCAAGAATGCTGGCAGCGTTTCCCCGTTAAATAGCTAAGCTGATTCTTTGTCCAAAAAAGCAGCCAGCCCTCTTGTCACCTGAAGAGGCGATTAACCGAGGTGCTAAAACGAATATTATTATATTACTACAAGTTATTATTATATTGGAAAATATTGGTAGCATATACATAGTATGTTATGTTATGGTATATTGCAATGCATTCAGACCCAAATCTTTATTTCTACCTACTCTTTTACCATATGAGTGTTTATTAAGTTATAAAATCATTAAATCATATTTATTTTTAAATTAATGCCAGTAAATTCAAATAATTCTAAAGGTAATTCCATGCTATTATTTATCAAAAACTATTTGTTGACATCTTAATGACTGTCCATAACAATCTTTCGATCGTTAACGTAATTTGCAGATTAACGTTGTTAAAGGGAAGGCGGGCCCGTATTTTGTTAATTGAGGAAAATTCCAGTTTTCTTTAGTGAAAAACAGATTTGCTGCGTGTTGTTTAAGATGTTTAGGGTTCTTAATTATTTCCTTTGAAACCCCTTAAAGTTTTAATAATAACTTAGAAAATCTTGTTTCTCATTTTTTTGCAAGTAAATTGTATTTAAATATTCTTGAATTTAATCTATCGTGAGTGGTATTCATAATTAATGTATAGAAACCGGCTATGCTCACGTGTTATTTTATCCAATAAACCCGACTAGTTTAAATCCCATACGGGGCTCTTATTCATGAGCTCACATGCTTACACGGCTTTAGTTTTCGCCGCGATAACGCCGATAAAATCAGCTCATCCGATTCCGATCCAAACACGTGAGTATAGCCGGTTTCTATACATTAATTATTTATTGAAATAATTATTATCTATTATCTTTTTACATAATAAACCTTGATAGCCAAATATAGAGACCATGTGACTCTTACAAGAGGTCGCAGTTTCAAACTTCGTGTAGGCAGCAATAAGTATTCTATAAATCTTATGAACCAATTAATTATTTTTAATTTATCACGATTTTTTGGCTACATAACATATCTGAATAAGCATGCATGTCTCTGGCGAATTCTTCGGGGATATTTGTAACCCAGCAACTCAAATAGGATCTGCGTGGCGGTTTTAAACTCCAATCTTTTTTTCCAAAAAGACAGATAAGGCCTTTACTTAGAAGTTACATAGTAACGACACGACTTTCTTAATATAGAAATGCTAAATCCAAAGCTCCTAGTCTATTATTATACGTGAATGTCATAAATATAAAAATCTTTCTGTCTGTATCTCCTTTGCGCTTAAAACGCTAATCCGCTAGCGTAATATTAATGAAGTTAAGTAAAAATAAAGTAATTTATAGAATTAATGAGAATATTATTTTGTTGTAATCCGCGATAATTTTAATAAATTTATCGCGATAAATTTTATCGCGGATTATAGCAAAATAATATTCTCATTACTTTTGTAAAAATAAAGTTTCAATTTCAGACTAACATCAATATTCTTCTGCCTTTATTACACTCCAAGAGGGGTTGGCATAACATGTTTTTACCATTTTGTGATGAGATTTGGCTAGATATTTAACGACCAGCTGACCTGCTTGATGTCAAATAACGGTGGTCTACTCTACTCAGCCGAATACCACACGACAGTGAATTTCGGACTAACATATAAACTAAAAGAACAACAATTTTTTCTATGAACACTTAAGTTAATTCGAACAAAGTTGCGGTTAAAGTTTGTTCAATATAAAGGCTACCCGTTTAGCCTTAACCGTTACCGTTAAGCACTAATAGTCGAAACTTGTGCAGACAAGCGAGGGCTTTTACAGGGAACTGTGGCCTAATTAGACAATACAACATACACATACAGACACAATAGAAATAAACATTTGTTGAATTTTGTACTGTAATGCTACGAAGAACCAAATTTTGACGCTATATGCATAAAAGGGTTGTATTTCAAAATGTAACACAATATAAATAAACGTAGTTAATTTTGAAACAGATATTCCAAAATAAAAAAAATGATTTTGATGATTTTAAATCTAACTTATTATATTCGCCATGTTCATTATGTAATGCATGGACATTTAAGGAAAATAAGGATTATAATTTCAAATCCATACTTATTATAAAATAAAATAAAACATAAGCTGCACAGCTAGTATTTTATGATTCAGTTTCACATTTTTTAGATTTTTTTCAATTTTTTTAAATGCTCTATGTTAGCTCTTTATTATTTATTTTTCTAGCAAATGATGACAGACAGACTGACAGCATTCGCATTTATAATATAAATATGGATTTCGTTACATTAATTCAAAGTACTTAAAATTAGCTTCACTACACATAATCTTCCTACCCTTATCCCACTCCATGCCATACTTCACACAATCCACTCATCTCTTTTTCGACCTATCTATCCACATTCATAATACTCATTTGGTCACATTAGTTTGTTTTACTGAGTTACGGCACTTTGCTCCACTACGATTTAGCTGCTACAATAAACCGGCTTGCTACGACACGTTCTGCCCCGTTAGAGCACTGTGCTACGAAATAATGTACCAGTGCATATGATTCGCTACGGCAAAATTCACAGCTACGAATAAACGATACGTTTCGAGGAAACAAATGCTACAATAAATGTGTAGCAGTGGCGATAAATTTCAATTCTACAATTAAATTTATTAACAAAACGAAATGATAGCTTATGCATGGAAACCGGCGTAGCTATATTCTTGACACTATGTATATTTCCTCAGAAGATTACAGGCTATTTGATTGTAAGCGTCGCACGCACGAATCCTATCGTCCTACTAATATTATAAATGCGAAAGTTTGTGAGTATGGATGTATGTTTGTTACTCTTCTACGGCGAATCCGCTGAAACAATATCGATGAAATTTGGCACAATTACTTATACACCGGGGTAATATATAGGCTATAGAAATCTTGTTAATTTTTTTACGAGTTGTATGACATTGAAAAGCGCTATCTATTATTAATCTATCACACGACAACGAAGTCCACGTCGTGCATCGGGATACCAGAACGCCGACCGTGGAGGAGTATGTCCGTCGCCTTGCACGCCGGATGTTCGCGCGTGCGGACAATAGCGCGCACGTACACCTCCATGGCATCGCGCCACTCCATGCGCGACCACCCGATGGACGTTCCCTGCCTCGCGAGCTCCTGCGATCACCGTCTCCGCGGCCCGATGCGGATGACGACGGCGACGACGAAGAAAACGCAAACGAAGTTACGGGTAAAAGCTAGTTTTAAATAAATAAACATGTTTCATTTATAACAGAGAAGATACTCTTAGAAAAGAGTATATAACAAAATACTTACATACAAGTATTTATATTACCCAATACGAAAAAATAAATAGTAGATCAAAAAAAAATTATCGGAGGTTCGAAAACATCGATGATTCCTGAAGGAAAACTAAATCCTGGTTTACGTGCTCGGATGCGACTTGATTACTTTGCGGCAATAAAAATGTCAATAAACATTGTGTATGTTTTGGTTCAAACATTAGAATGAAGCGATTTAGGGGTCAAATATTTCACAATAAATATAGGTATCTATTTAAAAAAAATATTATTTATGTCTAAAGGATCTGTAGCTATAATTATAAAAAAGTTTAATAGGACCCTGATATATCATTTTAAAGTCGTGTCGTCTTACTCAATGTATGAAAAAAAAAAAAAAAAACTTTCATTACAGTTATTGGTTATTCTATATATTTACGCATTGCGATACAACAAATATATAAAAAAAACTAATTACATTTTATTTTTTCAATTATCAATCAAGAAAGAAAGAATGAAATAAAATTTAATTTAATTTATTATTTAATTTTATTATTTTTATTTAATTTATATTTGATAAAAATACATACGAACAATATTAATTCATTGTCTTCCTGCCTTTATCCCACTCTGAGTGGGATCGGCACAGCATGTTATAGACATGTTGTCACGTGATTTGGCTACATATTTTACGAACGGCCGCCTGCGTGACGTCAACTTACCTTAGCCGTATTTTACGACACCTCGACATACGGACAATATTAAATATAGTATAAGAAATGATGGTCAAAATATATAGGTCCACCTTTAGCACAAAGATTGCAACGAAACCAAGCTGGTTTTCAGTGTGAACCTAACTTAACGTGGTTATGTCTGTTATATTTACTAATATTTATTATTTACTATCCGTGTGGTATTCGGCTGAATAGAATAGTACTACCCTCATTTCTTACCGAGGTGTCGTAAAAGGCGACTAAGGTAAGTCGACCCACCGTGTGGTATCCGGTTTAGTAGAATAGACCACACTCTTTCTTACAGAGGTGTCGTAAAATACGACTGAGGTAAGTTGACGTCAGGCAGGCGGCTGGTCGTTAAAACGCAGCCAAACCATGTGACAGCATGTTTATAACAAGCTGTGCCAACCCCCACTTAGAGTGGGATAAGGGCAGGAGGATGATGATTTTTTGTTATTATAGATATATTTAATATTTATTTACTAAATGCGTATTTAAAGCCGGGGGTAAAACAATATATTTTTTTAAATTTAGAACATCCGCATGAATAAAATTCTGGTCTAACGGAATAATGTGGATGTAAATGTGAGCTCTAAATTCACACGAGAAATTACTTGATTTATGTCCTTAGCATTTCTGGTATTGCAGCTGATATTTCACATTTGTAAACTGTTCGTTCGTTGAGAAGGTTGACGGCTTTTACCTGAGAAATAATTTGGTAACATAACATCTTCACTATAAAATCGCCGTGTGGTATCTGACTGAGTAGAATAGACCACCCTCATTTCTTACTGAGGTGTCGTAAAAGGTGACCAAGGTAAGACGACCCGCCGTGTGGTATCCGGCTGAGTAGAACAGACAACCCTCATTTCTTACAGAGGTTTCCTAAAAGTCGAATTAGGTAAGTTGACCCACCGAGTGGTATCCGGCTGAGTAGAACAGACAACCCTCATTTCTTACAGAGGTATCCTAAAAGTCGAATAAGGTAAGTTGACGTACCGAGTGGTATCCGGTTGAGTAGAATAGACTACTCTCTTTCTTACCGAGGCGTCATAAGATACGACTAAGGTAAGTTGACGTCAGGCAGGCAGCCGGTCGTAAAATACGTAGACAAATCCTGTGACATTATGGTTAATACATGTTGTGCCGACCCCACTTAGAGTGGGATAAGGGCAGGAGAATGATGAACATCTTCACTACATAAATAGCATCTGTTAAAATTGCTGTTTTATTTGAATACATAAAATAAATAATTCCATTTATTAAAGCTGTACTTCTAAGAGGAAACTGAGTTGACGTAATTCGATGGCACGTTATCTTTCTATTGTCTCATCGCAATAAAAACGACAGTAAACTCACTGGTTATAGTACAAGTGACAGTGTGTAGCGATTATTTTATATTTATTGCCTACTCTCAATAATTATCCTTTACGATATCGTCATCCTCCTGCCCTTACCTCACTCTAAGTGTGCATAAAGTGTAACGGCCTGTTACATTTTATTTATTTATTGATATACTATAAAAAATGTTGGAAAAAACATTATTGGTAAAAAAAGTGAACAAAGGTCAACTTTATCCCTATGACGAAGATCTCTGCCAGTTACCCTACGGAGTGAGACAATTTATAATAAAGAAAAAGTTGGTACGCAAATATCACAGATTATAAATTAGAATTACCTTACTAATAATTAATTTTAGTTAATAACCGAGTTGTGAACTGTTTTGAGTGTCTAATAATATAAAATAAATAAAATATTATAATTTTAACACAGTCATAAGGTTTAGCGCGTGAACTTAATTTGAAAGTGAAATTTGCTCATTTCAATAGAGACCTTATAAAATCGCTATTTACTCAATACTTGGACCAAAATATTCGGTGAGCCCTCATTTAGCGTGTTAAATGATCTCTTGGGTTTTGGTTCGCGTGAAATAAGTCTGTCAATAACAATAAGATTTATATAAAGGTTGGAATCTAATAAATAGTTAGGTGAGAGTTTATGGGGGTCTTTAAATACGATGTGTTTGTAGGCCATATAGGGTTCGTTTATATTGTAAGCGTTCAAGTGCTTTTGAAGGGAAATATTGTTACGTTAAAGTATTATTATCATTCTCCTGCCGTTATCCCAATTCGGGGTCGGCATAACATGTTTTAAATATGTTTTGGCAAGTTTTGCCTGCCGCCTACCTGCCGTCAACTTACTTCAGTCGTATGCTACGACAACTCGATAAGAAAGAAGATGGTCTATTCTAGTCAGCCAGATAGCACACGGCCGGTCAACTTACCTTAGGTGCATTTTACGACACTTCGGTAAGAAATGAGGGTGGTCTATTCTAGTCAATCGTATGCCACACGTGGCCCTCCTCATTAGATCCATTTTAATCCTTGCACTTCGTCTTTTCAATTATGGACTTCAATTTTAGAATTCCCCTTTCATACTAATTTCCGGGTATTTTTTTACATATACCGGGCTAGCATCTATATTAATATATAAAGCTGAAGAGTTTGTTTCTTTGATTGTATGAACGCGCTAATCTCAGGAACTACTAAACCGATTTGAAATTTTTTTGATGAGTGTAAGATAGTCCATTTATCGAGGAAGGCTATAGGTTAAATAACATCAAGCTTTGACAGTTAACTTACGATAACTACTTTTACCTTAAATATTTCAATTTGGGAAAAAAATTATGACATATTGATTTCGATGCGGGCAAAGCTGCTGACTATATAGAATAAAAATGATCCATGTTTCCCTTGAATGCTGGTAAATACATATGTGCGGACGCGGATAAAATGGCGGGTACATAAAGTATGAAGAGAAAATACTGATGACGTCACTATCCAACTTTAGCTCGGATTCAATTTCCAGTTCCCGTTAAACTAATGTTTTCGTTGGATCTGACAGGGTCTCGTTAGAATCAACTTTACACTATGAATCGGACAAAGGGGCCTCGTCCACTATTGTTCATTGTTTATATTCCTTTTGCATGTTTAATTTGGACATGTTTAGAACAAAGCTATCCGAGTTGTAGATTAAATATCGTGACGTGAAAGAAATAGTAAATTCTGACGATAGTTTTAGACGGGCTTAGTAATAGGTCGATTTTTGTTCGTCTTTAATATTTAAAAAAGTTAATCTTCTGAATTTTGGAAACGGCTTCAACGATTTTCATGAAATTCAACATGTAGGTGATTTTTGGATGGAAAATCGATCTAGCTAGGTAGCATTTAAAAAACAATCAGTTTATCCCTGACTTCGAGCACTGAAAAAATACTAAAATGTTCAATAGAAAGCAAATAATATTTTAGCCGTCATCTGTAAAGTTAAGATGGCTTACGAGTGGATTAAACAAGTGAAAATACCTGGTATCGAGCCGCTGTTATTACCAACCTTTTTTTGCTTTTTTATATTTAAAGTAGTAGTTAGCAAAAAAACTCATCGCAGTATATTATTCACAACCAATCGGACCTTCAATTCACAAACAAGTGTTTTGTTTACATTCATTAACACAAATGGAGTTATAAATTTTTTGAACCGCAAAATGGCACTTTATTTTCGAATGGTTCTAATGGAAAGGACAATTTAGGGGTATGAGAGGTTTTGAAAACAAAGCGGCTTAATGTAACGAAAGGGATGTTTTCCAGAGCTACACGAATGTAAATAATATTCGCGCAACTATCAACCTTTTAGTGTTAAAGTAAAAAGTGTAGTAAAAAGTGTTTTACATAATTGTTTTACTATAAACAGTTATAAGTTGATTTATATCGAAAACACAAATATATCAATTACGTTAATTCTGTACACAAAATTTATTTGATACTCGACCTGTAATTTTTATTGATTAATGCAATTATTCGTATGTTATTAGTCATATATATTACTTATAAGAGATAGTATTTGGTTAATTTTTTTACAAAATAAAAAAAAAGAAACTTATTTTTTTAAGTTTCTCGAAAGCATCAGTGCGTTTGCAGTCTGCCAGTTTAAGTGTCCTAGTCTCTGCGCCGTATAAGAATATGGAGAACACTAGACTGTTAACAAGCACGATTTTTGTCTTGTGCCTGATGTTGCGGTCTTTCCATATTCTCTCCAGCTATGCATGGCGCTCTTGACATTCCAATACGCCTACGGATTTCATTTTCGCATGAACCGGTATTACTTTTTTCGGACAAGGTGCCGTTGTACATATTGCCCCCATCCCCGCCAGCAGCAACTCTGAACCCCAGAGTGCGCCACCTCTTGGTCGGGGCCTCTCTAAAAATGGCCCCTCCCTCCGCTAGTCGATGATCATCATAATGGTCATCGATGATGATGATGATCAATCCGCTTATCTCTAAAAGGTAATGGGTCCATGGAGAGAAGTACAGAAACTTGTTAATCGTTCTTAAAGTCTCATTAATTATTAGCAATCGCTTCGGCCGCGTGGAAAGATTAAAACCGTAATATAGTCTTTTGATAACCATAAGAAATGGTTAAAGTGGATTATCCTTAAAAGCTAGACATAAGCTGTCGCGGACTTTTATTTAGAACTTTTAGAGGGGAATAACTTTGTAATACATGATTTTTTAATAACTAACACCGTTTACTCAGAGCACGCAAGGAAAGCTTTAAATTTTGCTGTTTTCATATAATTTTTTATTGCTGCTCCTCTCCTATTCATCTTAGCGTGATTTTTATTTTAGCCTATAGCCTTTCTCGAAAAATGAACTGAAAATGTTTTTAAATCGGTCTAGTAGTTCCAGAGATTGGCGCGTTCAAATAATCAAATAAACAAACAAACTCTTGAGCTTTATATATAGGTATAGATGATACTGACAGGTTTGAATTATTATTTTAGTAATCAGATTAACACGAATTTCTCACTTACAAATCTGTTTGAGTAGAATTTAATGATGATTACGTCAATTCGTCCCATTCATGAGAGCCATTGATCTCGAATGATCTGACGTTGCCGGGCAACCGATGAATAGGTATTCAGGAGTGAAATTTCACGCTCCACAAGTACCTATCGAATTGTGTTGACTTGCTGGAATAGAATCAAATATTCGACTTGAAACAATACACGTAACGGAATACGAAGATGCAAATGTATCGAAACGGGGGCCAATATTTTGCTCTCTTTTATCTGAAAGTATTATTTAGCTTATCAGCACTGTACCCTATTTTGAAAACAGACTCCCTCCATACGTTTTTCTAGTACAATATATTGTACGATGTAAAATATCTTTATGTGTAAAATTAATCATAATTCATTAAATCATAATAATAAAGTCAAGTCATAAGTTCGTTAATTGAATTTTGGAACTATAAAACTCTAAAGTTTCAATAAAAAAAATCCTCAAATGAAAATCAGGATACCAAACGAAAAGAAACTTTACCTTAGTCGCCTTTTATGACATCTCGGCAAGAAATGAGGGCGGTCTATTCTACTCAGCCGGATACCAAACGGCGGATCAACTTACCTTAGCGGCCTTTTACGACAACTCGGTAAGAAAGAGAATGGTCTATTCTATTCAACCGGACACCACACAGTGAAGTAATGTTTTTTTCCAATGATATCAGAAAAAATATACGAAGTATTAAAAGAATCTTGTTTGTAAATAATGTATAGAAACCGGCTATACATCCGTCTTATTGGTGGTATCTTGGTATATTGGTTTCTATACATTAACTATGAATACAACTCACGATAGCTTAAATTCAGAATCACGTGTAATTGAAACTTACTACTGGATTAAATCCAATAAGTTAAGTTTCTGCCACCGAAACCAAATCGTTAGGAATTCTAGTAGTCTAAACCAGACTGAGATTGTATTGGAATTTGTGAAACTCAGACTGATGAAGTTTGAGGAATCTGATTGAAATCCGTTCAATAGATGTATTCTGAAGCATAAGTTTTAGAGAAGTATTTGCTGCAGTTATCTTTAGAGTTTTGTCCATGTCTAAAGTGTGCTGCAGTGATATATGTTTTAAATCAAATCTAATCAAACGTTTTATTTGTGCGTTACAGATAACAATCGAGATTTCAATAAGAACTTTTAAAACGTGAACAATACTGTATGCTACCTTATAGAGGATGTGCGCGTGAGTGTGCACGTGCGTTTGTGCGTGAGCGTGTGTGTTTGCTAGCGCTTGCGTTTGCGCGTGTGTTAGCGCGTGCGTGTGCGCTTGAATGCGTGTGCGTGCGCGTGGGCGTGAGTGGGTGTGTGACATCTTGAGCTCATATCTAAGTACTATGCAATATTTATTTATAAAGGCGCCTTTTTCAATTTTACAGGGTCTATTATTGTAATACATGGATGATACGAAATCACTATTTACACCACTGAATATTTCCAGTTTTCCTTCGGAAACATATAATAAATTATTTCGTGTAAGAATTTTAGTTATTTTGACAGCCCTTGAACTTCTCTAATTACTGGACGGCGCAAGTATGAAAAAAACAAAAAGTCGCTAGATAACATTGCCCACTCATTTTTTCCAGCTATCAATAGGACATCAATCATAATTTTAAAATTAAAACTGAAATTGCTTTAAGTTCTAGTTATGATATTTATTATTTATTTTTAGGAGTTATTTTTGCGCAAAAAAACGACATGGGCAATGTTGGCCAAAACTCCTGATTATTTTGCCCGCTATCGAAATCAAAAATATTTCAGATTAAATATAATGTTTTTATACAATTTATACAGCTACTGTATGCACATGTTCATATAGTTGTATTAAAATAACTAATATACATTATTATATTATATAACATATATAAGTACTTATAGAAAAAATTGAAATTCATTACATTTTACCAAAAAATCGGGCAAAGTTGTAGTGTTTTACGGTAGAGGGTATTTTAATATTTATATTGACGCACATAAAGTCGCATAATATTTATAAACGCAATCTAAGGCCCTGTTAAATTGACGCAGAAGCCCTTATTACAGATTCCGGGCCAGATGACATCCCGTAAAGACGTTTAAGCGGTGCGAGGACATGCCTGATAAATTTATGGAGGTTCCTATTTTTCCAACGAAACATTTTAGTGGTTGCGTGTATTACGTTTGAGGCCAAAAAATTATTATTTTAAGTAAGCAAATCTATGGACTATATATTTTACAGAAAATTATTTTATTTAGTTTATTTTAAATTATATTTATGTGAATATTTTCATATTAAAATTAGATGTCCACTTTTTTTATTCTTTATTCTTATACACAAGGATTAGCATATCAAAGGAGTACCTAGTAGTTTTAAATTTTACAAAAGAAATATTTCAGTGAAGAAATTATTTTGATTTTTTAACGCAATAACATGTTGCATGCACACCTGAGTCATATGGTTTTGTTTGTTTACATTTCATTAAGTATATGGAGTATAGAGTGGGATAAGGGTAAGAGAATCGCCATACGATTATAGTATATTATACTGTTGCATAATAAGGGTTCTTATAACACGAGTGTGTTTTAAAAAAACGATAAGCAGGCGAGTTTTTTTATAGTATCACACTGTATGTGTTATAAGACTTGGTCTTATGTACAGTGTCATACACTACTTTATCTACTCTCATACTATAATACGTTAAACAATATTAATAAAAATCAAACTTCGTTTAAAAATTGAAAAGATTTTTTAAATGTCAAATGTTAGCGCCAAGGCACAAACATCGAATGCGCATGCATGTTGCGTCGCCGCGGACTCGTTCATTGAAACCTTTTTTTTAAGGTAGAGGTTCAACCTCCTTGGTCCAGCTGGAGGTTGCATAGGTGTATCGTTATGATTAAAAGGTTATATTATGATACAGGTGTCCATACCAAGACCTGTATCGTAATAAAACTTTTTAACTTTTAATTTTTGGCCTGCACATAATGTTTGTTTATGACAATGTTTGTTAATTAATTTTGGTTTCTTTAATCTTTGTATTTTAGTATCAGAGTAGATAAATAAATAAATAAGGGTAAGAGAATGATGATGATGAAACTTTCCGGTTAAAATATGAAACGATATACCTTTTTTAATGTTAGTATAGATAACTTAATTTTGACAATTGCCAATCATATATATATATATATATGGGATACTTACACACACGGTCGTCCGTCCCCAAAGTAAGTAACTTAATACTTGTGTTATGGGGGCACAGACAACTGGTCAATATATACTTATATATTTTTTAAATACATACTTAAATACAAATATACAACCAGGCTCAAAGACCAACAAATTCATAAGAAGGTACTGTTTTATATGATTTTAAGTAAACATCATTTCTATCTAAATTTCTGTAATAAGCTTAAGTAAATTTTAGTGAGCACAAATTAGGGCAGCGAAAATTTAATATTAAAATAAAGTGGATAATATTGTATTGCGAAAATTCAAGCGAAGATTTCACTAAAAGGGTTCGGGGATGTCTCGTTAACGTTATATAATATTAAATCTTTCGAAAGCATTTAGAAAGGGTGAAATAATAACATTGAATACCTGTTTCTTTAGAAACGTAATTCAACTTATCTAAGTAGCTTTTATCTATTTATGATCTTTTGAAATAACGTTTAACGATTTATTCATTAACAAGTTATACCCGTGACTTCATTCGCATTAATTTATCAAAAAATAAAAAAGTTCATGATTTTTTGAATCTGTACATGAATAACTTAGAAAAGTCCGTCCGTTATCCTTGTGGTATCCGGCTGAGTAGAATAGTCCACCCTCTTTATTGCCGAGATGGCGTAGAATACGACTAAGGTAACTTGACGTCAGGCGGCCATTCGTAAAATATGTAGCCTAATCATGTGACAACATGTTTGTAACATGTTGTCCCGACTCTACGTAGAGTAGGATAAGGGCAGGAGGATGATAATGATAAATAATTTAAAGAAGTAGGCGTTGCTTTGCAGCATTTCATAGTACAAAAGTAGTGATAGAATTATTTTGCTATAATCCACGTATAAACGCATTATTTACATTATTTTTTCGTTTCGTTTTTCGTTTTTGACGTAGAGCCTATCTCCTGATGATGCTTCGGTCAAGGGAGAAACAATACTTGAGATTGTCATAGTAAATGTGTGTAGTGCTTGTGTAGTGTGTTGGTGGTGGTGTTTTTTGATACGTGAGTAAACGAATCCTGCATATATAAAATATGAAAACGGTTTAGGCTTTACACTTAACATTACATAGATTTACTCAAATAACGCGGATTAAAGCTAAATAACTATCATAACGTTTGGAATTAAAATGGAAAGGAATTCCGTAAAGTAATAATTACTTCTATAAATTGTTTAGTTTATATGTCTTTGTTTATTTCTGGTATTAATTAGAATTTGAACCTTTTTAAAACTGCCCTGTTGGTTAATTAATTGAGGAGAGTTAGTCAGCAGTAGCAGTAAACGTGTTGCTATTTCAACAACTTCTAATTTCAATATGTGTAATTGTATAGGATGTTCACCGAAGATTATAGTTCCGCTCTGCACTGGAAATAACCTACCAATTAAATTACATCCAGTAATTACGGTAATAGACGGGCGAGAAGCAAGATGGCGGGCCAATTCGCTGATGAATTCTAAATGTCAGACGAACCTTAATATTTGAGGCTTCATAATTGATAATATAGTGATGTTTCGAGGTAAAAATGAAAATTAATTTTATATTTGATGCGCATACTGTATATTTTAAATCGATAAAATTATTGTTAGAATCTGTAGCATTATTTTTTATTTTTATTTAAAATTCGAACACATTTCAGTTGTCTGTGCTCACCTGAGATATTAGGCTAGTTTACCAATAGACAATATCTAGAGTAGAATTTCGAATAAAACTCAGTACATTGATTAATATTGGCACAAATTTGAGATAAATGAATCCTATATGCTTGCTAGGTTAGATTAAATAACTCTAAATCGAAACTAGAATCTCTAAAGCTATGTTAATTTGTCCTATGCTTGCGAAATACTATATTGAAATATTTACGAAGAGCCGAGGGGTATAACGGCAACCTAAGTAAATACATAAGAGGCAGTTATTTGATAAATTCAAATTCAAATAATTCTTTATTCAAATTGGCTTTTACAAGCACTTTTGAATCGTTAATTTAAAATTAAGCTACGACTGGTTCGGAAAGATGCTCTTACCGAAAAGAAACAGAATCCATATTTCAATAATGTATGTATCGTAAAATACGACTAAGGTAAGTTGACGAGTTCCGAACCAGCAGTAGAGTTGACGATTCAAAAGCACTTGTTTACAAGTTTATTTGAATAAAGAAAAAGGTGGCCGGTCGTAATAACGCAGCCAAATGTGACAGCATGTTTATAACATGTTGTGTCGACCCCACTTAGAGTGGGATAAGGGCAGAAGGATGATGACATTATACTACAAACGTATAGAGACAGAGGTAAAGGATACCATTTTTAATACAGTCTAACGACGTATAAGGCCATTTTAAATTGAATTCATCATAAATTTAACTTGATATTCTACGTGTTTGATTGCCTCGTATTAGCTTATTACGCCCTGAGGGGATTGGCATGACGTTAAAGACTAATTGACTGGCCCGTTGGAGCAGTGGGTAGTGACCATGCCTTCAGCTCCATGGGTCGCGGGTTCGATTCCCGCCGAGGGCAAACATTTTCTATAAATGAATTTGTTGGTCTTTGAGCCTGGGTGTATATTTGTATTTAAGTATGTATTTAAAAAATATATAAGTATATATTCACCAGTTGTCTGTCTACCATAACACAAGTATTAAGTTACTTACTTTGGGGACGGACAACCGTGTGTGTAAGTGTCCCATAAAAAAAAATAGTAATAGTGCAAGTACATTACCGTGGTAGGTAAAATCGTATAAAGATAAAAATCGTAGTAAGTAAAAAAGTAAGTGGTTAAGAATTATAAAAAGAATAATAAGTCGTTCATTCTACACCGCACAACTAAACTATATACCATGTTATTGTCATCCCCCTTCCCTCATTGCAATCTAAGTGGGGTCGACACATGTTATAAACATGTTGTGACATGATTTGGCTGTGTATTTTACGACCGGCCGCCTGCCTGACGTCAACCTAACTTAGACGTATTTAGACGCGACACCTCGGTAAGAACACATGGCGGGTCGACTTACCTAAGTTGCCTTTTACGACACCTCGGTTCAAAATGAGGGCGGTCTATTCTACTCAACCGAATACCACACGGCGGGTAGACTTACCTTAGTTGCCTTTTATGACACCTCAGTAATGAATGAGGATGGTCTATTCTACTCAGTCGAATGCCACACGGCGGGTAGACTTACCTTAGTTGCCTTTTAAGACACCTCGGTGAGAAATGAGGGTGGTCTATTCTACTCAGCGGGATACCACACGGCGGGTCAACTTACTTTAGTCGCCTTTTACAACACCTCGGTTCAAAATGAGGGCGGTCTATTCTACTCAGCCGAATACCACACGGCGGGTCGATTTACCTTAGTTGCCTTTTATGACACCTCAGTAATGAATGAGGATGGTCTATTCTACTCAGCCGAATACCACACGGCGGGTAGACTTACCTTAGTTGCCTTTTAAGACACCTCGGTCGTAAATGAGGGTGGTCTATTCTACTCAGCCGAATACCACACGGCGGGTAGACTTACCTTAGTTGCCTTTTATGACACCTCAGTAATGAATGAGAGTGGTCTATTCTATTCAGAAGGATACCACAAGGCAGGTCGACTTACGTTAGTAGCATTTTACGACACCTCGGTACATAATGAGGGTGGTCTACTCTATTTAGCCGGATACCACACGGCGTATTCAAATATATTCCATGTATAAAATATAATTGCGAAATTTTACATGACTCATCATTTTACGACTAAAACCATTGTTTCAGTTTGATTGTTATAACTCAAATCCTCTTAGAGCGACAAAGGCTAGTTCACTAGACCGAATCATAATACTCTTTATTTTATTGTATGCACGGCGAACTTTCATTCATTATAGTTGTAATGGAATAAGCTATAAGAATCTTTTATTGTTCTAATTTTATAAAAGTTTAACCTTTCAGAGAGTTGAATGAAATAATATTATTGAATATATGCATAACAGAATATGAATTAAAATATATAAAAAAGATATTTTTGGTGGGACTTCCAATTAGAGTGGGAAAATTTTGCCAATTTGCTCTGATTACCCGTACCTTGATAAGATTTTACAAAACAACGATGTAATAGATCGACATGTGGGTAAAATAAAGAGTGTAGGATGGATGAAGTGGCTGCAGGTCTCAGGAACGATATATGACCCTCGCATTCCTTTTAAAGTTAAGGGAAAAAATTATCAAATGGTCATAACACCTGTCGTATTTTATGGATAAGAATGTTGGCTAATGAAAATGACGGATGAAAGAAGTGTGCATGCAAATGTTATGGGTGGCGTGAAGTATGACATACATATAAAATTGTGTAGCGCCTGAGTTGACAACTGATAGGAGATAATGAAAGAGAAAATCATGTGCCGACCTCTCTTAGAATAGGATAAGGACAGGACAATGATGAATGAATTAAAGAGGATATGAGGTGAGATGATAATAACTTGAATGAAAGAGTTTTATATGTTTTAAATTTCGATAGATATATTATTAGGGCGAGACCAAAAAAAATATTGATTGTGTAAATTAAGAAATTTAGTTAAAATTATGTAACGGACATATTTGAAAGGCTGAAGAATTATACATGCTATTATATTATATATCATTTTCTTGGTTCTAAAGTGTACTAAGCAGAAAGTGCTATTGCTATTATAATCTATATATATCATAAAACAAAGTCACCAAATACTGGCTGTCTATATATGATCGATTTTCTCAAAATCTAATGACTGAATCTGAATATTTTAGTAAAAACTATACTTAAATAGTTTTTACTAAAATATTTTGCAATTTTAGGGGAAGATTGAGAGTAATAGTACGTTACGGTTTTATGTAAAATTACGCGTGAAATACTTCGTGACACACTGATTTCCACGCATGCCACGAGAATAAATATAATTAAATAAGCCTTTTACAAGAACTTTTGAATCGTCAAGGATCAATTGGATTTAATGAAGCTATAGCTCGAATACCTTGTATGGCAATAGCAAGCTTCAAATAAAAGAAAACGTTAATAACAAAGCGCACCGTGTTCCATTATTTTTATTAGTTTCTTGACGGCAGTGCAGCAATTGCATAAAACATAATTGGATAGGTGGAGCAAAGTGCTTTATTAAAGTGGTCACTAATCTAATTCCATTTTTTTTCATTTATATATCCTACTATAAAATAGGATTAAGAACTTTAGAAGCCGTGTGGTATCCGGCTGAGTAGAATAGACCGCCCTAATTTCTTACAGAGGTGTCATAAAAGGCGACTAAAGTAAGTTGATCCGCCGTGTGGTATACAGCTGAATAGAATGGACCACTCTAATTTCTTACAGTGGTGTCGTAAAAAGCGACTAAGGTAAGTTGACCCGCCGTCTGGTTTCCAGCTTGATAGAATAAACCATCCTCATTTCTTACCGAGGTGTCGTGAAAGGCAACTAAGGTAAATTGACCCGCCGTGTGGTATCCTGCTGTGTAGGATAGAGAACCCTCAATTCTTACAGTGGTGTCGTAAAAGGCGACTAAGGTAAGCTGACCCGCCGTGTGGTATACAGTTTAATAGAATAAACCACCCTCATTTCTTACCGAGGTGTAGTGAAAGACGACTAAGGTAATTTGATCCGCCGTGTGGTATCTCCGGCTGCGTAGAATAGACCATCCTCATTTCTTATAGAGGTGTAATAAAAGGCGACTAAGGTAAGCTGACCCGCCGTGTGGTATACAGTTTAATAGAATAAACCACCCTCATTTCTTACCGAGATGTCGTGAAAGGCGACTAAGGTCAATTGACCCGCCGTGTGGTATCCGGTTGAGTAGAATAGACCACCCTCATTTCTTATTTAGGTATCTTAAAAGGCGACTAAAGTATGTTGAAGTCAGGCAGGTAGCCAGTCATAAAATACTTAGCCATGCAGCAATCACGTGAAATTATGTTCATAACATGTTGTGGTGACCCCACTTAGGGTGGGATAAGGACAGGAGAACGATGATAATGATTAAGAACATTATAAATATTGTAAAAAATATTTTCCTTTACTACCACAAAGCTATATATAATAAATTAATTATATTTATCAAAAAGCGGTAAAAGAAATTTTGCGACGCTTACCCAATTAGGGGTTCTTACGTTCAATATTTATGTAGGCGTCTGTAATGGCGGCTATACACTCTCTGCGAGACACCGTGAAACATGCCGAGTGCGAGAGTGAACAGGGTAGAAGAAGAAATTCCTTATTACACACATCATTACATACTAAAGAAACAATTAATTAAAAATAAAACGTGTAAGGGAAGCCTTATCACTGTAAGTGACAGACAACCCATATGGCTAAGGACATCATTATAATGAAGTGTGCATTGTTGGTGGTTGACTGATACAGAGACGACAGAATAAGTAAACTTACATAAATAAGTAATAGAATAAATAAAGTTACATAGACTTACATTGTATTTTACATCTTAAAATACTTAAATAGACAGTAGGTATACAAATAAGTTTGTGTAGATAAAATAAAGTATATAAATAAAATACACAATAAACAACTAATTAGATAAATAATGGTTTAAACAACGTTTAAAGCAGCAGCAGGGTCTTCTCGTTTACTCCCCGGGTGGGGAGTAAAGCCTCGAGGAATTCCTCTTTACCCGGGCATCTCCTCGCGGGCACTTAAGCCCGGTATGTGTTCCGGCCGTAGGCCGAGGTCACCTGGGTGACCTAAAGGTGTCGGTATTTGGGCCGTAAGCCCAGGTCACCTAGGTGACCTAATGGATGTCTTGTTCGGTGGGGAGGTCTGGGAATGGTAGCTCCCAGACCTCGGGGTCAATTTCGGTGGTGTCACGTCCGGTAGTGTCCTGATCAGGTAGGTGTGTCATGTCCGGTGTATTCGCCCTTTCGCCCGTCGCGTCGTCCTCTTCGTCACCGTCGTCATCCGCATCGGGCCGCGGAGACGGTGATCGCAGGAGCTCGCGAGGCAGGGAACGTCCATCGGGTGGTCGCGCATGGAGTGGCGCGATGCCGTGGCAACGTTTAAAAATATGTATTGCTTGAGAATGTCGAATGAATACGAGAATGTCGGTAGATGTCGCCTCGCCTCGGAGTGTCTCTGGGTTTGTCGTATCGGAGTAGGTTTTTGAGGCCGGATCTCACGCTACCTTGTACAACGTCGCTGTTCACTTTCGCGAGTGTACATGGTCGCTCCGAGCTTACACCTCTTCGTGGAGGCGTGTCGTGCGAGACTAAAGGAGTGCTCTTGGGCGAGAGTGTACAGTCGCCGTAAAACGTATCATGTGTCTCGCGAATGGTCCATAAGAATATCAAAAATGTGAAGGTATTTTTGCTGTTTTTTAGGTAAAGCTCATAACACTGAAATGATTTTGTTAATTTTTGGGATTTGACCTTGGGAAAGGGATGTATGTACGGACGTAAGTACGTTTTTTGAAATATAAGGAAATCGATGTAGCTAGGTTTTATTAAAAAAATGTTGTTTTATCCCTGTTCTCGGGCACTGACAAGGATAATTACGCTGTCAATTGTAGTCATGATAGCTCATTTGGGTTACGGGCGGTCTCAAATTGGTCTCACACCAGAATCGATTCTAGATAAAGGTTTTTTATTGTATTTTTAATATATAAAATAAATTACCGAGTAATATTAAATGTGTTTTTAACTAGCGACACTCACTTACAGGTCTGCCTATGGCTCACCCACTCTAGTATAATAACTTTATGCTTTTGCTCGAAACCACGTTCTTAGTACATTACCACTACATTTTGCCTTAGCAATATCAAATAGCAGAGCTAGCGTTAAAATCTGTTTGAATAATGGATTATATCGTTAAGCTACATTAAAATAACTATTGTCGTTAAATGTTATCCTTAACATAATCGTCCGTCGCCCAGTAACTGTTTTCTAACGACGAGGTTGTCTCGCCTCGGCAAAAATTCCATTTATAATGGCAACAAATTAGCGTAGCGTTTACTGCGCGTTATTCTCTGCATAATAATTATGTTCTTTACAATTATAATAATACTTATATCGAGCATATAGAATTGCTCCCTGGGCTGGTTTTCGCCTTTAGAAATGTCTTAGAGATAAAAATTGTTTTACACATTTTTTTAAAGACATAAAAAAGATTAAACTTGAAAAAAAAAATAAAAAAAATAATTGGACACGTGGAGCTCGTTCCGAGGCATTTTCGCTTTAGTCCGCCCGCTATCCAATAAGCTATTACATTACAAATTACGACTAAAATATAATTTGCATTTTATTAAACATTCAAAAATTTTTTCAGTGACTGAAAAAATAAATAAAGATTTTTTTTAATTAAACCTAGTTAGATCGATTTTTACCCGCAAAATCCCCTCTATGCTGAATTTCATTTAAGCCGTTTTCGAGATTCACAATATTTTATATATATAAGATTAAGTCATTTAATATTAAAGATGATCCCTTATTCTTTTGATGAGATTTTTAGAAATTTTGGTGATCCTCAAATTTTTCATTCAATTTACACTCGCACTTTGACCATAGACAGAGGCAAAAAGAGTCGTGAGAGAGTCGTATAGAAAAGCATAACAATTTTACTTACATGATAATTTCTATCAATCAACTCCTAAAGAAAGTCACGTTAATTATTGCCTAAAATTCTAACTAAATAATAACGTTACAAAATTGCTTTACTATTGAAGCGGAGAAGAGGCCCCGTCAACCGGCAATTAGGCCTCTTCAATCCGGAACTTCCTTGTTACACGTACGTTTATCAAGCAATACTGCCTTTTGTATTTTACCATCGATCGATTAAGTAAGTGCCTCTCCAAATTTCGTCCCACTTTCCGCTATTAGACCATTGACAGAAGAAAGAAGGCACAATTATAGGATAAATTTTCTATATAACGATGCCATTAGTGAAAAAACGTAGTGTGGTATCTGGCTGACTAGAATGGACCACCCTCATTTCTTACCGATGTGTCGTAAAAGGCAACTGAGGTAAATTGATCCGTTGTGTGGTATCCAGCTGAGTAGAATGGACTACCCTTATTTCTTACAGAGGTGTCGTAAAAGGCGGCTAAGGTAAGTTGACCCGCCGTGTGGTATCCGGCTGAGTAGAATCGACCACGTCATTTCTTACCAAAAGGAGAAAGTAAGTTGATGCCAAAACATTTAACAACTTGTTTAGAACGTGTTATGTCGACCCCACTTAAAGCGGGATAAGGGCAAAGTATTACAAGCTTATTTTTATTCCTGTATGTCCATATCATCTTAATCTCACGCCTCTTGTCTTTTCCATAATGGACTTTTAGACTATTTATTACTTTCAGACTTTAACTTTTAGACTTTTCATTTATTTTTTTATATTATCAAGTCTGTTATAATATTCTGCTCAGTCATGTAACATAATTAAGCTTCGAATAGTACCATTTACAAGAATACACGTTTGAATTGATGAGCATCTTATAAAACTAGGTTAATATTTAATACATTTTCCTTGTTTGCGGGAATAGAGGGTTATTTTTATATCTACTATAGATATAAGTTATGCTGATAAAAATCCCGTAAAGTTCTTATAAGTATCTATCAATGAATGCTTAACTGTTCATAAAAATAAAGATATGTAATAAATACTGCAGAATTATATCATACTAGCTGAATTGACAGACGTTCTTCTATCTTTAATATTTAAATGAGTTAATCTTGTATATATATATATATTCCGAATCTCGGAAACGGCTCCAACGATTTTCCTATTCGATTTCGATTGAACTAGCGAGGTTTTATGTACAAAAAAAAATTGTTTTATCCCATTTTTTGGGCATTAAAAAACACTAACATTTATACTGAATTGAATTTTCGCCATTAACTGTCAAGTCGACGTAGCTTATTCGGGATACGGGCAGACTCGAGAAATGTGAATGCCAAGGATCGATCCCAACTAAATAATTGTTTTTTTTAAAGTTTTTTTTTGTAAAAAATTACACCCAGATGTTTACTATTTAAGTAAGAGAGTTTCTTAAACTTCTGCTAAATTTACAATGTTATTTCTTTCATACGAACCTTCTAATGTATCACGTAATGTGAAATAGAGTCTACTTCTTTAACAAACTTAATCTGACTTTGACACATTGTAAATAAAAAATCTTCTAATAAGTCTAATAAAGGATTATTATTTACTTATTTGATACTTATATTAACATCTATTGAGAACTTAGAAGTGAATAAGAGCCTTTTAGGTATAAGAAACTGTAAATTCTGATAAATACCATTTTTAATCGAAATAAGAACTATTAAGTTTAAGTTGGCCAAAGTACGTAGAAAAACCAACATAGAAATGTTTATTGTAATCGGTTGAGTAGTTTCCAAGATTAGCGTAAACGCACTTCGTGGCGAGGGATTTTATATCTATCTCCTGCCCTTATCCCGTTGTGGAATCGACACAACATTTTATAGACATGATTTGGATAGGTATTTTACAACCGGCCTAACATCAACTCACCTTAGTCGCCTTTTATGACCCCTTGGTAAGAAATCTTGGTGGTCAATTCTAAATCAGCCGGATATCACACGGCTCACGAGGAAATTTTATAATATAAAGATTTAATTAAACTATTACTAATTTAATTATTAAACTATTGGTTTATATTTTGGTTTCTAGAATCATGTAACGATTGAGCGCAGCGGTTTCATTACTTTTATTGCTTTTATGCGCACTGCATCGAGCAAGTATAATTGGATAGGTGGATTTAAGTACGAGGGTAGCTTTAATCTTTTATTTATCGTCCAGGAAAAATCAGGTCAATTGTTTCTTTTTGTTTCATTTTTCAACACTCCCGATTTGTTTTTGTACGCAAACAAGTATTACCACGTGGTGAGACCGTGCGACTCTTTTATTCTAATAACTAAGAAATAGACAAAAAAGAATGCTTACAGCATTGAGTGTGTAGGAAGTCGAAATTTTGAACATAAAAGTAGTTATTGTGAATTAACAATAAGAGATAGAGACAGGCTGTTGCGGGCTCTTTAGAAGTATTTTGGTAGATCTACAATTATTTTGTACATTACTTACTATGTATGTACGTATTACTACTACGTACTTTAGTGTATCTCTGGTGGTTTTTTAAACAAGGTTAAACAGGAGAGTTTTTTATCTGCACGACCTCTTTAACGCAATTGACTTACACCGTTATATACTATTAACTTAAACCTTTCAGAAGAATTGGACTACCTTTCACTAAAAACCGCACAAAAATCTCTTCTACAGGTTTTGAGGAATTCGATCACATAGAGATAAAAAGCTTATAAGAACTTAATTTTTATACCTACTATAGATTATATGATGAATTTAACTGCCAAAATTCATGATGGTTAGGTTTACAGATGCTTTGATGTTATGATCAGAATGTTGTCATGGTAAATGGCATTTAGCTGTTATAAGTGAAGGGGATAGCATGTAGGAGTGAGCCGAGTTTCATTAGACCGATTAATTTGATTAGTTTTACGGGTGCAGCGTGGAACACTGCACTTAGCGTAATTGGATAGGTAGAGTTAAGTCTGCGTAACAGCATCAAATCGTGTTATCATTTAATCGTTTAAACTGTAATAATTATCAATATTAACAACAATATTAATACCCATCCACTAGCAGTGTGGTATCCGGCTGAGTAGAATAGACCACCCTCATTTTTTACCGAGCTGTCGTAAGAGGCGATGAAGGTAAGTCGAGTCCCCGTGTGGTATCCGGCTGAGTAGAAGGGACCGTCCACATTTTTTACCAAGGTGTCGTAAAAGACGACTAAGGTAAGTTGACCCACCGTGTGGTATCCGGTTGAGTGAGTATGTAAAACATTTACTTACGTTTTAATAAAGATTGATGCCGTGTGCTATTCAGCTGAGTAGAATAGACCATCCTCATTCCTTACCGAGGTGTCGTAAAAGGTGACTAAGGTAAGTTGACCCACCGTGTGGTATCCGGTTGAGTAGAATAGACCACCCTCTTTCTTACCGAAGTGTTGTAAAATACGACTTAGGTAAGTTAAGGTAAGTAATATGTAATTCAAGTCAACATTTTAGTCTGTCGTATATAAATCGAAACAACCGCAAATAAAGAGTTCTTTTTAATATTTTGTACAAACACTTTCATGATAATACTTCCCATAAAGAATATGGAAAAGTTGGGACGCTTTCGCATTTTGATAATGAAACGCGGGTTGGAGGAAACGTTGGCGCGCTCAAGATGTCTCATGTAACGTATGTAGGTCAGCGTTTTTATTATCACGTTGTCAACACTTGCGGATATATCTTATAGATTATAGCGTGTATCTGAAAAAACATTACATTTATATACATTCTGATTTCTAGATTTTCGGTTACGGGGTTTTTCGTTTTATTAATAGTATCTGATTGACCTAGCATCCTTATTGATCGCTCCTGCTTTTAAAAAATAAAAAAAAAATACTTAAAAAAATAAAAGGGTAGGTGGGGCTCACTGCTAGGTATTTTCATTTCTCGTGACCACACATTCCCCGAATAAGCTACGCTTACTAGACGTTTAATGGCAAAATTAGCGTTTTATATATTTAATGAATTAAAAGTAAATTTCAGTACTTTTTTAATGACCAAAAATAGGGATAAAACTAATTTTGTTTCAAATAAAATCTAGATAGATTGATTTTTCTCCCCAAAACCTCCTGCTTGCTGAATTTCAGGAAATTCGTTGGAGCCGTTTCCGCGCATACAAGTTTAACTCATTTAAATATTAAAGATTGAAATATGTATATGTTTATTATATACAGTATTTTGTAAATTATAAATGTATATGTTTAGCAGTCAGCCATGTTAGCGTTTAGTCACCCATATCACAATTATTAAGTTATAATACAATAATCTACACAAGTCGGACGTTTAGGATCGGGTAAAGTGGAGGCAACTAAGTAGGAAAGCGGACCCCAGGTCTTAACCAGGATAGCGCTAAGTTGAAGAAGAAGAAGAAGATCACAATTATTAAGTTACTTAATTTGGAGACGGACGACCATCTATGTAATTGTCACATATATATATATATATTTTACTTATTTATTCTTCCGGAGTTCATTTAAGTAACATGAATGCAAGCAAAACTCTCCTTTTTTTGAAAGGATCTTTTGAATCTATACAAAAAAAATTGTGACAGTGAATTTTATTATCACCTCCACTGCCGCGCGATATCGCTTAGCATGTAATGGATAGGCAAAACGCTTTTACTTACGGATCACGTAACATTACCTACGTGACGATGTCGCAAAACGTTGCCTTTACAATCTAACTCTCATAATGTACAAGTTACTTACAGATGGTTCGAATGCAAAAAAATATTTTGTCTAAAAATGTAATATTTGCTGTAGAGCATAGGTAAACTTATCTAAAAACTCCACTATGAGTGGCTACTTAAAATATTATTAACTGGATGTGCTTAAAGCTTTGCCCGCGTGTATATCAGTCACAAAGTTTTTCCCGCTTGAATTCCGCGGATATCTTGGATTAAAGTACTAGATAAAGTAGCCTCACTATCTTCCAGTGAAAATCCCTTTAAAATTCGACTAGCTATTGCAGAAAATGTTCAAGTAACCTAAAATTTCCGCAAAAATTGCTCTATATTTTAGTAAAAACCGTACAAAATGTCTTCAATAGATTTCGATAAATATGCACTTTTCTATAACGGGCGCAACGTTCAGACTTCCCCTTATTTTATCCAGTTTTGTCACACCACACATCCACCTTAACATTCTCATCTCATTTGCATGTACTCTTCTTTCATCCGTCTTTTTCATTGCCCAACATTCTGATCCATACAATACGACAGGTCTTAAGACCGATTTATAAATACAATATATACAATACAATTACTTAGATACAATTCATGTAAGAACATTGTTATGAAAAACTTGGCGTTTAATCTCATATATCACTGTGTATATGTACATGAATAATATCAAACAACGTGAATTGGAAAAATTTCATCTCAGACTTTCATAAGCTTATATTACAAATGCGCACATCACTTACTTTGTTTTGATAATAGCTATCAGAAAGGGTTTCTTATATTGCTATTTTACTTACGTAACACAACCTATTATAAGAAATATAACAAAAAGGCTTATTCCCAGCAGTATGATAGTATCAGGAAATTATTTTAAAAAAAGATTTATAAACTTCGGTTTTTGTTTATTGGATAAATGTATCTATTTTAATATATAATTCATGTACGCCGTGTGGTATCCGGCTGAATAGAATAGTACCCTCATTTCTCACTGAGATGTCGTAAAAGGTGACTAAGGTAACTTGACCCGCCGTGTGGTATCCCGCTGAGTAGAATAAACCAACTCTCATTTCTTACCGAGGTGTCGTAAAAGGCGACTAAGGTAAGTTGACCCCCGTGTGGTATCCGGTTTAGTAGAATAGACCACCCTCTTTCTTACCGAGGTGTCTTAAAATACGACTGAGGTAAGTTGACGTCAGGCAGACGGCCGGTCGTAAAAACGCAGCCAAATCATCTGACAGCATTGTTTATAACATGTTATGCCGACCCCACTTAGAGTGGCATAAGGTCAGGTCATTATCATCCTGATAATGAACATATAATTCATGTATGTCATACGGGTTATTTACTACAACAATTAAACTATGGAAAACGATAAATTTCCATCAGTCTTTTCGGATCGATCTAATTTTTGTGATGGAGTTAATTGT
Source organism: Morpho helenor (assembly GCA_029227775.1). NCBI lineage: Eukaryota > Metazoa > Arthropoda > Insecta > Lepidoptera > Nymphalidae > Morpho > Morpho helenor. Next base: position 15,630,154 of record JARGCU010000025.1, read on the forward strand.
AGAGTTGGAGAGTAACAGAAGCTACTGTTTATTCCAAGACTACGTTCCACGCTAACGAAGTTGCGGGTAAAAGCTAGTATGAAATAATTTAATCTTAGAGCAAAGTGTTACAAATATTTCATGTTTAATTTGATCCTTTCATGTCTTACACAGGCTAACCCGAATCGACTACAGGTTGATTAGATTACGTCACTACACAGAGTGATTGGGATACTATCAAACAGGCATTTCTGAAGCTGAATTACATGAATACTGACACTGTTGAAGGCAGGTTTTGATTACATCGCCTGGAGCCTTAGATAATGCTTTGTCTGTATTTCGGACAGGACAGCTTTGTGGCAATTTGTGAAATTTAATCATATATAATATTTGAATTTATAACGCCGTGTAGTATCCGGCTGAATAGAATAGTACCGCCCCCATTTCTTACCGAGGTGTCGTAAAAGGCGACTAATGTAAGACGACCCGCTGTGGGGTATCCGGCTGAGTAGAATAGATCAACCTCATTTCTTACCGAGGTGTCGTAAAAGGCGACTAAGGTAAGTTGACCCACCGTGTGGTATCTGGTTTAGTAGAATAGACCACCCTCTTTCTTACCGAGGTGTCGTAAAATACGACTATGGTAGATTGACGTCAGGCAGGCGGCCGGTCGTAAAAACGCAGCCAAATCATGTAACAACATGTTAAACATGTTTATGACATGTTGTGCCAACCCCACTTAGAGTGGGATAAGGGTAAGAGAATGATGATAATGTCTGAATTTATAGTGATTTTCTGAAAGCATTCATGGTTAAAATTATTATTAAAATTAAAAAAATATTTATAACTATTAGCAATAGATATGGATGCATCGACTAGCTAATTAACTTCTAAGTACTTTATGACTCAAAAAAATGCGCGTTTTTAGTGATTATGTGAATTGGGACGTGGTAGTGACTATAAAAAGCTGTGGTAACCCATCAGTGACAGCGTGCGACTCTTTCGACGGGTCACAGGTTCAAACCCCCGACAAGCACCAATGAGTTTTTCAGATAAAAATTAATTTGTCTAATTGATAATTATAATTTAATTTTGGTTTGCACGTCTTTTGGTTAAGGAAAACATCGTGAGGTAACCTTGAGAATTCTAGGGATATGTGAACCAATCCGCATTGGTGCAGCGTTCTAGGTCTTAGCTCCAACTAAAACCTACCACGCCATATATCTTCTTTATCTTTAATATTTAAATAAGTTATTCTTGTATGTATATATATATCAAGTAAGCGTAGCTTATTATCTAGGATCGAGCCCCATCTACCCTATTATATTTTTTTTTTCGAAATTTTATCGAGAATTGCAACAAAGTAATATTCTTATTACTTTTGTGTTATGGGCCTCCGAAAAGTAGCACCTAATATTATAAATTACGTAATAAAAATAATAAAAAATACTAATGGTAAAAGATTTATAAACATTTTATCATAAAAATTTAACGAAATCCCAGCTAATCCACTTCTAACCTGTAATCTTTGCACCGAGACAAAACAAGGGCCTACTTAGGGATTCCTGTCGCGAGTTTCGCAGCAAAAAAATACTAAGCGGATTTGCCAGAATTATAGTAGAACGGCGCTGAAATATGAATTAAATTTAGCTTGCTGACATGACATTAAAGGCGTGGTTCTTTGCGAATGTCAGAAAAGCTCTTCTTATCTACTTATCACTTTATTTTGAAGAAAATATAAACAGCTAGCTTTGTCGGCGGCTTTGCCCGCGCGGATATAATAATAATAATGATAATAATAATTTTATTAAAAGCTACAAAGACTCACAATTGTTAGTAACAATAAGTGTGTCACAAAATTTTTCCCTAATGAAATGTTGATCGTAAAAGTAGTTATTGTGAGTTAACTTCAGATAGAGATATGCTGTCGCGGACTTTTTTGTAGTATTTTTGTACATCTACAAATCTCTAGTACATTACTTTAGTTTAATTAGTAATTGTTTAGTTTGCTGATGGTTTACACGACACACACGAGTAATGCTCCCAGCAGGCGAAGTTTTTACAACAGTGCTCTTTGAAATTGCGAACATTAAAGTATTTATTGTAAGTTAATTATAAGAGATAGAGACATGTTATTTCGGACTTTTTTTGTAGATCTATAAATCTCTACTACATTACTTTAGTGTATCAGTATATATACCACAAGTATTAAGTTATTTAGTTTGGAAACGGGAGATTTTATGTAATTGTCAAGTGGCATATATATTTATTTATTCTATAAATTATTCGCAGAATTTTGAAGAAATAATGTAAACAAACCATACGACCACCTCGAGGCCTATTTAGCCTCCTGAGAGAATGCCCGAAACATAAATTGGACTGCAACTTTCCATAAAGTCATTTAAACTTCCTATAAATCGATATTCACCTCAGACAAGGAAACGGTAGCTACGTGATAACTTTATGGGGTTTACTTAATTATGGAACAACGCCGTGTGGTATCCGGCTGAATAGAATAGTACCAACCCTCTTTTCTTACCGAGGTGTCGTAAAAGGCGACTAAGGTAAGTCGACCCGCCGTGTGGTATCCGGCTGAGTAGAATAGACCAACCAAATAACTTACTGAGGTGTCGTAAAAGGCGACTAAGGTAAGTTGATTCACCGTGTGGTATCCGGTTAAGTAGAATAGACCACCCTCTTTCTTATCGAGGTGTCGTAAAATACGACTAAGATAAGTTGACGTCAGGCAGGTAGCCAAATCATGTGACAACATGTTTATAACATGTTGTGCCGACCCCACTTGACCCAGCGACGTTTATTAACCGAATCGAATCCGCGACTCTTGAAGCTGAATAAAGTGTTACTGCCACCTTCGCTAACGGCCAGTCAATTAATTTTACCTCACTTTTGAGATTAAACAAATTTTATAATAAATTCTACGACAAGACTATCCGTTCATCGGTTTCTACATCTTTAATATTTAAATGAGTAAATCTTGTATGTATATGTTTAAATATATAATGTTGGCCTAGCGGGAATCGAACTCGCTACCCGCGGAGCTGAAGGTAGGGACCCACTGCGCCAACGGGCCAATCAATATTGTGTCTTTATTATTAAGATTACGGGGGCGAAACGGTCGTTGAGATTATCGTAGTAGTGAATATGTGTAGTGTTTGTGTAGTGTAAGTGGTGGTGTCTTGTAATACGGGCGGTAACTAATCTTGCATGTATAAGGTATAAAAACGGTTTTGCTTCTTACACTTAGCATTACATTTTCTTCACAAAGACGAATAATAGCAATATACCATAACTTTTAGCCTATTATCTACATAGTATCTACAAACTCTGTTTTGTATAATATAGAATCAGTGATTCTTCGTCCTAAGCCTAAATATATGCTGCTAAATTTAGGCACAAAGTATGCTATATGCCATAATCTAGGGTTGCAGATAGTATCTGCCAACTCTGTTTTGTATACTCTAGTATCAGTAATTCTTCGAAGTCCTAAGCCTAACTAAATATGTGCTGCTAAATTTAGGTACAATAGTTTGTAGCATACTTGCTTCACTTTAGCTAAATGAATAACATTCGAGTGTTTATACAGGATATCGTATTACGGTAGTTAAACAATGAAATCCATTCTAATGAAAACAAATCGATTTCGGGTCTTTGCACTCTACAAACGGTTCCGTGTTGAAATTAAAGGAAGGCATATCGTGTTTCTGCATGTTTGATGTAATTATGTGTTATTATTATTGGCTTTGTTTAAATTTTGTACACTTCCGTATAACTGCTAAGCTTGTTTAATTCTATTTGTATTCACTTTAGAAATAACACTTTTAAATGGATTTACCACGTTAATGTGTTTACATTGTATTTGGATTGGAGTACAAATTAATTTCTTGTCATAATTATGTCGACCCAAGCTCATCTTGTACTGATATGTTCTTCAGGTGTTCTATTTGAGAGGTTGTTTCTTTTTATACATATATTTAGAAAAGAGAAAGAAAAATTTAAAAAAGCACATGTATAAAGGCGGCCTTATCTCTAAAAGTCTCTTCCATTCAATCTTTGAGTAATAGAAGGAAAAGGACAAGAATTGAAAAAGAAAGAGAGTATGGGTTATATAGTAAAAAAAAAGTTTATATAAATTTAACTATTTAATCTATTAATTAATTATGGTAAAATAAATAATCTTTAAATGTGTGTGTAAAGAAATAAATGTATCATTTATATCACATCAACTGAAGGAAACTTTGTCTTTTTCATCTTACCTATTCTAATAATAATAACTCTATGATCGTCATGTACTATATTCTAATATAATTTATATACAGCAAATGACATTTTCAAGAAACATGGTCATCGTTTTCATCATTCTGCTGTCCTTATCCCACTCTAAGTGGGGTTGACACCACATGTTATAAACATGCTGTAACATGATTTGGCTACGTATTATTATACGACCGGCTTCCTGTTTGACGTCAACTTACCTTAGTCGCCTTTACGACGCCTCGGTAAGAAATGAGACTTGTCTGTTTTACTATTCTGGTCTACTAAGGATAACACACGACGCGGTGAGTCAATTTCCTTTAGTCGCCTTTTACGACACCTCGGTAAGAAATGAGGGTGGTCTATTCTAGTCAGCCGGAAACCACACGGCGGGTTAACTTACCTTAGTCGCCTTTTACGACACCTTGGTAAGATATAATAGTAGTGTATACTCGGTCAGATACCACAAGGCGGTTATTAACAGGTTGCACATATAATTGAATTACGATTAATGCAAGAAACATGATGTAACAAGAAATACATATATAAGACAAGTTATTGCTTCCAAGTAATCAATTGAGTGCAATGAAAAATGCAGTTGTAAGGAGTCGCTGCTAATTGGCGGAACAGTATTGAACGATTCGAACTTTTTAATTAAAATGTTACTTGTGATTCATGTTATTGTGGTAAGTATTATTCAAAATGTGGAGGAAACTTATCAAATATTATTAGAGACCGATTGTTATTGTGATGAATAATGTCCATAGATCCTGAAAGATCAAATTTTAGAACAAATTGATAACTACACATCCACCTTGTTAGAGAATAATGACCAGTGATGTTTTGTAATTTTACGTAAGGTTTATAATGAAAAGCATATTCATAGTATAATGTCATAGGGTGCAAGGATCGAAATATTTGAATCTACGGCATCCCTAATTTACAAGATTTAATTAGAAATGTGGGGAGGGGGCAACCTAATATGTGTCCATCGAAAAAAGAGGAAGCAAACGAGGCTATTTTAAGAAGAAATTAAAGATATTTTTGCTACAGAATCAAATGTTTTACGAGCAGTATACCATTAAAAATTCCATACTTTAGTATTATGAATATAAATATATAACGAATATGCTTAATATTTATATTTATAATTTACAATATGTACATATTTTTTGCCCATTAATATTTATTTGTTATTATAAAATATATTAAAAAGTGTGTATTTTCTGTTACTTTATTTTAAGTTTAACCGTGATGCTATCCATAATGGCTACAGCTGAAAAACAGTGTTGTGTGACAAAATTTTCTTCTTTTCTTTCTTTCTTATCTTTCTCTATTTTATAGACGCTTTTATTTAACTTGTCGTGTATGATATGGAGGTAGAATCTTTCAAGTTAAATTTGACCCATTTCTCGGTGTCCGGTTGAGCTGAAATTTTACATACTGGTCCAATGCCGATAACAATGCATGTTTATGATAGACCTTATACTGTTGCCAGGATTGGCTCGAGACGTCAGAACTCCTAAACGGTCAACAGTAGGGACGTGAAATTATGTTACCGATCATTTCTTACCGAGGTGTCGTAAAAGGCGTAAGGTAAGTCGACCCGCCGTGTGGTATCCGGTTTAGTAGAATAGACCACCCTCTTTCTCACCGAGGTGTCGTAAAACACGACTAAGGTAAGTTGATGTTAGTCAGGCGGCCGGTCGTAAAATACGACTAAGGTAAGTTCATGTCAGACAGGTGGCCGGTCGTAAAATACGTAGCCGAATCATGTGACAACATGTTTATAACATGTTGTGCCGACCCAACTTAGAGTGGGGTCTTCCCTCTTTTTTATTTATCGGACACTCGCACCCATAGTCTGGCCTATTCCAAGTTCTCTACTTTATATATAAAAGCTCATGTTTAATTATACAATGAAATTTAAAATGCACTACTTATATTACTTGAATCATTATATCTAAATGTATTTTCTCTACAGATGTTCATAACTGCGCGTCCTATAAGCTCATCTTCAAGTTCGAGTGTAGAATTATCGAAAGGTAATATAACAAAACTGTTAAACAACTTTCAGCGTAGAATAATTTAAACCCATTTCTGCTGATCATAAAGCAAGTTCTGCTATCTTGGCTTCTATTTGCAATCTAAGTTGTGTAACCGTTATGGATGAAATTTCGAAGCGAGAAAATGATTCCGTACTTATGTTATTAATGCGAAAGACTCTCAGTGTGTCTGTGTGTAAAACTTTTACAGCCAACGCCATGAAGTAATATTGATGAAATAATAATAAATGAATGAATGAATGAAATGAATAAGTAAAAAAAAGTTTGCCCGGAGATCGAGCCTGCAACCCCTTGGGTAGAGTCACGATCACGCCATTTGGCTATTTCGACTACTATGTACCTTTAATATTTAAATGAGTTAATCTTGTATGTATATATATCTATATATTTTCGGAATCTCGAAAACGGCTCCAACGATTTTCGTGAAATTCAGCATGTAGGGTTTTTGGGGGAGAAAAATCGATCTAGATAAGTTTTATTTAAAAAAAATATCGTTTTATCCCTGTTTTCGGGCTCTAATTTTTTTTTTATTAATTTAAGTTTAATACAATCACAATTATTCTCTGTCAAATGTAAAGTCATCGTATTTATACACTGTCCATTATATTAACCATCTTTTGACAGATTGACGATTTACATATTTAGTGATGTCCTAAAGATTCTCGTATGCGATACCATTCCGATTATAGTACCTACTATCATTAATCGAATTACGTACCTAAGTAATTCGATTAATGATAACCTACGTAAACTAATAACAGATATAGAAATCAACATTTTGATTTAATATTGCCTTAGTTTTTTGAAAATAAATGTTAATCCGTGTGTATTTATTATAATCATAAAAATATATTATACATCAACTGGCAACATCAACAGACCTTCCGCTCGGCCGCCATTTTGACGTGATCTGTCACTCTCAACGAAACGCCCGTGATAGTCACACGCATTTACGTTCGCTGAGTGTTCTCTCGCATCTGTTACACCTTGAGTTAAGTAGCTTTATTCCTCGGAAAAACTTTTGTGAAACTTATATTAATTGATCGTGAAAATGCCGAAAGGACGTGTGTTGAAAGCATAATCGAGACAGTTAGTGTTAAAACTTCATGAGTATTTTGAGCAAGAAAATCAAAATGGCGGACCTCTTATACCTATCACGCAAGTCCGAAACCGTGTTGCAGCCGCGTTGGGATCAGTCTATCAACTGTGACTAAAATCACTACTGATGCCTACGGCAGGAGCGGCTTGGAGCAAAACAAACCATCTACACCAAAAAGAAAGCGCCGGGCTCATAAGGTGACAGCTGTTGATGACTTTGACGCTGACGCTATTCGTCGTCATGTATATGATTACTACTTGAGAAAAGAAATTCCAACTTTGAGAAAACTTATTGTTTCTTTGAAAAGAAGTGGTCTATTTCATGGTGAAAAATCTTCTTTGGTCAAAGTTTTGAACACAATTGGCTTTTCATATAAAAAGTTAAATAAAAGAAAATTATTAATGGAACGCACAGATATAGCTATAGCACGTTGTGATTTTTTAAGAGAGGCAAAGAAAATACAAGATTGGGCAAATATTGTTTTCACGGATGAAACATGGCTCAACGCTAACCACACACTATCTCGTTTCTGGACTGATGATACTGCTGATTCCACTTCCTCAGTACCAATGGAAAAAGGTGAGCGCCTAATCATTTGCCATGCAGGTACAGCAAAAGGATTTGTACAAGACGCACTGTTGGCATTTAAATCGAAGAAATCAAATGACTACCACGAAGAGATGAATGCAAATGTGTATGAAGAGTGGTTCAAAAAAATGCTCGTTTCATTGGAAGAACCATCAATAATTTTTATTGATAATGCGCCCTACCACTCCCGTCAAATTGACAAAATGCTAACACAGGCTAATAAAAAGCATGAAATAATTAATTGGCTTCGGGACAATGGAGAAAATGTGGACGACTCAATGTTAAAAGTTGAATTAATAAAAATATTAAAAACCAAAAAGAGAGCAAAACGCTATGTAATCAATGAAATGGCAGCAGAATATGGCCATACTGTTCTTCGGATTCCTCCATACCACTGCCAGTACAACGCAATAGAACTTATATGGGCACAAGTAAAAGGGCATGCTGCGAGATGCAATACAAGCCCCCCATTCACAGCGAATAAAATGTTGCAATTGCTAAAAAATGCTTGCACCCACGTAACGGCCGAGAACTGGGCAAGTGTGGTGGAAAGAACTAAAAGAGTAATATTCTCTGATTGGGAACGTGATATTGCGTTTGATAATATATTATCTACACAAGAGCTAATAATAACTGCTACTGAAGACTCCTCATCGAAGGAGTCTAGTGTTGATTATCATTCCGACGACTCGTGCTAATAAAATAAATTAAAATATCCTGATTGTTTTATTTGTATTCATGTATTAACTAAGAAGAAAGTAAAACTTTATATAATGTTATTAAATGTCTTTTAATACTCGTAACATCGATTTCTACCGATTATTTTTAATCTGTGGCATAATCGTAGTAACCATTATGTGTGACATCACTAAGTGGGCGGTACCCATCCATAAAGTACAAATATTATTTGTATGATATTTGTACGTAAGCAATACAAAACTTAATGAGCGTGAGCTGTCAAAAGACTGATAATATGATGGACGCAGTATAATTTGGGGAACGGGCGGTCTTGTGAAAATACTGGTGAAAATACCTAGGTTGGAGCCACACCTGCCCTATTATTTTTTATTTTTCTTTTCAAGTCTTTTTTTTATAATTAATTTTTTTTACATCATTTTAAAAATTACCGTGCAAGGCTCGGTCGCCCAGGTACTTTTCTCTTTATATACAATAGCTGGTATAAGGTATACCCGCAACATTGTTCGCGTCATAAAAATGTTTACTACTCTTAATTAAGTACTGCTTTTCTTAATTTAGTGCTTTAATCCTGTTGCTTAAAGAAAAACCGTAATTCTTATTTTTTATTTGTGAGCGAGGTATATAAACTCCAATTTTATTTAATTCAATTTAATCCAGCGGATTGGCCGTGATTATGTCCTTTTATCTTATAAACGGATCCTTATTTTTTATTTTTTCGCAGAAATAGATATTGACTCCGTTTTCAATATCCCTTTAACTGACACTTCAGATTCCACGGAGACGAAAAAAGGTACAGTTTTTGCCATTTATACAGTCTTTAAAAGGTAATTACAAAAATCATACATTTTAAAATTTGTTGTAACTATTTCTCTTAAACAAACTTTGTTTTTTTCAAGAAATCAAGGCGTAAACAATAAAATTTTAATGTTATATTTCAGATTTAAAGGAATATTATCGCTGGTTGAGTAAGTACAACATTTTTGTTTTCGAACGTAACGCAGTAACCGTCATAATTACGTTTAAAAGTAAAAAAATATCATGGCTTCCTTATTTCAAAAGTTATGATAGAATAATTTTGCTATAATCCGCGTTTGTTAAGAGAATCTATGTAAGTAAGGTTTTTTACCATATAATCTTAAATACGACAGCACGGTTACATGATATTATACGAAGCCCGTTACCCGATTCAAAACGATGACGCTTGCCCCTGTCAAAAATAATGGTTTATCATCTTACAATTTTCTGACGGTTGTCACGTGGGTTGGATAGCCGTTTACCCAAATGACATCCGGCACAGACTAACAATAATTTATCTAACAATAATGATAAATAGTAGGAAGTAGGAAACGTTCACATACCTTGCATATGCAGGATCAGTTATCACACGTATTACAATTCGCTATTTTTACCCTTAGTTTTGATTTATTCACAATTAACGGGTATCTGAGTACATTATTATTATTTCAATAAGAAATTATCTTTTTTTCAGCAAAACAAGAACAGAAATTTTACATTGATAAACATCGTAAGTTATTAGATATGCATTTTTAAATTTTATAATTATATGCATTTATTATTAAAATAATATAGTTGAACGTGACCTGAAAACGTCATTGTGGGAAACACCGCCATTAGTGTCACACGGCTGATATTTTTAAAAATGGAATACATTAATATGAAACGAAAAACTTGAATAGATTAAGAAAAATAAAAATATAAGGAACATGATAAAGAAGGAAAAAATAAAGTTTAAGTAATGAACGACTCTTTTTATATATTAAAATAGATATTATCTTATGATTATAAATAACATTTTTAAGAAGGAAACAATAAATTTAAAGTAATTACGACTTTTTTTTAATTATTGAAATATAAATTATTGGCTAATGATGAGCGCTATAATTCTTAATAATATTCTTTACTGCAACTAATTAATTAGTATGAGTTCCATAGTCGCGGCATTTTCAAAACATTAGACGTATTTTGAAAATTCCTAGTAAAATTTGATAACTTAAGAAGTTCCACAATATACTTGACTGGATAAGCTAGTCACAATAAGTGTATCTTAAGCTATATCTGATTAACCTGGTTAATCCAATAAGACCTAAAAGCGGTTAGGTTAACGTATTAAAAATACAGGAAAAGCATTAAAGACATTCTTTCTAAATTAAAGGTAAGGAAATCAGTCAAGAAGGTAAGGAATTTAATAACTTATTTAAATTATTCAATATGTGACATGTCGATATGTGACTAGAGATGGATGAATTGTGTGAAGTATGACATTCATATAAAAGGAGTAGCATTAGAGTTGACGAATGATAGAGAATGGAAGAGAAAGACATGTTGTGCTCAACGTAGTTATAATGGGATAATGGCGGGAGAATGGTGATTAAAATAATGCAACATACATGGTATATTAAAAAATCCGTGTTAAGCATAAGTAAAAGAAAATTTTATCATTTCATTAAAAATTCCCTCGCAAGCAATCGCATAATTGTGTAGATATATTATTTCAAAAAGGGGTTATCCCGTGTGATATCCTGCTTAGTAGAATAGACCACCCTCATTTCTTGCCAAGATGTCGTAAAAGGCAACTAAGATAAGTTGAATCACCGTGTGGTTTCTGGTTGATTAGAATGGATCATCCTATTTCTTATAGCGGTGTCGTAAGGGCAACTACGAAAAACGTAAAACGACAGCTTAAAAGGCCGTGTACGTAAAAGTAGCTGGTTGAGTAGAATAGACCACCCTCATTTTATACCCAGATGTCGTAAAAGGCGACTAAGGTAAATCGACCCACCGTGTGGTATCAGGTTGAGTAGAATAGACCATCCTCCTTCTTACTGAGGTTTCGTAAACTATGGCTAAGGTAAGTCAACCTCAGGCAGGCGGGCGGTCGTAAAATATGTAGCCAAAATATGAGACAACATGTTTATAACATGTTGTGCCGACCCCACTTTGAATGGGATAAGGGCAGGTGGATATGATGTTAGTTCAAAAAGGTCATAGCAATAGGATTAATCACTATCTGGGTTTTTGGTATTTTCCAGAAAAAGATCAAGTCAAATTCTACGACAATTTACTTCAACACGTTAAGGGCTTAAGTAGTAAGTTTTCTAATCTGTAAACTTGAAAGGGATTACGCTGTTGGATAATTTTATAACTTCATTCCTTATCCTCAGAAAAAATCGGCTAAAGGCAAAGAGAATAAAAAAAGTAATTTATTAATATTTAAGGATACATTTTTCTCAATAAAATAAAGGAAGAATTAAGTGTATTTTTTATTACCTATTAGTATTTCAGTCTTGAAAAGTTAATTACCTGCGTTTTAATAATATCGACAAAAGATTATACTAAAAGCTTTATGGATAGACCACAGAGAGAAATATAAACAGAAAAATGCAGACGTTCGAAAGAAATATGCAAGCTAAACAGAAAATATAATGTGTTTAATATCTTGAGGATTATTTTATACAGACATTTGAAAAGTATGGTATTCGCCTAGTTTGTGGGTGATTACGATATTTGTCTTGGTTCCAACCAAGACAGATATCCAAGAATAGGTTTCTTTTTGTTGTATATATATGCGCTCTCTACATAGAGTTATTATACTAGAGTAGGGAGACATAGACTGGTCTGAAAGTGCGAGTATCGCAATAAATAATGAAAAGGAAGATAGCTTGTATATTTATCTACGGGCCTATTTCACAAGTTACTGATAAAGTGTCGTATAGTTAACCGACAAACTAAGTAGCAGATAAATGTCTCTAAAAAGAGACTTAAAGAGTGAATAATTAAAAAAAAATAAAAACGCAGCCATTTTGAAATAGGCATTTGCTATCCAGTAGATAAACAAAATAACAGCCACATGATCTACTTCTTAACTTATTAGGGACTTTAAGTTCTGAATAAGCCTATCAGAAACCTGAGAAACGCAAAATTCCGAGATATGTGTCAGATATGAGCCGAATAAGCTAACTGACAGTTTATTGGTAACTTGTGAAACAGGGCTTTAGTCAAACATAGCAATTTGATAAAAAGAAAAACTTTTAACAAAATTTAATGTCCCTACTGTTAACCGTTGAGGTATTAATTCGTCTGGAGTCAATCCTGGCAGCAGCATCAATTCATGCTTTTTACAAACATGCATTGTCATCGGAACTGGGCAATACGTAAAATTTCAGCTCTATCGGATACCGGAAACATATCCGTGTCGAAAGACCCCCTACTAGATGGACTGACGACCTCAAAAGGGTCGCGGGGAGCCGCTGGATACAAGCGGCACAAAATCGTGTGTTCTGGAGATCCCATGATGAGACCTATGTCCAGCAGTGGACGTCCATCGGTTGAAGAAGAAGAATACTGGAAATTGGGTCAAATTTGACTTGTAAGATTCCAACTTCACATACCTACAGTTAAATAAATAAAAGCTTTTTAAAAGAGAGACAGATAGATACAGGCCATGTGCTTTCTCTTTGTTTCTCTTTTCTGTAATAGGACACAGTTTAGGCTGGCTTCCCTACTCTAGTATAATAACTTTATGGCTCTCTAACACTAGTTATTATAATAAAAAATATCGAGATAAACACGATTTTGTGAAGTATTTGGTAACTTACACAATTTAACACAAAAAGTTATGTACGATACATTCAATTTTATCAATAGTGCTTTAAAATAACATGTTTTTCTTTAATAACGTTTCATCGCTATTGTTTGTGCCATATAGTGTTTCCCTATCAATCAATCTAACTGCTGATACAATCTGCTGATGGATTGTTTTACTTATAATTGTTCCGCTAACAAAGTTGCATACAAATAGATTTTACTGGAGTCAGGCTATTAAAACTGTAATCTTTTTTAATGTTAGGTATATAATTTGTTTCTTGAATTTGAAATTATCATTATCCTTGTGTCCTTATCCCACTCTAAGTGGGGTACAGCACAACATGTTATAAACATGTTGTGACATGATTTGGCTACGTATTTTACGACCGGCCGCCTGCCTGTCGTCAACTTACCTTAGTCGCCTTTATTATTATTTATAACTTATTTTAGTCGCCTTTTACGACAATTCGGTAAGAAATGAGGGTGGTACTATTCTATACACAATACAAATAGTAAATCATTATCACGTCAAAAATAATCTAAATATCATCTTAAAACAAATTCTTTAATAAATAAAATGTGTACCTACTAAATGGGTTGAAGACAAAAGTGGAATGTCACATCTTCCAGGCTTCTTACTTTGAGATTGCTGAATGCAATTTTTCTTGTTATGAATTTAAAACGCTCAGACGTTGGAAAGAAAATTGTCTGGATGTCTTATGAAAATTTAAACTTTCCAGTACGTTAACTCTATATGTTAGAGAGATAGAATTTATGATTGTACATAACAGTACGAGTCTCTAGTGACAGTGTTCACTTGTATTTCGGAATATAAGAATACCAAAACCAGACGGCTATCCTTTAACGCTTTCAGGAGAATAAACTCATAGTAGATTTGAAACTTTTGTGATTTATACTTATAGTACCTGACCGAGCCTTTCTCGGTAATTTTTGACGTGACAACGTCTTAAATTAGGTTGCGGCTTGGAGTCACCCATGAAAAAGTGTAACGCCCGCTCACGTCTGTTACGATGAGTCACCGAACGAAAGAGAGGCCCGCCAAACTGGCGAATGCCTTGCGTCTCTCTCCCACTCCAATCCATCACATATAAAAAGACGTTATCACGTAAAATCTTTGCCCGTAAAACCGACTTTACAGGCAACCGTTTTTTTTTACAAAATAAAAGAAACTTCAAAATTAAAAAGAAAAAATAATAGGGTGGGGCTCGATTCTAGGTATATTCATTTCTCACGACCACCCGTTGCCCGAATAAGTTTAACTTGACTTGACTTGACTTTAACTTCACATTTATCGGCAAAAATAGTGTTTTATATATTCAATAAATTCAAAGTAAATTTTAGTATTTTTTAATACCCAAAAACAGGGATTAAACGATTTTCTTTAAATAAAACCTAGCTAGATCGATTTTTCTCCCCCAAAACCTCCTGCATGCTGAATTTCAGGAAATTCTAGTGATATATTCATCGACTTTCGTATTTAAAACTCTTTTGGTCAATTGATTATCATATCTCCTCACATCCTCTCTACTTCATCTCGCATCATCGCTCTGAGTGGGATCGGCACAACATATTTTTCTCTTCCATTCACTCACATTATACGACAACTCTGGCACTACTCGTTTTATACGCACCACATATCCAACCATCACTTCTTCGTCCCGTCTCTAATAAAATACACATATTTAACAATCGTTTAGTAACATGATTTTCATTCCTCATTATAATACTTCTATACCACATTTCGTCTTTTTTATAATGGCCGCAGTTTTCCGACTTCACCAAACAATTTTGATTGTACATAAAATATCCAGTGAAATACAAAATCATCTCAGAATTTATTGCCTTAAGCCAAATCAAATACGATAACAGCGTCATGTTTTGTGAAAAGGATATTTGCAAATCCGAACACCTGTCGACTTTTGACCTTTCTTTATCTTTGTTTGATTTGTATCGAAAATTCCCTGTAAATCTTTTATAACTTTTTTCATGTAAGGAAAAAATATATGTTTTCTATTGCACTAATTTAATAGGAATATTATGTAAACGGATATCATGAATTCAAAATAAACCCGCACAAGCCAACATAAAATACGTTATGTTAGCTTTAATGGTAGTAAATTTCATTACAATGATTTCAGGGTATTAGCTGTGAAAGAGAGGCAGACAGAATAAAAACCGATACATTTTTCCATTTATAATATTAGTATAGATTTAGCTCTATCCATTTTCTTCACATTGGATTTCCACTGTTGAACATGGGTCTATTTAAGGGATTTGTTCGTTATATTGTATCCATTGTGACGCTCGTGGCATCAGGAGTGCAGTGTTTTCACTAAGGCCTATGCAACCTCTTCCAAAACCAGTCGCCCGGGTAGGTGAAGAGTTATATCGCTATTTTTCGGTTGCCAGAGCCTCGTCTATTATCTAGTATGGAGCACCACGGCTGCCAGATGGCCGCCGCCGCCTTTCAGGGCTTGCAGGTGAGGATGACAATTGGGCCCGGAAAGAAGTTGTATCCGCTCTTCCCTTTGAGGTTGCCAAAACAATAGTCTGAACAAATTTTAAGAAGCCACCTCCCCATCCAAATTCTTTAAGACGGGGATACCTATTTCATACCGGAATAGATGGAGGAAGATCATACAAAAGACTAAAATACTCAGTAAGAAGGACCGATTGAAGTTGAAGTTCGTTATAAAATCCTCCTTTAATGCAGCTGTTGCCTACGATCTTTTTGAGAAGGCTTCCACCTTTTGGGTCTCAAGCGTAGTTAGAATGAATAGGTTATTACAGCGTTCATAGAATATCAGAATTTCTCTATCTATTTTTAGAACTGTTCATTGTTGAAACAACTACAATTGTCCGTGCTAGTTCCGCTCGAGCATTACGCTATTCAAAATATATTCAGTATTCAAAATGCTCGCTTCACTTGTCTAGAATGTCGGAAGCATGAATATAATTCGAATTGAAATTACTTGTACAATATGATATGAATCTGCACAGCTATAGTGTTACGTCGCGTGGTACGTCAGGCAGGCGGCCGGACGTAAAATACGTAGCCAAATCATGTGATGTGTACATCAATACTTAAATACATATACCCAGACTTGAAGAATTAATAAATTGTTAATAGAAAGTGTGGCCCTCAGCAGAAATCAAACCAGCGACACGGGGAAATAAAGTTAATGTCAACCACGCCGAAGGATCAATCGTTTAATAATATTAAATTAAAAGTATGGATATGGATTTATTAATAAAAGGCATCATAACTTTTTTTGAATATTATCTTTATACATCTCTGGAAATATTATGTTCTTTGGCTACTAAATATTATGTTCTCGTGAGAGATTCAAGTGCATGTTTTAAACGCGTAATATAAAATGTTAAGAGTTTATTCCACTGAAAGTAATAGCTTCCGTATAAAGTAAGTTTTAATCAAGGTAAAACAAATATTTACATATCGATGCCTATGGGGACGCATTGCAGTCGAGAAATGGCGCAGCATTTTAGCCGGGATAAAATATCGACAATATTATAATAGAGAGAACTTAAATGCGGAGACTTTTATCGTGAACTTCGATACAAGATTTGTCATATAAAAAGATATTTAAAAATTCTTGCCATTTATTTAAAAACTTTGAAGTTCTTTATCAAATATATCCTCCTGCCCTTATCCCACTCTAAGTGGGGTCGGCACAACATGTTATAAACATGCTGTCATATGATTTGGCTGCGTTTTTACGACCGGCCGCTTGCCTGACGTCAACTTACCTCTGTCGTATTTTACGACACCTCGGTAAGAAAGAGGGTGGTCTATTCTACTAAACCGGATACCACACGGTGGGTCAACTAACCTTAGTCGCTTTTTACGACACCTCGGTAAGAAATGAGGTTGGTCTATTCTAATCGACCGGATACCACACGGCGGGTCGACTTACCTTAGTCGCCTTTTACGACACCTGGGTAAGAAATGAGGGTGATACTATTCTATTCAGCCGGATACCACACGGCGGTCAAGTTCTTTATCAAAATAAACTCTTTTTACTAGAAGACGGCAATGACCGGCCATTTTTCGTCTCTTCTGTTTAGAACAACGAAGACTTTTAAAATAGTATTTGTCTATGAAATGATTTCATGAATTAATAAATAAACCACCCAACAAGCCAATCAGCATTGGGCATAACTATTTTGATAAATCCATCAAAGGTAACATGAACTAGATAACAAAGGCCAATAATGGTATTTCTCGGCTTGGTCCAGAGCGGAAGGCAATCGGATTACGCTCCCATTTCGATCTCGCCATTTTGTTCTGGCAAATAGGCCTCAAATGGTCCAGTCAAAAAGATTTCGTACATTGAAATTTTACCGACATCACTTATACAAAGAAAAGCGTTTCGCGTAAGGTACGATAAAAATGCAGCGATTTTGGTATTGAAAAGTATTATTTATCGCAAAAACAAGTTGTTTATTTATTTATTTCTTTTTATACATATAGTTAGAAAAGACAAGGAAAAAGTAAAAAAACACATGTATAAAGGCGGACTTATCCCTGAAAGGGATCTTTTCTATTTAAAAAAGCTTTTAACAAAATTTAATGCCCCTAATGTTAACCATAAAGAAGTTCCCTCGTTTGGAACCATCATGCTTATCATAAACATGCACTGTCATCGGGACTAGATCAGTATGTAAAATTTCAGCTCAATTGGACACCGGGAAGTGGGTCAAATTTAACTTGCAAAATTGCACCGTTACATACGTACATGTCAAGTTAAATAAAACCTTTACAAAATGATTAACGCCGAGGTTTGATTATGTTATTTTTGACCAAAATTCTTGTATTGATCAATCAAAAATATTGATCGATATACTATATCATACTTCGAAATTGAATTAAACTGCTGCTTTGCGATTTTGTCGTGTAGTATATCTCCTGATGATGCTTCGGTTGCGGGGCAAAACGATTGTTGAGTTTGTGATAGTGAACGTATATAGTGTTTGTGTATTGTGGTGGCGGTGGTGGAGGTTTGTGCATATGTTTTTACGAATCCTGCATGTATCAGGTATGATAACCGATTGTCCACTCTACATTTAGCATTATATATATTTTCTATTTTACTTCTTCGCGGATTATAGTATTATGGATCTCCGCAAAGTAACGCCTATTTCTATAAATTATTTAAAGTTAAAGAGCTTTAATATATGAAAAAGCTTGTGCGACAACGTCAATTTTTTAAATATAATCGGTTATATGTGTTATATTTTACTTTCAAAAAACTAGTTGGCATATTTACTGATCTTTGAATATATTTGTTATTTGTATTTTATTTTTATTCTCAGTTCATTTCTACATCATTCTTACAAAGCTTTACATCAATAAAACCAAAGTGTCCAATAGCGGCAATTCTTGATTTAGTTTTAGCGAACACAATTGGATTACGCGCTCGATTCAATCTAACCACTTTGATAAATTTGTGAAATGGGCCACTCGAGAAATGGTTCTTTTGTAAAATTTCGATAATTTCGTCAAATACTTATTGTACTATTGATGCCGAAATATCGAAGATTAATAGCTAATTGTAGTCTTTTGAAGACATTAAAATGATTTTATTTTTTAGTATGTACTTATTTACTCCATACTTATTTATCGTTATCAAGGCAAAATCTATTTTTTCTGTCTTTCAGGAAAAAACTGCTGCTGAATAATAATGAGATTTAGTAGAATTGAAGGATAAAAAATTATCATTTTTTCTTATGAGTAGTGCTTTGCGAGGGGTATAGGGGGCGGCTATGTCGGACTCGCACCGACTAAAATGACCTATGTGCTCAACCACGCTACTGCTCGCAAGGACAGTTGTAATCATTACCGCCGTCCCCGCCGACAACCACTCTGATCCCAGGAATATCTCCTCCGGGTAGGTGCTTCTCTAAAAGTGGCCCCAAACTCCGCTGGACAATGCATCGGGAGCTCCAGATGCATCGACCGCCTTGGGGTCCTTATAAGGTGGGCGTCCGATAAACCCCGGAACGCCCGGAAGGTCCCCGTTAGGGCGGAACGCGAATTGCCTGTGGTCTTGGGCAAGTTGCCTGTACCCCCCTTCGACTGCAGCGAATTATTTGACATTCTGGATCCGCTCCACCGCCTCCTTCCGCTAGATAACGTCCTCGCAGAAGGCCATCGCTGCCCACATTCCCACCTTTACACCATGGCACGAACCACGTTGGGCAAGGAGAAATCGTGAAGTGATTCTATTTTGAACTAACTACCAATAAGAATCTCTATCTGCATATTAAAAGATATCATGTAATTACTTGCAACCTATTGTATTATTGTTATAACGCCACAAAAAGTCACGAGGGGTCTTAGGCCGAGCGTGACACTCCATTAACTAGGGGTTCTCAGAATTTAAAGCAGCTCAGTTTTGTGCATAGTTAATTAACTAGGGAGTGGTCGTTACTCAAGATAACAACATATTAGCCTCGGTAACTTCTATTAACTTTAGGACGATGTCACGTAAATTATTCAGTGTGTAGCCAAATTAACAGTACACCTTTATTCAAGATTATAATCTCATGTAGACTTCAAAGTAATTTTTGCATCCATTTTGGCGCTGAATTTTAAAAAGAAAATTGATAATAATCTTCTATTACTTGGGATTTTCAGCTGTGATAGACCAGCGGTAACACCGTGTGACTCTATCAAAAAGTCGCGGAATCAAACCCTGAAAAACTCTTACATAAAAAAACAAACTCATTGGTGCCTGACCAATGAGTTTTTCTATTAAAAACTTGTGTCTAATTAATAATTGCAATTTATTACAAGCTTTTTGGTGAAGGAAATCATCGTGAGGAAACCTGCATATCTCTAATGACTTCTGAGGATATGTGAAACATACCAATCCGCATTGGAGCAGCGTGGTAGGTCTTAGCTCCAATCCTTCTCTCCAGAAACAGAGAGAGGAGGCCATTGTCCAGCTTTGGGATCATAACAGGCATACTTACTTTACTTTACTTTACATAACAGTTTTTGCAATTTGATACTGACGTCAGAAGTGAATAACCGCTTAGTATTAAAGATTTATAATATTTTGTTCATAATATATCCCTTGTTAATTGTATAGTTTGATTTTATTGACAAGTATATAGTATCCTAATCTAGCTAGTATGCGAAGATTCAAAAAGCATAGCATTTTTTCTTATCTATGTCATTAAATATGTCATTTACGTTAAAGCTAAGAAATTGTTTTCCCCCACTACTTATACAAAAAATATACTTATGAATATAAAACATTTATATTAGAGAAGGAAAATAAAATAAGGGCAAACTTGACTGGCCCGTTGGAGCAGTGGGTAGTGACCCAGCCTTCAGCTCCACGCGTCGCGGGTTCGATTCCCGCCGAGGGCAAACATTTTCTATAAATGAATTTGTTGGTCTTTGAGCCTGGGTGTTTATTTGTATTTAAGTAAGTGTCCAGTAATTAATCAACGTTATACTCTGAATAAGCCCCTGACTGGCCGTTAATAACTTTTGTAATACAATATTTAAAATATTATATACTAGCTTTTACCCGCAACTTCGTTTGGGTGGACTGTTTTCGCGTGATAGGCTGATAATAGATGGTACTTATCAATTTCATCCTATTCCTGTATAATTAACAGGATTTCTATAACCTACTCGTATATGTTATCTCGGTGTATAAGGGATAATTGTGCTAAATTTCATCGATATTGGTTCAGCAGATTCATCGTAACAAACATATATCTATACTCACAAAATTTCGCATTTATAATATTAGTAGAATAAGATAGGATTTTCAAAGTTTTTTTATGGACGGCGATAAAATTTAATATATTATATAATTATAAACGGCGAATAAATTTAAAATTTAAATAATTTAGTCGCCTTTTACGATACCTCGGTAAAGAATGAGAGTGGACTATTCTACTCATCCGGATAACACACCTAACTCAGATTCTATACATATATATACAAGATTAACTCATTTAAATATTAAAAGAGAAAGATATCTATTTTCATGATTCACTGAGCGATTATAAGTACTTAATAAGTAATACGACGTGAATGCGCTACTATAAAGAAAAGAACGATTTTCTTTATTCAATTTTATGCAAAGACCCACGCATATCTCTTATTCCAGCCACAAAGGATCAAGTTTTATCCTGGTATTATCGATGCTTTGATAAAACACCAAATGGGTATTCCTTTTATAACATTTATATTCTTTAGCTGAGATATTTTCTTTAATAATTTTAGATTGTAAACAAATTATTATCGTTAATATTTAAATGACTTAATCTTGTTTGTTTGTAATCTTTTTATTCCATTAATTCAAATAAAAAAAAACACCATTATAAGTTAAACACTATAACTCAGGTTTAAAAAATATTATAAATAAATGAAAAGAAATATTTCTGAAATTATATTTAAATAAATTTTTAAATTATATATATTGTGCATTTCGCCACAATAAGTAAATAAATATTTATTGATACATAGCTGCCACTTAGCGCAAAAAATATTAATAAAAATAAAATAAACTTGTTTAGGGTCCCCTATCTAGTATATATATTTTTTTACTTAGAGAGTGACGTTCCCACGGACATACACAAAATTAATGTACTGTAGAGTTGTAGTTCTACAAAATACTACAAAAAGTCCTAAACAGCATGCCTCTATCTAATATAGTTAATTCACTAACTACTTTTACGTTCAAAATTTAAAATAAATATTTTATCTTCATAATATAAGGATAAATTTTTGTGAGACACTTATGCGCACGCGGGTGGAGCCTAGCTAGTACTATAAAACAAAGTCCTCAAAATATATCTTTCTGTATGTGATTGATTTTCTCTACAGATTTTAGTACGGTTTTTACTAAAAGGTAGTGCAATTCTTGAGGAAAGTTTAGGTTAATAGTACAATACGATCAAATTTCTATGTGGTCGGAATTTCGAAGGGTCACTGTTTTTTTTTTAAGTGGTTATCTGTGGTGATTTTATTTACCACTGGCGAGAAACGCCCAACTTGTGGCCATACTCGTCATAGGGCAGGGGTGACGACTTCCGCTATTGGATACGTCCACCGCCACCCCGCCTATTTTAATAATGAACTCTGAACTTATTTCTACTATATACATTAAAAAAAAAACAATTATATTGGCCGAAATAATATAAAATAACAAAAATAACTTAAATTCCTCTGCTAATCTTATGTCCTAATCTTAAACTATGATATTTGATGCTAATCGGATGGGAGGTATCAAGTGCTGTGGATATAGTGGATAATAATTGGAGGGTTTTTGAGATGCCGAAAGGTGTAAAAAAAAGTTTGGAGTAAAAGGGTGGTTGTGTGTATGGAAATGGAAGCAGCCAATGTGATTCACGTAATACTAATTTATTGACCATAAAACGTTATAGAGAGGAGTATCGGCCTTAACTAATTAAGTACTAAACTTAAATTAAAATTTTAAAAGGGGAAGGAAGACTCACTTATGTATGTTACTTGCTATTTGCGTGGGGTACCAATGCTGAGAGGGCTTTGTTGGTTCCAGTTTTCAGAATGAAGTATGTGTGTAAAGGGTCACTGTTTGTAACACACAAAATTCACATGCAAAGCTACATGGCGAAGTCACATGCAAAGCTAGTATAAACTAAAGGGAACAAACCATCGTATCTAAGGCCTAAGAGTGTAGCAAAATACCAAGATTGAATCATGGCCGTAATCCAATTGCGTTCTACTGAAGATGAAAGCGAGAATAGCGTTAATTAAATGTTCTATAGGCTATTTCATTGTGGGAAATCCTTTTAACAAAGAATATCATTGTTCCGTGTAATAATCCCTTGTTGAGCGATGTTTATTTCCTCAACTAAATATGTGATGCGGTTTCAGGCGCGGTGTAGTTACAAAATAAATAGTTTAATAGTTAGTAGTAGGTAGTAGTTACATAAGTTACATAAAGTAACCTGTTGGAACTTACTCGTCATCCTCCTGCCCTTATCCCACTCTAAGTGGGGTCGGCACAACATGTTATAAACATGTTGTAACATGATTTGGCTGCGTTTTTACGACCGGCTTAAGTTTTGATGCTGGCTGCTCGACGTCAACTTACCTTAGTCGTATTTTACGATACCTCGGCAAGAAAGAGAGTGGACTATTTTACTCGATCGGATACCATACAGTGGGTCAACTTACCTTAGTCGCCTTTTACGACACCTCGGTAAGAAATGAGATTGGACTATTCTACTCAGCCGGATGCCACACGGCGGGTCGACTTACCTTAGTCGCCTTTTACGACACCTCAGTAAGAAATGACGGTGGTACTATTCTATCCAGCCGTACCACACGGCTTACCTGTTGAAACTTACTATTTAGCTATAAATAAAAGTAGTTTTTTAAAGTTATTTACCCTAGGATTCCAAGGTTAGATTCTCTAAAATTTATATATGGTAATTATATTGCTGTTATTCTAATATTTTAACTTCATGGATGAGCATCAAAGCTGTAGAACGAGATACACAAACTCAATAACTTTTACTTTGACAACATTATAACTTAGGCTACATTATTAGATTATTATTAAATAGCTTTTACCAGCGACTTCGTTCACGTGGACTGGTGGTATAGGAATAATTATGGAATAATTTTGCCAAATTTCATCGATATTGGTTCATCGTGAAAGAGTAACAAACATACATCCATACTCACAAACTTTCGCATTTATAATATTAGTAGGATTATATATATTTTAAATGTTAACTAACAAATTAATTATGTTATTTATGAAGTAATTACAGTTTTAGCGGCAGTAGTGAATTCAGAAATAGTGTTAGCAGACTATATAATAATAATAATAATAATATTTCTTTATTGTTTCTCTTCACACAAAATAACAATAGTAATGGTGCCATTCTTAAGGGTACAAAATAGAAGTGGTGTGAGAGACTGATCCCTGTACTAGGTGACCTGTGTTACAGACAACCAGGCTCCCACCCTCGAACATCATAAGAGTAATACACTGTATAAATGCACAAATGTATAAGAGGAAAAAAAAAACAATTTAACTAAACTTAATATATATAATAATTATAAGATATATGTAATAATTAAACTAGAATTAATATTATTAAGATGTGTGATCATTAATGTATATAAGAGTGAGTTGTGTGTGTTTGTGTGTGTGTGTGTGTGTGTGCGTGTGAGTGTGTGTGTGCGTGCGTGTTTGTGTGTAAGTGTGAGCAATAGAAAAGTGTGTGCATGTGTATACGTGTATGTAAAAGGGATATTAATATTGAATGTTTGTTAACTTACAATGCTTATCAAACCTTCTGTTTCATTGTAGTCAAGATCGATTAACCATGAAATAAGTTTCTTTTTACAGGTTGACTTTGGTAATATGTAATTAAATAGCCGCCAAATTTATTTGTACAACGTTATCCAAATAACTAATATTTATTATTAAATTCCTAGGGCTTAAAATTAAAAACTGTTTGTGTTATATACTGCAGCTTTATCTTTAATATTTAATTTAATAAGGGCCTGTTTCACAATTTACTGATAAAGTGTCGGATAGTTAACCGACTAATAAACTAAGTAACAGATAAATGTCTCTAAAAAGAGACTCTAAAAAGTGAAACTACATTTAGGTAACATTTAGGTATTTCCGAAATAGGTATTTGCTATCCAGCTGATAAACAAAATAACAGCCACGTGATCTACCTGTTAACTTATTAGGGACTATAAATGCTGAATAATTCTGAGAAACGCAATATTCTGAGATATTTGGCAGATATGTTCCGAATAAACTAACTGACAGTTTATTGGTAACTCGTGAAACAGGCTCTAAAAGTAATAATAAAATTATTTTGCTATAATACTCGTATGCGATGAAGTAAATAGAAAATATATATTATGTTTAATGTACAGTGGAATATCCGTTTTACCGATACATGCAGAATTCGTAAAAGTACATGCCTTAACTACCACCACAATACACAAGCACTATACACGTTCACTATTACAAACTCAACAATCGCTTCGCCCTGCAATCAAAACATCATCAGGAGATATACTCCACGACAAAATCGCATAGCAGCAGTTTAATTCAATTTCGAAGTATTATATAGTATATTGATCAATATTTTGATAAATTAATACCTCCATACTGCAAGAACTCGGCATAAAGCAGCGTCTATCGACTTTAGTACAAACTCGCATTTTAAAGCTATTTGGACATATCTCGAGGCGAAACAACGACTCATTGGAACGTCTTGTTGTCCAAGGCAGAGTGGAAGGTACAAGGCCGCGTGAACGGTCTCCCGTGCGATGGACCGATCAAGTTAAGGCAATGGTAGGCGACCCTGTACACAAGTGCACCAGAATGAGCAGAAACAGGGAGAAATGGCTGGACATCGTGAGGTGAGCAACATCTGCCACCCATAAAAATACTTAGTGTTAACCACGTTACCACTCTGTCAAGAGTGTTACGACTGAGAAGAGGTATTTGGATATTTGTTATTTTCGTGATACGCAAAATAAATAAACTAAAAATAGGAATTGAAAACATCAGTCATACGTCGACTATATATACTGTAACATATTCGATTCTGAAAGGGCTTTTTGTGTTCCCGCAAAAATGATGATTTGCTGTTATCTTCGGGAATAATATAGGAACAAGGAAGAATATTTTTCTAAGGAAATATTCTTTCAAATCATCGCACATCCAAAAGGGTTATTTTTGTTACAAAAATATTCTCTTTTTCTTGTATGGTTTTGCTATAACTTATTAAGGTTGTTAAAATATATTTATATTATATAAATAATATGCTAAATAAAACAAAGGTGACCTATTTTTTTTTTTAATTGGTGTGTTTTTATTGTATATTATATTATTATATATATTTAGCTTGGTAGTGAGTAAGTAAGTTATAGTATCCCGCTCTAAGTGGGGTGGGCACGACATGTAATAAACATGTTGTCACATGGTTTGGCTTCGTATTTTACGACCGGCCGCCTGCCTGACTTCGTATTTTACGACACCTTGGTAAGACAGTGGGTGGTCTATTCTACTCAACCGGATACCACACGGTGGTTCAACTTACCTTTGTCACCTCTTATGACACCTCGATAAGAAAGAGGGTGGTATATTCTACTTAACCGGATACCACACGGTGGTTTAACTTACCTTAGTCGCCTCTTACGACACCTCGGTAAGAATTGAGGGTGGTCTATTCTACTCAGATACCACACGGATAAGAAACTGTCATAGCAACAAAGTCTTGATAATTGGAAAATTTGTTAAAAAATACTTAATTACATTAGGTAGCCTGTTTTTTATTCCCATCAATTTCTATACAATAACTCATCGCAATGGGATTGGCATTGTTGCCCGGAAAATAATCTAACAATTACTTTATTGAAAATATTAGTATGGATTATATGCTTAAAGGGAAAGTTTTTACATAATCATGAGACGTGCGTATAGCATGAATGATAAATTGACGCTAGCAAATTGAATAACGTCAGAAAAGAAAGGTTATTTTTTTGGGTAAGACATTTTCTTTTAAGTCATCCTTCGTTTAAACATTCATCATATATCATTTTTCGAGAGCGTGATCTCTTAATTGTAACAGTGAATTTTAAATTTTTCCGACTCGAATATTCTCTCGTAATCTGGTACGATAATTTTACAAGCGACAGCCATCCAAATGAAAGCAAATATTTTTTACCTATTTTATTATAGTATAGCTGTTCCTACGGCTTCGACCGCGTGAAAATCAGTCTTTTTAATTGAAATTTTGAATATAAAAATAGTGCTCCCCTTCAACCGATGGACGTCCACTGCTGGACGTAGGTCTCTTCACGAGGTCTCCACACCAAGTGACGGACTCGACATTATATGCTTATTGGTAGAGTTATGTACTGGTAGTATGTTAAGGAAGATATATAAATAAAAATATTTGTTTGTCATGTAATATAGTTTTTCAGAATGAGTATTTGATACTCGTTACATATATATACATTTTGCATAAAAATATTTTTATATAGAATTTTGCCCATACATTTTAGGATTTTCCATATTAAATTTTTATCAGCGCCGAACGTCCGACAGGCGTCCGACATAGATGGGGATGGGTGTCTGGCGGACGTTGCCGGGAGCGCGTGCGGTCTGGTGCTGTATGCCGAAGGCTTACGTCTATATATACTTGGGGCTGATCGTTACAGCCATACGATTATGCGACGCTTGGATCCAGCGGCTCCCCGCAACCGTTCACCGTAACGACCGCAAAGGTCGTAAGTTCTTCTAGGGATCTTCTCATTTCTGATTTGATCACGTATAGATACTCCAAGCATAGCTCGCTCTATCGCCCGTTATGGAAACCGGCTTGTTCGGAAGGCTAGAAGTCGTCCTACGAGTGAAATGATTCGTTATGACATGTGATTATTGATTCGGAAATCAAATAATTAGAGCAGAATATAGAACCAAACACCCTATGGAATTTATCTTACAAGTTGTATCAACTGTTCGCTACTAGATAACAAGGTTAGTTCGGGAAGCCCTTGATATATAGAATAGTGTTCATTTTGATAATAAATGTGGCTTCAGACTAGTAAAGCTCTAAAATACAGTGTTGGGTAATTTGGCAACTGCTTTATCAGCAAAATAACTTAATTATTTAATTATTGTTTTTCAAACCAAATTTTATCACTCAATATATGCAGTGTTACATCTATACTTATAATAAAATAAAGTCGACAAAAGCTAATTTAAGAGGTCGTGCGATTGTCTTACGCCGCATAAATCAGCAGAGATAAACTAAAGTAATGTACTAGAGAATTGTAGATCCACAATAATACTACAACAAAGTCCGCGATAGCATGTCTCTATCTCTTATGATTAACTTATAATAACTAGTTTATGTACAAGACTTCAATTCCAGAATAAATGTGACACACTGTTTTCCAAGCGGGCGAAAGTATATAATGTTACAGTAAAGTTAAAGCAAAACATTTAAATATATAATTTTAAGAGTTTATATACATAGTGTGTCCCTATACAAGAATATACTTTGCATTTTTTCCCCATGGCAGAGTATAATTTTCTTTAAATTTTTTCTAGCATTAAAAAAATATCCAATATTCAAAGAAGGGAAAGATCGCCCTCTCTCCTTATATAGAAGGATATTACAAACACCACAATGCTTCTATGCGGATTGAAAGGTTACATGTAGCTTAGAATTTTTGAGACATTCAAATTTCATCATGCTATGTTCGTACAGAGAGCGTATAATGGAAGCTAAATATCAAATAACCACAACTTGGAAACTAATAAGTGACTGGCCGGGGTCTGAAGTTGCAAACTTAATTAGGAACACAGGCTATGATAGCACGACTGTCATGGATAATTAAAAATCCTACTAATATTATAAATGCGAATGTTTGTGTGCATGGATGTATATTTGTTACTCTATCACGGCAAATCCGCTGAACCAATATCGATGAAATTTGAAACAATTATTACTTATACACCGGAATAATATAAAGGATATAGAAATCCTGTTAATTCTACAGGAATAGGATGACGTTGAAAAGCGCCATCTATTATCGACCTATCACACGACAACAGTCTACGCGAACGAAGTCGCGGGTAAAAGCTAGTTACCAATATATACTTAAATTTAAGTAGTAAAGTACCGGTCTGTTACTATCCCACTGCTGGATATAGGTCTATGCCGGAAGTATGCATCTCTCATCGAGAGTTAAATATTTGTGCCGTTTGCAGTTTAGACCCTAGGGCCATGGAGTCAAGGTATCCGTTTTAAAACTTCGATTAATTGCCTCTTCAGGTGACAAGAGAGCTCCTTTTTCGCACAAAGAATCTTAGAATCTTAGCTTAACGATTCAGCGCGGTAACGCTGCCAGCATTCTTGGGACCATTCCACATGGGCATGATTTGTATAGTCCTGGCGTGTTAGTAATTTAAGATAGATATAACTTGCACATTTTTATTGTAAATAAAAAAATAGATAGAGATTAAGTGATTAAAAATATAATTGTTATATTCAAAAGTTATAATTTTTACATTTGCTATTCAATATTCTACATTTAAATTCCAGGTCCTTATGTTTCAAGCAGGAACCTGTAGATTAGAGAAAATATACCGGTAAGAGGAAAAATCTTTTAAAAGCAACAACGTTGCAAAAATACGGAGATAACCATAAACATTTGGATGCAAATTGCGTTTCTTAACTGGTAGATGTTGATATTTTGTCTAGTGCAACACTTTTTCAGGGTTGCTTTTTATACAATACTTTCTAAATCCTAATGATGCAATTGCAATCCAAAATATTCATAAGGATATTAATTATTTATAAGCGTTTTTCTCAAAAATGTTAAATTTTATATAGTTTCCTTTTTGACGAGCTTTCATTGGATCTATTCTATTTTAAGCTCGAGTAATGGATGGCCCGAAAAGCAGAATAGTTTTATGAGCGTGCTCCTGCATAACTTTACAAATTCCGAGCCCAAAAACGGATTAGAGCTTTCTAAACCTTCCTAGCAAAGTAGATAACTCTTTAAATCAATTGGAACATTCTAAAAGTAAAATTCTAACCGCCGTGTGGTATCCGGTTTAATAGAATAGTACCACCCTCAATTCTTACTGAGTTGTCGTAAAAGGCGACTAAGGTAAGTCGACCCGCCGTGTGGTATCCGGCGGACAGCATGTTTATTACATGTTGTGCCGACCCCACTTAGAGTGGGATAAGGGCAGGAGGGTGATGATAAAAGAAAAATTCTAAAAGCTTGGTAACCAAATCGCGGATGGATTTGCTTTCACTACTCTCATTGAAGTAATAATATAATCTAATAGCAGACTAACATTTTGGACACGTGAGGGACAGAACAAAATGGAAAAGGCTCGTTGAGGAGACCAAGACCCATAAAGGGTTGTAGTGCCACAGGAAGAAGAAGAACAGTTAAGTAGTATATGTTTTATCTTCCTCCTGAAGATAAAGAAATTATCATATGTATTTTATATGTTAGTACAGTATATAAACTTTGATTGTTTCATCTTTAAGGCCGATACAGTCCTCCACAGAGCGTCGCTTAAAGCTGAGGTCCGGTGTCAAAGGACGATCCCAGGATGCTGCAAGCCTCCCGGAGACGTCGTAAAAGCCTTCAAGGCTAACATCATTAGTTAGTCATCATTCTCCTGCCCTTATCCCACTCTAAATGGGGTCAGTACAACAGCAGTTCGGCAAACAGTATTGAAGAGTGTAAAAAAAATTAACACTATTGGTCTAGTCGTTTCGATATGAAAGCAAGTTAACAGACAGAGATATGGATATTTCATATAGATGACCAGTATTGAGAACCTATAGACGCTCCTCTAATGTTGATATTTACTAAGCGCTGACTTACTTACTTACTAATCCAATATTGATTTTATTTGGTAAGTTTATATACCGGTATTAAATTATTTAAATCTATACTTCTCCTATGTTATGATGTGTGCTATGAGCTTTAGAAAGGGTAAGGACAATATTTAATAAAATAATTAATAATAAATAACATAGACGCAGGCATTTCACAATACATACTTCTTAAATGAAGGTAAATATAGGCTATCATTATATGTAGAAGTCAGATTTCAGTAAGCCACAAACACTTCAACCGATAAATTCACCGCGGTTTTGGAAAGCAAAATTTTCGTGCGACAACCCTAAGGTAGGGCGATGACCCCTACGTTAATGTATCTCTGAGCAGCGCTCAAAGGACTCTGAGGCTTACGTATTACAAGTACTTACGTTTACTCGTTACAGTCTTAGGGTGGCTTTTCCTTACCTGTAACAAAAAAGTATATTATTTTTTTATCTCACATAAAACCCACCTGTGTGTCTGTGATTTGTAAGAATAAGTCTCTACGCTTTGTTTTGTTAAACATTTCTTGTGAATGTTAATGAAGTGTCTTGTCCGTGTTAATGAATCTGCGGACTTCGCCTGTAGCTTTCATTGTATTATTTATATTATATTCAAATATATTGCGCCCATAATTAAAAACCGGAAGGAGGGATTAAAATCATATGACTAAACGAGTGTTAAATTTGAATGTGGATGGATATGTGCCTAGGCCTACAAAGAGATAGTTGGATTGTGTGAAGTATGACAGATATATTAAAGGAGTAGGTAGCCACAGAGTTAAGAAAGAGGGCGGTCTATTCTACTCAGCCGGATACCACACGGTGGGTCAACTTACCTTCGTCGCCTTTTATGATACCTCGGTAAGAAATGAGTGTGGTATATTCTACTCAGCCGGATATCACACGACGGGTCAATTTACCTTAGTCACCTTTAACGATACCTGGGTAAGAAATGAGGGTGGTCAATTCTACTCAGCCGGATACCATACGGCTAAAGCGTAGTCTGCTAATGACTAGGTATTACACCTATAACATTATGTATAGTGATGATATAAAGTTTATTAAACTAATCACCGTACAATGTCAGTTTGAAAGAAGTTTATTGTAAACAATTGAAATGTTTTCAAATACGCGCCATCGCTGGTCATTTAAAAGTAGCGTTTCTATTTCTTGCGTTCGTTTAGTTTGGTGATCAGGCGTGTATCTAGGTATCTTTTGTTCATATTATTGAATGTGGTTTTTAGTTATATATGATATATGCGACTATCTGCTGTAGGAGACAAAGTAAGTACTTATGCTATGTATGTTTTGCAAAAAAAAAATATTAAGACAGGAATATTCAACCTGCGGTTCTTCCAAAGTAAAATTGCGGCTCTCCACGTCCATACCAAAAAAAAAAATTAGATTGCTAGTATACGATTTATGATAAAAAATTGTTTTATGTGCAATAACGTATTTTCATTACTACTTAAATTCATTCTTCTGCATCAAAAATCAAATATATATAACATAATCAAATATATAAAATAAAAACTATTATTAAAAAATATATTAGTTCTTTAAAATCTAGGATTTCTTTAATTGTCACTTATTAGTTTTAAAAGGTTGTTGACCCCTACTGTAGGGTTAACCACAATTTTATAAAAGTGTAGAACTAACCAATGGATAGAAATTCCATGAAGGAAATTTGTTTTAATCGTTAAGAATATAGCTTAGAAAATATTCTATTCTTTTATAATGGTACATGGTACCACAAAAGCAAAATAACAGGCGTCCAGACGCTGTTTTAAGATAAACTAGTCGTCGATATCTTGTCGTCTTTCAATATAGTGTAATTGATATTAACGATACACAAAGCGTTCAATAAATTGTAGTTGTCAGTGAAGAAAAATAAGGGAGAAAACCTTTTTAGACAAGAGACAATTCTAGGACAAAGTTATAAATCTACTAGCTGTGCAGAAATCCCGCGTGGAAATCACTGTGTCACAAAATTTTCCCGAATAAACATTTTGAACATAAAAGTAGGTAATGTGAGTTAACCATAAGAGATAGAGACATGCTGTCGCGGACTTTTTTGTAGTATTTTTGTAGATCTACACTTCTCTAGTATACTATTTTAGCCTATCTCTATTGGTTTACCCGGCACACGCGATTATATATCCCAGCAGGCAATTTTTTTTACTAATGCGTGACTACTTTAACACAATTTACATAAAACGGTAATGTACTATCAACCGAAAAACTTCCGAATGGATTGCACAATCGTTTAGTAAAAACTGCACAAAAATACGTTCAGTAGATTTTGAGAAAATCGATCACTTACAGACTGACAGCTTTTGGGGACTTTATATAATTAGTATAGATTCAACCCTGGTACGGAAATATCATTAATCAATAGAACATTTACAACGGTCGTGTTCAATAAAGATTTACATTCATTTATAATGAAAACAAAATGTATAATTTATCAGTAAATAATCGAAATGGTTTCCCTTATAATTAGTATAGATTCAACCCTGGTACGGAAATATCATTAATCAATAGAACATTTACAACGGTCGTGTTCAATAAAGATTTACATTCATTTATAATGAAACCAAAATGTATAACTTATCAGCGTAGTTCACCTATCGGTTGTCAAAATTTCTTTATTCCAGTCATGTGGCAGATCATACTTCCCGTTGTATTAACAACAATAGAGGCCCGATATGAGAACGTGAACGTGAAACAGGACTGGTGGGAGACGGCGGTGTTTTATCAGATCTACCCGAGGTCGTTTATGGACAGCGACGGAGACGGCGTTGGGGACATCAATGGTAATTCAGATAAGATAAGCTCCTATTGTTACATATCCATCGGTCGATTTTATTTGAAATTGTTGAACGATAACGCAACTGTGGTACAATAGCTTGAATACTGATCTCGTTATCAAAATGTCCTAGCCTTTATAGTTAAATGTTCGGGGTTGTAACAAAGTGATTCAACTCATCTAGAGTCATCTAGAGACTCATCTTTTGTGTAGAAAGTAGCGGCCTGATAATATCCCACTGCTGAGAATAGGCCTCTTCTCTCCTTTTTTTGAAGAGAAGGATTTATGCTAAGACCTACCATGCTGCTCCAATGCGGATTGGTATGTTACACATATGTCCAGAATTCTCTAGCGATACGCAGGTTTCCTCACGATGTTTTCCTTCACCGAAAAGCGTGTGATAAATTGCAATTATCAATTTTTGTTTATCTGTATTTTAAATTGTTCTTTTAACTTAAATTATTTGTAACTATATTGGTCGGATCGGGCGGAATATTATTCCGAAGAATAAAGTTACATTTCCCATGTATATAACATAAAAATGTAAGAATAATTTCGGATGGGGCGATTTCTTACTTCTGTTTGTTCTAATTTTTTTCTGGTATACAAAATATAGAGAATATAAGGAAATTTGAAACGAATCGTATTGATTTTATTGGCCTAAAAAACTTAATTAAAAAAAATATTTAATTTATCGCGGATATAACATAATATTTATTTCATTGGTTTTGTATTACGGAATTCCGCAAAGTAACACCTATTTCTAAAAATTACTTTTTAATTTTATATATATTCTAGTTTTACTGGTGAATTTATTTTGCGTCAACGTTAGTTTTAAAATACTCTAAATTGTATACTATTAGTTTTTCCTGTTCCCGAAAAAATGGTAATTGTGTTTAGCGTTTATATTGGCCTGATGTACAAGCTTCAATTATGTCAAATTTTATGAATATCCTATAATAGACTACCTGTAAAACTTAACAAACAGACAGACAAAGACAAATTTTTTATCTGTACATGTTTATCTGTGGATCAATGAACTATGCTTGTTAAATGGACTGTATACTGTATATTTGTAAAACTATTTTAGCATACGTTGAACTAAACGTTCAATAACTGACATGAAGTTTTATAAAGCAAAAATCTTATCGCGAAGACTATTTTTAATATTGTATATGCGTTCATACAATCCATTTATGCGAGGCGAACTAGAATATTCTACAAATACAACTTCAGGGCTCGTTATCGAGAAAATCACGGCGTCCAAAAGAAATCTATATTTGGAGTTGAACTTCTTTTTAATATGGTTCAATCAAGTTATTTTGGTATACAATATTCATGAATTTAAGTATGATACTACTATTTAATTTAAAAAAAATATATAATTTTATGAATGTGCTCCATTTTATATACTGGTTAATAATTTATCTGTCTCAAATAAATAAGTCATGGAAGACTTGCTATTTCTGAAAATCCAATCTATTTTATTAATTAAGAAAATAGAAACAGGTTAAGGATTATTTAGACAATAAAAATGCGTGGATATAGATATTGTTCGATCCTGTACAAGATAGAAACGATTAAATGTGACTAGCATTAAGAATTGTATTTTTTTAAAAAGAGCAACCGCCGACTTTCTTGCTGGCTCTTCTCGGTAGGAACAGCTTTCCGAACCAGCAGTAGAGTTGACGATTCAAAAGCACTTGTTAATAAGTTTATTTGAATAAAGAATATTTTGATTTGAATTCGAAGGTAAGACATATTGGCACAATTTTATCGATTTGACTTACTTCTTTATGAAAATCGTTAAGCAGAAATCTATATTATTTGTAATTTTGATACAGTTAATGTTATATCCTTAACATATAAAAGTAATTTTTTTTTTTGACACACGCACAGTCGTCCTTTCCTAAAGTAAGTAACTTATTATAATACTCGTGTTATGGGTGAGAGACAAGTGGTGAATATATACTTATATATTTCTAAATACATACTTAAATACAAATATACACCTAGGCTCAAACAAATTCAATTATAGAAAATTTTGGCCCTCGGCGGGAATCCAACCCGCGACCCGCGGAGCTAAAGGCACTGCGCCAACGGGCCAGTCAAAATGCATCTTTTATATAAATAGTACCAAGTTTATATAAGTAGTAAATAGTACCACCATTACCAGTGTAATTGACATATTCCGTAAATAAAGGTATGGTAGAAGGTATAATCAAATCCATTTAATTTTTCCGTAGGTATAACTTCAAGACTGGAATACTTAAAGGATTTAGGGGTAGATGCGACATGGCTGTCACCGATATTCAAGTCACCCATGCACGATTTTGGCTACGACGTTTCTGATTATTACACGATTCATCCTGAATACGGCAACATGGACGACTTTGAACAACTCTTGAAAAAGGCTAATGAACTGAGTAAGTATCGTTATGATATTGAGACGTTGACAAAAAAATTGTGTTCGAAAGAAAATGTCTGTGATAAAGGCAATGATGAGCCACATTTTTTTGTCAATAAAATACAACGAGATGTTTAAAATACTCTATTCGTATCGTGGGAACGTTTGTATTAAATTTTGAGTTTGCCCGGTCGTTGCCATAGCGATTTGCCCGTCTGATAAATAACCTTTTGATACGGTTAAATTATATACCCATGCTCCCTGACGCTTGTCTAGTCTTATTTTTGTAATACAAAGATTATTGTAGTGGAGACTCGAGTACTTTTCGTTATTGTCGAGAGAGACTTTTTTCGTTTGATAAATTATTCATATATTAATAAACAGGGTGGGACCGACCACAAAACACTAATTTTAATTTTTGGTACCTATACATTTAAGCAGCCTACATAAACGATATTCAAGACGATTGAATTATGGCAAAGTTATTTTATACATTTAAATGATCAGGATTCATTTCTCAAATATGCTATGCATGTTCTCGGAAGAAAAACGGTTTTTTATTTCATATGTTGTTTTACATGTTACCTGTAGTGTAAAATCATGATTTCATTCAGCGGATTATACTTCCAAATATTACAGACAGACAGAATATTGCATTCCTAATAAAGGTATGAACAAATGGACGTGTTACTCATAGGTTTTGCAAATTGGACTCAATAACTAGAAATTGGACTAAATAAGTTAGAGCTAACTTTAACTGAGTTTAACTGTTCTATTATCAACTTTTAGGAGAAGTGGTAATTGTGGAAAATCAGCATATATTTTGCAAAATGAACTAACATTGGAAATGCTTGAATTTTAGTTTAAATTTTTTAATATTTCTTTAACATTTCGATCTACATTTATAGATATAAAAGTCGTTTTGGACTTTGTACCAAACCACACAAGTAACGAAAGCGATTGGTTCATCAAGTCATCTCATAGAGACGAATACTACAATGATTGGTACATTTGGGAGAGTGGACATCTGGATGCCAAAGGACAGAGGCGACCTCCGAATAATTGGGTAAGACAATTAAGACACAAAGGATTACAGAAATGTATATCATGAAGGCCTAAGATTCGATAGAATGAGCAAAATCTTCTTCAAAGAATATTTGAAAAATTGCTGAAAAACATTTAATATAAAAATACTTTAAGGTGCGATTACAACAGAAATTTTCGCCTTATTATAATCACTTCTAATAATGCCATAATTACTATTAAGTATAGTTGTTGTTCGGAGAGCATATTGCCGAACAACGTCAAACTAAAGTCTTTTTTGTATATGTTTTCTGACTTGTTAATTTTTTAAGACCTTAGGTCTTAAAAAAGTCATCATCAAATCGTCGTCGGACGGACTGGGAGAAAGTTTAAGTGTCGTAGAGAATTCCACACGTGAAGAGTCGAGCGAGGAAACATAAGGGAACCTATCGTTAGGCCACGACAAACCGACTTCAGAAAACTGGAACCTCGTTTTTGGTGGTTAGGGACATATATAGGACTCTTCTTTCTAATAATTGAGTTAATATGATTCTAAATATTACTTAAATAAACAAAATTACAATAATTTATTCAATTAGTTGTTACTTTGCTGAGATCTACACTACAAATGATAATATAATTGGTTATTTGCGATTAGTCGTGGAGTGTTTCCTGATGATGTTGTGGTTACGGGGCGAAACAATTATTGAGATTGTGGTACTATTTGAGGTGCTCATAGTGTAGTGCGTTGTTGGTTTTGAATCGATCATGCATCATCACTACATATTATAAAACAAAGTCGCATATATCCTATGTACGCATAAAACTTTAAAACTACGCAACAGATTTTGATGCGGTTTTTTTTAATAGATAGAGTGATTCCAGAGGAAGGTTTTTGTCAATTACTTTTTACGAAAAATAATGCCTTATGTTCAAAGCAATTTTTATACAATGCAGCATTAATCCTTATCCAATTAAGTACCTTAAATAAATTGTTGATTTAATATAGATCAATATGACCGTTTACAGAATGTAATTTAACTGAACATTTTCGGAGATATTACAGATTTAAAATGCCGTGAGGACGCCGCGCTTCACGCTATAGCACTTCGAATCTTTTAAGAGTTTGTTTAAAGACATTCTGTAATTAATTGTAAAAATAAAATACATAGGTAAAATGTAAAAGTAAATAAGTAAAAATGTACTATATGAGTTTAAATATTCCAAAGATAGCAGGAAATCGTCTTGGTATAGGGAGAGGAAATTGTTTTTCTCTAAATTTAACGCTTGCGGGCCACGGGCAGTAATGAATAAATCAAAACTACTGGATCAATTTTAATCATTTTTTTTACACTGACTGACATGGGATATATATTTTATACCCTTGCGAAGCAGGGGCAGGCCGCTAGTAAGTTATAAACATAGGTGGTGCACTCAACTTTTAGTATTCCATAGATTTTCTCAAAAATAATATAATCAATACTTTTGTAAATTTCTTTAAATAATAAACTACACAGATTTAATACAGAGGAAACATTAAATGTAAAAGAGACAATGTCAATACAACACAATCGTTTATTTCTTAACACCCCACTAATATTGTTGTTAGTAACGCAAAGGAAACGGAAATGATTTCTCTCCCACGTAATAGGAAAGCTTCGTAATCTCGAATGTGACCTAGAAACTCGAAGGCGTAAATAGGCAATAGACGGTAGAAAATAAACCGCGAGCATTGTTTCCACCTATTTTCCACATATTATTTAGTTGGAAGGTTGTATAATAATAAAACTGATTTTTGTAATCAACTAAACAGCAGATTATTTGAGTGATAGTAGCATATCTTAACTGCTGTCAGCTACACACCGAGCTGTGTTAAGTTAGTCGTTAACTTGCAACCATCAATGAAATTATAAAAAAATATTTGAAAAGATTATCCGATTTCTTGCTGGTTCTTTTCGGTAGTAGCGAACTTCCAAATCAGTGGTAGCTTCGTTAAATGCATTTGACGATTCAAAAGTACTGAAAGTTGCCCTAATCCCCTAAGTGGGATCGGCACAACGTGTTAAACATGTCACTTGATTTGGCTGACCTTCCGCGTGCGTGCGATGCGTATATTACCTTAGTCACCTTTTACGACACCTCGATAAGAAATGAGGGTGGTTTAATCTATTCAGCCGGATACCACACGGTATAAAAGTACTGAATCCACTTGAATAAAGAATATTTTAAATTTGAAGTCAAAATTGTTGTAGTTTAATTCGGAGTATTTATTATGACTATTTTTTCCCTTAAGTAAATTCCTTAGTTCACCCCACACTATGCCCATTAAAGTTTTCTAATTATAGCATCTTAATTTCAGATAAGCGTCTTTAGAAAAAGTGCATGGCATTACGTTCCAAGTCGCGATCAATATTATTTGCATCAATTCGGGAATGCTCAGCCGGATTTGAATATTAGAAATCCTGTTGTTGTTGAGGAATTAAAGGTAAGGCTTTGCCAAACCAAATAGTTAAAATAAATTAATCAAATAGTGAAATTCTAAATAATTTATAGAAGTAGGCGTTACGTAATTCCGTAGTACAAAAGTTATGATAGGATAAACGGAATTTCATAGTATAAATGTTATGATGTGATGCGACAAATTGCTTTGAGATTTTGTCGTGGAGCCTATCTCCTGACGATGCTTCGCTTACGGGGCGAAACGATCATAGTGAATATGTGTTGTGCTTGTGTAGTAACTTATGCTACGTGTGGTAACTAATTCTGTATAAGGTATGAGAACTGTTTTGCTTCCTACATTTAGCATAACAAAAATTTTTTTAAGAAACGCAGATTATAGCGAAATAATTCTGTCATAACTTTTGTTTTAGTAAAATTTTAGTTTATAATTGGCTTAAGTCAGCTGCTGTTATTTTATTTATAGCATGATATATTAATTATGAATAAACACCAGATCGATCGTCAATAATTATGAGTGTGGTATGACCTAACCGCAAATCATTAACTTTATCAGATAATCAAATTTGGTTGGCTAAACATTGGTTGTTTATCTCAGTAGTAATTTTAATTATGTTATAAAAAGACTGAGTAGAATAGACCACCCTCATTTCTTACCAAGGTGTCGTAAAAAGGCTACTAAGGTAAGTTAACCTGCCATGTGGTATCCGGCTGAGTAGAATAGACCACCCTCATTTCTTACTAGACCGGCTAGACAGATGAAACTAATATATAGCGTGTAATAATCAAAATCTTCAAATTGCCACAGAACATAATGAAATACTGGCTCGAAAAAGGCGTAGCAGGTATGAGAATCAACGCGGCAAATCATTTATTTGAAACCGACAAAGATGTTTTTGGAGGACGTTATCCAAATGAACCCTTAACAGGAAAACCTGGAGTCGGACCTGATGACTACGATTACTTAGATCATGTTTATACAAAGGATCAAGAAGAGACTTACGATCTGATGTCACAATTCCGTGATGTGTTCGATGCTATTACTCTTAGAGATAATCTAACAAGGTGAGCGCAAATAACGCTATTTTATTCAAAAGTAATAATAATTATCTTTTAAAATCCGCAGTGAAGTAAAATAGAAAATATATATAATGCTAACTACATTTAGTGGACAATCCGTTTTCAACAGGCGTTTTTACAAGAAGGATTCTTAAAAACAGTGGTGGTGGTGGTGGGTTTGTGCATGACAAACCCCGCCATTGCCACCACAATACACAAGCACTACAAACTTTCACTATCACAAAAATGATGTAATGAAATAAGCAAAAACTTGGTATAATCCGAATAAGAGATTTACAGAATCTCTAGACATTAATTGTATATAATTTTTATATTATATTTTTAAAGTTATCGTCCAATAGACATAAATATATAATACAAGCGTTCTTTAATAAACATTGCACTATGCAGACATCGTAAAAATTGATAGGTTATATGATTTTGTTGCTCTTACTTAAGCTAACCTTATTGACCATAAGACAAGATATAATATTATCCGATTAGATGTGGGATACAAAAAGATCATCAAGAATCATCAAGAAAGCATCATAATATCATTAAAATAAAATTTGTTTTATAGAGTGATTTGTCGATTCATTAAGGATTAAATCGTTTATGGGTTTATATTTCTCTCTCCCATATTTAGTTTGGCAACGATCTTTAAAAATATCAGTTTTATATCAATGTATAGTATGAAAGCTTAATATGGTGAAGACAATTATTCGAAGATCAGAGTATTATTTACTGGAATGAAATTCTAGTGTTCGTTTATAATAAAGTTTGAGTCGAAGAAGCTATCTGACGTGTCATGTATTTGTTCACAAAATGTGGACCATTTATCGAGATCTTACCTCGAATTATGGATGGACAACTTAGGAAGGAGATAGAAAATAGCTATAGGGTATGCTTCAAGATGGAAGAAAGTACCCATTAATAAAGCGAGACACTAATAAGTTTAAGTTAATAGGAGCCCAGCATATTTATACTGCCGTAACGTGTATAGAGTGTAGTGGATGAATGTGAGTTTTAACAGGTCTTGGATTTTTGGAGCAAGGTAAAAATCTCCCATTATCATCAGAATTATAATAATCTTACTGTTATATACATCAATGAAATATAATATGAGAACAAGTTAGGGGGCTATTCTTCGTTTAGACCATATTTGCTTTTACCCGCAACTTCGTTTGCGTGGACTGTTGGCGCGTGATAGGTTGCTAATAGATGACGCTTTTCAATGTCATCCTATTCCTGTAGAAATAATAGAATTTCTATAATCTATATATTATTCCGGTGTATAAGGAGTAATTGTGCCAAATTTCATCGATACTGGTTAGTGGATTAGCCGTGAGTAACAAACATACTCGTACATCCATACTCACAAACTTATGCATTTATAGCATTAAAGTAGGAAAATAGTTTGTTGAGTTGTTGAGCTGTTTTTAATTTTTTATGCTCTCTTTTTCGTCTCTTGTTCTTTTTACGTATTTTTTTAACCGTTGAGTGTAAACGCCATTTTAAAGAACAATACATACCATTCAAATATTCGAATACTATTGCGTTTATTATTTCAATACTCAATTTATTATCTTAAAAGCTATTTCGATACGTTCTTGATATAAAAAAAAACGGGAACTGGCTATTGGAAATAAAAAATTTAACTGTCGCTTTTACTGCGTTCTGCTGATGGAAACCATTAGAAAATTAATGGTCTACAAGGACTTTAAAACAAATGGTCGTAATAGATATCTTACTTAAAGAAGATAATAGTAAACTGCAATGTTCACCATATACTTAAGAACGATAGCAACATTATAATCACATCTTATTCCTTTCATCATCATGCCCTTATCCCACTCTAAGTGGGGTCGTTTTGACATGATATTTATTTATTTATTTATTTATTTGTAAAAATACTGCTTTCATATGATTTGGTTGCGTTTTTACGATCGGCCGCCTGCCTGACGTCAAATTACCTTAGTCGTTTTTTACGACACCCTGGTAAGAAAGAGGGTGGTCTATTGTATTAAACCGGATACCACACGGCGGGTTAACTTTCTGTAGTCGCCTTTTACGACACCTCGGTAAGAAATGAGGCGGTCTATTCTACTCAGCCGGATACCAAACGGCTTTAAATGTTAACACTAATCTACAAAAATAAAATAAAAACCACTCTAAGTGGGGTCGGCACAAATCACGTGACAACATGTTATTAACATGTTGTCACATGATTTGGCTACGTATTTTACGACCAGCCGCCTGAAAAAAAAAATAATTAAAAAAAAATAAAATTAAAGAAACAGATATTCATGACGATAATTTTGTTGTGGATAATCTTAACTTAACAAAAGTCTTATTTTGGTAAAACTGGCATAAAATTGTACATATGTTACGTACAGGGGCTTCGAAGATTTTCAAACATTTTCATTTTATAAAAAAAAAAGTAGCGGCCTGTTATTAACCCACTGCTGGGCATAGGCCTCTTCTCTCCGTTATAAGAGAGAAGGATTGGAGCTAAGACCTACCACGCTGCTCCAATGCGGATTGGTACGTTACACATATCTCCAGAATTTTCTAGAGATATGCAGGTTTCCTCACGATGTTTTCCTTCACCGAAAAGCGTGTGATAAATTGCAATTATCAATTAGACACATAAGTTTTTTTTTAATAGAAAAACTCATTGGTGTCTGCCCGGGTTTGAACCCATGATCGTCTCTAGAGATTCACACGGTCGCACCGCTAGGCCATCTCAGCTTGTAGTTTTCATTTTATACTTTCTATAAATACATATAACGGCTGAAAAATTAGACACCTGTCACTTATTAGGTATTATTTTGTCGATATTATCTTTTCTGAAGTGATGTTGCATACACATTTGGATTTGGAAAAATAAGATAACAGTATCTCGAGAT
Source organism: Morpho helenor (assembly GCA_029227775.1). NCBI lineage: Eukaryota > Metazoa > Arthropoda > Insecta > Lepidoptera > Nymphalidae > Morpho > Morpho helenor. Next base: position 15,673,580 of record JARGCU010000025.1, read on the forward strand.
CATGACATGCATAATAGGTATTATGTAAATCAATTCAGTTTCGGTTCGGTTAAGTAATAGTTTATAGAAAGAAAATTTCATTGTTTTGTATTAAATCAATGTCGCTCAATGCGAATAATTACATAAAAAATGGACTAAGGTCTATGGGCCTAAGGTCTTTACACCAAAAGGCACAAAAATAACGCTTCTGTTATATATAACAGACGCGTTATTTTTTAATCTGAATATTGATTCTGAATATATCAAGAGTGCTAGTCGCCGCTCCCAACAAATTATCATTGTCGTTATCATCTTCCTGCCCTTATCCCACTCTAAGTGGGGTCGGCACAACATGCTATAAACATGTTGTCACATGATTTGGCTACGTACTTTACGACCGGCCGCCTGCCTGACGTCAACTTACCTCTGTCGTATTTTACGTACACTTCGGTAAGAAAGAGAGTGGTCTATTCCACTTTACCGGATACCACACGATGAGTCGACTTACCTTAGTCGTCCTTTACGACACCTCGGTACGACATGAGGGTGGTCTATACTACTCGTCGGATACCACACGGTGAGTCAACTTACCTAAGTCGCCTTTTACTACACCTCGGTAAGAAAAGAGGGTGGTACTATTCTATTCAGCCGGATACCACACTGCGCAACAAATTATCATGGTATCCCACCAAATTACGAGTAATAATACTACTAATATTATAAATGCGACAGTCTAACTATGGATGTATGTATTAAAAATAGGTTTATGGAACGTCTCAGTAGGTTTATACGACGTTATTTTCATCAATAAATGTCATCCTTGACATTATATTGTGGCTATATTACGTTAAAAAGTAATTACAACTTTAAAGTCTTAAACTCGCTCAGTTACGTCAAACATGTCATAGAAGATAAATGAAAAAACGCGCAGACATTAAAGTTTTTAAAAGTCTGCAGTTTCCTAACAAAACAAATTAGGTATAAACAAAGGCAAACAAAACGTATAGTACAGAAAATATAAAGCTTACTCTAACTTTTCAGACACGACTTTTGAGACTAGTTAAAGTATTTTAACAGTAAACGTTATTTTTATTTAACGCTTTGTCCCTAGATGGCTAAACATCCTACTAATATTATAAATGCGAGAATTTCTGGCTATGGATGTACGTTTGTTACTCTTTCACGGTGAATCCGCTAAACCAATATCAATAAAATTTGGCACAATTATTCCTTATACACCGGGGTAACACATAGGCTATAGAAATCCTGTTAATTCTGCAGGAATAGGATGACATTGAAAAGCGCCATCTATTATCAACCTAACTGGCGATAAAAGTCTACGCGAACAAAGTTTGGTAATTCGTCTTGGAGTCTCGTGCGTACGCGCGCAGTGAACGGACGCGTATTGTTTATGTGAACGTTATCGCTGCGCGTATCGTGTGAGACGCAAAGTTCGCCAGTTTCGGTTAACGCCCCTGCACCCCTGCCCCCGGCGCCAGTTGTACTCGCCGCGACCCGTGTTGCGGCTCGAGGAAGCGGTCGGCAGCGCATCGCGTGCACCTGCTCCGCCGAAGCTGCCCGGACGCAGCGATCTGCACCGCCTTTCGTTGCAAAGACGTATGCAGACGTGCCCTCAGTGAAACCACCGTTCATCATCCCATTGTGTTTGTAGTCTCCGCCCCCGCTCGCGGGCGCCTAGCTGGGCCTCCCCCAGGGGTCTCACCCGGCTGGGTTGCACGCGCCGAGGGTGCGCGGAGCTGCACTCGCACAGGAGCGGCTCACTGAACACCTCTGCCGCTACTCTCAAAAGTAGCACAACTCGCACGCGCAAGACTGCGCGATCATGTCCGGTCGGGGGGAGCCCCCCCCGAGGGACCCACGTATTAGGGGGGAGCGCCCCGCGTTCCCCCGCGCCGTAGTGCGGCGCGACATGCGGGACAACACCGTCCCGTTTACGCCGATCGCACCCGCAGCAGCGACACCATCACCGCCAGCGCCTGCACCATTGCCACGCTTCCGGATTCCATCCGGCGAGCGAAAGTCGCCAGACTCCGCGCCTTTGTTCTCCGCCGATGTAGCTGAGCTTACATCGGGCGGCGAAGCACCGAAGCGTCCGCGGGCTGCCGACTCTTCGCCCGAATCCCTCGAGGGAGACGACAAGCGTCCGAAGACGGACCAGTCGCCGGCCACCTCACTGACAACGTCGTCGTCATTCGACGTACAGCTAACAGCCGAGCAAAGGACTCGGCCCACTCCACCGCCGGCCTCCTCGCCTCGGGACGACGGTGGCGTGCGACCGCTTGCAGAGAGCGCGTCGCAGGGATCCGCCTCGTGGCCTCGAGACTCGACGAGCTACGCCGGATTCACCTCGTTGCCGTCTCCAATGGCGACGTCCCGCCCCCCTACCCCTCAGGCCGGGCCATCCGGCTACGCCGCCGCCGCCGCCGCGCCGCCGTCACCCCGCGCGCTCCAGCAGCGCCAGGAAGAGCTGCAGCGCCAGCAAAAACCGCAGGCCACTACCGGAGCGAAGACAGCGCGCTCCGAATACCCTCCCATCACCGTGGAGTGCCTCCCCAACTGGACGAGACACTTCACCGCGGTCCGAGAAAAGCTCGGACACGCTCCTAACGCCCGCCCGATGGGGAAGGGTGTCAGATTCCTCCCAAAGTCGGCGGAGGAATTTCGGGTGCTACAGAAGTACCTCCTCGACGCCGCTAAACAGGACCCCAACATCGCGTGGTTCTGTTATAGCCCAGCGTCGAGCCTGCCCAGCAAGGTAGCCATCAGAGGGCTACCACAGGACACCCCACCAGAGGAGGTCATCGCGGCGCTGCGATCCCTTGGGTATCCCGCGACCCAGGCGAGGGCCATACCACCGGTCAGAGGGCGGCACGGCTGCACATACTACGTGCAGCTGGAGCACCTGACCTTCGAAGAGCTCGGTCACCTGTACAGAGAGACCGAGCTCCTGTCGATGCCGGGCCTCACCATCGAGGCCTGGAAGGGCGGACGTGGCCCACCCCAGTGTCACAGGTGCCAGCAGTTTGGCCATTCATCGGCCAACTGCCACCGGCCGCCTAAATGTGTCCGCTGCGCAGGCGGGCACCTGGCCCAGGACTGCGACAGGCCCCAGGAAGACGCGCCCAAGTGCGCGAATTGTGGTAAAGCGCACGTGGCGCGCGACCGAAGATGCCCAGTCTTTCGCCGCGAGGCGCGGAAGCGCGGAATCGATGTCGCGCCGCCGCGCCCGGACGGGCAGGCGAAGAAGAGGGCAGGGAGGGGTGAGCAAGTTCCCCCCCCAACCGCAACACCCGCCGCCGCCATACGAGTCGCCGCAGCAGCCCCCGCCATCCCCGCAGTACGTCCCGCGGTAGCCGTACGCGCCGCCCCTGCCCCCGCGGCACGGCCCGCAGTGGCCGTACTTGCCGCCCCCGCCCGACCCGCACTGAGTAGCGCCCCGCCGACGCCCGGCGTGTCCATTCAAGCTACTCGACGGGGGGAAGCGGGAGGGGCTAACATAGTCCAAGAGCCGGCGACCAAACAACCGCCGGCCTATATCCCGACCGCCCCAGCTACTCGACGGGGGGAAGCGGGCGGGGTTACCATAGACCAGGAGCCGGCGACTCTGCAACCGCCGGCAAACGACCCGACAGGCAGGGGGGAGCCCCTGCGACGGAAGAGAAACCGGCGCAGGCGCAGGCAGCCGAGGCCAGCAGATGCTGAGCCCGCCGCCGCGTCCACACCGCACCCCAGGCCGCCAACATCAACATCGTTGGCGGCGATACCCGAAACTGCCGAGGCGCCGAGAAGCCGCGGCCACCGACTGGCCACAGAAGAGGCGGAGCTGCGAGCTCCGCAATATCCTACGTTCCTCCCGCCACCCCTCGCGCAGGACTCGGGCATTAATAATATTGTCCGGGTCCTTATCGAGGCGCTTATGGCGGCACTCACTCATTATTTGAGCAACAGGGACGTAGTCGGCGCCATCACGGCAGCAATTACCCAGTTTGGGAGGTCGTATCAATGACCTCCCTACGAATCCTATACTGGAACCCGGGCGGCATCAGAGGTCACGTCCGTGAGTTAACACTACTCGCCCAGTCGCAGGATATCCACGTCATCCTCCTGGGCGAAACTAAACTCACGGACAGCGTCGAGCTCCGCGTGCCCAACTACTTCGTGTATCGCCGCGATGAAGTCTCTCCCCGGGGCCGCCCGTACAGAGGTACGGCCGCTCTGGTGCGGAGGGACATCATACACGAAGAGCTGGAGCACACCCCGTTCACTAGCACCCGCACACAGGGGGTGCGAGTCAACGTGGGCAACCAGGAGCTCCGCATCTATGCCGCCTACAAACCACCCGGACTGACTTTCTGCAGCACTGATGTCGAGGCAATCTTCGGGCAGCAGGGACCTGCAGTGATCGTGGGCGATCTCAACGCGAAACATCACGCGTGGGGATCGCGAATCATCACTGCGGTCGGGAGGCACCTGCACGAAGATAGCGTGAGGAGCGGGTACGGTGTGGTGGGGCCGGGAGCGCCGACCCACATACCCACCGACAGCCGCTCCCAGCCAGACGTCATAGACATAGTGCTGCACCATGGACTGGACAACCCCTTTGATGTCGAGGTACTCTACGACCTCGACACGCAACACCTTCCGGTTCTGGTCACCCTAGCCACCCAGGGAGGCTTCTTAGTGCCTCGCCCGCCGCGGACGCGGACGAACTGGGAGCGCTACACCGCAGAGCTTGCCGGGCTTGAGCTAGCAGGCCCGATCACTACACCTTCGGGAGTCGACGATGCTGCTGCGTTCATCGCGGAGGCGATCATCGCCGCCAAGGCAGCAGCCACCACCATCACGTCGACTTCACCGGATACCAATCGAAGGAAGGACCTGCCGAGCTCGCTCCGCAATATGCTTAAGCGGAAGCGCACCCTGCGCCGCCTATGGGCCCGCACTCGTTGCCCCAGGGTGAAGACTGACCTGAACCGGCTTGCAGAGAGGATCGCGCGTGCCGTAGTCGCTCTCGACGAGGCGCGATGGGAGGATACCGTCGATCGAGCGACAGAACACGACACAGCGCTGTACTCCCTCTGCAAGAAACTCACCGGACAAGACACCCCCGTTTACCCGCTGCTCGATGCCGCGGGTAAACGCACCTATGCCGCCAAGGATCGTGCTGAGATTCTGGCGGCACACCTGGAACAGACATTTACGCCCAACGCCCCCAACACCTCCAACCTCCATGTCATCCGTCATCACGCGGCTGTCCAGGACAAGCTGGAAAGGTTCCTGTCGGCCCCTACACCGCCGCTCCGGGGAGAGGACTTCATCTCCCTGTCAGAGCTGCGGTCGGTCGCTGCTCGCCTTGATAAGCGAAAAGCGCCAGGCCCCGACGGAATCACTAACGCCGCGCTGATGCTGCTGCCCCGAACAGGTCTCGTAGCGCTCACGAGACTGTTCAACGGAGTACTCTGCACCGGCCACTTCCCAGAGGCGTGGAAGACCGGGAAGATCATTGTTCTTCCCAAGCCGGGGAAGGACCGCCGCCTGCCTGGAAGCTACCGGCCGATCACCCTGCTCTCGCACATAGCCAAGCTGTTCGAGCGTCTGCTGCTGCGTCGAGTCACGCCCCATCTGCCCCTGCGCGAGGAGCAGTTTGGATTCCGCAGCGGCCACTCGACGACGCTCCAGCTGGCGAGGGTAATAAACCACCTGACCAGTGAGCGGAACTACGGGCGCTACACCGTGGGGGTCTTTCTCGACATCGAGAAGGCCTTCGATCGTGTGTGGCACGCCGGGCTCCTGGTCAAAATACTGGACACCACCATGCCGCCTGCTTATGTGCGAGTGCTGGCATCATTTCTACACGGCCGTAGCTTTTACGTGGCAGTGGATGGTGCCGAATCCCAGCCACGCACCATCCAAGCCGGAGTACCCCAGGGCAGTTGTATATCGCCGCGCTTATACGCGGCGTATACGGATGACATCCCCACCCTGCGCCACCATCTGCGGGAAGGGGAGGAGGACGTGCTGCTGTCGCTCTTCGCCGACGACAGCGCGTATTTCGCGTCGTCCTACCATCAGATCGTCGCCACCAACCGCATGCAGCGTATGCTGGACTTGTTGCCGGAATGGCTGGACAAGTGGAGGATGGCCGTCAACGTCGGGAAGACGGCCGCTCTGCTCACCAGCCGCTCCAAGCCGCTACGTCAGCTGACTCTACGAGGCCAGGACGTAGAGTGGAAGACCACAGTAAGGTTTTTGGGGTGTGAGTTGGACCGCAGCCTGTGCATGATCCCCACGGTGAATCACGTCGTGGGTCGAGCTGCCGCTGCCAGGTCCAAGCTTCACGCGCTTTTCACATCCCATCTACCTATGAACACCAAACTGCGGGTCTACGGTGCCTACGTCCGCTCGCGCTTGACGTATGCGGCACCCGCCTGGTACGCGCTATGTTCGGCGTACCAGAAGCGAAGACTGCAAGTCCAGCAGAACCGCTGCCTGCGACTGATCGTAGGAGCCCCGAGGTATGTGCGGAACGACGTCGTGCATCGGGATACCAAAATGCCGAGCGTGGAGGAGTATGTCCGTCGCCTTGCGCGCCGGATGTTCGCGCGTGCGGACCACAGCGTGCACGTACACCTCCACGGCATCGCGCCACTCCATGCGCGACCACCCGATGGACGTTCCCTGCCTCGCGAGCTCCTGCGGTCACCGTCTCCGCGGCCCGATGCGGATGACGACGGCGACGACGAGGACGACGCGACGGGCGAGAGGGCGAAACCACCGGACGAGACAAGACCACCGATTACGACACCACCACCGGACTTAACAATTCCTGACGAAGACTACGAGGTCTGGGAGCTACCATTCCCAGACCTCCCCACCGAACCAGACATCCTTTAGGTCACCTAGGTGACCTGGGCTCACGGCCCGAATACCGACAACCCTTAGGTCACCTAGGTGACCTCGGCCTACGGCCGGAACATGGACCAGGCAGAATGCCTGCGAGGAAATGCCCGGGCAAAGAGGTACGCCTCGAGGCCCGTACCCCGCCTACCCCCCAACCGGGGAGTAAGCGAGATGACCCTGCTGCTGCGGTAATTTTAAAATAAATATAATTTGATAAAATAATAAAATAGCAGAAATATGTGGCAACACAACCATTTCTATTATTAGAGATTATTAAACATCATTATTATATTAACCATCGAAATAATAATATTCTATTATTTTAAACTTTCATACTCGTTATTATTGAAACATATGCGTCACATCGCGATAAAATCAAGTTACCTTTATATGAGGATCGACGTTTCGGGAGAGTTGCATCCACCGTGGTCACGAACCATGGTTAGGTGGATTTTATAACTATGTGACCCGTATGTTTATATAACAATAAATATTTAATATTTAAATGAGTTTATCTTGTATGTATAGGTATATATAAATGTGTTTTCTGATTATCGGAAACGGCTCCAACGATTTTTCTGAAATTCAACATGTATGAGGTTTTGGGGGAGAAAAATCGATCTAGCTAGGTTTTATTTAAAACAGTTCGTTTTATCCCTGTTTTTGGGCATTAAAAAAATGGTAAAATGTAGAATTGAAAGCAAAAGATTTTTTAGTTGTCAAACGTAAGGTCGCGATAGCCGATGGGTAACGGACGGACCGAAAATGTGCAAAACATTGGTTTGAACCGCACATGTCATCAGGGTCTTTTTTCTTATTTTAAATATTTTTTGTATTTAAAAAAAAATTACCGAGCAAGGCCCCATTACCCACCTATTAACCGTCATTATAGCCTCAAACACTGAATTTTTTTTATTACAGGATAATGATGACAGAAGCGTCAACGGGTATCAAAAATGCAGTTAAATATTACGGTGAAGGGATACATTTAGGGGCGCATATACCGTTCAATTTTGCACTGATAGAGGACTTGAATAAGGATTCGGATGCCAGGGACATCAAATATGCGGTCGATCGATGGTTGACCTATAAACCGCTCCGAAAGCCGGCGAATTGGGTGGTAATGTAGTTAATAAATGCAGGGAATATGTGTAAATCAACTCACGAGATATGTCTAACAAAATATGTGTGTAAAAAAATATGCAATGCTTAAAAGACTTTTCTCCTCCTTTCTTCTTCGAAAGGGTTGGATCTAAAGACCGCTACTCTCCTTCAATAAGGATATGAAAGTTACGCATCATATTTCTCCCGCTCTTATCCTTCTTCTAAGTGGAGTCGGCACAACATGTTTTGCTAGTTATTTTACGCTCAGCCGCCTGTCTGACGTCAACTTACCTTTGTAGTCTTTTGCGACACCTCAGTAAGAAATGAAGGTGTTCTAGTCTAGTCAGCCGGATACCACACGGCGCGTGAACTTACCTTAGTTGCCTTTCACGACACATCATCTTCCTGCCCTTATCCCACTCTAAGTGGGGTCGGCACAACATGTTATAAACATGCTATCACATGTTTTGGCTGCGTTTTTATGACCGGCCGCCTGCCTGACATCAACTGACCTCTGTCGTATTTTACGACACCTCGGTAAAAAAGAGGGTGGTCTATTATACTAAACAGGATACCATACGGTGGGTCAACTTACCTTAGTCGCCTTTTACGACACCTCGGTAAGAAATGAGGGTGGCACTATTCTATTCAGCCGGATACCACACGGCGTGCCTTTTGCGACACCTCGGTAAGAAATGTGGGTGGTCTATTCTACTTAGCCGCATACGATGCCGCGGGTGAAAGTAACACATATCCCAGGAATTATAATCGTAATAAATTATATTTATGCAAATATATAATATCAGTTTCAAACTTTTTATATCCCGGTACGATGATTCGCAGCAACTTTTAAGATTTTCTTTCATGGCTATTGTAACGTAACACCAAGTAGAAAGTGAAAAGCCACAAAAATAAGAATAATATTATGATATCTCTCTCCTCCAACCGATGGACTTCCATTGCTTGACACAGATCTCTTCTAGGAACCTCCGAACCACACGATTTTGTGCCTCTTTGATCCAGCATCCCCCGCCATTATTTGAGCTCGTCAGTACATTTTTTATTTTTTTTAAATAAATATATGGGACACTTACACACACGGTCGTCCGCCCCCAAAGTAAATAACTTAATACTTATGTTATGGTAGACAGATAACTGGTGAATATATATTTTTTAAATACATACTTAAATTCAAATATACACCCAGGCTCAAAGACCAACAAATTCATTTATAGAAAATGTTGGCCCTCAGCGGGAATTAAACCCGCGATCCGCGAAGCTGAAGGCAGGGTCATTACCCACTGCGCCAACGGGCCAGTCTTGACATGTCGTTGAATTACTAACGCTGCAGTTTTCAGAACGGATGCATTACAGCACCTTAGGATACCAGGACTTATTGTCTCTACGTACTACATGTAGTGTACATATATCTAAACAAGTTAAAAATATTTTTTAGACTGGCACGCATGACAGGAGTAGAGTAGCGTCGCGATTCAGACCAGAATTAGTGGACGCATTTAATATGCTCGTATTGCTTTTACCTGGAATAGCTTTCACTTATATGGTAAGTAGGAGAAAAATTATTAAATTCAAAGTTAGAAAAAGTTAATTAGCTCATCACAGCCAGTTGTGAAACCCTGCAAATGTCGGCTCGACTGTGGTAGAAATAAAAATTCGATATTTCACTTTTTTAACTAGACAGGTCTTTATAACAGTGAAATATTTATAAAATGTACAATTTAATATTAGGATTTATTAAATAACCAATAGAAAATTCGCAGATAATGTTTTCATTTAAAAGTTGCTCAAATTTATCATGGAATATATTTTAATGAATAAAGATCTATATTTATAATTGTAATATAATTTTATAATGCCTTTTTAGTTTTGAAAAAGTAGTAACTTATGAAATTATTTTATCATTGCTTATAATAAGTATTATTGATTAAATATTGCACACAAATAACTTCAACTTGTGTTATGGGTGACAGACAACTGATAAATATATGCATATTATATAATTTTAAATACATATACACTCAGAATATACATATATACCTACAGTACGTATATGCACTTTAAATTAAATTAATTGAATTAGTTGAATTAATTAACCAAATTAAATTAATTCAACTTTAACTTATTAAATTAATTGAAATATGATGAAATGTTTTCATTATTTAGTAAATAAATAATGAAAACGTTGTTAAAATATTACCGAGTTGTATTTTTTATATAGAATAATGAAATGATTTTAACTAATTCATAATTCAATTTAAATTAAAGGTCAATAATAAACAACATCACAAAGATTATTTTAATTAGATTTGATTTTGCAGAATCAAATCTAATTAAAATTCTTCTTTATATAATCTATAACTGTGCTAAATTAATCTTTTGCGTAATTTTCTTAAAAAGGTGTACAAAGTTTTTGCCTCGCGTATTACAAAGATAATGTAAGATGTGTATTCGTTTAAGAGTATTCGTAAATACAATACTTGTGACACAAAAGTGAGTCCATATGTTTCGCGTTCATTCAAATTGCGTCAACTCATTTCCATTATAAAGGGTGAAGAGATAGGTATGGTAAATGGATTCGTCCCGTGGACCGAGACGAAGGATCCGCTCGCCTGTAACACGGATGACCCGGTCAATTTTATTGAGGTGTCACGTGATCCAGCCCGAACCCCATTCCAGTGGAGTAATGGGAAGAACGCAGGTAAATATATAATTATACTTATATTAGTATTAATTTATAGAATTAGGCGTTACTTTGCGGAGGTCCATATTACAAAACTAATGAGAATATTATTTTGCTATAATCCGCAATAAAAGATAATATATGTAATGCTAAATGTAGATTTTACTATTCTTTCTCATACATGATATATGATAACACATCAATACACACGCACTGCACACATTCACCACCACAATCTCAACAATTGTGTATTTGGATCTCAGTGGGATTGTAACAGCCGTTACTCTCTCCTTACGTATATTAGTAGTCTACGCCGTGTGGTATCCGGCCGAATAGTAAAATACCCCCTCATTTCTTACCGAGGTGTCGTAAAAGTTGTCTAAGGTAAGTTGACCCGCCGTGTGGTATCCGGCTGAGTAGAATAGACCAACCTCATTTCTTACCGAGATGTCGTAAAAGGCGACTAAGGTAAGTTGAGCCACCGTGTGGTATCCGGTTTAGTAGAATAGACCACCCTCTTTCTTATTGAGGTGTCGTAAAATACGACTAAGGTAAGTTGACGTCAGGCAGGTGGCCCAGCACTGGGATGCTGTTTACCACGTTTCTGCAATGGGCAAAGGCGGTAACATACAAGTTTGCTCACGACGTTTTTCCCCAGCGAATGCTGAATTGCAACAACTAAAGTTCAAAATAGCTTTTAGAAAATCTTTGAACAAAATTTCATGTGCCTACTGTTAGCAATCGAGGAGTTTCTTCGTCTATAGCCAATCCTGGCAGCAGCATCAAGTCATGCTTATTAAAAACATGCATTGTCATCGGAACTGGACCAGTATGTAAAATTTCAGCTTAATCGGACACCGGGAAGTGGATCAAATTTTAACTTGCAAAATCCCACCTTCACATACATACACGGCGAGTTAAATAAAAGCTTATAAAAATCAATCAAGCTCAAGGTTATTATAGAAACATATAGATTCTATATAAACTTACTAATTGGAAAATATCTAATACTACCCGGCAATTCAATTTCTTTGCGAATGACGTGAAAGCGTACAAACAAGAAGGGAATCTTTACGTCATATTTATTCCTAGGGAAATTTAATAAATTTAATATGTCAAAGCGCTGCCGGAATGAAACTTCCTAGAAAATTGTGATACAAAATTGAATAAGAGTAGTAGCAATAAAATATGACCTTCCTTTATCATATTTATATTAAAAATGCGAAAGTTTTTGAGTATGGATGTATGTTACTCTTTCACGGTGAATTCGCTGAATCAGTATCTATGCAATTTGACAGAATTATTCCTTATACACATATAGACCATAGAAATCCTGTTAATTCTATAGGAATAGGATGACATTGAAAAGCAGAATCTATTATCAATCTATCACGAGACAACAGTCCACGCAAACAAAATCGCGGTTAAAGTTAGTAAAATATACTATCAACCTTCAACCTTTAGTCTAAAGAAAATTTGGTCATTGCATAATATACGTAATTTTTTAGTTTGCTAGGACTTGCTATATAGCATTAAGGTATAGGTCATTTGTATTAGGCGATATTGCAGAGTAGTAATTCTGTTTGCTATCCCAACACCTGTCTTTTTGGGAGGGGAGAATTGGATTTACACCCCTGTTCCGCAGCGGATGGTCAAGGTTACACATACCCTAGAGATTTTTACTTTAAACGCTCTCCTATCAATAATGAAAATAAACTTTTAAATAAAATGCTGGAGCGAACGACATCCATTAAAAGTTTTACGATCCTTTTAAAATTAAGAAACTGATCTGTCAACGTTCATGTAGATAAAATCGGGTTAATATATAAGATACTAGCTGTGCTTGCCGACACACACAAAAGTAGTTATTGTGAGTTAACCATAAGAGATAGAGACATTCTATCGCGGACTTTTCTGTAGATCTACAATTTTCTAGTATATTACTTTAGTGTACCTTTCCTGGTTTGCGGGGCGCCAGCCACTATATCTTCCAGCAACCACGCGACTTCTTCAACAGAATTTACGTACAACCGTAATGTATTAACAATCCAAAACTTCCGGAAGAATTTTTAAAAGTAAAAACCGTTCAAAAATCCGTTCAGTAGATTTTAAGAAAATCGATCACATACAGAAAGACAGCTTTTGGGGACGTTGTATTATAATAAGTACAGATATAGATAAAAATTACCGTTTTTTATCAGGGAACGGTAAAAATACATAGAACACAATAGAGGGCAATTTCAAAAACCGTAGATGACATTAAAGATGTCACGTGTTTCTCTAATAAATAATACAATTTATTTTACCTTTAATTTTTTTAGGGTTTTCCGAAGCAGACAAGACCTGGCTTCCAGTAGCAGATGGCTTTGAGCATATAAACGTAGCTAGTCAGCGGTCAGCTGTACGCTCACATTATCAAGTGTACCGTACTCTGGTCGGTCTTCGGATGCGTCCAGCGTTCCGACTCGGTCGTTATGAATCTCTGGCGTTAAATAGTGACGTATTTGCATTCAAAAGGTAATGTAACGTTCAATTCAATTATCGAACTTTTATATACTCAGATTTCTTAAGATATTTCTTAGTGTTACCCCAATAGTCCGTAGTATTTCACGATATGATAACTTTGTGCTTATTACAATAGTTAGTCCTTGTATTGCTTATTAGTAACACGAAGATCATTTTTGATAGAAATTTAACCCGCTTGAATAACATTCGAATATGATGTTGGTTAGATGCTATACTTCGTACTTCGACTACATTTGACTATCCTTATAACGCTTACGTCAGGTAAGAGTTTGGGAATATGATTTTTTTTCAAATCTTATAATTAAATTTTCTACTGTAAACACAACGAAATTCAGAAATCACTTATGAATTTATGGTCTAAGTGACATTTAGGAGAGGGTTAATACGTTAAATATGCTTATTTTTATATGACAAAAAATCTGGAAAAAGTGAACCACTATTAAACATTATTCTTGAAAGAGTATCTCCTTATACTGTCCTTAAAAAAATACAAAAGTGATGTGAAATAACTAGCTATTGATAAATCGTATAAAATTTCTACTTAATGTGATTTCAGATGGTATAATGATGACGCTTATGTAGTAGTGATGAATGTAGGCAGAACTTATCAGGTAGTCAACCTAACCGCTTTCGATCTTATATTTGGGCAGTTAGAGGTCGAAGTGAGCAGTGTGCTGTCATCGAGGACGTACAGGTAAATTACTAAGAATATCGACGTGTTTTGAGTATAAAATTGATTTCGTTTATTTATCTAACATGTTGACCGACTGTCATGCCCACATAGTAAAGTGAAGCGTCAAATTAGATCATGTGTGTGAAAAGAAGCTTTGTCTGACCAATTATTGATATAATTTTTTTTTTCAGTGACAACGTGCAAGCAAATTATTTAGATTTGGGTGTAGATGAAGCATTAGTTCTAAGAATGCAAGTGTAGATATCTAAAATCAATAAATATTTATATATTTCGTAATAAAGATTCCAATTTATTCATGTTTCATTTATACATACCCTAGAGATGTGATAGTGAAAGCAACTTGATTCAACATTCCTAACTCAATAAGAAAAAAATGATTTAAACCCTTCCTAGATAGGTAACCGTACATAAAAAAGTACACACTTGTCAAATAAACGTTTGATTATTCATATCAATAGTTTCTCACATTTCGTTAAGAGTTACTAATACCTACTAATTTATGTATTTGAATTAAAAAAAACATACACATAAAATTCACACACAAGCACACTTTGTTATTATGGATTGTATAAATAGGCGACCATGCGTCTCTTTGAAAGTTATGTTATTGCACAAAGTTATATCAAATGATAATGTTAGCATATTCACTTTATGAACTTTGAACGTTATTAATATTTACTTTAGTTTTATGATTATGTTCTAAGCTAAATTATTACTTTGAAGGATCATATTGCATTATATTTTAAAACATTTAAATGAAATTACTTTTATTGGTTTTAAACTTTCCCGATTCGTACTTTTTCTTTTTCAATTGGTCTTTTTTCGACTTCCACACCTGAACATGTCTACTCTCTTTAAAATATTTCGCAAGATATTTTGATAAGTTCTAAACATAAATAATAGTTTTTAGAATAATAACGTCATTAGTACGACGCTTTTGCATAGTCACACCGCAACTCCGCTGAAACCGAGTTATCGAACTGTACTGAAACCGGGTTCACCCGATAGAATAAGAGCTGACTGTAGCCGTTTTCTTTACATGAACTATTAATAATAATTTTTAGAAGCAGGCGGAATTCCATAATACAAAAGTTACAATAAAATGATTTTGCTGCAGTCTGCGTTTGTTAAGAAAATATATGTAATGCTAAGTGTATGAAGCAGGCAACAATAACATACCCCATAAATGCAGGACAAGTCACCACACGTATCAAAACACGCCCCCAACACCACACAAGCACTACACACACTCACTACCACAACCTCTATGATCAGCCGTAGCATCGTCAGGAGGATAGGCTCCACTAAGTGGGGTGGGACATGTTAGCACACGGCCTAGTTTAAAAGTAATAGAAATTAAATATATTAAAACATAATCTCACCTTTTAACTTTGCCGTGGTGGATTTGTACTACCTGCATATACCTGTGTATATCTGAATTAAATTTTAAAGTACCATGAAAATTCAAGAGATATGAGCGCTTTATGAAACTCTTAACTTAAATTAAGCTCTGATTTCCGTCAAAGGCTAACGAAATTTGAATATATGAAAGTTTGTTATCACTTTATACGTTATAGCGGTCATATCTATATTAAAATCTTTTAAATATTTATTAATTCCTAATTAAAATGGATGTTGGATGGATTGAATTATGTCGAATGTATCATCATTCTCCTACCCTTATCCCACTCTAAGTGGGGTCGATATAAAAACGGGGTTGAATGCTTTGAATAGGTATTTTAGGACAGCTCGCTTGAAGAACCTTTATCGTCTTTAACGACACATCGGTAAGAAATGAGGATGGTCTATTCCAGGGCTTCTTAAACTTTTTTATATAGCGACCCCCTTCAAGCTTAGGAAATTTTAAACGACCCCCTCCTCCATATAATGAAATATATATTAACCGTAGATGTAGATGTAATATCGCACTATTTTACAATGTAAATAACAGTTTTGCATTGCCACTTTTTTCAAAAAATAGGTATAATAAAACTACAATAGTATTTTGTATGATTTTTATTTGTATTTATATTTGTATGTAGTGTGTATACTAATTTTAAAATTTTATTTATAATTGTTGTAAACTAACCAATCATAAATTTAATAAAATCTATTTAATTAAATTTAATGAAAAGGGGTAACCGAGGAACTTAGGAGGTGAAATATCAATAAATCTTTGTTAGAAAAGTTCTTTGAAAGACAGCAGCAGCCATGTAGTTGTATCAATAATGATTGAAAAGTATCAGATCTTTGCGACGCCCCTTTCAGTAGTCTCCACAGTCCACAGTTTAAGAAGCCCTGGTCTATTCTATTCCATCGTATGCCATACGTATGGTCAACTTACTTTAGTCGCCTTTTAAGACACCTCGGTAATCGGTTATCAGAATATGGTACAACCTAAAAAAATATATCTAAAATTCTACGTTTCGTTACTAAGTGCACGAATGGATTATCAAACACTCGAGATATTTGCTTGTTAGTGTTTTGTTTTTTAGTATTTTATCTCTTGTCTGTTATCAAAGAAAATTCTGTAGGTTATTTTCCATTTAACATGATACGACTGCTTCACTTAAAATGACAGAAAACCAATGGAATATTATACGACTTAATCTGTATTAAGTGTGGTATCCGGCTGAGTAGAATAGACCACCCACATTTCTTACCGTGGTGTCGTTAAAGGCGCCCAAGGTAAGTCAACCCGCCGTGTGGTACCCGGATGAGTAGAATAGATTACCCTCATTTCTTATCGAGTTGTCATCAAAATTTACTAAGGTAATTTGACCCGCCGTGTGGTACCCAGCTGAGTAGAAAAGACCACCCTCTTTATTACTGAGGTGTCGTAAAAAGCGACTAAGGTAAGTTTACGTTGGGCAGGCGGTCGTACAATTGCTAGCCAAATCATGTGACAACATGTTTATATTGTGCCGACCCCACTTAGAGTGGAACAAGGAGAATGATAAATTAAATATGCCACAATATTTCACTTAATTATTTGTCATTAAGTGCTAATAACTAATAAAAATAATTTAAAGACACATTTCTTTTCTTTTTGGAACAACAATTATGCAATCGACGTTGTATATATAATATTGCGGTAAGTAACATCACGATTTCGAACGCTATCTTTAAAAAAATTAGATAAAGACACTTCGGAGTTTGCGTCCCATATAAATCTCTCGCATTGTCGCCATTTCACTACACATCGAGTGTTGCCAATATGAAAGCGTTATATTTTCTCTTTCTTTTTGTGATCTTATCATCTGGAAACGTTATAAAGAATGAAAATGAGAGGGTACTGGAGTGGTGGGAGACAAGTATTGTGTATCAGATATATCCAAGATCGTTTATGGACAGCGATGGCGACGGCATAGGTGACATTAAAGGTATGTCGAAATGATTTATTGATTAAAATATGAAAGTCGTAATGATAAAATATTTACACCGCGTAATCTTTACCGAGCCGTTGCAAGTTCAAATCCGGGCAGATAAATTTTCTTAAAAATTTAAGTTCACAATAGAATATTTAAATTATATGTAAGACTAGCGGCCTGCCCCTGCTTCGCCCTGCCCCTGGAATATCTAAATTCATATAGTACATTTTTACTTATTTATTTTTACATTTTCCCTATGTATTTTATTTTTACAATTAATTACAGAATGTCTTTAAACAAACTCTTGAAAGAGGGGCATAGCTGCTAAAGTCGAAGTGTTATAGGGCGAAGCGCGGCGTCCTCACGGCATTTTAAATCTGAAATATCTCCGAAAATGTTCACTTAAATTACATACTGTAAACGGCCATATTGATCTATATTAAATCAACTATTTATTTAAGGTACTTAATTGGATAAGGATTAATGGTGTATTGTATAAAAATTGCTTGAAAAATATGGCATTATTTTTCGTAAAAAGTAAATGACAAAAAATGCTATAGTGGGTTATCCGTAAGAGATAGACATATACCATCGCGGACTTTTCTGTAGACCTTTTCAAGATGTACAAATACTTAGTACATCATTTTGATAAATCTCGTAGGGTTTAGCCTGCGTTTGCAATGTAAGCGGACAAAAATGTAATTATTTACAGAAACCTCAAAAATTACAGTATTTCTCTACTCCGTATTGAATGTTATTATACGTACAAACCTTCCTCTTGAATCACTCTATCTATTAAAAAACCGCCTCAAAATCTGTTGCGTAGTTTTAAAGTTCTATGCGTACAAGAAATGAATGCGACTTTGTTTTATAATATGTAGTGATACAGGAATCACGTTGTTAAATATTGCATTTCAATTTTTTAATTTGCTATAAATTTGAAATTGCTTCTTATCGTGTTTTTTTATCATAAATAAAGTTAACAGTAGTGTTACTGTTAACATTATTTATTTGTTTTTTTTTATCCATCTAACTTATTTTTTTTGGCGAAAGTACCAAAAAGCCATCTGAATGTTGGTTGTACTGATGATAGCCTTGTTTGTGGTACCTAATTAATAACAATTTTCATTTAGAACATATCCATTAAAAAAAACTTCTCTTACTTCAATTCATTAAAATCACTTTAAATTACTTGTCATGCAATACTCACACACTCATGGAATCATTTACATATCGATAAATGTAAATTATATAGTTACTTTGCCATTTATATACGACATTTTGTTTACAGACATTATTATACTACATTTATAGACGATAATTATATAAAATAAATAAATAAATAAGTATATGGGACTCTTACACACACGGTCGCCCGTCCCCAAAGTAAGTATTTAATACTTGTGTTATGACAGACAACTGGTGAATATATACATATACAATTTTTAATACATACTTAAATAAACATGCAGGCTCGAAGAACCGACAAATTCTTTTATAGAAAATGTTGGCGAACGGTGAGAATCGAACCCGCGACCCGCGGAGCTGAGGGCAGATCACTACCCACTGCGCCAACGGGCCAGTAAATAATTATATACAATAACATTTTTTATTTAATAATTTGCAGGCATTACGTCTAAATTGGAGTATATCAAAGAAATTGGCGCGGGTGTCGTATGGCTCTCGCCTATTTTTCAATCCCCAATGTACGATTTTGGATATGATATTGCCGACTTTTATGCTATTCATGATGAATATGGAACCATGGAAGATTTCGATGAATTACTTCAACGAGCTGAAGAGTTAGGTAAGTTTTGAAAAACAGTTTGAATTAAAAGTTTCGAGTTACTAAATTGGCATATTATTTCTGAAATATATTTAACTAAAATCCTAAAGTCCTAAAATAAAAAATTAAGATTATGGATTATTAAGTAATGCAAGATGATGCAAATCATGTTGTTAATTTTGACGAACAATACGTTATAATAGAAAAATTAATAAAAAAGTTAAATTATAAATCGAATTAAACCCATTTTCATTAAGTTGATCTAAGATTTTTTAAATTTAAGTTTTGTAAATAAACTGAAAATAATTACTGAAATATTATTTGTAAAATATTTGATCATGATTAAGGGTTTTAAGAATAGAGTAACATATTTTTAGATCTCAAAGTGGTATTGGACCTGGTACCGAATCATACATCAAACGAGAGTGTATGGTTTCAAGAAGCACTCAATGGTAATGAAAAATATTACAACTACTTTGTATGGGAAGATGGAGTCATAGATGAAAATGGAAATAAACTTCCTCCTAATAACTGGGTAATTCCTTCTTTACCTACCTATCATCAATTTAAAGCATATGTTTGAAATAAATAAGTTTAAAGATAGTGCTGCAATAAAATTGTGTCTTAATTTATATTCGGAACATTATCGTTATAAATGATTTTCATTTTATCCTTGTTTTTTTATAGTTAAGTCATTTTAGAGGTAGCGCTTGGGAATATAAAGAGGAAGTTGACAAATATTATTTGCATCAATTTGTTGTGGGGCAACCCGATTTGAACTATCGCAATCCTGATGTTGTTAATGAAATGAAGGTAATGTTCTAAAACAATGAGGTTAAATTAACCGAATTTATATAATTAGAAGTACACTAATGTTATCATTTAACTATTTCAGGATATTATACGTTTTTGGCTTAACAAAGGAGTAGCTGGGTTCAGAGTTGATGCAGTAAATTGTTTGTTTGAAGTCGATAAAGAACTTTTTGGTGGAAAATATCCCGATGAACCATTGTCAGGTTTACTTGATGTTGATCCGGAGACACATGATTATTTAAAACATATTTATACTAAAGATCAAAATGAAACCTATTATATGGTATACGAATTCAGAGATGTATTTGATGAGTTTATAGAGAAAGATGGATTACGAAGGGTCATGATGACTGAAGTGTATGCTACTATTCAAGAGGTTATGAGGTATTTTGGTGAAGGAGACAGACAAGGAGCACAAGTGCCTTTTAATTTTGATCTAATTACTGATGCAGATGCTTCGTCTAGTGCTGCTGATATAAAAAGAACAATTGACAACTTTTTGACATACAAACCTATCGATAAAATTGCGAATTGGGTGGTGAGTATCAGTATTAACTGCTAAAAAATAATATGTAATAGTGTAATGAATACATTTTTTGATATATTTAAGGTTGGCAACCACGATCAAAGTAGGATGGCGACACGTTATGGATCTTCGTTAGTCGATGGTATCAATATGATATTGCTCCTACTTCCTGGCGTTGCTGTGACATATATGGTAAAATGCATAAATTAGTTGATATAACAGTAAATTGTAATTATATTTGTTTTTGTAACTTAACTTTAATTTATAAGGGTGAAGAAATTGGAATGGTTGACGGATATGTGAGTTGGGAAGATACTCTCGATCCATGGGGTTGTAATAGTAACGATCCTATTAATTATGCAATCAAATCAAGAGATCCAGAGCGTACACCATTCCAATGGAATGCAGAGAAAAATGCAGGTAAAGTTATGTTTAATCGAACTGTTTGTAGAATTGTGTAAAACCAAAATTATAAAAAAAAACAATTAGTAACACTTTTTAAATTAAGATGTAAATAAAAAATATTTTTATTTGATAACAATGATATTGCTTCAGGTTTTTCAACTGCTGATAAGACATGGTTACCAGTTGCTGAAGGCTATGAGCAATTGAATGTAGAAGTTCAAATGGGTGTTGAAAGATCTCATCTAACAGTATACCAACAGTTGGCAGAGCTTCGTCAGGAAAAGGTTTTTACATATGGAAGATATGATTCTGTAGCCCTTAATAAAGATGTTTTCGCTTTTAAGAGGTAAAGGAATTATATATAAATATAAGATTTTTGAAATTATTTTTCTTTCTTCTTAAAAAATTAAATTAGTGCATTATTTATAGATGGTACAATGGTGAAACTTATTTAGTAGTAGTTAATTTGAGAAATACAGACTATGTAGTGGACTTGACGTATTTTGAAAATGTGGGTGGTGATGCCACAGTGGTCGTGCGAAGCATCCTATCACCGAAAAATGAGAGGTTTGATATATTAAATTAATTTATACATTATATTAAGTATTTACTAATATAAATCAGTAGAATTCGCTTTCTTGTCTAACGCTTTTTTACTAATATGTATCTTTACGCGATAAAGAACGAGAAAAAAATTCGATACGAATTTAAAAACAAAGTAGTCGCCCCTGAGATACACACATATATGTATGTAAATATATACGTAACGCTTAAACTATATCTTTTTTCTCATACATCTTTTTATTCATAGCATCAGTAACAATAAGGTAATTGAAGATTACACAAATGATAGAAATAAGCAGATTTTAGTTTTTTTTTACTGTGCCCTTAACCTTGCCTGTGTGTAACCTTACCATAGAGTTACTAATATTAGACTAGGGGGGCCAAAGGCAGGCCTGTAATAGTGACACAATAAATGAGAGGGAACATGAAACTTGTATACTTCATCTTTGTCTTATCACACATAATAAAGAGAGATAGATGCAGCCTCACTTGCTTTCTCTTTATTGAGACACATTTTAGGCTGTCTTGCCTACTTTAGTATAACAACTCTATGGCTACTACTGCATACAGACTATAATTTACTGCATATAATTTAACGTGTCAAATATTTAAAAAAGGACATCTTTATAACCTTTTGGTACATGTAGTAAATCTACATGCATTGTGGATTAGAGAAAAAGAAATTTCATTATTTTTCGTATGTGTAATACAAATTATATTAAAATAAATGTACTTTATTTACAGGGATATATACGACGTTTCAGCATTACCGGTTAAAGGATACGAGAGCGTTGTTTTTAAGTTATTGTAATAACTTTGTACTTACTTATTAAATCAAAATAAACTTTATTTTACGTATTAAAATGTTGTTTGATTATTAAATGTCCCGTACATATATACCCAATAATTTTGGAAGATAAACAAAAGAAACAATCTCAGATAGTCGACTTTTCATTCAAAAGTCATAAGCTAAACCTTAACTTTACCTAAGTGGAATTGCATTTGCATGGATGGATTGCATTGCATGGAATTCCAATTGCCTTGAATCCACACTGGATTCAAAGCAATTCAAAAACAAAAACTTTCTATTTTGTATAAAATTAAATATTTTATCGAAATATATATAGTTTAATTAATATTTTTTCTTTGTACTCGTAGCTATATTGGCATTGAATGTTTTTTTTTAATAATTTAAAATTTTTAAAATTTTTGCTCGGTTTGACCAATTTTCCGAATCAGTAGGCGAATTGACGATTCTAAAGCACTTGTATACAAATTTACAAAAATATTTTGATTTGAATAATAATTGCAAACCGGTTCAGTTGCTGGCGTTTAAAGCATGATTTCAAAATGTACAAATTATTCCGTAAGATTTTTGTATATATGGCTTAATTCGTATATACTACCGACTACAATATATATAATACATATGTATATATCGGTGACATAAATGCAAAAACGAGTATATCTGTAAATCTACGTTTTTTTACGTTGTTATTTAACCATTTCCGTGGTGGATAATGAGTCTATTATTTTTAAATCTAAAAACAAAACATTCTATATAATCAGTAGAAATAAAAACTATACGTTAAATATATATCCTTAAGTGTTTATCGCACGATTAACAACTGTCCGCTAGGTTTATATACAGGTCATTATTGCAATGCACAATAAGTCACTTAATGCATGATGCTTCTGAGATTAGTGTAAATACCGTCTCATCTACGGCAATTATATATAAATATAATATTTGTTCTCTCTTGAGGCACAGGAGATAGCGATTTTGATAGTGGAAGTTCGACCAGAATTGTTGTAGCTTGAAAATTAATGAGTTACATTTTTTCGATTTCATTTTAATCATTATCATTTTCTTGCAATTATTCCACCCTTAGTAGGGTCGGCACAACATATTTTAAACATGTTGTTACATCTTTCTGCTAGTTCAAATGCAAATCTTTCGAGTTCAAACCCCGGCAGGCACCAATGAGTTTTTCTATTAAAACTTATGTGTCTAATTGATAATTGCAATTTATCACACGCTTTTCAGTGAAGGAAAATATCGAAAGGAAACATGTATATCTCTAGAGAAATCTGGAGATATGTGTAACCTACCAATTCGCATTGGAGCAGCGTGGTAGGTCTTAGCTCCAACCCTTCTCTCCAAAAACAGAGAGAGGAGGTATATGCCTAGCAGTGGAATTGTAACAGGCCGTTACTTTACTTTTTTTTTAAGTTTATGTACTAGACCAAAACACGGAAACAAAAATAAATTGATGAAAAATGTTGCGAATGAAGTCTCGGATACAACTAATTTGTTTGTTTGTAATCTCTTTATTGCACAAATTTTAATTATTATAAAAATTATTAAAAAAACAACTTAATGTGCAATGGTGGGCTTATTCCGGAATCGGAATAAAAATAGTTTTTATTTTTATTTTAAAGGTAAGAATAAATTATAATCTTGAATCTTTTATAACTTGCACCAAAATTATAGGCTTACGTCCAAACCTGACTTGGACTAATGTATCCTGCATCTCTTTCATTGTAATCGAACGAAGTATTGAGTGAGCGTGTTGATTTGCTTATATTTATAAACGTGTACATCTCTTAAGATATTTATCTATATCTTTAGATATTATTTCAGTATATAAGGTTATCAAGAACAGTTATACACACTTGAAGTTAATACAATGAGGTAAGACGTCCGTTTCTATAATTTATCTTAAGCTTATTTTGATTCCAGCAAGCAATAAAATTAAATAGTGATATTAAGTTATAGAATATATAATGTTTGTATAGTTTCGTACGATTAAATTTAATCATCATTTATAATTCAGGATTATTTATGATTATTACATACAATTCACGTTTTATATATTTTCTATATAAGAATACTTATAAGTTATATAGCATTTTCGATTCTACTAATGGTTTTGAAACTTATTCGTATATGTTACGTACATATAATTGTAATGTAGTTTAATAAATATACCTTAATTAATATATTTCAATAATATTTATAAATAATCACGAGTTAGAGATATTCTTTTAAGTATAAATATACTTGTTTTAGGTATTAATAATGATTTATTTTGTGTTTTGTAGAATTAATCCATTGTTGATATTACCAACACTCCTCCTCCTAATACATGCAAGGGAGTTAGAATGGTGGGAAACCACCATATTTTACCAAATATATCCACGCTCATTTTCAGACAGCGATGGCGATGGGATTGGTGATTTGAAAGGTATTTGAGCTCGATAATCTGTCAAAACTAACAGTATAAACAAAATACTAAAAATATAGAGCTGTGATAGCCCAGCGGTAATACTGTGTGATACTTTCGAAAAGGTCACGGGTTCGAACCCGGGCAGACACCACTGAGTTTTTCTGTTAAAACTTATGTGTCTAATTGGTAATTGCAATATATCACACGCTTTTCGCTGGAGGAAAACATCGTGCGGAAACCTGCATATCTCTAGCGAATTCAGGGCATATGTGTAACGTACCAATCCGCATTGGAGCAGCGTGGTAGGTCTTAGCTCCAATCCTTCTCTCCAAAAACGGAGAGAAGAGGCCTCTGCCCAGCAATGGGCCGCTACTTTACTTTACTAAAAATATTAAAAATATATATATTTTTTTAGGAATAACTTCGAAATTAGAATATTTAAAGGAGATCGGAGTAGGAGCGACATGGCTTTCACCAATTTTCCAATCACCAATGTACGATTTTGGTTATGATATTGCTGATTTCTACGATATCCATAGTGAATTTGGTACTATGCAAGATTTTGAAGAATTGATGGCAAAAGCTAAAGAATTGGGTAATAATTTAGTGCTAGTGAACTATGATAATACAGTTTTAATATATTGTTAGACTTACGAGTAGATAACCGCCGTGTGGTATCCGGCTAAGTAGAATAGACCATCTTCATTTCTTAACGAGGTGTCGTAAAAGAGACTAAGATAAGTTGAATGGCTGTAAGACAAGCTGCTGGTCCTAAAAATACTTAGCCAAATCATGTGACAACATGTTTATAGCATATTGTGCCGACCCCACTTAGAGTGGAATAAAGGCACGAGAATGATGAAAATGATGATGTCAGACTTGGATAACTCTTAACATAATCTTATTTCGTTTCAGATATAAAAGTAGTTTTAGATTTTGTGCCGAATCACGGCAGTAACGAGAGTGTTTGGTTCGAAGAAGCACTTAAAGGTCATGAAAAATACTATGATTACTTTGTGTGGGAAGATGGAGTAATTGATGAAAATGGTGTAATGCATCCACCAAATAATTGGGTATAATATAAATGTTATTTATTCAAAGAAATCATATATAAAAGTTTAATCATTTCAACGAAACACAGACTGCTCATTTGCTTCACACGACAGAACGACCAAATTAATGCCACAAAATAGTCCGGACCTTTAATTTAATACATTTTCATAGTAAAATCATCGCCATGTTTTCCTACCGCTTGAGTCAAAACAACTATAGTTTTCAACATAAATCTTAAATACTAACACTTAAATGATACCACATATCTTAAATGCTTACAAATATTAGTTTATTTGTCAATTTCCTTAACATTTAAGGTACTAGTAATTGATTATGTACTAGTATTTGACCGTTTTGTATGAAATTTTAAATAATAAGCGTTTTGTTTGTAAAAAATAAATTTGTAATTACCTGTTGCCATATATTAACAACTTCCCAAAACTTCAGAACTGTGGCCCATTGTTTAATATTTAAAATTTAATATTATTAGTTAATATTTTTTATTAGGTACAACAAATAAAACGCTTATAATTAAAAATTTTATACAAAACTACTAGTACATGATCAATTACTAGAGCCCTTACCTTATATGTGCATTTTTCGACTTAAAACTTCAATGTTTGCCTTATATTGATCTACAGAATAGCGTTTTCCGTAAAAGTGCCTGGGAATACAGAGACGAAGTTGGCAAATATTACTTGCACCAGTTCGTTATTGGTCAACCTGATTTCAACTATAGAAATCCAGTTGTTGTTGAAGAGATGAAAAACGTTGTACGATTCTGGCTAGATAAAGGAGTTGCCGGATTTAGAGTTGATGCTATATCTCATTTATTTGAAGTAGATAAGGAACTCTTTGGAGGAAAGTTTCCCGATGAACCCTTAAGCGGTTCTGTGCCTGATGACCCTCTAAGTTATGATTATTTGAGTCACATTTACACCATAAATCAAGATGAAACGTACGATATGGTTTACCAATGGAGAGAAGTGTTTGATGAGTATATAAACAAAGATGGGTTACAAAGAGTAATGATGACTGAAGCGTACACTTCACCTCAACTAACAATGAAATATTTTGGTGATAACGGTCGTGAAGGTGCTCAAATGCCTTTTAATTTTGTGCTGATATCTGATGTCAATAAAGACTCAACTGCAGCGGAAATTAAGTATGCTTTGGACAAATTTCTTACCTTTAAACCTATCGACAAATTGGCTAATTGGGTGGTATGTATTACGGGCTTTGGATTAATGATATCATGTGCCTTAATGTTAATAATTATTACTGATGATTATTTCAGGCTGGTAATCATGACAATCACAGAGTTGCAACAAGGTTCGGAGCACATTTAGTAGATGGCATCAACATGATTGTGTTACTACTTCCAGGAATTGCAGTCACATATATGGTATATATGATAACAAAATATTACATCACAACTAAATAAATAATAAATACTGTCATAGCCCAGCGATGTGGCCGTGCAGCTCTTTCGAGGGGATCGCCGGTTCATGGGCAAGTCCAATGAGTTTTTCTGTTGAAGTTTATGTATCTAATTGATCATTGGAATTTATCACACGCTTTTCGGAAAAGGAAAACTTCCTGATGAAAACTTTATAATCTAGAGAAGTCTGGGCATGTGTGTGACCCATTAATCTACAGTAAAGCAGAGTGGGTGGTTAATTTTCTTCAAAATGGAGAGAAGAGGCCTTTGCCCAATTAAGAGATATTAATAAATCGAAAAAACCTTAACTTTGTAAATCACAACAGGGTGAAGAAATTGGAATGCAAGATGGCTTTGTCAGTTGGGAAGATACAGTAGATCCGAGCGGCTGTAATACAGACGACCCAATCAATTACGTTAAATCCTCTCGCGACCCCGAACGGACGCCATTCCAATGGAATTCCGAAAAGAATGCCGGTATGTAAAAAGCCTTGTCTTGTTTCAGAAAAAAAGTGAAACTACCGTTGAAGAATAACGTGTGACGTGAATTATAAAATTCTGATATATCTAGCCTTAGAATCTAGTAATCTGGCTCCGCGAGTCGCGGGTTTGATTCCCGCCGAGGGCCCACATTTTACTAAAAACAATTTGTTACTTCTTCGAAGTCGAGTGTATTAATGTACTTAAGCAGTTATTTCAAATTATACACGTATATATATTTGCAAGTTATCTGTTATCCATAACACAAGTATTGTCACTTTGGCAGAAAGGACGGATGTGTGTGTGTCCCATATTTTAAGACTCTGCTTTCGTGACGTGAGTGTTGGTAGTGCTTGTGTGGAATGTTGGTGTTGACGGCGTTTTGTGATACGTGTGGTGACTGTCCTGCATGTATAAGGTATGGATTGTTGCCTGCTTCTTACACTTAGCATACATAGATTCTCTTAACAAATGCGGATTACAGCAAAATAATTCTATTGTAACTTCTGTACTATGGAATTCCGCAAAGTAACGCCTGCTATAAATCATATATAGATGAAAATCTTTATCTTACTTCCAGGATTTTCAAACGCTGATAAAACATGGCTTCCTGTAGCCGATGGCTATGAAACTCTAAACGTTGAAGCCCAGCGTGCAGTTGAACGTTCACATTTGAATATTTATAAAAAGTTGGTTAACTTAAGAGCAGAACCTGTTTTTAGGCATGGAAGATATGAATCGGTTGCGCTGAATTCAGATGTTTTTGCTTTTAAAAGGTAAGGAATAGCATTGTGTTTTGAATTTGTAGTTGATTTGAAAATATCTGAGACTCCTACTTGATGTAATTTTTATCAATACCCTAATATTAAACATTGAGAAGTTGGAAGTTTTTGACGCCTTTTTAGTCGCCATTTTGAAGAGAGTTTTAAAATAGTAGCAACACATAAACTGACGAAAACATTTATATACATTTATATAACGTTATTTGATTAGTAAGTAAGAAAAACAATTGTGAACCGGTTAACTGCTATATAACCGTGATTCTGCCATTCCACGTGACATTGGCGAAGTAATTAGTGTCATGTGACACTCCCAAAAGCCATAAACCCAAAAATTGAATTGAAGTAAGAAAAAGATGTAGTGCTTCTCAACCTTTGTGCTAAATGTATGTTGTTGTCACATATTTTATTGATTCTTCTTCTCAGTCGCAACACTCTTGACAGAGTGGTTGTGGTTAACACTAAGTATTTTTATGGGTGGCAGATGTTGCTCGCCTCACGATGTCTCGCCATTTCTCCCTGTTCCTGCTCATTCTGGTGCACTTGTGTACATTTAATTGATAAATAAATGAATATTTGAAATAAATGAACTCAAAATATAAAAATTAAGTTTTTAATTTGGTTAGCTAATATTTTTAAATATACATTATTCGATTACAGATGGTATGAAGGTGAAACTTATGTAGCAGTGATAAACCTTAGAGATCAACCTCATATCTTAGATCTATCTTACTTTGATAACGTATCAGGGAATTTGGAAATTACGATACACAGTGTTGATTCTCCCAAAGAAATTGGGTAAGTGGTACTTCAATTTGATATCAAATGTTAAACCTACAACTTGCTATTCTCGAAGTAAAATTCGTGATAAGTCGAGAATAGATGCAACAATGATAAAATTCGCATTATTATTATTTCTTCTCTTTTTATTAATATAACATTTAATATATTCATTTAAGCCGTGTGGTATCCGGCTGAGTAGAATAGACCACTCTCAATACTTATCCGAGTTGTCGTAAAAGGCGACTAAGGTAAGTTGACCCACCGTGTGGTATCCGGCTGAGTAGAATAGACCACCCTCATTTTTTACAGAGGTGTCGTAAAAGGCGACTAAGGTAAATGGACCCGTCGTGTGGTAGGTATCCGGCTGAGTAGAAAAGACCGCCCATATTTCTTACCGAGGTGTCGTAAAAAGCGACTAATTTCTGAGCAATCGAAAGCAATTGACTAATATAAATGCGAAAGTTTGTAAGTATGGATGCATGTTTTTTACACTTTCATGAAAAAATTATTGGATGGATTTGGATGATACTTCAAAGTAATATAGGTTGTACATCGGATCCACATAGGACACATTTCGTAATGATTTTATGTAATTTTAGTTCCACGCGAGCGATGCCGCGGGAAAAAGCTAGTAATATAATATCGAGTAGAAATACATGGCTAATGTATGTGAACTGAAATAACATTAAAAATATTTGTCTTTTGTTGCAGTGAATTGGTTGAAGCGACGAAATTGCAGCTTGTGGGTGGCGAATCTTTAGTATTAAAAGTTGTCCAGTGAAGATATGAATCCGTAAATTAAAATATGGTTTCTCCATACCTATTTAATTGAAATAAATGACATTCTGGCTCAAACGAATCAATCATTTTGCTTAAAACCACAAATCTGCGAAAAAAAAATGAAAAATGTTTTGAGATATTTTCAAAGTTAAGAACTGTCATTATGAAAGTCGAATATATAAATTTAAGAAACAAAACAACATCGTAAGGGTTGTACACGTGTAATACAGGATCATCCGCTGCGTTCTAAAGATAGTCTCAAAATTTCATTAATATCGGTCCAGTCTTATTTGAGTCTATAAAGGAAATAAAGAAAAAAAAATATTTTTATATATAAGACTAGCTGTTCTATTGGCTTCACCTGCGTGGCGTGTGTCAGAAATTTTTTCACGAACTGAAATTGAATTTATTTTGACATAGTAGTTATTGTGAGTAAACTATAAGTGATAGACTTGACAAGACATGCTAACATAGACTTTTTGTATTATTTTTGTAGATAATCTAAAAAAGGTACAATTCTATAGTACATAACTTTAGTGTTTACTCTTCTTGTTGGCGCGGCGCACGTGAGTAAAGCTACAAGCAGGCGAGTTTAATTTACAACAGCGCGACCTTCTCAACACAATTTACCTAAAACGTAACTTTTTCCTAGATTGCAATCAACGTATCTATTGTAACTACTATCTAATGTTCAACAGCTGATATCAATTCTTAAACGGTGGAGACATGTTTAAACATTCTCTTGATAAAGCTAAAAGACATCTATACCCAGACAAGCGTTTTAAGTAAGCATTTTACAATTCTATCCCCATTGTGACCTTGTTCTTAATGCTCTCTAAATACTCGCTTTTACAAGGACTCTCTTCATGAATTATGCACAGACGACGTTGAAAGGATTATATTTGAAGACGTAGTGACTCATAATAAATCCATTACCATACTAATATTATAAATGAGAAGAAATGTCGGTCTATTTATATCGGTTTCACAGGCCTCTTCTTCTTCTTCTTTGTCAACCAATGGACGTTTACTGCTGGTCTCTTCACGAAATTTTAATACAACACTATCTTGTGCCGCTTGGATACAGCGGCTCCTCGCAAGATTCTAGAGATGGAGGTCTACGGACGCTGGGTTATCCGGTGTGGGGTCGCCCTTCCAACACCTTGAGACCCCAACGACAACGGTTTTTTCGCACTTAGTGCTCCATTGCTACTTCAGCTTTGAAACACGCAGAGCTATGTCGGTGAATTTGGTTCTTCTACGAATCTCCTCATTTCTGATTCGATCGTAGAGAGATACTCCGTGTATAACTCGCTCCATCGCCCGCTGAGTGACTCTGAACCTTCTTTTAAGACCCATTGAGTAGACTTGCATATCTGTATATAATTTTGGGGATATGGCCGATCTATCAATTCATATTGAAGCAAGGTGGTTGGTCCAAGCCAGTTGTAACGGGTAAAGTTGGCCCGCGGGTTAACTCTGGCCCGCAAAAGTATTTAATCCGGCCCACCGAGGGTCTCTCAACATGGATAGTATATAGCCCGCTATAATTACGTTATGACACGAAATGGTTTTTTTCTATAAGTCTGACCCTCCTCTAGAATTTCCTAAATTTTGTGGTCCCCCATAATAAAAGTTTGTCCACCTCTCTTGTCAAACCTGACATTGTCCTGGTCAAACCGGTCTAATCAAAAATAAGAAAGAAGCCCTTTGCTCAGGAGTAGGATAGTAAAACACATGTACTTCGTTTTTTCAGGGCATATATTCTGGATTATAATATAATGAAATCCCATTTTTTTCGGAACTAGGGATAAAACTTATAATAAATAATTGAGGGAACTTTTACATTTAAGTTAATTCGAAAGAAGTCACGGATGTAGCCTGCGCTATATATATTAAAGTGGGAATGGCTAAATGTGTAGTAGTTCGGAATGCTATCATCCATGAAGAACGTGACAAGAAATATTGATTGTTGTTTTCTGAAATCGAGTTTTCCGCTTTTGCCGTTGAGTCTATCTGACGATGCATCGGTTGCGGAGCGAAACGATTGTTGAGTATGTGATAGTCAATGTGTGTAGTGCTTGTGTATTATGGTGGCGGTGGTGGAAGTTTTGTGCATGTATTCTTTTATCATTTATCAGGTATAACAACTGATAGTCCACTCTACATTTAGCAATATATATTTCCTATTTACTTAATCGCAGATTATAGCAAAATAATTTCATTATTACTTTTGTATTATTGATCTTCGCAAAGTAACGCCTAATTCTATAAAATATATACATGAGTTTTTAAAAACTGTATCTGCAACTTTGCTCGCATCAAATTTAGTGTTCAAATGGCTATAAATATCATACAGACAGATAAAAGTAAAACAGACGGACATATTCCTTAACATTTATAATGTAAACATGGTTCTCGGTATATTATTTAAGTCAAGTTTAGTTAACAGCAGTATAATTCAACACACTCAAATGAAGCTTCACCTTGATGAATTATGCACAAGCGACATTGAAAGGATAAATTTGAATTTCTCGAAGTATGCCCTAACTATTCATATTCTATGCTCCTAATTTATTTAGCAGGTCTCAATATTTATTACTAGTATTTAAATGAAGAGTTGATTTTATATTTTGTGCAAAAAAAGGTAAAATAACCTGGTACTACCCCACTAACCATAGGCTATATCTCGTTTTTGGAAAGAAGGTCTGCAGCTATATCCCACCATGCTGCTCCTATGCGAATTGGTAGATTAAACATATCACAGGAACTCTTTAGAAATACTTCAAGAAAAAATCCGGCGTAAATAGTAAAAATAATTTGCGTCTTTTTCCGACAAAAAAGCTTTTATCAAAATTTCATGTTCCTTCTGTTAACCACAGCAAAACCCTCATCTGGAGCCAATCCTAGCAGCAGCTTCAGGTCATGCTTATTATATACATGCATTGTCATCGCGTTTGAGCAATATGTAAAATTTCAGCTCAATCGGACAAAGGGAAGTGGATCAAATTTAACTTGCAAGATTCCTTCACATACATATAAGGCAAGTTGTGTGGTATCCGGCTGTATAGAATAGTACCACCCTCTTTGCTTACCGAGGTGTCGTAAAAGGCGACTAAGGTAAGTTGACTCACCGTGTGGTATCCGGCTGAGTAGAATAGACCACCCTCATGTTTTACCGAGGTGTCGTAAAATACGACTAAGATAAGTTGACGTCAGGCAGGTGGCCGGTCATAAAATACGTAGCCAAATCATTTGACAACATGTTCATAACATGTTGTGCCGACCCCACTTAGAGTGGGATAAGGGCAGGAAAATGATGATGACATATAAGGCAAGTTTAGTAAAAGCTTTTAAAAATTCGACACATTTTTTATAACAAAACCTTTTATAAGATAAAACGGTCTTTGAGCTCGCGACAATTTGGCTACTCAGTAATTGGGAGTATTAAGTATTATTACTTATATATAATTTCCTATTAAGCCAATATTACCATTATTTAACTTCAACTTTCGAATGAAGCATGAAACATTTTCCAGCAAACGTTTTGATATAAGGTATGTGAATTTTGCCTGCTTTATAAACTTAGCAATACATAGATTCTTTTAATAAACGCGGATTACAGCAAAAAAATTATAATTTCCTCTTATATACTAATTCCGTATTTTATCCATTCTTGTCATCATAAAATTACACATTAGCGCAAATAAAACAGATTTCCATAAATAGTTATGAATTCATTCATAGAATTTGATTAGTATGCATGTATTTAAGCAAGAATAGCATTATCATAATAAACGGCATGTTAAATTATATAGGCTTATGTTACTCATTTGTTAATAGTCTAATGTATGAATATTTAAGAGGAATAAATGTTTTATTGATATCAATAATTATTATGAAAATATTTATATATTATTATCATGTATTTCCTTACATATCCTCTCGTCTCCCACGTTAATTTATAATTCGCCTAATCAATTTACGTTAAACCGTAATGTTTGCTACAACTTTCCTCAATTACGCTATCTTTTAGAAAAGTCTGTTCTGTAGATTATGGGAAAATTGAATACATCATATTTATTTGAAAGTATATGTAACCCGCATATGTTTGGAGAATTCCTGTAATATGTGTAACCCGCCAATGTGCATTGGAAAAGGGTGGTGGGCATTAGCTCCAGCCTTACTCTCCAAAAAAGAAGAGAGAAAGCCTGTGCCCCCGTGTGTAGGATAGTAAGAAGACTTACTGTCATAATATTAAACAAATAATGTTAAGGAAAAAAACGCTAACATCTTTTTAGGATTATATGAGTAACAACTATCTGAACGGATTTATTTTAGAAGAATTATAGGCAATGGTAAGCTGGCTCAAAGAAGGCTCGCGACACTTAAACACCGGCGTGCAGTTGCATCACTTTCTGTTTTTTTACAGAATATATTTCGGAGACTGTGCCACAGATCTGTTTGATCTGATCCCTCCGTCAACATTCTACCACCGGACAAGCAGACGCCACGAGGGGCTCCATCGCTACACAATTAATATCCCCAAAATACGCACTAAACGCTTTGGCTCCTCATTTCTCATGCGCACGGCCAAAATGTGGAATTCCCTCCCTGCATCTATCTTTCCAGACTCTTACAATCTGCAAAATTTAAAAAAAAATTCAAAAAAAGAGTAAATAGGCACTATAGTGGCAAGCGCAGTCCACCTTAGGCTGCATCTTTCGCTTACCATTAGGCGAGATCGCAGCCAGGCGCTAGCCTTTCTTTGTAAAAAAAAAGACCACAATAAAGAACATGAGAAATAATTAATTTATATTCTGGATCTTTCCGATTTTTTTTTATTTACAACAAAAATGTAAAAGTTATATCTATCTTAAATTACTTACACGCTAGGACTATACAAATCATGCCCACGTCGAATGGTCAAAAGAATGCTGGCAGCGTTTCCGCGCTGAATCGCTAAGATGATTCTTTGTGCGAAAAAGGGAACCAGCCTTCTTGTCACCTGAAGAGGCAATTAACCGCGCTGTTAAAACGGATTAAAAAATAATTCTCAATTAAAGAAATCAACATACCTAACTTCGTTTTCACTTTGGTTTCAATATTTAATTAACAAAAAACAAACTCGAAACATTAAAACAGAAGCTTTATAAGTACATGTTATATAAATTCTACACCTTTTTCGCATTTCAAAGCGAATTACATAAAATTTAACCCGTTAATTATTTAAATTTCTATGTCAGTTCCTCAAGTCTAATTAACGCATACAGATTTGTCGATTTAGCGCTTTGTTGTGTATGTTGGTTTACCAACATACCTTCTAATTTCGGGGCTGCTAAGTTAAGACAGTTTCTCTAATAATGTTAATAATTATTAAGAAAAATAATATACATTTAAATTTTTTCGCAAAGTTCATTTAATTCATTATTCAATTAAATTATTCAAACTGATAATTATTGAGAATTTTATAAAGATGAGAATATTGAAAATTTTAAATACTAAAATGATTAAAGAAACGTCACATTTTGTAATATTGTCGTAAATGTTTCTTATTTTAATAAAAAAAGTGAATTACTTTTTTAATTTACATGCAAATTTATGTGACGCCGTATTTCTTGAGCAATGAAAATGTAAAGCGTCTCGGATGTGACTTTTAACTTTGAGATTATAGTAAAAAAGAAGCTTAAAATGAACTTTAGAAAAGTAAAAAAAGAAATATTTTATGTAGGTATATATTTTTTAACTTATCTTTGTCGCCTTTTATGACACCTGGCTATGAAAAGAGGATGGTCTGTTCTACTCAACCGGATA
The DNA here is from genome assembly GCA_029227775.1 of Morpho helenor. Taxonomy (NCBI): domain Eukaryota; kingdom Metazoa; phylum Arthropoda; class Insecta; order Lepidoptera; family Nymphalidae; genus Morpho; species Morpho helenor. The sequence continues at coordinate 15,709,330 of JARGCU010000025.1, forward strand.
CCACATGACGGGTCGACTTACCTTAGTCACCTTTTATGAGGTGTGTAAGCAATGAGTGGTCTATTTCACTCAGTCGCATGCGACACGGCAGTCTTAGCTTCAACCCTTCTCTCCAAAATATGAAACTCTCATCAGTGGAATAATAAGAGGCCTTTATTTTATTTTTTGGAATTTTTTGGACATCGATATAGTTTCAAAGCGAAACTAATAAAAATATTATTTTGCTTTAATCCGCGATAATCATCATTAGCAATCTAGCCGTATGGTATTTGGCTAAGCAGAATAGTTCCGCCCTCATTTCTTACCGAGGTGTCGTAAAAGGCGACTAAGGTAAATCGACTCGCCGTGTGGTATCCGACTGAGTAGAATAGACCACCCTCATTTCTTACCGATGTGTCGTAAAAAGTGACTAAGGTAAATTGACCCACCGTGTGGTATCCGGTTTAGTAGAATAGACCACCCTCCTTCTTACCGAGGTGTCTTAAAATACGACTAAGGTAAGTTGACGTCAGGCAGGCGGCCGGTCGTAAAAACGCAGCCAAATCATGTTACAGCATGTTTATAACATGTTGTGCCGACGAGGGTAATAATCACCATTAGCAATCATCATAACAAAATAATATTTTCAATAGTTTTGTATTATGGATCCCCGCAAGTAACGCCTAATTCTATAAAGTTTCAAAGCGAATAAAGTATCGTTCCAATTCTGGTTCAAACAATAAAATCGATTGACGCGCTTCTAATAACTAGTTACAAAAGAATGACAACTGGTTTTAATTACTCGTTGCGCTATAAATTAATCCGTCACCCGCCGCTTGCCGCCATGTTGACACATGCCGTTAAATTCTCTGCGCTCTTATGAATTATCGCTGCATTTATACTTTTTAGAGTTCCACAGTAAATCATATTTGCTGTTTGTATAATTTTTTTTATTGTTTAACTGAAATCATGTCTCACAAAGTTGTACCCGCATAAACACGCAGGTATTTTAGGATAAAAAGAAGCCTATATTTATTAACTTTGCCCCACATCCCCTCAGTATTCCAATGAAAGGCGCCTTGCAAAAGTGCGTTAAGTCGTTAGTGGGTTTTGGTATAAGATTCTATAATAAAATTCCGCAATGAATTTCAGCTTTGCCATTACAGCAGTTTAAAAACACTGTTAAAAAGAGACTGATACAGAAAGCCTACTATACTCTTGAAGATTATTTACAAGATAAGAATGTGTGGATATAACTCTCTTTGAACCTGTACAAGACAGTAATGACTTAATGTAAATAGTATTAAGAATTGTATTTTTAAATGACCAACTGCTGAGTTTCTTGCTGGCTCTTCTCGGTAGGAACAGCTTTCCGAACCAGCAGTAGAGTCGACGATTCAAAAGCATTTGTTTACAAGTTTATTTTAATAAAGAATATTTTGAATTTGAATTTGAAAGGTTTTGTCGTTCCGGAGCATGTACTATTAACCTAAACCTTCCTCAAGAATATGTTCAAGAATTATCTTTGAATAAACATGTTATAACATGATTTGCAATGGAAATGACCCTTCAGTGTGCAACAAAAATGAAGCGAAGCGCTTCGTGCGTCTTCGTGGAATGATTATTACATAAAGGTGGAACTTTTGTCGCTGCCTAGCGATGATAGAAATTTGATGGAGGAAAAAGGTTCTGAAATAAAGTCCTTGGTTCGTTTGGAAGAAAAAGTGAAGAGCACTTAGGTTTTTTGTTTATTTCAATTACAAAAGTGTGATATATTCGTCATCATTCCTATTTCTTAGCGACAACTAGCTAAAACTGACCTAGCAGTATATATACACAGTTTCTATAAGTGATTGCATTCATACTTTTTTAGTACATAAACGTGCCCATTCACATAAGTACGCTAAGTAATATTTTATGTCTTCTTTAACAAATAGTTACAAAAGTATGACAGCTTATTTAACTGCCCTACGCACTTAATATTAAACTGTCACGCACTGTTTGCTATCATGCTGGCATATTCTCGGCGCTCTCATAAAATATGATTGCATTCATGCTATTTTAGAGAACCGTTGTAAAATCGAAAATATTCATGAACTTTTTCTATTATTTATTTTTCTACTTTTTATTATAATAATAATATGTAATAACTTTTTAAATAACCAGTTCTGTTCATTTTGCACATTTTTGGTGTTATTATAGATAAATAACAACAGACAAATTGTAATTAAATACGTAAAGCTTAAGTAATTACACAGCTAATTACAATTAATTTAAAGAGCATAAAAGAACCTTCATTTAAATAAAAAATAGGACAAACTGATTTAAAACCAGCAATTTAATCTATAGCTACAATAAATTCATTAATCGTTTATTTTATACCACGTAACTCCGTAAATTAACGCCGTAATTCTATATACATATTAACATGACGACATGTTTTACACTCGTGGAATCGAAATGCTTTAAATTTTAAATAAATATTTACAAAAAGGTGATAATATGTTCAAATGAAACTTCGTGCTTGCCGCTGGCTGCCCTTTCGACATTCTTAGCGTTTCTGCAAATTAATACTGCAATCATAACTTTAGGGTTCCGATATAAAATAGAAGTATGTAAGAAGAATTAACGTTTTGCATAGAAATAAATAATAAACTAAAACATTACTACATTTTATTTTAAATTTAAACCGTAGTATGTGATTGAAATGCAACGGAATTTTATAGTGCTTTTCAAGTATTTTTCTTTGACAATCAAAAAAACTGTAGTCACGGTGAATCTGGAGGTTATAAAAGATGCCAAATGATTTGTCTGATGTTTTGTTACTTTCCTTGACGACTACATTTAGGTAATTATTTATTGCATTATTACTTTTATGTGATAGATAGTATGGCTTAAAACACAGAAGTTTAGGAAGCTAAAGTTCATTACGGCATAACGGGCAATCATACTATCATAAGATATTTTATGAGCCTTTAATCTCACTTTATTTTATCGCATGCAGTTCGTAAGTTATAATTGTAAATTGCCATAAATATGCCATATTTCAGTCACATTAATCTAAAAACACTTTATTTCGCATAAGATTAGGAAATGATTTAACTATTATAAGTAATTGATTATTATAATAAACGTTTTATTAGTTAAATATTTTGCTTTAGTAATTTTCAATAGTAATTCAATATTAATAAACTACTTTATATACGACTATCACACCAGACGACTAACTTAAATGTTAGAGATTATTAGGAGGCCTCCTCATAACATAACCAAGCAAGATTTATATAATCTGTTAAATATTAAAAAAAAACTAAGTAGCTAAAGGTGATTAAAATTATAGAGGAATAAAATTAATCGAAAGAAATGGTAACATTCGTTCACAAACTTAATATAATAAATTTGTATTGATTAAAGTCTACGGAACCTCCAAATTAAAGAGCGGTTGTGACATACCCAATTTGTTTTTTTTGTTACATTACAGCTGATTAATGAACCATTATAAAGCTTAGTTCTTATACTCTGAGGTCTAGTTTTTGTTTTTGTTGACAGCGAAACGAGAACGGATAGTACAGCATATATAGTTAGCATTACACATATTTCTTTTATCGCGGATAATAGCGAAATATTATTTTCATTACTCTTGTAGCTTTAGGCTTTCACTTCTCAAATTTGATATTGAATTGCATGTTCATAATCCTTTAAATTAACTCGCCGTGTGGTATTCAGCTGAGTAGAATAGACAACCCACATTTCTAATCGACGTTTCGTAAAAGGCGATTAAGGTAAATTGACTTCAGACAGGCAGGTCTTAAAATTACTAACTAAAATATGTGACAGCATGTTTAAAACATGTTGTGCTGACCCCACCTAGAATGAGATAAGGGCAGGAGAATAATGATGAATCCTTTAAACTGTCATTCATTTTAAATTTGTCAGATAAATGATCATAATTCATCTCTTCAATATACGAATCACTAGCTTTTACCCGCGACTTCTTTCGCGTGAAATCTAGTGATAGGTTGATAATAGATGGTGTTTTTCAATGTCATTCTATTTTATTTAGAATTTTTTATTATAAATAATAGTAATAATATAATTTATTTCCATTTTTTGTACAGAGTAGGTCTTACTTAACAACATTATTTTATAAATAAGTAACTAAAAACTTTAAAAAAACCTATTTTACTGGCGGACTCCGCACTAGGAAAACCTGTATTGCGGAGCCAATGAAAATATTTCTTTTTGCTTAGTGAACAAGGTGAACTATTCCTTTAGAAAACAGGATTTCTATAGTCTATATATTACCCCGGTGTATAAGGTATTATTGTGCCTATTTTCAGAGTAAAAACATACATCCATACTCACAAAAGTCGCAAACTTCGCATTTATAATATTAATAGGATATTTCCCACATATGTATTTCTCTTTTGTGAAAAGAGAAATGTATTTACTCGCCCTTTGAATGCTTTTCACCATAACATAGTATTTTCATTCGCCCTTATCAAACATTGTTACGGTTCGTAATTATATTTTACTTGCAAAACACTGCCATTTATCTTACTTATTTATTAACTCGCTGAACGGTTAAGCCCGTAGCCAATCAAGTCTATTTGTAGACACGTTTAATTGCGTTTTGCTACCACAGCTTGTAAGCGTGTTGTATTACGTAATACTCATTGTGAGAAACTCAATAGCTGGTTAAAGACTTAGAGTTTCAACTGCGTTAACTTAAATTAAATGTAAGATTGTTATAAAAAAAAGTCTACAAAATCTGTCTGTTTATATGTGATCGATATCTTCAAAATCTACTGAACAGATTTTTGTGCATTTTTTACTAAAAGATAGTGCAATTCTTCCAGGTTTAGGTTGTATTAATGATTATTACGTTTATACACACTACAAGCTGTATCCATTCTTTATAGATTTGCAAGTTTGAAAACTCGGTCTCCCGATAAACCGTTACTGAAGTAATTTTCGTTACATAGACGACAGATTTTTTTTTTATATATAGGACACTTACTCACGGTCGTCCGTCCCCAAAGTAACTTAATACTTGTGTTATGGTAGACAGACAACTGGTGAATATATATTTATATAATTTTTAAATACATACTTAAATACACCCAGGTTCAAAGACCAACAAATTCATTTATAGAAATTGTTGGCCCTCGGCGGGAATCGAACCCGCGACCCATGGAGCTGAAGGCAGGGTACTACCCACTGTGCCAACGAGCCAGTCAAACATTTAGATTCAGCCAGTCAACAGATAAACAGTTCATCCAAAAGACCGCTTCGGGTTTACAAAATCTGAGTAAATACTTGACAATAATATAGTAACATAGGTAATACAGTAAATACTAATCTAAAATAAATAATAAATAGTATGATAATCCCGCCGTGTTGTATCCGGTTGAGTAGAATAGACAACCCTAATTTCTTACCGAGGTCTCGTAAGAGACGACTAAGGTAAGTCAACCCGCCGTGTGGTATCCGGCTGAGTAGAATAGACCACCCTCATTTCTTACCGAGATGTCGTAAAAGGCGACTAAGGAAAGTCAACCCGCCGTGTGGTATTCGGCTGATTAGAAAAGACCACCCTCATTTCTTACCGAGGTGTCGTAAAAGGCGACTAAGGTAAGTCAACCCGCCGTGTGGTATCCGGCTGAATAGACCAACCTAATTTATTACCGAGGTGTCGTAAAGTACGACTAGGGTAAGTTGACGTCAGGCGGGCGGCCGGTCGTTAAATACATAGCCAAATCAAGTGACAACATGTTTGTAAGATGTTATGCCGACTCCACTTAGACTGGGATAAAAGCAGGGTGATGATGAAATAATATAATGAAATTATTTTAATAGATTATTTAAACTAAAATAAGGTGGATATAATGTATTGAATAGGAATGCAAGATATCCAAAATCTGAAGTTACTGTAGATAGAAAATGACATATTGGGTAATTTAGTTTTGTAGGTCACGTTAGGGTAAGACTTGGAGTAGAAAAAATCGATTTTTATCCCTATAAAAATAATCGATTAATTTAAAAATCGTTTTTTTTTCACATCGCTAGGTCACTTGGGGCGTAATACTAGTTATTAATAACTATGAATTGCAAACGTTTAAGAACAGACTTAAGTTTTATGATACACATGTAATTTACTTAAACCGTATTACAGAGTAAGTGACCGCACCTAAGATTATTATGAAATGTTCTATAAAGCACTTTGAGTAACAGTCATATATTGATTAACCGATCGAATAAGCCCGGAGAATTAAAATATCAAGCTATTATAACCTAAAAGGCGTCGCATTAAAGACTGAAATAGGATAAACCTATTTTGAACGTACTGTTTGGACAATTACTTTGGGTTAATCAATCAACTAAAGACCATTAAGGGAATTAGAAAGAAACACGTCCGCGTCGTACGCGATGTGTGGAGCGATAGATAGTGTCTTAAATAATCTATGGGGATGAAATATAATATTAAAACTGTTAATAGATCGCGATAAAATAGTTTGGAACCTCGGCGATGCAACTTCGCCGAAACGACGAACATAATATAAAGGAATGTCGATTAAAAACCATTAGTTTAATTAGTGATATTTATTGATCCATATCAATCATATTAATATTATAAATGCGAAAGTGTGTGATGTACATTAATAGTAACCATGTTTGTCACTCTTTCAAGGCGAAGCCGCAGAACCAATATCGATGAAATTTTGCACAATTATTCCTTACATACACCGGAATAACAAACAGGCTATAGTAATTCTGTTAATTGTACGGGAATAGGATGACATTAAAAAGCGCCATCTATTATCAACCTATAACACGTCAAAAGACCACGCGAACGAAGTTGCGGGTAAGAGCTAGTAATATAAATATCCACGATTGAGTAGTCTGTCTGTTTTTTATGTACCAAAATAGAAATTAAGATATGTACAATAAAGAAATAAAGACGTTTGTTTAGCCAAAACGATCAATATAAATATTGAAGAATAGAAGGAACCCGTGGAACCATGTTTAGAATAACGTCTTTCTTAGCATTTAGCTATCGCAATTAAGACTAAAGAACCAAAAGAAAACAGTCTTTATAAAGTTAGGTCTCATTAAAACTTGACTTTCTAAGCCTTTAATTGTACAAAACTTTGATTAAACTAAGTGTTAACAACTTTGTAAAACATTTCTTATTGTTATATTTGTATTTCGAACTCGAATAACAAAACTTTTTAATTGGCCTACATTAGTGTTGATCTTAGCGAAGTTTTGCTGTAATTGATTACGGCTAAACTTTTAAATTGTAAATTAAAAGTTATGAAGCAGAAAATATAACTTTATTAAAAAATGAAACAACATAATGTAAAATACACATGGGCTTATAAAATTGTAAGTCTAAACCTCTGCTACATTATTACAGTAATTATAACAAATAATTTTTTTTTATAAAGTTTTGTATGAAAAGGACACAGAATACTGAAGAAAACAGCAAATAAGGAGAAATAAGAGAAAAAAAACTGGGATTAAATTAAAACTCTTGTGTTCGGTGAGTGGCGTAGAAAGGAAGGAGTTTATTGTAGTTTTGCCAATATATTACAAATTCTTGTTTCTAATAATTTTTGTATATCTTTAACAAATATATATTAAGATGGGTACATTGACCTATTTAACGAATATATTACTACACTGTATCGTGCCTAAAGGAGACTAATATTAAAATAAAACGTGGCATCTAATAGCCGTCGAGTCTACGTTAAGAAGGAAAATGGCTACATTATGGTAACTGCTATTTAAATGATTTATCTTAATCAGATGCAAACTTCTTTTTCCTATATTACAATTAACAACATTACCTTATGATTAATAACTATTAGCCGTGTGGTATCCGGCTGAGTATAATAGTACCACCTTCATTTTTTACCGAGGTGTCGAAAAAGGCGACTAAGGTAAGTCGACCCGTCATTTGGTATCCGGCTGAGTAGAATAGACCAAACTTTTTTCTTACTGAGGTGTCGTAAAAGGCGACTAAGGTAAGTTGACCCACCGTGTGGTATCCGGTCTAGTAGAATAGACCACAATCTTTCTTACCGAGGTGTCGTAAAATACGACTAAGGTAAGTTGATGTCAGGCAGGCGGCCGGTCTTTAAAACGCAGCCAAATCATGTCACAGCATGTTCATACCATGTTGTGCCGACCCCACTTAGAGTAAGATGTGGGCAGGAGGATGATGAATGATAAATAACTATTGACTTTTTCTGATTTCGATTATATATATTTGCATAATATTTCTACGTGATACAAAGCTCATAATAAGCTCCTTTGTAATATTGGAGTATTGTCAAAAAATATGATACTAGGTGGACTGAAAAGGCTGCTGGAAGCTGGTAAATGACTGAAGGAATATTAAAACATACCAGTTGGCAGCAGACCACAGCACTAAAAGTCCACGTAGTATATAATTGCAAAAAGCTCTATAACTAAATCGATATGATTATGAACCACCCCAAAGCCAATTCAAGAAGGTATGATTATATTATTGACTTTTCTGGTAACATTCTGTTTGAGTAACAGGACACATTTAATGAGAGTAATATAACACCTGAAAGCTCGTTTTTATTTTGACGTTACGATAACGACATTTTAATAGACCGTTACATCAACACTCTTAAAACTCTATATATATTTTTTTATCTATGACAGGTTTATGACCGAACTTATCTCACTTGATGTTGCACTCGAAGTTTGAAGCACGTTAACCTGGTAAATGTATGATAGTTATAAGTGTCTATTATAATTTTTACCTTGCCATTTATGGGTTTTATTCGCCCCTTTAGAAACTATCATGGCAATTTGAGCCAAGTTAATAATAGTTTGCTGAAAAAATATCGTCTTTGTACATATTAAGGAAAGGTTTTAAGAAAACCCTTACCCCAGTGTTAAAGTTGCAAAATTGAACTAAAACGTGTTTATAGTGAGGTTTAGCGTGACGTAAACGGTTGCAGTACATTTATATTACTTGCTAATCCTAAAATAAAAATAGTAATCTAATCCTAAGATAAAAAATTACGTGATATAATAGTTTGTGAAGTACTGTTGCCATTTGTGGTACAGTTCTGTCAAAATACAATTGGATGCTTGCTTGGATGCTATAAGACTCAATGGCGATCAAACCATAGGCAGTGTTTGACTGCACAGTTTACAATAATACAATAATGAATATATTTCAGAGGTTGCGCTTAAAATTGTGTTTGAAGTCGGGTGAACTTTAATTATACGTAATCGATATCCATAAAGGCGCGCTCTTCGCTTCAACATCATTAATCTTTCCTAGTAATTATAATATGGGTGTCTTTAAAGCAAACTTTTTAAACAATCACGCTCCATCTTAAATTGCATCACCGACGCTAACTGCAGTTAAGCTCTAGCCTATTACACACAAAAAAAAATTATAAGTGTTCCATTTATATATTTATTTTTTAAATAAGCCGTCACGTGTTGATGTGAACGGTCTCCGACACCTATACGCGACCGGTTTAGTTCGTGTGGTAATGTCTAGTTCTATAAGTAGGGCAACGTTGATTGACACTGGTGCAGTTTCTTGTGACGTAATATTATCATCGATGGGTATAATATTGGAAACTATTATTGAAATAATGTTTTGAGCTACTAATAAGTAGCGGCCTGTTACTATCCCACTGCTGAGAATAGGCCTCTTATCTCCGTTTTTGGAGAGAAGGTTTTGGAGCTAAGACCTACCACGCTGCTCCAATGCGGATTGGTAGGTTTCACATATCTCTAGAATTCTATAGCTACTATAAAATGTGTGATTTTTAAAACTTCATTATATTTCGCTAGCTTAATCATTAAGCTAGAAATAGGTAAACATTCATTGTATTCCTATTGTTTATGTGTTGACTTGTATTGTTTGAGTATAGACTGGTGTAGTATGAATAGAGCACAGGCTCAAACAAGCACTAACTGTATTTCACTACACGTCCACTCGTCTAAGGGCTCTGTTGGTACTGACGTGTGCGCTTCGAAATAGTGAGAGAATGCCTTTGTACATTAATATTAGTATGTTTTTTTTTATTTTACGCTGTGTGGTATCCGATTGAATAGAATAGATTACCTTAATTTCTTACCGGGGTGTCAGAAAAGGTGACTAAGGTAATTCGAACCGCCGTGTGGTATCTGGCTGAGTAAAATAGAGCAACCTCTTTCTTACCGAGGCGTCGTATAATACGACTAGGGTATGGTGACGTAAGGCAGGCGGCCGGTCGTAAAATATAGTCTTCCTATATCTTCATTGTATAGGGAGAGGTGAATTGTTTTACTCCAAATTTAACGCGTGCGGGCTACGGGCTGTAATGAATAAAACAAAACTACTGGATAGATTTTAAAAATTTTTTCACGGAGTGACATAGGCAATATATTTTATACCCGTGCGAAGCCGGAGCGGGCCACTAGTTTATTATAAAAAAATATTATTCCATAACATAGAAACCTCACTAGACTGATATGTACGTAAAAATTATTAGCCATTCCTTTTATATTTTTATAGTGACATTATTTTTCCTTTTTGATGGTGACAAGCAAGCTCGCTTTATGGTTACATTTAATGTTAAGTGAGTGGGTTTTTATATGGGAATATGTGGTTTAACTGTCCGTATTCTGACGCCGTTACTAATATCAAATTCAAAGTTATTTCTTGTTGAGTTTGTTTGTCCTTATCCCACTAGAAGTGAGGTCGGCATAACGTATTAAAAACATGTTGTCACATGCTACGTATTTTACGACCAGCCGCCTGCCTGACGTCAACTTACCTTACGTCGCGTTTCGTCGCGTTCGCGTTTTACGACACCTCGGTAAGAAATAAGGGTGGTATATACTACTAAGCCGGATACCACACATATTTTATTTTTAGTCGATATGAATGTATTTTGTTTAAATAACTCTGCGTACACTACACTGACAACACATCGGATGTTTCAGTTTAATTATGTAATTCTGTTTTCGTCAAATAAAACAAAATCCTTTTGCCTTTATCCCACTCTAAGTGGGGTCGGCACAACATGTTATAAACATGCTGTAACGTGATTTGGCTGCGTTTTTACGACCGGCCGCCTGACTGACGTCAACTTACCTTAGTCGTATTTTACGACACCGTTGTAAGGAGGGTGGTCTATCCTACTAAACCGGATACCACACGGCGGGTCATCTTGTCGTCAAATAAAACTATTTGAATAAATATATCCTATTTCCTGTTAATCGAATAAAATCGTATTGATTATGCGGGCAATAATCCCACTATAAAATCGGATTCAGGGACGTGTTACAAAGCGGATTACTGCGATATTACCATAAAGGGAATGGGGTTTATAACCGAAAACACGTCGCTATTCCTGTTATTCTACGGAAATATACATAAACAAAGTGTGTTTACGAAAATTATGCTATTAAGAGAGTGTTTTATTTTAATTTGTATATTGCTTAGCTGCACTGAAAGTATATAAGCAAGAATCCTAAACCAACTTTTTTAGCTTCAAAAATTCAATTTTATAATAGAAAATTTCAATTTCATAATTATAAAGTTTGGCATGTATCCGGCTAAGTAGAATAGTACCACCCTCATTTCTTACCGAGGTGTCGTAAAGGGCGACTAAGGTAAGTCGACCCGTCGTGTAGTATCCGGCTGAGTAGAATAGACCACCCTCATTTCTTACCGAGGTGTCGTAAAAGGCGACTATGGTAAGTTGAATCACCGTGTCGTATCCGGTTAAGTAGAATAGACCACCCTCTTTCTTACCGAGGTGTCGTAAAATACGACTAAGATAAGTTGACGTCAGGCAGTCGGCCGGTCGTAAAAACGCAGCCATATCATGTTACAGCATGTTTATAACGTGTTGTGCCGACCCCACTTAGATTGAAATAAGGACAGGAGGATATATATAATTATAAAATTTGGCATGAATTTTCAAGCATATGAAAATTCGAATGTGCATAGAAATAGAAATACATATTCAAACGATTAGATCGCTTAAATATATTCTTACGACGTGTTAGACGTCAAATAGGTACAAAATTATAAAATTAATAGAACGCTGATAAGAATTCTCTCCTCTTCTTTTCCTATCTCCAAAATAAATAAATATTTATCTTTAGTAATTATATATTAGTAGCATTTTTTCATCTATTTATTTAACCAAAATTGATTAAATAGTTAAATTTACAAAAACTTTTTCTTTTTCTCTATATTACCCGTATTATCTATCTTCTTAAATCATTTTCCTTCTGTTACTCAAAAGTTGACTGGAAGAGATCTCTTTTAGGGATAAGTCCGCCTTTATACATTTGCTTTTTTACTTTTTCTTTCTCTTTTCAAACTATATGTATAAAAATAAATAAATAAATGAAAGTATATTTTATTTTTATATTATATAAAGATTTATACAATCTGTATGTCTGTCTGTATGTCATTTAAAAAAAACCTAATATAAACAACCCTTTAGAGTCGTACTATCAATCTCTTGGTATCCGCGATTGCTCTGCTTCTGTGACCTAAAATCATGCGACAAATGTCACATTAAGGTCACCAACCACAGTCTAAAATTCAGAAATGACATTGCAAGTGTATCTAGGTATATTACATACGATATTTTTTATGTTACAACATAAGTTACCTAATGGTATTTATGTCGTGTAATTTGAAATTTTTAGGTATAATTTATTAAATACAAATTAAAATTTTTTATTATTCAAATAAACTTTTTAAAAAAGTACTTTTAAATCGTCAATTCTACTGCTGGTTCGGAAATCTCTTCCTACCGAGAAGAGTCAGCAAGAAACTCGTTGGTTGCTCTTTTTTTATGAGATAAGGCTAGCGCCTGGCTACGATCTATATAAACAATTATATGAAGTATCAACAAAAAATTTAATGTTGACTATACTACTATCAAGTTACTGTTGTGAAGTACTGAAGGACTTATTCTGTGGCCGACTGTACCATGCCTGCGGTGTTGAAAATTCAAAGGAAGCTCAAAATTATAAACTCGTTGTAAAACGGTTATTAGCGTTTAAACAAAGTTAAATAAATAAATAAAAGCTTTTTAAACTAAATATATTGTACAAAAGTTCACAAAGTTGACAATGAAGTTATCTACAAAGGATGTTTCTGCTTGACTTTGATAGTATGGTATATGTTAGTGCCAAGTAAATGCTTCTAGGCTTGTTTAATCTTGTTACAGTTAACATTTGTGAATCTCGTTCGTTAAAGTCTATCTATACTTATTATAAAACAAAGTCTCCTAAAGCTGTCTGTCTGTTTGTGATCGATTTCCTCAAAATGTATTGATGAAATTTGGTAAAAATTATAGCCCTTACTGGACTAACATACAAAATTGTTATTACCGAAATAACCCGGTTTTCCTTCGGTAAAAATATACTGCATTATTGGGAGTAACTTAACAAACAAAGTCGCCGTTATAATACAATAGTCTATACTTATTATAAAACAAAGTCCAGAAAATATCTGAATGTGATCGATTTTCTCAAAATCTACTGAACGGATTTTTATACGGTTTTACCGAAAGGATAGTGCAATTCTTCTGGAAGGTTTAGTCTAAATTGTACATTACCATTTTATTTAAAGTATCTGGATGACCAAGTCTTGCTCGGTAATTTTTAAAATGATGTAAAAAAAAGTTAAAAAAAAAATTTAAAAGAAAAATGAAAAAATAATGGGGCAGGTGGGGCTCGATCCTAGGGTATTTTTACCTCTCTAGACCACCCGTTCCCCAAATGAACTACCATGACTTTACGTTTGACAGCGAAAAATTGTGATTGTATTGAACGTAAAGTAAAAAAAAAATAGAGACCGACACAGGGATAAAACGACATTTAAAAAAAAACTTATCTAGATCAATTTTTCTCCCCCAAAACCCCTACATGCAAAATTTCAAGAAAATTATTGGAGCCGTTTCCGAGATTCCGAAAATATATATACATACAAGATTAAGTAATTTAAATATTAAAGATTAAAGCGACATACATATAAGAAAATCTTTTAAAAGAAATTTAAACAGTACTTATTTTTCAGGTCAGTGTGTTACCAGCTTAAAGTATATCATCATTTACAAACAGGCCAGGTCAAGCGTTAAGCTGTCACACATAAAAAATGGTGACTTTATCACTCTGAGTGATCTTTTACAGGCGACGTTAGTGGTTGGAAATTTCATGGGATTTTGTGAATATTTTTCGCTATAAATTTTCGCTTTTGTAAATCACGATGACTTAGTGTAGAAATAGTATATCAACGCCCTCGTGCAAGAATATTAACATATACATTCAGTTTCAGTTTAATTCTTAATAATTTTAAATATGTGTGAATTAGAATACATCATGCATATTTAAAAAATAATAATTTATGGTTATATACATGAGTCTTCGCAATTTTTGTTTTATACAGGAGACTGTTAGAATTTAATACACCTTTGGGCCCAGACGTTACAGTATTAATTTTTCTGTTGTTAAATAGAATAATATTTGTTATCTTAGTATCAATTATTATAATGTTTAATTTCTATGGGGAACCATAAAAAAATTGTAGTTTGAGGTTAAAAAAAGAATTTATGGTTATATAGAAATATTTAAAAAAATTAAGCCAAAAATATATATAATATAGTGTACACACAAATATATGCAGTATAACACTATAATATATGATGTTGGTACAATAAAATACTTATATTACGAACCAAATGTACACAGCAATTATTTTTTATATTAATATTGCTATACTAACTGAAAAAACTCGAATTATTGTAATATATGGTCGTGTACGATGTCGTTCACATTGTATTTTTAAGCTTATTCAAAAGATAAAAACGCTTCAAAAAAAGTGAAAATTTCAAAAACTAAATCGAAGTTTCCATTTATACTAAATATACATCCCCGGGCATATTTGCATAAAAGTAAATTTGCATTTTACCCGAGAAAGCATATTTACTTAAGAATATATAAATATTTTCTTGCTACAAAGAACGTTTTCTGTAGATAGAAGTTTATAAGTAAAGGTTAATACAAAACATCTCTCCACTCACTATATTTTACGCTACGCTTAAAGTTAAAGCTTGCTATTAAATCGTATACACAAAGTAGGATAGCTACAAAATAGAAAAAGGAAGGAATTTTATCAAGCATAGATGAAATCGGAAACCGTAATGTAAGATAAACGTCCTTATACGAAATTTTACTTAACAGTTGCGATCTAAGTGTTTGTATTGGGGTTACCATGATTTTTATTTCTGTGAATCTTTCCAAAATTCTATTAATAAGTAAAGAGTACCAAACGACGCTTATACTCACATTGCCTCCAGCTATTAAAGTATATATGTTTTATAAAACCATCTAAACTTTAGTTCATTACTGTGTGACGTTCAATGACGTGATATCTTTTTATAAAATTATTTAGTGAAAGTTATATACATATATAGAAATCCCCTTAAATATAGATATAACTGTGACAGGAGATGCGCAATTTCACTTCAATTACATTGTGAATCTTTCCATAATTCGATTTAATAAGTAAAAAGTACCAAACGATGCATGTACGCACATTGCCTCCAGCTATTAAAATATATATTTATTATGAAACCATCTAAACTATAGTTCATTACTGTATAACATTCGGTAACATATTTTTTTATAAAATTATTTAGTTGAAGTCATATACATATAAAGAAATCACCTTAAATATAGATACAACCGTGACAGGGGATGCGCAAGTTCACTTCAATTATTGATTCATTATTGACCACATGTGTTCATTGCTCCAAGTGACCTATTCAAATAGAGATGATGATAGATATATTGAGACAAACTCTCTGCTTTTATTTAAGAAAAATGGTGGAATATTACGTAAAAACCTAGTATATAACGTTAAAAAAAATAAAGGCCTGTTATAATAAGCCATGCAACTAACTACAAGTTTTAATAATATTTAGTGGTATCTAAATTTTAATGTGATTACAAATCTGTGGAAGCTTGTAATTAGCTTGTAACTAACTATAATTTAGACTTAAATTTTTGAAAAACGCTGTGAGATTTATTTAATAAATAAAATTAAAATAAAAGTAATGTTTGGTTGCCCTACAATAGTACGTCAAGCGAGGAAAATCTTTTATTGTACCCATCGCTTCAAGTGTTGTTTCGCGCAAAAGTGCAAACAATACTACTGTACATATAACTTCGCAACTAGCAACTGTATTATTATACATTTAGGGCCCTTTTCATAAGTTACCAATAAACAGTCTGTTAGCTTATTCGGAACATATCTGACACGAAATTTTGTGTTTCTTAGGTTTCTGATAGGCTTATTCAGCACTTAAAGAACCTAATAAGTCGACAGGTAGACCACAAGACTGTTATTTTGTTTATCTGCTGGATAGCAAATACCAGTTTTAAAATGGCCGCCATTGTATTTTATTTTACTTTTTGATGTGTCTTTTTAGAGACATTTATCTGCTACTTGGTTTTTTCGTCGGTTAACTATCCAATACTTTATCAGTAACTTGTGAAACAGGCACTTAGTCCTATCGCGGAATATAAGTTAAATGATGCAATAAAAGAAGCATTTTACACGCATTGAACATTTTTCTCAGAATATCGAAATTCTTAATTTTATTTTGATTTATAAATCTTAAAAAAAAATTATGTATATACAATATGCTTGTTTCTAGAGTAGAATAAACCACCCTAATTTCTTACGAAGTGTCGTAAAAGGCGGCTGAGGTAAGTTGACCCGCCGTGTGATATCGAGCTGAGTAGAATAGATCACCCTCATTTCTTACAGAAGTGTCGTAAAAGTCGACTAAGTTGACGTCAGACAGACTGCTGGTCGTAAAATAATTAGCCAAAACATGTAACAACATGTTTGAAATATATTGTGCCGACCCCACTTAGAGAGGAAAAGGGCAGGAGAATGGAGTATGGTGATGATGATATAATATGCTTGTTTGTTACATTACTGATGCTTATTAAATAATATTTTTAAATTCAGAACGCAGGAAAAGCGTTTCCAAGACATGCAAGTTACCATGTCTTATATAAATAAGTTACGATATATGTCTTATAATAACAATAACCGTGTCTTAAAATAATAAGACATAGTCCTAAGATACATAAATTTATTGAATGTGATGGTATAGAAAATGCTTATTAAAAAGTATTTTTACATCCAAATTGCAGACCTCCGGCGCGTCCAAGACATGCAAGATACCATGTCTTATATTAATAAGATATGATGTGTCTTACAATAACAGTAACCGTATCTTACATTATTAACACATGGTATTAAGGTACATAATATTTAACACGTCATATATTGACGCAGTCAAGCGCGATTAGTTCCCCTTAAACAACGTAAAACAAATTTTTACATACAAAAGAAAACTAAAGAGTTTACTTTAAGCATATCGATCAAAATTAACATACAATGTTTCGCACGCATTTCTGACGTAAGATTGTCGGACATTGTTAGAATTTCATACAATATAGAATAGTATGTGAATGATATGTTTATTTTTTGTGTACCTAATATTGAAGAAAAGTGAGATGTTTTGATATATTGTGAGTGGTAATCATATAATAGTAGATTAAGATACTGTTGCATAATAAGGGTTCTTATAATAGGAGTGTGTTTTAAAAAAACGAGACGCAGGCGAGTTTTTTTATAGTATCACACGAGTGTTATAAGACCAAGTTATGTACAGTGTCATACACTACTTTATCTACTCTCATACTTTAATACGAAAAACAATATTAATAAAAACCAAACTTTGTTTAAATATTGAAAATATTTTTTAAATATCAAATGTTAGCGCCAAGGCGCAAACATTGATAGCGCATGCGTGTTGCGTCGCCGCAGACTCGTTCATTGAAACCTTTTTTTTAAGGTAGAGGTTCAACCTCCTTGGTTGGAGCTGGAGGTTGTATAGGTGTATCGTTATGATTCAAAAGTTATATTATGATACAGGTGTCCATACAAGACCTGTATCATAATAAAACATTTTAATTTTTTATTTTTGGCGTGTACGTTATGTTTGTCATATGAATTTTGGTTTCAGTTTTATAATCTTTATATTATAGTATCAGAGTAGATAAATAAATATATAGCACAATTAGACACGGTCGTCCGTCCTCAAAGTAAATAATTTAAGACTTGAGTTATGAATGTACAGACAAATGGTAAATATGTACATATATAATTTTAAATATATGCTTAAGTAAACAAATACACCCAGATTCGGTGAATCAACAAATTCTTTTTAGAAATGACCCTCGGCAGGTATCAAAACCGCGTCCCATGGACCTGAGGGCAAGGTCTGGGTCAGGTTTTTAAAGAGAAACAAATGACATGGAGAGTTTACGTTTTTAGATAATAAAAAAACTGACCGTGGGAATTTTAGATAATTTATTTGACATTATAATTTGAAATTACAAATTTAAAATAATTACTCCATATAGAATTAAATATTAATTAATTTGAATAATTTATCTACGGTCATCTACATATGTACTATACCTTTAATAAAATCATTGAGATGTCAAATCTTTGTGCATTTGTTTCCGCTAATCTTACAAACCGAACTTGAAAACTTAAATATAAAATATACGAAAAGAACTTCCCCACATAATAATTTCAGTCCGTATTCACAATTTCACAATTGGACACCAGGATATCAAGTAGTCTAGACAACGGGTGCTATAAAATATATTCATACCTTGATATAGTTGAATCTCGCATCGAGACTTACCTGCTGACAAAAAAACAGACATTATAACCTGCACTATTTAGATATAAATAATAAAGAAACAAGAAAACACAAATACTGAATTAAAGCAATCTTATACAAGAATACCATATAAAAAATTAATCGAAATTTAGGAGAATTTTAACAGCATCTTATCAAAACTTGTCACAGGGGATGTAATTATATATTCCAAATAAAGGTATAAGATACTGTTAGGATCCAAAGTAGGTTTTATAAAAAGAGAACTAAATTAATACATTTGTAACGAAACAAACAAAATGGCTGACGCGAACAGATTAACTAACAGAGCTTTCGCACGCGAGAACCGACCGTAAAAGAGACCTCTGTTCTTGACCTGACTACTTTTATACTCTAGATGAGAGGTAATTATGAAGTGTTGCTAGCAACAATAAATTAAAACACTGATTAAAAATGTCGCTGTCTACACGGCCTCTCCTGACCGCATGTCGTCCTCGACCAAAACTGTCTCCGTACCACCGGACCAGCATTGTTGGCAGCGACAGGTGTAGCTTCATGAGTAACTGATGGAAGCGTGGATGAGTCAGATGCACTGACTGATGACGCAAAGGCAGTGTCATAGTCCTCATCTGTATTTAAAAAAAGGAATCAGAAAATATTCAAATAAACCAAATAAAATTAACATCCTCTTTTTCACTACTTCATCATTCAATTAATTCATACTTCAGCTATTTCACTGAGCAAATAATCTCGTCTAGCATTCATCCCTTAATAATAATCGAGACGTCTCTTTAAATTTCAAACCATATGCCTAGGACTTTTACCCAACCATCGCCATGGATAATCATGACTCGGTCACGCGACACGCGCGCTTCGCCCGACGTAACACGTCACAGACCACCTGATAAACAGGCCATAGACTGATCGTTCGATCAGCCTATTCAGCAACTTGGGACCCACCAAGCGCCAGGGTGTAGCAAAATGCTCGGGGTGACTAGCTTCCCCTCACCCTACATGACAGTGGTGCACGCCACCAGAGTAGAATCACTCTCGATGAAGGCGGCGCATGCCTCAGACATGGCACTCCACTGGCCTCTCCACGGCGCCACGTACGCAGCCTGCGTAGCCTCGCCGCAGCCTCCGCTAAGCAAGCGAAGTGTACAGCGGTCATGGGGTAACACCTTTACCGCCACGTACTGACCACACATGCCGGGATTACCACCACGAATGCTGGCATCAAGTTTTCCTGCAGACTGAGAAAACTTTATTACAACCTCATAGTCATAAATATTGAATTAGCGTTGTGGATGTCGATGTTAAATTACACGAGCATCGAGCTTTAGACAGATTTAAAAACACCTTGAAATAACCTCCAAGACCGAGAAACTGTCTCCCGTACCTCACGGAGCTTCTATTTTACTGGGCTCGGCCTTACCTGACCAAGACAAAGCATATTTTTGCTTAGCCCCTTTAACATGTAACCACACGAGATTACAATCCTCGTCAGTTTATCCATTTACCCGTTTGGCACGGTCAACTTATTACACTATCCCAAATGTTATTAACGGATTTATGAAAAGCTTGCGCAAGATTAGATGCCACTGAACAAGTTGATTCTAAGGAGTGATGTAGGTACATGCGGTCCACTCAAGTCAGAAGTACCGACGCAGTTAGGAGAATTAGATCGCTTAAAATGAAAGCAAACGCAAGTCTCGCGACGTCGGGATGGTACCTATCATCGAAATTATTGATGTAAAGTGAAACGGTTTCTTCTTTATATATCAGACCGTGAACTATAATACAAGTGGGATCCTCCTTTCACACGAGCGGGAACACAAACTACTACGCGAGCATGATCGCAGGAGTATAAAGAGAGGGCGATTGTAACCTATTACAGCTGTCACTCCGTAAGACTTTTTCCGAAATTATCAGAGACGCGTTTAGTATTACGAACCGAACGTCGTCGTTTTCAGTCAGCTGAATTAGACTGATTACGTGAGTCATTTAAGGAATTCTGCCGCCTCCGGCCGCTCGCAACACGTTGCAAGACGTTATTGCGCATTTAAAACCAACCCTCTTTATTAAGTTTTTCTCGCGATAAACACAAAACACAATTTTCGATCTCGTTACGTATTCCAAACGAGAAACCAATCACGACTATTTAACTTAGAACGCACTATTTCACAAAATCACGTAAAATACGAGCAATTGCAACGAAATACACAAATACTTTGTCACAAATACGTGCAATTCAATCGAAAACAAAAAGTGGGTATGTCATAAATAAACAAAATGAAATCTACCAAATTCTACCACACTTTTTATTTAATTTATGCAGTGAGCTATGAGTTCTTTATCCCGCTTCGGATGTTAGGATCCAAAGTAGGTTTTATAAAAAGAGAACTAAATTAATACATTTGTAACGAAACAAACAAAATGGCTGACGCGAACAGATTAACTAACAGAGCTTTCGCACGCGAGAACCGACCGTAAAAGAGACCTCTGTTCTTGACCTGACTACTTTTATACTCTAGATGAGAGGTAATTATGAAGTGTTGCTAGCAACAATAAATTAAAACACTGATTAAAAATGTCGCTGTCTACAATACTATAATAAATTTCCATCAATTTTAGCTTTGTCATTACAGCAATTTAAAATCACTGTTGAAAGGAGGCTGTTGAGGATTACATGGATAATACGAATGCGCGAATTTAGCTACTCTTTGACCTTCTGTAAAAAATAGTAACGACGAACTATAACCAGTTATAAGAAAAACATTTTGAAAAGAGCCACTTTCGTATTTCTTGCTGGCTCTTCTCGGTAGGAAAAACTTTTGTATTAGCATTAGTTGACGATTGAAAAGCACTTGTTTCAAAGTTTACTTGATTAATTAAGGTCATTTGGGGAGGTTTTATTTTCATTTTCAGTTTAATTAATTTTTAATGAAATTGAAATAAAAATAAAACCTCCCCAAATGATAGTCTCATCCTGAATAGTGATGTGATTTTTTAATTATAATTTATAGACATGCACAGCTTTTCGAAATTTCATACACAAAAAGTTCGTCATCATTATTTTGCGATACACATATACTCCGTTAAGCGATAGTAGCTGGGTGACAAAGTCTTGCTCGGTAATTTTTTTTAAAGATATAAAATATTAAAATTAAAAAAAAAGAAAAAATAATTGAGCCGGTGGGGCTCGATCTTATATATTTTCACCTGTCTAGACCGCCCGTTCCCCCAAAGAGCTACCATGACTTTACATTTGACAGCGAAAAATTGTTTCAAACTAAATTTTTAAAATTTTTTAGCGTCCGAAAATAGGAATAAAACGTCTTTTTTTAAATAAAACTTAGCTCTATTTCTTGCCCCCGAAACTCCCAATACACTGATTCCAGGAAAATCGTTGGAGCCGTTTTCGAGATTCAGAACATATATATATAAGATTAACTCATTTAAATATTAAAAGATAGTTACTATATTTTAACAATTTTTATTGTACGTATGTACTATAAAAATATCTTCAAAAAAAAATTTCTTTTCTCTTCTTCTGGAAATAATATAGTGAACACAAACCTTTCGCATTTTTAGATTCTAATAAATTTGCTTCTATCTATTTGTACATGATGAGGGCCCTGTATGTGGGCCTTATTTATTGACCTACACCGGTAAGCGAACAAGATAAATTGTGTTGACTTGCGTTATGTACGTTGATATACCTTAAGCGGGAGTGGCCCGTTAGTTCTATGCTTATTACGGTACAGGATAAACAATATTATTACCATAAGATACAACCTCTATCCGTGACTTCATTCCTGTCAACTTAAATGTTAAAATATTCTCTATACACATAGTACATAATGTACTATGTGTATGAAGGAAAATGCGATTTTTTTATAACTTAACTCGCTAGATAATCTTTGATTTCAGTTCGTGAGCGCGGTAGATGCAAATCTGCCGAAACGTCGATCCTTATACAAAGGTAAGTTGATTTTATCAATGTGACCTGTACGTTTATATTATAATCTTTACTTTAACCAAATTTACTCTTCCATTTATCTGCGACAAATTTTATTGTGAATTCGGCCGTGTGGTATCCGTATGAGTAGAACAGACCCCCTCATTTCTTACTGAGGTGTTCTAAAAGGCGACAAAGGTAAGTTGACCCGCCGTGTGGTATCCGGCTGAATAGAATAGAAACCTCCAAAGTAACGCCCAATTTATAAATTAATTCTCCACCACTCATTTTCATTTTCCTTAGAAAGCTTTATTCAGGTACTATCCAAATTAAATATTAGTAGCATCTTTCATCTATTTATTTTACTAACATTAATTAATAGATTAAATAGTTAAATTTATATAAACCTTTTCTTTTTCTCTATATTACCCGTATTCTCTTTCTTCTTCAATTTCCTTCTGTTACTCAAAGGTTGACTGGAAGTGATCCCTTTTAGGGATAAGTCCGCCTTTATACGTTTTTACTTAAGAAATAAATAAAATAAATAAACAGTGCTAGTAAAGTAAAATATCTTTATATTTATTTCCTACCCATTACATATACCTAGATCTCCCTGTTAGAAACAATAGTACAAAGTTTCATTTGTTTTTTTATCAACCTTGGACTTCAACTTCGTAATTTTAAACCTACAAGCTATAAACATCAATGTGCCGTAAACATAATTTCATAGCGATGTACACACCGATTTTTATGACGTATACGATAAAATCATATCTGTCCGATTATCGACAACACCTGTATGTTTCCACGTTAGATTCGACGAGGCGCGATAGAATAGCGTAAACAAAACCAGTATACAGGAACGGCGTATATATCTCATTGCTTTGTATCCAAGGGCATAGCATACTTCGGAACTAGAAAATTGATGGAAATAGGAAGGTATCTTGTTATTTATAACGATATTAGTAAACCACGCCGGCTTTGCTCGCTTGGAAATCAGCGTGTTACACAGTTTTGCCCGCCTTAACCCTGACCCCGTGGAAATTTACCCTAATTCACTATTCCTCTGAACCTTTAGAATTAGAGTATATTTTATTAAAAACCGTTAAAAAATCTGTTCAGTACATTTTGAGAAAATCAATCACATAGACAGACAGCTTTGGGGACTTAGTTTTACAATGTGTACAGATAATGGTAACAATGTTGTATTTAGAAGTGACAAGTATTTTATGACGAGCTGCCTGCCTCATTTCAACCCTGAAAGTTACATTTGGTTATAAGTACCTGGTTGTATTCTTGCTAGGTAACTTTTACAAAAAAAAAAACTTAAAAAAAAAGAAAACAAACCATTGGGTGAGGCTCGATCCTAGGTATTTTCATTTTTCTAGACCACCCGTTCCCCAAATAAGCTACGCTGACTTGACAATTTACGGCAAAAATAGTGTTTCATATACAATGTCAATAAGTTAAGTAGTTGAATGCCTGAAAACAGTTATAAAACGACATTTTAAAAAAATAAAACCTGGCTAGATCGATTTTTCTCCCCCAAAACTCAATATGTAGGGGACATGCTGAGTTTCACGAAAATCGTTGGAACCGTTTCCGAGATTCCAAAAAAAATAAAATGTATATATATATACAAGATTAGCTCATTGAAATATTAAATATATTAATTTAATTACCTTTAATATAAACAGTGTTTCATTTCATTTATAATCTCGTCTGAAGATAACTAAAAGTAAATACATACAATGTATACAATAAAAAGCCACACTATCTTATTCATTTCCTTAACTGCATTACGCAAACGCTATCTCGTAATTAAGTGCCGTAGTAAGGACTAAATCAACTGTAATATAGTGCTTTCCAGCATTAAATAATGAGACACTATTTTACTATTAAATGAGGTTCTAAATTTTTATAATACAATTGCTTGTGACACTGATATTTTCCTGGTACGAGAACGTTTCCGGGAACTTTACTTCTGGATTCAATCTGCCGCTGGCGAGTCTAGGTGGTAGCGACTTGCCTAAACCCATCGTCTTCCACCCTGTCAGGGGACCTTTGGACGTCCCGAACGGGTTATATCGGACGTCTGGCTTACAGGTCCCCGAGACGGTCGGTGCATCTGGTGCTCCCGAAGCACCAGTTAGCGGAGGGGGGCTTCTCTTTCGAGGGGTCCCTACCCGGAGGAGGTGTTCTCTGGGATCAGAGCTATCGGCGGGGATGGGGGCAATGTGTACAACGATACCCTGTCCTTGCCATCGGCAGCGTGGTGGAGCACACAGGTCGTTTTAGTCGGTGCGAGTCCGACATAATACCCATAAGGGGTTTTTTCTTGCATAAAAAAAAAGTGAGAGTAAATACAAAGAAAAATACCTTAGCTTATATAATACTGATTTTAACGGGGAGAGCGAAATACAGGAAATATATTGTCACGTACATTATATTTCGTATATGACTATTTCGCATAGAATTTTTATTTATCCATAGCTCGCGTACTAGTTATTTAAAACTATACCACATGTGAGCTATGGTTTTGCTTGTGTATTATTTGTGGCTGTACGCCAAATATATAAAGAGGTATATAAAGTATTTCAATCAAAAAAGCCGTTCTATTCAGTTTGTGTAGACTTTTTTTAAACTAATCAAAATAATTGGAAAATTCACCTACGGGCTATGGACAATGCATTGTATTTCAATACTGGAAAACAGGTACGAAAATATTCAACGACATGAGGGAATAAAATTGAAAAATTTAACAACGGGGAGATAGTTCTGCGACAATGTGAACCCGTACGTATTGTTTGGTCTTTCAGATGGCAATCATACGTCCTTATTTTTATAAAAACATGTATAACATCGCGATCAGGTATTTATCTATTAATCTTGTTTACTATATCCCTTAATTAAGAGATGCTTTTTGAAAATACCTATCATACTTAAAACATCTTAGTAGAATTCATCTTTAGTATTAAAAATGATTTAATCTTGTATGTATACATTATATTTTTCGGAATCTCGAAAAAAATTCAGCATGCAGGAGGTTTTGGGGGAAAAATCGATCAAGCTGGGTTTTATTTAAAAAAGCCGTTTCATCCCTGTTTTTGGGCATTAAAAAAATTCCTAAAAATTTACATTGAATATCAAGTCACTATTCTCAATTCAATTCACTATTCTCAATTCACTTAATTGAACTATCAAGTCAGCGTAGCTTATTCAGGGAACGGGTGGTCTCTAGAAATGAAAATACCCCGAGACCCACCTAACCATCTTTTTTTTAGTTTTTTTTTATTTTGGTACCAGGTACTTGATCTTGGTTTGATCTTGAAAGGTTTGGAAGAGTGAGGTACCTCCTCACAATACGTGCCGTCTCGAGTAACAGTGTCCCTCTGTATTGACACTCGTAAAGGCAAAGATTTCAGATACGCTACAATTTATAGTTCAAAATAGCAGTTTACATACATCGCAAATATGTAAACAATCTTCTTTATTTGTTTTTAACTCTAATTTGTCACCCCAGTGTAAGTAGTGCGAGCTTTTTTAACTTATTCGATCGCGTTAGCGTAACGCTAATTAGCATGACGTTGCAAGAGCGACATCTAGTGACCGCTATTCCAAGCACACATACACCATTAGGTGAAGTAATCAAACATCTCTACTAATAAACACTTTCGATTAATGCTTCAATCATGCTATCTGATAGAATAATCAGATACTGATAAAGTCATGACGTCACGACTTGTTGGTGATATCAATTCGTAATTATTGACGTGTATTTATAAATTTACTACTCCATTTCCTTCCACAAGAATTTTTTCTCAATATTAAATAAGGGACGATAGCAAAAATGTTTAAAAGGCCGATTGTTCAATCATGACCTAGATATTTTTAAATGAAAGTGGAGTACAAAATGCCTTGGGCGACTAAACCCTCCGGCTAATACTTTTTATTTTAATGGGAAAAAAAAATTAGGTCCGATTGATATTGACAATTTATTGTTAATGATAAAACAAATACTGTAAGGAAATTTCCAAGTGCTTTATTGTTTTAAATAACTAAATTCCTTATGCCAGAAAATAAAGATTCGTAATGTATCGACTTCATTCGATATGACGGAGAGACATCTTAATCGTGAAAAATAAGGCATTACTCGGTAATAAATCACGGAATGTTAAATTTGAAGTCAAACGCGAAAGTCACTCCTTAATAAAATAACACTACAAAACTTGCATGAAATCAATTATGTCCTATGTCGCATTCAACTAGACATAATAATCGATTCATGAAAATATTAACGGTTCATTGCCAATGTAAAACATAGACCATGACTGCTCTAATATAATTCATCTCTTTAAGCGCTTCTCAAATTCCTGGTATAATAAGCTAATTTTGGAACCTTTACTCTTTTCACGTAAGCCGAAAAACTTGGAATCTACTTCTGTAATTACAGATTTGACTTGACTTTGACACATCGCGAATAAAACAACTTCCATAGGTTTATTACACATGGTGTTTTTGAATGTCATCCTATTCCTGTTGAATGAACAGGATTTCTATAGCCTATATGTTAGTTCGGTGTATAAGGAATACTTAAGCCAAACTCTATCGATATTGGTTCAGGGGATGGGCCGTGAAAACGTAACAGACAGACTTTCGTATTTATAAATAATAAATAAATATATATGGGACACTTACGACACACGATTGTCCGTCCCCAAAGTGAGTACCTAACTTGTGTTATAGTAGAAAGACAACTGGTGAATATATACTTATATATTTTTTTAAATACATACTTAAATACAAATATACACTCAGGCGAAGACCAACAAATTCATTTACAGAAAATGTTGGAATTCCCTCGGCTCGAACCCGCGACCCGAGGAGCTGAAGGCAGGATCACTACCCACTGCGCCCATTATAATATTATGTTATAATATAATATAATATTGGCGTTAATTTCCAAAGAAAAATCTGTTTTTAATGTAATACAGGTTTTAATGTGTAGACGAAGTTGCAGGCAACGTTTTGTTATTCTTATATGTATTAGTGAAGCGACCGTTAATCTCATAATCCGATCCCTACGACCATATTCCCTTTACAAATAGGTAACAAAGTCTAAGTAATGAGGTATGAAATACATTAATCTTCTTGTGGATATTGTATTCGGATCACATCCACAAGCTACTGCTACGTTATTGATATTATACTTGGCTCGAACATATTTTCTTTTAGTATCGTTATATATTGACTGGCCCGTTGACGCTGATGGCAGTGACCCTTCCTTTCAGTTCCGTGGATCGCGGGTTCGATTCCCGTCGTGGGTCAACATTTTCTAAATACAATTTGTTAGTTTCTCGACTCTGGGATATTTATTTAAAATTATATATTTACCACTTTCACATCATACAATTTTTTTACACTTTTAAATACAACAAGACATAAATATATAAATTATTTAAATCAAGATAAAAAATACATTATAAATTAAAAAAATATATATATTTTAAGGAAGCGGAGGTTACGACTCCATGCTGAAGAAACCCAAATGATTTAATTTTCTTTCTTTTGTTCATCATCAAAGTAATTAAGACATTCTTAATTAGGTATTCATTTATTAGATGAAAGTCTCTTTTATCAATTTTTTTACAGTTTTAAATACAACAACAACAACAAGACATAAATAAATAAATAATTTAAATCAAGATAAAAAATACATTATAAATTTAAAAAAATATATATATTTTAAGGAAGCGGAGGTTACGACTCCAAGCTGAAGAACCCAAATGATTTAATTTTCTTTCTTTTGTTCATCATCAAAGTAATTAAGACATTCTTAATTAGGTATTCATTTATTAGATGAAAGTCTCTTTTATTTTACTCTTAACCTTTTTTTCCAAGCAAACTCTGGTAATTAATTACATTTTTATTAAATAAAAAATCGCCTAATTTCGGCCGGCTTTGACGCGCCTATTCAATTACTTTATGTAAGAGTATGCAGCAAAATTAATAAAACACTTTTCTTTAAACGTGGATTATTTGCAAAATTATTCTATCATTACTTTGGTACTAAAAAAATCTGCAAAGTAACGCTTACTTCTAAAAATTATGCCTATTGAGTTATTTAATGTATTATAATTTTCTATGTGGTATCCGGCTGAATAGAAGTACCACCCTCATTTCGACTAAGGTAAGTCGTACCTGCCGTGTAGTATCCGGCTGAATAGATTAGACCCCCCTTATTTCTTACCGAGGCTTCGTAAAATAGGACTATGGTAAGTTGTTCAAAGACGTAACCAAATCATGTGACAACATGTTTATAACATGTTGTGCCGACCCCACTTAGAGTGGGATAAAGGCGGAGGATGATGATGTAATATATTAAAATATTTCTCAAGTAAGCCGTCAAAAGCTCAGAATTCAAACTTTAAGATTATTAAACAATCTAATTCCATTGACCTTCATATACAAGCCCACTATTACTTCCGAAACCCGAGAGCCCTTGAATGTGCTATATTAATATTACATATTTGCATTCGGTTTATATACATTCACTTCATTAAGATTTCATTTTGCATATACGTCAAAAAACAATACTTGTTTGCTTCCTGACCACTGACCAAATTTCAAATTTCTTGCCATATATAAATAGTGATAATCGATATCAATTCATCAGTTACAGTCAGCAATCGACAATAACACATCAAAAATGGCATCAAAGGTAATAAATTATTTGAGATATAAAAAAATATACTTTTATATATATTACTGCTAGTCTTTCTAGATTTTTAGTGGATGATGTAAATTTTAATGTGTGTATATACAAAATTTTAAACAGCTGTTAAATTTGTTGTCCACAGTTCGTAGTTCTTGCCCTCTTCGTGGCAGTCGCACACGGCAGCGGCATCGTGAGCCCCACCTACAGCAGCAGCAGCTTCTCCTACGGAGTGTCTGACCCCTACACCGGCGATGTCAAGAGCCAGCAGGAGAACCGCGTCGGCGACAGCGTCGTCGGCCAGTACTCTCTGTTAGAGTCTGATGGCACCCGCCGCACTGTTGACTACGCAGCTGACGCTCACTCTGGATTCAACGCGGTCGTACGTAAAGACCCAGCCGTTGTCGCCGCTCCAGCCGTCGTCGCTGCTCCCGCCGTCGTCGCCGCACCCGCCGTCGTCGCCGCTCCCGCCGTCGCAGCCGCTCCCGCCGTCATCGCCGCTCGCACCGTCGCGGCCGCTCCCGCCGTTGTCGCCGCTCCCGCTTCTTACGGATATGGATACTCCGCTGGTGTCGCTCCCGTAGCGTACGGCGCTGTGTCCGCCCCCGCTGTCGTCGCCGCCGCCCCCGCTGCCTCTTGGGGAGTAGCCGGTGGTGTCGCTCCTCTGGCTTACGGAGCCGCTGTCGCTCCTCTCGCTGGTCTCGGCTACGGAGCTCACGGTGTTGCCGGTCTCGGTTGGTAAATTGTTAATACAACATTGTTAAAATACTGTGATTAAACTGACTCTAGTTAAACTTATGAAAAATAAAAATAATGAATGAATGATGCATTTTAAGTTTTTACCCTTTCACACTTTATCTGTAGTAATGAGAGGTTCTTGGTTCAGTCAAAGATTGCAATACCGCTAATAAAAGTGCACCACATCATTTAAGTATTCAGTTAGGTATTTCTTAGGTCTAGTTTGATTCTGTCTGATCTAGTTTGAATCTGACCTATTATTTGCAAAGCACTAATTACATTAATTAGGAACACACAGTTCAACCATCTTTTTTAGACCTCCCCTCCAGTCACATATCCAAATTCATATTTAACACTCGCATTGGTCCATGATTTTCACCACTCCTCATTATATGTCCATACAATCTTAATCTTAGACTTTTCGTCTCTCTATAATGGGTGTCACCATTCTCATCGATCATGTTTCAAAAGTACTTATCATATAATAAGTTGAATTGTTTGGTTACGCGTTAAATTATTTTACAATATAAAAATAATTTCAGTGCAAATGTACCAAAACAAATAATAATCAAAAATAATTTGAAAAAACAATTTGTGAGTCGCTACTTTCAGAATTACCATACTCCGTACTAACTTACTAATGTTAAGAGTAAACATAACATAAAGAACGTATTGATTTGAATAACATAACAGTTACGTAGGCACTAAAACATGACGGTACGGTTGAAAAATTTTGAAAAGATATTGCGAGTATTGTTAATTATGCGGAAATGGCGATGTTTTAAACTAAATACTCATTTGAAATACTTGTATGAGAAAATATATTAAATCCAATACTACTTATAATGCAATATCTAACTTACATCTTGTATCCATTCAACCTTCCTTACACGAGATAGCAATGACAAAATATAACGGTCGGTAGGAACGGGTTTACGAACCAGCAGTAGAGTTGACGATTTAAAAGCACTTACAGAAGTTACAACAGAATTATTTTGCTGTTATCCGCGTTTGTTAAGAGAATCTATGTAATGCTAAGTGTATAAAGCAGGCACCATTCACATACCTTATACATGTAGGACAAGTCCACATACGTATCACAAAACGCCGCCACCACCCACAGTCCATCGTAATGCATTAAGATTTTGTCGTGGAGCCTATCCTCCGAAGCATCATTATGCTTCGGCTTCGGGGCGAAACGATCGTAGAGATTGTGGTAGTGATTGTTGTAGTGCTTATGTGGAGTATTGATGAAGGCGGTGTTTTGTGATACGTGAGGTTACTTGTCCTGCATGTATAAGGTATGTGAATGGTGCCTGCTTTATACACTTAGAATTTCATAGATTATCTTAACAAACGCGGATTACGGCAAAATAATTCTGTTGTAACTTCTGTACAATGGAATTGTGCAAAGTAACGTCTCCTTCTATAAATCATGAAAAGCACTTGTTTACAATTTTATTTGAATAAAGTATATTTTGAATTAGAATTCGAATTCGAAAGTCTCTATTCTATTAAGAAGTCAATGAATATTTCACGACTAAATCTGACCTGTTAGAAAATTAGTGGCCTGCGGTTTTAATTAGAAATAAATAAATTAATGATATCTTCAATCTTTCTCTGAATTTGTATGCATTGTTCACAATATCGGGCCACTCCCGTATAAGGCAAGTGTCTATCAGCGCACATAACGCAAGTCAACACATTTATCTTGCCCGCCTATGGGTGCTGGTCAATAAATAAGGCCCACATACAGGGCCCTAATTATGTACTAATCGATAGAAGTAAAGTCATATATTAGCTAATGCAACAGGTTTTACATTGCAATGACTTTTTTTATAGAAGACAGAATTATTATTGATGATATTCATCATCATGCATCATCATTCTCCTGCCCTTATGCCACTTTAAGTAGGGTCAGCACGACACATTTTAGACATGTTGCTAAATGATTTGTCTATTATTTTCCAACCGGCCGCCTGCCTGACATCAACTTAACTTAATCGTCTTTTACGACCTTGGTAAGGAATTACGGTGACCTATTCTACTTAGCCGGATACGGGTCAACTTACCTTAGTTTTACGGAACTTTTTACACCTCGGTAAGAAATGAGGGTTATCTATTCTATTCAGCCGGATATCATACAATGGATCATCTTAACTTACCTTTTATTTCCTTTTATGACACCTCGTTAAGTTATGAGGGTGGTCTATTCTCCTTAGCCGGATACTATTCAGCGGGACAACTTTCCTTAGTTGCCTTTTACGGAACTTTTTGGAACGCATGGCTGACTCCGTAATATCAACCAACGTTTTTCATTCGGCCACGTGGTATTTGGCCGGAAACTGGCATGTGTTGAGACAACTTTACCCACATAGCTCCATTTTTACAGTATTTTTCATTCTTACTCTTTTTCCTAAATTCATGTCAATTCACATTATATTTTCTTTGTGTGTTCTATCTGTGTTTATTTATATTTATTTGATTTATAGAAGCAGGCGTTACTTTGCGGAATTCCATAGTACAGACGTTACAGTAAAATTATTTTGGTGTAATCCGCGTTTGTTAAGAGAATGTATGTAATGCTAAGTGTGTGAAGCAGGCAACAATCTACAGATTACAATCAAATAATTTTATTGTAACTTCTATTATATTTATTTGTGTTAATAAGATCGTAAATATTAAGTAGCTTACAAAGCTACTTATTTTAGACATGTTGCTAAATGATTTGTCTTTTATTTTCCAACCGGCCGCCTGCCTGACATCAAATCTTAATCGTCTTTTACGACCTTGGTAAGGAATTACGGTGACCTATTCTACTTAGCCGGATACTACAGGGCGGGTCAACTTACCTTAGTTTTACGGAACTTTTTACACCTCCGTAAGAAATGAGGGTTAGGGTATGTTACTAACATTTTTGAACCGCTCCAAATAAAATCATTGAATTTGGATTATTTTTTCTTAATAACTTATATTTTTTATGAACTAATTTACACTCAGTCGTATGGTTTATCTTTTAAATTATCGATTATAATCTAAATACTGGTTATGTTGATCATTTTTATTATAATCTGACATGATGTACTCGCTAATCATTTGAGCTATTTTAAGAGATTGATTCATATCAAAAATTCTTCGAAGGAAATCGATTTATTGCTCAATAGATCATTGAAAGTGAAATATTCACTTTGACATTCCGTTAAGAATTCCTCTACATTTACCACTTACTGATAAAAATAACTATAGTAAAAACTACAGTAAAACTTAAGTAAAAAAAAGCAATCACATGTTGTTTCCTTTAAAAATACATTATAAACAAATAATTAGCAATGTGTTTTATAAAATAATAAATGTCTCATTTAAACACCAACTAGTTCTCAAAAGTGTTCCAAATATCATCCTCCAGCCCTAATTCCACTCTAAGTGGGGTCGGCACAACATGTTACAAACATGTTATCACATGATTTGGCTACGTATTTTACAGACAGACTGTAAGACTGTTTATATTGGTCTCATTATTTATTGTGACACTCTCACTTACAAGCCTACCTTTGCTCCCCTAATCGAGACTAATAACTCTATGGTTCCGAATATAAAAAGTACAAAACAACTCTGGTAATCTAAAACAAATCTTTAGTATGATTTATCAGTCTAACCTTTACGTCTAAATTTCATAAAGAAAAATACACTTTTATTTTTAAACACAAATATGAAAACCAATAATATCTCTGTGAGCAACTAAAATAGATAAAACTTTACAAATTCAAACAGAATTTCACATCAAAGCAATGTATGAAAGTAACTTATATTTAATTTAACCAATCCGTTGTCAGAAAACGAATGAAATTGCCTAATTTCACTATGAAGTTAACCGCAAACAATTTTGCAGACAATATTGAAACATGTCATAACTTTTTAAAACTATTATTCGAATATTACATAATGAGAAAAGGTCGATCAAATAAGGTTTAAATGATTTTAGGTATAACATACACAGTGTGTTTGTAATATAGGTATATGTAACATATATGTAACGTATATGTAACGACGTATATGTAATCCTACCAATATTATAAATACGAAAGTTTGTGTGTATGGATGTATTTTTGTTACTCTTTTACAACGAATCCGCTGAACCAATATCTATGAAATTTGGCACAATTGTTCCCTATACACTGAGGTAACATATAAGGTATAGAAATTCTGTTAATTCAAAAGGAATAGGATATCATTGAATAGCGCCATCTATTATCAACCTATCACGCGACAACAGTCCACGCCAACGAAGTTGCGGGTAAAAGCTAGTATAGTATATAATTTGAAGCGGCGATAGCGGAATGGTTAGAGTAACGGACTTGCGATCGAGAGGTCGTGGGTTCGAATCCCGACCGTTAAACTTAAACCCACTTCTAACACAAGCATTTAGCTTAGCTGGAGGGGTTAACGAATTTACTAATAATTTGTAACCCAAATTGCTAGTAACCTTTAAAAAAGAATGTTTTATACTTTAGTAAAGGCCATAGACAGGTCTGTGAATAAAAAAAAGGGAGAGAGGCCATAACAAATAAAAAGAGGGAGGTTGAGACTCAGACTTATTTA
This sequence comes from Morpho helenor, assembly GCA_029227775.1. Classification (NCBI taxonomy): domain Eukaryota; kingdom Metazoa; phylum Arthropoda; class Insecta; order Lepidoptera; family Nymphalidae; genus Morpho; species Morpho helenor. The sequence continues at coordinate 15,744,110 of JARGCU010000025.1, forward strand.
TGTCTAACCATAATTTTTTTGTACTTATCCCACTTAAGTAGGGTCGGTAAGAAATGAGGGTGGTCTATTGTACTCATGTGGGTACCACACAGCGAGTCAATTTACCTTAGTCACTTTTTACGACACCTCGGTAAGAAATGGGGATCGTCTATTCTACTCAGCCGGATACTACACGGAACAATGTTAAAATCAGTCTGTTGTTAGTAAATGCATAAGCACCAAAATTATTATATTTGCCTATACAGACAATGCAAAACAGTTTGCAATGAACAAAGCCCGCACTAACGCAACTAAATTGCTTTTTGATGGATGAAAATGCAAAAAAAACCTGTCGTTATTTCAGTGCAAATTTCATAGACGTGTCGAGAGCAATGTTCTATATTTTAAGCAATGCAATAATTTATGTACATTAAAATATAAAGAATTATAAAACGATTGCCGATGTATATAATAGACAAATTAGGAACCAACATAAGCTTGCGGCTCCGGCTTTGCACCTTGAAAAAGTACGTAGGTCATTTGTGAGTTTGGGTATTTATGTAATTGGATTATGTAATAAAATTCCGTAATCAATTTTGGTTTTGCCATTAGAGGAGTTTTAAAACGCTGTTAAAAAGAGGCTGATACAGAAAGCCTACTGTACTGTTGAGGATTACTTAGTGTGGGTATATCTCTCTTCGAACCTGTACAAGACTGTAATGATTAAATGTAACTAGTATTAAGAATTATATTTATAAAAACAACCACCGAGTTTCTTGGTGGGTCTTCTCGGTAGGAACAGCTTTGCGAACCAGCAGTAGAGTTGACGATTCAAAAGCACTTGTTTACAAGTTTATTTGAATAAATAATATTTTGAATTGAATTTTATGATAACTTTACGAAATTTTAAAATAACCAAGTCGCACATGGGCTACAATAGTGGCAAAACTCAAAAACACGTGTTTTTTACTAGAAGTAAGTGTAAATGTTAAAATGCACATTATTTTAGCAGCAATGCCGGTAAAACTCTTAATTTAATATTAAGCCGTTCGTTTAGGCAAACTTAAACATTTTATATGCATTTTTCTTAGCAATGAAAACTTTAAACTTAGTTATATCCAAACATGATTTTTTGAGTTATGCCATTATTGTCGCCCATGAGCGAAGTGTTGAATACAAACTAGTAAATATAGGTATCAGTATTAAAATCCCCATTGTAAAACATTAAATTTTTTTAAATAAAATTCTAATAATTATAAAAAAAGTGTTTTTATAATTATAAAATATTAAATATATATCTATCAAGCCGTGTGGTACCGGCTGAGTAAAATAAATAGAAAATTCAAATTCAAATATTGTTTATTTTTAATATTAAAAATGTTTATGGTCAGATTAAATATAACACTTTACCTGATATAGGCAATATTGTAATAAGATCTTACATAGATTCCGAGTCACTAAGTTCTTAGAAGTGCGTTTAGTAAACTGTGTCACGTTCAAAGAGTACTTAAGGACATGATGAAGAGGCAACACGTGTGAAACTTCTATTAATTTTTATATTTTCCTTAGCACAAAGTTTTATTACATTGGAATTGATATTGGCAGGAACTTTGTAGGTTTTAATGGTAGAGCTATTTCTTGAGTTTGTTTAGTTGTTCGATTGTTTTAACTATGATTACGTCCGTCTTAGGACGGAATTAAATAGAAAGAAATTTTGATAAGTAATTTGAAAAGTAATAATATAAGTGATAAGGCCGCCTTTCGCACATCTTTTTGTTTCATTTTAAGTTTCAAATTTCCGAATTTGTTTTAAGTGCAATAATGTATTTTATTATTAGATTTTTTTTATGAAATAAAGGAAATAATCTGCTTCATATTACTCCGCTATTGGCCTTCCTTTCTGCTTCTTTTTTTTATATATCAGAGGGACCACGCTGCTCCAATGCAGCTTTTGATATGCAAGATATCTTGCGAGATTTTATTCAAAAATAGCGCGCTTTATATATGTTTTTACAATATTCTTAGATACATGAGATGTCCGAAATTTGAGCCAGTAGTATGGCTCATACAGTCTTGCAATTGGACAAGATTGGATTAGGAAGTAGACTAAGATATTTTGACAACTCCGAAAATAGAAATCAACTCCTATGTGGAATAATATTCGGCACATGCACATAGTATTTTTCCTATTTATTGCGAATAAAAAAAAGAATTTTCTCGTATAGTTAAAAGGAAAATTATAATTTCACATTTAAAATATTTGTAGATATTTTGGTAAGAATTAATTTTTAAAAGTGTTTCCGGCATGTAGTGCATATTGTCTCATTAGTAGTGGCGTTATTAAATCACTAGATTAAAGAAAGAAAGTCTGTATGTTCTTTATAAACTCAGAAATAGCTAGACCGATTTTAATGAAATTTTTATACATTATTTAGATTGCCAAAGCGCAAGTATTTTTTCAGCTTTCAACACATTTTTTTCACAAGAAAATCGAAACAAGAATGAGCCACAGCAACGCGTGTCCTGTAAACTAAAATACACATACCTATAACATATGAGTAGCCATCCAGCGTCAGAACACATTTTCTCAGCGCCCCAGACACAGATCGATGTCTATGCGTCCTTGGGGCAGCGCCCAAAGCTCTCCCACCTCCTGGATCACTATGACACTTATGCACCAGCTCCTTATCATTAGCCAAATTGCTGTTCCCGTCAACAGAGCCCTGCCTACTTCCCTCGAGCAACGCTTTGCCCCGCCGCATCATCACATCATACGCTACCTCCAGTTTATATAAGTGCGTTTTTGTCACAAATATCAGTTACATTCAACACCAAAAGTCACTAAGTTGTGCTGATTTCAACACCACAATCACTCAGTTTTAATAACACAATCTTATAATGAACACATATAACTTTATAACGCAAAAATGTAATTCCAAGTTCAAAACCGTTTAAAAACCGTTGAAGCTTAGTTTGATCACTCACATATCTCAGTTGCCGTCAACACCAATATAACACCGAAACTCAGTTCAAAGACAGACACGGTGGTACAATGAATCACTCTTAAACCGCTTACGCGATGTTTTTTATTTTGATGTGTTGCAGCGACTCGTAAACTATGAAGAAAGACGTTTTTATTAGTTCACCATTGTTTAAATAGAATACTATTTTTCACTGATGAATTTGTGTTTCCGTTAGACCATGAATAAAGGTATAAGAAAACCGCAATTACACTAATAAAATAGGAAAAATTTAATATTTTTTAACGAAATGAAAAAGACACCTGAATGCAAAGTCTTAAATCTTGAACATTCCGCAAAAAATCGGTTCAGTCTTGTTGAACTCTACCACAAATAGATTAAGTCGAAAAATATAAAATCAGTTATATTCATTTAGTTATGTCATATTAAATGTAAGTACCAGGGTGAACGAGCTTTGCTCGGTAATTTTTTGAAATATATATTTAAAAAAAATCAATAAAAAAAGATAATGTCATCTGGAATCGATCCCGGTATTCTGAATTTGAGACCGAACGTTACCCAAATAAGCTGTCGTGACTTTGAAATTAACAGCGCAATGAACATTTGCTTTCTCATTTTTGTAGCATTTTCCATTTTATTTAATTATCTTTCATTTATTCTGTGCCCGAAAACGGGGATAAAACAATATTTTTTTAAAATAAAATCTAGCTAGATCGATTTTTCCAATCCAAAAGCATGCTGAATTTTGATGAAAATCGTTGAAATTAATTATTAAAGATCTATATAAAATTGTTTGGAAATTAGAATGTCAGACTACTTAAATTGCAATTAGAAAGCCTTTAAGGTAATTAATATGAAGGACGAAAGGACAAACGTTTTTTTAAGTTTTAACATAACTCCATTGAAATACAATTCTTAGCTATAGCAGCTATCTGCTATTATATCCAGAATGTACTCTACTTAGAAGAGATAAAAGTTTTTGAATTTAAACTATCGTGAGTGGAATTCATAATTAATGTATAGAAACCGGCTATACTCACGTGTTATCGCCGCGTAAAGATCTCATGACTAAGAGCCCCGTATGGGCTTGAAACTAGTCGGGCTCATCCGATAAAATAACACGTGAGTATAGCCGATTTCTATACATTAATTTGAGATAAAAGTTATTTTTTGAATTGTAAAGCTTTTTATAGATAATTGTAAAGCATAAAAACCGGCTAAACCAGTTGACCGACCATATTATCCATTGTGATCAGTGATTATCTATAAAAGAAACAACGGTTGTTACAACGATGAATAGATGATAAATGTATCTGTTAAATTCACCTAATTGCAATCAGATTATAAAATATTTATAGCTAGCTTATTGAACATAACAGCCAATTAAGATAATGAGCGAGGCGTGCGCGTGTATGTCAATCGATACGCCTTCAAACATTTCGTGTACCACATAAGTCATATAATTTTGTTATTAGAAACGTTCAAAGTAATTGTACCTATACTAACAAGTAACTATATTAACTTAATGACAAGCTAACAACATTGAAATGGTTTTAGAAATAATTAAAATTTAATTTAACGTTAAACTTAATGAGAGATGATATTAAATATTTGTTCTAATTTATTTTTGTAGCTGCCTATATACTACGTGAGTTCGTGATAATGTTATTTGATTAAATAGTAACCATCACATGTAATATTTTTTTGTAAAATCAAAGCTTGATAAGTTTAAAAACAAACATAATATAAGTTGTTTTATGTTAAATTGAATGAAGATAAACTGTAAAAAATAATTTCAAAACCAAAACATAATATTTATCTAGTCACTTGATTTTTAAGATGATTTAGTTTTTATTTCGTTAAAATACTGAGTAATAATAAATTGTTTATAAAAATATTTTATATACTATAATATACTCGTACTGTATTTAAAATAGTAATTTCAATTTAAAATTCAATCGTCACACTTTAGACTCATATTTCTTATTCATTCAAAATTTGATTGGCATTTTTAAAAACTAAGTGAAGTGAAATGGAAATATGAAGTTCATTTTTCTTCAAACTTTAAATTACAGATTATATAAATGACAGTTTATGCAAAATAATTGCTCTGTGACTATGAAAGGTCAGCGACAAACCAATTTCGTTCCGATCCTGATAGAATGAGATATATTGCGTTTCTAAAAAGTTTCCAATTCACTTTAGTTTTTCTCTGTTTGTTTAATAGTCCCCTTTTAAGAGCACTAAAGGTGTAAATGTAACTGTATTGACATAAAATCATTTAGCCTACACCTTAACATAGTCGTCCCCTTCTTTGGTGGTAGATCCTGACATGTTTGCATCATTTTTGACATTTCTATGATATGCGTAAATATTCGATCTGCTTGGTCAAATAAAAGTGGTACTCGTACCTGGATGATCGAGCCTTGGTCGGTAATTTTTTTAATTACTTTTTAAAATTAAAAAAAAAATAAAAAAAATGGTATACAAAAAAAAGTAAGGGCAGGTGATATGCGGGAGTCGAAGTTGGGTATTATAATATTTCTGACCGCCCAATTACCCCACTGAGCTATTACAACTTAGAAAGTTTTATGAAAATGGATGGAGCCGAATAGGGCTCAACATGTATTGCTTAATAACCAAGGAGTTATTTGCACTGTTTTGGGATTTTATTAGCCTATTATTAGAAGCTTTTATTCAATTAGTCGTGTATGTATGTTAAGATGCAATCTTGCAAGTTAAATTTGACCTGCTTCCCGGGGTCCGATTGACCTGAAATTCTACATACCGGTCCAGTTCCGATGACAATGCATGTTTATGATAGGCATGACCTGGTGACGATTGGCTCCAGGTGAGAGAACTACTCAACGGTTTTACAATAGGGATATCAAGTTTTGTTAAACGCTTTTTTAACTTTACTTGTTTCGTTAAATATTTTTTGATGTTTGATGATTTAATTTATTAACATCATTATCATTTGATCTATACAACAGTTAAGCACACAACTTTAATAAAAAAGCTCAGAGATGCATGTCTTAGATTTTAATTTAACATCGTTGAATCAGGTTTTCTTATCGTTCTAATGCAGGTTCTATGTAGTGCAAATTTACCAATAAAAACATATTAATAGCCAGATTGCTTTAAGCGGATATGGCGAAAGTAATTAATGCTTACATTTAACAAATTGAGGACTAAACTAGATTTATTGAGATAATAGTCTGCAAGCGTGGGAAGGAATGTTAATTTTTATTGTCTGATTTATTATCACGTGGCGCCAAATTCAACTATTCGATTATTAACTAACTAAAGGTAAGACATGAACGCCATCATCATCCTGCCCTTATTCTACTCCAAGAGGGGTCGGCAGAACATGTTATAAACATGTTGTCAAATGATTCGGCTACGTATTTTACAGCCGCCTGCCTGAGGTCAACTTACCTCGGTAAGAAACAGGGAGGTCTATTCTACTCAACCGGATACCATATGGTTGGTCTACTTACCTTAGTCGCCTTTTACGACACCGCGGTTAGAAATGAGGCTGGGTCTATTTTACTTAGCCGGATACCACATGGCGGGTCGATTTACTTTAGGCGCCTTTTAAGATAACTCGGCAAGCAATGAGGGTGATCTATTCTATTCAGCCGAATACCACACGGCTTACACGGCTTAAAGGTAAGAAATGAACATGCATTTCAATTATGGGCATACATTGCTAGATAAATTATTAATAATACATCAACATATATAAATGGCAAAGCTGGCTTACATATCATATTAATGCACAAAATGAGCCACTAAGTCTAAAGACTATGAATCATAGAAATTTGTGTAAATATATTACTGTTAATTAGAAACTTTTTAGTGAAAAAATTGTTCTGATTATGCTTCGAATCAAAGAAAATCTTTTTAATTCTTAGCGATTTTTATAATACGCTCCTATTAACTTTAAATGACTTTACTCTCTATAAAAACTTACAATACAGTTCAATTAGAGTATTCGATTATATTTTATTTTAATTAAGAATTTATTTCAAGTTTAATTAATTTAAATTCTAATATTTATAAAAAATAAAAACTCATTTAAGCTGTTGACAGTTTCAAGCAATTTTTCTTTTATAATCGTGTAAAAATATTAATTATAATTTTTATTTAATTTAATTAATTATTAAGTATAAAATATTAATCTATTTAACGTATTAGGATTTCTGTTATAGATGCTATATATGAATATCGAATAACTAATTTTTTATTAACATTATTTAGTTACTAAGTGAAAGAAGTGATGTTAAATTATTTCAAAATTAATTATGGAGTTTAAATACTTAACACTTATATCAAAGTTCGAGAAATTGCATTATAAAGAATCTGAGGCCTTTCCTAATAAATTTGATTATTTTATTAATGTTATAAAGAGAACGAATTTTTTAATAATGAAAATAGTTTGTATTGTAGGAAAACTTTAAGGTTAATATGAGCATTCCGCCCAAAGAAACTCTTTGTAGTTAAATTAACAACTGCCGCGGACTTTAACTTTAGCTAATTTAATGCGTTCAACGCCGGCTTTATTAAACAACTACGAAATTAACTTCACATGTTGTTATGAAGTTATGAGAGAAAGTTTCAAATTAAGAACATTTTAGAGAGATTTTGTTGGGACTTAAATAATTATAGAGTAGATAGAGTTGACGATTCAAAAGCACTTGTTTACAAGTTTATTTGAATAAAGAATATTATGAAGTTGAATTTATACTCGCATGCTTTGTCACTCTGTGATCAGTGTTTGGCGCAAACCAGGTGGGAACACGGAAATCTATTTTCACAAATGTTGTTTTTCCGCCATAGTAATGTTCACGGCCCGCTCATAAAACGTTGCGTCATGTCGCCAGGGGGCGGGGGTGTCCCCCCATTTGTAAACAGATTGTGACGTTGTCCGTTGGACTGTACCAAATCACCAACAGGTGGTCCCGTTTAGCCTAAACATCACGATCTAGAAATTTAATAGTTTTGTTGATGGGATATCGAATTATTTGAAATGGGTAAACAAATTCATCAGCCAAAAACGATTATTATAAATTGTAACTTTTTTTTTAGGTTTTCCCATACTTTACGCACTGGACACGGTACGGACGCGCTCGAACGTAGTTCAAGGCGGCATGACGCTACCACGCGACCGTCTCGCGTGGAAGCCTGCGCGCGACTGATCTCCAAGCCTCCAGCCAAGGCACATGTCCTAGCTGCTACAGGTAGCTACTGATCAGACCTGGCGACTCGGACTTCCAAAACCTAAATCCCCAAGCGTCTAAGCAAGCGTCAAGCGTCTTTAAAAGCTCTTCTTTCCGCTGTTTTAAATCAGCGAAAGTTCACGTTGTGATATCCTATTGTAATAATTGCACAAATTTTATATTAATTTGGAAACACGCACGAGTACAAGTAAAATACGCTTGAGTACTTTTTATTTCATAGTTTATTGGTTTAGGATGCCTTTAGAGATATAAAGATGGGAGAGGTAATACGGAGATTTGTTTATAAACGACTTTTCACGCTTCTTTTTAACGTCGATTTTTTAAATTTTGATTTCAGCTTATATTTGCTTGTTTTTTTCTCGTTGTCCTAGAAATAACCTATAAAAAATATACCAACGTAAATACATACATGTGTGATATAATGACATAATGTGACAAACTTTTCTATTAAGAAGAACATAACATTATATAATTATATGTCAACCGTGTGGTATCCGGCTGAGTGGCATAGACCACCCTCATTTCTTACCGAGGTGTCGTAAAAGGCGACCAAGGTAATTTGACGTCAGGCAGGCGGCCGGTCGTAAAATGCATAGCGAAATACAGATTTGGCTATGCATTTTACGACATGGGGTGTGCACAACATGGTTAATACATGTTGTGCACACCCCATTTAGAGTGAGATAAGGGCAGGAGAATGATGTTATATAATTATATATACATAATATTATATAATATAACTTAAAATAATTAACCCTGTTCTACCGTAACCTGATTTCAGCGTTAATTGAACGACTCGACTGAAACTCATTAATGCCCAATTTATAGGAATCGTTTATAGGCTTTAATAATATTTGGATTGCGGTTAAACCTTTATTTGTTGTGGTATTCTCACTAAACTCCAATTATTAAATTCAAATTCAAATTATTCTATATTCTAATTGGCTTTTATAAACACTTTTGAATTGTGAAATTGCAATGAAGCTACGATTAGTTTGGAAAGGTGCTATTACTGCAAAAACTCGGCAATCACAAATTTAATTATTTAAATAATCGTTTAATAAGTTCAAAAATTACGATTTGACTTAGGACGTAGTTGCAACTGTAATGGGACCATTTTTATCATTAACTTAGTCTTCAATAGTGTAATAAGCTTAATGAATAACCGTCTTTGTAACTTAATTAATTATAACTTGTGTAAAGGCCCGTCTGAAATTTAAAATATTCTAATAAAATGAATAAAAAATTCTTCGTTCGTAAAAAAATCGTGTAAAGAGCTCATAAGTGCCCCGGAAGGGTTCGAAACTAGTCCGGCTAACCCGAATAAGATAAGAGAAGCTAGAATAAGATGTTAGTATAGCCGGTTCTATACATTAACGAATAAAAAATTCTGTTTTTGGATATAGAAATGCATAAAATAGATTTAAATAACAAAATCTAAATAAAATCATACATAGAAAGATACCAGCAAATACATTAACAACTAATTTTTACGTAATTGGGTTAAAGTTATTTTGTAATTTTTGTTGTTAATTAATTAATAAAGACCAGATAAACTGACCGTTCTCACTTAAGTAGTATTTATGAAGTGCTTTTATTTATTTATTTTTAGTACATACATATAGAGAAATTTTTTAAAAAAAAAACCATTTTCTTTTAGTACATACACATAGAGAAAATTAAAAAAAGAACATGTACAAAGGCGGACTTATCCCTAAAAGGGATCTCTTCCAGTCAACCTTAGAGAAACAGAAAGAAAGAGCTTTTACCCGCAACTTCGTTTGCGTGGACTGTTGTCGCTTGATAGGTTGCTAATATCCGATTTCTATTCCTGTAGAATTAACAGGATTTCTATAGCCTATATATTATTCCGGTGTATAAGGAATAATTGTGACAAATTTCATCGATATTGGTTCAGCGGATTCGCCGTAAAAGAGTAACAAACATACATCCATACTCACAAACTTTGGCATTTATAATATTAGTAGAAATATCTGGGTGAACGAGCCTTGCTCGGTAATTTTTTATACGAAAAAAACTTAAAACGATACTAGGCATTTGCATTTCTCGTGGCTGCCCGTTCCCCAAATAAGCTACGCTGATAGTTATTGGCGAAAATGTTAGTGTTTTTTAACGCCTAAAAACCAGTTTTTAGGCATTAAAAAACACTAACATTTATTAATATATATAAATGATAAAACAATTTTTTTACATAAAACCTATCTAGATTAATTTTTCTTCCCTAAAACCCCCTACAGGCTGAATTTCAGGAAAATCGTTGGAGCCGTTTCCGAGATTCCGAAAAAATATATATCTATACATACAAGATTAACTCATTTAAATATTAAAGATGACATCTGTAAGACACTAATGACATAACACATAACTATCGCTAATGACGTAAAGCTCGTCGCATAACTAACGACCTCCCGAGACTCGCAAATAGATAATTTTCCTAAGCAAAACAAATATCAACAACACTTAGATGGTAACTGGATGATTAGATTTTGTAAAAACGCATGCATTACAAACCTCTGCCACTGCACAAGCTCTGCACGCATTCACTACCACAATGTCCATTAATAGTTCCGCCCCGTAACCGAAGCCACATCAGGAGATATACGAAAAAATCGCAAAGCCACATTTTAATATTTAAATAAGTTACTCTTGTATGTCGATCGATTTTTGGCCCCAAAACCCTATACATGCTGAAAATCGCTGGAGCCGTTTCCAAAATTCGGAAATATATAAGTGCACTAGTAATTGACCATGTACTAGTAGTTGACCGTTTTGTATGAAATTTTAAATAATAAGCGTTTTTTTGTTGTAGCTTATAAAAAATAAAGTTGTAATTACCTGTTACAATCTATTAACAACTGCACAAAAGCTCAGAATTGTAGCCCATTGTTTAATATTTAAAATTTAATATTAATAAATAATATTTTTATTATATATTATTATATTATTATAGAACATGGTCAATTATAGAGCCCTTACCTTATATACAAGATTAACTCATTTAAATAGTCCTCCTGCCGTTATCCACTCTAAGTGGGGTCGCCACAACATGTTATAAACATGCTGTCACATGATTTGGCTGCATTTTCAAAACCGGCCGCCTGCCTGACGTCAACTTACCTCTGTCGTATTTTACGACACCTCGGTAAGAAAGAGGGTGGTCTATTCTACTCAACCGGATACCACACGGTGGGTTAACTTACCTTAGTCGCCTTTTACGACACCTCGGTAAGAAATGTGGGTGGTCTATTCTACTCGGCCGGATACCACACAGCGGGTCGACTTACCTTAGTCGCCTTTTACGAGAGCTGGGCAAGAAATGAGGGTGGTACTATTCTATTCAGCCGGATACCACACGGTCAAAGATTAAATCATTTAAATATTAAAAATAAAAGATAAATATAAAAGATACAAACTCCGAAGAATATCGTTATCCAAGCAGAATAAATGTAAGATTTCGATAATGATTTGTTTGCACAAAAAATTCATTGAATTTTTTTGCCGTTATAGTTAACGAGGTGATTCAAGAAATTTTTCACGTTTTTTGACAAAGAGTTTACGTTATTCGAGAAGTCCGAAGAGCTTTTATCATTAAAACTTTCCCAAACTTCTCGAACTAGGTATCTTGGACGGAATTTACAGACTACTATGACCGTCGTCTTCTTTGCATATAACAATCAATCAATTTTTGAATTTAAGCTATCGCGAGTGGTACTTCTATGTATAGAACCCGGCTATACTCACGTCTTATGATATCGGGTAAGCATAGTTTTGTACCTACTCTCTCTTTCATCAACCAATAGCCGTCCACTGTTGGACATAGGTCTTTTCCATGGACTTCCACGCTACACGATCTTGTGCCGCCTGGATCCAGCGGCTCCCCGCGACCTTTTTAAGGTTGCCATCTGGTTGGGAGTCTGCCTACACTGCGTTTTCCAGTGCGGGGTCGCCACTCTAGCACCTTGAGACCCCAACGTCTATCGATTCTTCGAACTATGTACCTACTAGTTTTGAATAAATACAATGTATTTTTAAATGTGTGAGCCGTGTGATATCCGGCTGAATAGAATAGACCACCCTCATTTCTTACCGAGGTGTAAAAGGCTACTAAGGTAAAGTCGACTGCCGAGTGGTATCCGGCTGATTACTATTGTACTCACCCCCATTTCTTACCCAGGTGTAAAAGGCGACTAAGTTAAGTCGGCCCGTCGTGTGGTTTTCGGCTGAGAAGAATAGACCACACTCTTTCTAATCGAAGTGTAGTAAAATACGACTAAGGTAACAGAACGTTAGGGAGGCTACCGGTCGTAAAATATGTAGTCAAATCATGTGACAACATGTTTATAACATGATGTGCCGACCCCACTTAGAGTTGGATACGAGCAAGAGGATGATGTATTTTAAGATGTATGATTTAAATAAACAACACTGAGCTTATAAAGTGAGATAATAAGATTAAACAGAGTGAGATAAGAGGCAATAAAAGCTCAAAACTTGAAACCATAATAGACGAGGCGGTAGATGGATAATTTCGATTATTACTTTCATTTAGAATTCGTTAAAAACTCGTTAGCAATAAATTAATACTTTAAACTGTCGTTAATTGGGTTTTATTAACGGGTAATAGCTATTTGCTTTAAGCGACTTTTATGACATAAGATAGTCCCCTGAACCATTGAGTTATTATATTAGTATGTTACCAGCAATCCCCAACGCGTGGAAGGATTAAAACCGTAATATAGTATTTTGATAACCATAAAAATGGTTAAAGTGGGTTAACCTTAAAATCTAGACATATACTGTCACGGACTTTTATTTAGAAATTTTAGAGGAGAACAATTTTGTAATACATGATTTTTGAATAACTATCACCGTTTAATTAGCGCACATAAGAAAAGCTTTAAATTTTGCCGGTTTCGCAATATTTTTTATTGCTGCTCCTCTCCTATTCCTCTTAGTGTGATGCTATATAGCCTTCCTCAATAAATGGACTATCTTACACTTAAAGAATTTTTCAAATCGGTTCAGTAGTTCCTGATATTAGCTCATTCAAACAATCAAATAAACAAACACTTTAGATATATATATAAGTATATATAAATATTAGTATACAATATGCAGAAAACGTTAATATCAATATAAAGACGAAAATCATTAAAACATGATATAATCAAGTCAAATAAAAAAAAAATTGCGATGAGAAAAAAAATGTTACTCCAATCTTAGTGAGTTTGAAAAAGAAAAAGTACAGTAAATAGATTATTTTTATAATAACATTAATTTGAATGTTATAATCAAAATAATGTGATTCATTAAAAACTCATAATTATTTCGCTTCCAAATAAACGTAATTATATTCGCGTAAATTGCGTGCTTCAAAATAAAATTTTCGTGGAGATGTTATGAGAAAAATGTATTTTCCGTCATAAATGTAATTAAGAAAGGTATAAATGTAATTAAAAAAACAATATCAATTGTTGATTTTAAAATTAAATAATAATGAATTTCACATACATTTTGTGACATCCGGCTGACTAGAATTTTCCGACCTCATTTCTTATAGAGGTGTCGTAAAAGGTGACGATGGTAAGTCGACCCGCCGAGTGGTATCGCGCTGAGTAGAATAGACCGCCCTCATCTCTTACCGAGTTGTCATAAAAGGCGACTAAGGTAAGTTGACCTGCCGTGTGGTATCAGGTTATGTACACATAAACATTAACAGAAGACCTGCCCGGGGTTTCAACCCGTAATCTCTCGAAAGCGTCGCGTTCTCAAATTCTGGGGAAATTCATAATTTCCTCTTAAATCAATCAAATTAAATCAAATCAACAGAATTTTCGACTCGCTCCTTGGCGCAGTGGGTGACATTGCCTTCTACTGCGTGGGTCGCGGGTTCGATTCCCGCTAAGGGCAACCATTTTCCATATTTGTTGGTAAAATTATTTACATTGTCTTACCAGTAATCTGTCACCCATAACACATTAATTACTTCTAAGACGGACAACCGTATGTGTAAGTGTCCTATTTATTTATGTATAATTTAAAAAAAGTAATGAGAATATTATTTTGCTATAATCCGCGATGAAAGGAAATATATGTAATGCTAAATGTAGAGTGTACTATTCGCTCTCATACCCGATATATGCAGAATTTGTAAGAACTCATGCACTACCTGACACTGATGGCACAACAATACACATGCACTGCACACATTCACCACCACAATCTCAACAATTGTTTCGCCCCGTAACCGAAGCATTGTCAGGAGATAGACTCCTCGACAAAATCGCAAAGCTTTGCGATTTTGTATTGTTGTGCCATCGGGTAGTGCATGAGTTCTTACAAATTCTGCATGTATCAGGTATGAGAACGAATAGTACACTCTACATTTAGCATTACATATATTTCCTTTCATCGCGGATTATAGCAAAATAATATTCTCATTATTTTTGTATTTTGGACCTCCGCAAAGTAACGCCTAATTCTATAAATTATATAATTTAAATTTAAGCTTATTTCAAACGCTATAAGCTATTACAGTTTCACTGTTTCGCACGTAACATATTATGAACAGTGATAATACGTGGAACGTTCCCGTAAAAATCCAGTCGTCTGTAATAGACACGTGACTAAGCAAAGTTTCTCTGGCGGTATAACGAATCACATAAGTTAGGATAACAAGCCGTTTTGTTGAAAAATTTCTCGAGCACACTTATCTTCGACCTTACTTATTTTGCTTACAATGCTAACATTGTAGAAAACTTATTAACATAACCACTTCTTCATAAAAAATATAAATAAATAAATATATGGGACACTTACACGCATGGTCGTAAGTCCCCAAAGTAAGTAACTTAATGCTTGTGTTATGGGTGACAGACAACTGGTGAATATATACATATATATTTTTTAAATACATACTTAACTACTTAGACTTGAAGACCAACAAATTAATTTAAAAATATTGGCCCTCGGCGGGAATCGAACCCGTGACTACCCACTACCCACTGCGCCAACGGGCCAACCAAAGTCAGTAGTATAATGTTCTATACTTATGGATTATTTACGTAATTTTATATTGTACTAAAGATAGCCCAGCGGTGAGACAGCGACTCTTTAGAGGGGGTCACGAGTTCAAACCCCGGGCTAGGCACTAATGAGTTTTTTTGTTAAAACTTATCTAATTTATAATTGCAATTTGTTTCAAGATTTTCGAAGAAGGAAAACATCGTGAGGAAACTTGCACATCCTCTACAGAATACTGGGGTCATGTGTAACCTACCAATCCGAATTCGAGCAGCGTGGTGGGTGTTAGCTTCAAACGTTCTCTCTAAAAACGGAGAGAAAAGGCTTATGTCTAGCAGTGGGATAGTAACGGTCCGTCAGTCTAATATTATAAAGAGGAAAAATTTGTATGTATATTTGTAATGTTTTCACACAAAAACCACTGGACCGATTTCAAAAATTATTTCATCATTGGAAAGCGGCATCTTTACTAAGCAACATAAGCTATATTACATTTTCACATAAGCTATATTATATTACACATTATTAGGTGTAAAAAATTAGTCATATAAATCTGTCATCGCATGCGCAGCGGAAACTATTGACTATAAGTATAGTTAAATATAAGTATATTTAACAAAAATAAATCTATAGTCCGACTTAGTAGATTTTCCACTCCCATGAGATCTGTATGTACGCGGGTAAAACCGCGGGCTATTAATAGTTTATAATAAAGTTCCCAGTGAAATATTCTCATTATTATTACTACACTGTGAGCCCGAAACTTAATTATCGTGTTATTGGTCCCTAGAAACGTATCAATGGTGAATAGTCAGTAAATACAAGGGGATTTATGGGGTTTCCCATAATAGGACCCTATTGGTTATTTACTGTACGCTTCTGTTTTGTCACACATTAATTATAGTCAAGTTTATGACTATAAAGAAAACTCAGAAAATAATTAAGGGACTAAGCTTAAATATATTAAAATTTTTAAAACGAAATATTTTAAAAATGGGTTTCTGTTAAAAAATCATCATCATCTTTTTACCCTTATCCCACTATAAGTGGGGTCGGCACAACATGTTATAAACATGTTGTCACATGATTTGGCTACGTATTTTACGACCGGCCGCCTACCTGACATCAACTTACCATAATCATATTTTATTACGCCTCGGTAAGAAAGAGGGTGTCTATTCTACTCAGCCGGATAACCACACGGCAGGTCGACTTACTTTAGTCGCCTTTTACGACACGCCAGTAAGAAATGAGGGTACTATTCTATTCAGCCGGATACCACACGGCGAGGATTTCTGTTAAAACATAAAGTTATAAAGAAACTTTACGATAAAGAAGTTACTATAGAATTATTTTTCTGTAATCCGCCTTTGTAAATAGAATAAATGTAATGCTAAATCGTAATGCATTACGACTTTGTCGTGGAGCCTATCCTCCTGATGATGCCTCAGTTTTGGGGCGAAACGATCGTAGATATTGTGGTAGTGAGTGTGTGTAGTGCTTGTGTGAAGTGATGGTATTGGTGGCGTTTTGTGATAAGTATGGTGACTTGTCCTGCATGTATAAGATATTTCAGCATTGCCTGCTTCATACACTTAGCATTACATATGTTCTCTTAACAAACGCGGATTACAGCAAAATAATTCAATAGTAACTTCTGTATTATGTATATTCCGCAAAGAAACGCCTGCTTCTATAAATCAACCTTTATGATATTATAGTATGGTCGGTTTATATTATGACGACTGCATGATTCCGAGTTGTTGTGTAGATCGCTAAATCAACTAAATTTCAGCGCAAACGTCATTAAAAGCTGCACAAAAACAGTCAGTGCAAATTAAAATTATAGTAGAATATAATTTCCTGTTTAAAATTCCCTAATTAAAATTCAACGTTAGCGTTCATACCGCAGTGTTTGCAGCCACCCTAATCGATCTATTGCGTGTCATACCCACTATTTATCGCCACATCAGTGTGCAGTACCAATTTGTTTTATCGCTCCACTGGAATAAGTCCTGGAATTCCACTCCTTCCTTCACCCCTCAGTTTTAATATTTAAATATGCAGAATAATTTATGTTAAAAATATATTTTGTTACATTGTAACTTTTATAATTAATACATAGAAACCGGCTATACTCACGTCTCATTTTATCGGATGAGCCCGACTAGTTTAATACTACTAGTTTACTACTACTAGCTAGAACCAGACACCGTAAGCGTCGCATGCACTAACTTCTTCCGAGCATCTGATGACGAAGACCAGAGCAGCGACCGGGAGTGCATAGAAGACGTGACCAGCGCCGCTACACTCTCTCTCCCCACCCCAGCCGCTCTCGAGTTGCAACCTGCAAGCTGCTAAACGCAAGTCCCGCGGCGATAACGCCGCATTAAGAGCTCATGAATAAGAGCCCCGTATGGGCTTGAAAATAGTCGGGCTCATTCGATAAAATAGGACGTGAGTATAGCCGGTTTCTATTTTATTATATTATGAATAACACTCACCATAATTTAAATTAAAAAATTATAACTTTTGTTAGACATGACACCACATTTGACCTGAAATTAAGTAACATATCCTGATGTAAGTAACCATAACTAATATAGTTTTACGATTGAATTGCATTTAATATTTTTTATGTGTATTTTTTTTATTTTTATAAATTAATTTATATTTTCTTGAAGTTTAGCCATGTATTTATAATAGGTACAATAAATTATTATCCTTAATTGTTATTTATAGGATTTTTATTTCAAATTTCAAGTTTTCTACATGATATGTCACCAAGAATCTGTTATAGTATACAAAATATGGAAATTTAATAGAAAAGATGAACTCAATGTATGAATAAACATGAAGCTGTGAAAGTACATGATGCACATAAGAAAATATAAACTACTGTCTTACTATTTTAACTAAGACTTGAATAAAAACAAAAATATGTAAAATATTGAAGTTAATATACCCTAAACACCATAAAGTATAAGAATAGAAAGTATAAGAGTGTATTAAATAAAACAAAATATTCTGATAATAATAACTTGAGTAACTTACCTAAACAAGAAGTCATTCAGCACTTTCCAAAGTCAGCCTTTATGCCTACGATGGTATTTATTATAGCGGTAATTTCCTTATTATACCTCAGCTAAAGGAAAGGAAAACCGATGCATAAATTAAAAATAAAATAATGTTAGTGTTATGTTTAAATATGTTAGTGTTAAAATACCTTTAATATAATATTAAAAAAGAAAATGTACATAGACTGCACAATACTGAACATTATGTACCGCCAGTTAAACGCTTTATGAATAGTGAGTTAAAAATACTAGCGGCTAGACCGCTGTGTTTGTTACCGCCCTAATTGCTCCGTCGCGTGTCAAAACCACGTTTCACCGCAACACCAACATGCGGCAACAATTTGTTTTATCACTCCAAAAGATAAAGCGTTTCGGGAATTTCCCTGCCTTTCCCAACCAGCTATTCCCTTTTTAAGTTGCTTGTTTTTAAGTATTATAAATTGCAATACATTGTCTTGTACTTTTTTATTTAAAATTTCCTATTCTCCGAACTAGTTGGCAGGCTAGATCCGACATATATAAAATAAGGTGAAGTAACTTGGAGCTACTTGCTTATTGCGAGAGTAAAATAATGATCAATGAAATTATTCAAAAAATATTTATTTTTAAATTCAGGAACAAAAATTTTTTTAATAAACTGCTAAGAGATGGCGCTGCTGCGGTGCCAGCCGGCCAATGAGATCGCACTATTTCAAGCCAGCGAGCCAATGAAATTTAGCCGTGACGTCACATCCTTCGACTACCGATCGCGCCATTTGAAGTGGAGATGTGACTTTTACCACTAGCGAACCAGCCATTCTTTCATTCAGTTCCTTGCTATTATATTAAACGTTGCTACCTAACACGTTGTTTCATTTTCGTACCTTCCAATTTCCTATGGCGTTACACAATGTTATGGCCTATTTTCAATAGAAATTCTAGTGTAAATGAAATAAGAGACAGTCTACATTGTACCACGCTAGACTAAACATCCGCTTTGAAATAACAAATATTATTTCAGCGTGTAATATTAGCTGATTTACTGTATGAACATACAGCAAATGAGAAATATCCAAACGGAAGTAATTATACGAGCGTATAATAATTTCCTATCTTTCATTTAGTTTTGCATATTCTATTAGCGAATTTATCACCCCTTTGGAGTATACGTATATACACGTTTTTTGAAGAAATACATTTTTGCGACGTATATAAACGTCGTCTCAATTAGAATTTACTTAGCTCTACATAAAATATCAATTCTACGCAATCAACTAGTATATCTATAAATTAGAAATAATAAATGGTTTTCCCTAAGAGGAAAGATAGTAAAACAAATACATATGCCGTATTTACTGTTAAAGTTTGTAAAACAAGGGCGTAAGGCCGTTAAAATGAAACGCTTATTTCTTTTGTTCTTTTAGAAAACAATGCTGTGTAAGTATTTGTTTTGCCAAAAGAGTTTCGCCTATTATTTCGCAACTAGACCTTTATTTACGGTAGTTTAAGCCCACGGCTATGTCTGTGAGCAATTAACCTGATTCTGTTTTAGAGGTACACTCAATTTTTTAGTATTAAAACCGTTGAACCTTGACTATTCAGTGTTCATAATGTGACAGTAGCGTGATTGTCGTGATTAAAGTTTTCCACGTCGATATTTAATCGCAAACTTTAATCTATAATAAAATAATATTCAAGTTAAAAATATTTAATAAAAGTAATAACTTAATTAGTTAAATCAACCCAGTTCACCCAAAGAGAATTGAAATTCGATTCCGAAATTTAAAAAATTATATTTAAAGTTGCCATGTTAATTTGTTAATAGACTGAGCGTAGTTGCCATCCTATATTTCAGTAACTGTATAAAATTAATCAATTAATAGTTCAATTCGATCATGTGCCCAATTTTTAGTTAATTAACTTTTAATTAAATTATTACCTATTTTATTCAGAACCAATTACCGAAAAAACTTTTTTCTTCGTACAAGTTTTCATTTTATCAAAAATTCAACCGTTTCAAAACGAGTAATGTAACTTAAATTTTCCTAAGGTATTTCATATATTCCAGTCAAAAAATTGGGAATTTTAAAATAAATTTTACTTAAATCTCATTTTTAACTTACTCAAAAAGTGAATTCATGTAATATTTACCTGAAACAAGAAAATACACACATAAATACACACGAAAATACAATTTAATGTTCATATACCATATTTTGAATAAATTTTACGGTGCAAAATTTATTTTTGTAATGGCATTTCCTCATTGAATTAGTAATTTTAGTAAATAAGCTAATATTTATTAACTTTGTTAGTAATGCACCCCTTGAATACTCTACTTTTTCAGAAAAACACCATAATTAATATAGTACGAATAATAAATAATTTGTTCTTAATATATTCAGAAATTTTGGATTGAAAATTAAGTACGTCATAAATTGTTAATAACGAGAATATAAGTTATACGAATATTACAAATACATAATATTATAGATAAATCATATTAGTCTCTTCTCAATTTTATAAACTTTTATTGTTAAGAACAGAAATATACGTGTTTGTCATATGCATGGTAGGGTCTGTAATCAATATTTATTTATTGATTTTATATATTTATAGCAATATTTAGAAAAAAATATTAGGAATTATGTACTCTTAAAATAATCAATCTATATAAATTAGTACGGTACCAAACTTTAAACTCAGTCCACGTAATTTTCCTAAAAAGGTGTACAAAGTTTTTGCTTCACGTATTATGTTGTATCTCTATTATTATGATTATTATTAATTATTAATTATAAATAATACTACATAACGCCGTGTGGTATCCGGCTGAATAGAATAGTACCACCCTCATTTCTTACCGAGGTGTCGTAAAAGGCGACTAACGTCCCGCCGTGTGTTATTCGGCTGAGTAGAATAGACCAACCTCTTTTCTTATCGAGGTGTCGTAAAATACGACAAAGGTAAATTGATGTCAGGCAGGCGGCCGGTCGTAAAAACGCAGCCAAATCATATGACAGTATGTTTATAACATGTTGTGCCGACCCCACTTAGAGTGGGATAAGGGTAGGAAGATGAAGATAAATAATACTACACAATTATTTATTATTAATATATAGCTACCACTTACCAATTGTGTACGTAGCGCCATCTATCTGAAAAGTCGCGCTCTTGCACTTCTTGAAAATTTTCCCGCTCACGAACTGGCGTGTGGCGCTCCCGTGGGTCGCGGGGTTCGTGATAATTTCCCGCCTCACCGTGGCGCTGGTGTCGAACCGGTTCCTCAACTCCTCGAACGACGGGTCGGTCGATAGATCCGGTGTGCGATCGCGACGCACTTGCCCGCACAATTGCCCGAACTTAGTGTTCGATTCGGCCGACTTTTTGTCCATTTTGCTTGATTTTCTCTCACTCATTTTTAATCACTCGATGATTGAATCACATCACATTATGTCAATTATTTTAACATATCTAGTTACTGTTATACGATATATGATATATTATTTTCACAGTTCTTAAAATGTCAACGCAAAACAAAATAAAATAGTTTAAAAGTAATTGCTCAGATTAGCTTTCAGTTCATTAGGTAATTTTAAAATTCGGTATATCTGTTTGATATTCTATTATTTATGTTATAATTTATTTATGTACCAAAGCTTAAATTTGCTGTCATTTGTAAAGTTGTAATAGCGCAATGGCAAACGGGTGGACTAAATATGTCATAATTCCTGGGTTCAAGTCCCACATGTCATCGGCCCTTTCTTTCCTTTTTTATTTTTTCGGTTGCATTTTTCTTTATCATTCAATAAAATTACCGGAACCCAGGTACTCAATTTAGTGTGTGAAAATCATTAAACTATCAATGTAAACAAATCATTTATTCAGGTCACCACATTAACCAGAATTCATTCCCGTAATATAAGCCGGGTCACGTATCTGACACCGATCATCAATTTCCATAATAAAGCCACGAACGGCAGCTTAATAATTTAGTCATAAAACTAACATTAAATTAATCCAGGCTGGCTAATTTACAGAGTGACTTATATACCGTTATTATCGGTGCGGGCTTAATTTTATCATTACATTATTGGAGTTGGCTCCTTCAAAATCGATTTTCATAAGGCCCCCTGTATGGAGTTTTACGAGTGAAATGATTACAAGCTTATGTTGTTATCTTTGTCACACATAAAATAAAAGAAAGGGAGATATTGTAAACGTTAAAAAAGCGATATAATTTGTTTATGTCAAACATATAAAGAAGAAAAATTATTATGTATTAACAAGCGAGAATATAATTTATTAGTTTTCAATAGAATAGACCACCCTCTTTTCTTACTGAGGTGTTGTAAAAGGCGACTAAGGTAAGTCGACCCGCCGTGTGGTATCCGGCTGAGTAGAATAGACCAACCTCATTTCTTACCGAGGTGTGGTAAAAGGCGACTAAGGTAAGTTGACCCACCGTGTGGTATATGGTTGTGTAAAATAGACCACCCTCTTTCTTATAGAGATGTCGTAAAATACGACCAAGGCAAGTTGACGTCAGGCATTTGGCCAGTCGTAAATTATGTAGCTTAATCACGTGAAAACATGTTTATAACATGTTGTTCCGACCCCACTTAGAGTGGATAAAGGCAGGAGAGTGATAAATAGAATTTATTAGTTTTAGAATTCTTACGCCTTTGCTTAGAATGATGAAAGTACGAAGATCATTGCTTCCACACCAAATTTCAAAAAATTCATACTACTGTTAGTTATCTATGCACTTTTTATTTTGCTATAATTATGGATATATAAACTACTATCAATCACCAGCGGCTCCACCTGCGTGGAAAGATTAAAACCGTAATATAGTATTTTGAAAACCATAAAAATGGTTAAAGCTAGACATATGCTGCCATGGACTTTTATTTAGAACTATAAGAGGAGAACAATTTTGTGATATATAATTTTTGAATAACTTTCACCGTTTACTTTGCACGCAAAGAAAGCTTTAAATTTTGCCGGTTTAGTAATATTTTTTATTGCTGCTCCTCTCCTATTCATCTTAGCGTGATGTTATATAGTCTATAGCTTTCCTCGATAAATGTACTATTTTACTCTCAAAAAATTTTCAAATCGGTCTAGTAGTTCCTGAGCTTACCGCGTTTAAATAATCAAACTCTTCAGCTTTATATATTACTATAGATTGCATATAGCATGAACCCGATTAACTGTTATTTTGGTTCTTTTACAGATGTTCTCATTTCTTCATGTAAGTGTCCCATATATATATATTTTTTTTATATATTTATGATCCTCCTGCCTTTATCGCACTCTAAGGGGGGTTGGCACAGCATGTTACAAACATGTTGTCATATGATTTGACTACGTATTTTACGACCGGCTGCCTGCCTGACGTCAACTTACCTTAGACGTATTTTACGACTCCTCGGTAAGAAAGAGGGTGGTCTATTTTACTCAACCGGATACCACATGGTGGGTCAACTTACCTTAGTCGTCTTTTACGACACCTTGGTAAGAAATGAGGTTGGTCTATTCTACTCAGCCGGATACCACACGGCGTATTATTATTATTATATTATGCAAAAATAGCAAGCTGTGGTAGCCCAGCGGTAACACCGTGCGCCTCTTTTGAGGAGGTCTAGGGTTCAAACCCGGGCAGGCACCAATGAGTTCTAATAAAAAAAAACTTATGTGTCTAATTGATAATTGCAATTTATCACACGCTTTTCGGTGAAGGAAAACATCGTGAGGAAACCTGCATATTTCTAGAGAATTCTGGGGATATGTGTAACCTACCAATCCGCATTGGAGTAGCGTGGTAGGTCTTAGCTCCAATCCTCCTCTCCTACAAAAAAAAACGGACAGAAGAGGCCTATTCCCAGCAGTGGGTTACAGGCCGTTACTTATGCAAAAATAAATTAATTTGAATTTCAAGTCTTCAAGCACACTTTGCTCACTGTATCACTGTGAACTTTTTTACGATGTACATAGTCAGTCAGGTTTTCGTTACATAAGTCATTACTCGCACCATGCATTCAAGATTTTGGTGTTCAGTCAGTGAGATATTTATATTAACAAATGATACAACTAAATTTAACCGTGAACTAGTCTGGCATCGGTTTTGTTATCGTTCCGTCTTACGTAGGTAAACCTTACGCTGTACTACGATGGATTAGCCTTTGATATATGTTTGCTTACTATAAAATACCTCAGTTGTGTACATTCTAAATCTGGTTTATTGTATTTTGTAACAGGTATTACTGTTACACGTGCGAAAATTTTCGTATGATTTTATTTGAACTTTTTGAACTATGTTACATCATACAAAAATGATATGATTTTAGTATATCTGTGCCTGCGGCTTCGCTCGCGTCAACATATCTATGTGTGTCACAAAGTTTTTGTGTAAAAAAGCTTTGTGATACAAACATTTTATTGAGTGAAAAATATAAATTAAACCAAATATTAAAACACCTACATAGGAATTAATACAAAAAAAAGTGCAAACAACATTGAGCATTCAGCAAGTCGATATGCGCAATACGTAATATTTTTAATTGAAATGTATAACATAGGTATAATTAGTTATTGTGAGTTAACCATTAAAGATGAAGACAAGCTATTTCGGAGTTTTTGTAGTATTTTTGTAAATCTATAATTCTCTAGTACAATACTTTAGTGTATCTCTGCTGGATTACGCGGCACACGCAAGTAAAGCTCCCAGCAGTCAATTTTTTTTACAACCGAGTAACCTCTTCAATACAATTTACATAAAAGACTAAAGTATATATTAATCCAAACCTTGAGCAACCGTTTAGTAAAAACCTTACAAAAATCGGTTTAGTAGATCGATCACATACACACAGACAGCTTCTGGGGACTCTGTTTTATAATTAGTATAGATATTATTAAGAGGTCATGCTTTCTCAAATATATTGAGACTTATTCATATTGTCAAAGCTTTACACAGTTTTTTACATCGATTGTTAGTATAAGAAAAAGTTATAATTTGCTTTTTCACAGTTGAAAGTGATTACATACATTGAGTAATTAGCTTCTATAAGTTAGTTTTGAAATTAGATATTTCTATCCAATATAAATATTAGTGCTAAAATATGCATATAATACATGGTTACTTAAGACTCAAGATAGAAGTTTTCTAAAGCGTCTCGAACAAAGGATGAGAATTTAGGCCAAGTAGAAGCAGTGCTATATGATGTATATCGAATACTATGTATCTATCAAAGAAGGTTTTTGTTTATCTATGATACAGTAAAGTTTGGTTTGAAAAAAAAAAAACAATAAGATTTACTATTTAAAAGTACTTTACTGCTATACAATCTTCTAGAAGTTATCATCGCCTAACATACTAAGACAGATTTTAACTTAATTCATGCAGAATAATATTATTATAAGGAAGTGAGCTTTTTATCAATAAAAGCTATCATTGCCATTTTTGAAATTACCATATAAAAAGAGAAAGACCTAATACAAAAATACAATAATTGACTTTAACACTTAAGTTGACTAGAACGAAGTTGCGGGTAAAGATTTTATTTAATATCACTTTTCCTTCATATTAAAAAATACTATGTAATTCATAACTTTCAATTAGAACATATAATTAATCGACTGTTGTTTTGTTTATTAAAGGGATGATGTAAGCCAAACGCATTTTTATATGCATGGAACGTCTAGGTCACTTTGCTATGAGGCGGAATGAATTTTATTATTTGTTATCCATGATATCCATGAAACATGCGTATATGGGCGACTCCATGTTACACACTAACGTACTTAGGATACTGTTAGGGCTCGAACGAAGTCTTGCTAGCAAGGATCCGGTATTGTTCCTTATGATAGTGTGACAATCGTCTGTTCGCGCTTCAGCAACCATGTTAGAAGCCCAACAAACCTTCGGGAAACCGAACAATATCCTGAACTCGTTATTGTGTCACTCATAGTGTATCTATGAGAGCTTTAGAGTATTTTAAGCATAGATTACCTGGTTTGGCGGTACGCTTTAAAAGGTGTAAGTTTCATTTCCACACTGCAAAGAGCGAATCTATAAGCCAACATGTAATATATAGAATGTGTATATTATAGAAGATAGAAAAATTATATAAAAGAAGGAACATGAATGGTATAATGGTAAAGATAAATTATTCTAGCATTGGGTAGATACTTTTTAATCAAATATTGATGAAAGAAAATTATTGTCAATATTGGAAATATTATTTAAAAGGCTCATTAATAACAAATTCTTAATTCAAGTTTAAATTATTTTTGACTATGTTAAAATATTGCTTAGAATAAAAAAGTTAAATCATCTTTAACCACAAAGTATGATATAATTCGATGTTTATTAAATCCGAAGTTCTTCCGAAATTGAAATAAACATTAAAAAATTTCAAAATGTAATTTTTTTTTATTTATAATATTCATGTTTATTTGCATTCGTAAATAAACAAGTCCAATGAATTACGATTGCATCAGACGTTAACACGAAAGCTATAGTGCAGTGCACTTGGCTAAAAATAAATTAATTGCACGTGCACTTTATAGACTGTTAATTGAAAGCGTTCGGCGAGCGTTTCGACAATTTACGATTGTGATACAATTCGATCGTAATACCGGTATACGATTACTCTATATACATACCATTGAGTAGTGAAGAACGCAAATAGTCGTTACGAACGAAAATTTCGCCAGTTTTTCTTAAATGCCATCATTCTCCTGCCCTTATCCTACTCTAAGTGGAGTCGCTACACAATATATTTAAAACATGTTCTTAGACGATTTGGCTAGTTTTTTTTACAATCAGTTGCCTGCTTGACGTCAACTAAGTATCAAATATTTCTTGAATGTATTAAATGTTAAGAGATGTTATTGTCAAAAAGATGTTCCGACCAATTTATATAGGTTATCCACCGAAGTGACAAACATGTATGAAATTCGATTTGTTTGGATTGAAAAAGCATGTTGGAAGATTATATTCACTATCTAGACGATAGAACATCCAATAATAGCATTAAGTCCACGTACATAACTGGACTCAATATAATCCTCGCTCATTAATAAGCAGCGCTTTAATAGACAAGTGTCCACGTGAATGTGCGTGTTTGTATGTGTGTGTATCCATATCTATACTAATATATATAGGCTGGAGATTCTGCCTGTTAAATTTCCAGGGCTCATTCACTAGACCAAGAAAAAACAGTTTTTCCTATATAATTAGGTAAAAAATCATAATTAAGAAAACATGACATAATTAAGGGGACCTAAGACGTACCACGCTGCTTCATACGGATCAGTAGGATACACATATCCCCGAAATTCTCTAAAGATACGCTGGTTTTCTCACGATTGTTTACCATATAATGATCAGTTAATAAATCCTACTAATATTATAAATTCAAAAGTTTGTGAGTATGGATGTATATTTGTTACTCTTTCACGGCGAATTCGCTGAACCAATATTGATGAAATATGCCATAATTATTCCTTATACACCGGGGTAACACAGGGGGTGACATAGAAATCTTGTTATTCTACAGGAATAGGATGATATTAAAAAGCGCCACCTATTAGCCTTATTATGCTTATCAACAATTAGTGACAAATTAGCGACAACAGTCAACGCAAACGAAGTTACGAGTAAAAGCTAGTAATTAAATAAATAAAAGATTTTTTACTAAGTTGACTTAATTGAATTTTTAGAGGTTCTTTAACTTCTGAAACGAAACTGCAACAAAGATGTCTAAAATAAAGCAGACAGTAAAATACGACATCAAATTTACAAACAATACTAGTCACGCGATCAACTGGCTTCCACTTTTACACTGTCTAATTTTCTACTTCAATAAAACGGAGCTCGTTATTCTTGTCTATACACAAGGAAAAACCATTTGAAAGTAATTGCCAATAACTACGAAATGAATATGTTTCTCGTATTATGCGACGATCATTTTGCGAACCAAATATTTGCTGACCCTCATTTCACGCAAACTATATTGTCCCAGTCCATGTTTATCTGAGGAATAAATATATTCATATACGACATAGTTCGCCAAATGTGAATTACAATATTGTTAAACATCGTTCTCGGTTTTTTGCTTTGGGACTTCTAGACACCGAGAACCAGTGAAATCATTACTTTGGCCAATAAAATAATTTTATCATTCGATAAGTGGACAAACGCAGATTATAGCAAAATAATTTTATTCTTAAATAATTTATAGAACTATAATAATTTGCGGAATTCCATAGTGCAGAAGTTATAATAGAATTATTTTGCTATAATCTTTATTTGTTAAAAAAATTATGTAATGCTGGGGTGTACCGTACCACTCCTAGACTCTACGACAAAATCAAAAGGATTGCGATCGCTGAGATTGTCGTAGCAAATGTGTTTAGTGCTTGTAACTATGTAACTAATCCTGCATGTATAAGGTATGAAAACGGTTTTCAAAAGCAAAATAATTACTTTTGTCACTTCACACAAGTGAATCGTTATTATGTTGAGTGTAATTGTTATTATGTTAAGTGTAATTAAGTTATCGAAAAAGTCTCATATGGCAGGCAGATGTCTCTTGCGTGCTAAATTTTATTTGCTATTAATTCACTCTCTCAACTCATATCTCTGCAGATAATAAAATAAAATATTCTCAATATTATTTTTGTAAATGTATAGGTCAAGACACCCAAATGGAAGCATGAATTAAGTTTCTGGCAAGTTGCCAGTTTGCAACGTAACCAGGTGTAGGGTACGAATTAAGCGACTATATTGCGGGGGCTCGGTGTTTCTAATTTCATTTACGTTTGAAGTTATAACGCTTGGATGAGTGCCAGAGATTTTTAGGCACTTTAACTTGTATAACAACACAAACTTGAAGATGGGTATAGGTATGACTTAGATCAGCTTTACTCAAAGTGTGTTCCGCGGAACCCGATACCTCGATACCTCTGTAGGGGTTCCACAAGAATTAAGAAAAAAAATCAAATTACCTCTCTCTGGTCGAACTTTTGACTCCGCGGCCGCGCTTAGGTATATTTATTTATTTATTTGTATTTGTATAAACATGTGTTACAACAGCTAGTGTATTAGTTAGATTTTTTCTTTTTTAATATCTTCTATTATTCAATACTTACTTCCCATACCCATACAATAATTATTATTATTGTATTTGCCATTGGTAAAGTAAGTAATAATTAGTAACTGTTATATTGTACTATTATTATGCTTATGAATAAAGAATACTCTTTTAAAAACAATTGTTTTCTTGTAGGGTTCTATCAAGTATTTAGCTTCCCAAAAAGGTTCCGTCACCAAAACAGTTTGAGAACCACTGACTTAGATAGTACAACGTTTTTGTATAAAACATCGCAAGACAAAGCTAAATATGCCTTGGGAATTTATGGGATATTTTATATCCTTACAATTCGTATTTGGGCAACGTTTTCAGTATTGACACCAACATTTCTATTACGAGAAAGAAGACCTTTGCCCATTTGTGGGATTGTACCAAATCACTTCTCTTCATATCTCTTATACAAGTTAAGCTTTCTTTCCCAGTTTTGTCAACCCATTTTCAACCTAACTTATTCGTAGTATTTGACCAGGGACTGCTTATAATTTTCATCCATTCTTTGCTCCCAAGCTGCTCTATCACGAAATGAAAAAAGAAACATTAGGGTTGATTCAGTGAACGTCGAATTAAGTGACGATAAACAAGACTTATGACATAAATAGCAACCCAAACTCCCGTAAGTGACCGAACAGGCATGTAATAGAATTTTTAAATATTCGCAATTGAAATAACCCATTGAGTAACAATCTTGGATCACTATTTTGAGTAGCTCCCTTAATTTTGTATGTATATTTTAATAATAATAATAAATCTTTATTTCAGACAACCAGGGTCCACTTTGTTAGTAATACAATTTAATTTTGACAACATTTCCAATAGGAAAAAAAATAATAATAAAAAATATAATTAATATTAGATTTAAAAAATGTAAGTAGTAAAAAAAACAATTAAAAAACTTCAGGACTGCCACACAAGCACCTTTGAAAAATGATGCATGATAGGCGAGTCCATCTTACATAGTAACGTCTTCAGAATACTATTGGAGCTTGACCGCAGTCTTGTTAGTAAAGATGCGGTTTTCTTCCTTATGACGGCTTGAAAACAATTTGTTTGCGTATAAGCGAACATTTAATGTAATAATGAAAAGTACCTGAGTGACCGAGTCGGTATTTTTTTTAAGATACAAAAAGATGAAACTTGAAAAAAGAAAAAAAAATTGGAATTGAAAAAATGAATCTAATTAGCCTGTTTTCAAATAATATTATAGCAGTTTTTCAGTGCCTGAAATAGGGATAAAACAACATTTTTAAATGAAACCTAGCTAGATCGATTTGCCGTCTCCCAAACCCTGTACATACTAAGTTTCATGAAAATCGTTGAAGCCGTTCCGAAATTTTGATACAACATACTTTTATTATACTCATTATAAATTTCAACAAGGACTTTGAAACATCCCGTGCTTTTTCAACATAGTAAAGATCGAGTTTAACTCGGGCTACTAACTGTTATTGCAATTAGAGATGTTTTCACGAACTAACTTACAGTTGTTAGTTTTGTTCCTGCTTTAAATGAACCACTCAAGTTTTGTTATGAAAATAAATATTGCGCGAATTAAGCACCTCCACCTAAAGAAAACACCTCTTAAGCAGTTTGAATTGAATAAATACGTTGGTTAGGCAATTTTATAATAATCTCGCTAACAATCTTATATTATTGGTATAGAATATAACATTCTTTATTGCACCACATAAAATCACAATATATATTAAAAAGAAAACGATGTTAATGAAGATACCTTAACCTTTGGGCTAGAGCCATCAAATTTATCTGGTTACAGGTATCTGGCTAACTAGAATACACCACCCTCATTTCTTACCGAGGTGTCGTAAAAGGCGACTAAGGAAAGTCAATCAACCGTGTGTTATCCGATAAAGAGACCGAGTGAGAGTATTTTAACACTAAAGTCAAAGCGAACAAAGTCGTGGGTACCATAATCTATTTATAATTATTATCAATTTTATAAAAGAAATTTTTTATAGAAAAAGTTAATTCCCAGTATCACTTTAACTCTTTCCCTCAATGTTTATATTCCATTTAGCTTTAGATTGTTATTTTATTTGAGAGGCTTTCTCGTTTTTCTAGTCATTAGTCTTACTTTTGAAGCGGCAAAATGTTGGACCACTTAACAGTTTTTTGTCTGAAAAGCGTTTTGAAATAATACTTTCTACTTAAGAAATTCCCGAGAATTGCTGACACAATCGCAAAGTTAATGATAGCAATAGCAGTTATAGTATAATAAATGGGATTTACTTTTATATTCTTTTATCAATGCTAGCTGTGCTCGTGGCTTCGCCTGCGTGAAAATGAGTATAGCAATGTTTTTTCACGTAAATCCCGACGCCGCGGGAACTTAACCGTAATATAATCTTTAAGTAAAAACCGAATAAAAATCCGTTAATTTATGTATGTTATTATTAAATACGTTTATTATTTATATAAATTCATTAAACTTAATTTAAACTTTTTTTAATTTAAGACTAGTTGTCTGGAAGAGATTCCGATTCCGGAATAAGCACGCCATTGCACATTATGTTGTTTTTTTATCATTTTTATATTAATTGGTACAATAAAGAGATCACAAACAAACAAACGTTTATGAGAAAATTGATCACATACACACACACAGCTTTTGGTGAATTTGTTTTATACTATGTATAGATTTGGATTACAAATGATATAATGTTTTTTATGAAATCCACATGATGGACGATGTTCTTAAATTGTTTCGAATACAGTAATATAATATAGTTATAATATAATATAATAATATAACGTAACGTAGCGGCCTGTTATTATCCCACTGCTGGGAATAGGCCTCTTCTCTCCGTTATAAGAGAGAAGGATTGGAGCTAAGACCTACCACGCTGCTCCAATGCGGATTGGTAGGTTACACATATCTCCAGAATTCTCTAGAGATATGCAGGTTTCCTCACGATGTTTTCCTTCACCGAAAAGCGTGTGATAAATTGTAATTATCAATTAGACACATAAGTTTTAATAGAAAAACTCATTGGTGTCTGCCCGGGTTTGAACCCATGATCGTCTTTAGAGATTCACACGGTCGCACCGCTAGGCCATCACAGCTTTTTATAATAATATAAGTTATAGTATAATAATAGTTTCAGTATACAGTTGATAATGGGGGTACAAAGCATACTAGATTGGCATCTGAATGAGTGGAGCAGTTGCTTCAATAGTGTTTTCTTTTGAAAGGTAGTAATGTTATGAAAGTCGACTCGTTAAAACTGTTAGATGCTCAGATGTCAACGACATGGGTTTTTTTTTTAATTATGTAATTAAATGGCTTTTAGACTATTCTATGAAATGGGTTATATTGAAATTTACGTAACACAAATATGTGTTATCTCAATGAGACTAGTTTCCCGTTTGAAAGTACGTGCCTTGGGAGTAGTCATTATTATCTTGCTTTATGGCCTGTACAGCGCAGAGTAGTAAGTAATTATGTGTCAAATATCATGGCTATCGAGTTGACTGTTTTGTGTAGTAGTTAGTGTAGTGTTTTCTTAGTGTTGTGCACATGTAGGTTATAAGTGTCTTGTTAGAAATCGCTCATTGTATACTCGCCTACTTTCTGACGTATTTTTTATATGATGGCCGATACATTTCTAAAAATCGATAAAAGAACTATATTTACTTTTGAATAATAGAGGTTGAATTAAATTGTATTGTTAACTGTTAGTAGAGTTTACTTAGGCCGTGTTTGCATCAAGTGAAAGGTTTCTTTATAGTGTTGAAGTGTTGTTTTATCAAGAACTAACTTCGTACGCTACAAATCCTAGTTTCTCTATTCTAAAGGCGAACTTATCTTAGAAAACGTTTATTCAACCTTGTTATTATTAATTTACATACGTAATACCTTTATAGTCTATTCTATTGGTAAAATTAATTTTCAATCTTGAAAGTGTTATATTAGGATTAAACTCATCAAGGACTGACTGGTATTAAATATTTATCTAATAGGAGGGTTAAAGATCACGTTCTCACAATGGATTAATATTTTTAGTACTTATCTATGACTTTTCTTAAAGACGTCTTATATTTACTGTAGAGCGTTATTCTTTTATTTTTAATAAAGTAATTACAGAAAACTCTTGTCCATTAATTGCTTACAAGCATCCATAACTTTTAGGGGTAGGATTTTTTATACTATACCCTTTTATTGATTTCGTCTATCTAGTGCTAAAATTCATTAAATCGGTATAAGCCGTTTCGGCGTTAAATAGTGAGTTTCTAGTTTTTTTAACAAAAATTTGGGCTATATTTCACTAATCTTTTAAAAATTCGCCTAGAAAAAGTCTTTATGTGAAGAATCACTAGAAATAGTGAGAAAATCTAAATTCCTGATTTTCCTTGGTAAATTTTAATGTGTTATTAAATTTTTCACCTATTTCTAAATTCGAAATTACTCAATCCGATTTGTATTTTTATATTTGGCTTAAAACTTTACACTCCGCTGAAAACTCAAGCGCGCAATTGCAAGCAACAGTCGTAAAATGAACTCCACGAACTGTTAATTAGTTTCCGAACGTTATAATTAGCACTCGCTTAGCAAACTACGAGTGAGTAATTTCAAATTAAGAGCAACGAACTAAAAAAAATGTCGGATTTATTTCCAATGTTAAAGAGATCGAGTTTCAGTTTTAGATGTAAGTCTTTCCTCAATCCAGCACTTGAAAGTAACATAAAAGTAAAGTTACGGTCTATTACTATTCCACTGCTAGGCATAGGCCTCTTCTCTCCATTTTTGGGAGAGAAGGATTGGAGCTAAGACCTCCCACATCTCCAACGGATGAATAGGTTAGACATATCCCTAGAATTCTCTATAATGAACAGGTTCTCTCACGATTTTTTCCTTTATCGAAAAGCGTCTAACAAATTGCAATCATCAATTAGACACCTAAGTTTAAGACTTATGTGAAGAACTCATTACTGCCTGCCTGGGGTTTGAACCCGTGATCCCTGGAAAGAGTCGAGTTCCGGTCTCACCGATGGGCTATCACAGAACATTTGAAAGTATTATTATTTATTTTGGTACCTACTAAAATAAATAACTTAAAAAATGGCATAAATCAAGAATTACTTATTTATTTATAGTATAATGTGTAATTTTACGGAATTCCCCCTAATACATGAAAAAATGGCCAAAAGCTTGTTTTGAAATTTTGAGTATTCTATTTTAAATTTAAATTCATGAGTTAAAACATTATAAGAAGCGGAGCTTTGAAGGATTTTCTTCAGAAAAGAGTCTCCAATGTTGCAAAGCGGCTGTTCGCGGTCTAAAGCATAGGTTTTTTGTCGATAACTATCAAAAAGTCACATCCAAATAAAAGTATTTTATATGAACTTATTTGGAATTCGGTTTACACTACGGATTACAGTCGTTTACACAAAAGAATACTTTTAAAATTAACACCAAATGAAATACCTAAACTAAACTCTTTAAGGACAAATATTATTTGAACGCCGCTAGAAAAACTACCAGCTATAATTTATAGTCTTATTCCAGACGTCTCTCAACTTTTTTTGTAGCCGTTACTCTTCTTTTTGCGGCAATAAATGATGCAATAGCGTCAAGAGTTTTATCTTAAAGATAACTTGTATAAAGTTTGCATTATATTCAATTTATTGTTTAATATAAAGCTTTTAAAACAGCCAAGCTTAATATTGAATCAGTATTCTTCCTTTATCCCACTTTAAATGTGGTTGGCACAACATGCTATTGACATGTTGACACATGATTCGGCTAGGTATTTTACGACCGGCCGCCTATGACATCTTACATCAACTTACTTTAGTCGCCTTTTTCGACACCTTAGTAAGAAAGAAGGTGTATTCTACTCAGCCGGATATCACACGGTGGGTCGACTTACCCTAGTCGCCTTTTACGACACCTCGGTAAGAAATGAGAGTGGTCTTTTTCTACTTAACCAGATACCACAGACTATGGTTGTCCTATAAATTTTTATTATTTCTAATTTGATTTTAAATTTTCTAGTAGATCCACAGAAAAATATAAAATAAGATCAGAAAAAAAATACGCTTACAAATGAAAAAGAAAGATATATAAATTTATTTTATTCAAATTCCATACAAGTATGTTAGTATATATTCTTCGCGTCACATAATTCCCAAGGCGTGCGTGATAAAATCCCAGTCAAGCCTTTCTACGTTTTCAATTAAAACTTGTATGCTTAGTTATTTATGATTCATCACGCGCTATGTAAGGACGGAAGACATTATATTAAAAATTTAATGTGGCAAAAAATTCTAGGTTATGTCATCCTTGTCAACATAATTACAGGCAAAGTCTGCCTTTGAGTTGATAATCCCTCCTTAATTAGAGAATCCAGTAGATACTGGATTCTCCTCGGTAAGAAAAATAAAAAGTTTTATTTTATTTTATTTATTTTACAACGAACAGTTTGTACCATACAAAATGTTCGTACCTATAAAACAGAGTCCGTTCGGAAATTAAATATCAAGTAAGGAAGATGGCTTAGACTGTAGAATATTAAATGTCCTATTGTTTAACATTTGATATAATAATTTATCATCCTCATGTCCTTATCCCACTTATAGTGAAGGCGGCACAAGATGTTATAAAGATGTCACAGATTTGGCTACGTATATTACGACCGGGAACCTGCCTGACGTCAACTTACCATAGTCGTATTTTACAATACCTCGGTAAGAAATAAGGGTGGTCTATTCTAATCACCCTAAGCCCACACGGCAGAATTTTATATATTAATTATAATCATATAGTTTTTCTATGAACTAACCTAAATAACAAAATTTGGTCTGGTCTTGAATTTGATTTCTGGGAACAAAACTCGAGACAAAACAAGTTTTATTTGATTACGAGATCCAGACGCGTGGGAAAGGCAATGTTTATATGTGACAAAAGAAATTTCTCGGGGTGTAATGTGATTGTCAGGTACAAAGTTATCTATAAAACACTTTTTTTGTATTATTGTTTGTTTGATTTGATTTGAAGATATTTACGCCTAAAGATATCAACCAGAGACAAGCAAATAACATCACTGAATTTGAATAGTCCTGAAAATTCTAATATTTGTAAATGTAAAAAAAATAAACTTTATTTATTAAGAAATTATTGTGTGTTAAGGGAAGGTTTTAGACTACACAAAAAGAAAAGTTCGGTTTTCTTCGCTTTGACCAACGATGCTGCTCCAATGTGGATAGCTAGTTACAGATATTCCTAAAATAGCTCCGATGTATAAGCGTAATTGCTAAACAGAATGACTGACAAAAGGAGAGATAGACGGATAGATCGAATTCCGCATTTATAATAGAATGATATGCATAAAACGTAGTGTAAGCGGGAAGCTTGTCTCATTCAGTCTTTTCAATTGTAACCCTCACCTTCTCGTGGTCCATCCTGCAGGTGAACCAACGAGGTTGTGGCGACTGATTAATCTCGGTATAACCATTCTGTAGATAACCCAAATACTATCAGATTGAAAGTGGGCTGACACTGACGGTGCGACATAGTCAGCACTTTTTCTTCCTCAGCCGATGGACGTCCACTGCTGGACATAGGTCTCTTCATGGGTCCTCCAGAACACTCGGGGTGTTAGGGGGAGGCTCGTCCTAATCAGTCTCTTTAATCATCAACCTCACCTGCTCGTGGTGCACCCTGCAAATTAAATCAATGAGGCTCTGGCGAACGACTAATGTTTCTCTGGTGAACGACTATAGAATTTTATTGGTTATACCAACCATTCTATAGCTGACCTAAATACTACCAGACCGACAGTGGGCAGTAGCACAGTCGGTGCGACATGGTCAGTATTGCGATCATTAACTCGCATACTAAGCGTGGTAATTATTGGCAAAACCTTCATAGTCAGAATTGTGATTACTAACGCGCATGCTAAGTGTGGTGATTACTGACAAAACCTTCAGGGGTCTTAAAGTGTTGGAATGAAGATCTAAAGAAAACCTAAAGCAGAAAAGACCTAAAAAAGAAAAACGCAGTGTCTGTACACCCCCTATGAGACTGAAGAGCTCAAAAAAGTCATGGAGAGCAACTGGATACAGTGGTGGTTGTGTGATGTCGAGATCCCGTGAAGACAACCATGTCCAGCAGTGGACGTCCATCGGTTAACGAAGAACAAGATGGATAACACTAAACAGATTATTATGTATAATTCAAAAGTAAGGTAAGTGCACTAGTAATTGACTATGTGATAGTTGACCGTTTTGTATGAAATTTTAAATAATAAGCGTTTTGTTTGTTGTGGCTAATAAAAAGTAAATTTATAATTTCCTGTTGCCATCTACTAACAACTGCCCAAAACCTCAAAACTGTAGCCCATTGTTTAACATTTAACATTATTAATTTATATTTTATTAGCTTCAGCAATGTATCCGATGCCATTCGTGTAGCTAGGGACCGTAGCAGATGGAAAACGGTCATCCATCAGTCTAAGATTCCGTGATTGATCACGACCCCCAGCATTGGGGAAATCGACTAGAGGAGGAGGAGCTTCAGCAAACAAAACGCTTATTATTTAAAATTTCATACAAAACGGTCAATTATGTACTAGTACTTAGTCAATTACTAGTGCCCTTACCTTAATTATTTGCAAATTAAAAGATCATAAAGTTGTAGTGCTTGAAACTTTAATAGCTAGAAGATTTCTTAACTCATATTTTATGAGTTTTATCAAACAACAATAATGTTACGCGAGCAAAGTGGAGATTATTGGTCAGCAATAAAATCCTATTTTACTGTCCCGAAAGGCACCTTAAGCTATGTTCGCTCGTAAATTGTTCTCAGGTTAGCCTTTGATCTATATCCACACTTTATCTTTCTCCAGAGAGGCGTGAAAACCTTTCTTTACTTGAGTATATATTTATTGCCATTTTATTAATATTGCCACATTCCATTTATTTCGAGAGAATTGCTTTTTCTGAAAGTTTTAAAAACTCTACATTGCTCCAATGCAGAGATAAATTGCTGATCGGGCAAACGTTGTTCTACAATATATATATTTTTTAGACAATTTGTAGTGTATATTATAAAAAGGAGTGTACTACCCTTACAGGGGTGGACAACCCGATTTTCAGACCAGCGGAATATGCATATAAAACTTCATAAAAATCGGTCCAGCCGTTTCGGAGGAGAATGGTAAGTCAGACTGAGTATTTTACAAACCTCACATGCAAAGGGTATGAAAAAATAGTACACTCTGATATATGTATATAGAAACAGTCTATACTAACGTCTTATTCTATCGGGTTAGCCCGATAAGTTTCAGACCATCTGGGGCCCTTATTCATAAGCTCTTTAAACGGCTGATATAACAGATTTCTATACATAAACCATGAATAGCACTCGGAATAGATTATGTCTAATCCGGGATTACAGAAAAAAAATCTTTTTAGTTGCCATAGAACTCCGCAAAGTACCGACTAATTTTTATAAATTATTTCCTCTGACATCTGACATTTCTCTGACAAAAAAAAGTAAAGGAGCTGCCTATTTATACCGCTTGCAAAGTCTCCTCTTACTTGCAAAGAAGAGAGATAAAGATGTAAAGTCAGTTGCACTCAATGTCATATCAACTACATAGAGCTATTTATAGTTCCTAATCATCTTGTTAGGAAGTAATCACATTGGATTACTGAGGCCGAAATTTAATTGACAAGGGTAAGCATACGTGATACATCAGGGAGTTATTCTATCAGATGATTTAAATCCATCGTGACATGACGTGAACAAATGTTAGTAATATTTTCTCATTCTTTCTTTATTCGGAGTAAAATAAATGAGAAAGCTGCTACCCGGGATTTAAACCTA
The DNA here is from genome assembly GCA_029227775.1 of Morpho helenor. Taxonomy (NCBI): domain Eukaryota; kingdom Metazoa; phylum Arthropoda; class Insecta; order Lepidoptera; family Nymphalidae; genus Morpho; species Morpho helenor. The sequence goes on from JARGCU010000025.1 coordinate 15,783,422, forward strand.
CGAAAGAGTACAAGAAACTATTAGAGGAAAAACATATACTCCTTTTTCAACAACACGTGCTGTATATTTTTCTAAATTTTGAAGCGGCTTCCACGATTTCACGATATTCAGCATGTAAGGAGTTTTGGGGCAAAAATCGATCTAGCTAGGTTTTACTAAGAAAAATTGTTGTTTTACCCGCTTTTAGGCACTGAAAAAACTGCTATAATTTTATGAGAAATAAAGGATTATTTCGCTGTCAATTGCAAAGTCATAATAGCTCAATTGGGTAAAGGGCAGTCTCGAATTCAGAATTCAGAAACTAGGGTCAATCCCAGATAAAATCAATTTTTATTAATATTTTTAATCACATTTTTTAAATTAAAAAATTACCGAACAAGGCTCGGCCAATCAGGTTCTTATAATTAATTGAGATATATAATATAATACGCTTCAATCATTGCACAAATTGCTACGTCATGCACTTAAAAAAATCGAGGGACGTTGCGACCCCAAAACTTTGAAATGGAAATTTCTGAACGAAAAACTGCTGGTAATATTTTGATAGACGATCTTACAGGACCTTCAGGTCCTATAAGAGCATGGACATCTTCAAATAAGAACTATGTATATCAAGCGACGTCTCTCTTTTAGCCATGAAATAGGCATATTACTACTGACATAGCTATTTTATTCGTAGACGAATTTTGGTTTCAACGACTTTAAAATACTTCACAAATAAATAACAAAAACAAAAAAGAATTATTACATGTTTTTTATTTGTCTTAAGTGACCTTTATTCAATTTCAGTTGACTTTACAATTCATACAAGCGATGCTACAATACATTGACTATGAATAGATGGCATGCTCTTATAGATTCTGCAGACATCTTCTTTCTTACCGAGGTGTCGTAAAAGGCGACTATGGTAAGTTGACCCGTCGGTATCTAGTTAAGTAGAATAGACCACCCTTACTTCTTACCGAGGTGTTGTAAAAGGCTGTTGTTATAGTATTTATAATGAAAGACTTGTTGGTTATCCTTAATAAATAAAAAAATAAAACGGAAAGAAATAATTATGGCTCATGAAAAGTTATCAAGCTCCGGCTACAAGAACGACGCTCCTCGAACAGAAAATAAACAATGGAACTTGAGCGTATTTTATCTGAGCCACTCAGTAAAGGGTAAGAAAATAATGATTGGATTCAACGATTCGAAACTGAGAAGTAGCTTTCACGAGAAACATTTGTCTTATTCGGGCAACCGCGTTTATCCTTGTCCATTCCCAATTTCAGACTCATCCTTGTTACGTAACTGCTAAGAAAAATAGCGAAAAATTCATTTTCAAGTTGAGATTTTTCAACGTTATACGATCATGTCCTCATTTATCATATCCACGTCGTGTTAAGGTTTCGCTGTCTCATTTATTTTACTCATGTTTAAGACGCTTAGTAATAAGAACCCTAAAGATATATACATATTTATATCTTCTATATATACAGGGTGGTACCGATCACACGCCATTAATTTTAATTTTAGTTACCTAAATATCTCAGCACCTGACATAAAAAAACAATTAATTCAGTGAGGTATTTAATATAGCATTTAAGCCACAGGAATTATGTTACGTTTTTTTTAAATAAAAGCCTTACGGTTGTCAATGACCGTACCCTATTACGATACACGAAACGAAAAATGGCCTTGACCCAAAAACTAAATAGTACTGTTGCGCCGGAGAAAAAACAAGAAGTGTTCTTCTGTTTTTTTAACAAGCACCAGGTCATTCAACCATTACCGACAAGAATAGTAAAAAAACGATATGCAAGAAGATTGAAATGATTAATGAAAGTTTTATTTCGAGGGGAGATCGAAACCAAACTGAACCACAGCAACGCGTGGCCGGACCGCTAGTTTTCTTATATAATAAATGAATGTTTGCCCGCATGTCCTTTATAGTCTCCGAAACGGTTAAACGGATTTAAATGAAATTTTCAGTCTATCTTTAGAATGACCTAGCTGATGATCCTGCGAAGTTTAGTGGTGATCGAACCTTTTTTTAAACTGTTGAAAAAGCTTTAAATAAAATAGACTATTGCATATTAATTAATAAACATTAACTGTATAATATAATTAACATATTAACCTAGATTATTAATATTCAAAGTCAATTTATTAGCATAGTACTACAGAAGTATTCAAATTAGTTTCAAAGTTATTATCAAAAGTGTTTATGTCGATTATTATGGAATATCATTAACGAGTATTGTGTATTTAACGTGTATATATACCTGGGACTAATGGTCTGGCTGGGTAGGTCCAATTTTTTAAAAAGAGTTCAGTCGCTGAATTGAACTCGGATGGACAGGTTTGGGAAACTACACGAGATGTTTTCGTCCAAAATACCTGAGGTATTTTGGATGAAGACGAAAAATCTTCTTAGTCTCTCTTAGTCTTTGATAACCATAAAAATGGTAAATTCAAAGAAAAATCTTTAGATATTTTTTTATTTGTCTCAAGTGATCTTTATTCAATTTCAGTTGACTTCACAATTCATACAAGCAATGGTACAATACATTTGCTATGAATAGATGTCATGCTATTATAGATTTCTGCAGACATCGTACTAACACGGTTTGAATAGATTTGTAAAGCTATTTGAGAGTCTAGAGACAAGATGTTGACACTTACGCGTATAGTCTGCTTGGTTACGCATTGTCAGTCAAATCAATAAATAATGTTGGCATAGGATTTTTCTATTAATATTTTTTTTTTGTAATTTTAACAGAACTAAACAATTTTTATTGTTTATTTTTTTTAATCCTTAGAATCAATTTACATATAAGGCCTCAGGTCTAAGCCTATCGAATATCATTAACGAGTATTGTGTATTTAACGTGTATATATACCTGGGACTAATGGTCTGGCTGGGTAGGTCCAATTTTTAAAAAAGAGTTCAGTCGCTGAATTGAACTCGGATGGACAGTGTTTGGGAAACTACACGAGATGTTTTCGTCCGGATGAAGACGAAAAATGTATGTTATCATTGACTAGCAACCGCCATCGGCTCCGCCCGCGTGGAAAGATTGAAACCGTAATATAGTCTTTGATAACAAAAAATGGTTAAAGTGGGTCAACCTTAAAACCTAGATATATGCTTCGTGGACTTTTATTTAGAACTTTTAGGAGGGAACAATTTTATAATAACATGATTTTTTAATAACTATTACCGTTTACTCAGAGCACGCAAGGAAAGCTTTAAATTTTCCGTTTTCGTACTATTTTTTATTTCTGCTCCTCTCCTGTTTATCTTAGCGTGATTTTATATTGTAAAAAAATCCCTCTCAACGTTTGCCGGTCTATCTGTTCGCAAAAACTCAAAACTACTAAAAATTTTCACAGTGAATTTGTTTTCGTTAAATTATTTTTAGTGGTGTATGAGCAATAGTAAAATCGTATAACAGTAAAACACAAAAATCACATTTTGTTGAAACATCCCTATAGTTCGTAGCCCGCGATATAGTTTTACTACGAAAACGATTAATATCCATTTTTATTAAGGAGAAATTACGTTTTCTGAATAAAGAAGTCAAGTTAAAAGGTTTAAAAAAAACTTTTCACGAATTTTAATGTCCCTACTGATACCACTGATTAATTTCCTTGTCTGGAACCAATCCTGGAAGCGGCATCAGGTCTTGCTTATCATCAACATGCATTGACATCGGGACTGGACCAGGATGTAAAATGTCAGCTCAAACGGACACTGAGGAGTTGGCCAAATTTAACTTGCAAGATTCCACCTTCACATACATACACGACAAGTTGAATAAAACCTTTTAAAAATCCTTCTTGTCATTCAAAACTTTCTCCCTCAAAATTACTCTTCATAATCATTTTAAGGTAACATTCAACAAAAGTCATATGCCATATCTTCAACAACCTGAAATTCACGTTGACGTAAAGAGCTTTATTTAAGCTCTCACTGCTGCATGAAGCCTGACGCTGAGATAAAGTTCATAACAATAGCAAATTTAGCTTTTAACAATGAAACTGTTGCATAAAATTGAACCAGCGTGTGGGTTTTCTTTTTGCTATCATTATACGAGTATATTCAGTCCGAATTAAATAAAATCAAGAGATAAATCTTTTGCGGTGCGTTTTTGTAATAAAACCCCGCAGTAAATTTAAATTTATATTTGTTTTGTTGCTGGCCTACCGGATAGTGACAGATTAATGATGCATGGTAATAATATAGTATTGCCCGTAAATATAACTCCGTTGTGAAGTTTTCTTTATCATGCAATCAATGTAAAAAAAATATTAGGTAATGATTTAACAGACTCTTTATTACTAATAGTGTCTGTAGTTTCTTAATTCTATATGCACAGGGTATGGATTAAACGATTTCTTCAAGGAATACAGCAAAATGATTTGATCATTAGTTAGTAAATTGGAAAATCCACGTTAAAATACTCTGCGCTATATCAATTTACATACGTCATTAATGAAGAAAAACTAAAATGTAAAAAAAGTGAAAAAAAAGTACCAGGAATGTATAAATAGATATGAGATACTTTCTACTTATATTTTATCTATGTACAGGAAACCGATTTGTCAGATATTTATAAAATTGATTAAATCCTGAGAAAGTATGTTGCGAGTAAAATGAAAGAGGTTTAATATTGTGAGTAGTTAAAACAAAAGAGATTATTGATTTCTTTTGACATTCTTAACAAAAATAAAGTACAATTTAAACGACTCAAGTGCGGGATTCGTGTTTCTATATATTTCTACATCACGCAACACATTGTTGGTCCCCATACCGTAAGCTTTCTGAATACTTTTTCCACATGCAACACTGGTTATGTACGTAATAAATAGAAGTATTGCGTGTAAATAAAATTCAAAGAAATGCGAATTCAACGAAAGTACGCATGTCACGATAACATATTTTCCCCTGCTAAAAGGTATTACAAAGTAGCGGAGTGGTATTCGGATAACTAGAATAGACCACCCTCATTTCTTACTGAGGTTTTAAAAGGCGACTAAAGTAAGTTGATCCGCCGTGTTGTAACCGGCTGAATGGAATAGCTACCCTCATTTCTTACCGAAGTGTAGTAAAAGGCATCTAAGGTAATTTGACGTCAGGAGGGCGAGCGGTCGTATAATAACTAGCCAGAACAAGTTACAACATATTGTGCTAACCCCACTTAGATTGGGATAACCCTACCTTCAGCTCTACGGGTCGTGGGTTCGACTCCCGCCGAGGGCCAAGATTAATAAAAATTTGTGCTTCGAGCCTGGGTGTGTATTTGTATTAAAGTATTTATTTGAAACTATTGAAGTATACATTTACCAGTTGTCTGTCACACATAATACAAGTATTAAATACTTACGTTGGATATCAATGACTGTAATAAGTAGTATTGGTAGACCTTGGTAGACTGTAAGTAGTATTGGTAGACCTTTCCAACAATATTTCTAGCGACTTTTTATATCTAACAGGTGAGATCCTACTAAAAATATCTGGTAATCGAACTTTATTTAATTCCGTTTCATATGTTTGTATAAACCGTGTTCACAAATAGCCCAGTTCATACAAATAAACATCCAGCTAATCATTGGCAAGTCAAAGTCAAGTGGCTGCAAATTAATGGATCTACTGGAATCGCTGTTTGTTTACACTTCAATGCCTAACGTAATAAAATTATAGTGATGTAGAGTTTTCGTTTAATAAAAATATGATAAAGCCGACCCAATTTCGATGATCTGGACCAAACCTTAATATATATCGCACTCTCTTTCTCTCTCTATCTCTCTCTATCTCTGTCACCAACAAATAGACATAAGGACTTCCACTCTAAACGATAATAGTGCTTAGTGCGAGTATTTTAACCAATTCGATCGTGTTGTCATGACGCCAAGCTGAAATTGTTATTTTAAGAGTAGCAGCAGCAAATTGTCCAGATCAAAGTTTGATAACATTCGAATAGTAAATAAAGTAAATTATTGGCGGTAATTACTATCCCACTACTTGGCATAGTGACCTCCTCTCTACGATTTTTGGAGTGAAGGCTTGGACCTACCATGCTGCTCCAATGCGGATTGGTAGGTTACATATAGCCCTAGAATTTTCTACAGAGATATGCAGGTTTCCTCACGACGATGTTTTCCTTCACCCAAAAGGGTGTGATGAATTGAAATTATCAATTAATATAATAACATTCAAATTAATGTTAAAAATACTTCAGTGAACACACTAAAACGATGTAAAACAAAATACCTACACATAATACAATTTTTTTAAATCGTGCAAACAATATGGGTATTGCAAAATTCAATCTAAAAGGATAAAACGAATTCTCACAAACCACATAATTTGTCGACGACCGCAAATTACGTTAAGGCAAAGTGTTCTCAAGAGTAATAGAATACACGTATAAACTGTCACAGTATAATATACTGTTAACGATACTTATCGGTTAACGATATATTGGTATAAACGCGTTCAGTAATTGTTTTTTAAGACTCACTGAAGCCCTCATAGAAATTTTAAGGTTGAAGATATTGCTTATGTCAAAGCAAGCTTAATTTTGTAAAATAATGAGTACCTTGGTGAACGAGCCTAAGGTAATTTTTAATTTGGGCAAGTGGGGCTCGATCCGGGGTATTTTCACTTTTTCTGTCCGCCCGTTATCAACTGAGTTATTACAACTTTATTACAAACTTAAATATCATTTGCATTCTATTCTACATTTTTCAGCTCAAAAACGCTGCACTGTCACCATTTTTTGCGAATACATTCTATAAAACGTTTGTTTTTCAAGCAATGTCATGTTAAATTTGCTCAATGTAAGTAAAGAAGACTTAACTAAAAACAATATAAGCACGCTTTCAAAGCGTATCTGTTGGCATCTGTCCATAAAATAGTTGTACAATACAATTTCACTCAGCCGCCAAATCACTGCCGGTTCAACGGAGCCTAATGTATTCTGAACGCTTTTGTGATAAGGTACATCTTTATTTTATTTACCTTAGTAATATTTATTGTTTAGAATTTATACAAATAAATACACCTACTATTGTACGTATCTAGATATATTTTAAGATTTCAATAAATTTTAAGTTATATGCTTTCTAAGTATGATTTTTAAATATATTGCCATCGTTGGATTTCAGTAACGCTTTCAATACTGTCGATACTTAACCTACGAACTAATATGGTTCTAGGTCCTCTTTCCATATGAACTCTAACAATTACTTTTACTATCACTTACTTAAACTTCGGCAGTGTAATTACTTGTTAGAATCCGACTAAGAATGGTTTACAGTACTTCTGGCATCCCACAAGGTGGCATATTGTCCCCTTTCTTATTTAAAATTTTTGTTCATTATATTTGAAATTCTATTACTAATTGTAACAAATCAAATGTTATTAAAAATAAATCGTAAATAATTTTATGTATTAGGATAAGTCCATCAATATTTTACACAAAATAAAAATTAAGCTTAAGTTTATGAACTAATTGACACTTAAAATGTTGCTATTCAAATGTCATCCAATAATAGTTAGAGAAGAGATTTGTTAATTACTAAAACAAAAAAATAAACTAAAACAAAATACAACTGGTACGCACAAACAGTCCATAACGTATAGAATCCGAGAAGAAAACAGACTAACATTATACATTCTATACACTATACTAATCGAGTAAATTTATAATTTACATAATGACTAATTTTGTTATACGTACGCGCTAGCAATTGAACGTATCCGCAAAATCAATCGTACTCTAACAAGAAATCTGGTAATTGAAAAGCTGAATTACGTGCTTTCTAAGTGATAATATACAAAAGATTAAATAAATTAAAATACTCCATAGTCTATTTAGAAATACTAAATAAATACGTCACTTTTAAAATAAATTATTCATTATAAATGTTAAAAAGTGTTTACTACAAATAAATTAATTGATAAATAGAAATTCTTAATTCTAAAGCTACCGCGACGGAAATGAAACGTAAAGATGTTATAATTTTATTTGAAATCATTTCGGATGGCGGATTGGATTCTAAATTGAACGATGTCCGTCGGCTACGAATTAGGTTTTAAGAAACTTACACACTGCAATTGCTAATACTGAGCGATACGATAATAGAGAATACGGAATACGATGATAATAGACAATACGGATTATCTAATAGTCTAGTAAAAAATTAACCTTAAACATCTTCTCGATCAATCTCAATTTTAAGAATCTTAGCTTTATACGTGCGAAAGAATACGGAAGAGTGTCATCATTCTCCTGCCCTTATCCCACTCTAAGTGGGGTCGGCACAATATTTTAAAAACATTATGCCCTATGATTTGGCTACGTATTTTATGATATATCGGTAAGAAATGAGGGTGGTCTATTCTGTTTACTCGAATACCACACAACGTTAGCTAGAATTGTAAGACATTACGCAAGAAGACAAAGTACAAAACAAAAATATTAATGTTTTTAATTTATTGCAAAATATGACATTATTTTATTAAATGACTTAAGTACTACAAGACATGAAAACATGTAAAAACTTAAAAATTATTATCCATACTGAGTATACAGTGGAAACTTTCATAAAACGTCCTAGCGATATTCTATAATTTTAACTCGGGTTTTTTTAATGGTAATTAAACTGTTACACAAAATTTCCTTTTTATGTGCACGTAAACTGAAATGTTTAGACATAAAATGCTGGTTGTTACAATGTTGAATACGTTCACGCTCGCTCACAGTACTTGCTACCTCAGATCATAGGTGTAACTTATAGTCAATCGTAAAACGGAATTCAATGAAATAAAAACGAGTAAATTTTTCAACAAAGCTTCTAGTTTAATATTGTGCGGATTTTAAAGTAAGAAACAGATGGAAATTTAAAATTAGAAATTACACTGCGAACGTGTTTAGAACAAATGTGTCACATTTGAAATTTTAACGTTCATTCAGAAACTACATGCGTTCCGTTTCACGCATCAATGTCGAACTTGATTTTAAAAATCGATATATTTTTCAGATTGGGCTCACCTTTCTGCAGGTGTACCTCAAGGTAGCGTGCTATCTCCTTTACTTTTTTCTGTTTTTATTAATGAAATCACTAAATCTCTTTCCTCTCACTTCCATCTCTATGCAGACGATTTGCAACTTTATAGACATGCAATAGTATCAGAATTTGACGGTGCTATTCAAGCTATTAACGAGGACCTCGCTAAGATCAAGGACTGGTCAGAAACGTATGGGCTCTTAGTTAACCCGGTTAAATCACAAGCTCTAGTTATTGGAAGTAGGCCAATGCGAAATCGTATTGACTTTAGTGTTCTGCCACCAGTTGATTACAATGGAGTACCTATTCCTTATCACAACACTGCAAAAAATTTAGGTCTTATCCTTGATGGTAATCTTAACTGGTCGGCACATATCAATGACGTCAGTCGCCGTCTACACAACTCTATTCATTCCCTTAAGAGATTGCAGAATTTCCTCCCTTTGCGTACTAAGATAATGTTGACGCAATCTTTGTTACTTCCCCTTCTCGACTACGCGGACGTTTGCTATTTAGATGCATCTGAGGAGCTGCTTGATAAATTAGATCGTCTTCAGAACTTGTGTATCCGTTTTGTATATGGGCTGCGCAAGTTCGATCATGTCTCAGATTATCGTCGGCAATTAAAGTGGCTCCCTATTCGTTTTCGCCGGAATGTACATATGTTAACCACTCTTTATAAAATATTAAATGGTTTTTCTCCCAAATATTTGCGAGAACGGTTTGTCACTGCTCCTCCTAGTACAAGACCAGGTCGATCCTGCAAGTCAAAGAAATCACTGGCCATTCCCCCTTTTAACACAATTTTTTATAGAAAATCCTTTACAATCGCTGCTGCTCGTTTGTGGAACTCACTTCCCGATACTATAACAAAAAATACAACTTCCGTAAACTCGCTTAAAAAGAAACTGAAAAAGCACTATTTATCACTTATAAATTAATGATTAATATATATATAATTTTATGTTGCTTATATATTTATTGTATGTATTATTTATATATCTTAATATGTAAAATTCTATTATTATATTCATTTACCACATTTGTACCTATACCACAATCAAATATGTTTTCCCAACACTCTTAGGGCTGCTGGAAGAGATCGCTTATAGCGATAAGCTTTCCTTTGTACACATTTTTTTTTTCTTTAAATAATGTATTTGTTAACTTGTGGTACATAAATAAATAAATAAAAAAAAAAAAAAAAATATAAAAAGTAAACAATATAAATCAGCGAGTAAAAATGATTGAATTTCTAAGAAAACGTTATTTTTTTAACGTTTCTTTAACTTTACTAAACCTACAAATCTTATATACAATGTTAATTATCTAAGCTATTTCAACAGCTTTAGCTGAATTTCTAAATGAATTGCTAAACTGATCATGTATATGATAACAAAAGTTAGCTTGAATTAACAATAAAATCAATTATTTGTTAATAAAAATTTGTCCATTCTTATTAATATATTATACAGGCAATCATGTTATACCAATCAGAAAACAAAATCAAGAAGAAATCAGGTACGACATTGCCATTTATAATTCACACATACCCTAACCAAGTCCTTTTTGTTAGGGGAACATTTTTGATTAAAAATTTATATACTACCCGCACCGATGCGTAGAGCGCTACACAACCCTTTTTCTATATATAAAGTAAAGTTGGTGTTAAATACATGTTGAGCATTGAATAAATTAAAAACTGTTCCTTATTAGAAGAGATTACTTTCGCCTCAAACAACGATTGCATTTGCATAGATAATTATGTCACCAAAGGGGTTGTATTTTTTAATTTATATTTACGCGGTTTATGCTAATTTAAACTAGCTGTGTCTACAGTTTCGCCCGCATAGAAATCGGTGTATTTAATTGAAATTTTGATCATAAATGTCATTGTGAGTGAACCATAAGACTCAGCTGACATGAGAAATGGTGTCGCGGACTTTTTTGTGGTATTTTTGTAGATCTGCAATATTCGAGTACATTATGTTATTGTTCATTGTTCATCATGTCTTTGTTGGTTTTCGGGGTCCACGCGCAATTAACGCTCCCTGCAGGCAACTTTTTACAACTGTACGACCTCTTCAACATAATTAACATAAAACCGTTATATACTATTAATATAAACATTCTGGAAGAATTGCGCTACTTTTTAAACCGTACTAAAATCCGTTTAATAGATTTTGAGAATAGAACACATACAGACAGAAAGCTTCGGGGACTTTTTTATAATAAGTATAGATATATATTCAACGGTTCCTTAATAGAATTTCAGGCCTCCGTTTGATGGCTCTATCTGTACGCCACAGACCGCAAATCTCGATAGTCATTCAGTCCTATCTAAACACTGTTGAGTAAAACAATTTAAAGTTATTTATAGACGTTACTTGTACGAGTAACTACGTCGACTTTTGTAATTAAATAGAAGATACTTTTATTACTACAATCAACGCTTTAAACCAAAGTCTATATGATGAATTTCTAATATACTACAGCCTATACGTTGTCGCTCTTAATACATGAAATTTGCGGTAAGAATATATTAATGAATTTGTACGTAGCTGCTAAAATAGGGGATGGTTTATTGCGTGTATTATTTACAAATCAGCACGTAATCAAATAGTACTCAAATTTTAACATAATACGAGTATTACACGCCGAACTATCTAATAGTTGCATTAAGCTCGCATTCAGATTATCAGTCCCATAATCATCTTCCTGCCCTTATCCCACTCTAAGTGGGGTCGGCACAACATGTTATAAGCATGCTGTCACATGATTTGGCTGCGTTTTTATGACCGGCTACTTGCCTGACATCGACTTACCTCAGTCGTATTTTACGACACCTCGGTAAGATAGAGGGTGGTCTATTCTACTAAACCGGATACCACACGGTGGGTCAACTTACCTTAGTCGCCTTTTACTACACCTCGGTAAGAAATGAGGTTGGTCTATTCTACTCAGCCGGATACCACACGGCAGTCAGATTGTCAGTCCCATATGAGGTATTAAAAGTATATTGTAACGGAAGGAAAAGGAGAACGGAAATTGTATTATAGAGACGTAAAGTTAGCTGTGGCGAGGTATGGTGAAAATAGAGAGGTGCGGTGCGGTGCGGAGAGAAAAGGTGCTGAGAGGAAAGTGGGAGCGCCATTTGACTTAATCGCGATTTTGTGCGCGGAGTTGATAAGATCTCAAAAAAGAATAAATTGTTTCACTTCTGAGGAAATCGTTTCTTATATATTGAATAAATATAAAGAGAAAATATCGTTGTCAACGTGATATCAGCTTTTTAATTTCCGATATATCATAGAACCTTAAAAAACCTAAAACCAATTATTATATGAATAATCTTTATCAAATCGTTAGAACTGGATGAAGTCCTAACTTCGTATAATTTTATTACACGTTTAATGCGTTCCAATATTTAACGAGTCGGGTGTTAATATCTTCTTTGATCAAAAAGGAAATGCAAATAAAGTCCCTTTGATATCACACGCTTCAATATTTTGTGTACTTTGAAAAGAATAAGAAAAACCTCTTAAATGTAATATATTATTGTGTCTTTAATATTTTGAATATCCCATTGAAATTTGTATTCGTGAAAAGACTATTCATAAGGAGACTAAGAGAATTTTTGTACGAGAAAAACATTGATAATTTAGACTCAGAATTTCAATATAAAATTATCAATGACATTCATTTATTTTATTTATTTTTATATATTAAAGCCAACAGCGTGTACATAATTCTATAGTTTACAAAAAGTACTAGTGTTATTTCTAATACGGTATGGCTACTTACAGGCCTACATATTAGTTCGGTACGTAAAAATTGATTACAAAGAAGGAGTATATAGTGTAGCTTGATGAAAAATCATGAGGTATTAATCATCAGGAACAGAACTTTGCTTCTCGTGATCTTTAGTAGACAAGAAATACTACTTTTAAGTACTAAAAAGAATAATATCACATCACCCGATAGAATAAGACGTGAGTGGACCCGATTCTATATATTTACTATGAATATCACATCAAATAAGTTCTCATTCAGACTTCTTTATCGTATATAAAAATCGTTAGGAAATTGTAATCGGGAAATAGGAAACGAATTTCCTTGTTATAAACTATCTTTGGTCTATTCTCTCGCTTGCTACGAAGTGTTTGTTTATTATCTAACCCAGTAGGTATTATTACCATTTTTTATATTCAGTTTTTATATAAGGCGTTGGAGCTAAGACATTATTCTTCAATTTTTAACGATTTATAGAGAAAAATTAGGACCGCTTCTTACTATAATCGCCAAGTTAAAATTATCTCTTATCTTGGCCAAATAGTTATATAATACAGTTTAAAGCGTTTGAATGTGTATAAACGACATGGCCAAATAGTTAAAATAATGCACGCCAAAATGTTTATAACAGTTAATATTATTTCTAGCTATTGTAAAAAGTTATAACAATGTTCAGATACAAAACCAAAAGGTCTACGTTTTTCTCTTATATCAACAATATAAACTAAAAATTAGAACTCATTTGCGCCTATATAATTAGAGATATCTTCAGTTCTTTAACTTTCTTACTTAATAGCACAATCAGCTACTTTTTTCGTTAACTAAGCGACGTCAAAAACTGAAAAACATACACACTTACCCAGTTAAAATATTAATACAAAAAAAAACTAACATAATAGTTAATTCTATCAATTTGTTTGTTATGCAAATACATCAATCTATGTTAGCATAAAACATAATGTCTTTAACTACAGTTGCACCAAGTTTGATTGCTAGCTCAAATTTAACTTGAAATTACTTTTGAGTTAGCCTTGCGATACCTGCATATCAATTGAACTCGTATTTATTTTGATATATATTTCTAAACTATAATTTAATAAATTAAACAGTACTTTCATTTTGAAAAATTTATCAATACTAAATTAACTAAATTACATTATTTAATTAATTAATAATAACCTGGGTTGTATTTTTTTCAGAAGACGTTAAATAATGTAATATGAGAAAATGAGCTGGTGATATCTGGACTCAATCTGGGGTATTTCTGCTTTATAGATCTCCGTTCCCAACTGAATTAACTATTCTAACTTTATAAATGTCAGCGAAATTAACCTATTTCAAATAATTTTGTAACAGTTTTTCAGTGCCTGATAATGAAGCAAACAAAAGACACTTTTTAATTAAACCTATTTAAAACGATTATGATCGATTCATCGCGCACGAAACCTCCTACTAAATAATGTAATAAAGTGATGTAGTAATGACTTATAGATCTACAAAATACTACAAAAAAGTCCGCGATAGCATGTCTCTATATATTATAGTTAACTCATAATAAATACTTTTATGTTAAAAATTCAATGCGGGACAAAGCCGCTGGCACAGCTAGTGTTATAAAAGTGTAAAGCAAACCATTTTCTACGATTAGATTTTTAAATTAAAAAAAGAATTACTTGGGATAATTGATAAATTCTTTGATGTCATTAAATATTGTATCTAACCAATGTCAAAGAACACAAAGATTATCATTAAATAAATACCCACAAAAAGTAGAGTGCAAAATTTTTTTCAATCAAACATTATAGTATCATTTTTATGCTGACCACGTCAGAAGAATTCTGGTCTTGTTTCGTACAAACAAAATATTATGTATTTACATATTTTACCAAGTTCCGCAAGTCTAAGCTTCGCTTTGATGTGGTTTTAGTATAATAATTATATTGACAATGTAGACATTTTTATTCGTAAAGGAATTATTGCCTTATTATATTGTTTGGACATTATCTTGGGATATACTTTATTGAGGGAGTTTTTTAAGCTCCTATGTTTTATATTATCTTATGTCCGTACCTTTAAAAGTCTGTTGCTCATTTTGAAATTCGTTTAATCTTATTATTGTTTTAAAAGATTTTGTAAAAAAAAAATTTTACCCGCAATTAAATAAAATATAGTGCAAAGGAATGTTATCTGCAAATAAATGTATTATTCTCTTCGGGAATTATATTTTAGAATAATTACGTTAAAATCCTAGTCAATTAGATATTCAAAACTCTATGTAGTAAAAAATAATTTAGCAATTCAACGCAGAAAAATAGATAGAATAGGATAAGGAGTAGTGAGTTGACGAATGATAGGATAGAATGGAACAGAAAAACATGTTTTGCCGTCCCCACTTAGAGTGGGATAAGGACAGGAAGATATATTATATATAAATATAGGTCTTTATAATTTAAATAACGCTATATTTCAATATAACAATGATTCAATGCAGTACTATTTTGTTCTAAACTTACATACTAACCTAATTTAGTCGCCTATTTAAGAGTTCGTGAGTCCAAAGCTATCAACAACAGCTGGCTGTAAGATGCAGACGAGGGTTTTCCTCATTTCTTTTACTGAAAAAAACTTTTTAAATATCCGCTAGCTAGAGCCAGTTCATTTAATTAAGTTTGTTCAACCTATAATAACGATTTTATTCTATTCCAGTTAAATTGGAGCTTATAAAGTTTTCTATTCTTATTTCTGTAGTTAATGAAGAACACTTGTGGTATCCGGCTGAGTAGAATAGACCACGCTCATTTCTTACCGAGGTGTGGTAAAAGGCTACTAAGGTAAGTTGACCCGCCGTGTGGTATCCGGCTGAGTAGAATAGACCTACCTCATTTCTTACTGAGGTTTCGTAAAAGGCGACTCAGGTAAGTTAAACCGCTATGTGGTATCCGGCTAAGTAGTATAGACCTACCTCATTTCTCACCAAGGTAGGTTTCGTAAAAGGCGACTCAGGTAAGTTGACCCGCCGTGTGATATCCGGCTGAGTAGAATAGACCACCCTCATATCTTACCGAGGTTTCGTAAAAGGCGACTCAGGTAAGTTGACCCGCCGTGTGGTATCCGGCTGAGTAGAATAGACCACCCTAATTTCTTACCGAGGTGTCATAAAAGGCAACTAGGTAAGTTGAACCGCCGTATGGTATCCGGCTGAGTATAATAGACCACTCATATTTCTTACCGAGGTGTCTTAAAAGGCGTTTAGCTAAGTTCAACTATCATGTGGTATCCGGCTGAGTAGAACAGACCACCCTCATTTCTTACTGAGGTGTCGTTAAAAGCGACTAAGGTAAATTGACGTCAGGTAGGCGACCGGTCGTAATATGTAGCTAAATCATTGTACAACATGTATATAACATGTTGTAGCCACCCCACTAAGGACGAAATTTCGACAAAGCAAAATTATCTAATAAATTATTTTCGTGATTGTGTACTGTACAAAATGGGAGCAATACAAAGTCAGTTTTATAAATTGCGTCTAAACTTTACAATCCGATATTGTTCAGTTCAAAATTGCCAAAAGTTTTGCTTGCTCAAAATTTATGGGAATTAAATTTGAAATTTTCCAAACAAGGAACAGTTTATTTAAAATTACTATAAATTTCTCCTACTTGTTCAATTACATACTTAAAAAACCTGTACTCATAATCATCCTCCTGTCCTTATCCCACTCTAAGTGCAGTCGTCACTACATGTTATAAACATGTTGATACATGATTTGGCTACGTATTTTACGACCGGCAGCCTGCCTAACGTCAACTTATCTTAGTTGTTTATTTATTTATTTATTAAAGGGACTCCAACAAAGGTACACACAAAAGTTCCGTAATAACATTTCATTTATTTCATTTACGACATCGGCATCTACGACATCGACATTTACGACATACGTAATAACATTTCATTTACGACACAGTAAGAAAGAAGATGATCTATTTTACTTATCCGGATACCACACGGTGGGTCAACTTACCTCAGCCGCCTTTTACGACACGTCGGTAAGAAATGAGGGTGGTTTATTCTACTCAACCGGATACCACACGGTGCGTCAATTTACCTTAGTCACCTTTTACGAGCTCGGTAAGATATGAGGGTGGTTTATTCTACACAGCCGGATACCACACGGTAGGTCAACTTGCTTTTGTCGCTTTTTAAGACACCTCGGTAGGAAATGAGGGTGGTCTATTTGACTCAGCCGAATACCACACGGTATAGAAAGACCAAAATCTCAATTCTAATAATACAAGGTACTCGCTGTAACGTGAAATATACATGTTTAATGAAAATTGAAACGAGAGAAGGAAAATTGTTTCTTATTTTCTTTCAGTACAAACGCAATAAAATACGTGAATCATTTATTTAAGTACATCGGGACTTCGTGTATCAGCCAGGCTTTGATGAGAAATATAACTTTTTAAATCTATACATATTATAAAACGAAGTCCCCAAAAACCGTCTGTATGTGATCGATTTTCTCAAAATCTACTTAACGGATTTTTGTAAGGTTTTACTAAAAGATAGAACAATTCTTGAGAAAGGTTTTTGTTTAAGATTTTTTTTTATTAATTTCTATAATTTACGCAGAAAAACCTTTTTGAAACATTAGTTTCCAAGCAGGCAAATCTTTACAAAGCACAGCTAGTTTTTAATAAAAGAAATCTAGTAATCACTCTCAAAAGTTTAGTCTATCTGCAGTATTAAGTTACCCCTATTCACGATAATTTTCATTTTTATTCCTTTTCCAAAATCCTTAGATCTTTTTATTTTTTTTATATCGAACCGAACACACCCTTATAGAAGATTTGGCTAATATCAGTACTAAAAAGCAACATTCATATAAAACCCTAGCAAGCACTTCACATTACCCTTGACGAGATGGATATACCAATTTTATTCGTGACAGTGTACATACATAAAAATCCTTATGATAAATGCTACGAAATTTCCATATAACTGTATGCCTCAAAAAAAGGTTTACATACCAAGGTCAACTATTCGTCATAAATGTAGATATTATACGCATTTTGAAATGATATGAGTGACATAAAGGGTGATAACCGCTGTGTGGTTTCCGGCTGAATAGAATAGACCAACCTCTTTCCTACTGAGGTGTTATAAAAAATGACTATGATAAGGTTGACGCACAGTATGGTGACTGGCTGCGTAGCATAGAGCACCTTCATTTTTAACAAGATGTCGTAAAGGCAACTACGGTAAGTTGACGTCGGGCAGGCGGCGGGTCGTAAAATTAGATCAATGATTTAACAACAACATGTCGTACCTACCCCACTTAGAGTGGGATATGGACAGAGATGGATAATAAATCTTAAAATTGTAATCATAGATCAAATATAATTAGAAAAAGAAACCAGATAATCGAAATCGTTTAGAAGAAATCAATCGTGAAGATGCAGTGGGAAAATATGTTACTTAATATCTTGATAAAATTATTGACGTTAAGGTTTCAAGATATAGGACTAAAAGATCGAAACTAAAAGAAGCAAGTTTGGAAAGACGTTAGTTCGATCTATCTAATATAATAAAAAATGAATGTTTAGCATTTAGGACATACAGACATGCTTTATGTCAAAAAATGCTGGACCGGTTTAAATTAAATTTTTAGATAATATTAAGAATGAACCAACAAATTGTCTTGTAAAATTTGGTGGCGATCGAAGCATTATTTAAAACTGTCAAGTTCTGTTTCGAGGGAATTCGAATCACCAGACTGAACCACTGCAACGCGTGGCTGAAGAGTTAGTACAATATAAATGTTGAATTGACTAATAAAGTACAGTCCATATAAGGCAATGGCATCTCTTAAAGAAATCTTTGTGACCAGGAAATCTCCTTGATCCAAACAATCTCTTGCGGTTGTAACAAAACTCATATTATCAACAGGTGAGTGATGAATTGCTTGTCCGCGTATTGGCAGACGTATTTTATTATTGTTTACGCAGGTCAAAGCTGAATCTATAAATTTTACGGTAATTGTGTAATTATCGTAAATCTGTTAGTAATAAATTTTGAACAATTGTTTATAATACTTCAATGTATAACAAAGAGCAGTGATGATAATGTAACAGCTGTTACAGTAAAAGTATCATTGGGCCATGGCCTCCACTCTTGTTGTCACTGTAACAACAAAATTAAATAAGTTTATATGTAGCTTTCAATATGAAACGAATCATTTAAATATAACTCCATGCACCATTTTGCAAGCTAACATTTAATATTATACACAATTACCACGGATAACGCCCTAATTCCAAGACCACTGCCACTTTAAAGTGACAGATTCACTTGGTGAAATATAAACACTTCGTATTAATTGTATCATATGATTTTCAAATTCAAACTCTTCAGCTTTATATATTAATATAGATATTGTTAACCGATAAATATCGTAAACAACATATTATACTATGACCATTTGTATTGTATTACTCTTGAGAACACTTTGCCTTAACGTAATTTGCGGTCGTCGACAAATTATGTGGTTCGTGAGTATTCGTTTTATCCTTTTAGATTCAATTCTGCAATATCCATATTGTTTGCACAATTAAAAAAAGTATATTATCTGTTGTTATTTTGTTTTATTTCGATCTAGTGCGTTTACTAAAGTATTTTTGCCATGAAATTTTTAATTTTGATTTCAACTTAACATTGGAAATGTTATTATGTTAATTGATAATTGCAATTTATCACACACTTTTCGCTGAAGTGAAAAATCGTGAGGAAACCTGCATATCTCTAGATAACTCTAGGGATATGTGTAACCTACCAATCCACATTGAAGCAGCGTTGTAGGTCTTAGCTTCAATCTTTCTCTCCAAAAACGGATAAAGGAGGCCTATGCCCAGCAGTGGATTAGTAACAGGCCATTACTTTCTATTACTAAATAATCTACAATTTTACGAAATATTTATCTGAAAAATATCAAGATTCAAGATAACCTTAATTCAAAAATGTATTTGTTTTCAGAAATTTCCTTAAGAAATGTATTATGTATCATAATGAAGACGCGTTAAGGAAAAATATGAGTACATTATCATAATAATATTACAACCGTAGGCGTATTGCCTTTGAGAAGTCTGATTTGGTTAAAATTACAATTCATTGTACACGAGTAAACAACTTAGCAAAACATCAAATGATTGATTATACCCAAGATGACTGTTTGTAATCTTTGGTACATGGAGTTTAAATAATTTATAGAACTAAGCGTTACTTTACGGATATCCATATACAAAAGTAACAATAGAATTATATTTTTATAGTCGATGTAGTAAATTGATACGGTATATAGACAATTTGTAAATAGTAGTAGAAAAAAACAACCGCTTTAAACAACAATTGGAACAAGAGATACTAATAAATATTATAAATACGAAAGTTTGTGAGTATGGATGTATGTTAGATACTCTTTCACGGCGTATCTGCTGAACCAATATCAATGAAATTTAGCACAATTATTCCTTATATACCAAGGTAACATATAGGCTATAAAAATCTTGTTAATTCTACGTGAATAGAATGACATTGAAAAGCGCCATCTATCATCATGTTATCACGCAACAACAGGCCACGCAAACAAAGTTGCGGGTAAAAGGTAATAAATGTATAATATAAATATATAGGACAATTACACGGTCATACGTGCCGTGTGGTATCCGGCTGAGTAGGATAGACCAACCTCATTTCTTACCGAGGTGTCGTAAAAGGCGACTAAGGCAACTTGACCCACCGTGTGGTATCCGGTTGAGTAAAATAGACCACCCTCTTTCTTACCGAGGAGTCGTAAATTACGACTAAGGTAAGTTGACGTCAGGTAGGCAGCCGGTCGTAAAATACGTAGCCAAATCATGTTACGACATGTTTATAACATGCTGTGCCGACCCCACTTAGAGTGGGATAAGGGCAGGAGGATATATATATTCCTTATATACCAAGGTAACATATAGTCTATAAAAATCTTCTTAATTCTAAGTGAATAGAATGACATTGAAAAGCGCCATCTATTATTATCTTATCACGCAACAACAGACCACGCAAACAAAGTAGCGGGTAAAAGCTAATAAAGGTATAATATAAATATATAGGACAATTACACAGTCATACGTGCCGTGTGGTATCCGGCTGAGTAGAATAAACCAACCTCATTTCTTACCGAGGTGTCGTAAAAGGCGACTAAGGTAAGTTGACCCACCGTGTGGTATCCGGTTGAGTAAAATAGACCACACTCTTTTTTACCGAGGAGTCGTAAATTACGACTAAGGTAAGCCGAGTAGAATTGACCAACCTCATTTCTTACCGTGATGTCGTCAAAGGCGACTAAGGCAAGTTAACCCACCGTGTGATATCCGGTTTAGTAAAATAGACCACTCTCTTCCTTACTAAGGTGTCGTAAAACACGACCAAGGAAAGTTGTCGTCAGGCAGGCGGCCGGTCGTAAAATACGTAGCCAAATCATGTGACAACATGTTTGTAACATGTTGTGCCGACCCCACTTAGAGTGGGATAAGGGCAGGAGGATGATAAGTTACACGGTCACACGTCCCCGAGTAGCTTGATACTTGGTCTATGAGTCACAGATAACGTAATATTTATAATTTTAAATACATACTTAAATACATATAGACCCCAATAACCAACAAATTAAATTGAACCAAGAAAGTGATTATAATTGAATTTTATAAACATTCCTTTAGAGTCTAAAGGAATGTTTATAAAAATAAGTAATAATAATCAAGTAATACTAATCAATCAATTAATAATAATCAAGCGTCTAAACTTTAGACGCTTGATTATTATTAATTGATAATAATACATTGATTGATATATATATATTTATAATTTTAAATACATACTTAAATACATATAGACCCCAATGACCAACAAATTAAATTGAACCAAGAAAGTGATTATATTTTTTTTTACAATTGACAATAACTATAAAGTGATTATAATTAAATTTTATAAACATTCCTTTAGAGTCTAAAGGAATGTTTATAAAATTAAGTAATAATAATCAATCAGTTAATAATAATCAAGCGTCTAAAGTTTAGACGCTTGATTATGCTTGCCTGTCAGACAAATATATCATTTATATCCAATCTGTTTATATAAAACATTTAGTTTATTTTCAAATGAATGATCCCGGATGATCAATTGATCACTCATTAACTACGTAATCCATCAATGTCAGACTTCTAGTATTTTTTCATCTACTTTGATCTGTGATTAAAACAGATCTATTTGAAATATAAATAACGCCATGAGGTATCCGGCTAAATATAATAGTACCACCCTCATTACAGTACTGAGGTGTCGTAAAAGGCGACTAAGGTAAGTAGACCCACCGTGTGATATCCGGTTTAGTAAAATAGATCACCCTCTTTCTTATTGAGGTGTCGTAAAATACGACTAAGGTAACTTGACTTCAGGCAGGCGGCCGGTCGTAAAAACGCAGCCAAATCATGTGACAGTATGTTTATAACATGTTGTGCCGACCCCACTTAGAGTGGGATAAGGGCAGGAGGATATTTGAAATATAAATAGTAACAAAATTGGTCTATCCTTAATAATTAAATGGAAACGGCTCTAATGGTTTTCCTGAAATTCATCGTGTAGAGGGTTTTAGGGGGGAAAAATCGATTTATACCTGTTTTTGGGCATTAAAAAATACTAAAATTTATATTGAATATAAAACACTATTTTTGCCATAAACTGTTAAGTCAGCTTAGTAAGTGGATTAAATAGTATTTATTTTCAATATTACTATTCCACCATAATACTACAATAATAAAGAACAAAATTATCGCCTTACAAGTCATATGTTCTGGGCCACAAAATTTCTTGGCACGTAATTCACCAAGCGATTAGGCGTGCGTAAAAATGTATATGACTAAAGAAAATTACTTGGCGTACAATTTCGGTAATGACCGAATATATATTGTCTCTCTATATGGGATTTTATTGCGAGTAAATTCAAAAATAATGAGAATATTATTTTGCTATAATCCGCGATAAAAGAACTCATGCACTACTCGACACCGACGACCGATCATGTATCAGGTATGAGAACGAATAGTACACTCTACATTGAGCATTACATATATTTTCTTTTATCGCGGATTATAGCAAAATAATATTCTCATTACTTTTGTATTATGGACCTCTGCAAAGTATCGCCTAATTCTATAAAGCAAGTAAATTCTTCATCACGTTTGTAATGTGCAATTATTTATCAACGTAGAATTATTAAGTAGCCGTGTGGTATCAGGCTGAATAGAACATACCACCCTCTTTCTTACCGAGGTGTCGTAAAAGGCGACTAAGGTAAGTTAAGCCGCCGTATGGTATAATAGCCGAATAGACTAGACCACCCTCTGTCTTACTGAGGTGTCACAAAAGGCGACTAAAGGTCACTTTAACACTCACGTGTTTTATAGGCGCTGCGTTTTTAATATAGGTCACTTTAATACTGAGCGTGCGATATTGTAATATTTGATAAATTTTTCGCATGTCTCAATTATGCTTGCCCGGGGTTTTGAGCCCTGGTCACTTATGTTGAATGACTATATATAAAACTAAACATTAGCAGCTTTATTAAATTTGGCTATTTTTTTCATCTACTTAATAAATCTACAAGGGTACTTAATAATTCTAAATGAGAGTGGGATAAGGGCAGGAGGATGACGATCCTCCTGCCCTTATCCCACTCTAAGTAGGTCGGCACTAATTATAAACATTTTGTCACATGATTTGGCTACGCATAACGACCGGCCGCCTGCCTGACGTTAACTTACCTTAGTCATACTTTACGGCACCTCGGTATGGAAGATGGTGGTCTATCCTACTCAACCAGATACCACACAGTGGGTCAATTTATCTAAGTCACTTTTTATGACACCTCGGTAAAAAATGAGGGTGGTCTATTCTATTCAGCCGGATACAACACGGTGGTTCAACTTATCTTAGTCGCCTTTCACGAGAGTCGGTAAGTCATGATGGTGGTCTATTCTACTCAGCTGGATACCACAAGATGGGTTAACTTACTTTAGTCGCCTTCTACGACATTTCGGTAAGAAATGAAGGTGATCTATTCTGCACAGATACAACACGGCGGGTCGACTTTAAAATAGGGCAAAATATTATAGAAACCATATTGTACCATTCATATATTTTATCTGTTTACGTCTATAATAAATCGTTTTATGTTGAGGCGTAACTCGTTGTATGATAAAATTCACAAAAGCTCCGATAACACAGCGTGTTACAAGTTGGTACGAGATTGAAAATCCCTTAATACGCACCCTTCAAACTGTATCAGGACATGTTATCTTCGAATTTCAGGTATAAACCTTACTTTGGCGTGTACGTGTGTAAGCTGAGGAACGGAAAGATTTTACCGATAAAAGATTTTACACGTCACCGCGGTCTTTTAGTTTTAAAACGAAAGGTAATGGAAAACTTCTAACGATGACATCAGATAAAGATTTAGTTAATGGATTATGTTGTTCTCACTGCCTTCTGTGGTGATCTCTGAAAACCAGCTTCAGACCGCGCTTCGCTTCTGAAAATCCTAAGTAGAATAATCATTTTAGGACAACTCACTATACTGTTTATAGCTTTATTATTAACTAGCAATCGCCAGCGGTTCCACCCGCGTAGCAATAAAGGATAAAAACCAAAAAATGGTTACAGAAAGTTAACCTTAAAAGCTAGACATATGCTGTTGTGGACTTTTATTTAGAACTTTTAGAACATGATATAGCCTATAGTCTTCCACAATAAATGGACTATCTAACACTGAAAGAATTCTTCAAATCGGTCCAGTAGTTCCTGAGATTAGCGCGTTCAAACAATAAAATAAACTCTTCAGCTTTATATATTAGTATAGATATGCACCATTGAGCAATGGGTGTTAAAAAGAAGTCATAAATTAACAACTACAAAGTAGAGCCATTGTCATTAAAAGTTGTGTGCAAACTATATAATGGATGCCCGCCCTTAATGGGAGAGTGACGAAGTTACTATGACTGATAGGTGTTTGAGCTCAAGCTTATTAAAAGTAGAGAATGTCAAATAAATGTTAAATATAATAACAAACCATATATTAATAAACAAATAATCATCATCCTCCTGCTCTTATCCCATTCTAAGTGGAGTCGGCACAACATGTTACAAACATGTTGTCATATGATTTGGCTACGTATTTTACGACCGGCCGCCTGCCTGACGTCAACTTACCTTAGTCGTATTTTACGACTCCGCGGTAAGAAAGGGAATGGTCTATTTTCCTCAACCGGATACCACACGCTGGGTCAACTTACCTTAGTCGCCTTTTACGACACCTCAGTAAGAAATAAGGTTGGTAGTATTCTATTAAGCCGGATACCACACGACGTATTAAAAAATAAATAAATGGGTTGTAATAGCTCATCGGTGAGACCGTGCGACTATATAAAAATGATCATGGGTTCAAACCTCGGGCTGGCACCAAAGAGTTTTTTAAGTAAAACTTGTCTAATTGATAATTGGAAATTATCACATGCTTTATAGTGAAGGAAAACATCGTGAAGAAAACACCCCTAGAATCACCCCAAACACCCCTAGAATTCTATTTTTGCAAATTTCTGCATATCTGTAGAGAATTCTAGAGGTATCTATAACCTACCAGTCCGAATTGGAGCAACGTGGTAGGTAGCTTTTAGCTTAATCCTTCTCGCCTAAAACGGAAAGAGGAAGTGTATGCCCAGCAGTGGGATAGTAAGAAACCGTAAGTTTTATATTCATAATAGTAAATACCGGTCTACAACTATCCCACTTTTGGACATATGCCTCCTCTATCCTTTTGGAAATAAAAGTTGGGAATTAGTCCCACCACTCTCCTTAAATGCGGATTGGGACATTAGAATTGCCGGGTTGTAGGCGATCTATGTATGTATTGTATGTATGATTATTGTTTGCGATGTAGATGATTATCGGCGAGTATAGCTGGGTATTTCCTCTACACGGCCATGCTTGTAAGTAATAGTTTGTAATCGCCAATTCTAAAGAGGAGCTAACATTCGCTTTTAATGCCGATCATCTTAGTATGACCTGAATAAAATACTCCCCGTATCCATATAGAGGGTTTGCTTAATATTTTCCAAAAATTGAGCAAAAATAAAATAGTCGTAATTAGTTTCGTCAACAAAATCTAACTATTTTTCTTTGTACAGAATTTAAATCATATTAATCGTGGTGACTTCATTAAAAGCCGCCGAAGCTTTATTAAAATATCTTGACGTGACTCTTTCAAACTAAGCCATTTAAATCTTATTAAAAATGCCAGATGCCAGAATTTCGAAATGTTTAAAGGATGAATAAATGTTAAAAAGAATGAATTCTGGTGGAATTTGAGATTCTGAATTTTTGACAGCTGTGAAGGACACCATACAGGTGTAAAGCAGGGTTTCTTAAACTTTTGTCATACACGACCCCATTTATAATTGCGATTTTGTTGACGACCCCATACAATTTTTGAATTTAAACTATCGTGAGTGGAATTCATAAGTAATGTATACATTAATTATGGACCCCATACAAATCTAAAAGAAAAATAAATTAATATTTTTTGACCCCATTTGGGGTCGCGACCCATAGTTTAAAAAGCCCTGCTGTAAAGTAATGACTCTACAGACATTCTGTTTCTTTATTACAAGTGAACTGCGCCGATTCTGAATGGTTGGTTCTAAAGAGAAACAGATTTTATATTTATTCTTTAAATAAAAAGTATCTAGTTGACCAAGGCTTGCTCGGTAATTATTCTTAGAAGATAAAAAAATGCGATTAGAAAAAGAAAAAGGACGTGATATGTGGGACTTGATCCGGAGTGTTTTCCGACTGTTGCTAAATGAGCTACAACTTTACAAATAACAACAAAATTAATCTACTAGATCGATTTATCGCCCCTGAAATCTCCTACATACTGAATTTCATGAATACATATATAAAAATGTGAAATAATTCTATCATTGTTGCTGTAATATGGAATTCCGCAGAGTAGCGTCTGCTTCTATAGTTTTTAATATTGACATTTCAAATTCAAGTTATGAATTCCGCATGTACTAGTTACACATTATTCCTGCCAATAATTAATATATCCGATTAGAGAAAATAAATGTGATTAAAATAATCATCATTGTGATCGTTCGAAACGACCATTATGAAATATTGGAAATTTCTTCGGAAATTCTGTATTGTCGCGTAATTGTGGAGTTAGAAATCCAAATCAAAGTTTTATAATGGAAGTCTAGTCGAACTTAAAGACAAAGAAATAATTTAGGGGCGAAAACAAAACAAAGTTGGAACCGCCATTGTTGCATAAGAAGTTCATGATTAGAAACCGACATGTTTGAAACTAATTAAAGTTGTCAAGTTTTATGAAGCGATTATCTTTAATATTGAAATGAGCTAATCTTGGATGGATATGGGTAATTTATACTTTATTTCAGTTCACCACAGACGTCATAAATAAATATAAAGATGCAAACAGTTTGTAAGTACTGATTGTATACATCGTATCTCTCAGACGTTCATTCATTTGAGATCAAACGTAAGCCGCGCGCTATTTTTAACACGGTTACTTAAAACGTTGACAGCTAAAATTACGTGATGTGCCTTATAAAATTACATGCAAAGAGTTATTTCTAGAATAAGGAAGCCAGACTGATATTTGCCATATTACAATAACGAAAAATAAAGAGAAAGAAGATGAGGGTGATCTATCTCTCTCTTTTTTATGCGTGATTAGACAAAGATGAAGTTACGAGTTTTATTTTTACTCTCAGTCTAAAATGTGTCATATTAAAACAATGAGAATGGTGATCTATTTCTCTGTTTTTTAGGTGTGATTAGACAAAGATGAAGTATACAAGTTTTATCTTCCCTCTCAGTCTTAAAATGTGCCATATTACAACAACACAGAGAAATAAAGAAAAAGCCAATGAGGGTGATCTATCTGTCTCTTTTTTATGTGTGATTAGACAAAGATGAAGTTACGAGTTTTATTTTTACTCTCAGCCTAAAATGTGTCATATTAAAACAATGAGAAATAAAAAGAAAAAAAATGAGGGTGATCTATTTCTCTGTTTTTTAGGTGTGATTAGACAAAGATGAAGTTACCAGTTTTATCTTTCCTCTCAAGCTAAAATGTGCCATATTACAATAAATAGAAAGGAAATAAGGGTGATCTATCTGTCTGCTTTTTATTAGACAAAGATGAAGTATAAGAGTTTCATGAGCCCTCTTAGCTTAAAATGAGCCGTATTACAATAAGGAGAAAGCAAATGGGGAGGATCTATCCGACTTTGCTAATTTCGGTCTTCAATTATTTGTGGAAGTCCAAGGAACGTCTAAAATGAAGGTAAATATGATAAAAATTATAAGAATTTAATAAAAACAACAATTTTGTTTTTCCTTACAAACAAAGATGGTCTATTATCATTGATTTCTAATAAGCATCAATAGACAATAAAACTTATTTTCGTGAGCAGAATCAGGAATTTCAATTTAATCCCTATTCAGATTTTTTGATGGAAATGTTTGCATGGTTGGAGAGTTAAAGAAGCTACTGTTTATTTCAGGACTCCGGTCAACGCGGAGCAAGTCGCTGGTAAATTCTAGTTTGAAATAAAAATATGAGCTTTGCATATAAAACGTTAATGGTCACGTGAAAAGTTTCTGTATCGTAAAAATTCTACTCCGATAACGAATATTAAACGAGAGGTTATAAAAGTTTAACGACTTTCATACAAGTGTGTTTGTTTATTATATCTAACTTCTTCCTATCATTTTTGTATGTAAACATATTACAGCACCATCATAAAGTTTAAATAGCTTAAAAGACAAGATTGGCTACTTAAAATCTTTGACACTATTGGTATAATTGTGATTATTAGTTTGTCTATCTTTCCTGTCCAAATGGAAAAAATGGCTGGAAAGAGACAGGTTTCATTTCCACGCAGATGAAGTTGGTTAAAATTTTTTTTACAAAATATAATAGTAATAATCAAAAGTAGTATCAGTTTAGTACCCTTTTCTCAAAATATTCTTTAAGTTATTATTTATAACAACACAAAAAAAATGTTTAAATATTACTACTATGTTCGGGTTTTTTCTTTACACTTAATCTTTATATATTTAAATTTCTGGTTAATAATGATAAAAAAAATTAATTGCTGCAGCCTGATTGATTATTAGAATCAATTAAAATTAATAAAGTGTATAAAATCCAACAGTATATACAAATGAACACAAAAATATAGTAGGTGCGCAGAATTTTCCGTATTGTTTTCTATTGCCTATTTATATTTACTATTAGTATTTGGCCAAATTATTCCTTACATTTTGCTAAATATGTAAGCTGAGTATAAATACTTCACAATGGATTCATTTAGGTATATAATATAAAGTTGTAATATCTGCATTTAATTATTCAATTTTATTATTTGTCTAATACATGGCAATACGGCAATCGTCAATAATTCAATTATTAATATTAATTGATCGACTTTTTCTTTTCATTTGCTAAATATAAGGTCTGAGGTCGTATCAAGATTTGATATACTTTTTATAGTCACAAATTTAATTCTCAATAGTGTAGAAATAAACTTTTATTTTTGGTTTCATCATTTCAAGCCCTTTACATTTTTATTTTTATTTTATGTTGGAAATTCGAATAAATATATTTACTCTTAAAATATATATTAATAAGAAGAAATATATTTTATATATTAATACATTAAAAAAAAATCAATTAGGCCAAATATTGTTTTGTAAACTTTGGAATCATCGTAATCCGATAATCAGGAACATATTCAGCGCACCCAAAGTTATAATAAAAACCCTTTTTACCACAAAAAGTTCACAAGCACTACACAATATGTTCAAAAGTTTCACATATCACGCAGTCAATTATAGTGTAACGGAAACTATATTTACGTAACGAAAGCTCCCACGAGCGATCCGCGAACGTGCTTTCGCTCAAGCGGTACCAACTCGTCTGACTTTCCGCGCCGATCCTAACTGCATTGCGACCATCTCATCATGATAAATTGAGGTCTTCTGAGACTGATAAGATAACGTCGTTGTCCTAGACTGGACGAAATGTTAGATGTCTATCCACGACTAAGATTAAGTTGGTACTTCGCCTTCGTAGCTACAGGAGGGATGAATTGTAGATTTAGTTTTAAAACATACTTAGCATGTACGTATGCACTAAACATAAGAATAACTGTATTTTTATTGCAATTTGGATACATTTCAGTGCCAAAATTTACTATATTATTAAAACAATGGACCTAGTTCAAAAGTAATAATATAATTATTATGCTATAATCCGAGATAATACTTGATGCTAAATATAGAGTGGACAATGCGTTTTCATCATTTTTTTTCATTGTAAAAAAACGTGCATGAACCTCCACCACCGCCACCACAATACACAAGCACCACACACGTTCACTATTAAAAACTCAACAATCGTTTCACCCCGCAACCGAAGCATCATCAGGAGATAGACTCCACGACAAAATCGCAAAAAAAAAATGTTTTACTTTATCGCATATGACAGCAAAATAATTTTATTATTACTTTTGTATTATGGATGTAAGTGCTAAGTAATGCCTAATTCTATAATTTATTTAATAGACCCAGTCGTTTTTATTAGTCGTTAGAATATTTCAAAGACTGTTACGTAAGGAAATTTTTGACGACTTTAATAATAGTTTAAGAGTTATTTATATTTACTAAGTTTTACATACGAATGTTACCGTTTAATTACCGTTTGGTAAATTGGTAAATTTAATAAATTACATATCCCAAAAAAATTCTAAAATTATGCAAGTTTTAGCAACATAATTTCCATAATTATAAAGAGCATATTGCATTGTAAATATCATCTAAACATAATATAAAACAAAGTACCCAAAAACTGTCAGTCTGTATGTGACCGATTTTCTCAAAAAGAACTAAACCGATTTTGTACGGTTTCTACTAAAAGATAGTGTAATTTTTGAGGAAGGTTTATGTGAATAGTACATTATGGTTAAATTCACGCGGGGTCACTATTTACACGGGTAAAACTGTAGGAAACACCGATTTACACGCTGGCAAAGCAAGTGAAGTTCACTGGTATTAAATAAAAAACAATAATAACAGTTCTTAGTGAAGTAATAAAGTAATGGCCTGTTACTATCCCACTAGTAAGCTAGAAAAAGCATTGAGTTGCCTGGTGGGTTTAAGCTCCAATCTCCTATTTTGTAGAGAGGCGGCATTTACCTATATCGGCAAGGAACATTAAAATATCATCCTGGTCCAAATAGCTATAAGAGGTTGAGACCTCTCTCAATTTTTCAGTATTATATTCAGGAACTAATTTGCAAGTCATCACCATGATTAATGAAGCACGCTTAAGTATGGTTCATACACAAAGGTTCCAAAAAACTTAAATAATCTTTTATTATTAGGGAAATTAAGCGTTACTTTATTAATTAACAGATGAGTTAATTGTATAGAAACCGGCTTATATCACGATTATTCTCGCAGAATCTATTCCCACTACGATAACGCCGTGTAAAGAACTCATGAATAATGCCCCGGAAGGGTTCGAAACTAGTTGGGCTAACCCGATAAACAAGGGCATAGCCAGTTTCTATACATAAACTATGAATTATCATCATTGTTCAGCACTTATCCCACTCTAAATCGGGTCAGTACAACATGTTATATCAAGATTTGGCTAAGTATTTTTACCGCCCGCTTGCCTGACATCTTGCCTTAGTCGTCTTTAACGACAATTCAGTAAGAAAGAGGGTGGTCTATTCTACTCAGCCGGATACCCCACGGCGGGCACATAATATCAGTAAAAAAGAGTAAAGTACCGGCGTATTACTATCCCACTGCTGGGCATAGGCCTCCTTTCCCGTTTTTGGAAAGTAGGTTTGTAGCTAAGACCTACAACTCTGCTGCAATGCGGATTGGTAGGTTACATAGAATCCTTTTCTCACGATGCTTTCCTATACCAAAAAGCGTGCGATAAATTGCAATTATTATGCCTAAGTTTTAACAGAAAAACTCATTGGTGCCTGTCGGGGTTCGAACCAGTGACCCCTCGAAAGAGTCGCACAGTCTCACCACTGGGCTTCCACAGCTCTGCTATAATATAAGTATGGATTATTAATTATAAAGTACCTACATTACATTTTTATCTCCACCATCTCATTCATTTCATACAGAAGTCATCGTTAAAGCATAAAAAAAAATATTATATAAAAAATTCGTAAAAACATTAAGAAAATATTTAAACAAATTTTGTAAGCGTTTTTACCAAGAGCGAAAACATTTTTTTCAAGTTAACGGGTTGCTTTGTTACATTGCGCGCCGGAGAAGTGCTTTGGGAGAATGATTCCAAAAAGGAAATGCTTGCATAGGGTTTTCTTTTTTAAAATGTTTCTTTTGCATAAACATTTCAACCTACACTGTTTTTGCTTGCAAGAAATATTAAAAACAAAAAAATTATGAATGTTGTACTGCCTTGTGGTATCCGGTTGAGTAGAATAGACCACCATCATTTCTTACCGAGGTGTCGTAAAAAGCGACTAATGAAAGTGTGTAAGTGTGCTGAGTAAGAAATGAGGGTGGTCTATTCTACTCACCCGGATACCCACACGGCTTAAATACCATATTACGTTATCTTCCTAAAATATAATACTAGAAATTATACACATGACTTCGTTCGCGTAAAATTAGGTGTTCAAATATCCTTAATTACAAGCCATGTGGTATCCGGCTGAGTAGAATAGACCACCCTCTTTCTTACCGAGGTGTCGCAAAAGGCGACTAAGGTTAGTCGAGCCACTGTCTGGTATCCGGTGGAGTATAATATACCAACGTCTTTCTTTCCGAGGTGTAGTAAAATACGAGTAAGGTAAGTTGACGTCAGGCAGGCAGTCGTAAAATACGTAGCCAAATCATGCGACAACATGTTTATTACATGTCGTGACGACCCCACTTAGAGCGGGATAAGGGCAGGACGATGACTGTTTTTCATCTGCTACTATCACCAAAGATATCAACCCTAAGGAAGTTAAAGGGAAATTTCGCTTTTAATTATACTTAAATTTGATTGAATGTAACCTCGATTTGCGTTAATGAACTGATTTTTCAACTCCTCGCAAAGTGAAAAAGATTGTAGATATCCTTAATAAAGTTTCCAGCTCGTTTAATGGAAGTGATTCGAGTGGCCATAACACGGATTTTTTATTGCTGTTATTCGCATTCCCTAGCTTTTGTGGTAATTTAATCGCTCCTCCGATCCCCTTTCCTATTAGCGCTCAGGTTTTTTCCGACATTTATTCACTCTGAGAGTACTTTGTCAGTGTCATAATTTTTTCTGGGCAATTTTCTAAGAACCAATTAGGTATTAGTAATGAGTTTTTCTGCACAATTTCCACGTGTGAAAGCAATCTATAGAGTAGGTGAGTGCGTAGGTGAAAGGATAAATACGTCGTCAATGATAAATGAATGTTATTAAAAGTCCATAACACTTAAGGTAAATATAAGTTGGGCACGTTGTACGAAAATTCGCTTTCTATGTTATTAAAACCTCTCCTGGAAGAATAGAAAGCTGAAGATTGAAGACTATGACGAAATATAATTTAAATACAAATGCAACATGTCTAAATATACAAAAGAACAACATATTTAAACGAAATTTGACTTTAGTATAACTAGCTGATCTGGCCACTTCGCTTGCGTGGAAATTGTGAGTTAACCGTAAAACATACTTTTTATTTTTCTCTATATTACCCGTATTCTCTTTCTTCTTTAATTTTTGTCCATTTCTTTCTTTTACTCAAAGGTTGACTGGTAGAGGTTCCTTTTATGGATAAGTCCGCCTTTATACATATGCTTTTTTACTTTTTCTTTCTCTTTTCTAACTATATGTATAAAAAGAAATAAATAAATAAAGATAGAGACGTATTATCGCGGACTTTTTGTAGTATTTTTTGCAGATCTACAATTCTCTAGTATATTACATCAGTGTACCGTTCCTGGTTAACGGGTCGCACGCAACAAAACCTCCCAGCAAGCGAGATTTTTAAAACCATGCGACTTCTTTAACACAATTTACGTAAAACCGTAATTTATTATCAACCCAAATCTTTCAGAATAATTTCACTATCTTTGAGTAAAAACCGTTCAGTAGATTTTGAGAAAATTGATCACATACAGACAGACAGCTTTTAGGGACTTTGTTTTATAATAAATATAGATATAGAAGTCTGTATGAACACAAAAAACTCTATTATGGAAGTACTAAAGGACATGAAGAGAAAACTATAAACAGAAGTTAGGTATTTTGCTAATACTATTGTTTTTTAATAAGAACAATGCCGCATTGTTCTAATCAGGAATTGATTAATTTGCAATTTCTGAGACAGTAAATCCAAAAATGTAAAGACAGTACAAAGCAAAGAGCATTTTAAAATCCATTTGCGAGCGCACCGTGTGTATTGCGCAACAAAATTGTCTCTGCCAGAAAAGCCGAGCTTTCATGAACTTAAAACATGTATGGCTATTTTCTAAAATGCTTGATGTCACTTAAATAGAGATCTCCGTTCTTTCACGCCAAATATCCGTTTAATGTGCATCGTGGAATAGTGTTTCGCTCGTTTTTAAAAGCTTTTATTTAACTTGCCGTGTATGTATGTGAAGGTAGAATTTTGCAAGTTAACTTTGACCCACCTCCAAGTGTCTGAATGAGCTGATATTTTAAATACTGGTCCAGTGCAGGTGACAATGCAGGTTTATGATAAACATGACCTGATCAAGCAACCATACTTGGCTCCACACGAGGGAACTCCTCAGCGGTTAACACTACTGTAAACATGTCCGTCTCTACATGTCCTTTCGGAAATTTTGTTAAAAGCTTTTAATATGTTTAATTTATTTATATTTGCATTTTTTTTATTTAAAGAAAAAATGTACAAGTTATATCTGTCACAAATTATTTACACGCTAGGACTATACAAATCATGCCCACGTGGAATGGTCCCAAGAATGCTGGCAGCTTTTCTGCGCTGAATCGCTAAGCTGATTATTTGTGCGAAAAAGGAGCCAGCCCTCTTGTCATCTGAAGATATGAATATAATTGATTTATTAAACCTATAGCACAAAAGGAAATTTATGTAATGCTAAATGTAGAGTGCACTGCATCAAGTGCGCTATATACATGCAGGATAATTAAACCGCAGATAAATCCCCATCACCAACACCTCGTAATAAAATAATGGAAACATAAATGAGAAAAACTATTCCAATTTTATCTTATCTAATTATATTATTGGCATATAAACTACAAATAATTTAAGCGAACAGTGACTAACTTTTATCAAATTTTCACGATAGAAGGATTGAAAATTTGCAAAAATTGAATTTTATAACTATGTGACAAGATTGGATAAAACACGA
Organism: Morpho helenor; assembly: GCA_029227775.1. Lineage (NCBI taxonomy): Eukaryota > Metazoa > Arthropoda > Insecta > Lepidoptera > Nymphalidae > Morpho > Morpho helenor. Next base: position 15,818,846 of record JARGCU010000025.1, read on the forward strand.
AAAAAATATTTAAAGCAAACTTGGAAATTTCTGTCAATTATAGTAAAGACGAGGAGTGCAAGATTAATATGGTATGGACATATAATGAGGGATGAAAATCATGTGGCCAAACGAGTAAATATGAATGTCAGGTCGACAAAGAGATGGTTGGATTGCGTGAGGTATGACATTCATATAAAGTCGAAGGAGTAGCGTCAGAGTTGATGAAAGATGGGAGAGAATGGAAGAGAAAAACATGTTGTGCCGACCCTACTTAGAGTCAGATAAGGACAGGAGAATGATAATAAGAGCCTATTTAAAAGATATTCAAATTTTGGATACATGTGAGAACATGTCATCATATCGCCCTATCCGAAGAATAGAGTCACATTCCTACGCTTATTCTTGGATCATATGACTTTATTCTTCGAATAAAGCTATATACTGGTATTTTAACATACAATAGAATTGTCTGGATGACTAAAGTGGATTTCCCAATAACATTTTGTAGATACATCACGTCCTCGCAGTTTCCTTTCCTAAATAGCGAAACGATATTCCAAGAACCCCTAAGATTTGACCCTAAATTCTGGCCACATTTTTGTAAGACTAAAGGGCAAATAATTTCCCCGGCATACAGATTAGAAATACTTTATGCGCATGATGAGCGAGTCGTTCAATCTCGTTGCTGGAAAATTTATTGAAATTGCAATTGAAATATTTGAGATGTTCAAGTAGTTATTAGTTTGACTATATATACTCGTGACTTTATGTGTACAAATTTACGGGTATTTTATGTATAAAGATACTTGCTGTGCATGCGGCTTCGCTCGCGTGGAAAACTTTATGTCACATATATGTAACTAGCGGCCTGCCCCTGCTTCGCACGGGTATAAAATATATATCCCATGTCAGTCAGTGTAAAAAAATGATTAAAATCGATCCAGTAGTTTTGAGTTATTCATTACTGCCCGTGGCCCGCAAGCGTTAAATTTGGAGAAAAACAATTTCCTTTCCCTATACCAAGAGGATTTCCTGCTATCTTTGGAATATCTAAATTCATATAGTACATTTTTACTTTTACATTTTCCCTATGTATTTTATTTTTACAATTAATTACAGAATGTCATTAAACAAACTCTTAAAAGATTCGAAGTGCTATAGGGCGAAGCGCGGCGTCCTCACGGCATTTTAAATCTCCGAAATATCTCCGAAAATGTTCACTTAAATTACATGCTGTAAACGGCCATATTGATCTATATTAAATCAACTATTCATTTAAGGTACTTAATTGGATAAGGATTAATGCTGTATTGTATAAAAATTGCTTCAAAAATAAGGCATTATTTTGTCGTAAAAAGTAAATGACAAAAAATGCTATTGTGGGTTATCCATAAGAGATAGACATATACCATCGCGGACTTTTCTGTAGACCTTTTAAAGGTGTACAAATACTTAGTACATCATTTTGATAAATCAATCATCATTTTTTTATTGGGGAAATCGATCAAGATAGGTTTTATTTTAAAAAATGTTGTTTTACCTACTTTGGTGACAGACGATAGTATGTATAAATATCCCATATATTTATATTTATTTAATATGAATGAATGTAGTGCCGTGTGGTATCCGGCTGAGTAGAATAAACCAACCTCACTTCTTACCAATATGTCGTAAAAGGCGACCAAAGTACGTTGACACACCGTGTGGTATCTGGTTTAGTAGAATAGACTACCCTCTTTCCTATCGAGATGACGTAAATTACTACTATGGTAGACGTCAGGCGGGCGGCCGTAAGTCAAACACGTAGCCATATTATGTGACAACATGTTTATAACATCTTGTGCTGTCCCCGCTTAGAGTGGGATAAGGGCAGGAGGATGAATGTAGTGCCAATAATAATCACTGTTGGCAAAATGACTAGTGTTTGCTGTTTTGTCCGAAACAAAAAGACATATCGTTTTATTTCCAGCCGTAGCAAAGTGACGGTACTTAACCTTTTCCCGCACGACCTATCAAAGTTGTGAAACTGCCATCAATTCTTTCTGAACAGCTGATAGCTCTTATAGTTTGGCTAAAATTCCATGTTCGTTTCGTTGAACACATTGGATATCTAACTTTTGGTCTTTTGAGGGCAATTTTTTGAGGTTTGTTAAGTATATCCATACTAATTATAAATGTAATAGTCTTTCTGTATAATTAGCTGTAGAAAGGGTACGGTAAGTACTTTTAACCAATATTAATATATATAATACCTTGGTGACCGAGCCTTGCTCGGTAATTTTTTTACAATATAAAAAAAAACTTAAAAAAAAAAGAAAAAAATAATAGGGTAGATGGGGCTCGATCCTAGGTATTTCATCATTCATTTATCGCGGCCACCCGTTCTCCGAATAAACTACGCTGACTTGACAGTTAATGGCAAAAATTCAATTCAATTTAAATTTCAGTATTTTTTTTAAAATACTAAAACCTTTTTTTTTAAATAAAACCTAGCTAGATCGATTTTTCTCCCCCAAAACTCCCTACATACTGAATTTCAGGAAAATCGTTGAAGCCGTTTCCGAGATTCCGAAAATAAATACATATATATACATACAAGATTAAATGTTGCTTATATACTTAAGTTAGCGCTAACGAAGTTAAAGAGATAAAGATAGTTAAAAAGAAAAATTAAACGCTTAAAGTCTTTAATTGTTTAGTTAAGCCGGATTGTAGAACTTATGATAAAACTAGTTTTGACCCGCGATTTCGTTCCCGTGCACTGTTGTCGTGTGATAGGCTTTTGACTTGTGATAGGTTGATAATAGATGACGCTTTTCAATGTCATTCTATTGGATAGTCCTGTAGAAATTACGGGATTTCTATAGCCTATATGTCGTTCCGGTGTATAAGGAATAATTGTGAGAAATTTCATCGATTGTTTCGACGAATTAGCCGTAAAAGAGTAACAAACATACATCCAACTCAGAAAATTTGACATTTATAATATTAGTAGGATAGGATGTATAGCTATATCTAGGGACTAAGCGTTAAATAAAACTTACATTTACTCTTAAAATCATCATTTACTGTTAATTAATCTTAAAAGCAGTGTCTGAAAAGTTAGAGTAAGCTTTATATTTTTTTGTACAATACTTTTTGTTTGCCTTTTTTATAATTTGTTTTCACTGTTTTTTGTTATAAAACTGCAAACTTTTAAAAACTTTAATGTCTCAGCGTTTTTTCATTTATCTTCTATGACATGTTTGGCGTAACTGAGCGAGTTTAAGACAGTTTAAACTTGTAATTACTAATATTTCAAAGCCACACAGCCACTATATAACGTCCAAGATGACATTTATTGATGAAAATAACGTCATATAAACCGACTGAAACGTTCCATAAACCTATTTTTAATTTTGTTGCTAATCTTCCTACATACCGGAATGAATTTGTAAACAAAATCAAATCGATCTGTTTTCAAATAGACTTCCACATTTTCGATGCAAACATCCGATAAATCCGTATGAAGTAAACTATATTTGTTAATGTATGTAAAAGTAGGTAATTTTAAATCTTACTTCCCACTAATATTATAAAATAGCTTTTATCCGCGACTTTGTTCGTGTGGACTGTTGTCGAGTCGGTCGATAATAGCGCTTTGCATAGCATCATATTCCTGTAGAATTAACAGGGTGTCTATAGCCTATATGTTATTCTGGTGTATAAAGAACAATCCTTCATCCTACTAATATTATAAATGCGAAAGTTTGTGTGTATGGATGTATGTTTGTTATTCTTTCACGGCGAATCCGCTGAACCAATATCGATGAAATTTGGCACAATTATTTCTTACACACCGGGGTAACATTTTGAATATTAAAAAGCGCCATCTATTATATATCAATTTTTGAATCAATCAATAATCTATTTTATTTTAAATTATAACGCGTCAACAGACCACGCGAACGCTAAAAGTTGTAAGTAAAAGCTTGTATAATATAAAAGTCTTGACATGGTGTCTCCATAACCTTATAAAATTATGGTAAAATTATTTAAGTTGACCATATTTAAGCTCAATTGAATTAAGCAAGTCAAGGAAGGAAATATACAAATTCCATTGTAGATAGAGAAGCCAATTCATAAAGTTTCTCAATTATAAATAGATGACTTGAATTTAAGAGGAGTGTGAAATGTTTAATATTTAAAATGGTCCAAAGGCTGTTTCATTTCTATTGTACTTACTACATTGTTGGCTATAGTTCTGTGAGCGTTATATCTGCATTATTTTCCTAGGTTAAGTTTTGTTTTTTTTATTATTTCTATAGCTGTTTTTTGTATCCTGTCGTTGTTTATTATGATTTTCTATCTTTGATTTCTTATGGTAATTAATGGCGACTAATCTTAGTCGCCTTTTACGTCAACTTACCTAAGTGGACGTCAGGCAGGTCCTAAAATACTTAGTGAAATCGCATCACAACATGGTTAAACATATTGACCTCTGGGCATCTCGAACGGGGTTTATCGGACGCCCATCTGAAAAGGTTGCAGAGGCGGTCTATGCATCTGGTGTTCCCGATGCATCAATAAGCGGAGGAAGGGGCCACTTTTAGAGAAGCCCCAACCCAGAGGTGGCGCACTCTGAGGTTCAGAGTGCTGCTGGCGGGGATGGGGGCAATGTGTACAATGGTGCCCTGTCCCCGCCACCAGCAGCGTGGTGGAGCACTGTCAGGTTTGTAGCCGACACACCCGCAGCTCATCCCCGTCGGGCGGTGATGTTTTCCTGACATGAAAAAATGGTTAAACATATTATGCCGACCCCACTTAGAGTGGGATAAGGGCATGAGAATGATAAATGAAATTGAAATAGAAATTAAATATACATGACAAAAACTCAAAGTACGAATACAATGATAGTAAACTAATACAGCACGGTGAGACTTTATTGTAGAGCTGATAGCTATCACAAATTACCATGTTGCCGTCTAATAATGAAACGTATCCATGCAACGCTTGCTGCATACAGAGGCTTTGACGAGTATAACTTTGCATTCAATTTTGCGACTATTGTCTGAAAATTTCACTACGGTAAATCACGTTAATTAATTTTAGTTTAATTATTTAACTTAAGCCTTAATTATGTACTTTTTATTTTTCAGGCGATCAAGGAAAGTTGACCCGCCGATATCCAGCTGAATAAACCACCTTCATTTTTTACCGAGGTGTCATAAAAGGCGACTAAGCTAAATCACGCAACATAATAAATAAAGTACCTTGGTGACCGAGGGAAACTTTTTTAAATGATATAAAAAAAATTGAAAGAATTAAAAGTGAAAAAAAAATTAAAATTAGTTGAGCAGGTGAGCTCGAAACTAGGTATTTTCAGCTCTCTAGACCGCCCGTTATCCAAATGAGCTGCCTTGACGTTACGTTAGACAGCAAAAATTGTCTTTTGAATTCAGCGTAAATGTTAGAATGTTCCTAAAAACAGGAATAAAAGACATTAGTACATGCCGAATTTAATGAAAATCGTTTAAGCCGTTTCCGAGATTTGAAAAATATATATAAACAAATAAGATTTAAATATTGAATATTAAAAATATACGGGACACTTACACACACGGTCGTCCGTCCTCAAAGTAAGTAACTTTATACTTGTGTTATGGGTGACAGACAACTGGTGAATATATACTTATATAATTGTTTAACACATACTTAAATTCAAATATAGACCCAGACTCGAAGAACCAACAAATTGTTTATAGAAAATGTTGACCCTTGGCGGCAATCGAATCCGCGATCCGCGGAGCTGAAGGCAGCATCACTACCCACTGCGCCAACGGGCTAATAACAACATCGTTAATACATGTTGTGCCGACCCCACTGAGAGTGGGGCAGGAAAATGATGATGAAACTTACATATTGTGCTAACACATTATAATACCCACTTATACATATACATTATAAACCCTTCGTCCCTTGGGAACAGAAAATAGTACATTGTTATTATAGAAAGAATTTAACACTACAGTTGACGTGAACAAAGTCGTGAATATTAATAATAGAAAACAAAAACTTAAGCTTAGAAAAAATTGCTATTCATCAATGTCGTGCTAACAACTAAGGTCCGACAAAAATATTACATACAACTGCGCCCTAGAGCTTTGACTCCGACGTTAAAACAATGGTTTTTTATTTAGAATTTTCTTTTTGTGACCAATGGGAATATAATCTTACGAAGTTAGCACAAGAAACGTATCGTTCCAAAGAAAGATCTTAATTTTTTTTTCACATCTTTCATAGTGTTGAAAATCTTATTTTCATCAAACTATATATAATATAATATAATATGAGTATAATAGACCATCATAATTTCTTAAGAAGGTGCTGCAAAAGGCGACTAAAGTGAGTTGACCCGCCGTGTGATGTCCGGCTGAGTAGAATAGACAACTCTTATTTCTTACCGAGGTGTCGTAAAAGGCGAATAAAGTAAGTTGACATCAGGCAGTGGACCAGTCGTAAAATAACTAGCCAAATAAAGTAACAACATGTTGAAAATATGTTATGCCGACCCCACTTTGAGTGGGATAAGAGCAGGAGAATGATGATCAAACTATATATTATATAATATGTATATAAAATAAAATGAAATATTAAATTGCAAAGTCCAATACTGCTCTAAAAGCTGATATACTGCAATCATTCCATGATAATTTACCATTAAATTAATTTGGAAGCTAAATAGTTTTGTGATTGATTATGACTGCGATTAATTAATGAACATAACGAATTTTGAGATCAAAGTTTGAACAAGTTTAGTTTAAAATAACGTAGTTTGTAACCTCGAACTTAATGTCATTCTTACTATTATCATGAAGATATAAGCATATGGGCCACATCGCGATAAAATCGAGCTTGTATTAGGTTCGATGATTCGGAGAATCGATTCGGTAAATCTACTGGAGCGTCGCGACGCCTTCGTTTTCGGAGTAATACAGTCACAACCGTTCTGGCAAGAGCCAATCGACGTAGAAGAAGAATATAGAAGGTAAATCGTAGATGAGCATTTGAACTCGTCCAAGTAAGAATTTAGTATTGGAAATGTAAATTTGCAAGTGGCGGTTGTGGTATCACTGCAAAATGCAAAATACACCTTCACTCAAACAATATATTCGGCATATCTACGTAGGCCGACAACTTCTATATTTAAATCGCCTATAAATGTCGGGTAGTCACATTAAAACCAAATTAGGTTTATATGGACATTTGACGCAGCTTTATTCATATAGGCATCACGATTACGCCTTTTATGGTTGTTTTATAGTCCAGCAATAAAAAGAATCATTCCGTAAGGCCTGATACCGCACGAAAGTTTCACAGGCAATCATTTCAGTAACGGAATTAATGCAAACCTGTGATTGTTAAAAGCAATAATTTTAAGCACTATTTGGATTTATTTCTACATGTTATTCTCATTGCTAATCTCAGGGACCACTGAACCAATTTGAAAAATTCTTTGAGTGTAATATAGTCCATTTATCTCAATAAGTGGCCTTCCCCGGAGGGATATAGACTATATAACATCATGCTAAGATAGATGGGAGAGAAGCAGCAATAAAAAATATTGGAAAAACGGCAAAATTTAAAGATTTCCTCGCGTGCGGTAAGTAAAAGGTTAGTTATTCCAAAATCTCTTACAAATAACTTTAAAAAAAATGTGACACCCTGATTTCCATGCGAATAAAGCTGCTGGTACAGCTAGTAAAATATTAAAAATACCATTGTTTTAAAAGTAACAAACAAATTCAATAAGTACCAAGTTAATAATTACTCTTAACTCTACTCTAGTGTCTGTTAAAACCTATCAAAATGAGAACCGAATGAACGAATGCAATCGAAACGTAATTAACGTTCAATTTGAAGCATTCAGAACACATAATTTAGCGCTCTCGCCTGCAACCGCCAATCATTCTACATTCACCGCGAATATAAGGCTCGGAATTCACAGGCACTTCCTAATAATGTATATTTACTCGTGCATTATTATAAATGGGCTGCATCATCCTCCTGCCCTTATCCCACTCTAAGTGTGGTCAGCACAACATGTTGTAACATGCTGTCACATGATTTGGCTGCGTTTTTACGACCGGCCGCCTGCCTGACGTCAACTTACCATAGTCGTATTTTACGACACCTCGGTAAGAAAGAGGGTGGTCTACCATATATACCACCATACCATAGATACCACACGGAGGGTCGACTTAACTTAGTCGCCTTTTACGACACCTCGGTAAGAAAAGATAGTGGTACTATTCTACTTAGCCGGATACCACACGGCTAACCTTATTACTTTATTTATATCTACGTAAATTATACATCTGCGTAGCTGAGCGGGACACTCTAATACGGGCTCTCGCCTAGTACAGGGGCCCTTGCCAATCCTATGTACCTATATTTCAAAAGAGAAATAAAGCATTTTGATTTGATTTGATTTGATTTATTTGCAGAGCTCAGTCATTTGTTACTCACTCAGTCACTATAATATACTATTAGATTTTGCTACATGGTATTATATAAACTCTATTACTCACGTTGTTAGGTGTAATTTAGAGTTAAAGCCTAGAAATGGTCAGTAATTTCTGATTCAGTGTTAAGTTACCTCACTCATATCGCCTTTCCAAATTGGCAAGCACAGTTATTGATTAGTTGTACAGTGTTCGACGATGGACAGCTAAGAGGTTGGTCACGTGCCAAAAGATAAAGGAAATTTTGTAAGTCACTCTATCTCCATGGTAAGTGGGTGTTACATGATCATGTAACCAACTAATAAAATGTTTGAAACTTTACTGTTACTGGACATCTTTGTATTTGTATGGACGCACATATTGTTAGGTCCTCTCTTGTCTTATAGATGATCGCGACTTATTTTTTTATTAATTTCTAACAAGATAAACTATGTTCTGTTGAAGCCACAGTTACAAGAGCCGTCACCATTAACGTCACTTAACGTAATACATTAAATTTTTGTAGACCGCGAAGACCTTGCGCCGGCTCTATCAACAAAGTTGATTATTGATTCCTACTTTAATAGCCTATTTCTCAATAAGCAGTTTCATAACTTAGTGTTCATGTATAATTTTAATTTTGTGGCGTTCATAAAGAGCATAATTCTCTTTGCATGCAAGTGAAGAAAAACTGACATATCATTAATTCAACCGTTATATTTCCACTGCCAAGAAGCACCTAAACGTATTTTATATTTTATAATTAATTTAGTTGTTACTTTAGTTCAATAATACTTTAAGTTTATTAAATATGACAATTAACATAAACTACACAAAAAAGGTAATTAATTTGGCCTGACACTGAAAATTATAATTTACTTAAAAACATTTTCATAACTTTCTTGAGTTATAGAAAAAATTTAAAAATAGATGTTAATTATTGCAGCAAAATATTGTCGTGCTAAACAGCAATATTTCTCTGTAAGTTAAAAAAAGATAATGTGACAAAAGTTTATTGACCCTACTGTTCTAGTTGTGTAAGTACTAGGCGTGCATAAGTAAGCAGAATCAACAAAAAAAATAGGTCAGTAATCCGTACACCACTCGGGATCAGTAACTGGGAACAAGTTGTACTCATTTGTTACTGCATGCTGGGGAACTGTTACCAGAAATTAGGTAACGGGAACACACCTACCAAATCACACTGCTTGATTAAAAGAGCCGTAACCGAAGCATCATTAAGACTCTACGGCAAAGCTTTTCTATTTAGTTCTAGCGATGTTGGATTAGTGCGTGTGATTTTAATCGCGGATTATAGCAAAATAATTTTTATTATTACTTTTGTTTTATATATCACTGGTACATTTAAGTGAAGTAAGAACCTGTATATAGAATTAGGCGTTACTTTGCGGAGATCCATAATACAAAGGTAATAATAAAATTATTTTGCTATAATCCGCGATGAAGTAAAATAGAAAATATACATAATGCTAAATGTAGCGTGAACAATCCGTTTTCATATCTGATACATGCGGGATTCGTAAAAACACATGCACAGACCAAATCATGCGATATGTTTATAACACGTTGTGCCGACTCCACCAAGGGTGGGATAAGGGCGGTAGAATGGTGAATCACTAAAAGATTTTCTTTCAAATTTCAAAATTATACATCATCTTACAGTAACCTTAAATCCATATTTTAAGATTGGATATATCAAGTGCTCTTATATAAAATTTTCCCTGCAAAATATGACACGATAAAATATCACAGGCAAAAATTTCGTCATATACGCTCGTTCCGTGCGAATTCGATAGCGACATAAAATCTTATAGCCTCCGGTAGAAAGATCACGTACAAATAAATTATTTACGAGCCCAAATCATGACTCTATAAAACTCCGGCTGACGTGTTGACATTTATCTCCGCTTAAAGAGATACTGCTTCGGTAGTGACAGCTTACTGACAGTACTTTTAAACTTTCATACTTATGAAATAAAGTCCCCAAAGCTGTCTTTTACTATGTGATCAATTTTCTCAAAATCTACTTTATGGATTTTTGTGCAGTTTTCACTAAAATGTAGTGCAATTCTTCTGAAAGGTTTAGGTGTTTCGGCCAAAAAAAATTATTATTAATATTAAACAAAACTAATGACAATATTATTTCGATATAATCCGCGATAAAAGAAAATATATGTAATGCTAAATGTAGAGTGTACTATTCGTTCTCATACCTGATACATGCAGAATTTGTAAAAACTCATACACTACTCGTTAACACAACAATACACAAGCATTGCGCAAATTCACCACCACAATCTCAACAATGTGTGCAGAGCTTTGTTGTGTTATCGGTGTCGATATCGAATAGTACACTCTACATTTAGCATTAAATATATTTTCTTTTATTGCGGATTATAGCAAAAATAATATTCTCATTAGTTTTTTATTATGAACCTCCGCAAAGTAACGCCCAATTCTATAAATTATTATTAATATTTTGTTTATACGCGTTATAAGTACGTATGACAATGGAAGGCAAGAATACAAGCTAGGCTTAGTTTGGTTGCTAGTGGTGACATTTAAACTGTAATCAAGATATTAATCGTAAGCTTTTGTTAAACAATATTTATCAAAACTGTGTTGAGCAAATAAAATAATTTCTTATATTTCTTTCCGAAAAACGTGGAGAGAGTAGGTCTATGTCCAGCACAGAGAAGAAAGTATGGAAACTTAATTTTATATGCATATTATAATATAACTTAATTATACTATCAATAATAGCAAAATCAAAAAAAAATATATCATAGTTAGTTTTTGTCCATGAAATTCGACTAACAAAGAACATGACCTTGAAAGCTCTCATAAGTACTTTTATATTTCGAAACAAAAGAATAAATTAAGCTTTCAAATGTTCCTTTTAAAATTCATGTAGTCTTTGTATCCAGCCAAAAGCGTGGCTGGCAGCCATTCAATACGACGTAATTATAAAAAGAAATAATATTGGCCTTGATACAACAGTGTAATATATCAAATGAATATTAACGATCAAGAATAGTGACGTATCATTCCAGTAATTTGATGAATGACTGATAGGAAATACATAACATAATTAAAAAGGCATTAATAAATTAAACAGCACGTACAAGGGATATAGTTTCAGAATAAAAGAGAACAATGGTAGTTTAACTATTGGTAAAATTAATTAGTAATATGGTATACGATGATAATAGACAAAGTAGGAACCGACATAAGCTTGCGGCTCCTGCTTTGCGTCTTGAAAAAGTACGTAAGTCGTTTGTGGGTTTGGGTATAAGATTCTATAATAAAATTCCGCAATCAATTTTAACTTTGCCGTTACAGCAGTTTAAAAACACTATTAAGGAGAGGCTGATACAGAAAGCCTACTACTATACTATTGAGGATTATTTGGACGATAAAAATGCGTGGATATAAATATTGTTCGACCCTGTACAAGATAGAAACATTAAATGTAACTAGTATTAAGAATTGTATTTTTTAAAAAGAGCAACCGCCGAGTTTCTTGCTGGCTCTTCTCGGTAGGAACTGCTTTCCGAACTAGCAGTAGAGTTGACGATTCAAAAGCACTTGTTTACAAGTTTATTTGAATAAAGAATATTTTGAATTTGAATTGAATTTGAATTTGATGGATATAGAAAAACTCGGAGTGTCTCTGCATGATCAAATCAAAAATGAGTACATGAGATTTAACCCCGGTTACACACAATAACAATTACAATACACAATTTATCATATTTTGCCCAGTTTACGTAACTTAAAATTAAACCTTTAGGCGTATGTTCATTAATATTATTTTTTAGTGTTTGCTACTAAAAATCACGAAACTACGTTTAAATAACGACTATGCATTAGTATTATTTTTTTACAGTACGTATATTATATTATTATTATAGTATTATATTATCCTTACGTAATTATTACAGTTTATTATATTCTTACAACAAAGTACTTAATTTAGGTATTAATTGTAACCATAAATTGCATAGTATGCATTGTTTATCGCACATATTGAATTATTATATCTAAGAATTTTGAATAAAAATATCAATAACTCATCCAATTACTGATTGGAGTTTCCTTATAAATGTATGTTACATTACAACTGTAATAAAGTTATTTAAACATGGTAACATTTTAGTTGAAAAAGTCAAGGCTACTAAATTAGGCATTTTTATTGACATACATATACAATATACATATTTGTTGACAGCAATGAGTTTTTCTGTTAAAACTTATGTGTTTACTTGATAAATGCAATTTATCACACGCTTTTCGGTGAAGGTAAGCATCGTGAGGAAACCTGCATATCTCTAGAGAATTCTGGAGATATGTGTAACCTACTAATCCGCATTGGAGCAGCATGGTAGGTCTTAGCTCCAATCCTTCTCTCCAAAAACAGAGAGATTCCTATTCCGAGCAGTGGGAGAATAATAGGCTAATACTTACTTTACTTTTACTTAACTACTTTTATGTTCAAAATTTCAATTCGGGAAATAATTTGTGATACTAATTTCCACGCTGGCAAATCTGCCGGCACATCTAGCGAGTTATAAAACAGGACTACGTACGAAATGAAACGAGAAATAGCAAATAAAAGCCTTTCTCAAACAAAAGCGGTGAAACTCGACGCAAAGCTTTTAACTTTAGGCTTACAAGAAAAGAAAACAACGGGAACTTGGCCGAAATCCCGCGGGCTTCTGTTCGGAGATGAAGTCCCAAAATCCTTATTTATCTTTGCTTCATCCCAGTGTCTTTGGAATCGTTGTTATTTAATTTAGTCGCAAACATTTTTGTTGACACGCTTGTTTAATCAACTGTAGGTTAACTCGGTTAGTTAGATGAAGTTAAGTCTAAATTTTTTAATAACATTATGAAATAGAAGTATGTATATAAAGTAAGTTTTCTGAAAGCTGTTTATATTTATCCTTGTAGCCATTAGGTGTTGAATGATTTTGAATTCACGTGTCGATATATAATAATTTCAGAAATATAAAGATCATTATATATTGAAATATGCATTATTGCAACTTATGTACTTTTTAAAATAAGTTTAAATAACGTGGTAATAACTCATGTAATTTTCTAACTGTCATTTGGCTAAATTAAGTTTTAGCTTATCTTCTGCTAATAAAAAAACATTGTTTACTGTAAATATACAATTTTATAATATTATAAGTTGTTTATAAAAAAAATAATTTTGAAAAATATACATGTGTATTTAGCATTTTAGTTTTATTTACGTGCAATCCAACTAAAAATATTATACTGTTGTGATAAACAAAAATATTAGGAAAAAAATAAAAGGATTTCTGAAATCCAATTCAAAAATACGCACTAAAGTCAAGAGTTGAACAGTCTGTCAAATGATAATGAAAATACAGAAGGCATCCATTCTGGTATAGTATCTTATTAACACGATATTCACGTATCACAGACTGTTTAGTGTTTTTCTCAAAAATCTGATAAAAATGCTTAATTAGCAAAAAACATCTTAAGCTAATGTCATGTTGGATCATCGCTAACATAATGTGAAAGTCAAATCGCATGTCATTTTAGTTTCACCAATAGTTTAAATAATAGATAAACTTTATAGTTTATTATTATTTTTCATATTAAAATACATTTAAATTTAAAAAAAGGCAGAGCAACGCTATTTGTTATAAGCGAAAGAACTGACGTAGCACTTCGTAGTTTAATCAATATTAGCGTTTGATATTTTATAAATGAAGCTCCCATTAACTTATGTTATCTTCATTTAACTTCATTGTATCTTTTATTAAATTAGATTAAAAAAATAATGAAAAGAAATTAATATGTACATATTTAAAGTATTAAAAAATACAACGCGTAGCAAATTCGTAGGTCGTAGCCACCTCGTAGCAGGCTTCGACGCTACGGGAAACAATACTAGGATAACATGAGTCATAAGATATGAAAACCCGCCATCCATGGAAAGTTTGTTCGGAAAACCTTGTGCGGGGAAGAGAGGGGTTGGATAAAGGAAAATCTAATGCAAACTCATGGGATAATATACTGAAAATCCCGATTAGAGCGGAAAATTTCTACTTGGTACCAGGAGTTCATAGCTTCAAGAGGATTGTACGGAGGGTTAGTATTAGAAACGATAGGAGGCATTTAGGAGGCGGGGCGAGATAATTTTCACGCAAGCGCAGTTCTGGTAAGTTGCAAATCGCTACGTAGCATGCACCGTGTCCTGTTAAAGATATTCTAGTTTTTATAAAATTAATTTACATAAAGACTGCAAAAATGATAATTAATCATTTTAAATAAAACATTATTTAATTGGTAGTACCAATTTAGTAGATATTTATAGAAGAATTTCTACCTGGAAAGTGAGATACTATCAACGTCAATATATAATTATTATTAAATTTAAGTCAGTCATAAATAAAAAAAAAAAATTTACATCTACTTCTACTTTTTTTTCTTAAACTTTAATAATTGTAATTAAAACAGTTTTACAGTAAATTAGATAACATTAAATATACATATAAGCGCGTCATCTTACGCAAGTATGGCGAACTACGACGCCTGTCATAATAGTACACAAACCCGCTTAGAGAATAGTCCCGCTTACAAGTTTAGTCAACTTTACATAGATGTCACTACTAGTAGGTAAATTTTACACATAAGCGAATTTAACTAATAGAACTTTATTAAAAGAAAAATTGCCTAAAATTAAATATTTTATATTTGAAAAATTCCAACTTAAAAAGATTAAAGAGATTTGTAAAAAAACCTAAATAAATTAAAAAAATATATATTATTCTCGGACAAACTTACCAATTCAGGTGAGTGCTTAAAATTTGTAATGATGCTTACCTGAAACGTAAAAACAAAACATGACATGATGATAAACATGATATAGATTTTTATTTAAAAGAGGTTCACAGTTTAAACCTGATCTGCAATTTCAGTATAGATTAATTACAAATATAATAAAAACAAAGCAAACCAAACTTATGTGGAAAGTTTGGTATGCAGGTTTCTGCACAAATTAAGAGTGGCACCAGAGTTGAGGAATGAAAGAGGAGAATGGAAGAAGAAGATATATTGTGTCGACACCACTTAAAGTGGGATAAGGGTAAGAGAATGATGATGATAAAATACATAAAAAATCTAAATCTGTGCTCTGTTTGCGTACTTTAGATTCAATTCAGGTACTTAGAGATGTGTGACACGAAAGCCCTAAGACTAATCATCATATTATCATTGTAATATAGAATTGAATAAAGGAACTAAACATTTTAACTAGGCTTTCAACCATCCGAACAACGCCTGCAACGAGTCCTTGAGTATTTTGGACAAATTGATCGTAAAAGTGGTGATAACCTTGAAAAGATTTTAGGCAAAATACAAGGGAAGTGATTATGAAGAAGTCCGATTCGCTGGATAGATCAAATCCGCACCACCTTCGATAGCAGGATGTATGAGGCCATTCACGCTGCAAAAAATAGACCCCGTTGGCACTTATACTTCGCACTAAGTGGTGACATGTGGTAGAGGTCGCGACCCACATCATCGAAGAAGATGAATAGAGGAGGAGTTGAAATGTCATATATTTTTTGCTGTTAAAAAATGAGCAATACTGAAGTAATAACCTTGCATTATTCTGGACTGGAAACACTGTCAAAGTGTTCGGTGCCAAGAGCAACTTATAATAGCACAAAACCACTTTAAATTAAACTGCTGACATGGCACCAAAAGCTTTAGCAAAATCCAAACCGTAAAATGTTTTACGCTAGCGATATTGTGGGCATCTGCTAGTGAAGTATTGGAATATCCAGCACATTACTTGTTTGAAATCCGGTGAAATTGAAAATATATTTTTATCGGAACTATGAGTGATTGATGCGGACATCCCAAAAAATCAGAGACCCATTTTTAGATTATTTCTAAAAACAGATGATAAGTTTTGATTTCTCCGTGGCGCAGTTGCTATTACATTTTGAGATGGCTATAATTGCGATTGAATTGGATTGGATTAAAAAAACAAATCCTATAACGAAGTTACTTTTGACTTCCGTGCCGCAGCGGATAGGATGTCTAATTTCGCTAGGTCCCTATTGATGTAATTTGTATTTTCCAAATTATTACCATGGATGTAAAACCTCTCGGCCGTAGTTTGCTACCATCATAAAGACGGGTTTAATTTATCATTTACGTCACAGATACGCGCAAATCTGTAACCATTAAAATAAAGAACAATTTAACAAAGAGAAGTATTAAAAATTTCGGCTAGTTAATTAAACGTTTCTACTGATCTGAGGCTAAAGAACGTAATATTCCAGTACGGAATTTATTTGTTGCAAATTAAGACCATTATTGTGTATTTATATGTGATAAGGGCAGGAAGATAATGATGATTTGAACTAATATTGTAAATAATTATAATATTTACTGTATGATGACTGAGGTTGTAATAATGGATATACAAATCCCTAATACCGCAATATTGGCGGTAATTTATCATAATTTATCGTTACAGTTATATAACGACAAATTATGACACCGTTTGATATATTTCCAATTGCCAAAGTTTCCCTTGAAAACTTCCGATATTTAACGAAGCCATAAAATTATTTGACAGTCAAAACTTTACGGTTTTGAACTTTTTGAATCTATTAATCAATTTGAACGTTTTGCGTAACTTCTTTTACTTGTAGACTTTTTATTTGAAATAGAAAAAAGTAATTTGTTCAATATGTAATTACTAACCAGAACGCTTCCTTTCTACTAACAGACATAAGTCAGTCGCCAGAATATATAATACTAACTCAAAATAATTTATTTTTAAAGTAAATTTATAAATAATTGCTTTTGAATCGTCAACTCTACTGTTGATTCGAATAATTGCTCCTACTGAGAAGAGCCAAAAACTCGGAAGTCGCTGTTTCAAATATAATTCTTATCATCATTCTCCTGCCCTAAACCCACCTTAAGTGGGGTCGGCACAACATGTTTTTAGAAGCCAGCCATGTTTTTACATGGTTAATACATGACTGGCTTCCTGCCTGACTTCAACTTAGCCTAGTCGATACGATACCTTGGTAAGAAACAAGCGTGGTTTATTCTACTTAGCCGGATACCACACTGCAGGTCAACTTACCTTAGTCGCTTAAAAAATAAAATTTTTATAATTACTTAAATTACCATTAAAGTACCATTTATTAAAAAAAAAAATACTAGATTATGTAGACTCCAATTGCCAACAATAACTACTCTTTCTTAATTATTTATCTTTTCGTATAATATTTTGGCTAGTAATAGTTAAGTGAAATTTTATTTTAAAATCATATACCGGCTCGTATAGGTAGCACTATTATAGGATAAGCTTGGAATTCCTTCCACACCTATTTTCTATATTCAATCATCATCTTCCTGCCTTTATCCCACTTTAAGAGAGATCGGCACAACATGTTATAAACATGCCGTCACATGATTTGGCTGCGTTTTTACGATCGGCCGCCTGCCTGACGTCGACTGACCTCTGTCGTATTTTACGACTCTTCGGTAAGAAACGAGGGTGGTCTATTTTATTCAACCGGATACCATACGCTGGGTCAACTTACCTTAGTCGCCTTTTACGACACCTCGGTAAGAAATGAGGGTGGTACTATTCAATTCAGCCGGATACCACACGGCGTCTTTTGGCTAGTAATAGATAAGTGGAATTTTATTTTGAAATCATATACCGGCTCGTATAGGTATTTATAGGATAAGTTTGGAATTCCTTACACGCCTATTTCTTATATTGAATAGTGAGGAATATTGTCACTGTTGCCACTTGGAATATCTATTCATACTATACTATTAAGACACTATGTTACTTAATTGCCTCTTCTGATAAGAAAAGGCCGCGTCGTTTTATGTCGGTATCAGTTAAGTTAATCAACGTTACTATGGCAATGTAACTATCATATAACAGGTAAATATTCACCTCCCCACTAGTTTAGTATCGATTAAGTAATAGAAAAAAATCAACAACAAAAATTTTAATGATTTAAAATTTTGAATACTTATGTATCACATAGCATGCTGCAGTTAAGTCGCGTGAAATGTACGTTATAAATATTGTTACTGTTTCTTATGTTGGTGATGCAAATAAATAAATAATCTGGGTACCAAGGAGTACCTGGGTGACCGAGCCTTGTTCAGTAATTTAAAAGATATAAAAAAATACAATTAAAAAAATAAAAATAACGCCGGTGACATGTGGGACTCGATTCCGGATTTTAAACTTTTTTAGTCCACCTGTTATCTATTATCGCTATCGCTATCACAGCATTACGTTTGACAGCTAAAATATTATTTGGCATTCTACATTTTTAAATTCCCGAAAACAGATATATTTTCGATTCGCGAAGCGATTTTTGCGATTTTGGTCGTTGAGTCTATCTCCTGATGATGCTTCGGTTGCGGGGCGAAACGATTGTTGAGTTTGTGATAGTGAACGTATATAGTGCTTGTGTATTGTGGTGGCGGTGGTGGAGGTTTGTGCATGTGTTTTTACGAATCCTGCATGTATCAGGTATGATAACCGATTGTCCACTCTACATTTAGCATTATATATATTTTCTATTTTACTTCATCGCGGATTATAGCAAAATAATTTTAATATTACTTTTGTACAAGCAATGATGTTTTTAGACAGTATCAAGTAATGAAGTGGTTGAAAAACATGGTGTTTATGAAACAGCACTCGTTTAGTATAAGCGTGGGTCATTAATTATGTCTGTCGCGTCGCGGCGTTAGGGGACTAAATGAATGCCATTATGTTTTACGTGGTTGACGCTTATTTTGTTGTCTTAGTAGAGTAATTTGTAGTACATTAAAAGTATACTAAATCCGCCGTGTGGTATCCGGCAATGGTAGCAATTAGACACATAAGTTTTTTATAAAATAACTCATTGGTGCCTGAGTTTAAACTCGTGACCCACCACGAAAAAGTCCACTGTCCACCGTTGGGCTATCATATATATATATATATATATATATATATATATCCTCCTGCCCTTATCCCACTTTAAGTGGGGTCAGGACAACATGTTATAAGCATGCTGTTTCTTACCGAGGTGACGTAAAAGGCGACTAAGGTAAGACGACCCGCCGTGTGGTATCCGACTGAGTAGAATAGACCACCCTCATTTCTAATCGAGGTGTCGTAAAACGGGACTAAAGTAAGTCGACCCGCCGTGTGGTATCCAGCTGAGTAGAGTAGACCACCCTCATGTCTTACCGAGGTATCGTAAAAAGCAACTAAGGCAAGTTGACTCACCGTGTGATATCCGGTTAAGTAGAATAGACCACCCTCTTTCTTATCGAGATGTCGTAAAATACGACTAAGATAAGTTGACGTCAGGCAGACGGCCGGTCGTAAAATACCTAGCCAAATCATGTTACAGCATGTTTATAACATGTTGTGCCGACCCCACTTAGAGTGGGATAAGGAAGATGATGATGATTACTAAATATACTATGTAATGACTACTAAGTATACTAAATGTATAGCAATCCGGTAATAACGTGCGTGTGTAATTGATAATTGCAATTTATCACACGGTGAAGAAAAACATCGTTAGGAAACCTGCATACGTCTAGAAAATACTGAAAATGTAACCTACATGTAATATAAATCGTTTTGTCCCTGTTTTTGGGCATTAAAAAAATACTAAAATTGAAATTGAATATAAAACACTATTTTTGTCGTAAATTGTAAAGTCGGCGTAGCTTAATCGGGTAACGGGCGTTCTAGAGAAACGAAAATACCTAGGATCAAGCCCCACCTGCTCTATTATTTTTCCTTTTGTTTTTTATATTTTTTTTTAAATTACTAAGCAAGGCTCGGTCACCCAGGTACTAGCAATTTATGTGCATAAAAATATACAAAATTATTTAAAAATTGACGATGAGACAGTAAACATGATCTTTCTTACCAAAATTAATAAAACAGAAACCGCTTCTGCCCGTCTTACCACTCTATACTTATTAATAAACATATGTAATGTTAATATTAGCCAAGTTTCATTAAAATAGTTTACCAAACTTTGGGGTTTGCTTTAAGCTGCGCGTGTTATATTCGTTTTATAAAGTTATAAGCTTTCCCTTCATTTCAAACATTTAACGTTCTAGAATTCATGTTATATTCATTCCCTTTAATTTCATTATCTTTCTGCCCTTATCCCAACCTAAGTGGGATCGGCACAACATGTTATAAACATATTGTCACATGATTTAGCTACGTATTTTACGACCGGCCGCCTGCCTGACGTCAACTTATCTTAGTCGTATTTTACGACACCTCGGTAAGAAATGAGGGTGGTCTATTCTACTCAGCCGGATACCACACGGCGGGTCGACTTACCTTAGTCGCCTTTTACGACACCTCGTTAAGAAATGAGGGTCGTCAATTCTACTCAGCCTAATACCACACGGAGGGTCGACTTACCTTAGTCGCCTTTTACGACACCTCGGTAAGAAAAGAGTTTGGTACTATTCTATTCAGCCGGATACCACACGGCGTATATTCATTCCCTTTAATTTAATTTATCTAATTACAAATATAAACTAAAATATCAATACTGTAGTATGAATATATTAATTAAAGCAAAATCGTTTGTTGTAATGCTAAGGTATTTATACAAATATATAAAGCTGAAGAGTTTGTTTGTTTGAACGTGCTAATTTCAGAAACTACTGGACATATTTGAAAAAAATATTTGAATGTAAGATAGTCCATTTATCGAGAAAGGCCTATAGACTATATAACATCACATTAAAATGAATATGAGAGGAGCAGCAATGAAAAATATTGCGAAAACGGCAATTTAAGGCTTTCCTTGTGATTAACTCACGATAACTACTTTTATGTACAAAATTTCAATTCGGGAATTTTTTTTTTGACACACTGATATACATGCAGGCGAAGCTGGTACTGCTAGTGAAATAGATAAAAAAGCAGTATGCTTGAAAACAACATTTGAAATTCAATTTGAATGAAGTAACATCAATTTACTATATTGGACGCGTAATCAAGATGAAAAGCGCGCTCTATACTCGTGTTGTAAAATCTATCTATTCGAGATCATATTGGCCCGAAGCAATTGTATTTTGAAGCACCCATATAGCCAATATCCGTAGCTAGATCGGTTCATAATTCAGTGAGAAATGTGTTAGGATGACTGCATCTATTCCACATTTCGAGATTCATAGATAGATATATAATATAATAAATTATAATAATAGTAGATTATGATACTGTTCCAAAATAAGGGTTCTTACAACACGAGTGTGTTTTTAAAAAAGACGAGCCGTTGGCGAGTTTTTTTTATAGTATCGCAGTAGTGTTATAAGACCAAGTTATGTACAGTTTCATACACTACTTTATCTACTCTCGTACTATAATACCTAAAACAATATTTTAAAAAAAACCAAACTTTGTTTAAATATTATAAAGATTTTTTTAAATGTCAAATGTTAGCGCCAAGACGCAAACCTCGATTTCGCATGCGTGTTGCGTCGCCGCGGACTCGTTCATTGAAATCTTTTTTTTAAGGTAGAGGTTCAACCTCCTTGGTCCAGCTGGAGGTTGTATAGGTGTATCGTTATGATTGAAAAGTTATATTATGATACTGTGTGATGTGTATGTGTGTATGTGTGCTATCCGGATGAGTAGAATAGAACACTCTCATTTCTTACTGAGGTGTCGCAAGGAGTGACTAAGATAAGTTGTAAGGCAAGTTAACAGCCAGGCAGGTGGCTGGTTTAAAATATCTAGTCAAATCATTTGACAACATGTTTATAACACGTTCTGCCGACTCCAACTAGAGTGGGATAATGGGCAGGAGAACGATGATATGTGACATATGCAGTACTCGTTAGATCTGTATCATTAAATATAGATCTAAAAAGCGCCTTCTATTTTTTATAAATTATAAACTCTTTTATACGTGGCCTATTATTTTTAATAGCGCACAACCGCAAATCTTATTTAAAAAAAATACCTTAAAATAAAAATGGCAGTACTTTTCTTCAAATACTTAAAAGCAGCACTGTAAGTAGAATTTCATTCACTTATTGAGCTAACGACCCCGCTCTGAATGACAATGAAGTGAATAACTGAATTTTATCAAGCGTTACCAGGCGGTCAGAAAAACTTAGGAATTCATGCTATTCGCAGCGAGACTGTGCGTCTTGATGAAACGTTATTACTTTGAACGCCCCTTTGAGCTCTTTGTTGCCCTGGTAATGTAAAAGCTACCGTGAATTCTTAGCATAGAATCTAGTAAGTAGTTTTTTTTTATTATTTATGGAAAACAACGATAGCGTGATTGATGGTGTTATCATTCACCAATCTCCTATACTTACTACATATCCCCACTCTATCTCGTCGGTTTAAGTAGTTAACTAATGAAAAACATGTAAAAAAAGTTCTTTTTAGTAGGCAGATTACTAGAACATTTCATTACCCTTAAGATAATTCTGATTTTTTTAAGCATTTTAAAAAACTTTGAAACAAATTAATTGAAATATTATAAGTATATAAATAGAGTATATACATGTTTTTCTATTCCATTCTCTATTTCATTTGTCAACTCTGGTGCTACTCCTTTTATATGCATGTTATGCTTCACACAATCCAACCATCTCTTTTTTTAGCCTCCCTCCATTCATGTCCATCCACATTCACCTCATTACATATCCATACCATCCTAATCTTGCACTTTCATCTTTTCTATAATGGGCGTAACTTTCAGACTTCCTTATATACTCATTTCGAATTTTATCCAATTTTGTTACACCACCACATATTTTAACTTTTTTCATCTCATTTGTATGTACTATTCTTGTATCCGTCTTTTTCTTTGCCCAATATTCTGATCCATACAATACGACTGGTCTTAAAAACAATTAAAAAATCTTAATATGACCATGAAGTTTTAAAGATAATTTATGAATTTTCATACTGTTCAACATATTTTAATTTATATGGTTCTATTACGGGAATCTTATACCTTTTTTTCTTATTCAACATAAGCCAATACATATACAATCCTGTTTAACATATGCCACCTAATATTATTTAAAACGAATATTGCATAATATACACTAAACATAATTCATATTATCAATTCGCTCATTGCAAACGTCAATTATTAAGCAGCGAACGGAAAACACTGGGGGAATATTAACTGGAATATGCATAACAAAGAGTTCATAATCTTTTAATCCTTTCCCACCTACACTCTTGCTTTATTATGTCAGAGAATTTAGGGGAAGCTTACTAAAGCATATTTTGAAATTGTGTTCACGAACAATTTTGAATATACCTGCCCATAAAAAGATATAACCATTGATTAAACTGCAGACAGACAATATTTTGTTTACTACGTAAAAAAGGTTCATAATTTTTACCTTATCGCCCACTTATTTGTAATGAAATTTAAAAAGCTGGCTGAGTATAAAAATAATTTCAACCTAAACGATTCTATAATATAATTATGTTTACAGATTTTTTGAATAGTCAGCTTTAACTTTAAATTATTTTTGCCGTATTTGCCGTATTAAACGTGAAGTACTGAGGTTGCATAACGACATGCTGCATTTAATCACCCAACGCCCAACTTGGTATCAATAAGCAAAACCGCTCATGAGAGTAATGGATCGGATATTGAGAAATTAATCTATCTCACATCATAAGTACCTAAGTTCACGCTTGCCCAAAGATCAAGGATGGGATGAATGAAACTGAAATTGATTGGTCAACGATAGATTTTCAAATTTCTCCATGGGGGGATGAAAGTTTGATAATGAAGCTTGATTTAATTCAGAGCGACTGTCGTTGCATCACATTTAACATAGTCTTCTTCTTCTTGTTTCTCAACCGATGGACGTCTACTGCTCGAAAAAGGTCTCCTTAAGAGATCGCCACACCCCACGATTTTGTGCCGGTTGGAACCAGCGGCTCCCGCGACCTTTTTGAGGTCGTCAGTCCACCTCGTTGGGATCTACCGACGCTGCGCCTTATGGTGCGAGGTCGCAATTCCAGCTCCTTAGTACCCCACCATCCCGCGCCCATCGGTTCTACGTACTTCGTGCCCCGCCCATTGACACTTCAGCTTCATGACACGATGAGCTATATTGGTTACTCTGGTTCTTCTACCGATCTATTAATTCCTGATTTGATCGCAATACACCACGCATAGTTCGCTCCATCGCACGCTGAGCGACTTTGAGCTTTCTTATGAGGCCCATAGTAAGCGATAACGTTTATAGATAGTACAGTAAAAACCTTCCTAGAGAAAACTTGCTAAAAGTGGTAGTTGAGGGTACAGGTACAAAAATTTAATTTTGGAATTATAAAGAATTATATAGATGTGTGAAATCCTAGTCCTCCTAGTCCTTCTCTAGAAACCTTATTGTTTTATTATTTTTAACAGAATCATTGATTTACTTAATCATATACTTTTTGGTACAAAATATCTCATTAAGACTGACAACCATAACATTATAGGAACTGGTTCAGCGTTATTTAATAGGCTTTTGCTTTTTATCGTCACTTTTATACCTCGAATTTGATACCGAATTCATTTATAATGAGATTCAGAATAAGCTATCTGATTACCCTATAAGTGCAATTTCGCGTGAATATTTGAAAGGCAAATTATACGTTATTTTCCTACGTGCTTAATGTATATTAACTGTGCTAAAAATAAACTGATAGTACGTCCCGTAGGGTTTGGAATAATAAGCAGATGTTATTTCAACAGCGGGAAAATGCTATGTATATTTTGGTGGTAGACAGCTTTTTAGCCAGCAATGGTTGAAACCGTATAGGTTTGCGTATAGGTAACTTTCAGGTTTGCGCACTTGCATTTTACACCGTGCTCAGAACAGTTCACCAACCTACGAATATCTGAAAATATTTCAGTTTATTGATATTCGAAGAGACAAAATTGTTGTTTTATTTTCATAGAATTTTGTCTTACGGAATACTGTTACGAGGTAAATGCGCAGAAAAATAGAATACTTATAAAACGGGTGACAGATAACTGGTAAATATAATATATAAATACATATATAATTTTAAATAAATACTTAAGTGCATATACATGTGACAAATTGTTTTAGACAATGTTGGCCCTCAGTGGAAATCTCAAAGCTGAAGACAGCGCCACTCTAATGTCTGATTATCGTGCTTAAATAGCTAAGGTAAGACAAATATCATGTTTGAATACACAAATGTTCCCATTTGTAACTTCAAACTTTCTATAAAGCCAAGCTATATTTCAAGCTGACTGTTTCAAAACTACTATCCCCTTGAGTTTATCATGTAGAGCTTATGACAGATATGAGAGTATTATAATGATCCATAGGAAACGGGCATATTTTCAAGATTTCTTTCCATTTTGCAGCTAATATAACTGCTCTTTCACCTTTCGCTTATCTAGCTTGTTTAATGTCTTTTATGTGTTTAGTATAAGATTTCTCAACAGTACATTGTCTAATGCGAGAAAATCTTTACAACTTCCTGAGAATCAACAATACACTAAAGCTTATTGCTATTATGCCTTTGCGACACAGTAACTTCTTTTAGTGACTAATAAGTATATTTTTGTTCAAATTTATAAACACAAATCGGTTGGCTGATATAAATAATACATCCGGCTTTTTTGTCAAATATATTTTTTCGGGACTTGAAGACTTTTTCTCTCATCAACCAATAAATATCTTTTATTGGACAAAGGTCTCTTCTTTTGTTCTTGTTAGTAAAAGGACATCGCCTTGATGAAGGGACTGTCAGTGACTTTTTTGAGCTTTTTCTGTCCGTCCAACAGGGGGTGTGGGCAAAATCCAAAGCTTGCCTTGTGTGCGCTAAGTGAAAGTTCGGTGAACATCGGTGAAAGTTATTCAAAAATCACGTATATATTACAAAAATTTTCCCCTCTAAAAGTTCTAAATAAAAGTCCACGACAGCATATGTCTAGTTTTTAAGGTTAACCCACTTTAACAATTTTTATGGTTATCAAAATTCTATATTAAGGTTTTAATCATTCCACGCTGGCGGTTGCTAGTTTTACATAACTGAAATATTTTATAATGTCGTTAAAATACAAAAACAAATATGTTTAATTTAAGGAAACAGTAAATCATAATAGTAAACCTCTAAGAGTTAGAGTTAGCTCGTTTTAGTTTCAATTTAAATATATTTACCCTTGCACGGTCTTAATATACCTTATGAAATGACGCTCATTTATAAACCTCTCGAGATTAAACGCCAGTCACATGTTTATTTGCGCCAGATTTACATTAATTGTACCTCTACTGAGCTCTCATGAGTTTAGCTGTTCGTATATATGTAAACTATATGAATGGGACATAAGGTAATGGCACTAGTAATTCACCATGCACTAGTTGCTGACCGTTTTGTTTGAAATTATAAATAACTAGCGGCCTGCCCCTGCTTCGCACGGGTATAAAATATATATCCCATGTCAGTCAGTGTAAAAAAAAAGATTAAAATCGATCCAGTAGTTTTGATTTATTCATTACTGCCTGTGGCTTGCAACTCACAACCGTTAAATTTGGAGAAAAACAATTTCCTTTCCCTATACCAAGAAGATTTCCTGCTATCTTTGGAATATCTAAATTCATATAGTATATTTTTACTTATTTATTTTTACATTTTCCCTATGTATTTTATTTTTACAATTAATTACAGAATGTCTTTATAAACAACACACAGCTTTAAACAAACTCTTGAAAGAACGACTTAATATAGCTGCTAAATGCGAAGCGCTATAGGGTGAAGCGCGGCGTCCTCACGGCATTTTAAATCTGTAATATCTCCGAAAATGTTACATTATATATGTGATATTTCTTAACTTGCAACACTTGTATTTGTGAGTGTGTGTATTCTAATGAAGACAGTCACAAATTGATTTTATTTAAAAGAAATATTATAATATCTGATCATCACCCTCCTGCCCTTATCCCGCTGTAAGTGGAGTCGGCACGACATGTTATGAAAATGTTGTCCCAGAAATTGGCTACGTATTTTATGCCCGGCCGCCTGCCTGACGTCAACTTACTTTAGTCGTATTTTACGGTATGAAAGACGGTGGTCTATGTTAATAAACCGGATACCACACGGTGGGGCAACTTACCTTAGTCGCCTTTGACGACACCTCAGTAAGAAATGAGAGTTGTTCTATTCTGCTCAGTCGGATACCACACAGCGGGTCGACTTACCTTCGTCGCCTTTTACGACACCTCGGCAAGAAATTAGGGTGAGTTATTCTACTCAGCTGAATACCACACAGCGGGTCTACTTACCTTAGTCGCCTTTTACGACACCACGGCAAGAAATTAGGGTGGTCTATTCTACTCAGCCGGATACTCAGTTAGATGTTCAGTCATCATAATAGAGAATATTTTAAATATAATCTACTAGCTTATACCCGCGACTTCGTTCGCTTGAACTGTTGTCGTGTTATAGGTTGATAATAGATGGCGCTTTTTAGTGTCATCCTATTCCAGTAGAATTAACAATATTTCTATAGCCTGTAATGTTATTCCGGTGTATAAGGAATAATTGTGCCAAATTTCATTGATATTGATTCAGCGGATCCGTGAAAGAGTAACAAACATACATCAATACTAACAAACTTGCACATTTATAATATTAGTAGGACAGGATAGAAGGATTTAAAAATTCTTTTAGCTTCATATAGGACTGCGGTTTGATAATGTAATTTAAAAATGTTCAAAAAATTTACAGCGATGTTTCTTGCTGATTTTGTTCGGTAAGAGCTAATTCAAAGAATTCACAATCCTTCGTATTTATAATAGGTAGGATAGGATTCAATACAAGTGTGGCTTTGGATTTAATTAGGCTATAAAATTTCCAAGCATTAAGCCATTTGGAGTGTGTAAAAGCATTAGGGCATTACGAATTCGCCCTCAGTTGCCGCAAAAAGGCTACGACGTGACTTGATAAAACTAATGATCCGAGCAATTTGACGCTGTACTAAGCTGTGGGTAGCCTTCGGTGGAAATGTGTTATCTGTAATGGACAAATTCCAATATTTTCCTTATATGTGACCAGTTTTTAAATAGGGTAGCTATTTTTCTAAGAAATAATTCTTTATTAAGGAACCTGAAATTTGATTTTTCATTTCGGTATATGGTTCTACTAGATTTTACACGCAACTTCGTTCGTGGACTGTTGTAGTGTCGATAATAGGTTGCCCTTTTTAATGTCATTCTACTCCTGTAGAATTAACAGGATTTCTGTAGCCTACAATCGGGTGTATAAGGAATAATTGTGCCAAATTTCATCAATATTGGTTCAGCAGATTCATAGTAAGAAACGTACATCCATACTCACAAGCTTTCGTATTTATAATATAAGTTGGATAGGATAAGAGGATTTAAAAATTATTTTAGCTTCATATAGGACTGCGGTTTAATAATATATATTAAAAATGTGTAACAACGCCGCCGTGTCGCTATTGCAAGCAAGCAAGCAAGCAAGCAAGCCATGACGTCACATCTTGCCACAGCCTTTCGCGCCATTTTGACGTGGGAGATGTGACAGCCGCTGTCATTAGCGCCTAGCCCGCGAATAGCGAGTTTGCTTTAATTTATATTTTTTTGCATTCCTTATGAAAACAATAAAACTGATTTAGAATATTTCTTTTATTGATACTAGTAGATTAGTTACAAATGTTTAAAAAATTGACATCGATGTTTCTTGCTGATTTTTCTCGGTAAGAGCAAATTAAAAGAATACCCGTGTATTTTTGCCTAGTTATACTTATCTATTATCTAAAGTTGACTTTCCTTTTTATGATTTTTTTTTAACTTGCTTTTTTATATATATTTGCTTTGCTCTATATGTGAAGGTAGAATCTTGCAAATTAAATTTGACCCACTTCCTGGGATCTAATTAAGCTGAAATTTTGTGTACTAGTCCAATGTCGATGATAATGTATGTTAATAATAAGCATGTTCTGATTCTGCTGCCAGGGTTGGCTCCAGAGGAGAGAACTCTTCAATGGTTAACAGTAGAACATGAAATTTTGTTTAAAGTTTTTTTACTTGAAATGTGTTAACTTTTACATTATATCATACAGAATAATTGTTAATGTTGTATTTATCACAGACATCTATGTTAGGCTAAGTTGTTGCTCAATTTTTCCTGATTTTATCTACTCCCATTTGCTATGTTATATTCTTGTTAGGTACAGCTTAAAGAAAACCATACACAAACTACAAATAATTGTAAAAAGCTTTTAAACAGATTATAGATTTAGTAGAAAATAATAATCTAAAATTGTAATTTCTAGAATTATTACAAACTATAAGGCAATTTTTCTCCCCGCAAAAAGCCTGCAACGTGACTAGATAAAATAAATGTCCATCCAGTCTCGCAGAGTGCTTAGCTGGCGTTCACTGAAAGGTTAATGTTATACAGGGTAAACATAAAATTATATATGGTGGATTATGGCTATATATGTGTTAGTATTTGCTGAATAGAATAATACCACCCTCATTTCTTACCGAGGTGTCGTAAAGGCGACGAAGGTAAGTCGACCCACCGTGTGGGATTTTGCCGGAGAGAAGAGGCTTTTGCTCATAGTCGATAAGGTGAAAAGAAAATAAATAACTCTTTGAGAAAATCATTTCTTATTTATTAAATGAATTACAGCGAATAAATATTGTTGTGATAATTTATTTTAACAATATCCGATAACCTAAAAGTCTTTTCCGAATATTTTATTATTCAGATATCATATTACAAATCCGTCATTATATTTTCCCTGTGTTTATGGCTAAGTATAGACATAATTTTATATTTCACATTTGTGATTTCATATATTTTCTTGAAAATTTTAATAATTTTATAAATTAAATAATTTTAATAATCTAATAAACATATATTAATCTTATAAATATGTATAGAATCTAAACTTGGCAAACAGCTCCAACGATTTCCGAAATTCAGTATGTGAAGGGTTTCGGGGGTGATAAATTGATCTAGCTAGGTTTCATTAAAAAAATATAGTTCTATCCCTGTTTTCAGGCATTGAAAAACTGTTAAAATATAAAAGGAAAACAAAGATTAATTACGCTGTCAATTGTAAAGTCATGGTATCTCAATTGGGGAACGAATCCGGATCGAGGCCCGAGAATTATTATTTCTTTTTTTTAAGTGTCATCTTTTTTATTCCTTTAAAAAAAATATCGAGCAAAGCTCGGTTACCCAGGTATTTACACGTATATAGACATATCATCTTCCTACCCTTATCCCACTCAAAGTGGGGTCGACACAACATGTTATAAACATGTTGTCACATGATTTGGCTACGTATTTTACGACCGGCCGCCTGCCTGACGTCAACTTATCTTAGTCGTAATCTACAACACCTCGATAAGAAAGAGGGTGGTCTATTCTACTGAAATGGGTACCACCCGGTGGGTCAACTTACCTTAGTCGCCTTTTAAGACACTTCGCCAAGAAATTAAGGTGGTACTATTCTATTCAGCCGGATACCACACGACGTAAAATAACTTTAAAATCATGTATTAAGTTTTTTACAATTTTCCCATGTAAATTGACGTTTAATATATTTTCGTAAACAAGCCAATATTAAAATAAAGAACCCAACCCTTAAATCTTGTCCCTTACCCTTGTTAGAGCTTTTACGTATAATTAATTTTCAACAAACAAACATTACGGTTTGTTTATAAGACAAATGTTAATTAATGTATATTATCGGAACCGGAATCTGTAAAATTACAGATTTTTGTCATTCCCTTACCCTTGTTAGAGCTTTTACGTATAATTAATTTTCAACAAACAAACATTACGGTTTGTTTATAAGACAAATGTTAATTATTGGATATTATCGGAACCGGAATCTGTAAAATTACAGATTTTTGTTTATCCAATGGCTCTTGAAAAATTTATAATTTTTTACTAATCTTAAAAGTTTTAAATGTAGAAGAATAGACTATATTGGACTATATACCTTGAACCCGTACCATAGATAAATATCGCACGACACACACTTTTCAATGTAGATAGAGAATAAAAAACACATCTAATAAAAAATCAAAAATAATAGTAAATTTCCAAATTTTTAAGTGCAGGATTCAGACTGTAATTTATATTTTTTCAAATTATTTATTGATTTCAATGTCTTTTATTAACAAGTATAGAAAATTTGAATTAAATCTATCAACTAAAATTAGGACAAAATTGAGTAAAAGGAGTGTAGGTACCTAGAATTAAATAAATGTGGCCCTAATGTGGCAACATGCGTTGATACGTTAGCCTCGTCCCATATCAGGGAAACAGCGTCAAGACCTGGAGCTGTGGCGAAAATGGCCGAATCCGGCTCACAGTGGAAGTACGCATCTCTCATCGAGAGTTATATATTTGTGCCGTTTACAGTTGAGACCCTAGGGTCATGGAGTCAAAGTACAAAAAAAATGTATATTGTACAAAGTGTAAGTGTAAAATGGATATTGTACAAAGTACAATATCCATTTTAACAACACGGTTAATTGTCTCTTCAGTTGACAAGAAGGGCTGGCTCCTTTTTTGCACAAAGAATCAGCTTAGCGATTTAGCGCAAAAACGCTGCCAGCATTCTTGAGACCATTATACGAGGGCATGATTTGTATAGTCCTAGCGTGTAAGTATTTTAATATAGATATAACTTGTACATTTTTACTGTAAATAAAAAAAATTGTCGCTGTATTTAGGTTAAACGAATATAAAATGTGTAAAAATGGCATTCATTAAGGAAACACGGATATACTCGTATATCGTCCCACATACGCCTCATTTTCGTAAACAACTATGAAACACCAAACGACATTTTACTATTTCCAATTCCGCCATACCGTAGTACACAATTTTGCGGGCAATTTTGAAACGTCGCCTGCAGCCTAATAGAGCATCCTACCCTTATCATTAATTTTATCCCTCTCAGCCTTTTTGTGGCTCACGAGAACGCTTCCATAATGCTTTAGTCTATTACATTAATTTGGTAGATTATTACCGTCTTGATTTGTGACGGAGGAAAACTTTTTAGGTTTCCATTACTCGCCACGTTTCATTATATTGGGACGATTATTTTATTATACTTTGCTTGCCATTACCACTTTTTCAAGTTACGAGCTAAACCACTTTCAAAACACAGATTTATCCTAGCTTGAAAGTCAGGGTCACTATTTGTTAGCGGATCTTAATAATAAACCGATTTTTTTTTGGATATCATTAATAAGTTCAGATATCCATGTATTAGGCTTTTTGTCAAATAAAGTTGTTTTTCTGGACTTGAGTACTGAGATAGGTAAAGTAGGAAAACTCTCCAGACCTTTAACTGCCTCCGTAATGAATGAATCAGAATGTTGGGCAATGAAAAAGACGGATGAAAGAAGAACGCAATTAAATGAGATGTTAAGATGGAGGACCTGGGTGAACGAATCATGCTTGGTTTTATTTTTTTAAATTATAAAAACATGAAAAAATTAAACATTAAAAAAGGGTTGATAATAACAGGGGGTCGATCGCACGTATTTTCACTTTGGTCCGCTCGTTACGCACTGAGCTATGACATTTTTACAAATGACCTTAAATATAATACATTCTATTCAACATTTTAGAATGTTTTCAGTGCCCGAAAACTGGGATAAAAGACATATTATTGAAAGGAAACCTAGCTAGATTGATTTTTCCGCTCATTTCATAAAAATCTTTGGCGTCGTTTCCGAGATTCAGAAAATATACATATGTATATATAAAAGCTTTACATTTAAATATGAAAATGCTGAGATCATCCATTTTGGGACAATACACTATACTGTTTTTAGATTTATTCTTAATTTATAGTCATAGCTGTGTTTGTCTGTTTTTAGTAATAATAGTTTATTTTAATTTATTTGTTAATAGTTTAAATAGTGTTTAGTACCAAATAAATCATTCATTCATTCATTCAATATTAAAGATGTGTGCTGGTATTTCGTCCATTATAGAAAAGACGAGAAGTGCAAGATAAAGATGGCATTGACATATAATGTGGAGGGATTAAAGTGTACTAATACTGAAATCTAGTATGATTTATATGTACCATACATGTGACGTAAATTGGTACAAACAACACTTCCGACGTTGTTTTCAAAGGTATCTTTCTGCCCCACGGCGCAGTTCGCGTTTGTAAAAGGCTCGCCCAATTAGCGAAGTTCTTGCTGTCCTCACTAATGATACACTCATATTTCAGTGAGCACACCTTTTTTTATGTTCCACATTATGTTGGTTAAAAAACCTACTTTCCTCTTACGAAAACATCCGTACCGTACCACGTTACATATTTTTTTATCGTGATTTAATTGACCTAACCTATCTAGCTATACGCTATAATTGAGGTCGATTTTGTTTATCTGGAAATTGAATATGTACTTACATGTTGTAGGTTGCACACGCCATCCGGATGAATAGAATAGTACCACCCTAATTTCTTACCGAGGTGTCGTAAAAGGCGACTAAGATAAGTTGACCCACCGTGTGGTGGTGGTTTAGTAGAATAGACCACCCTTTTTCTTACAGAGGTGTCGCAAAATATGACAGAGGTAAGTTGACGTCAGGCAGGCGGCCGGTCGTAAAAACTCAGCCAAATCATGTGACAGCATGTTTATAACATGTTGTGCCGACCCCACTTAGAATGGGATAAAGGCAGGAAGATGATATGATGTTGTTGGTTGCAGCTACTACCACTTAATGCGCGGAGGAATATAAGTGATGTTTGTTACTTAATAAATATTGCTACCAATGCCGTAGATTGCCCTCAACTCCTCCAAAAGTTAAGCATCAAAATTCCTAACAGAAACTATCGATTTTAAACTTTCGCGATTCATACTGATTATTATATAAACATACGGGTCACATCGCGTTATAATCGATTACCTTTGTATAAGGTTCAACGTTTCGGCAGAGTTGCATCTACCGTGGTCACGAACTGACTCTGAAACGTTGATCCTTATACAAAGGTAATCGATTATAACGCGATGTGACCCGTATGTTTATATAATAATCAGGAACTATCGATACCACTCCACCTTGCAGACCCCAATTTCGCATACTAACTACAGACGAAACAGTTTCTTGCTACGATCATCAGTTGCATTCAATAATATTTCCAACGAGCATAAAATAGATCTTTTTTTGTACCAGTGTTGCATCTGTACGTAGAGTACTGAGTACTTTTTCTCATCACACCAGAAATAAATTTGATATTTATAAGCGAGTGTTTTAGTTTTAGACAAAATTTATTTGTGAAAACTTGTAATTGGCTTATTGTATTTCTATTGTATATATTTATTATCGCTGTAAGTTTTTCTGTAAAATAAAATAAAATGTCGGACATAAGTATTTTGTTTTTTTCTTGTATCACCTAAATCCAACGGCCCATTACAAACTTTAAAGTTATATTTACTTTAGTGGGACGTCTACAGATACTTCGTTTATTAAGGTGGAGTCGCCACCGTAAGTGGCTTAAGTCTTATAACACCAGCATCAACAACTTCACCTTCGAAATCCTTCGAGAATACGAAATTGTAAGTCACACTTGTATGCAGATGATTTGCAGGTATACCTCTCGTTCAAGCCCTGTGATTACCAAAGTGCAGTCGATTCGATTAATAACGATCTAGCTCGTATAAAGGACTGGTCGGATAGTAATTCACTTGCACTTAACACCAGCAAATCTAAATTTATAATGTTTGGGTCTAAGAAACAATTGGCTAAGTTAAGTACGGTGGACGTGGCAATTAATATTAACGGTGAGAAGTTGGAAAGGCAAGATGAAGTTCGTAATCTTGGTCTAATAATGGATTCTAACTTACGCTTCGAAAATCACATCGCATCAACGGTACGCAACTGTTTCTACCGGCTGAAAATCCTATATAAGATACGAAGGTATCTTTCAGAGAAATTGAGAGTACAGCTTGTGGAAACTTTAATCCTGTCCAAATTAACATACGCAGATATTGTTTATGGGCCTCGTCTTTTGTCCCGAACGATTCGTCTTATTCAGCGAGTGCAGAATGCGTGCGCACGATTTAGTTATGATATACCATCGAGGAGCCATATAACACCATTTCTTAACAGACATAAACAGTTGAAAATGAAAGCTAGGAGAAAACTTCATTTGGCTTGTCTCCTCTTTGGTATGTTTAAATCTGGAAAGCCGGTGTATCTCGTTGATAAGCTCGTTTGGATGGACGATAATCCCAGGCGCTTACGTGGATGCAGAAAGCTAAGAACCCCACGGCATCGTTCTACTGCTTTTCGGGGGAGTTTCAGGTATGCTGCTACTCGTTGCTGGAACAATATCCCACCCCCTATAAAGGATCTGAGAAGTGTCGGCAATTTTAAGAACAAATTAAAGATATTTTTACTAGAGAATCAAATATATTACGAGCAGTATACGACTGAAAATTCTATTCTTTAATGTCTAATGTAATCGATTTATAATTTTCAATATTTAATCTTTGTATCTATTTTTGTTTTAGTTATTTTTGTTTTAATTATTGTATTAACATATATACTATTTCGTATCATTATAAAATATATATATTATTATACATAATATATTACAGTTTATTTATTAATTTCATATAAAATACAATTTATTTATTATCATTATGTGTTCATTAAAATATTTGTGATTTGAGTAATTATGCAAGTTTATCCTAAATTAAACTGTCGCTCCTGGCTACTGCTGAAAAACAGTGTTGTGCGATAGAATACTGTCGCTCAATTTATACTGAGCTGAGCCATTTTCTTCTTCTTGCGGTATGCAGTATGTTTATATGATATTGTTTTGTGTTCTTGTTATATTTTTGTTCTATTGTTTTATGTGTTTAAGTTTAGTTTTAGTTAATAATTGTGTATCGCGGAAGGCGAAATAAACGTTCTTTCTTTCTTCTTTCTTTCTTTCTTCGCTATCCATTGGGTTATGTTTGGCAAAACTTGGGTTCTTCCACAATACCCCTCATTTCTGAATTGATCACGCAGATGAATTCCGAACACAGCTCTTTACAATAGTCGCTAGGTGACTTTAAGGTTTCTTTTCGCACCGAGAGCTTAATAGTAATAAGTTTTAAGAATGAACGAACGCTGCCTATGCAAATTTTTATTTGTATTTAAGTATGTATTTAAAAATATATAAGTATATATTTACCAGTTATCTGTCACCATAACACAAGTATTAAGTTACTTACTCTGCGGACGGACGACAGTGCGTGTAAGTGTCCCATATATTTATTTATTTTATTTTATTAGATTCTAGGAAAAAATTAGATTCTGGATTGATAGAAATTAGATCTACCAATTCGGCATTTTCGAGGTAAATATGTCTTAAGTTTCAAGTGACAAATTCCCAATGTGCAGGTGGAAAATCTAAAGTAGTGTATTCAGGAATATAAATTCAATCACACATTTATGAAATCTTTTTTAGATTTCAAAATGCAACTGAACGATTTGTGGAGAGTACGGGTTAATTAACAGCGTAGTGCGTACGCTGGACTAAAGTATGTAATTATTTTTTTTAATTAAAACCGCAATTGCAATTTAAAGTAGCATTGAAATTATATTTTATTTTTAATTAATAAAATGTTACAGTAAAGGTTTGCTTATATCCGAAAACGGTCGCATTACTTTACTTATATCTACAGGGTGAACGATATGAAGTGTTACTAACTTCACACTGGTCATATCTGTCAAATTTTTTAGCGCGGGAACGTCACTTTTGATTTTTTGATAATTAATTGTCTTGTTAACAAGCTGCTGAAAGCATTCGTATCCCTTGTCAGACGAACGATAAATATCCGGAATGGAATTCAAACGTAGTAGTGTGATTGCCTTATATTTGTCTGGAAAATCACAACCAGCTATCGCGCGTGAGCTCAGTCACCTCAAAGTGAATAAAATGTTTGTATATCGCACCATAAAACGTTATACTGATACTGGCAGCATTGCCAAACGCTATGGTGGTGGACCGAAAAAGACAGCAACGTCTCGTGAAATGGTTCGGAAAGTAAAGATGCGGCTCGAGCGGAATCCGCGTCGAAGTGGGCGGCAGATGGCTAAAGATTTGAAAATATCCCAAGATAGCATTCGCCGCATACTAAAAAATGAGCTAAAAGTCAAGCCTTATAAGTTCCAGAAAGCTCACGATCTTACACAGAAGCAAAAAAAAGTTCGCCTTGAAAGAGCAAAACAGTTGTTGCGCTTGCACGAGGATGGTCAAGTTCCAAACATCGTGTTCTCTGATGAGAAATTTTTTCCAATTGAGCGATTTATTAACACTCAAAACAATCGTGTTTACTTGAAAAATCGTAGAGACGAGAATTTAAGCCTACGAATGGCCACCAGAAGTAATTTTCCATCACAAGTGATGGTGTGGGCAGCAGTGACCGCTGATGGACGCTCTCCAGTCGTTTTCATCCAGCCTGGTGTGAAATTAAATGCTATCTATTATCGAGAAAATGTTTTGCAAGCTGTATTGGACCCGTGGGCACGCAAACACTTCGGTAGTAGGCCGTGGACATTTCAACAAGACTCGGCCCCGGCTCACAAAGCTCGCGTGAACCAAGAATGGCTGAAAAATAATGTTCCACATTTTATTTCGTCCACACAATGGCTTTCAAATTCACCAGACGCGAATCCGATGGACTTTTCCATCTGGTCCATTTTGGAGAGCAAAGTACGAACTAAAAAATATGCCAGTATGGGTGCGCTAAAAAGAGCAATCGAACGTGAATGGTACAAGATACCTCAAGATCACTTTCGTGCAGCGTGCAACTCATTTTTTGACCGGCTGAAGGCTATAGTCAAGGCAAAAGGTGGTCATATCGAGTTAAAGTGAATTGATTTTAAAATTTAATTTAATTTCTCGCATTTTTTTCCTTGGATCAATAAAAGATTTGTTACAACCAAAAAATCGTAGTCTTTTGAATAGGTAACACTTCATATCGTTCACCCTGTATATTAATATAATAAAGAGGAAAAATTTGTATGAATGTTTGTAATGTTTTCACACAAAAACTACTGGACCGATTACAAAAATTTAAAAAACTAAAGGTAGCTAAGTAAACTAACAACCTCTTAATGTAGGCTTTCTCTTTCCATACTTTGGATTGGAGCCTAAACCCACCACGCTCCTCCGATGCGGATTGGCAAAGCAAATTAAAATAATCTTCATTCAAATAATTTTTATAAGCACTTTTGAATCGTCAAGGATAAATTAAATTTAATGAAGCTACAACTGGTTCGAATGTTGCTCTTATCTAAAAGAACCAGCAAGAAACTTGGCGGTCAATCTTTTAAACATTTTTAATTTAACATTATTAAACCGCTTCTCTTCCGTCTTGTATGAAGCTGAAA
Source organism: Morpho helenor (assembly GCA_029227775.1). Lineage (NCBI taxonomy): Eukaryota > Metazoa > Arthropoda > Insecta > Lepidoptera > Nymphalidae > Morpho > Morpho helenor. Next base: position 15,857,834 of record JARGCU010000025.1, read on the forward strand.
GGCTATTCAAATCCAAGCATTTTTTTCATTCAAATAATTTTCAATTGCGTAATTGGCATATTTCTTACACTTAAAAAAACCTTTAAACCTTTAAACCTTTCTGTTGACTGGTCTAGTATGGACTTCGTTGTGCTACACTATCGCATTTGAATATTGAAAAGTAAAACCCATATTTTACCGCTGTAAAAATCTGCAATTAGCTTGGTTAGTAATGTCGGGGCGTCTCGAGAGGCGCGGGAAATTTATAAAGTTAAGATGTCGAACAAAATTCGAAACTGCAAAGATGCTGAGATAAAAATTCTATTAAAAGTTACCGACCTCAACAAATTGAATTCTCTCTGAAGTAATAAAAAATGCTCGTTTTAATGGAAATGTAATGTAAAAGATTTAAAGCAAAAAAATTAACTGCAACATTTCTAAGATGGCGGCAATATACGCGTTCTTGTTTTAAATTATTGGTAGCAAGTAGAAATGTATCCAAGCCTACGAGGTGTGTTCAAAAAGTATCGCGAATTTTGAATTTTCTCGGGTTACGTATATTCGAATTTTGTTTTTTTTTGTGGCGTTATGTTGGTACATTTGCCCCTCACTTATGCTGACAAGTTTGGCCATTTTGAATTTTCAGTTAATTGTTGACAGCTGCTTTGCTTGCACGTGTTATGGTTCGTCTTCGATTTTTCCTTATTCAAAACAATGGACCACGATAACGCCCCTGCTCACACAACGCTGCTTGTACGCGACTTCTTGGCCATAAACAACACACTAATGATACCGCAGCCACCTTATTCCCCAGATCTGGTCCCCTGTGACTTTTTCTTGTTCCCGAAACTGAAAAGGCCCATGAAAGGACGACGCTACGCCACGACTGAGGAGATAAAGACTGCATCGAAGGAGGAGCTGAACAAGATACAAAATAATGATTTTTTGAAGTGCTTCGAAGATTGGAAAAAACGTTGGCACAAGTGTATAATATCCCAGGGGGATTACTTTGAAGGGGACAAAATAAATATTCACGAATAAATAAATAGTTTTTCAAAATACACAAAATTCGCGATACTTTTTGAACACACCTCGTATATGTTCAGATATAGCGCTCAGGCATTAATAATTAATATGAGCCGTAAAGAAATCGATATCAGATTTAGGTGACATAGTGTCTAAGTTATTGGACATATAAGTACTAGCACTCAGGTCCGATATTGATCTATTTGCGATATATTAAGTGTATCGTGTAATATTTGATCGATGTCTATGTTTATTTGGCTTAAAGCGGAGTTTATATCAACATAAACTTAAACTACATCGACCCGCCGACGGTATAGTCGTTATGACAAAGTTACTGGAACAGTCCACTACATCTCGCGTTTTGGTCCTTCGAGCCGGATCACAGCGCGAGTCGCGGCGTAATTAATTTATATAAATAATACAACGTTTACGCTACATGTGTGTCATATTAGTTTTTATTCTATCCTATCTGTCTTATGTTATCTATGGTCAACAACGTGTCTGCTCGTAGCCCTAAGGGAACATAATAGCCTGACACAGCAGCGTATGACGTATATATTGAATAATAGTTCTTTACAGAAAACAAATAACATTTTTATGTACATATATATTTTTGTATATAGAAGGAACGCTAAATGACTTCCTTAGAATATCTCGACAGGAAACCCTTAGAATGAACATGAGCAAGACTGTAATTATGCCTAAATCACATATTGTACGCCTCCCTTTCATCTTCAGAACTCGCAATTGAATATATACAAGTCTTTATATCACAAAGCCTAGTATGATAACAAGTTTCGTGTAGTTTTTTAGAGCTTGAGTTTTCTATATTATATTATACAAATATACAACTTCATCCAAATTTTCTGCCAACGACATAATCTTACCAACTCTTGGATTTTTATTGGCATCATTAAAAACTTTATGACGGACGGATAAGATCTTAAGCCAACATTTATTCTTGTTAAATCTTTATCCATTGTAGAGGATCATTTTTTATTACGTTTGTAGACTCGACTTTATAAAAGCTAATGGCTACTTTGAGACCATCGCTCTTTGTGCTACAACATTCTTTGGTTTATTTCAGAAATAGCATCATTTTGAGCAGTATTTTTTTTTATCAAAAAGGAATGGTGTTGTATTATCTCAGTTTGTCACACTGTTTTTCAAAATCAAAAAATAAATTACATTTACATTTACATAGGGTTGAGATGTGTATATCTTACCTTGTACAAGACACATACGTATAAAACATACATGAATATACTTAAATTAACTCACATTAATACTAATATACAAAGGAAATTTTACACTGTCCCAAAATGTATCACGTCAGTAACACAAGAGCCCTTGGTGAGAGTGGACGTATAGTGACATATTAGGTTACTTGTTAGTGCGTGCGTATGAAAAATTATATAGTGTAAACTAAAAATTATCTTTTTACAGTTTATAATTTACTTATTCCTAATATCTTTGCATCGTCTTGTTTTTGGACCAATAAACTTCGCAGCCAAAGGTCGTGGATTGCTTTTGCATAGCACAATGCACAATCAATACATCTTTTTTTGCAATTAAATTAATGCAAAAAACAAAGGTAGACCTCAAAATTTTTAAAAAATATACCTAAGAAATGACCGAACTTATATTTAATTTATTATAAATGCATAATGTTCGAAAATGTTGTGATAACCCATTAATTCAAGAAACATCATACGACGATTATGTTTATTAGTAAATTAGGGCCATCCATCATACATTTAGGGAGTGGGGGAAATAACCCAAACTATTTATAAGTGAGATGATCGTTCAAGGATAGTTTAAGCGAAGACACTTTCATCAGACTGAGGGACTAAACTTTAAGCATAAACTTAACAAATAGCAAAGCTGTGGTAGCCCAGCTGACTCTTTCAGGGAGGTTACGGGTTCAAACCTGGGTAGACACCAATGAGTTTTTTTGTTAAAACTTATGTGTCTAATTGATAATTGCAATTTATCACACATTTTTCGGTGAAGGAAAACATCGTGAGGAAACCGGCATATCTCTTGAGAATTCTGGAGATTTGTGTAACCTACCAATCCGCATTGGAGCAGCGGTAGGTCTTAGCTCCAAACCTTCTCTCAAAAAACGAAGAGCAGTCTATTCTCATCAGTGGGATAGTAACAGGCCGCTACTTACTTACTAACAAATAGCATGAGGTGTTTGGGTAGAAATAGCTTCGCATAATAAACCGCTGAGTCCATAAAATGTATAAAATGTATATTTTAATTATAGTTTTATAGTTTAATAGTTTAATTTTTCTTTTAAAATACCGCACGTTTACCTTCATTTATTTATTTTTACCATTATAATAAGCTTCCATTTATATTAAGTGATAGTTATAAGTACGTCTCATTGTCTTCTTTTTAGTAGAATATATGATAGAAATAGTTAGTTTTATATAATAGGTTTACATATCGTGTTTTTTAATCTAATCCAGTTGTCACTGTCGTCCAGAAACGGTAGGATGTCACTGAAAATCAGTGCCAAGGTTTTGCTTTAGCAAAAGCTGAGTGACATACCGTTTTGCATGTCACACTTCCATGCATGAATAATAGGGGCGGGACACGTATCTTTTTAGTTATTTTTGTATGTTTTTAAATATTCTACCCCCCCCCCCCCTTTAATTTAACTTTCTTATTTCTTTTAAATTTATTTATTTATTTTTAATTTTATTTTAATTTAAATTACTTTCTTTTTTTTTCTCTTTGTTATGATATTTAATTGTTTGTGTGCATGAAAGTGTTATATGTAAATAAATGCTGTTTGATTTGATTTGATTTAAAATGTTCAAACAATTGAGTACATATTTAATCTAACTTACAATATTGAAATGAAAGTATGCACTCGGATGTAACTCAAATAGCGGTCTTTGAAACGATGTCGAAACTTTTGATAAGGGTTATTTCGAGATTCAGTTTGCGGGGCACTTTAGCAAATATTGTGTTCGCCGGGCTTTTAGGAAATAAAATATTTTTAGCCCCTCAAACCCGAAAATTTTACTGGTATTAAAGCAAACCTTGTTATCCCAACTCATTTTTGACAGAATACCAGTTTTACATATTTTTTTACACAACTTGAATAAATATCTAAATCTAAATATAACGTGATTAGACTTATTTGTCTAATTTATTTCAGAATTATCAATCAAAGAGCATTGTTTATTTTAAATTACTTTGCAATTGAATTTTGTTTAACTCTTTTATAGCTGTAATATTTTACGTTATATAAAAATATAACGTAACACTTTTCCAATTGGTATTGAAATTAGGTGTTTTAAAACTCACATAATGTTTTATGATATAGAAAAGATACCATAAATGAATAAATATATGGGAAAATTAAACAATATTATTATAATTATTATATTATATAAACATGCGGGTCACATCGCGCTAAAATCGAGTTACTTTTGTACAAGGTTTGTCGTTTTGGCATCCACCGTGGTCACGAATTTAAAAGCTACCAAACTTATTATATTTAATATAAAAGCAAATACATATATACACCTAAGCTCGAAAAATTAAAGAAATATTTGTCTCTCGGTGGGAATCGAACGCGCAACCCGCGGAGCTGTAGAGTCACTGCCGACTGCGCTATCGGATAAGTCAACATTAGTATGATTAGAACTGAATGTAAAATGTATCATTCATACTAAATATTAGGCCAAATTTTTTTTATGTCAATCATTTACATTGTACGAAAAATATCGTGGAAATATATTTAGGAAATTAACAACGCTCACTTCTTGCGTATTCGGAAATATCAAAAATATTAATTTCCGACTAGATAAAATCAGGAAAAATCAAGCAACAACGTAGTCTAACAAAGATGTCAGTGATAAATATAACTTTAATAATTGTGTTTTACTTAATGTAAAAGTTAAGTCAAGTAAAAAGCCTTTAACAAAATTGTATGTTCCTGTTGTTAACCATTGAGGAGTTCCCCCTACTGGAGCCAAGCCTGGCAACAGAATCAAGTCACGCTTATCATAAACATGCACTGTTATCAGGAGTTTTTTACTTTTTTTACATATGTAAGATGAACCATGTTAAGGTGGGCACTGGTTCCCAAAATACAGTTTAAACCAGCTTGGGAGCTAGAGAGAGGCGGTGGTGGAGTTGTCAAAACGGATTGTCCACTCTATATTTAGCATTATATATATTTTCTATTTTACTTTATCGTGGATTATAGCAAAATAATTTTATTATTACTTTTGACTAATCTTATTGTCTATGTTTAACATATAGGTAGACAGACAGAGTTCCTCACTTATAACAATAACATGCATAATACTCGATTCTATTGCATTTTTTATATTTTAATAAATATAAATATAAAATTTACCCATGTCCACTCTACGCTTTTACTGTACCTATAGATTTTCCAATTCAGTAAACCTTAATGGCTTAAACTCATAATTGCTTTTGCATGAAAGCTCTAACGAGGGTATAAGGCAAGGATACGTGGCGAACGTTTAAAATAAATAACTTTATCTTGTGAATTCATTTATATTCATCCTCCTGTCCTTATGCCACTCTAAGTGGGGTTAGCATAACATGTTATAAACATGTTGCCACATGGTTTGGCTGTGTATTTTACGGACGGCCGCTTGCCTGACGTCAACTTATCGTAGTCGTATTTTACGACACCTCGCCGGATAAAACATGGCGGATCGCCTTACCTTAGTCGCCTTTTACGACACTTCGGTAAGAAATGAGGTTGGTCTATTCTACTCAGCCGGATACCACTAGACATTGTTAATACATTTATATCGTAGATTAAAATCCTTAGCAATATTAAAAATGTCATAGTATCATCTTTTATGTAGATCTGAACGACACCATGAACTAATGTAAGTTGTGATATTAAAATTGCTAAAGAGGTAAAATGGCATAATAATGGTAGCTATTACTCAATAATCTATATCTATACTTATTATAAAACAAAGTCCTCAAAACCTGTCTGTCTATATGTGATCGATTTTCTCAAAATCTACTGAACGGATTTTTATACGGTTTATAAAAGTAATGCAATTCTTCCGAATGGTTTAGGTTAATAGTACATTACTGTTTTATGTAAATTGTGCTGAAGAGGTGACACAGTTTTAAAACAACTGGCCTGCTAGAACCTTTAGTCGTGTGCGCCGCGTAAATCAACAGAGATACACTAACGTAATGTACTAGAGAATTATAGATCTATAAAGATACTACAAGAAAGTTGGGGACAGCTTGTTTCTATCCTTTATGGCAGCGTTAGCTGCGTTACCCTTAGGAAATCAAGCACAGTTTTCACGGACCCCCTTAATAAAATAAGCAGCAAAAAAACGGATTAGGTATTTTATTTTAAATTTTTTTAGATATCGTGTGCTTAGATCATATTTTTCTAATAAAACTGGTTTGCTGATTTTTCGTTTTGAACCGTTTTGCATTTAATGAGTGATTTATGTATGGTCCAGAGATGACACTGCGGACCCCCACACATATACTCGTGGACCCCAAGGGGTCCGTGGACCACAGTTTGGGAAACGCGGCTTTATGGTTAACTCATAATAACTACTTTTATGTTCAAAATTTCAATTAAATACACTGATTTCTACGCGGAGAAGCCACAAACACAGCACAAATAGTAATATAAAACAATTCCACATTCCCACAGACTTGATAATTTAAATCAAAATACTGGTTTCATCCCATATTTTACGATACGACGTACAAACAGACATCAATTCCCGAAGGAACCCTTTTTGTTCTCCCTCAGGTTTATAGCCTAACTGAAGCAGCGGGTTCTGGGAATACCTCCAACCTTTTGTTCCTTAAATAAAAATGTTCTCTCACAAAATATCTTTGTTCACATTCTTTGGTAAAATGTACAGAGACAATTCAACGATATTGAATCGTTTTATATTCTGAAATTTTTACGTTTATAAAAATTTATAATATGTACAAAAGCTTGGAGCGCTCAAGTTTAAAATGCATTGCCCATACTTGCATGGGTTCACTTCTGATTTTATTTACTTAATACTTTGTTTAACATAATATATAAAGTGATCTGGGTGACCGGGTCAAGCTCGGTTTTTTTTCCATTATCATCATTCTCTTACCCTTATCCCACTCTAAGTGGGGTCGGCACAATATGTCTTCTTCTTCTATTCTCTTCTATCATTCGTCAACTCTGGTGCCACTCCTTTAACATGCATATCATTTTTCACATAATCCATCCATCTATTTTTCGGCCTCCGCCTAGCCATACATCCATCCACATTCATATTTAAAACTCTATTGGCCACACACATGATTTTCATCCCTCGTCATTACATAAACATACCAACTTAGTCTCGCACTTCTCATTTTTTCTGTAATGGGCGCAACAGACTTCCCCTAAAATACTCATTGCGTATTCTATTAAGTTTTGTCACACCACACATCCACCTTAACATTCTCATCTCATTCGCATGCACATTTCATTCATCCTTTTCTTTTATTGCTCAACATTCTGATCCAATCATTACGACAGGTCTAATGACTGTTTTATTCCCCTTATGTTTTTTTTAATAAAAAAAATTTAAAAAGCAAAAAGGGTTGATAAAAACGGGGGCTTGATCACAGATTTTCACTTCTTTAGTCCATTCGTTTTCCACTACTATCACAATTTTACAAATGACAGTTAAAATATCATATGGATTTTATTCGTCATTTAAGGCATTTTTTCAATGATTAAATTGATAATTATGTCACGGACATAATTATCATAAGTCAAATAGGTTAATTATTACTTATTGTTATTTTTTTGAAAAATCTGATTAAAATAGAAGCTATAAGTTGTAGCTGTATGTTTTAAAATCACTAACAACAATCAACTGTCGGACTATAAATAAGAGTGGGAATTTAATTGCACAATATTTTACGATACCGCATATAAACTGAGATTGTTGAGAGGTTCCTTTTATTTACCCTGGTTTATGGCAAATAAACTGTTGCTACTTTGATTTTAATTCAATCCCAGACCCTCGACTAGATAATCATCCTCCTACCCTTATTCCACTCTAAGTGGGGTCGCCACAACATGTTATAAACATGTCGTCACATTTGGCTTCATATTTTACGACTGAGGCTGCCTGATGTCAGCTTTAGTCGACACCTCGGTAAGAAAGAGGGTGGTCTATTCTACTCAGCCAAATATTACACGGTAGGTCAACTTAACTTAGGCACCTTTTACGACAACTCGGTAAGAAATGAGGGTGGTATTTTCTACTCAGCTGAATACCACACGTCTTTTTATCCTAGATCCTTGCCTGTTAGGGAAATACTAACAAAAATAAATATATATTCTTACGAGACGTGGATGAGGGTATTCTAGAAAAAGCTTTATTTGACACATACTGTGCGACAGGGACTGTTCGACACATTTATAATTACTTCTAAGTCAAAGACTTATTTATTTAAAATAGTGAACATTTTAAATAAAGAAGATATTTCATTTTTACAACAGTGAGGGACACAATTTATGGGTCGTGAAAAGATAATCATGAAAGCCTTATGTGCGCGTATTCTTACCTCAATTTATTGGTAATAAAGTATAGAGTAAACTTTGTGTTTTTATCGTTAGAACATCGATTTTGTGTTTTTTTGCTGCACTCGCTGAATATATCAAATGCTACCGCACGATTAATAGGAGACTGAGAAAAACGTCACATCTAGTGACGTGATTAATAATCAATATTTATATCAAGTGCTATACTTATGACTTATTGCATCTTTAAATCAGCAAATAAGTATTTCTTTTGGCATAATTATTTAGGTGCCAGCGATTGTGGCGCCATATTAAAGTTAAAAATGGAAATATTCAAATGTCATCTCTTTAGTTATTTAATACTAAAAACGCGGTAATCACGTGACTAAGCTAAGGAGGGGTTTGATAATCTATATATAATAAAGAAAGTCTTGTTACACTATTTATAACTGGTCTGGTCTTAGTTACACTATTTATAACTCAAGAACGGATGAACCAATTCGGCTGAAAATTGGTGGAGAGGTTGCTTAGAACTAGGAGACGGACATAGGATACTTTTTATCCCGTTCGACCGCATGTATTTTATCCCGTCAAGTCACTATAAAACGTGGTATAACAAAAACGACTATGACATGGAAAAACAAAACATAAATGACAGCTAAACGTAATTTTGTCTTTTGGTAAGTATGGTAAAAATTTGACAATTATCAAAATAGTAGTAGCTATAAAAGTTACTACATAGTATAAAACAAAGTCGCTTTCTCTGTCTGTCCTTATATCTCTATGTTTGCTTAAATCTTTAAAACTACGCAACAGATTTTGATGCGGTTTTTTTTAAATATATAAAATGATTGAAGAGGAGGGTTTATATGTATAATAAAATTCAATATGGAGTAGAGAAATACTGTGATTTTCACTGAGTGGCATAGGCTATATGCTTTATACCCGTGCGAAGCTGGGGCGGGACTCCTAGTTGTCTATAAAATAGCCGAGCTTGCCATAGCGAAAGTGACTTGCTGTAATATTTAAATAGAACGGTTATTATACTTTTACGCTGCTGGTTTGTGTCATCATTGTACGATTATTAAATACCCACGTGTCTAACTCATTTAACATGTGTGAGGGAGTTCTGTTGCTGAGGTAAAACAGAGCTAGTGTTTAGTATTGGACCTTGCGTTTTCTTCTTCTTTTACACAATTGAATCAAAATTCAGATAAAACACTCGTAGGTAGATGTCTATTCCCATAACAGAATCCGAATTTGATGGAGCAATTATTCCGGTTATACTAAGATCTCTTAGTTAAGATTTCTAGTGCTCTAGAGCACTAAATTTTTTGATTGAAAAACAAATTAGAAACACAGTAGTGGCTTATCACGAATGCTAAGCATCGGTTTTGGGGGAGAAAAGTCGTAGGGTCTAACTGGATTGCATATGGAAGACACTGATATTTGGGTTCGGTAAATAAATAGTATTATCAGGAATATAACGGAAATATTTCACAAATACCGCGTAATAGTATAATATACGATTTTTATTACTTCTCTTGTCATTTTGCCGGCAAACAATATTAAATTCCATCGAAAGTGCGCATAAAATAGAAATATATGGCTGTCGGAATCTGAAGTCATGGAATTTTAACAGAACATTTTTGTATCAACCGCTACATGTGTACTGAAGGACATAGATCCTTTTTGTATATAAAGGTTTTATATATGAAAGATATACCAAATATTCATCACAGAATAATAGAAAGCATTATTACTCAAATAGCTACTTACCTGTTTTACACCTATAGTATTTATGTAATACTTATCATAAAAATAGTTAGTAGAATAAACCATCCTCTTTCTTACTGAGGTGTCGTAAAAGGCGACTAAGGTAAGTTGACGTCAGGCAAGCGGCCAGTAGTAAAATAAGCACAATGTGTAACAACATGTGAGATATCCCAATAAGATTTATAGAAGCAGGCGTTACTTTACGGAACTCAATAGTACAGAAGTTACAATAAAATTATTTTGCTGTAAGTAATCCGCGTTTGTTTGGTTGTTCGTGGAGCCTTATCCTCCTGATCAAGCTTCGGTTTCGGGGCGAAATGATCTTAGAGGTTGTGGTAGTGAGTGTGTGTAGTGCTTGTATGGAGTGTTGGTATTGGCGGCGTCTTGTGATATTCGTGGCGGCTTGTCCTGCATGTATGTGGTATGTGATTGTTGCCTGCTTCATACACTTAGCATTGCATGTATTCTCTTAACAAACGCGGATTACAGCAAAATAATTTTATCGTAACTTCTGTATCCCAAAAAGGCCAAAAGAATGATCATATAAAAATAGTTTGTTGTTAACTATATTTAATTGTGTAAATTTTAATTTAAATAGGCTTAATTATTTAATGGGGTATCGCGGCTTTGTCACTAGTTCTGGCACTCGGTTATTGTCGCTCGATTTTGGCTATGACTAAGTGGCGCAGAATACCGCGATGTTTTACAAACTAAATAATATGTTTGGAATGCCACTGGCGTAGACATGTTAGCAGCATCCCATATTCAACGGACGGCGGGAACAGCAGCTAGCAGTGCAGAACATGCCAAGAGGCGCAAATATGAAGACATAGATAGAAGCTGCATTTTTGTGCCTTTTGGTGTAGAGACCTTAGGTCCATGAAGCCTGAATGCTCATACCTTTTTCAATGATCTATCCACAAGGCTCGTAGAGCGTACCGGGGACCCGAGAGTTGGCAGCTACGTTGGCCAACGAATAAGTTTGGCCATAGAAAGGGGTAATGCTGCCAGTATTTTTTTAGGAACTTTACCCCATTGCATGCTACATTGGTAAAAATAATAAATATTTAACATTATTTTATTAATCAATAAAAGATTTATTTCTGTATTTAAAATAATAATAATAATAATATGTAGGATGCAAATTTTCTGTATGTGTGATAAATAGGAGGTAGAGTCTATTATGCCAATTCTAGTATATAGTTCATCATTCATTCATCATACATACATATTGGTTTTAATACTCGCTGAAACTTGTAGCAAGTAATATGTGTAATTACCGCAGCAACGACAATACGTGTCTGCGGTTTAGTTAGTTACTGTATCAAATTTGATACAGAGGTAAGTAACATTAAGTAACAAAGTTAATAATATGCTCCATAAAAGTTTTTAGACTGAAAATTATGATCATTCTCCTGCTCTTATCTGAGTGGGGTCGGCACAACATGTTGTCACATGATTTGGCTACGTATTTTATGAACGGCCGCCTGCCTGGCGTCAACTAACCTAAGGTAAATTAAGTGTAATTAAGTACCGAGGTGTCGTAAAATACGATTAGTCGTATTTTACGACACCTCGGTATCTTTATCCCACTCTAAATGGGGTCGGCACTTTTTGGCTGCATTTTACGACCAAGCGCCTGCCTCACGTCAACTAGTCGTATTTTACGACACCTCGGTAAGAAAGAGGGTGGTCTATATTACTCAACTGGATACCACTCGGTACTCGTAGGTCAACTTTAGTTAAGAATTTAAAATGAATGATGGAATATAATGAGTTCAGACAAGATTACACTAATAAAATTTAGGTATTTATTATTCCACTTCACAAATGAAAGTTTAATACCAAATATTTTTGTTGTTTCATTTTTTATAACAAAAATAATTACAGGAAATCATAGAAATTTATGTTAGAAAAGTGCATTAGGTAACTTTATGACTTGGACTTATTATTTTTTTGCAATACTACCAACTTATTGGTGCAAATATAAAACGTCCTAAGTAGTAGATATGAAACAAATTATTTTTTTCCAGAAAGCAGTATCAATGCAGTATCATATATATTTATATCATAATTAATGTATAGAAACCGGCTATACTCACGTGTTATTTTATCGGATGAGCCCGAGCTGCTACACGCAGTTCCCGCCGCGATAACGCCGCGTAAAGAGCTCATGAATAAGAGCCCCGTATGGGCTTGAAACTAGTCGGGCTCATCCGATAAAATAACACGTGAGTATAGCCGGTTTCTATACATTAATTATGAATTCCACTCACGATAGTTTATTTATATCATGTAATTTTTAATTACTTAGGTATATAATTTTTAGTTTCTGACTCTTTTATTATTTTTATTTAGTAGTTCAAATCAACACTTTGTTTTTGTTTTATTAGTAAGAGCTTAGAGCCGCTGTTTTATCATATAAATCATGTCATAATTACCTATAATTAGTAGTGCAATTGTTATAAGAAAATGGAATTATAATATTAAGATTTTAGGTATTGTAACCGTTGTTGGTAATTGAAATAAATAAATAAACATCTATACATAGGTCATGAGCTGTGATGGCCCAGCGGTGCGACCGTGTGAATCTATAGAGACGATCACGGGTTCAAACCCGGGCAGACACCAATGAGTTTTTCTCTTAAAAACTTATGTGTCTAATTGATAATTGCAATTTATCACACGCTTTTCGGTGAAGGAAAACATCGTGAGGAAACCTGCATATCTGTAGAGAATTCTGGAGGTATGTGTAACCTACCAATCCGCATTGTAGCAGCGTGGTAGGTCTTAGCTCCAATCCTTCTCTCCAAAAATGGAGAGAAGAGGCCTATTCTCAGCAGTGGGATAGTAACAGGCCGTTACTTACTTACATAGGTCTACTACGGTCTACTAGAGAAACTTTTTAAACATTTGATTGTGACTTTTTTCAATTTAACTTTACATAAGTATAATAATTTATTCAGTGAACCGGGCCCAAATTTAGGTGTATTACGACATTTACACATACGCCTCGATCTTGTGAGATATTTTCAGAACAGTAATTAAGAAAGTTTGCCACGACAAATAAGTTCTGGCAACAAGTTTAAAGTGTGATAAAGTTTATCACATATTCGACGTAATATCAAGTTTGAGACACTTTAAACTTTGAGAACGTATTGTGTGAATGTGCCGTATTTTGTAAATAATCTTTATTCAGGCATGAGCGAGGAACATTTCATGTTGTATAAGCTTAGTCTATTTTATAGAATCATCATCCTCCTGCCCTTATCCCACTCTAAGTGGGGTCGGCACAACATGTTATAAACATGCTGTCACATGATTTGGCTGCCTTTTTACGACCGGCCGCTTGCCTGACATCAACTTACCTCAGTCGTATTTAACGACACCTCGGTAAGAAAGAGGGTGGTCTATTTTACTAAACCGGACACACGGTGGGTCAACTTACCTTAGTCGCCTTTTACAACACCTCGGTAAGAAATGAGGTTGGTCTATTCTACTCAGCCGGATACCACACGGCGTAGTCTATTTTATAGAAAGTACGTGCTTAGTTAAATATCTATAGTAAAAAGAGTTTTTATCCACTGTGTGATATCTGGCTGAGTAGAATAGACCACACTCATTGCTTACCGAGGTGTTGTCAAAGGGTACGAATGTAAGTTGACGTTAGGCAGGCGGCCGGTCGTAAAATACCTAGCCAATTCATGTGACAACATGTTTATAACATGTTGTTAGTGCGTCTCTGAAGCTCGAACGGTATTCTGAAGATACTTTATGAAAAAATGTATAACCCATTTATGAAGTACTGGATTCTAATACAACTGCATTCCCAGTGCTTTATAAATGGTAGTGATGCTATAAACTAATTTTAATTTTAATGTAATTAAATGTAAATTCTTATACTAACATAGTCTTCAAGTTAACACAAGGAATGTAATGTCTGAATTAAATAGATTATTATTACTATTATATTATTGTCATCGAGACTGGAACAACATGTAAAATTTCAGCTAAATCGGACACGGAATCGGGAATTTATCTTGCAAGATTCCATCTTCACATACATACATTGCAAGTTGAATAGAAGCTTTTTATAATATAAAGGCAAGTGTCACACACAAATTACTCGTAACAGAACATGGATACAAAATTACCACAGAAACTTCAACACATAGTAAATATCGTTTCAATACATATTTTTTATAGAAAAGTTTTCGATTGGCTGGTACTGAACCTGCAATCCTCTAATAAGATAAAAGTTAAATGTTCTTAATATAACGTAATCAAGGTCTATTATTTTCTACCATTCACGTGTATTCCAATTAGACTAAGTTCCGAAACAGTATTTTCAAAACAATGGACTGAAATTTATAACATTTTGGACTGTATTGCTCGGTTAAATTGTGTAAACTTTAACAACGAACTTGAAGTTTGTTAAGTTATTCTGTTGGCAATTCAACTTCAACAGTCATTTATACAATCTACAGGTTGTTATGCTAATTAATTTTGCACCGAAATTTCTACAAGAAAACACGACGAAAATGTTTGAATGTTTAACTGTTCTACACATTTAAAGAAAGCCTGTTTAGTTTTTATATCTAAAAGGTAAGTTCTAAAGGATTGTATTTACGGCTTTGTTTTAAAACGCCGAACATATAGTTGAATTTTAGAATTTCTTAAATCATGGTTGTTATAGAAAACACTACGAAAGAATTTTGAACCATGCTAAACAATCAAAGGATACTATCTCAACGGCCTTAAAATGAATTTAGACAAGAAAAAATATAATATTCAACTCACATTCTCTATCAACTAGATCAATGTTGAAAAATCGATACCCAAAATTGTAGACGAGTAAGTATTACACTAGGCTATGTATCCCTTTTTTAATGTAATATGTTAAATGTGATATGGCCTATGTTCTTCAGTAAAAATGCAGCTTTCCAATAGTGAATGAATCATTGAAATCGGTCCAGTAGTTTTTGTGTGAAAACATTACAAACATACATACAAAATTTTCCTTTTAGTAATAATACTACTTTTACTAATAATATTAGTATAGATGGAGACATATAGATGACAGATAGATCAAAAACTTGCTGCTGATTATGAACCTTGTAAACAGGCGGAGCTCGCACAGAAAGAGAGATCTGGACCGTATAAAATAGATAGATGAATATTTTGTTGAAAGCCAGATATAAAAATAAATTTTGTTTGGTAGTCTCTAAGCCGTTGAAGCCTGATCAAATACCGCATAAATGCAAAATCAAAAAAGATTATCAATGGCCTAGTTATTGCCAAACACCCTTTGAAGTCCACACAGCAATTATAATGTCGAAACGAGATTCGCCGCGGGAAATGAATTTTCCCGAAACCATTATAGACGGATTTTAACAAATCAATTTTCGACTGTCCATAATTTTCACTTTTATCTTTAATTATTTATAAAAAATAAACAAACGAGCGAAAATAAAACACAAAAAGTTTAGAAAGCAGAGGAGCTTTCGACCAAGTTCGAATGTATTGATTAAACTTCCCTCCGTTCCAAGATGTCGATTTTGTCTATTTTTGTCGAAACGAGAGCGTATAAATCTCTTTGATACTTTGCGAATCAATACCTTTTACACCGGACCGAATAGATTTACAGCACTCTTCGATGTGAATTAAAGTTGTGTCAACGCTGCACCCATGTGAATGCAAATCCGATTGTGAATATACAATGATGAATGTATTCGAATTTTGGATAGAAAGCGAACGAATTTTAGTAAGCGAAAATTCGCTAGTACATTTCGTAACGCTAGAGATGTTTATCGCTTTAGATGGATTATGCTGTAAGGAAGTAGGTGCTTCGAGTATATTTCGGACATTGGCGTGCGAGTTGTACTATTTTATCACTGTGTAACTACATTGTATTAGTAGATAATAGTTTTTATTTCAAATAAATTTATAAAGAATTTCAGTAGCTTAAATGTTGGTGAATAATAGTCTAGCTAGATAGACTAGAGGTTTTTGCTATGAGAAAATACATAATGGAGATTATTTTAAAAGAATTTGACGCGGATGAAATCGCGGAAATACAACGAACAATATAAATCTCATAAAGATTCCTATGAACAATTGAAACTTATGAATTTCAAACAGTAATTTAAGGAATTTTATACCCAATTTTTTGATATACTTAATCTATTCCCAGACCTTTGATTAAAGGTTGAACGCTTATGAAAATTAATATTATCTATGTAATTTTACACTTGGATGTTTTGATAATTACCGATACACCTTAAGTCTTAACGAAGCATGCTTATTAAAGTTTTAAATTTCAAGTTTCCAGATGCTTACACTAACAGTTAAAAGTCTTCAAACTTACCAGCTTCTCTTGTTCGTATAAAACTCCTATAAAAATAAAGTTTTAAGCACCTTTTCCTTGAAAGGTATCAATTATTATTCCAACATCGTTTGGACGGTTATTGACGTCAAACTCTTGCCGCATTTAAATTCGTCATAAAAATTAAAGTTCCTATTTTTACCAGAAAAGCCAATGAGTGCGGCTCGTTTTGAAATGTTGGACTTAATTCATTTGCGAAGCTAGTCTCGTAGATCTAACTGGTTAAATCAAGAATTCATACAAGAACTGGGGTCTATAATATCTCACTTTATCCTAGACTTAAAATAGCGATAGCCGGGTTGCATGATTGAAGTGAGTGACGTTGCTTCCCAAAGTTATATGACTCCCCGTACTGAAATAAATGGTATAGACTGGTACAAGTTCTGTCAACTAACGGAGACAACTACAAAGAGTCGATGTGAGTGTATGTAAATCACGAAGTGCTTAATTATTTTTATAATCTCATCTCATGTCATTAATTTTATAATCTAATCTCATGAAAATAATAAACTGTTAATACTCATATACGATTAATGATCTTATTTTTACGTTTATTATACGTGAAGACAAAGTAAAGGAGGGTTTAGATTTTTTTAATTTATATTTCTTAAAGTTAATTCTAGTAAATCTTTAAGTACTTCTTAATACGTTACGTTCTTATTAAACTACCTCTATAGGCAAAATTTAATTTCTTTGGTAAAAAACTCGCAAAATCCAAAAAAGGTATGCTAGCCGATAAAAGCTCGAATTTATTCGGAATTTAATTAAGACATTTTATGAATTTCGCCTCACGCCGCAGTCGACCGCTTTACATGGAATGAAACTGAAATGAATCCAAATCCAGTATAAAACTTTCATAATAACAGAAATTTTCTTTTGTATGTGTGACCTTGATATAGAAGCTAGAATTGTACTAAATTTCATTAATGTTTCATCGGTTTAGCCGTGAAAGGTAACAGACAGACAAGCATTTCGACTTTCACATTTATAATATCTTTATTATTATAGATACGAGTATGTACTATAATTTTAATATTATCTTGTTGTTCGGAACGTTGCGCTAGATCTTCAAACAAAATTCCTCAGTGCCTGAAGAGTAAAGTCTTCGAACAGTGCGTGTTGCCAGTGATTACATATGACTTTGTAACTTTTTAAAATTTGAACGTCATAAATAAGCTCAAAGTCGCTCAGCGGGAGTTGAAATGAGCTATGTTTGGAATATATCTGCGTTATCAAATCGGAAATGAGGAGCTCTGTAGAAGGACTAAAGTGACGGACTTAGCTTAACCGGTCGCGAAGCTAAAGTGTTATGGGTAGGACATGGGTCCGAAGAACCGATCAACGCTGGGGTCTGAAAGTGCTAGAGTGATAACTCGCACTGGATCACCTAATGTAGGCAGACCCCCAACATAGTAAACAGAGAACCTCAAAAAGGTCGCGGGGAGCCGCTTTATCTAGTGGAAGTTCTTGGAAGATATATATATGTCAAACAGTCTATTGTTTGACGAAAGAGCAAGAAACAGAGACAGAGAGACTGTCTTCTGACACTTTTCATCGCAAGCCATACCATTCATCATACCAAGATTACTGTGGAGCGTGAGTCTTTCATGCTTAAACATTTTTTGCATACGGATCACTTAACACACTTATTTATAGTAACCTATAACCTATACCCTCTCAAGCTGAGGCTCTAAAAGTTTACGCTCAATAATTTTCCGTGTCTAATTAACTGGCACCGTATCGTCGAGCTCAAATGAACATAACCCTGAGGTTGCGACGTCCTTTACGCCCGTCTAGGCTATATAAATAATAAATTCAACCCTCGCTTATCTAAAATCTTTAAACTTAGAATCTTCTTATTCTTAATGATATAGCCAATTTGTCTATCCAACTTTACTGTAACGTTTTTACTCTTCTTTTGGACATCACAAATTGTTTGAACTAATTTTACTATTAAATATGTTATCATACATTTTAGATTCTTTGTCTTAATCTATAGTTGAATACTGAACGAATTACGAGTACTAGAAATGTACTGGGCAATATTTGTTACCAATTACAGCGTTTATTGCTTCACAATACTATCGAAATTTAAGGTATGACCTAAACATCTGCTCGTCCGTATTTAGTCTTAATTAATCATCATTTTCTGGTAGACATAATTTACTTCTTGGACGTTTATAAAGAATAATGATTACTGCCAATAATTATAAGTTTTATATGCCCAGTTGACGTTTAATATTAATAAGTGCTTAATGTAAAAACTTTTGCTTATGGACCTCAAATGGAAATTGGCACAAATAAAGCCGCAGGCTATGAAAGAATCATTCATTATCTTATGATTCGAAACATAAAGCTTTGATATCTATGTCGGGTGATGCGTAGTTATTATAAAACTTACCAAGCAACATAGATTCCACCCGATTTACGTTTGTGTGAAATCAGTCTTTTGCACCGGTCTACTAATGTATCACTTGGGTCAGTTGTTAAAAGGTCGATACGGCTGATAAGATAAACAAAGCCTTGTCGGTTCATATGTCGGGTGTTTTGTGATAGCTTCGACAACAGAATAAAAAGATTTTTCACTTCCACCTTGTGTGAACTGGCAACGTGTGATACATTAGAATAATAAATCTGAGTGTAGTACCGATTGAGTAGGAAAGCTTTGTCTCCGTTTGTCAGTTTTAGGTAGATAAAATTAACAAAAACATGAACTCCAAATTCTTTCCCAAAAACGTTCAAGTAATAGGTTTCAAGTTTCGCAAATCGTTTGTCATAAAAATGAAATGGGATCGCATATAAAGCCAAGCTAAGCTTTTATTATAAATTGTTTTCACTCGATTTACCAAATTTTCAATGAATATAAATTTGTGTTTGATATAAATTTGAATCGACATCGGCGAAATTAAATCATCCATGTTCTACAGCGTGTTTATATTTCCAGACAGCAAACAGTTTGACCTCAATTTGTATGAATTCACTTCAAGAATCTTAGTTAGGCAAATTAGAGTATGGTTTAACCCTTAATAGGGCAGAGGTAAAAATTACTGAAATTTTTATTTTTATATCTTTATTTATACTTCTAGTAGGCGTCGTTTTAACATATATCATAAAAAAATAAAAATATTTAATCAGAAGTACGCGAAAATTCGGTGGTAACCATTTTACCATTGCCCGTTTATGTTTTGGTCTTGATGGTAATTATTTGTCCTTAGCCCGTTATGCTTAATGACTAAAGCTGCTACCGTACAAAGTCTCTCCTTCTTCTGGAGCAAAGTTAAAGCTTTTGAAGCACGGAGTGGGACATAAAGCTACGCTGCAGACATCGCAAATATTCCTAGATCATTTTTGAGTATCTTTCGTACTGCAAAATCGACCTCCACATATTTACAGTATATAAGTATGTATAGGCAATAGCCGTAAGGATAGTTATCTTTTACTTAGAATCGTCTTTCTGTGTTCGTTTAATTTTTTTTTCGAATTGACTATGCTGTTAGTCTTTTTGGTGGCTTTTACAGCGTCAGCGGGACGGGCGAGCGCAGAAGCATCGTCGAAGTTGCGAAATGCGGTGAGTAGAACGCAGAAGCTCTACTAGCTATGGGGAACGTCGTCCTAAGGGTGCCTTCTGTGAGGCCGGACCACGGCTTAGGGCGACGTGTAGTGGAGGGCTAATAAATGACGATTAGTCATCATGGCGTCGGCAATATGGCGAGAAGCCACGGCCGACCGACGTCAGAAAACTAGGACCTCATCTTTGCCGGTGAAGACGCTGTTTGCGTGTATTATGTCTGTGTTTGCGATCGTTCAGGGTCATACAGGACGCTTTTCGGAAGCCCATATTTTCGGTGAGTCGACCTAATAGGGATGTAAGTGGAAGCCACTGTTATAAGTGGGTTCTCGTGAACCTCGGCTTTCTCAAAGTAAGACTTCGAAAAGCGCTTAAAGAGATGAGCAATAGTGAGGAGGTCGAGGTCTCTATGGAGATCAATATTCCGTATGAACCATGGACAACCAGTAGCTTTCCGCATGAATCGATTCTGCAGTCTTTGGAGCGTGTGTTCGTTTAACCATATATACAGATTTTGGGTAGAGAGCTGTTGTTAATTTTTTACAAGTTGAGTGGCCATCCACTGTATTGCAGAAACAGCTTTTGTTTTATACATGAACGTTTTGCAAATAGCTTTGCTAGATTTTTGGGCAGCAGTACGCCCTTGCCCAAAAGTAGTTCGCCTGAGACACTTTCGTCGCAAGTTTCGATAGCGGAAAGATCATCTTCAAGAATACAAGCTATCAGATAGCGTATTTTTCTTAGACAAGCTCCTAAAGTATCAAGTACCTACATGAACGAGTAAAGATAACTATATTACCACCAAATCCTACCATCTTGATGTAGCTGAGCAATGGTAACAGTTTTACCACCAAGTTTGCGAAAAATTTTAATTAGTACGAGTTTTGATTTCAAAAGTATTTCTACGAGTCATGCACGATCATAATAATCAATAATCCTACCAAATATCACAAAAGCATTTACCGGAATCTTAGTAGAACAAAATTTCATTTTTTTCGCGTCGAACACTCCAGATTACGAAAATTGGTCGTTATTTTTTTTTTAAAGTCGGTAGTAAGTAAACTTTTACAAATAGCGTAATTGCCAGTACTAAAAAAAGTTCAAGGGGTCTTGATACATTAGAAATATTTAATGTTTTAAATAGTACATAGAACGGCTCATGATCTATGGTAAAAAAACTTAGGTGGTAAGCAATTGTCCCTTGCCCTATTAAAGGTTAAAACATTTCCTTCAGTAACTTCTTCTTCTTCAACCGATGGACGTCCACTGCTGGACATAGGTCTCTTCATGGGATCTCCAGAACACACGATTTTGTGCTGCTTGTATCTAGCGGCTCCCCGAGACCCTTTTAAGGTCGTCAGTCCATCTAGTAGGGGGTCTTCCGACACTGCGCTTTCCGGTGCGGGGTCGCCATTCCAATACTTTGAGACCCCAACTGACCTATGTCGGTGACTCTCCTCATTTCTGATTTGATCACGTAGAGATACTCCGAACATAGCTCGCTCCGTCGCTCGCTGAGCGACTCTGAGCCTTCTTATGAGGCCCATAGTCAGCGACCTTCAGTAACGGTCTGTTACTATCCCACTGCTGGGCTCCTCTGCTCTCCTCGTTTTTGAAGAAAAGGTTGGATCACAGACTCACCGCGCTCCAACGTGTACTGTACTGTACTGTACTGTACTGAGAAGAAGAAGAGGGTTTCTCTAAGCTTGATAGCCCAACGATAAAACCGTATGACTCTTTCGAGGGTCACGGTCTCAACCACTACTAAGCACTAATGAGTTTGTCTGTTAAAACTTATGCGTCTTTTTATTTATCACGCGCTTTTCGGTGAAGTAAAATATCGTGAGGAAACCTACATATCTGTAGACAGTTATAGGGATATGTGTAATCTACCAATCTGCAGTGGAGCAGCGTGGTAGGTCTTAGCTACAATCCGTCTCTGCAAAAATGGAGAAGGAAGGATGCCCAGCAGTGGGATAGTAACAGAGCATTACTTTACTTTACTACGCAGGTTTTATCATAATGTTTTCCTTCAACAAAAAACGTGTGATTATTGCGTGGCCGAATATTATAACAAAAGTTATCTAATGTATTATAATTTAAAAAGAAAGGCATAAAGAAAAATATTTTAAAAGCGTAGACTATTTTAAATCTATTTACAGTTATCAACATTTAGTTAAGTTGAATACGCCGTTAAGCTGAAATTGACTTCTATACTGATAATTGAAATTGATTTGAGATTTCAACATTGTAAATCCAAAATGGTTGTTAACCAAGATAAATTAATTTCCAGACTCACCGCCTCAAGCGAGATTCTTATACAGAGATTATCGTCTTAAGGTATTAAGAGACGTCATAAATTTAATTAAGTTGACAGTTATATGGCTAGGATTAGATCACAAATTTAGAGATTTAAAGGGACAATGTTATAAATTAAAACTACAAGTGCTACAACCTCTAACTTATTATTTTATAGGACTCATATTTTTCAGCCGTGTGGTATCCAGCTGAGTAGAATAGACACCCTCATTTCTTACAGAGGTGTCGTAAAAGGCGACTAAGGTAAGTCGACCCGCCGTGTGGTATCCGGCTGAGTAGAATAAACTAATCTTATTTCTTACCGAGGTGTCGTAAAAGGCGACTAAGGTAAGTTGACCCACCGTGTAGTATCCGGTTTAGTAGAATAGACCACCCTCTTTCTTACCGAGGTGTCTTAAAATACGACTAGGATGAGTTGACGTCAGGCAGACAGCCGGTCGTAAAAACGCAGCCAAATCATATGACAGCATGATTATAACATGTACCGACCCCACTTAGAGTGGGATAAGAGCAGGAGTATGATGAGGACTCATCTTATTCTTTCATCATTTCATTGAAACAAAACAGATTTTTGACCATTATTTTATTATTAATGGGCGAAGCCTTTATATCGTTGACAGGTACGCGATGAATTTTATAGCTGATGGTAAATAATTATGTAGTTTACGATGATACGCTAAATTTGTTGCCCTTCACGATCTAATAGTTTGCTTTGAAAGCTATACAATTCTTTGTTCGAATATTTAAATTAATAGACACGCTTGACTTCAATAAAACCTGGAGTCTACATTGACTGAACGTCCTTGGAGCTCTAATGATATGCCAATTTACTAATGATAGTGTATGTTATAATAATGTTAAGAATATGGTAAACTAGGTTTTACTCGCAACTTCGTTTGCGTGGACTGTTGTCGCGTTGATAATTGAGGGGCTTTTGAATGTCATCCTATTGCTGTATTTAACAGGATTTCTATAGCCTATATGTTAATCCTGTGCATAAGTAACAATTGTACAAATTTCATTAATATTGGTTCAACAGATTCGCCGAGAAATAATTAGAAACATACATCAATACTCACAAACTTTCGCATTTATAATATTTGTAGGATAGGATAGGATTATAAACATATTTTTTTTTTCTGAAATAATTCTAACGATTTTATAGTAATTGATAAAGTATTTAATATAATCTATTCATATTATGAAACAAAGTCCATTAAAACTGTCTGGTTGTATGTGATCGATTTTCTCAAAACTTACTAAACGAATTATCACGGTTTTTACTAAAAGATGCTTGAGGAAGAAAGGATTCTTGAGAAAGATTTAGTTTGAAAGTACATACACCGGAACGGCTAAATCGATTTTGACGGGACTTTCACTGGACGATAGAGGAGGTTGTGGAGCAACATACAAATTTAGATTCTAAAATTCCCGCGGGGTCGGGTTTTACACGGAAATTTTTTTTGTAATACTTTATTTCACCCGGGGAAATCGTAGGCACAGCTAATAAAAGTTACTTACATAAATATTCTATAGTCTTAACTCAAGTGGCAAGTTTGATATAACAGCCTCAGGTTAAAGATGTTTAACACCGAAGGCGATAAACGGATTTATGACGCGACAACTCACAGCCTTAAAGCGTTATTATTTGTGAAATATTTATCTAAAGAATTTTTAACGTTTTTTTTATATAAGCAAATAAGATAGTATGCTTTAATCGATACTTACCTTATACCACTGTAGTATCGGGATAACTGCTTGATATGAGCAAGAGATTAAAAAAAAAAAGATTAAAGTAACGGCCTGTTACTATGCCACTGCTGGGCTTAAGCCTCCTCTCTCTGTTTTTTGGGGAGAAGGAGGAGCTAAGACCAACCACGCTGCTCCAATGCGTATTGGCATTGGTTGCGGATAAGTTACGCATATCCCTAGAATCCTAAAGAGATATGCCATGTATTTCTTCACCGAAAAGCGTGTGATAAATTCCAATTATTAATTAAACACATAAGTTTTAACAGAAAAACTCATTAGTGCCTACCTGGGGTTCGAACCCGTGATCCTTCGAAAGAGTCACACGTTCTCACTGCTGGGCTATCACAGCTTAAGAGATTTTCTTTAATATTATTTCCCTTATAGACCATCTATTACTTTAACGAGTAATTTGCTGAAAAAATACCAATGCAAATGCAGCGGAAGGTTATATACCAGGTAAGAATATTGGATATGAAATTCCATTTTTTCTTTTGTGGTATCCGGAGGAGAAGAATAGATAACCTTCATTTCTTACCGAGGTGTCGGAAAGGCGACTAAGATAAGTTGACGTTAGACAGGCGGGCGGCCGTAAAATAACTAGCCAAATGAAATAACAACATATTTAAAACATGTTGTGCCGACCCCATTTAGAGTGGGATAAGGGCAAGAGAATGATAATGACGATTATGAGGAAAACAAAAAATAATTTATAGTACACTAGTAATATCCCGCGGTTTACCCGCGTACGTACCGATCTCACGACAGTGGAAAGTCTACTAAGTCGGACTATAGATTTATTTTTGTTAAATATATCATCAATAGTTTCCGCAGCGCTTGCGATGAGAGATTTTGAGACCAATTTTTTACACCTTATTACAATTTTTATTACGGATAGCTATTTTTAATGTAATATAGCCTACGTTGCTGTAAAGATGCAGCTTTCCCATGGTGAAAGAATTTTTGTAATCGGTCTATTACTTTTTGTGTGAAAACATTACAAACATACATACAAATTTTACCTCTTTATAATATTAGTATTGATAAAAGTCTTTTAAAATTTAGGAGCAAGTAAGGACAGATAATAGTGTATATAAAGTGGCCCCACAAAATAACTACGCCCTTCGTACGAGTTTACATAGTTTTCTAATATCATAAAGTGTTTCGAGTTTCTCCATACAGTTAATAGCACTAGCGGAAACTACGGAAAATAAAAGTAAACGTTTAGAGAAATTTGAAAACTTTTATCCTATTGGAAAAGTGTACTATAAGCACAACGAAGACTGCGTAATAAACTATTTCTTTCTCTTATTTTTTAATTGATGAACATAGTACAAAAGTAATAATGAAACTGTTTTCCACGATTAATCCACGATTAAGTAAATAATAAATATAATACTAAATGTAGACTGGACTATTCGTTCTCATACCCTATACATGCAGGATTCGTAAAAACAAATGTACAAACTTCCACCACCGCCACCACAATACACAAGCACTATACGCATTCACTATCGCAAAATGAATAATCATTTCGCCCCGCAACCGAAGCATCATCAGGAGATAGACTCCACGACAAAATCGCAAAGCCTTGTTGCTGTTATGTTTATATTCTATTTACTTAATTCCTCAATGATTTTAATAATAGATATTTCACAAAATTTATATTAGCGTCCGGCTCTCGTTTGTAATGATTCAAGTATCAAAATCGTACCTCTGGATTCAATTTCCGTTTTGCGTTGAAATCCCCTGAACAAATTTAGATCCAGAATTGAATGAACCCTAATCTATTTCATTAAGCTTTCAAAATTATGGATTGGATTACATATCGCATGCTAATTATTAAAGTGACCTAATTTAAAATTAGTCTTAATTTAATTAGATACATTGTATAAGACGGTGGACAGGAAGCGATCGCGGTTCCGGGAACTTTGTTCTGAATCCAATCCGTTGCTGGCGAGTCCAGCTGGTAGCGACTTGCCTAAGCCTATCGTCTGCCACCATGTCAGGGGACCTTCGGACGTTCCAAACGGGGTATATCAGACGTCTGACTTACAGGTCCCCGAGGCGGTCGGTACATCTGGTGCTCCCGATGCACCGGTTGGTGGAGGGGGGCTTCTCTTTCGAGGGGTATCTACCCGGATTAGGTGTTCTCTGGGATCAGAGTTGTCGGTGTAGATGGGGGCAATGTGTACAACGATACCCTGTCCTTGCCATCGGCAGCGTGGTGGATCACACAGGTCGTTTTAGTCGGTGCGAGTCCGACATAACCGCCACCTGTCCCCGTATAAAAAATATATACAATGTATTCCTTATTCCAATTACATCTATGACATCACGCTATCAACTTTAAAAAAGCTACTCTTAGTTCTTGTTTCTTTCTTCTTTCTTTTCAAAGTTATAGGTCTGTTTCAAACGTTACTCTTTATAGCAATTAGGTTCAAAACCACTTTTTTGAATTAGGTGGTTTTACAGCAGATTACGGCAACTTATTTTTTTTCTCTTCTTCAAGTCTACGTTAAGTTACTTAACTTAGTAACTAACTATATTTCATACTTATTAAATCACGAATAAATTTACATACCTACTTAAATGTGCATTATTTAAATGCTATCAAAACCATATTTCTATCGCTTCTGGACCGTTTTAAACATTCAAACTTGGCAGTATTCCCAAAACATAATTTGACCCTTGGCAAAATAGCGCTATATTTTTTCTGATCAGTAGCAAGTTGCAATTACAAGAATATTGTTTTATAAAAATAAGGCCATGAATGAATAAGATGTGTCAAGCGCAATGCAGTAGTGGGAAGTTCCCGTAATATTTTATGTCACAAGCGTAGACAACTAACCATTATAAACTGTCACTTCCGGTACGCTTCTTGTTGAGGCTTTTGTAGTAGATTCCAGAAAGTGAAGATTAAGTATGCGTTCATTGAAAAGTGTCACATCACATTAAGTGCATTATTTGAACATATAGAGGTACATTGAGAAATAAATTTTATTTATATAAAATTATTATTTATTGTGTTTTATATAGTTGTTGGATTTAATCTGAAAATATTGATTACAAAATTTAAATTTTTTCAACATCGTCTTACTCTAAGTGGGGTCGGCACAACATTTATGTGGCACAACAATTATCACATAATTCGGCTTCGTATTTTGCGACCGGCCGCCTGGCTGACGTTAACTTAACTTAGACGCCTCTGTAAGAAATAAACGCGGTCAATTCTACTTAGCCGGGCACCACACGGCGGGTCGACTAATCATAATCACCTTTTACGTCACCTCGGTAAGAAATGAGGGTGATCTATTCTTTCAGCCGGATACCACACGATATACTCTATTTCAGTCATATTATTAAGTAACACTTTCATAGTGTAGCTACACTAGTATAATTCCTGGAATGCAACAATTTTTCTGTCATAATATTCATCACGATATTTCTTTTTCTGTAAAACGTAAGTATAGTAAGTAGAGAAAAAACTCAAAGAGTTCCGGGTTTCGGTTTCCATGAAATGATTTTATTATTTATCGTCAAGCAAGACTTCAAAAACAACAAAAATACTTATATATTGTGCCAGTAAAATAAATATTTCGCCAACGAGTGGACAGTAGATTTTAGTCTTATATAAATGGTGAGGCGCATATTTGACACCGGATATTCCCCACTCAAACAAACCTCCGGTTGCCCTCGGGATGGGATAAAAGATCGAATGGCGGATCACGAAGAAATGGCGGATTTTATCTTACACGATCGCTGCTCGATATCTTTCTTAGTCTTGTGTGGTTTGTTTCGTTTTATCTAAAGAAAGCGCTATTTTCCCATATAAATTATATCTGTACAATGTATTTGCGAATTAAATAACATGTTTAAAACATGTTACTACATACTTTAGATTGGGATAAGGGCAGGAGAATGATGAATGAAGATAGTGTTATAAATTGAAGATAAAGTTTTAAAATATTTTTCAGTGATATTTAAAATATTTCCTTATTAAATTCCTTACTACATCATCTCACAATACACTCGTATTATTTGTTAATATATAAATATTATAATATGTAAATTATTTATCATAATTATGTAAATAAGAGACCAATAAAAATTGCGACGTTTTCAATATGGTTATATCAAATGGTTTACAAGTTTTTTTATTCAAATAAACTTGTAAACAAGTACTTTTGAATCGTCAATTCTACTGCTGGTACGGCAAGCTGGTCCTACCGATAAGAGCCAGCATGAAACTCTGCATCTCTTTTCATTAAATAATACTTATAACTAGTAACATTTAGTCATTATTGACTGGCTCGTTGGAGCAGTGGGTAGTGACCCTGCCTCCGCGGGTCGTGGGTTCGATTCCGGCCGAGGGCCAACATATCCTATAAATGATAATTCGTTGGTCTTTGAGCCTGGGTGTATATTTGTATTTAAGTACGTATTTAAAAATATTATATATATATATATATATATATATATATATATATATATATATATATATATATATATATATATATATATATATATATATATATATATATATATATATATATATATATATATTCACCAGTTGTCTGTCTACCACAACACAAGTATTAAGTTACTTTGGGGACGGACGACCGTGTGTGTAAGTGTATTAAAAAATTACTGTCTTGTGCAGGGTCAGACAGTAGCTATATCTACGCATTCTTATCATCTAAATAATCCTCAAAACATTCATGTTAAAAAGATTTTTAAAAAGCTTTCAACAAAGTTTCATATCCCTTCTGTTAACCGTTGAGGAATTCCCCCGTTTGGAACCAATCCTAGCATCAGGTCATGCCTATTATAAATATGCATTGTCATCGGAAATAGACCAGTATGTAAAATTTCAACTCAATCGGACACTGGGAATAGGTCAAATTTAACTCCCAAGATTCAACCTTTACAAATATAAATTGGAAATTGTATAAAAGCTTTTAAATATAGCCATGCCATATTAACTTCTAATTAAATTTGTTTCCACACTTTTATTGCAAAATATTCGCAATTTTTTTACGTTTAGATTCAATAAAGTCCTACTCTACATTCTAAGAATAGGAAATACCCAATATCCAGCTCTTGAAAGTCAACAAACAACATTTTATTAAGTTTCACAAGAACACACTGTACGCTGTTATTGGCTTATACACGTCTATACGAATACAGACATGAGTGGAAAATTAAATCTTTGCCCCGCAAAACATTTAAATAAATAAATTACATTAAATTAAGGTTAAATAGTTAAATTTATATAAACTTTTTCTTTTTTCTATATGACCCGTACTCTCTTTCTTCTTCAATTCTTGTCCTTTTCCTTCTATTACTCAAAGCTTAACTGGAAGAGATCCCTTTTAGGGATAAGTCCGCCTTTATACATGTGCTTTTATAATTTTTCTTTCTCATTTCTAAATATATGTATAAAAAGAAATAAATAAATAAATAAAAACATTTGCCATGGGCAATGATCATCATTTATCATTCTCCTCTTATTCCACTCTAAGTGAGGTCAGCACAACATGATTTAAACATATAGTTACATGTTTTTGCTAGTAATTTTACGACCGGCCGCGTGCCTGACGTCAACTTACCTTAGTTGCCTTTTACTACACCTAGGTGCGAAATGAGGGTGGTCTATACTACTTAGCCGGATATCATACGGCGGGTTGACTTATCTCAGTTACTTTTTACGACACTTCGGTAAGAAATAAGGTTGGTCTATTCTACTCAGTCCGATACCACACGGCGGGTAAACTTAACTTAGTAACCCTTTGCGACAATTCGGTAAGAAATGAGGGTGGTCTATTCTACTTAGCCGGATACCACACGGCGGGTTGACTTACCTTAGTTACCGTTTACGATACCTCAGCAAGAACTTAAGGTGGTCTATTCTACTCAGCTGGATACCACACGTCGAGCCAAATTACTTAAATCGCCTTTTACGTTACCATAGGTAATATTTTTTTGTTTTTAATAATACCCTTACTTCTAATTTATAAACGAATATTTTATCTTGTTCAACACTTCAAGCATTTACACAATGAGTGTTTTATCAGAAAGTCATTTTTAACTCCCAAGACATTAAAAAAATGAAACGAAAGAAATACTAAAAAGCCGCCATTGTTTTTCAACGACGACACAAAACATGATGGTTAAAGTTAATACACGCAAATGTTATGTAGACACTACATTTCATTTCCATTTCGTGACTATAAAGATTCAAAAACGTTTTCGTACTATAGGAAATTTTTTCAGGTAGTTCAATTACTTAGCTACTTAGAGGAAAAAAAACTTAATTATTATTTGACTGAACCGTTGGCAGGACCCTGCCAAAGCTCCGTGGGTTGTAATTTTAATGTATATATTTACTCGATATATGAACGATAGTTACTCTATATATGTACGATAGTTACTCGATATTTGAACGATAGTTACTCGATGTATGAACCATAGTTACTGGATATATGAAAGATAGTTACTCTATATGTGAACTATAGTTACTCGATATATGAACGATATTTACTCGATATATGTACGATAGTTACTCGATATATGAGCGATAGGTACTCCGTATATGAACTATAGTTAGACGATATGTGAACCTGGGCCCTTCAAGTTTAAGCTTGTATATGCCTCCAGCATTCGTAATATATGACGTGGAGTTTAAACACTGATTGGTTAGAAATTCTGATCAAATTCGTTTATTAAAATAACAATGAATATATTAAATAACAATAAAAAACTCATTAATTTCAAATGAACCGTAAATCTCAATTTCTACAAAAATCCAAGCAATTTACCCAAAGGAACACGCATCACAATACACTTGTTAGGTACATTTGTCCGTAATAACTGAATAATCTTGGGTGAATTGATGCTTTCATACAAAAGATAAACGACTATCATTACTGGGGGTGTAGAAGATAGTAGTGGCTGTGAGATATTACAATGCGGGTTAGTTTATCATTAAGGGGGGAGTATTTTAGTATAATTCATAACCCCCCTACCTGAGTAACTGACATATCTCACCGTATAGTAATTATTCAAACTAAATGTACAAGAACTGTGATGGCCTAGTGAAAACTTGCGACTCTTTCATGGGGTCACGGGTTCAAGCCCCGGGCTAGCAACACTGAGTTTCTGTTAATAACTTATGTGTCTAATAATTACATATATTACACGCTTTTCGATGAAGAAAAACATGGTGAGAAAACCTGCATATCTCTAGAGAAACGCCTTATTTTATAAATTACTAACTGTCAGCAGCTTCGCCAGAATGGAAATCAGTGTGTCACAAATTTTTTCACGAATTGGAATTTGGAAGATAAAGTAGTGATCGTGATTTAATTATAAGAGATTTTTGAATAACTTTCACCGTTTACTTAGCGCACGCAAGGTAAGCTTTAAATTTTGCCGTTTTCGCAATATTTTTTATCGCTGCTCCTCACCTATTTTTCTTAACGTAATTTTATATACTCTATAGCCTTTCGCGATAAATGGACTATTTTACACTTAATGAACTTTTCAAATCGGTCCAGTAGTTCCTGAGATTAGCGCATTCAATCAATAAAACAAACAAACAAACTCTTCAGCTTTACATAGTGGCATAGATTTTTTTTAAATATAACTGAACCCCCTTATATGTATTATTCAGGGTCCTTGAAATTAATGACAATAATAATAAGCTTATTAATTATAATAAAATTAAATTAAAAATATAGGTAATTTAAGTAATAAATAATAAAATAATAAATATATGGGATACATACACACACGGTTGTCCGTCCCCAAAGTAAGTAACTTAAGTACTTGTGTTATAGTAGACAGACAGCTGGTGAATATATACTTATATATTTTTAAATACATACTTAACTAAAAATACACGCCCAGGCTCGAAGACCAACAAATTCATTTATAGAAAATGTGGACCCTCGGCGGGAATCGAACCCGCGACCCACTGCGCTTACGGGCCAGTCAAACTGAAAGAAGTGAGTTCATTAAAATAAAATAGGGTTAAAATTAAATTAATAAAAGGCAGGAGCACTAAGTGTTATTTGACTAAATTGTTATTTTGTTATTGACATAGTATGACATGATACATATACAGAATTCGGCAAACTTAAGTCCAGAACGTGTATAGTGGTATAGATTTTAAGAAAAAGAAGATATTCCTTATATAAAATACTGCAGTATTGTACAGTATAGTTGAAGTTGTAGTAGTAAGTGGATATAAAGTACTATGTAGTTAGTCGACATTGTAGTGCCAAGTTGATATATTAACTAACCACTTCGTAACTCTAGTAGCGCTTACAAGCGGTGACCACAGCACCCAATTAACTCGCTCCGACTGTCCTTGCTCGTTGTTAGATAACCACAACGGATTTTACTACGGCTTAACTACGACGGAAACGGATGTACTTTTATTTATTTAAAAGGTTTACTTGTAATGTAATGTAACGGCCTGTTGATATCCCACTGCTGGGCATAGGCCTCTTCTCTCCGTTTTTTTTTTGGAGAGAAGGATTGGAGCTGAGACCTACCACGCTGCTCCAATGCGGATTGGTAGGTTACACATATCCCCAGAATTCTCTAGAGATATGCAGGTTTCCTCACGATGTTTTCCTTCACCGAAAAGCGTGTGATAAATTGCAATTATCAATTAGACACATAAGTTTTACTAGAAAACTCATTGGTGCCTGCCTGGGGTTTGAACCCTAGACCTCCTCGAAAGAGGCGCACGGTGTTACCGCTGGGCTACCACAGCTTAAAAGGTTTACTTACAACTACATAAATTGAAGCATTTACAATTTCTTATTTACTAGTATTTCTTTATAAATGTAATAGTTATTTAAAAGTAAACACCGCATTTTGTCATTAAAGAAGCTTACATATAAAAAAAAAACTTACAAGCGAAAAAACTAAAAAACAATATAAATCTTATACCTAATTGTAAAAAATATGTAGAAAAATACAAACAAAACTGTGCTCCCTATAGTCACTAAGATGTCCAAGATTTTAATATTTTTTCCTAAATTCATTTAAAGTGTCTGAGTATTTGAGTGTACTTCGTATTTATAGTATTTTTATCTCTTTGAAATGAACTTTTAATAGGAGGCTGATAGAGAAAACTTACTATTTAGGGCCTCTTTCACAAGCTACCAATAAACAGTCACTTCACAAACAGTCAGTTAGCTTATTCGGAACATATCTGACATGTATCTCGGAATTTTCTTTTTCGGCGTTTCTCAGATTTCCGATAGGCTTATTCAGCACTTAAAGTCCCTAATAAGTTAACAGGTAGATCATGTGGCTGTTATTTTGTTTATGTACTGCATAGCCAATACCTATTTCATAATGGCCGCGTTTTAATTTTTTAAATTTTTTAGAGACATTTATCTGTTACTTAGTTTGTGAGTAAACTATCCGAAACTTTATCAGTTACTTGTAAAACAGGTCCTTAATGTGATAAATGACAAGAAATAATCTGTGATAGCTCAGCGGTGTGACCCTGCAACTCCCCCGAGGGGGTCACGAGTTCAAACCCCAGGCAGACACCAATGGGTATTTGATTCAAACTTATGTGTCTAATTGATAATTGCAATTTATTACACGCTTTTTGGTGAAGGAAAACGTTGTGAGACAACCTGCATATCTCTAGAGACTTCTGGGGATATGTGTAACCTACCAATCCGCATTGGAGCAGCGTGGTAGATCTTAGATCCAAACTTTCTCTCCAGAAACGGAGGCCTTTGGGTAGCAGTTGGATTGGAACAGGCCGTTACTTTACTTCACTAAATGACAAGAATGCGTGAATATCTACTTTTCAACTTTGTATAAAATGTAAGTATTTACCTATATGAATTATTAAGAGCAACCATCAAGTTAATTGCTGGCTCTTCTCGGTAGGAGCAGTTTTAGAACCAGCAGAACCATAATACATGAGTAATAATTAAATAAATCATATATATCATCGCAGATTATAGCATATAACGTAAGGGCACTAGTAATTGCCGTGTACTAGTCTTGACCGTTTTGTATGAAATTTTGAATAATAAGCGTTTTGTTTATTGTAGCGAATAAAATAAATGAATAAAGGATAAATATATATATAAAACAAATAAACATATTAATTAATAATATTAAATTTTAAATAATAAACAATGGGCTACAGTTCTGAGGTTTTGGGCAGTTGTTACAAATTTGTTTTTTACTAGTTACAACAAACAAAACGCTTATTATTTAAAATTTCTTGCATAACTGTCAAGTACTAGTATCCATCCTCCTAGTCCATCCTATCCTAGTTCCTATGCTATCCTGGTATCCATGGCATGGATATGGATAGTATCCATAACAATAGTTATTAGTGCCCTTAACTTACTTCTTACAAAATAGTGAAATTCGTAGTATTTCAAGGACTAAAAAGGTAATTGAAGAAATAAAATATACCTGTTCACGTTCAGTGAAAGTTTTATTCTTGTTTTTGAAGACTACTCACTTTGACAGTTCCATTCTCGAGGGAAAAAATGATATTTCTCTGAAGTTTTGTACTTGAAAAGAAAATATTTTGAATATGAAACGTAAACAATACGTTGAAGCGGAATTACTTGTTTAATATTACATAAAGGACGTTATAACTGTATAGTTTTTAGGTATTCATTTATTTAATTTACTTTTATTTTCATAAACAACATTCATTTATCATGTACTCGGGTGTTTAACTTAAATTATGAGATAGATTGATAAGATTTTTATAAATGATTTACTTATATGATTTTTAATATGTTATCAAAAATATGAACATTCTATACTTAAATTACTCTTAATTATGCCGTGTGGTATCCGACTGAATAGAATAGTACCACCCTTATTTCTTACCAAGGTATCGTAAAAGCGACTAAGGTAAGTCGACTTGCCGTGTGGTATCCGGCTGAGTAGAATAGACCACCCTCACTTCTTACCGAGGTCTCGTAAAAGGCGACTATGGTAAGTTAACCTACCGTGTGGTATCCGGTTGAGTAGAATAGACCACCTTCTTTCTTATCGAGTTGTGGTAAAAGACGACTTAGGTAAGTTGATGTTGATGGCGGCTAATCGTAAAATACATAGCCATTCATGTGACAACATGTTTATAACATGTTGTGCCGACCCCACTCAGAGCGAGATAAGGGCAGGAAAATGATGGCTTCAATTACTCTTAATTATTATGTCTTTGTGTTAGTTGAAAAAGATACAAAATTCAATTCAAATTTAATTTCAAAATATTCTTTTAAACAAAATTTTATGGTAACTATTGTGAAGATAAAATTTTATTCTAAATATACTTTGTTTTTTATAGCTTCAGTATAGCTATAGAGAACTGCTACTTTGTTAGTTCAATAAAGTCGAGCTGTAAGAGAGATATTGTTGAAAATCTTTTATGAAAATTTTAAAAATGGCATATCACAGAGAATAATCTGGAAATGAAAATGTCTTTGAATATATGATATCTGAATATTTTTCGTTAGAAAAATACTTTATGTGATTATATAAAAAGCTCATAGTAAGAAATTGTTAAATAGAATTTTTTAAAATGAATAAGTAACTTAATAAATTTAAACTAAAATTAATATTACTTTATATTAATAAATTAATATAAAAAGTAACGTAAAGTAACGGCCTGTTCCTACTGCTGGGCATAGGCCTCCTCTCCCCATTTTTGGAGAGATGGGAAAAACCGACCACGCTGTTCCAATGCGGATTGATAGGTAAACCGTTGAGGAATTCCCTCGTCTGGAGCCAATCCTGGTAGCAGCAGCAGGTCATGCATATCGTAAGCATACATTGTCGTCGCGGCTGTATTTAAAATTTCACCTCAATCGGACACTGGGAAGTGGGTCAAATTTAACTTGCAAGATTCCACCTTCACATACAAACAGGGCAAGTTAAATAATTTATAGAATTAGGGGTTACTTTGCGAAGATCCATAATAAGAAAGTAATAATAAAATTATTTTGCTATATATCCGCGATGAAGTAAAATAGAAAATATATATAATGCTAAATGTAGAGTGGACAATCTGTTTTCATACGACTCTACGGTGTCTATCTCCTGATGATGCTTCGGTTGCGGGGCGAAACGATTGTTGAGTTTGTGATAGTGAACGTATGTAGTGCTTGTGTATTGTGGTGGCGGTGTTGGAGGTTTGTGCATGTGTTTTTACGAATCCTGCATGTATCAGATATGAAAACGGATTGTCCACTGCACATCACTACATATTATAAAACAAAGTCGCATTCTATTCTTGTACGCATAAAACTTTAAAACTACACAACAGATTTTGATGCGGTTTTTTTTAAATAGATAGAGTAATTCTAGAGGAAGGTTTGTACGTATAATAACATTCAATACAGAGTAGAGAAATGCTGTAATTTTTGAGGTTTCTGTAAATAATTACATTTTTTTCCGCTTACATTGCAAACGCAGGCTAAACCCTACGAGATTTATCAAAATGATGTACTAAGTATTTGTACACCTTGAAAAGGTCTACAGAAAAGTCCGCGATGGTATATGTCTATCTCTTATGGATTACCCACTATAGCATTTTTTGTCATTTACTTTTTACGAAAAATAATGTCTTATTGTTGAAGCAATTTTTATACAATACAGCATTAATCCTTATCCAAATACCTTACCTTAAATAAATAGTTGATTTAATATAGATTAATATGGCCGTTTACAGCATGTTATTTAAGTGAACATTTTCGAAGATATTACAGATTTAAAATGCCGTGAGGACGCCGCGCTTCGCCCTATAACACTTCGACTTTAGCAGCGATGTCGCTCTTTCAAGAGTTTGTTTAAAGACATTCTGTAATTAATTGTAAAAATAAAATACATAGGGAAAATGTAAAAGTAAATAAGTAAAAATGTACTATATGAATTTAGATATTTCAAAGATAGCAGGAAATCTTCTTGGTATAGGGAATGGAAATTGTTTTTCTCCAAATTTAACGCTTGCGGGCCACGGGCAGTAATGAATAAATCAAAACTACTGGATCGATTTTAATCATTTTTTTTTACACTGAATGACATGGGATATATATTTAATACCCGTGCGAAGCAGGGGCAGGCCGCTAGTAATATATATTTTCTATCTTACTTCATCGCGGATTATAGCAAAGTAATTTTATTATTACTTTTGTAGGGGAAGTTAAATAAATGCTTTTTATATGTAAAGTTTTCTTACACTTTAAATTGTTTAACTATACAAAAAAATGTCTTTAAACAACATTGTCGGTTTAGCAGCCATGCGAAAATAATGTGAAAAATTATTACAAGACGATGAACGTCGAATAATGGAAAGCTATTCCTTCCCAAGCTCCGTGACCAGATAAAATTAATGGCTCATGTTATTTGATGGTGTTAGCGTATGCGGCTTTAGGTTTCTTTCACACTGGTGCTCAGTCATGCAAGACAAAGAATGGCACAATGAATCGCAGACACTGTCATTGGCTTAGTCAACTATGAGACTAAATGTATTGAGAAATTTCGTTTGCTTTAGAAATTAGAAATTATTTATTTGTTCAACACAGTTTTGATATACAATGGTTAACAAACGAATAATTTATAGAATTAGGCGTTACTTTGCGGAGATCCATAATACAAAAGTAATAATAAAATTATTTTGCTATTTCTTCGCGGATTATAGCAAAATAATTTTATTATTACTTTTGGGTTAACAAACGCTTACGAGTAATATCTTAATTACACTCTGTCAATGTCAAATATCACCACTAGCAACCAAACTAAGCCTAGATTCTTGGTTAGTGCCTTCCATTTTCACTAACTTGTAGTCTTGAATACTAGTGCCTTCTATTGTCATACGTACGTAAAGTATAAAATATTAATCAATATTGTGTGTGCGTATGTGTGTGCGTGAATATTGTGTATGTATGTGGATGTGAGTGCGTGTGTTAGTCTTTGTGGTATCTATCCTATGTATGTGGTATGGCTATTTTATTGTAGTTTATTTATTAAATACATAAATATAAGAATATGCATGCAGAATATAAGACGTGTCTTTTAAATATAAAAGGTTGATGAATCCCATCTAAAAAGGTGCGATGCTTGTGTTATAAGTAGTTTAGATAGAAAACGTAAACATTAGTTTATTTTGCGGTCATTATATTGCATGTTTTATAGGTTCAAATAAGCGCAAGGTTAGGAAAACTTTTACGAAATTTGAGCAAAAGACAACTCCTTAACAACATCTCATTAGAGAGTACGCTTTAGGGCAAAGCTTTGTCGATGTATATGTGTTTACGAGAAAGATATCACAAGACTTTCCGTTTGAGTGATATTATTTATGTTCTATTCAAATTCAAATTCTGTTATATTTTTTTCGCGCCTACTGCGTGCGTGCCTTCGATAGCTGCATTTGGTGAGCATCGGTAGGATAGGCGGACAACCGGCAATTTCTCTACCCCGAATAATCAAAGATACTGACCTTTAACTTGGAACGCCGTGTGGTATCCGGCTGAATAGAATAGTTTCACCCTCATTTCTTACCAAGGTGTCGTAAAAGGCGACTAAGGTAAGTCGACCAGCCGTGTGGTATCCGGCTAAGTAGAATATGCCACCCCAATTTCTTACCGAAGCGTCGTAAAAGGCGACTAAGTTTAATTTACCCACAGTGAGGTATCCGGTTGAGTAAAATGGACCACCCTCTTTCTAACCGAAGTATCGTAAAGTACGAAAGTTGACATCAGGCAGGCGGTCGGTCGTAAAATACATAGCCAAATCATGTGACGATATGTTTTTAATATGTTGTGCCGATTACCACTTACAGTGGGATAAGGGCAGGAGGATGACTGACCTTTAACTTGGAGGCTTTTTCTTAGGTAATGGCGTCCACCCATGCCGGAGTATAGTCACTAAATAACAAAATTTACTTATAGGTCAATTTGACTGTTCTTTTATATTTTTCATGTACACAACCACCGAATTATCCTTTATATGTTGTATATATTACACGAACACCGATATTTATTATAATTCACTCCGAGAGCCGTGCATCACAAAACACAACACAAAAAGTCCCCAAAGCTGTCTGTCCCTATGTGGTCTATGGCTTCCTGCCACACTTCCGTCGTCGTATTGACTAATCAAAGTCATACCATAAGCCCTCCACTACACGTCGCCCTAAGCCGTGGTCCGGCCTCACAGGAGTCACCCTTAGGACGACGTTCCCCGACGCTAGTAGAGCTTCTGCGCTCTACTCTCCGCATTTCGCAACCTCGACGATGCTTCTGCGCTCGCCCGTCCCGCCCGGTGACGCTGTAAAAGTCGTTAGGGCTAACAGCATATAGTTAATTCGAAAAACCGAGGCTCAAAGACCAACAATTTCATTCATAGGAAATTTTGGCCCTCGGCGGGAATTGAACCCGCGACCCGCGGAGCCGAAGGCAGGGTCACTACCCACTGCGCCAACGAGCCAGTCAATGTTCGAAGAACTCAATTACATACAGGCGAAACTCAAATAAAGCTTATAAAAAAGCAGCAAAACATGTACTACGGTTAATATGTAAAAGTTTAAGACAAGCTTTGGAAAGACGCCAATGAAACGAGTAGTGGACTTACCATTACTTAGCGCGATATAAACACAAGTTAATGTACCAGGTTTAAACCTATCCCATAACTCACTAACAACGGTGATTCGGCAATATAAGTATATGGATTGTAATTTACCCCTAGTTAATTAACGTACAGAATTCTCAAAAAAAATAAAGGTTTGTAAAAACATTAGGCTTGATATCCGGAATATTTTCACTTCTTTAGTTCGCCCGTCCGCCCCGAAATTCGTGAAAACCGTTGGAGCCATTTCCGGGAAATTCATTTTATCCCTGTTTTTGGGCATTAAAAATACTAAAATTTACATTGAATATATACAACACTATTCTTGCCGTAAATTGTCAAGTTAGCGTAGCTTATTCGGGGAACGGGTAGTCTCGAGAAATGAAAATACCTAGGATCGAGCCCCACCTACCTAATTATTTTTTTCTTTTTTTAAGTTTTTAAGTATAACAAATGTCGTCAGTATTGCTCTAGCTGATTAGCTATGAAAGCATAACATACAGACTGTCAGAAAGACAAATTCATTTACGATATTAGTATGGATATGTCTCTAACGTAGACTTATAGAACCGTTTTACAATCCTACATCAGAAATTGCATTCATAAAGCAAGTCCTAGCGACTTAAAGTCCTATATTGCATGACAAAGCTCAGTTTATAAATTGTAAACCGAAGCTTTATTACAATGTCTAACTTTAGGCAAACTTAAGAACTTTCTCAAGTAACACTGGTTCTACTTGTGAAGTAAGCAAATGTTAGAGTTTGAAGCTGTTTTACATTATGCATTTAGTTGTTCATTTATTCCTGTAGACATGCATTTTTTTTATGCTAAGAGCCTGTTTCACAAGTTACCAATAAACTGTCAGTTAGCTTATTCGGAACATATCTGCATATCTCGGAATTTTGCGTTTCTCAGGCTTCTTATAGACTTATTCAGCACTTTAAGTCCGTAAGTTAACATTAAGATTAACATTGGTTAACATTTGGCAGTGGCATTTATTTTGTTTATCTGCTGGGTAGCAAATACCTATTTCAAAATGACCCCGATTTTTTTTTCACTTTTTCGTTTCTTTTTAGAGACATTTATCTGCTACTTAGTTTATTGGTCGGTTAACTATCTGAAACTTTATTAGTAACTTGTGATCAAGTCTGATGGTAAGCGAATAATGTAGCTTACAGTTTTTAATGAGGGTTCAAAATATAGAAACTAAATGATGTGAATTTTACTTAAGAAGAGGAATAGATATTAACGACTTCAAAGTTTGTTAGAGAGCAAGTCTTCTATGGAGACACGAGGTGGGTATTAGATGCTTGGATATAAAGATCGCCGACCAACAATAATTTGGCTAAGCAATCTATGCCATTGGTTCGGCAAAAGTACTCTTTCCCTATTCAGAGCGGCGGTATCGAAGTTAAAATTGCCTTAATGATCGCCGAGCTTCGCGAGAAGATGGCACATTAAGAAGAAGATATAAAGATTTTGTAAAAAGTAAAAAAAAAACTGAATTTACCCATAAAACGGAATAGTCATTTTCTCTTTCTCCTCTTTTTCTATGCTTTAAAGTTTTCTAAATTACAATTGCGTGAAAAATAGTTAGGAAGGAATTAGGTACTTTAGATATTCATATATGGGAAGATGGACTAACACTTTGTTACATGTCAGCAGAAGTTCGAAAAATCGTGTTTTGGCAATTCAAGTTTGCAAATAGAAACATAGGTTAAGATGATTCAGAAAGTGGAGTCAAGAGACAATAAGAATATCTACCATCTATAAACCACCCCTAATTACAAACACACTCATCTTCTGTGACGCTCTTGAAATCTACACTGAGAGGGAAAAATGTTCTTTTAATCTCATTTGCTATTGAACTTTGCCGGCTATATCTCTGAATGTAAGGTTCCGTTTATCAGATTGTTGGTTCTTTTTTATTAAGTGTCATTACTTTTAAATATATCTTTATTTCTTGGTGAACTTAAAAAGCTAATTATATTATTAAAGAAATGTTATTTGAAGCTTTCTTTATTTATATCAAATTTCAGGCCCGTTTCAAATGAATAAATCATTAACTTAATTAATTATTTTTCAAAGACATATGTTATTGGTTCCACATATATATAGTTTATGCTATAGAATAAGCAAATATGGTTTCATCGGATGAAACCTAAAAGTGAATTATTATAATAAGGTAGCATATGAATCTTCTTATCATATTTTGTAAAAGTTACACGAGAAAATTCATATTTTTATTGGACTTCGAGAGAACATAAAATTTGTTCTTAACAAGTTTTACATATTGTTATTTCTTGGTTTTTGTGGCTTTACGAAAAATGAATTATTAGATTGATTAACAGGGATTTATCATGGCCTCTAACTTGAACCTATTATAGGAGATTGAACGAAAATAATAAAAGTATAAAAACAGTCTTACGTTACTCAAACTACTCTAATGATTCCTAAAGCGATAATGGCCAAATTTGTCTAAGCAAATTTTGTACCAGGAATTCCCTTCATGGGTACCACTGGCAGCGGGGATGGTTACGGCAGTTAAAGTCAAATATCCTGGTTTTCTGATAAGTAAAACAGTACTCTAGAAGAAGCAAACATATAGGCACCTCGCCGTATTCTGCACACGCACGGCAATTGATTGCGTTGTTACTTTTTAGTAGTTCTAATACTTTTCTCACTTACTATTTGATATTATTTACACAACAAATTTCATTTTCTTTGTGCCTCATCACCTCGTTATTACGATTATGGCGACCACGATTGAACCAAATGACTCGTTTCAATATTTGCGCCTTAATGAAATTGTACTTGCTTTTCCTCAAACAGTTTTATCCACATACCGTTGATTAAATTTGCCTTTTGTCTACGATGTTATTCTGCAGAGCATATGTCTGTTTCTAATCATATTTACACTATAATATTACTATATCTTTAATATTTAGATGAGTTAATCTTGTATGTCTATATATATTTTCGGAATCTCGGAAACGGCTCTAACGATTTTCCTAAAATTCAGCATGTAGGGAGTTTTGGGGAGAAAAATCGATTTA
Organism: Morpho helenor; assembly: GCA_029227775.1. Lineage (NCBI taxonomy): Eukaryota > Metazoa > Arthropoda > Insecta > Lepidoptera > Nymphalidae > Morpho > Morpho helenor. The sequence goes on from JARGCU010000025.1 coordinate 15,900,874, forward strand.
GATAAGTTTTATGTAAAGAAAAAATTCGTTTTATCCCTGTTTTTGGGTATTAAAAAATACTAAAAATTATATTGAATATAAAACACTTTTTTTGCCATAAACTGTCAAGTCAGTGAAGCTTATTCGGGGAACGGGCAATCTCGAATACCGATCAATCGGCTCGGTCAACCATTCGTCGTTCTGTTCTTTTATTTAATTGTAAAATTTTATTATACATATTTGTAAAACACTTATTTCAATTGTCATTTAACATTTCAAAAATTGTATGCAATTTGTTTAACTTCCATAACAAACAGCTAATATTAACTGGTAACTAAAGTAGCTAATAATTTTGTCAAAGTTAACCCCATAATTGGCTGTAAGGTCATTTTGCCAAAGTTAAGTCACTGGTAGAAAGCGATCTGCCCTACTCAATTACGATCAATCTATTATCATTGACAGGCACATTGTAGCCAATAAACTTGATATAGCGTTAGTGGATCAGTTTACATATTGGGAAATTATTGTTAATGCTATTCCATATGGCGTCCCATATAATTTCACGAGGGCTGTCGAACCTTATGCCATTATAAAATTTTATCGTTATTATTCTTCCCTTATCCCACTTTAAAAGGAATCGGCACAACATGTATTAACCATGTTGTTACATAATTTGGCTAGGTATTTTACGTCCGGTCGCCTGCCTGACGTCGACTTACCTTAGTCGCCTTTTACGACACCTCGGTAAGAAATGAAGGTGATGTATTATAATTAACCGAATGTCATACGGCAACACAATATTTAAGCACTTAAATTCTAAATAAGTATGTAATTTTTTAATTAAATGTTTAAACTATCTAAATGTGGTTTAAAGTAGCGACCACATGATAAAAGTCATAACGGTCATATCTGAACCGTTTGGTCATTAAGCATAGGAACCTGCTAAATTTAAATAATTTATATTAAACATATTTAAAATATTAATGTTGCGGGAAATTTCCAACTTTCGAGTTTTAAAGTATACAAAAATCGAACCCACGACCCGCGCAGCTGAAAGCAGGTCACTCATCATCTGCGCCACCGGGTAAGTGAAATGTCCAATCAATCTACCAGACTACAAAAGAGTAGCATGGTGGGTCTAAGCTAAATTTCTTTTATCCAAATAAAAAATACGTTTAATAGGGCAATGGTAATAAGCTGCTTCAATGCGATTAAATAACCAGCCGTTATTTTTTAGGTTACCATACTTAAGAACATGAAAATAAAATATGACTACTTTACAGATACTTGACATTATTTTGTTTTTTTGCGCAAAATCTGTATTTCATTATTCATAGCAGCTTTTCGAGAAAGATTAGCTCTCTGTAAACTGCGATGACATTAACTCGACGAGATAACTTTGTAATCTAAACGGTTTGTCTTATTAACAGATTGTTTACAAAAATGTTTGTTTAACGTAGAAAATGTTTGAGATGAAAATATTTGCGTGGGTTGTGTAAATATTATGGCATTTTTGTTTTAAAACGTAAATTTTAATGAGGGTAAATGTATATGCATCAAATCGTTTTTTTTGCGAATATTATGAAAAGCGTGTTCAATCACAAATAGGAATAAGGAGATCTATAAGTCGAATTTGGAATTAAATGATATTTGTTTAATACTGGAAGCGTGGTTTGCGTCAAGGTAAGACGGTTACTTTAAATAGCGTAGGTTACCTAATTTAAGTTTGTTTTGTTCTGAAGGTAGACTCGTGTGACTATTAGATGTCCTATCATCTAAGTTGTTAGCGTTAAAATTAATCTTGCTTATACAATACAATCCCGTCGGATTGTTTTTTACCCAACACAATAGATGTCGACCTTCTTCCTTAACCATAATGACCACCTCCGACTAGATCTCCTACTACTAATTTATGTACATAAAAATATAAAGAATTATAAAACGATAGATGATGTATACAATAGACAAAGCAGGAACCGACATAAGCTTGCGGCTCCTGCTTTGCGCCTTGCAAAAGTACGTAATTCGTTTGTGGGTTTTGGTATAAGATTCTATAATAAAATTCCGCAATCAATTTCAGCTTTGCCATTACATCAGTTTAAAAACACTGTTAAAAAGAGGCTGATACAGGAAGCCTACTATACTCTTGAAGATTATTTGGAAGATAAGAATGTGTGGATATAGCTCTCTTTGAACCTGTACAAGACAGTAACGACTTAATGTAAATAGTATTAAGAATTATATTTTTAAAAGAGCAACCGCCGAGTTTCTTGCTGGCTCTTCTCGGTAGGAACAGCTTTCCGAACCAGCAGTAGAGTTGACTCGATTCAAAAGCACTTGTTTACAAGTTTATTTGAATAAAGAATATTTTGAATTTGAATTTGAATTTACTACCTGTTATTTTCCTCTGAGTTATTAGTTTAATGAGTTCATAATTCTGGCTAGAGTTACCAGTATTATTGTGATATATTTTTTGGGTACATACCTATGTTTCACTCTCTATAACTGAATCTCTTTATTTCAAATAAATTTCCATTTCAGCTTAGTTACTTTGAAGTATATCCGGGATTATTCTGCAGTACTTAATCATATCGTTACGCATCGGTGCCGCGGCGGTCTGGTTTCCGGACTGAGGCTGGTGCCCGGATATGATGTAATACAGATAATATGATGATATTATGTATAATACATTGGATTTAATTAATAGGTATTATGAAAATATCATTTATTCAGTTGACAAGTAAGGTGGTTACTAAACTAAACATTACAAAAAATCAGGCAATTTTTTTCATTGTGACTATTGGTTGTGGTGTAAATAAAGTATGGCTCATGTATCTTAATTTAAACCAACATATAAGCAAAATTTCACGCCGTGTGGTATCCGGCTGAATAGAATAGTACCACCCTCATTTCTTACCGAGGTATCGTAAAAGGCGACTAAGGTAAGTCGACCCGCCGTGTGGTATCCGGCTGAGTAGAATAAGCCACCCTCATTTCTTACCGAGGGGTCGCAAAATACGACTAAGGTAAGTTGACGGCAGGCAGACGGCCGGTCGTAAAATACGTTGCCAGATCATATGACAACATGTTTGTAACATGTTGTGCCGACCCCACTAAGAGTGGGATAAGGGTAGGAGGATGATATAAGCAAAATTTCTTAAAAATCCGCCCAGCCATTGATATGCCAAAGCGGTACAACTCATACCTATAACTACACACACACTTTTGAATAATAGTAAGATTTTAGACTAGAATTTTTAAGACTAGAAAAAATAAACTAAAGAGATAAATAGACTATCTTACACTTAAATAATTTTTCAAATCGGGCTTGTAGTTACTGAGATTAGCGCGTTCAAACAAACAGCTTTATATATTAGTATAGATAAGGAGTTGCGTCAAATTAAGTAACAAAAAAAGGTGTATTCTGAAAATTAATACTGCAAATAAACCAATAATGGACTAAATTAAAAACTGTTAAATTTAACGCAATAATCAAAACCATTCATTAATTGGTTTTGATATTGAGGCCAAGGATTTAGCATTCATAAACAAGGAGTAAACTAGATAATTGAAGAAATATCAATTGAATAGAGTTAATTGCGAAACCGCTAACCACTCTATTAAGGAATATAGTGGCCGCTGTAATTACAGAGGGTGAAGACATTGAATTTCTCTTACAAATGAATGTATTGAGCACACTTTTAAGAATTAATTGCTTATAGAACGTAAATACCTGAATGACTAAGCATTGCTTGGTGTTTTTTTTAGATTTACTTAGATAATTTATAGAGTTAGGCGTTACTTTGCGGAGGTCCATAATACAAAAGTAATGTGAATATTATTTTGCTATAACCCGCGATAAAAAAAAATATATGTAATGCTAAATGTAGAGTGTTTCAACAAAATCGCAAATCCTGTCGTGGAGTCTATCTCCTGACGATGCTTCGGTTACGGGGCGAAACAATTGTTAAGATTGTGGTGATGAATGTGTGCAGTGCTTGTGTATTGTTGTGTCATCGGTGTCGGGTAGTGCATGAGTTCTTCCAAATTCAGCATGTATCAGGTATGAGAACGAATAGTACACTCTACATTTAGCATTGCATATATTGTCTTTTATCACGGATTATAGCAAAGTAATATTCTCATTACTTTTATATACTTAGATACAAATTAAATATAAAAGCTGTGATAGCCCAGCGTTGAGACCGTGTGACTCTTTGGAGGGGTCACGGGTTTAAACACTGGGGCAGGCACCAATGAGTTCTTCTGTCATAAAACTTATATATACTAATGTATAAAGCTGAAGAGTTTGTTTGTTTGAACGTGCTAATCTCAGGAACTACTGGACCGATTTAAAAAACGATTTGAGCGTAAGATAGTCCATTTATTCAGGAAGGCTAAAGACTATATAAGCAACAATAAAAAATATTGCGAAAACGGAAAAATTTAAAGCATTCCTTGCGTGCGCTAAGTAAACGGTGAAAGTTATTAAAAATCATGTATTACAAAATTGTTCCCCTCTAAAAGTTCTAAATAAAAGTCCGCGACAGCATATGTCTAGCTTTTAAGGTTAGCCCTCTATTACAATTTTTATGGTTATCAAAATACTATATTACGGTTTTAACCTTTCCACGCGGGCGGAGCCGCTGGCAATTGCTAGTAATTCATAATTGCAATTCATCACATACTTTTTCTTGAAGAAAAACATCGTTACATCGTTATCCTCTTGCCCTTGTAAAGTAAATTAAAGTAACGGCCTGTTACTATCCCACTGCTGGGCATAGGCCTCCTCTCTCCATTTTTGGAGAGAAGGGTTGGAGCTAAGACCTACCACGCTGCTCCAATGCGGATTGGTAGGTTACACATATCCCTAGGATTCTCTAGAGATATGCAGGTTTCCTCACGATGTTTTCCTTCACCGAAAAGCGTGTGATAAATCGCAATTATCAATTAGACACATAAGTTTTTTTAATAGAAAAACTCATTGGTGTCTGCCCGGGTTTGAACCCATGATCATCTCTAGAGATTCACACGGTCGCACCGCTAGGCCATCACCGCTTATGCCCTTATCCCACTCTAAATGGGAGGAAATCTACATATGTCAAGAGAATTCTAGGGATATGTGTAACTCATTAATCCACATTGTAGCAGCGTAGTAGGTCTTAGTTCCAATCCTTCTCTCCATAAGCGGAGAGAAGAGGTTGCCCAGCAGTGGGACAGTAAAAGGCCGTTACTAATTAAATGCAAAACCAAATTTAACTGAATACCTACTTATTTAACGTCATGAACAATACGTTATCTGTTATTAGCAAGATGAGAACATCGCTAATTGGGTGGAGCCTTAAAATCTCAAGATATCTCAGGGGAAAAAAATTTCGGTAATATAGGTATATTAAAGAAATTATATATTTTTCATATAGTTTCTTCAATATATACTTTACTATATAATCCGACGTGTGGTATCCGGTTGAGTAGAATAGACCATTTTCCTTTTTTTACCGAGGTGTCGTAAAAGGAGACTAAGGTTTATCCACCGTGTGGTGTCCGCTTGAGTGGAATAGACCACCCTTATTTCTTACCGGGATGTTGTAAAAGGCGACTAAGATAGCTGGACCTGCCATGCGGTATCCGGGTGAATAGAATAGACCACCCTCATTTCTTACCGAGGTGTCGTAAAAGGCGACTAAGGTAAGTCGACTCGCCGTGTGGTATCCGGTTGAGTAGAATTAACCACCCTCAATTATCACGGAGGTGTCGTAAAAGACGACTTAGGTAAGTTGACATTAGGCACGCGGCTGATCGTAAAATACCCAAAATCACCTATCAAAGTTGCATACCTGGGCCACGTACTCAGATATAGCCGATACGGGCTATTGCAACTGATAATGATGGGAAAAGTTGCTGGGAAGAGGAGACCCGGTCGTAGAAGGAAATCATGGTTACGAAACATCCGGGAGTGGACGGGAATCAAGAGCGCTCCCGAACACCTCCGGCTGGCCATGGATAGGAGGGCGTATGCAGAGCTGACTGCCAACCTTAACTTTTTGGAGAGGCACTAAAAGAAGAAAAATCACCTAACAACATGTATGAGTGGAAAAAGGGCAGGAATGATGACGTATTACGTTAATAATAGGAGAACGATACAAGAAAATCTTTTCGACTGTTGCCTTAAAAATATATATCAGTAAGTATTTCATAAAAGCTTAGGATTTGTTCTCTAAGAAGCTCTCTTAAAAGCTTGCCCGTATTTTCTAGTTTGTTTGAATCCAAAGAGATTGAAATACATCAGGAAATACAGCACTGTAAATACAAGAGTTGTGTTGAAAGCCTTTTAAAAATCTATACTCGGAGCGATGAATGCATTTTCAAATCCATTTTCCTCATGGAGTGTATAGATAACTATTTTCTGATCCGTAATCCTACACAAAGTAATAAACTATGCGTCTGAATCATATTTTGCGTAAAAGTGTACTATGGGACTTAGAAAGGTTTTTAAAATCAAAACCAATGCTTAGTAATTTTTTCTTACTCTGAAGAATTTCACTTACTCTGAGACGGGAACTCTTTCTCTGTTTGTAAGCCAATGACCATATTATCACGATAATATCAAATATATATATCTAATAAAATTAATTTGTTTGCCTTTTTAATAATTTTGTCCTTAAATAAATAATTAAAACGATTTACTTATATAAGATTAAGTACCTTAGTGACCGAGCCATACTCAGTATTTTTTTTTAATTATAAAAAAAAAACAAAAAATAAAAAAGCAAAAAAAGGTTAGTAAATATATGTACACGATTAACTCATTTAAATATTAAATATAATATCTAATAGCTATTAGTACTAGCTAGTACTATGCAATAAACATAGTTTGAATTATTGTATAAAAACAAAGCATTCAAACGCGTTACTTAGTTTTACTTATCTAGATACGAGGAATAATTATCGTAATGTAATAACGAAATCTCAAAGTGAAATTCAGTTAGAAAGTTTTTCGTATTAAGTCAATGCTTGGAATGCAGGAAATCATTATTTACAAAATAGTGACAATAAGACATTATAGTAAGTATATATTATGATTAAAGTGTAGTTTAAAAATACTATACAATTATCATACAATAATTTAAAAATCTCATTAAACAATAATAAAAGACGTTCATCTTACAAATATTACTCTGGTTTATACGATCAGGATTGTCTTAAAAAAAGTTGACTACCTTTTTTTCTAAGAATGTATTCTACAAAAATTACAAAACCCTAGTGCAATTGAGATTATATTATCAAATCACAATATATGAATACAACAAATAAAGCATTTCCTCCAAATATGTCGCGTAAACTCTGTTTTTGTTTTGGGACAGTGGTTTTCCATCAAAAGTTTTTGAATCTCGGATAAATCTGAAACTAGTTGGAAATTTGATCACGTTATCTACTCTATTGAAAACCTCGCAGTATTGTTATCGTACTGATCACTTTATTCAAAGTTTAAATTATTATTCGCCCCGCATAAGCTCAGATTCATTCATAAATCTCATCCGAAGATTTAAAATTGCGAGGGTAGTTTCTTAAATTTATTTTTACTAGCATGTTTGCGTCATTCACCCGCGTAGAAATTAGTGTATTTAATTGAAATTTTGAATATAAAAGTAGTTATTTTGAGTTCACCATAAGAGATAGAGATATTCTGTCGCAGACTCTTTTATAGTATTTTTGTAGATCTACAATTCTCTTGTACATTACTCTTGTGTATCTCTGTTGGTTTACGCGTTGCACGCGAATAAAAATACACGGAGACGTCTTTTTTTATAACTGCGCGACCGCTTCAACACAATTTGTATAAAACTGTTATGCACTATTAACCTAAAAATTTCGGGAGTATTGCACTACCTTTTAGTAAAAACTGTACAAAGATCGGTTTAGGAAACACTCTCTTATCCAGCAGTGGGATAGTATAAGTATATGAATTATAGTATTGCTGTAATACTTGTTTATTTTTCTTACCCAAAGCATTGTCATGTGGAAAATGTTTTGAGGGAAATCGGCCGATGTAGAAAAGATTTTTGTTACTCAAAAAAGAGCCATACGGGCTGGGCTATCTATAATATGAAGCAAATTGAGTCCATTCACGAAAAGTTTAAAGCTATTGTCATACTAACTTATATGTATAGTAATATTCTATTCGTACGGAAAAATATCGATATGTATAAGAAAAAAATCCATCATTCATATCAAATGATTGAAAGAGCTTATTTAAATAAATATTATTTTTATTTGATTTTATAAGGTGGAAATTTTATATTAGAGTGGACGTCGTGGATTTGTTAATGAACATGTCTTTTGGTCTAGAGCACTTTGGCAGCGAGCCAGATGAGTTATAAGATTTAAATTGCACCATGTTGGCTATAATGTAACAATAAATCGCACGTTTAGTATAAAAGTGACCTAATTCAAAAAAGTTGTTTTGTGGAAAATTGCAATAAAGCGTAAGAAAATAAAGAATAGGGTTGAAGATACAATAATTCAAATAAATCAACATTCTCCTATCCTTATCCCACACTAAGTGGGGTCGGCACAACATGTTGTAAACATGTTGTCACATGATTTGGCTACGTTTTTACGACCCGCCGCCTGCCTGACGTCAACTTACCTCAGTCATATTTTACGACACCTCTGTAAGAAAGAAGGTGGTCTACTCGACTAAACCGCGTACCACACTGTGGGTCAACTTTCCTTAGTCACCTTTTACGACACCTCGTTAAGAAATGAGGTTGGTCTATTCTACTTAACCGGATACCATGCGGCGGGTCAACTAACCTTAGTCGCCTTTTACAATATCTCGGTAAGAAATGAGGGTGGTATTATTCTACTCAGCCGGATACCAGACGGTGCCTTATGTAAGAAACATAAAGAATAGGATTGAAGATACGACAAACCAAATAAATATACTAATAAAAACAAAGACCATTTGGATACGTAACAATCAAAAACCACTTAAGTCAGATATCATATGCATAAAGTAGACAGATGTCCGTCAAAATCCGTTTATAATTCCAGTATCTCTCAAGGTAACGTCAGAATTGAAAATCATACGCGGCGCGAAATGTTTCGATGTGGCAGTAAGATTTAAATGAAATTGTAATACGAGGATGATGTGTGAGCACCAACAAATATATCACTTAAGAATTCAAATTATTCTCCTGCCCTTATCCCGCTCTAAGTGGGATAGGCACAACATGTTATACATGTTGTATCATGATTTGGCTAGGTATTTGACGACTGGCCGTCTGCCTGGCGTCAACTGACGTCAACAACTCGGTAAGAAATGAGGGTGGTCTATTCTACTCAGCCGGAAAGTGGATGATATAAATGCTTGTGTTTGAAAAATTCTCTCAGCTTCATACAGGACTGCGGTTTAATAATGTAAAATTGAAAATGTTTAAAAGACTGACCGCCTAGTTTCTTGCTGGTTCTTCTCGGTAAGAGCAACATTCCGAATTAGTTGTAGCTTCATTAACCATATTGATCCTTGACGATTCAAAGTGCTTGAAAGAGCTTGATTGAATAAAGATTATTTTGATTTGATTTGTTTTTGAATGTGTCTTTTTCTTCCATTCTCCTCTATCATTCGTCAACTCTGGTGCCATTCCTTTAACATGCATATCATTTTTCACACAATCCGTCCATCTTTTTTTCGGCCTACCCCTAGCCATACATCCATCCACATTCATATTTAAAACTCTTTTGGTCACATGATTTCTTCCCTCCTCATTACATACACTATACCATACACCAACTTAGTACTTAATGAGTTAAGGCCGATACTCCTCTCTATAACGTTTTATGGTCAATAAATTAGTATTACGTGAATCACATTGGCTGCTTCCATTTCCCTACACACAACCACCCTTTTACTCCAAACTTTTTTTACACCTTTCGGCATCTCAAAATCCCTCCTTCAATTATTATCCACTATATCCACAGCACTTGATACCTCCCATCCGATTAGCATCAAATATCATAGTTTAAGATTAGGACATACGATTAGCAGAGGATTTTAAGTTATGTTTATGTTATTTTATATTATTTCGGCCAACATAATAGTTTTTTTTTTAAATGTAAATAGTAGAAATAAGTTCAGAAAAAAAAACAACTTAGTCTCGCACTTCTCATCTTTTCTGTAATGGCCGCAACTTTCAGACTTCCCCTAATATTATTTCGCATCATTATAAAACAATAAACAGACAGTATTTGACGTTCGAAATTCGAACTCCAATGTTCCACGTTCACAAGGAAATTTCCTCTTTGTTATGGGCTTGATTTGCCTATTCATACTGCACGTTGCGCAACATCCGGGACCATTTGCTCAGGAATTGAACGACAATATCCTCTATGGAATCACTTTATGCTCATTGGAAGTCTAAAATTGATGTAGAATATTATGAAGTACTTGTACAAGTTAATTTTACATAGATTACTATTTACCTACGGCCTCCTTTTTTATCTTGGCGATTTCGTTCACGTGATTTGTTGTCGCGTGATAGGTTAATAATAGATGGCGCTTTTTAATGTCATCATAAGTACCGGCCTGTTACTATCCCACTGTTGGGCATAGGCCTCCTCTCTCCGTTTTGGAGAGAAGGATTGGAACTAAGACCTACCACGCTGCTGCAGTGAGGATTGGTAGGTTTCACATATCCCTAGGATTCTTTAGAGATATGCAGGTTTCCTCACGATGTTTTCCTTGTGTGATAAATTGAAATTATCAATTAGATTAGTGTCATCCTATTTCTGTAGAATTAATAGGATTTCTATAGTCTATATGTTACTCCGGTGTATAAGGAACAATTGTGCCATATTTCATCTATATTGGCTTAGCGGATTCGCCGTGAAAAAGTAACATACATCCATACTCACATTCGCATTTATAATATAAGTAGGGTTAATTAATAGGATAGGATAGAATTACGCTATTTCATTTATGTAAAGTCAAAAATATATCGTATTTATTGAGGATTTTTTTAACATTAAATTGACGCAAACAAAGTCGTAGGAACCACTAGTTATTTAAACTAGAAACTACTAAAGTTATTGTCTTAGTAAGCATACTGCTGTTAATTTATTCGACACTTAACATTTTACTGTTGGCCATAAAACGCACTTCTTTCGCCCCCGGACGATTTACGACCGACCATATTATTAGATAAAATAATACCTATTGATTGAATTCTTGATATGATTTGTAACCTGATATTATGGTTTTAATGCTATTCCGTTTTAATATCTTTGATATTTAAATGAGTTAATCTTGTATGTATATATATGTATATTTTCGGAAACTGCTCCAACGATTTTCTTGAAATTCAGCATGCAGGAGTATTTGGAGGAGAAAAATCGATCTAACTAGGTTTTATGTAAAAAAGAAAATCGTTTTATGCCTGTTTTTGGGCATTAAAAATAGTAAAATTTATATTGACTTAAATTTTTGCCATAAACTGTTAAATCAGCGTGGCTTATTCGGGTAACGGGCAGACTCGAGAAATGTTAATACCTGGAAGCGATCCCCAACTAAATAATTTGTTGAAGTTTCTTTTTTTTGGAAAAAAATTACCGAAGAAGGCTCGGCCAACCTGTTACTAATATTTATGAGTGATTTATATCTATATCTATACTTTTTATCCCCAAAAGCTGTCTCACTGTATGTGATCGATTTTTTCAAAATATACAGAACGGATTTACTAAAAGGTACTGCAATTATTCCGGAAGGTTTAAATTATTAGTACAGTACGGGTTTTACGTATATTCTGTTGAAAAGGTCGCGCGGTTGTAAGAAAAAATCGCCTGCTGGCAGCTTTACACGCGTGCGCCGCGTAAACCAAAAGAGATACACCAAAGTAATGTACTAGAGAATTGTAAATATACAAAAATTCTATAAAAAAGTTTACGGCAGCATGTTTCTATCTCTTATAGTTAACTCACAATATCTACTTTTATGTAAACTCTCAGTGAAATCTACGCGGGTGAAGCCACAAGCACAGCTAGTCTTGGATATAATATTCAATCGAATGCAATTATAATGAATATTTTTTATATTATTATTTTTGTTTATTTCTTTATTTATAAAACACACAAACGTTTGTCCGTCCTCAAAGTAAGTAATTTAATACTTTTTAAATACATACCTACTTAAATACAAATTTACACACAGGCTCGAAGAACCAACAAATTCTTTTTTCTGAAAATGATGGCCATCGACGAGAATCGAACCCGCGACCCGCTGAGCTTAAGGCAGGATCACTAACAACTGGGCCAACGGGCCAGTCAAATTGTTTTATTACTTTTATATTTTTGCTAACTTCTGACCCCAACCTCATTTACGTACAGTTTGTAACATAAAACTTGTCTATCCCAATATTTTAAAAATATCGAGCTGAACCGGCGAGCCGCGTTTCCATCTTTACCCACATTTCGACGAAAAATGACCCTTGCCCCGATATAAAATAACTCGACTGATCAAAGGAATTATTCGAAAATAATAATTGATATTTACAAAAAGTAAATTAATAATATGATCCAATATGTAATATGAGATTTCAATCATCTGATAAAATAAGGATTTTCAATAAGCGCTTCTAAAACTGCGGTTTGGTAATTAATTGGAAATTTGACCACAAATCACCCGGCCTTTCATCTAAAATTTCAAATTATTTTACGAAAGTGATCATTGTATCCAAAGTTTCCAATATTATAATCCCTTAGAATATGATTTGAGTTTTCGTCAGAAAACATTTCGTGCTGAGTATGGAACTATTTTGACTTTGAATGAATGTGTCAAGTAAAAAGAGGATAAGTTGGCAGTGACCCTGCCTTTAGCTCCGTGGGTTGCACGTTCAATTCCCTCCAAAGCCCTGAAATTTTCTAATAACATTACAACATTATTCAACAACATTTTATTGTTGGTTCTTCGAGTCTGGGTTTATATATGTATTTAAGTGTGTATTTAAAATAATAATATGTAATGCTAAATGTAGGAAGCAGGCAAACGTTCGCATACCTTGTACATGCAGGATAAGACACCACACGTATCACAAAATGCGGCCACCAACAACACACCACACTAGCACTACACACATTCGCTACGAGAATCTCTACGATCGTTTCGGTCCGTAACCAAAGCATCATCAGAAGGATAGACTCCACGACAATCGTAATCATGAAAAGACTATGTCCAGCAGTGGACGTCCATCGTTAGAAGATTATGACGATGATGACTTAGTACATTATAATATTACCAGAATTAGTAGAATATTATATTACCAAAAGTACGAAAAGTATGTATTGTTGACAGTTGAGTGATTTAGTGCTGTTTATTATATGATGTACTGCATCTTTCTTTATCAATAACATATCAGTTTTTAAGTGATTTGTGAACGATCACTTTTCTTCATGATTCAACTATAACACAGCTCCTACGCTATTTCACACATAATGGTATAAAACAATAAATTTTATCGCATCTGAAAATATGTCTTCGAGAGCTTCATTTTTCTTCGTATATTATCACTAATGTAAAGTGGTTCTCATAAAGATTTATTTTAATAGAAGTATCTGGGTGACCGAACCATGCTCAGTCATTTTTTTAAATTATAAAAATGAAAAAATAAAGCAAAAACAGGTTAGTCGTAACATAATTTATAGAATTAGGCGTTACTTTGCGGAGATCCATAATACAAAAGTAATAATAAAATTATTTTGCTATAATCCGCGAAGAAGAATTTCTTCGCGGATTATAGCAAAATATTACTTTTGTATTAGTCGTAACAGTTTTTTAGTAGTAACGTTTTTCACTTTTTTGTGTCCACCCGTTTATCATTGAGCTATAACAACTTTATAATTGACAGCTAAAATGTCATTAGCTTTCTATTTAACATTTTAGCATTTTTTCAGTGCTCGAAAACAGGGATAAAACATTTTTTTTTTTCTAATAAAACCTAGCTTGATCGATTTTTCAATCCCAAAACTACCAAAATTCAAAATACAAGATTAACTCATTTCAATATTAAAGATTTTACAATGACATGTCATTTATTGATGTCTATCTTGATGATGCTCCGGTTGCGGGCCAACTATTGTTGAGTTTGAGATAGTGAATGTGTGTAGTGCTTGTGTATTGTGATCGCGGTGGTGGAGGTTTTTTTGTGTATGTGAATCCTGCATGTATCAGGCATGAAAACGGATAAAGAGTTTAGACATAATATTGTCTAAAAGTAGGTATTTGGTCACAGATCAAAACTATATTTTTTGTTTTCTCTACTAGAAATTAAAGTCTACTTAAATTTATTTAACGTCTCTTTGCATCAGCAATTCACATTTATGTAATTAAACAAAAAAAGGACCTTAAAAAGTTGGATCAATAAAGCAACGGCCTGTTACTATCCCACTATCGGGCAGGCCTTCTTTCTCTTATTGCAGAGAATGGATTGGTGATAAAGCAACCGCCGAGTTTCTTGCTGGCTCTTTGGAACAGCTTTCTAAACTAGCAATAGAGTTAACGATTCAAAAGCACTTGTTTACAAGTTTACTAAAATAAAAAACATTACCTGGTTAACATTGGTCATTTTTTACAAAATAAAAAAAGAAACTTCAAAAAAAAAGAAAAGTAATTAGGTACTTGGGGCTCGATCCTAGGTATTTAAATTTCTCGAGACTAGGCCCGTTCCTCGAATACGCTACGCTGATTTGACACTTTATGGCAAAATTTCAATTCAATTTTAGTATTTTTTAATGCCCAAAAACAGGGATAACACGAATTTACATAAAAACCTAGCTTTATCGATTTTTCTTCTCCAAAACCGCCTACATGCTGAATTTCAGGAAAATCGTTGGAGCCTTTTCCGAGATTCTGAAAATATACATACATGTATATATACATACAAGATTAACTCATTTAAATATTACAGATTTTGGATTTGACTTCCTAGTACATACAGGCTTACAGTTCTGCTATTATAGCTCATAATATGTTATAAGCTCGGCAGCCAAACAACGATAGAAATTAACGGAATATATGGTCCATATCTATAATAATGTGACGGAAAGATCTCCTTCGTAATATAATATAAAAACGATTTCACGTACGGTTTCATCGATTGCCCGAGTATAATACAGCTGAAATGGGACAGAGAATAGCTGTCAATACAATATTCCCAACCAATGTTCCGTTGTACGTGAGAATTTATACTTGACCTCCTTGCTGTATGGAAGTTACGAGATAAAAAAAGGATTTTGATGACCTCTTTAACAGAGCAATAAGAACGTCGGCCTCTCAAGTAGGAACGTAAGTGGTATTTGATCCGATTCCCCTTTGTTTCGACTACTGTTCATGGATATATTAGTCATCAGGGAAATCGGTTTGTATTAAAATTAACGTTGACTGTTGATAGCAAAATTTCAAATTAGTTTTGTCAATTTAAATGTATATCAATTACATTCTAAATCAAATATTTTTTTGTTTAAACTTACTTTCAAATCATTGAATTTAATGAAGCTACCACTAGCATGAAATAATGCCTTTACCGGAAATAACTAACTACGCAGTTGCCCTTTTTAACAAAAAAAAATAGAATTTACTTTACTGGAACTGAAATTTGCCTTACTGGGTCCGATATAATTATTCCTTATACACCGGGGTAACATAAAGACTACCTATAAAAATCCTGTAAATTCTACAGGAACAGGATGACATGGAAAAGCGGAAAAGCGCCATCTAATATCAACCTATCACTAAAATCTATCAAATGGATTTTAATAATCTTTTTGTTTAGTGTAAGATAGACAGTCCATTTATTGACGAAAGCTATAGGCTAAATAACATCACGCTAAGATAAGTAAGAGAGGAGCAGCAATAAAAAATAGTACTAAAACGGCAAAATGTAAAGCTTTCCTTGCGTGCTACTATATACTATATTACGATTTTAATGATTCCACGCGGGCGGAGCCGCTGGCGATTGCTAGTATAAAATAAAATTGTCCTGTACTAACATGAACCAAATAAATACTTTAAAAGATGTTATAGATTAAAATTATACGCCACCAAATAAATATTATCTCCGCGATTAAGCTCTCTTTGCATGACTTACCGCTGTAATCCGACTATGGTAGCGAGTTGACGTATTACGCACATCGACTTGCTGAACGCTAATAATTGTAATGTGTCAATATTTTATATCTAGGTATTCTTAGGTAGGTATTTCTTTATTTCCATTCTGGTTTAATTTATATTTTATACTTAATAAAATGAAGGAATTAACGCGGTAAAATCTTTGTTACACAATTTCCACGCGTACGAAGAAGCAAGGACAGCTAGTATTAAATAAAGGGTTCTCTGTTGAAGCGCATGTTTAATGCATTAACGCAATTTACACTTAGGCCGGGTGTGTGGTTTAACGTTTTAGGCTAAGAGAATGTGTGGTGTGTTCACCTTATTGCCTGTTAAACTTGTATTAGTACGAAAACCTTTATATTGACACCTGGTGTATATTATCTTTAGTAATATTATCCGAACCAAATCCATCAATATTGTTCTAACAGAATAGCCGTAAAATCGAAACAAACAGACAGACTTTGACAGTATAATGTTTTTTTCCCAGTTTCCGTCACAAAATCAAGAGTTTTTAATTCTATATGCTTCCTTAGCTTTTAATCTTTAATTGTGCCCATTTACATAAAGATTGCTTCAATTAAAATTATAGGCTAACCGTTTAACTCAGGCCTCGCCTGCGGGGTACAAGGGCGCGGAGGTAGGATGACAACGAGGACTGAATTAGACGCGGTCGGTTACCTCTTTTATATAACAAATTAGGTCACTTTGATACTAAGAGCGCGATATATTAATTTTAATTTTTTCGCGGAAAGTTTCAAAACGCCTTTTTACGAAAGATATGGTTATATTATAATTTAATATGGTTATTTATCATTCGAGTGTAGGCGATGTCATGCGATCCTAATCGCTTATCAATACATGATAAGAATCTGTAGGAGGTCCATTTATCGTAGATATTGCTCTGCACATCCTTATAAGTGGAAATTAATTAGATATAACAACATTCCGATATAACAATACTAGCTATTACCCGCAACTTTGTTTGCGCGGAATGTTATCACGTTATCGATAAGAGATGGCTCTTTCAATATCATCCTATTCCTGTAGAGTTAATAGGATTTATATAGCCTATATGTTACCCCAGTGTATAAGGAATAATTGTACCAAATTTCATCGATATTGGTTTAGCGGATTCGCCGCGAAAAGAGTAACAAACATACATCCATACTCACAAACTTTCGCATTTATATTATAAGTAGGATCTGAAGTAAATTTTCATACAATATTGCTTAAAATCTATAAGCTCTGAGCGTGGCGATATCATTAATTAATATTATACATAATTAATTATTATTAATTACCCATATGCAGCACTCATGACACTCAATATGTGCATATTAAATAGGTAATAATGGCCTTGATTAATTACTCTGGCTTTCATAATGTTAATTATGGATACTATATTAAAAATGGACACCTCATAAAATGACGAGCTCAAAAACAAAGTACCTAAATAATTTATCATATTGCTGTATTCTAAATATGAAAAAGAACTACTAAACCGGATTTTTTTCTATACAGATATACAGACTAGGCCGACTGCCCTCTTGAATGCGAATAAATTTTTACTGTTGTTTGAATTTATTTAACAGTTTACAACTCATTTTCTGAAACGTTTAACAATTACGATTTATCTATACTGATTTATAAAGCTGAAGAGTTTGTTTGTTTGTTTGAACGCGCTTATCTCAGGAACGACTGGACTGATTTGAAAAATTCGAATTTAAGATAGTCTGTTTATCGAGGAAGGCTATGAACTATATAACATCAGGCTAAGATGAATAGGAGAGGAGCAATAATAAAAATATTAAATATAGCTATTTTATGCTGGCTTTTCTACTCCAGTATAATAACTCCATGAAATAATACTAGTTTATGTCACTAGTAGCATAAAATTATAATATTCTCTTATATCGAACATGTCGGGCTATTTAATAAGTTCTTTTACATATTAAGTAACAAAATAAAGTGATAGCTGTGAATTCAGTTCACACCCTTGTCCTTTATTTTTGGGGTCAGCGGGTATTCAAGTAAACCTGTTTTTCGGATTCCGGGGCCAAATAAACACTTTACCCTTATAATTTGTCCCTATTTATCTGTAAATCTATTACCATAGTATGAACGAAATGTGTTATAAAGACGCGTATTATATAAAATGATAGGATACTAGATAAGTAGGTATAAGTAGTTCTAATGTAATCCTTAATAAATAATAATAGTTTCATCCTTAGATACTTCTCAGCAATAATACGATGAAAAAAACATTGATTATAATATATTATATATACCAGGAATAAGCCTATAAGGTAAATGAGGTTTTATTTCCATTTTCCTTATACATTTTGAATTATGAAATGTTTCATATTAATATAGTGTCTGTTCGAGCTACCAACTTGGTACCCTTTTAAAGCTCACGAAGAAAAATATAAAATTAAATTATAATAAATATACAATTTAAAAAATAAGCATTACTTTTTGTTCCAAAAATAATGAATTATTTTACTATTATATTATCCCCGATAAAACGAAATCTATGTTAAGCTAAGAGTAGCGATGTTAAAAAATAATCGATTATTTTTTCAAAATAATCTATTTTTAGTAATCGATTATTTTTTCATCAAAACAAACAGCGCATCTGATATTATTTCTTGGTAGTTGTCCACTTTAATTAGCCTTTATTGTAATTAATTATTAATATTAAAAAAGCCATCTTTTGAAATAGAAAAAGATCGATTTTGTTTTATCAATTTATTTTAATGGGAACAAATCGATAATTAATAATCGATTTTTTCTTCTCCATATCACATCCCTAGCTAAGAGTAAGATGTACTATTCAAGATTTCATAAAACGCATGCATTACAAAGTATATATAATAGGAATTAGTGAATTGAATTTTCCTATATAAGAATATTATTCTATATTATGATATAAAACAATTAAATTGCATTAACTTAATATCATATAGAATATTGAAGTTAAGTTGCACGAGATTTATTAGGCCTTAACGGCCTGTCCAAAAATTGCCGTCGCGGACGGTGTTTCACGTCCGCTAGGCGGGGTATTGGTAAAGTTTTCAACTAGCAATAATCGCACCTCGGATTAACCTCATTGGTTACGATATTGCCTCTGCGCAAAGTTAAATGTTATTGAATATATGAAACTCTTTAAGGATTTTAAAACGGCACAACGATAGCGCAATCTATTATACCACTAGCGCCATCTATCGTTAGTTTTAGAACTAAAAATAAAAGAACTGCTCAGCTCGAGTTCATTCATTTTTGCAGAGCATGTAGAACATTATTTAAATGGATTGTGTAAATGTAAAATATCGAATATTGAATATTACGTTTATGAAGTTTGCCGAATCGACAGTAGAATTAATTGTTGGGAACGCAGAACTAGCAATGGAAAAAATAATCGATTATTTTTTCATCAAAAATCAAAAATTAAAAAATCGATTTTTTTAACTATTCACTTTTTATTTTTTAATCTTTTTCTTATTTTTTAACATAAGATATGCATTGCTGGATGAAACCAATGTAGCCAAACTACATATTTTGATCGAATTTTACAAACAGTGCATCTGTTATTATTTCTTGGTAGTAGAAGTCTACTTTAATTAGCCTTTATTTAATTGTAATTAATTATTAATATTAAAAAAGGCAACTTATCAAATCGTCAGAAAAAATCGATTTTTAAAAATCGATTATTTCGTATTAAAATAATCGATTTTTTTAAAAACGTTTTATTTTAAAGAGGAAAAAAGCGATTATTTATTATTCGATTTTTTCTTCCCCTTGTCACATCCTTATTAAGAATGTGGCGTGTATTTTTGATTAAATGTAGGTATATTCTATGTAAGTTTTATTTTTTGAATAATAAAGTACATATATGAATATTACTTATTTGAATGAATTTATATATGAATATTACTTACTTTTCTGGCTTATTCAATTAATACTTGAGTAAACATTTTATATTTGAACATTTGTGTTTTAGCCTCATTTTTATAAAGTAATTGTTTTTTGAAAATCTTTGTTTGCACGTACGTCAGAATTAATATAAGAGATGCCTTTGCCGCCATTTAAATGACTTAAAATCAAAAATGATTCAGTTGATCCGTTGTTCATAAAATTCAAAATGAATTAAATGAAATTTCGTTTGGTAACGCCTAAATCTATACATTCTTTAAAACTGACTTGACTAAGCGTTGCTCAGTATTTTAGACTTCCCTTTTGTGATATTTTGACGCGCGTTAATTTTAGTTATCTTTCTATCTATTATATTCGTTTAAATTATTTATTATAAAAGATTATTATTTCAAAAAAAGGATGGATTTCTTATTTAATATTCATATAAAAGGAGTAGCACCAGAGTTGATGAACGATAAAGGAGAATCGAAAATGAAAACATATTATGCCGACCCTACTTAGAAAGGCATAAAGGAAGATGAAAAGATTATAATGTTAATGATAAATTTTTAATTTTTAATTAGCTTTTTTTAGATACTTTAAGGTACCGAACCATAGAGATATGTGTACCTCATCCAGCGTATAAAAAAATTATTGCCGCGTAGCTATATAATTTTTTTATGAAAAAATACAATAACAATTTTCATTCCAAACCAGAAATATGCGCCTCAACGAACGGTGATACAACACAGTTCCCTGTATTTCTGCCTACATTTCCATCCACTTGACATTGTTCAAGGAAATTTATACGACTTTTTCATAATTCATAACCACTGTTTCGCGACAATGCGCCCTCATTTTAGCTATTTCGTTTTGATCTGAATAATAAAAACTGAGCTGTCAAATTAATTACCTATGCCTATTCTACTCAGAAGTCTTAATACAAAAAGCGTCCATACTTCTATATCTATGAGTAACTATATATATATTTTTTTCGGAATGTCGGAAACGGCTTCAACGATTTTCCTGAAATTCAATATGTAGGTTTTAGGGGAGCAAAATCGATCTGGCTAGGTTTTATTTGGAATAAAACGTTTTATCCCTATTTTTAAGCATTAAAAAAATACAAAAATTTAAAGCTTTCTTTGAATGCGCTAAGTAAACGGTAAAACTTATTCAAAAATCATGTATTACAAAACTATTCCGCTCTAAAACTTGTAAAAAAAAGTCCGCGACATTTTTTAAGGTTAACTCACTTTAACCATTTTTATATTTATCAAAGTACATTGTGTATATCGCTGGCAATTACTAGTAATTAATATAACTAAAATGCAGTATAACTAATTGATCATAACGTTAGCTATTAGCCAATAAATTTATAGAGGGCTGGAAGCGAGAACATTAAACGTAATAAGTTGCTTGGATAAATCATGAGGCTTTACTTGAATTGAGTATAATGAAATATGGCCAGGTGTGAGACAAATTGATATGACTATCGTAATGTATTATGGCAACATTTTCGAAGAATGGTTTTCTGCACAGTATGCCGTTTGGTATCCGGCTGAGAAGAATAGATCACTCTCATTCTTCCCGAGGTGTCGTTATACGACTAAGGAAGGTAGACGCCGCGCAGGCGGCCAGTCGTAAAATACGTAGCCAAATCATGTGACAACATGTTGTGCCGACCCCACTAAGAGTGGGATTAGGGCAGGATTATGATGATGGTTTTATGCACACTAAAATTTATAGATCACAAGGTGAAAGGTCTGAATGTCTCCTTGAAGAGAAGTGAAGATACTGGTGCCCCCAAAATGCTTCTTTTAGTATATTTATATGATATTTTTAGTATATTTATGGTCTTTTTTGTATATTTATATGATTTTTTAGTATATTTATATGATTTTTAGTATATTTATATTTACACGATTTTGAAAATCGTAATTTCGTAATCGTAATCGTAAATCGGGGCGAAACGATCGTTGAGATTGTGGTAGTGAGTGTGTAGTGATTGTGTGGAGTGTTGGTGTTGGCGGCGTTTTAAGATACGTATGGTGACTTGTCCAGCATGTATAAGGTATGTAAATGTTGCCTACACATCATAGATGAAGATAAAACTTACATAGATTTTCTTAACAAACGCGGATTACGGCAAAATAATTTTATTGTAGCTACTGTTAAAATAATTACTGCATTTAAGACAAGGTAGTAGGGATGTGACTTGGAGTAGAAAACATCGATTAATAATCTTCTTTTTTCTAATTTTTTTTTTCCTTTAAAAATAATCGATTTTTAAATCGAAAATATTTTAGAATTTTATAAAATTCGATTTTTATACGAAATAATCGATTTTTATAAAATCGATTATTTCGAATCAAAATAATCGATTTTTTTCTATTTGGAAAAATGCCTTTTTAATATTAGTAATTAAAAGCTAATTAAAATGTGGACATCTAACAATAAATATTAACAGATACGCTGTTTGTAAAATTCTAATAAAATCTGTAGTTTGGCTACATTGGTTTCATCAAACAATGCATATATGATTTTGAAAAACAAGAAAAGAAGTGAAAAAGAGAAAGAGGAAGATTAAAATAATCGATTTTAAAAAAATCTATTTTTTATGATCAGAAAATTGATTATTATAAAAATCGATTCTTTCATATCTCTACAAGGTAGGTATTCCATTTAAGAACGGAAGGACCTTGCTAATAAGTCATTGATAGCCATTTGTGAGATCTTTTGAAGTTAACTTGACTGACTTTGAATTGATGTGATCAAAGTCGTAGATAAAAACTAATTCCCAATGCTTTAATCTACCTGACTGGGTGACACCCTTCAGTATCCTGAATATCAATGAGCAGGGAATGAATTTAAATCCCATTATTAACGCTCCATTGGGTGTTATATCTTGAGCTGTATTATTCTATGATATTTAACGATTTTATGGGGCGGGGGGTTTATGAACGAATACAGTAAAAACTAATAATAAAATAGTAAAAACAGAAAAATTATCTGTTTTTGTGGGAGTGACCTTATATGATAAGCTGAAATGGGGACCCCATATAACAAATCATGTGGTAAACTTAATTCCGCTGTTTATGGCGTTAGGAAGATTAGGTGATTAGCTAATACTGAAACAGCAAGACTTGTCTATTTTTCTTATTTCCATAGGGTTATGGCATACGGTATTTTGCTGTGGGGTAAGGCAGCTGATATCCAAAAAATATTTGCTATCCAAAAACGAGCTGTACGTACGATTTATAATATGAAACCACGTGACTCACTCCTCGATAAATTTAAAGATATAGGTATTCTTACTGTAGCTGCACAATATAATTATAATAAATAAATAAATTAATATATGGGACAATTACACACACGGTCGTCCGTCCCCAGAGTAACTAAATTAATACTTGTGTTATGGGTGAGAGACAACTGGTGAAAATATACTTATATATTTTTTTAAATACATACTTAAATACAATTATACACACCGGCTCAAAGACCAACAAATTCATTTATAGAAAATGTTGGCCCTCGGCGGGAATCGAACCCGCAACCCGCGAAGCTGAAGGCAGGATCACTACCCACTGCGCCAACTAGCCAGTCACGAGATAATAATATAGTGTTTGTGAGATTAAATTTACATCTTTTTAATAAAAAAAAGTGAAAGGCAAAACAGGAACCGAAATAAATTATAACACCAGGATACGGCTTCAGAAACTTCTTAGATGGTTTATGGGCTTCGGTAAACATTTTTATAATAAAATTCCACATTATATTTTGGACTTGCCTTTACACAAGTTTGGAATTAAAAAGACACTTATTCATAAAGCTTATTATACTGTTGAGGACTATGTAATGATAAGAAAGCTTGGATTTAAATTGCAACAAGCTACGCACTGGATTATATTGTAAATTTTGGATTTGTTAATAATTACAAATACATTATTGAAATACTTAATTTTCAAAAGAGTGACCGCCGAGTTTCTTGCTGGTTCGTCTAGGTAAGGGCTCCTTTATGAACCAGTTGTAGCTTCATTGTCATTTGACGATTCAAAAGAGCTTGTAAAAGCCAATTTAAATAAAGATTATTTGAATTGAATAAATGAAATGGTTTATTAAAAAAATCATTCTCCTGCCCTTTTGCCACTCTAAGTGTGGTCGGCACAAATGTAATAAACACGCTGTCATATGCTTTGGTATTCGTATTTTATTATTAGTTGTTTTTTTATTAATTACTTGCCTTTTACGAAACCTCGGTAAGAAAAGATTTTAATATCTTTACTATGTAAATCAGAAGATATATCAGATAAAATTTTCAAATAATAACTTTTTTCTTATAAAAAGAAATAATTTACAGTACGAAGATCGAGAAAAGTATTAACTGGAAACGAAATCAATGCGGGCGCACCAGACGGCACGCTGTAACACAATTTATTACAAATACGTACAACATCGACCTATTTGTAAAACGGATTTGTTGAGAGCACTCTGGTACACCGCAGTGACGTGTGTTGTAAGACACTGAAGAAAAAGATTGAAGCGAATTGTATTAACCGATACATCGATGATATATCAATTTTTTTAATACATACAGTAGAAGCTTTTTATTCGCGCTTCCTTCGTTCGCGTTTTCACTATTCGCGGACTGAAAAATTGCGACTCAAGTACTATATTCGCGGTCTAAGATTCCTTTATTCGCGCACCGAATCAGTACATCGGTACATACATGTACATACGTACCTAAATAAAAGCATGCGGTATCCTTTGTCAACGCCTCGTCAAGTGGACTAATAAAGGGACAAATAAAATAGATCTTATTACAACTAAGCCTAGACTGCGTTTTCAAAAACTATTGGCGTTGTTTGTTTCCTTTGGTGGTTCTTTTGAGATAAGCCACCTCCGCCTCAGTCGGTGTTGTTGTAAACAAACAGAATATTTAGATAAAACACTTATTACTCAAAAAATTACTAAATTAATAAATTTTTTAAACCATTTCCTAAATCTGAAGATTGTATGTAGCTTATCAAAATGTAAAGACAAAAACTTACTTTATTTTAAACTATTTTTTATGTTCTTGCTTTTTTATTTCGTCGCTTAGAAACATATCTCCTATAACCCTATATAAATTAACATTCCATATTCACGGTTTCTGTATTCGCGGCATATTTACGGAACGTTTACCCCGCGAATAAGGAGCTTCTACTGTATTAAAAGTTGTCCCCCACCCATAGAGTTATTTTATTAAAGTAGAGTAGCCAGTGTTAAATGTGTCCATCGACAATAAAAAGAAAGAAAACATTGGCGAATCTATGAGAGGGCTAGACGGGGCAGTACTCCGGGGGGCCCTTCTGAGCTTTACACCTACCCCTGTTACAGGTACGTCAAATCCGGAATACGAAGAATGCGAGATTTCAATAGTTTAAATGGGATCCTAGTGTTGCCCCAAGACCTTTCATTAGACAGGCCACTGAAATCAAATAAGACTTATTATCTGTCTCTCTTTTTATATGTGATTAGACAAAGATAAGAAGTATATGGGTTGCTTCTTACTACAACGTTTGTCTGTTGGTCTGCCTGTCTCTGTGCAATTAACTCAAAAATACTGAACCGATTATCATACGGCTTTTACTAATAGACATAGTGATTCACGATGAATATTCAAGTGTATTATTGTTTTTATGATTTGTGTAAATTACTTTAAATAAGATAATTGACAAAAATTTCGAAAACTCAAGTTACTCAGGTTTGGGAGCTTTCATCGAGAACCCTGCCTACTTATTTTGAGTTGTAACAAAACAATACACGGTAAATAATTTTATTTGATAAAGGTATACAAAGACTGCGATATCTTTATCCTTTAAGAACAAACTTAAGTATATAACAAAAAACTTGTAATAATTTACCAAAAAATGGTCACGTATAACATGTTATTCCGAAAGCTATTTAGACAGATGGAGTACTTTAATACTTAAATATTGGAACACCATGTCTCACCAATGCAATCGCGCTTAATTTTCGCTGAAAAACCCATCAAAAATCACTACTACTAATTAACATTTGCCATTGCATGTGTTAAATTTCTACGAAATAACATCCCTTATCAGATAAAACATTCATCACTCACCGCAAAATTAAATAGTTACACAGGTATAATAGATTGCAAAACGAATATTATTATCATCGAATTGAATAATAAATGGAGGGTTAACCGCACCGATGAGGGTTTCCCTTCAAAGGCGTATCTCATAAATATTAAATAAGTGGTTAATAGATATAACGGTAGATTTGATAAGAGTTAAAGAGGCTCCTTTACTCGACTGATCCTTTACTTGATGAATTAATGCATCAAGTCGATAGAAAATTATATATTCTAAAAAGAAAAAAAAAATTGCTGCGTAAATATGTCAGCTGTATCGCATAATCATAATCATCATAAATCACTTCATTAGCGAGAGCAGCATTAAGTATTGTCGAACATACTGTAGCGAAATTTTCCTTAACACTGGGCGGAGCAACGTTATTACAACGTCATATTTGATAAACGCTAATTGTCAACGTTTATACACATCGGAAATGTCTTTCTCTAACTACCTGCATAAACTGCTGGAACTTGTACTAAATACTTCATGCTACCGCGAACCGTATTACTTTAAATTTTTGGACTGATAGTGTCGTTCCATTATAGCTTTTTTGTACACTTGTATCAAAAACAGAACTACATTTATCGTACGTATTGTTTTATATGAGAAAATATAGTGCCAACAAAAAACATTTCAAAACCTCTCAAAGTGTTAATTAGAAGAAACCACGTATTTTAGATTATGCACAAAACATCATCATCCTTCTGCCCTTATCCCACTCTAAGTGGGGTCAGCACTACATTTTATAAACATATTGTCACATGATTTGGCTACGTATTTTACGACCGGCCGCCTAACTATTCAAAAACTTACATTAGTCATATTTTACGACACCTCGGTAAGAAAGAGGGTGGTCTATTCTACTTAAACAGATACGACACGGTGAGTCAACTTATCTTAGTCGCCTTTTACACATTTAAAAAAAATATTGTTATTAATATATTGTAAAGCTAATTTAAGAATACTTTCTTTTTCCAAACACTCGGTTATAATTAAAAATAACATAAAAATATAAAAGCAGGGGAAACGCGTGAAATTGCTCGAAAAATATACACAATTATTTTTGAAACGCTGCACGCTTTTTGTGAATACCGGTATACGAAGGGACAGAATGTACAAAAGCATATTTTAACAACCCTGTAATGAGATGTTAAGGGTCAAGCAATAATTTAATAAGGGTCATAATATTCCTTTATACCTCAACATAAGACGGGGTCTTGAAAATTCAGAAAATGTAAAATGTAGTAATTATTATTTCTACGGGATCTAGCTTTGCTGAAATTAATGTTTTGGTATCGTATTTTTAAGGTAACTTATGACATACTCGTATAACATGCGTATGTATTAATTTTCATGCTGGAAGCTTTAGTTACGTGCGCCTTATAAACCAGCAGAGATGCACTAAAGTAATCTACTAATGAATTGTAAAATGCTCTATGATCTATAAAATGCTAGGATAAAGTCCGCGATAGCTTGTCTCTAACTCTTATGGCTAGGTCACAATTACCACTTTTATGTTTCAAATTTAAATTCGGGAACAATTTTGTAACACACTGATTTCCACGCGGGCGTTAGCCAGCATAGTATAACAAAAAATGAATTGTTTCTTGAATATGTAAGAAGAAAAATTTATTGGTTCGAAGCAATGGATCCTTCTTGTCTCCTGTGGATGACTTCGATTTCCTAAATCTAAACGCTCCTTGCAATTCTTCTGCCCATGGTAATTGTTCATCCAATACTGCGTTATAAGTTTTACCTTACTAATTAGAATTTACAACTCCATTTTTCATCATTTTTCTCTTACTAAGTGCCCCAACTGAGCTGAATGTACTATGTTTTTTTTTCAAACACTAACTAATGCTGTTAGCCCTAGAGGCTGTTACATCGTCACCTAGAGAGTGAGCGAGCACAGAAGCATCGCCGGAATGAAAAACTAGGAGAGCGAGTCTCGAGCGAGACTCGCAGCATCCTGGGAGCGTTGCCTTAAGGGTGCCTCCTGTGAGGCCGGACCTCGGCTTAAAACAACGCGCTGTGGAGGACTGTATCGGACTTGAGCAGGGGTCCTGAAACTTGAGAACAGCTGTGCTCTGGGGGCGACTAATGGCTGTGGGTTTCGCTGATGATCTATGTAGTTGCCTCTACTCCTTTAAATATATCTAACACCGAATAGCTACGGTAAACTTTCCGTCTCGTCAAATATACTCATAAATTTTAGACATATTTCTATGACATCAATTATAAACGGTAAAAATGGTGAATGTGGTACTAAAATACACTCTCTCCAGTTAGCCGCACTCAAAATAGTTGAAAAATTGCAGCTGCGCTTTGCGGTGATCAATCCTCCGCCATTTTCAGATGGGTTGAGGAAATCAATCAACTCAATTGGATTATGATTGAAGGAACGTTTTATAAAATATTAAAGGTGATTAAAACTTAAACTTACGGATCTTTATACAAATTTTATTGACATATTTATAAACTGAAAGGTTAGTAAGAACTTAAAGACTTAGTGGGAAACGCTCTAACTGTAGAAAAAAGTACTGTGGTGTACTTTGATGTCGTATAGTAAGTGGTACTGACTATACGACATCAAATACATCCCACTGATTACTGAAGAGTATAAGAATAACTTTAGAATTATTCAACCTTCTTAATTATAGTATTAAAGAATGTATGTTATTTGACTTTCACTGATCTGAAGCAATAGGTGAAAACATTATTTTTTTTGTCCCTCTTGCACCTTATTATTTAGTTTTTAGGTCAAGGTTTATTGTATTTGGAAAGGCATGTTAGGGTACGGTCATTGATCTCTATAAACCGTGTTTCTTTTTTTTAATGTAAAATAATTCCTTGTGGCTAATATACTTCTCTGAATTAACTGATTTTTCTTATATTTGCTCTTGACGTGTATCGGTACCTACAATTAATATTAATGTTAATTAAAATTAATGGTCGGTATCACCCTGAATAAAAAAAGTAACTTTACTTTACTATCTGTACATATAAATAAAGAACGACTTCGTTGAAGTACGTCTAATATATGTGAAAAGAATTTCCACGAGGATAAGTTTGAACAACATGTGAATAATCTGTTCGTAATACATATCTACATCTCTATAAGCGTTAAACGCTTTCGGCTGACACCAACTTTTTCCCCCTCGAAAACATGTGCCATATCCGTAGGCTCGTATTTGAATATCATATTAGGAAATAACTTTACCTCGGAGATGATGAAGTAAGATGTGAAATAAACTTGTTAGTAAAATATATTTTGTACGTCGACGATATTACGTATATACTTATGAAAGCCACAGTTCATTATGTACGTACAGGGGTATGTGAACTTGAAAATACGGGTTGACTCGTTAAATTTTATTCAGCTTTTCACTGCAAAATTACTACCGGATCTAATCTACTCAACAGTATACCACACGGTGGGTTAACTTGCCTGTTGTTTATGTCAGGAAAACCATAATGGGGTCATCACCGCCCGACGAGGCCGAGCGGCGGGTATGTCAGACTCTCACGAACTAAAAACCTGACAGTGCTCCACCGCATTGCTGGTAGCGGGGATAGGGTACCGTGGGACACATTGTCCCCATCCTCGCCAGCAGCATCTCTGAACCCCAGAGTGCGCCACCTCTGGGTCGAGGCCTCTCTAAAAGTGGTCCCTCCCTACGCTGGACGATGCATCGGGAGCACCAGATGCACTGACCGCCTCTGGGACCTCAAAAGTTCTATTCTACTCTATTCTACTCAGCTGGATACCACAGAACTATGACTGAGTAGTTGGATGCGATTTCCCGTGTTATTTAAGATGCGCGTTTGATAGTATTGAATTCCGACAAAAATTCGAACACGTATACATGTATTAAGACGAAATTAATATTAAGACTTTCAAAACAAAATTAAAAGAATGGCTGGCATAAAATAGTTTTTATAACTTATCGGAATTATCTAATAATTAAATATAACAGAAGATAATAAGACATATAAATTAATTGACATATTGTAATAATAATTTCAATTTGACATATGTACATTATTAATAATGCGACATTATTAATAGATTATTATATAAACATACGGGTCACATCGCGTTATAATCGATTACCTTTGTATAAGGTTCAACGTTTCGGCAGAGTTGCATCCACTGTGGTCACCGTGTCAGTCATTATTTTGTTCATCTACCCGCACTTGAACCGCACAATCCATGTAAAATTGCAAACAATTGTGCGGTTCAAGTGCGGGTAGATGAACAAAATAATGACTGTAGTACTCGGGAACGAAGACGCCGCGGCGCTTCCAGTCAGTTCGTGACCACGGTGGATGCAACTCTGCCGAAACGTTGAACCTTATACAAAGGTAATCGATTATAACGCGATGTGACCCGTATGTTTATATAATAATCAGTATGAATCGCGAAAGTTTAAAATCTACTATTATTAATAGAATTAAATAATATTTTTCTTACTAAATTGAAATTGTTGATTATGTAAATATTGAAATGATAAAATTAAATTTTTGTACAACGTTAGATGTAGGTATGTACAATATTTTGCAACGCCATCACCAGGCAAATATGTAACATATTCAAATGCAAATAAATAAATGAATGAATGAATAATTAATTTTTTTCAATTGTAAGCATATTCTGCTACCCTCATATCGTAAAATTATTCAAAGTGCCCCGTGTGACGATATTTAAACCCATGCGGGGGTTATATTTCATGTAATCAATACGCTCGGCGTTCCGTCAATGGAAACAAATGAAGTAATATTTTAACTATGGGATCTATTTTTAGACTCTCAGAGACAAATGTTAGCGATTGAACAGTGCTGACAATTAATGTATTATTAGTTTTAGTGTGCGTTTTCGAACAGCAAAAGAGGGGACACATTTTGGTGACGTTCCTGGCATGCTAAAAGTTAGTTTTCGTGTGACCGTAGACGGAAAAACAGTGACAGTCTTTATATACCTAAATATTATTTTATTATTTCTTGCACGCTAACAAATTTTTGAAAACGCACTCTACAACTGATAATACATTAATTGGCAGCACTGTCCAATCATTAACACAATATATTTAAAAAGGTTGGATAACAATTAAGGAAATATTACTACCTCACATCGTGAATAATCTAGTTGGGGTATTAATAGAAAAACGATCGAATGTGCAGGTCTTCTGAAATATTAAGTGACTAGTCTGTATAGAAGATGTAGTTTCTCTTAAAGTTTGTACTGATACTGCATTGAAATTTGGCGCAATGCGCTACTGTTGTATCAGACCTTTGGGTTTAATTAAGCGATGTGAAAAAAAAACAATTTTTAAAATAATCAATTATTTTTTTCATAAAAAATAGTTTTGTTTTAAATCGATTATTTTTGGTATCCCTTTTTCTTTTTTACTCTTTTTCTTATTTTTTAAGATTAGATATGCATTGTTGGATGAAACCAATTTAGCCAAACTACACATTTTAATCCAATTTCACAAACAGCGCATCTGATATTATTTCTTGGTATTTGTCCTCTTGGTATTTGGCCTTTATTGTAATTAATTATTAATATTAAAAAAGACAACTTTTGAAATAGTCAGACATCGATTTTTAAGAAATCGATTATTTCGTAAGAAAATAATCGATTTTTTAAAAATCGATTATTTGTAAAGGGATAAAAACCGATTATTTATTAATCGATTTTTTCTACTCCAAGTCACATCCCTAGTTTAATAACCGGTTGAATCAAATAGTTTATTTATTGATATTATGTCTTTAATAATAGTACCTGGGCGAATGAACCTTGCTCGGTAAATTTTTTAAAATATAAAAGAAAAAATTAAAAAAAAATTAAAAACAGAAAGAAGGCGCCGATGAAATGTGGAATTCTTCAGGTTTTGATCATTTTCGGTCCGCCCGTTACCCATCGGCTATGGCAACATTACGTTTGACAACTAAAAAAGTCCTTTACTTTCAATTCTACATTTAACCATTTTTTCAATGCCCAAAATAAGGATGAAACGAAATTTCTTTAAAATAAAACTTAGCTAGATCGATTTTTCTCCCCAAACACCCCTACTATTTACTTTACTTACTTACTTTATTTACGCTGAATTTTAGGAAAATCGTTGGAGCCGTTTCCGAGATTCAGAAAATATATTTATATATACATACAAGATTAACTCATAGTTAGTGCCGTGTGGTATCCGGCTGAATAGAATAGTACCACCCTCTTTTCTTACCGAGGTGTCGTAAAAGGCGACTAAGGTAAGTCGACTCGCCGTGTGGTATCCGGCTGAGTAGAATAGACCACCCTCATTTCTTACCGAGGTGTCGTAAAAGGCGACTAAGGTAAGTTGACTCACCGTGTGGTATCCGGTTAAGTAGAATAGACCACCCTCTTTCTTACCGAGGTGTCATAAAATATGACAGAGGTAAGTTGGCGTCAGGCAAGCGGCCGGTCGTAAAAACGCAGCCAAATCATGTGACAGCATGTTTATAATATGTTGTGCCGACCCCACTTAGAGTGGGATAAGGGCAGGAAGATGATGATGATTAACTCATTTAAATTTTAAAGATTTTTATGTACAGGGGAACATGGATTTAAGTCTACCCGCTGTGTGGTCCGGCTGAGTAGAATAGACCACCCTCATTCCTTACCCAGTTGTTGTAAAAGACGACTAAGGTAAGTTGACCCACCGTGTGATGTCCAGATTAGTAGAATAGACCACCCTCTTTCTTACCAAGGTGTGGTCAAATACGACTAAGGTAAGTTGACGTCAGGCAGGCGGCCGGTCATAAAACACCTAAGCTGAATCATTTCCAACATTTTTAATTTTAAACTATCGTGAGTAGTATTCATAGTTAATGTAACCCGGCGGACTATCCCGATAGAGTAAGACGTGAGTATAGCCGTTATTTTACATTAACCATTTATAACATGTTTATAACATGTGCCGACACGACTTAGAAATAAACCCGACTTATTTTTAATACATCTCTATTGTTATAACAAGTGAGTGCGCGAAAAGTTGTTATAACGATCATCGTCTTCTGCCCTTATCCAACTCTCAGTGGGGTCGGCACAACATGTTATAAACATGCTGTCTCATGATTTGGCTGCGTTTTTACGACCGGCCGCCTGCCTGACGTCAACTTACCTTAGTCGTATTTTACGACACCTCGGTAAGAAAGAGGGTGGTCTATTCTACTAAACCGGATACCACACGGTGAGTCAACTTACCTTAGTCGCCTTCTACGACACCTCGGTAAGAAATGAGGTTGGTCTATTCTACTCAGCCGGATACCACACGGCGGGTCGACTTACCTTAGTCGCCTTTTACGACACCTCGGTAAGAAATACTAGTACTATTCTATTCAGTCGGATACCACACGGCGGAAAAGTTGTTATAACGATATATGTGATATTTCACAAAAGCCTCTATTTATAAAACACAAACCTTTGATACGTGTTTCAATTTTTGTTCTCAATTTGCACACGTCACGCCATGGCACGTGTGTTCACCTGTCATTTATTCAACGCTGTGGGTAACGATTGTATGTTAGGATAGATTTCCCAAACGGCCTTTTCTAAATAACGATATTTTTATAGTCCTTTTTAGTTATTGATATCAGGTATATATTTTTACGAGTAGGTTAGCGCTTGATTACATATCTAAACAGGGACTTTTGAACCCAATTGTACTAGGTTGAGGTATAGTAAATAAAGGCTAATTAAAGTGGACAACTATCAAATAATAAAAGATGCGCTGTTTGTGAAATTCGATTAAAATGTGTGGTTTGGCAACATTGGTTTCATCCAACAATGCATATCTAATCTATAAAAAAGAAAAAGAAGTGATTAAAATATTTTTTTAAATCGATTTTCATTAAAAAAATCGATTATTAAAAATCGATGTTTTGAAAAAAAATATCGATTATTATAAAAATCGTTTTTTTTTAAACATCAATTTTTTTCATTAAAAATCGAAAAAAATCCATTATTTTAACATCCCTAGTTTGGCTACATCCAGCAAGCATATCTAATATAAAAAAAGAAAAATAGTAGAAAAAAGACGATGATTAATATAATCGATTTTTAAAAAATCGATTTTTAATGAAAAAACCGATTATTTAAAAAAAAACCCGATTATGTATCATTTATGTGCGGGTGCGTTCAGGTCCTATTCTTGTCTTTTTACATCTTGAGCCTACCTCTTGAGTGCATCAGTTTCCTTTGCGTTTGAATTTTTATTCAATTTACGGCGCAACTGGTCTTTAGTCTATGCTCTCGCTAAGCTAAAGTAAATACCAACAGACGCCTCTCCCAATAATTATTAGGCATCGATCAAACGCCGCTCAGATCGTGCTGTTTATTTTCCCTGACAAATGTTTGAGGCTCGACTGCGAATGGTCCTATTCAATTATATTTTCAAACATACTTTAATGTTTTTGTTATTTTATTGCTCTGTGAGCTATAAATATTGTAGATTTATTAAGAGTTAATCACTACCTACCTTACTAAAGCTATATACCCTACTATAGCTGTGATGGCCTAGCGGTGCGACCGTGTGAATCTCTAGAGACTATCATGGGTTCAAACCCGGGCAGACACCAATGAGTTTTTCTATTAAAACTTATGTGTCTAATTGATAATTGCAATTTATCACACGCTTTTCGGTGAAGGAAAACATCGTGAGGAAACCTGCATATCTCTAGAGAACTCTGGAGATATGTGTAACGTACCAATCCGCATTGGAGCAGCGTGGTAGGTCTTAGCTCCAATCCTTCTCTCCAATAACGTAGAGAAGAGGCCTATGCCCAGCAGTGGGATAGTAACAGGCCGCTACTTACTTACTTACCTTACTAAATAGTTCAGATTTCAGTGTGGATAACCATTTACAATACTTGTGTTATGGGTGAGAGAAAACTGATGAATATAAACAAATATATTTTTTAAATATACTTACAGTACCTGAGCGACCAAGCTTTGCTCGGTAGTTTATTTAGATATTAAAAAATTGAATTTAAAAAAAACCGGGTAGCATGTGGGAATCGATCCCAGATTTTTAACTTTTTTTGTCTGCCAGTTACCATTAAGATATCATAGCTTTGCATTTGACAGCTTAAATATAATTTGAATTTAATTCTACATTGTAGCATTTTTAATACCCGAAAATAGGTACAAAACGTCATTTTTTTTAAATAAAATCTAGCTAGATCGATTTTTCCACCCAAACCTCCCTACGTGCTGAATTTCTTGTAAATCGTTTGAGCCGTTTCCGAGATTCAGAATATATACATACAAGATTAACTTATTTCAATATTAAAAATAACCAACAAATATTTATAGAACTTGGAATTCAACCCGCGACCCGCGGAGCTGAAAGCAGAGTCACTAACCACTGCGCCAATAGGCCAGTCATAAAGTATACTTTGTCCTGCCCTTATTTCACTCTAAGAGAATCAGTACATATTTTTGCTTCCCATTCGCTCTTATCATTCGTCAGCTCTGAGGAATATAGAATTAAATTTATCTGAATACTAGTTATTTTACGACCGGCCGCCTGCCTGACGTCAACATAGTCGTCTTTTATGTCACCTCGGTAACAAATAAGGGTGGTCTATTCTACTCAGCTGGACACCACACGGTGGAACCCAGAAGCTGTCATATGATAAATAAAAAAGCAACACACGCTCATCAATCTTAGTCGTTGGGGAACGAAAATTTTGCAAGCAGGGAGTATGATATATTTCACTGTCACAACAAAATGAGCCGCATGTCCAAAAGGTGAGAGGAACAACTTTTCCAACCAACAGTTGATGACAAGTTTACTTGAATCCTACTAATATTATAAATGCGAAAGTTTGTGAGTATGGACGTGTGTTTGTTACTCTTTAAAAAATCTTGTGATGCCTGTGTCGCGACTCAGCAGAGTTAGCAACTCAACAAAAAAATTGCGCAATCCATACTAGACCAGTATACAGAAAGGTTTAAATTAAGTATAAGAGATATTCTTATACGTAAAGCATATTACAAAATTGAAGATTATTTGGATGATAAAAAAGCCTGGATTTGAAAATCCTTCCAGCTTCATATAAGACTGCGGTTTAATAATGTAAAATTGAAAATGATTAAAAGATTGACCGCCGAGTTTCTTTCTGGCTCTTCTCGGTAAGAGCAACATTTTGAACTAGTAGCTTCATTAATTACATTGATCCTTGACTATTCAAAAGTTATTGAAAGAGCTTATTTGAATTCAGATTATTTTGATTTGATAATCCGCTGAAACAATATCGATGAAATTTGGCACAATTATTCCTTATACGCCAGGATAACATATAAGCTATAGAAATCCTGTTAATTCTACAGGAATAGGATGAAATTGAAAAGCGCCATCTATTATCAACCTTCACGCGATAACAGTCCACGCAAACGAAGTTGCCGGTAAATTTAAATTTTATTAATTAAATTTTGCCGTTTTACAAATATTTGTTGGTTAAATAAGTGACTCATATATTTATTTATTTATAGAAAATGTTGGCTCTCAGCGGCCAATCGAACCCGCGATCCGTGGAGCTGAAGGCAGGGTCACTACCCACTGCGCCAACCATAATTTATAGCTTAGTAGCAATAAAAAAACTTATTATACTTAGATGAAGCTCAATATAAACATCATCATCATTCTCCTGCCCTTATCCCACTCTAAGTGGGGTATTTTACGACTCCTCGGTAAGAAAGAGGGTGGTCTATTTTACTAAACCGGATACCACACGGTGGGTCAACTTACCTTAGTCGCCTTTTACGACACCTCGGTAAGAAATGAGGTTGGTCTATTCTACTCAGCCGGATACCACACGGCGGGTCGACTTACCTTAGTCGCCTTTTACGACACCTCGGTAAGAAATGAGGGTGGTACTATTCTATTCAGCCGGATACCACACGAAGCTCAATATAAAAATATTGTCTTTATAAAAGTTGCCCTATATCTGTAATATTTCAACCACGCGGCGTAATATCAGCCGCAATTAATTGAGGCCCATCAGTAGAAGCTATAAAACGAATGTTTACTTTGCCAATAAATAACGGAACGACCAACACATTGTTGTGTTGTCCTAGATATTATTGTTACGAGTGACACAATTGTTTTTTTACTATGCAATTAAATTTACTATAATACTACCTACCAGCTGGCTGGTCATATAACTAACTCTTATTAAGAACGGGTCGTAATTAATAGATCTTTATTACATAGTACCAGGTTGACCAAACGTTGCTCGGTAATTATTTACAAAATAAAAAAAAGTACTTCATAAAATAATAGGGTAGGTGGGGCCCGATCCTAGGTATTTTCGTTTCGCGCGACCACCCGTTTCCCGACTAAGCTATGTTGTATATATTCAATAAATTAAAAGTAAACTTTTGTTTTTTTTTCATGCCCATAAACAGGGATAAAACTTTTTTGTTAATAAAACCTAGCCAGATCCATTTTTCTCAACTAAAATTCCCTACATGATGAATTTCAAGAAAATCGTTGGAGCCATTTGCGAAATTCTGAATATATATATATATATATATATATATATATATATATATATATATATATATATATATATATATATGTATATATATATGTAGACTCATCAGTATCTTGGGCATTATTCTTAGACATTGGTGGGCGTAATAAGGGTATCGTGCATATGGAAAAGTACAACGCTTATCTTCAACTTTATATTCTTCTTAACAATTTTCACAACTGCGCCATGACAAGCATCTGTCTTCATCTCTCACATGCGCCGTCTGCATTCTGTCACCGCTGCGCCTTCTATTTTCAATGTATTTTCAATATATTTTTAATGATGGAACGTCGGTTGCCAGGATGCGACACGGCCATCCTGCGAGACACACGTCCCCGTGTGTTGATCTGTAACAAATAAACGAACCCAGAAATTCCGTTCGGCCTATCCTACAACATCTGGGTCATTGGGGTCTAGATCTATTTAATAAACGAACAAAACAAGGAAAATTATATCTCGTCATAAGTGATAAGTGATAGTGATAAGATCATTGAACTATGAAACCCAACAAATAACATGTAAGGCCATGCCAAACCCATAATGCATACGAAAAGTACTAAGGCAGAGTACCATTGACTGACACTCACCATGACATTATAAAAATAAACAGAAAACCTATCAGAATTTACTTCAAAAACAACCCAGGTATCTTGTTCGTGGTCTACCGCTTCTGTCTCAGCAGAAGGGTCTTCCCTCAGGGATAATGAGTCCACATGACTCACGGCCATCGCTACACAGCTAGACCCGACTATACCACCCAGAGCTATCGCTCCCTGCGAACCCACGGACTACTCAGAGCAGATACCGATTTCTACCGGGCTACAGACGATACCCTGGTGTCATCGACCCCCAGAGCTATCGCTCACTGCGTACCCACGGACCACCCTGAGCAGATGCCGATTTCTACTGGGCTACAGACGATACTCTGGTACAGTCACCGACCCACCGAACCAAGAACCCGTCTGTATAAACATCAACACAAATTACGTTATCACAAATCTTGTCATTATCAATAGGTACTTGACTCTCAGGTATTTTTGTAAGTCAATAAGATACATTATGTATTTGACTAAAAGAGCTGGATTGGCAAAAGGTGAACAGTTCATCGCTTCTAATAATTTAAGTCGTAAAACCGTTTACTTTTACTTGAAAATTATTTGCAAGGTACTAAAACATTCTTGTTAGCCATCCCTATTAATGACAACATTATCTATTATTTCCCAACTAAATTTTTTAGCTATAGTCTCTTTTATATGAGAACATCCAGGTCCAGAAACAAATCAAAGTATTAACACATACCAAATTCTGTGAAAGCTCCTGATGGCGGTTTGACCAAACATTGGTCTACAGTCTACACGTTGCTGTACCGGTACCTCAAAGAGCAGGTCCATTGGCCATGCAGCAACTCGCGACGTTGCCCGGCTTGTTATACCTGTAGCATACAAATAATTTGTAATCTTCTTATCGTCGTTGTCCAGAGCTTACCACAGTACCACAGACAATAGTCTTTTGGTTCCAAAATCCGTTTGCGACACTCCATTTTCCTGTGCCCTGCTGCTCGCAACTAAGACACTTGAATTGCGATCGCGTTGAATTTGCGATCGTCTATAAGTAGCTTTCGTTTCAAATAGGAGTAAACTTGTAGTTCTTGGTGCAGCTGTTGACGCGAAGATATCTCCGTTGTGAATGCAAGCCATTGCAGTCTTGTATCAATTTTGTACCAAATGCGCCATCACCGTTGATGCTGCTATTTGCTCTATGTTTAAATTCTTCCAACAATTTATCAAATACGTAACACAACAACTGGCATATGCATCATGATTTTCATTTATCCATTGACCTATCATTGCTTAAATTAATAAGTGCAACCGCAGAAATTTCCAGAAAATGTATCTTCTTTTGTTTTTCCGTCCAAGTATAAGTCAGCTGTAGTACACCACAATTTTACGTAAAATCATCATTTATCGGGTTTAAACTTCGGCCGATTGATATTATTCGTCTCACTTGGATTTTTTCTTTCTTTTTGTTTTTGGTGTTTGAATTGTTTTATTTCGTAACTCTTATAGTATCCGCCATTGTGAGTCATCATAATCCGTTCATACTATCCATCCATTTGCACGATTGAATCCCACTTCTGATGTAGACTCATCAGTATCTTGGGCATTATTCTTAGACATTGGTGGGCGTAATAAGGGTATCGTGCATATGGAAAAGTACAACGCTTATCTTCAACTTTATATTCTTCTTAACAATTTTCACAACTGCGCCATGACAAGCATCTGTCTTCATCTCTCACATGCGCCGTCTGCATTCTGTCACCGCTGCGCCTTCTATTTTCAATGTATTTTCAATATATTTTTAATGATG
The DNA here is from genome assembly GCA_029227775.1 of Morpho helenor. NCBI lineage: Eukaryota > Metazoa > Arthropoda > Insecta > Lepidoptera > Nymphalidae > Morpho > Morpho helenor. Next base: position 15,941,014 of record JARGCU010000025.1, read on the forward strand.
GAACGTCGGTTGCCAGGATGCGACATATATATATATATGTATATCTCCTCTCCGTTTTTTGGTTACACATATCTCCAGAATTCTCTAGAGATATGCAGGTTTCCTCACGATGTTTTCCTTCACCGAAAAGCGTGTTATAAATTGCAGTTATCAATAACACACATAAGTTTTAACAGAAAAACTCATTGGTATCTGCCCGGTTTTGAACCCGTGACCTCCTCGAAAGAGTCGCACGGTGTTACCGCTGGGCTACCACAGCTCTTATCCTATCTTTGAAAATATCAATATTATATATATGGTATTATCAATTAGACACAAGTTTTTACAGAAAAACTCATTGGTTTCTGCTCGGGTTTGAACCCGTGAACTCCTCGAAAGAGTCGCAAAGTGTTACCGCTGGGCTATCACAGCAAATAGGGATATAACGTGGAGTAAAAAATCTAATCTGAAATCTCAAAGGTAACAATTTCCACAAATGTAGGTGTCAGCTTTGTAGTGTGTGTAATATACCCTTATTATTTTTTTAATATCTCAGAAATTTCTCAAGCTTCTGGCGAAAATATCTCATGTAATTTACACTTTTCACATTTTATAACGTTTTAATATTTCAAAGAAAAGATCTTTTTGGTGTTAAGTATATTTTTCTACTTCACCATTGTAATTTCTATTTTACTGCTGAATGAATAAATATTAAATGAACTATGCCTAAGTATGATCCTACGATGCTCCTCCTTATCTTTAAGTGGGGTCGGCACAACATGTTATAAACATGTCACATGACTTGACTTCGCATTTTACGACCGGCCGCCTGCCTCGACGTCGACTTACCTTGGTCGCATTTTACAACACCTTGGTAAGAAAGAGAGTGGTTTATGCCACTCAACCCGATACCACACGGTGGTTCGACTTACCTTAGTCGCCTTTTACGACACCTCGGTAAGAAATGAACTATTCTACTCAGCCGGATACCACACATCGGGTCAACTTACCTTAGTCTCCTGTAACACCTCGGTAAGAAATGGGGGTGATCTGTTCTACTGAACCGCATACCACACGGCGGGTCGACTTACTTTAAAGCCATTTACGACACCTCTATAAGAAATGAGTGTGGCCTATTCTACTCAGCCGGATACCACAGACCTACGACTGGGTAATTGAAAGCAATTTCCCATGTTACTCAAAATATGCGGGTTTAATCGAATTTCGACAAAAATTTGAAACATATGCATTTAATTTTTTTTTCAATTGTGGGCATATTCTGCTACCTTCATATCGTAAAATTATTCAATGTGCCCCGTGTGACAAGTTTTCAACCCATGCGGGGATAGCCCCCGCGTGGTTTTCATGTAATAACTACATGTTATTTTACATGTAGTTAATATTAAGTAAATATTCATATATAAAGTGAGACATTTATTGTACAGTTATTTACGTACGTATCTTAAGATTAGTTAATAGATGTCCAATAAATTCAAATTCAAAATATTCTTTATTCACGTAGACTTTTTTCAGTACTTGTAAATCATCAAGTTCGGAACTTTGCTACCGATTAGAACCAGCAAGAAAATCGGCCGATAATCTTAAAAAAATGTACAATTTCATTAATTGATTACATGTTAATCGTTGCAGCCTGGTGCTTAGCTAATATTTTAACAGCAGTCTGTTATTTTATTATTCAGATAATCTCTAATAATCTTCAATTGTATAGTAAGCTTTATGTAGCAACATCGTTATAAGATAATTTCTTAACTCGTGTAAAGCTGTCTAAATAATGCTGAGGATTTTGTTATAGAAACGCGTACCGAGATATACTCTTAAATCAAAAAATACACTAGTACACAGTTTGCTAAAATATACATCTGCGAACCACATAATAAGCTAATGGTATCGTCATAATTGAAAATTGCCAAGAGGATAGGATCTGTCCCTTAGCAATTTGGAAGTTTGGGAAAGTTTGACATCATTTTGAGATCGAGGGATGGCGAGCCTATGAATTTCTTAAGGGGTTTCAGTAGTCATAATCCTTAAGAACTTGGTCTTGTATGAAGGCAAATGGCAAACACAATAAATTTATAATTAGGGAACGTTGAAGTTTTTCCCAAATAAGGACCTTTCGAGACCCTAATTTTTATATCGGTTCGAGGACGGTAATAAAATGATATTTCAAAAATTTTATGTTCACAGTTAAGTAGCGTAATAAAAAACCATTTGCCATATTCTATCTTTCATATAACAATTATATGCAATGCATATGTTACGCTTCCAAAAAAGTAAGGAAATAATCTGTCGGTACATGTTTTATATCAAAATTCCTCGACATTATCTAGACTTGCCTTGCTTTACTTGAAGATTATTTGAGTGATAGTAGCATATTTTAACTGCAATCAGCTACGCACCAAAATAATTTGAATTTGGATTTTTATTTCAACGTGTGGTGAAGGCAAAAAAATGTGAGCTCGATTTTTTTATAGATAGGAAATAATGTTATTACAATAAACTGTTCGTGTCTAGTTTTTGTTTAGTTTTCTTTTGTAACGTATTTTTTTAAATTATTACTTATGCGCTGCATAGTTATAAACACCTTTCTTTCTTTTTTCTTGAACCGATGGAAATCATGACTGTTCGATATAAGTAAGTAAGTAACGACCTGTTACTATCCCACTGCTGGGAATAGGCCTCTTCTCTCCGTTTTTGGAGAGAAGGATTGGAGCTAAGACCTACCACGCTGCTCCAATGCGGATTGGTAGGTTTCACATACCTCCAGAATCCTCTAGAGATATGCAGGTTTCCTCACGATGTTTTCCTTCACCGAAAAGCGTGTGATAAATTGCAATTATCAATTAGTCACATAAGTTTTAATAGAAAAACTCATTGGTGTCTGCCCGGGTTTGAACCCATGATCGTCTCTAGAGATTCACACGGTCGCACCGCTAGGCCATCACAGCTTTTGACTGTTCGATATAGGCCTCTTAAAAGGGTTTCCACGCTATGAGACCTTATGCCGTTTCTATCCAGCTACTACCTACTTGCAAATTTTATTCTATCCGTTGTCAAGTCTAACATTGCTGCGTATTTATTGGTTAGTGATTAGACGCCTAATAATTTATTGCCGCAATTATAACTGAAGAATGAAGTGTATTGAAATCTCACAGGTTCATTTTCAACTCTGCAATTCGCATTACTCATTTGTAATTTGTCAACACAACTACAAGTTAATTATTTTATAAAACCCAAGCTGTCCGGCCACGCGTTGCTGATGCTCAATTTGATTTCGGATTCCCCTCAAAACAGAACACGACAGATTAAAAAAATTTTCATCGATCGCCACCTAGCTTGACAGGATTCTACTAGGTCATTCTAAAGATCTATAAATATCATTAAAATCGATCCAGCCTTTTGGGAGTCTATAAAGGAAATACAAACAAATACTCATTTTTATATACAAGAAGAAAGATATATAAACAATGATGAATTAAACTTTTACCATCCCGTGTCCTAATAACAAAAAATAAAAGATTAATATAATTGCGAAAATCACAAATAAAAAGAGTAAAATCGTTAATTACAACATAATCTGCAAAGCAAACTGACCTGACTGCCGCCTTATTTCACAAATCTTAATTAAAATTATGCAGGTGCTTAATTAGGTCAGATTTAATTCTTTGGGGTATTACAAGAATAACTTAGACTAAGTGCCACGAGTAACAAAGATTTTTTTTACGAAATATACGATTGCGAAATTTAAGATGAAATTTGTTTGGCAACAAATAACCTCAAAGCATTTCATATTAATATTAACATACCTACATCTTGTTGCGATTCTGCGTTAACATGATCGGAAAAGTAAAATCAAAAGATTATGTTACGTGTGACAGTTATGGTAAACATTGAGGGAAAACCTCCATTAATCAAATATTATATTATTATATTAAATTCGTTCCCCATTCCCCAAATGAATCACCTGGACTTTGCGTGTGACAGCGAAAAATTGTGATTGTATACGTAAATTTCAAAAAAAATTAGAGCCCGAAAACAGGGATAATACGACATTTTTTAAAACAAAACTTATCTAGATCGATATTTCTCCCCCAAAACATGCAATTTCAGGAAAATCTTTGGAGCCGTTTCCGAGATTCTGAAAATATATATGTATATATACATACAAGATTGACTCATTTAAATATTAAAGATTTTTGCATAGTCTTGCATATCGTGCTAACCAACCCATAAACTTTTACTACCTATTTTAAATAGAGAAAAGATTTTTCAAACAAATAAAGAAAATATTATTTAGCGAACTATAACATAAGATGTAGGAAATTTTCTTTCCTACTTTCTAATAAATACAGGTGAATGGAATTTAATTTTAACAAATTTCACCTGTTCGACGTAATGGTCTTTCAAATTAAACTTTCGTTAATAAAATTCCTGAATAACAACTTAATCAAGTTTATGGGCTAGGGACTCGTGATGATATTGTACCCACTTTTGTCTAATAAAGATTTATTACAGGCCAGGAATTTTACTTGGGAATTCGTTCGGAAATTTTAGAGGCTTTTTATCCATTATATTTTTTAAAACGTATTTTCACGTTCAAAAAACTAATTGATATTTTATAGAATTAGGCGTTACTTTGCGGAGATCCATAATGCAAAAGTAATAATAAAATTATTTTGCTATAATCCGCGATGAAGTAAAATAGAAAATATATATAATGCTAAATGTAGAGTGGACAATCGGTTATCATACCTGATACATGCAGGATTCGTAAAAACGACGTGGAGTCTATCTCCTGATGATGCTTCGGTTGCGGGGCGAAACGATTGTTGAGTTTGTGATAGTGAACGTATATAGTGCTTGTGTATTGTGGTGGCGGTGGTGGAGGTTTGTGCATGTGTTTTTTACGACTCCTGCATGTATCAGGTATGATAACCGATTGTCCACTCTACATTTAGCATTATATATATTTTCTGTTTTACTTCATCGCGGATTCTAGCAAAATAATTTTATTATTACTTTTGTAATTGATATTTGTAATTTATCAGGCGCTTTTAGGTGAACGATACACATGCAAGATTGGGGGTTAGGATTAGGATTAGTTTAGTTTGACTGCTACTGTAAATCAGTGTTGGGCTTTCCAGCTCAGCAATCGCTGAGTAGCTAGCATTTTATAGCATTGCACTGCTATTATCTGTATGTTTTAACTGTTTTTTTGTTGTATACTTCACTGTATGTACACTGTTAGAATAGTAGTGCAATTATATAAATAAAAATATTCTTATTCTTATTCTTAGATTCTTAGTTAACGGTGGTTAACGTTAACCGGAAATCTGAACGGTGGTAAACGCAACGTTAACCAGAAATTTGCATTCTCTATAGAATTCTAGGGATATGTGTAACTTACCAATCCGCATTGGAGCAACGTATTGGATCTTAGCTCCAATCAACATCATCAGTCTCCTATCCTTATCCCACTCGAAGTGGGTTCGGCACATGTTATAAACATGTTATCAGATGATTTGGCAACATATTTTATGACCGGTTACCTGCCTGACGTCAACTTACCTTAGTCATATTTTACGACACCTCGTCAAAAAAGAGGGTGGTCTATTCTACTTAACCGGATATCACACGGTGGGTCAACTAACCTTAGTCGCCTTTTACGAAACCTCGGTAAGAAGATAACATTCTACTTAGCGAATACCACCAATCCATTAATGAAACAAACTTAGTATATTCATGACGTCAATAACAAGTTTACACCAAAGTAACAGCCTGTTACTATCCCATTGCTGGGCATAGGCTTCCTTCGTTTTTGGAGAGAAGGATTGCAGCTAAGAGCTACCACGCTGCTCCAATGCGAGGTAGGTTACACATATCCCTAGAATCCTCTAAAGATATGCAGGTTTCCCCACGATGTTTTTATTGACCAAAAAGCGTGTGATAAAATGCAGTTATCATCATCTTCCTGCCCTTATCCCACTCTAAGTGGGGTCGGCACAACATGTTATAAATATGCTGTCACATGATTTGGCTGCGTTTTTACGACCGGCCGCCTGCCTGACGTGAACTTACCTCAATCGTATTTTACGACACATCGGTAAGAAAGAGGGTGGTCTATTCTACTAAACCAGAAACCACACGGTGGGTCAACTTATCTTAGTCACCTTTTACGACACCTCGGTAAGAAATGAGGGTGGTCTATTCTACTAAACCAGAAACCACACGGTGAGTTAACTTATCTTAGTCACCTTTTACGACACCTCGGTAAGAAATGAGAGTGGTACTATTCTACTCAGCCGGATACCACACGGCTAAATTCCCAATAAGACACATAAGTTTTATTAGAAATCCTCATTATATCCATATATTTATACCCCCAATACACAAAACATGTCCTCAAATTGGCGAACAAATGGGATGACATTGGAAGGGTATATTGATTTTTATAGCCACGCGAGCGAGTGACATAATTATCGGCTCTAACAAGTGTATGTAAAAGGTAATCCTTTTAGCGAGAGTTCACATTACGTACAGGTTTCATCGAAACACCGACCAGAATTGAATGAAACACTTTTATATCTTCACACACACAGCACACTCATACAAACATAAACATTTACACACTCATTTATTAATTTAAATAATTTACAGAATTTGGTGTTAGTGTGGTATCCGGCTGAGTAGAATAGACCACCCTCATTTCTTACCGAGGTGTCGTAAAAGGTGACCAAGGTAAGTTGACCCACCGTGTGGTATCCGGTTTAGTAGAATAGACAACCCTCATTTCTTACTGAGGTGTCGTAAAAGGCGACTAAGGTAAGTTGATGTCAGGCAGGCGGCCGGTCGTAAAATACGTAGCCAAATTATGTGACAGCATGTTTATGACATGTTGTGCCGACCCCACTTAGAGTGGGATAAGGGCAGGAAGATGATGATAGAATTTGGCATTACTTTGCGGAGATCCATAATACAAAAGTTATAATAAAATTATTTTTCTATAATCCGCGATGAAGTAAAATTGAAAATATATTTAATGCTAAATGTAAAGTGGACAATCCGTTTTCATACTTGATACATGCAGGATTCGTACAAACACATGCACAAACCCCCACCACCGCCACCACAATACACAAGCACTATATACGTTCACTATCACAAACTCAACAATCGTTTCGCCCCGCAACCGAAGCATCATCAGGAGATAGACAGACAGAGATAGGTTTCCTTTAGGGTTGCCACCAGTACTATATTATATAGTATCGTACTATATTTTAGTCCAATGTACTATATATTATAGAAAAATAATATAGGACGAAAAGTACTATATTTTTATCGCTAATAAATTGTCGCGCTTTTTTTTAATCAACTGTGAATGGAACGCACTCGCAGCACTGCATAGGGAATGTTTGAACGAAACTCATCCATGAATTTACGGGGCATAGTTAGTAAGTAACTCTAACTTTGTCATTGTCCAGCGAAAAGTAATAAAATAAAATCATGGAAAAATAAATAATGATTGAAAATAGATGTGTACTATTTTTTTTCCTGAATTTTCTAAAAGTACTATATTTTTTTGATTTAAAAAGAAAAATACTATTTTTCTTCAAAAAAAAAGGTGGCAACCCTAGTTTCCCTCAACGGAGAGCAAAATATGTTGCAGAGTTCCTACAATTTAACCACTATCACTAACTATTTAAAATATTTATACACTGAGTACATTTATGCTGAAAACAAATAAAAGTGTATATCAGATTTTGTCACTCGACGTAAATCGAGTTGCGGCTATGAAATTAACTTTGGACGCCTAAAATACAGTTTAATCTATTTTAGTAGCCATTTGTCATAACATGGACGCTCAATGATCACAAATAATCGACCTAACTGAAGTATAAAGTTTTTTTTTTAATAAATAAATCTATGAGACACACACACGGTCGGTCGTCCGTCCCCAAAGTAAGTAACTTAATACTTGTGTTATGGGTGAGAGACAACTGGTGAATATATACTTATTTAAATACATACTTAAATACAAATATACACCCAGGCTCAAAGACCAACAAATTCATTTATAGAAAATGTTTGCTGTCGGCGGGAATCGAACCCGCGACCCGCGGAGCTGAAGGCAGCATCACTACCCACTGCGCCAACGGGCCAGTCAAAAAGTTACATGTTCTATATCTTATACAGAATAGTACCACCCTCTTTTCTTACCAAGGTGTCGTAAAAGGCAACTAAGGTAAGTCGACCCGCCGTGTGGCATCCGGTTAAGTAGACCAACCTCTTTCTTAACGAGATGTCGTAAAATACGACTAAGATAAGTTGACGTCAGGCAGGCAGCAGGTCGTAAAATACGTAGCCAAATCATGTGACAAGATGTTTATAACATGTTGTGCCAACCCCACTTAGAGTGGGATAAGGGCAGGAAGATGATGATGTTCTATATCTTATACATAGAACAAGTAACTTATTCTTCGAAAGGGGCGAAATGGTTGATTTGGCCATCATAATTATCTCAGCTATGAGAAATGATTTTATCTTTTTTTCAGAAGTTACTATAAAATTAGCCGGAGCCGAAGGACGTGTGGTGGCATGTCCTGCATGTATGTAGCATGTGATTGTTGCCTGCTTCATACACTTAGCAATGCATGTATTCTCTGAACAAAAACGCGGATTACAGCAAAGTAATTTTATTATAACTTCTGTATTATGTTGTTCCGCAAAGTAACGCCTGCTTCTATAAATCATTTATCTTTTTTTTTACATACATTCTCCTACCCTTATTCCACTCTAAATGAAGTCGTCGCATTATGGTATAAACATGTTGTCACATGATTTGGCTAGGTATTTTATGATCGACCGGCTGCCTGACGTCAACTTATCTTAGTCGCCTTTTGCGACAGCTCGGTAAGACATAGGGTTGTCTATTCTACTTAGCCAGGTACAACACGGTGGGTTAACTTACCTTAGTCCCCTTTTAATATACCTCGGTAAGAAATAAGGGTGATTCTACTCAGCCGAATACAACATGGCTACTTACCTTTTTACCGTTTTTTCTACAGCTGATAGAGTAAATTAATTAATAGAATATATATAGCACCGCCTTTGTAATTGCCGAAAGCAATTACGCCCGAATACGGTAAGCAAAGAACGGAAGTTCCTATTGGAATCTTACTTAAGTTCCGGATTTTACTAATGGATTTAGAATCCTGTTTTATTTTGTTTTTTGCAAATGACCAAACAAGTTTTACACTAAAGAAAGTTAACGTCAGGCAGGTGGCCGGTCGTAAAATTATTAACCGAATATAGCGACAACATGTTAATATTATGTTGTGTCGTCTTACTTAAAGTGGGATAAAGTCGAGGATGATGAAGCTTTATAACTTTGAAACTTTAATTAAAAAAGCATAATAACATATTAATTTATATAAAGTTTTTCTTTTTCTCTATATTAACCGTATTCTCTTTCTTCTTCAATTGTTGTCCTTTTCCTACTGTTACTCAAAGGTTAACTGGAAGAGATATCTTATAGGGATAAGCCCGCCTTTATACATGTGCTTTTTTTTAGTTTTTCTTTCTCTTTTCTAACTATATGTATAAAAAGATATGAATAAAAATAAATATACATATGTGAACCTGATAAGTCTTAGTTTACAAGAATTACACTTATTTTTTCAACTGATACTATTCCGTTAAGAAAGCCCAAGAGAGAGCGTGTTATGGTATAAATTTACAAGATATAGAAATTTTGTTAAATCGTCCCATTTTGTTAAGGTCATGTTGCCTTTTTTTAATCTGACTTTATGCTGTTAGGCCTTACGGCTTTTACAGCGTCACTGGGCGGGACGGGTGAGCGCAATAGCATTGTCGAGGTTGCGAAATGCGGAGAGTAGAGCGCAGAAGCTCTAACAGAGTTGGGGAACATCGTCCTAAGGGTGCCTCCTGTGAGGCCGGACCACGGCTTGGGGCGACGTGTAGTGGAGGGCTGATGGTATGACTTTGATTAGTCATTACGACGTCGGAAGGGAACCATTTTTTAGCCTTTAAAAGTCAAAATTGAATATTTCTTATAAAAAAACGTTTAATTGATGATCGATATTAATGATAAAAAGCCCAGCCCAGCAGTAACACCAGCGACTCTTTCGAAGAGGTCACGGATTCAAACCCGGGCAGGCACCAATGAGTTTTTATATTAAAACTTATGTGTCTAATTGATAATTGCAATTTATCACAAGCTTTTCGGTGAAGGAAACATCGTGAGGAAACCTGCATATGTCTAGAGAATTCTGGAGATATGTGTAACCTACCAATCCGCATTGGAGCAGCGTGGTAGGTCTTAACTCCAATCCTTCTTTCCAAAAAAAAAAACGGAGAGTCCTATTCTAAGCAGTGGGAGAATAACACAGGCCGCTACTTACTATTAATGATAAATTCGCATAAGGGGTATGCTTTAAACTTTAATCAACTTTAAATATTTTAGACATAATCTATAATTTGAAAGATATTGTAATAAGAGCAATAATAATAAAGAAAACTATGAAAAGTTCAATTAAATAATCTAGATAAAAGATAAAAATTTACAAGAAAAAGAAACTTTTAAAGTTTGTATCAAGTTTTCTAATGACTTTAGACATAAAAATATCTGTTAAGGTTTTATTTCTAAGAAATTTAAGAAGGGTTAAATGTAAAAATTAAAGTTGGTTAAATTTACATTTTTGATGTATTTAGTATTCTTTAAACTTGAGAAGTTACAAAGTCTATCACCCATGTTTTATAATATAAAAATAGTTGTTTTAAAAGGAGAAAAATTGTTAAATTTAATTCAGCTTGATTCCAAACAAACTCCAATAAAATATGACAAATATCTTCAGTCTTTCCACAGTCTAAGCAACAAAACATTGACGTTTTCCTCATTCAATAGCCAAAACTGTTTAGAGGTCAATGTTAGGAACGTAGCCTTAAAGCAGTAACAATGACTCATCATCTTCCTGCCCTTATTCCACTACAAGTGGGTTCGGCACAACATGTTATAAACATGTTGTCACATGATTTGGCTACGTATTTTACGACGGGCCGCCTGCCTGACGTCAACTTATCTTAGTCGTATTTTACGACACAATGACTATCCTGCTCATATCGGCAACAATCCATGAAATGCGTCCTATAGTTGGTTGCATAATTTTAAATCAAATTCCTTCGCTTAATGATGTTTCATCAAAATATTCTTTCCAAATTTGACGAAATTTTCCTTTAACCATAGAGCACTTTTTATTATTTAACACTATAAATCCTATCCTATATAAAATCTATCGGATTTATTGTGTTTTTTAGCGTCGTGTACTTATATTTGAACAAATATCTAAAGTTATGATGCAAATGACAGATTATTATTAATTTGTCCTCAGTGGCTTTCAAATAAGTTAATTACAAAGTTAAAATTGATAAATTACGAAAGTTTTTCGCATTGCGGTCTCAGAAATTTTTAAATTTCCAAACATTTGCGAATCTTTCCGACGCAGTGATGTAAAACTCAAATAGATTTCTTAAAATATTATGCCTGTATCTTGGATGACTGTATGTTAGATAAAAGATTGATCTGTGATCACTTCTTTATGAAGACTAACATATATAGAAAAATGATAATATATATCCTCCTGCTCTCATCCTACTTTAAGTGGGGACGGCACAACATGTTATAAACATGCTGTAACATGATTTGGCTGCGTTTTTACGACCGGCCGCCTGCCTGACGTCAAATTACCTTAGTCGTATTTTACGACACCTCGGTAAGAAGGAGGGTGGTCTATTCTACTATACCGGATACCACACGATGGGTCAACTTACCTTAGTTGCTTTTTACGACACCTCGGTAAGAAATGACGGTGGTCTATTCTACTTAGCCGGATAACACACGGCGGGTCGACTTACCTTAGTCGTATTTTACGACACCTCGGTAAGAAGGAGTGTGGTCTATTCTACTAAACCAGATACCACACGACGGATCAACTTACCTTAACTGCTTTTTACGAGACCTCGGTAAGAAATAAGGGTGGTCTATTCTACTCAGCCGGATAACACACGGCGGGTCAACTTACCTTAGTCGCCGTTTACGACACCTCAGTAAGAAATGAGGGTGGTCTATTCTACTCAGCAGGATACCACACGGCGGGTCAACTTACCTTAGTCGCTTTTTACGACACCTCGGTAAAAAATGAGGGTGGTCTATTCTACTCAGCCGGATACCACACGGCGGGTCGGCTTACCTTAGTCGCTTTTTACGAGACCTCGGTAAGAAATAAGGGTGGTCTATTCTACTCAGCCGGATAACACACGGCGGGTCAACTTACCTTAGTCGCCGTTTACGACACCTCAGTAAGAAATGAGGGTGGTCTATTCTACTCAGCCGGATTCCACACGTTGGATCAACTTACCTTAATCAGCTTATTCTTATTAAAACATCATTCTCCTGCCTTTATCCTTCTCTAAGTGGGGTTGACACAACATGTTTTGAATATGTTGTTACATGTTTTGGATAACGGCCGCATGCCTGACATCAACTTACCTTAATCGCCTTTTACGACACCTCGGTAAGAAATGAGGTTGGTACTATTCTACTCAGCCCGGATACCACACGGCTAAATTAGAAAAATGATAAACTGATCATAAATAAAAAATGCATTACCTTTATTCAAACATAACGTCATTCACCAACGACGTGAATAATAAATAAAGCATTTGTTTAAGTTAAAACACACTTTCATTAAAGTGTACATTACAAAGTTTGTTTAACTGAAGGTTTATCATAAACTAGCTTCGACCTCGCTTTTAACTCAAACACCTAATATACTTTATGCAAATATACTCTTACAAGTTATTTTTAATCAACTCGGCAACCGGTGAGCGTTATAATTTAAACGTTTTATATTTTATGTCTCAATTCAGATACTGATATCGTAAGAGGCGACTAAGGTAAGTTGACCCGTCGTGTGGTATCTGACTGAGTAAAATAGACCACCCTCGTTTCTTACCGTGGTATCGCAAAAGGCTATCAAGTTAATTTGACGTCAGGCAGGCGGTCGGTCGTAAAATACCTAGCCAACTCATGTGACAATATGTTTATAATGTGCCGACCCCACTTAGAGTGGCAGGAGAGTAATAATATTGCTTGGACATAGCTACTCTTCAACCATGTACAAGACAGTAATGACTAAATGTAACTAGTTATAAGAAGTTTTTTGAAAGAGCAACCGCCGAGGTTCGAAACAGCAGTAGAGTTAAAGATTCAGAAGCACTTGCTTACAAGTTTACTTGAATAAATAATAATTTGAATTTGGATATATGCTATTTTATTTAGCCTGTTAATAACGTCAAAAAAACCGAGAAGTGCAATGTATACTCAAAATGAATTGAATTGAAAATTGTGACCAAACGAATGTTAAATACAAATTTCAATATGATTGTGGTAAAAGGAGGCCGAACAAAACATAAATGGATTGTGTGAACATATGCATATAAGTTGACGAATGATACAAGAGAATGGAAAAAAAAACATCTTGTGCCGACTCCAATATATTTTTTAATTTTTTCTACAATACATATTTTCAATTCTTTATTTAAATAATGTTAAAAAATATATGTTAACACTGAAAATAACTTTTACTTAGATATTTTCATTTTCTGTTTTACCTATTGCTCACATTTTTATTAAATAAAAAACTAATAGATATATTTTTGGTTGAATATATTTTGGATATACCTATAATACTAATAGTAATACTTTTAACCTATTTGACAATAATAATTCAAAATATTTTCATTATTCGTATTCATAGCATAAATTGTTTTAAAATTTCAGTATTATGAAAGATAAAATCGAGACATTACAGATTTTTTGCAAACTACTTACCTGGCATTGAAATCTGCCTTCTCATTTTGAACTGCACAGGAACTGAAGGCAGCTCGAAGTCATTCACTCAGGAACACCTGGGAGACACAACACTGAAACTTTTAACACTAAAACTTCTATAGAAACAAATATAAAAATGGAAAATAAAAAATTATATTAAATAAACTATAATAATAATTTAAAATCCACCGCCTAAAGTCATTGATTTTAAATATACTATATCAGGAAAACTCATTCACGCGTAATTTCGTGCACGTGTTAAATCTCCCCGCCTTTTAGTCGAAACGGACCGTAACGGAGGCGTTCGTCTGAGCTTCTGGGGAGGGAAGCCATCCCTAGGGCGGTTTTCGACGCTGGGCGGCGGCGCGACGGCCGCCCTAGGCGCGCCCGATACCAGGCGATCATAACACACAAGGAGTTAGCAGAGCACGTGTTTTTACTCTTACCGCGCATGCTCGAAATAGGGAAAGCTGGGGGAAATCTGAGCGAGCGAGACGGTAATACGCTAAAAATAGGGGTGCGAGTGACGCGGCGAATTCTAAATCGGGAAGCGCCAAACAGTCTGAAAAGTTAATACTGATTTAGCTTCGTCGTCCACACTGGAACCGTATAGTTAACAACTAAGTTATATAAGTTGTAAAGCTTAGAGGACATCACTTAAGCGTCATGAAATTAGACTTGGCATTAAAATTTCAACTGCAATAAGTACGGGTTACTTTAATGTTAAGTCGTATGTGAATAATGAATTTAGGTTATAATTAAGTTTAGTACTATGAGAACATAGAGACCTAAGCTAAGCCATATATATTTTTAACATCCTACGACTCAGTTGCTTGATTATTCTTCTGACAAACTCTTTTGAGTTTAGGTTTACATTCTTGATTATGAAATTTCTTTTTCTTTGCTAAAATATTCCGTTCTGTTGTCTGACTTTAAGCCGTTACTTTTTACTTACTAGTTAAGCCTGTAAAGTTAATTAGTATAATACTTTTAGAATTGCATTGTTCTCCTGCCCTTATCCCACTCTAAGTGGGGTCGGCACAACGTGTTATAAACATGTTGTCACATGATTTGGCTGCGTTTTTACGACCGGCCGCCTGCCTGACGTCAACTTACCTCAGTCGTATTTTACGAAACCTCTGTAAGAAAGAGGGTGGTCTATTTTACTAAACTGGATACCACACGGTGGGTAAATTTACCTTAGTCTTATTTTACGACACCTCGGTAAGAAATGAGGTTGGTCTATTCTACTCAGCTGGATACCACACGGCGGGTCGACTTACTTTAGTCCCCTTTTACGACACCTCGATTAGAAATTAGGGTGGTCTATTCTACTCAGCCGGATACCACACGGCGGGTCGTCTTACTTTAGTCCCCTTTTACGACACCTCGATTAGAAATGAGGGTGGTCTATTCTACTCAGCCGGATACCACACGGCCGGTCGTCTTACCTTAGTCGCCTTTTACGTCACCTCGGTAAGAAACAGCATGCTTATAACATGTTGTCCTGGCTCCAATTAAAGTGGGATAAGGGCAGGAGGATATATATATATATGATAGCCCAACGGTGGACAGTGGACTTTTTCGTGGTGGGTCACGAGTTTAAACTCAGGCACCAATGAGTTATTTTATAAAAAACTTATGTGTCTAATTGCTAATTGCAATTTATCACACGCTTTTCGGTAAAGGAAAACATCGTGAGGAAACCTGCATATCTCTAGAGAATTGTAGGTATATGTAACCTACCAATCCGGATTGAAGCAGCGTGGTGAGTATTAGATCCAATCCTTCTCCAGAAACGGAGAGAGGCCTATGCCTAGCAGTTACTTTACTTTACTTTTTTACTTTATACACATCGAATGTAGATGATTTACAATTTTTTGGCCCAAAGTATTGAGTAGACTTAAGCGACTTATCTGAAATATGAAGTAGATTTTCCATATCTTTTATTTATTCGAAATTCGAAACGCCCCAAAACAAATTCAAAGTTTCTGTTGTGAGGAATTATTATCATACACATCACAGCCACGCAAATAAGTAGCTACAGGTGTTCCTCTTAAACAACCGAATATTACCGTTGTCGGTAAGTTTCTAAACAACCCCTCAAGCTTCTTATCGCCTGGTATTTCTAACCTTATTACTGAAATTCAAATACTTCCCGAAAGCGGTCTAAAAATTAGTCTTAGAAAAAGGTTAGTAAAATAATTAATTAATATTACTCGTTCTTACGACTTTGTTTAATATTGAATAAACATTGCATATACGTATGTGCATATGTTTCTTTATGGAAACCTAAGAATTTGATATTCAAGCAGAAAAATAATATTACTTATGTTTAAAATTTAATGATGCTTTATCGTTTTCAAATATATGTAAAGTAATTTTCTAATGAAAATTGAAAATCCAAAATACTTCAGAAACTTTCCTTATCTTCATAACATCGCTGTTGAATTATTTAAATCACTGTACAGATTATTAATAAATTGAATTGAATATAATTAATATTTTCAATTATTCTCGGGATTTAATACCGTACCATCCTTACCAGCTCGTTAAGGATTAGGGATCTTTGTCCCTACATTCATCAATATCTTAAAGGGAGTAACAGTTACTAAGGGAGTAACAGGTTACTATAAACAGGAGTTTACAGTAGCCTTTACTGAAATATGTACTATACTCGTAGCTCTGGGTATTAGTTAGATAGACTTATTTATTCTTTTTACGAAAAAATCCAGGAATAAATCATACACAAGATAAATAAGCGTTTGTAAGTGTTCTCAACACGATCAAACAAAAATCTCAACTTAAAATTCTTACATAAATTCACTCATCACTTGCAACAGATTTAAATATCACAAATGACGTTACTGCTTAACGATAAACCATTAAAAAGCATGGTTATATTAATTTCAAGTAAATTTTAATCCTTTCATGCAGGAGGAGCAAATCGCCCTATACGGAGTATATAATTACGTGTCCCATTTATGTTCATGGTAAATGTGACTTAATTCTGCGGATGGAGCGAAATGTATATAAAAAAACTATAATATTAATACATAAAAGAATTATTAATCTCAATAATGTAACAACGCCGCCTTGTCGCTACTGCAAGCAAGCAAGCAAGCAAGCAAGCAAGCATTGCAAGCAAGCAAGCCATGACGTCACATCTTGCCACAGCCTTTCGCGCCATTTTGACGTGGGAGATGTGACAGCCGCTGTCATTAGCAGCTAGCCCGCGGATAGCGGATGAGAGATTGCTTTGATATCATTTTAGCATTTTTTATGAAAAGAATAAAACTGATTTAGAATACTTCTTTTATTAATACAAATAGTTTAGTTACAATAATATAGTTTGGATAATTTTTATTCTTCCGAGAAATATAATATAATGAACAAAAGAGTATAATTTAGATACTCGTGTGAAATTTCCCATATTGCAAATGAATACGGTAATAATTAAGTGAATATAATGAATGAACTGACAAATGACAGTGACGAGTGTACGTCCATTACGTCATGGACGTCACTTCGCACACGAATCTACCAGGCAACCATAATCCCGTAGGAGTTCTCTGGAATTAGCTGCGGAAATAGAACAACTCCCACAAGCGTACTGAAATAAATGTTACAGAGCAGTGCTTGATACGAGATTTCAAATATAGAATGATGACGTTGTTATCGAGAATTCAAAACTTACGCTATACGTTACTATTCTATTTTTAAATGCAGTTGAATAACAATTTATGCAACGACTTAGTTATTCTTTATTATTTTTATAAATACATGTATTTTATATTAATGTTATTAAAAGAATATTATTTTTGTCTTCATTTTTTTCACATTAATTTGAAAATATTTCATTTAATTTATTTACATGCCAAATAAAAAATTGTGTGTTAAGATTTTATAACTAATTTATACTTATATTATATAAATGCCTAAGTCAATCTATCGGTTACGCTTTTATAGCTAATCCACTGAATTAATGACATTTAGCACTACTAAACTTTATGCGCCGGGATAACTATAGAACATATGGAATAAAAATACCGTTCCTCTTTCATTACATTTTTGAGGGTACTTGAACACTTAAGTTGGCGGGAACGAAATCAAACGACGTAATCGCGGCAGCAACTTCCCGCTATAACGTCTGGTTTATATACTTAACTTCACGGAATTCAGGATACTTTAACAGTTAAGTTGACGGCATAAAGTTGGAGGACATATTTCCTAACAAACTGAAGCAGCCTGACGCATCAAAGCGAACTCCAAAATTGAATATAATTTACAAATTTACAAAACTTTATGAAACCTTAGCATCTGTAAATGCCGGTTAATTTTGTGTAAACAAATAATCAACATATCACAGTGCTTTATATGAAAAACTAAGATAGCTGATTAAACATTATACAATCATCATTCTTCTGCCCTTATCCTACTCTTAGTGGGGTCGGCACAACATGTTGTTACATGTTTTGGCTAGTTATTTTACGAACGGCCGCATGCCTGACGTCTGCCTGACGTCAACTAACCTTAGTCGCCTTTTATGACACTTCACTGTTATTATTTCTTGATAGTTGTCCACTTTGATTAGCCGTTATTGTAAGTAATTATTAAAATTAAAAAAGGAAATTTTTAAAATAGTAAAAAAAACGATTGTTAAAGGGAAAAAATTGATTATTTATCAATAATTTTTTTCTACTCTACGTCACATCCCTATAACTAGGTACTATAATGTAATCCTTATATTACCAATTATTTTGTAACAGGTATTTGTCACAGGTATTTTAAAGTCACAGTACAGTGATACTTAGTATTTGGTTTTGCCTAGTACGACCCAACCCTATGTATATTTGATGGATATGCCCGTGTTTATTATTTACATATGTGCCAAAAATTATTTGCGTATTATAAGGAAATACGCACACATTCGCAACACATAGAAAAAATGAGCCAGTTTCGTTCGTGTCTTTGTCGTAAAACATATAGGCGCTACTGAAGTTATTGACGTGTCGTTGTAATATCACGGCCGCTCAACAGATGGCGCCAGAAAACGAAACTCAATCAATTTGTAATTTAATTTAAAATTATAAAGAGGAAAATTTGTATGTATGTTTGTTATGTTTTCACACAAAAACTACCGGACTGATTAAAAAATTCTTTCACCATTGGAAAGCTGAATCTTTACTGAGCAACACAGGCAATATGACATTTTCAAAAAATAGGGGTCCGTAATAAAAATGTAATAAGGTGAAAAAAATAGTCATAAAAATTTGTCATCGCGGAAACTATTGATGATAGAACAAAAAATGTTCTATAGTATTACCGCGTACATACCGGACATAAAACAAATGGCCGGTATGTACGCGGGTGCAACCGCAGGTTATTACCTACTAGTCGAATTTATAATACACAAACTATTAATATTTATCTAAGTATAGTAGGGTAGACAGCGTCTTTATGAAATGCACGACACTGTAACTAAGAATGGTATATTCTACTCAGCCGGATATCTCACGGCGGATTAAATATAATACAATATAGGTAGCATTTAATGTCTTTTGTTGTCACTAAGAATGAAAGTGTACTATATGTCCATATCACATTGCCATACTAGGAAGTAAAGGCAAGGTTATAATATCACGTAATTTATTAAGTATTTTTATTTAATTGGTCACATTGATTGCTGTTAATTAATTAATTACAATGCAATAAGTCGCTTTAGCGTAGTGATTGAATAGCGCGAAACGAGCCAAGTTTTCACGGGTTTTGTTTCACCTAATCTCTGCACAGAGCTCGTAGCTATTTTCCGTTAAACCTATTGACATTAACCGTTATGTATAAATTTATGTTTAAATTATTATAATTTACCTATCGGACGTTTTTTATATTTTGCTTCATCTATCAATTACAAAGTTACAGTAAAGATAGCACCTTTCTCCATTTTTCAGAGCTACTATCCTTTTTCCAAAAAAACTTGATTGTTCTATAATAATTCCCACTTATTTATAAAGTCGGGCTAAATGCTCCAAAGTTGTCTCTTAAAGGCAGGCCTTTTTGAAAACAGTTGACCTGACCATACATGGGATCCCATGAAAAAACCAGCTTTCAATTAAAGCGAGTAATGTATTCCGGTTGAAGCAAGTCGTTACCCGTCCCGGATTTCCATATTAAAGGCTTGAGCCAAAATCCAAGCCAAAAAAATTACTCAATCAATCAAAATAATATGAGGATATTGTAAGACGTCAGTTTTTCGCAACGTCACTCTATTGTAATATGCGATTTACGTCAGTCATAGAATCTCATTTTTTAATATTATATGTGTAGAATTATCATTAATATTTATTAAACACGCGGAGTATTAATTTGCCGTGTGGTATCCGTCTGAGTAGAATAGACCACCCACATTTCTTACACAATGTGTCGTAAAAGGCGACTAAGATGATTTGTCTCGCCGTGTGGTATCCGGCTGAGTCGATTAGAACACCCTCATCTCTTACCGAGGTCGTTTAAGGGGACTGAGGTAAACATGACGTCAGGCGGCCAAATCATGTAACAACATAGTTAATACATGTTGTGCCGACCCCACTTAGAGTGGGATATAAGATTTATAGCTTTATTTACAAATAGAATTCCCATACATTACAAATTTAAAGGGGACATACAGAAGCGGAATTTTTATATATACATTTGTATAGCACGTTGTGGTCATTTTCTCGAATACAGCGATCGTTAATATAAAAATATTTGTACGAACGGAAATAAGTCGTATTTATGTAAGGTGTTAAATATTTTTTTCCGCTTTTAGTCGCGGGAATTCGGTACTTTCGGGACGAATATTGTTGTAAATAAGTAATATCTGTTTGTGAACTAAAAATTTGATATATTTCAATCATAGTTTAAGTAGATATTAAGGATTTGAATATGCCAAATTGAGTAGAGACCAAGTAACTTGATGAATATATGATAATTAAACAATACTAGTGTTTTACTGTAAATATTAGAAACATGATTGAGCAGGGAGGAACTTTTTCGAGAGGGTCACGAGTTCAAACCCCAGGCAGGGACCGATGAGCTTTTCTGTTAAAACTTATGAGTCTAATTGATAATTGCAAATTATGATACGCTATTCGGTTAAGGAAAATATCGTGAGGAACTCTGCATATCTCTACAGAATTCTAGGGATATGTGTAACCTACGAAACCGCATTGGAGCAGCGTGGCACGTCTTAGCTCCAGTCGTTCTTTCCAAAAACATAGGAGGCCTATGCCCAGTAGTGGGTTAGTACCAGGCGGTTACTTTATTATACTAATATTTGAAACCATCTGATATGTTTTAGCTACAACCCTTCTCGAACTAAGAACCAATCAACCATAGAAAATTTTGGCGGAGCTGAAAGCTGGGACACTGCGACCTACGCTAATGATACAGTTATTAATACAAATGTGTATTATAATAAACTGGTACAGAAGAATCAGTCTTGAAAATATAATAAGTAATACAAACTAGCCTTATCTCACTCTAAGCGGGGTCGGCACAACATGTTATAAACATGTTGTTACATGATTTGGCTGCGTTTCTACGACCGGCCGCCTGCCTGACGTCAACTTACCTTAGTCGTATTTTACGACACCTCGGTAAGAAAGAGGGTGGTTTATTCTACTAAACCGGATACCACACGGTGGGTCAACTTACCTTAGTAGCCTTTTACGACACCTCGGTAAGAAATGAGGTTAGTCTTTTCTACTCAGCCGGATACCACACGGCGGATCGTCTTACCTTAGTCGCCTTTTACGACACCTCGGTAAGAAATGAGGGTGGTACTATTCTGTTCAGCCGGATACCACACGGCGTAAATAATATAAACTAGTGAGGAAACGGATAAAATCACTTCATACAACCCATGCGTAAGTTTATAAGATAATTACAAAATCAGCATACACCCTGAGTCATGTAAATGAAATGCCAAGTATAAAGTAGCCGACGCTCTAATTCAAATCGCACGACCTAGAAGTACTGAACCTCTCACTTTTAACCACTTAAGTCCTAAGACATAAGGACTATAATTAAATCTACCGCGATATTATCACCAAGGACAGTGCTACTAGTCCGAGAGATGACCTTTGTAACTTCTTTGTCTAGAATACTTTTTTAAGGGAAAACTTCTTGAGGAGCTAGTTGCGCTTTATCATAGTGAACACTCGGACAGTACAGTGACTAAACTAGGCTCCAGTTAAGTATTTAAGACATAAATACAAAGCCAAGTAAGTATTTAAGAGACAAATACATTTCAGGTGATTATTCGGTTAAAAGAAGTAAAGAGTAAGCTTGCGGACAACAAAGTTGTTATGTTCACAAGAAATGTTTAATGATTTTTTTGGTATTTTCCTCACAAAAAAAGGATATTCTTAATTCGGTAAATCTCATACTCTTTAGTAATATTCACAAATTCACAATACCTTAGAAATAATTGACAACGTAGATTTTTATGATTATTTATTTTAATTCAGACTTTGTGTCCATATTATTACTTACAAAATTACTTAGCCTAAGTTAGATATTGAAATATAAATTTACACAATGTATTAATATAAATTTACAAAATGTTTTTAATTGAGTTTCATTCCATGTCCCATTCACAAGCAAATATGCTAAGGAGGGAGTTGATGCTACTCATGAGTCTGTGCATAATAAAAGCAGTACGTTTGGGGATGAAAGTGTAGAAATCTATGCAAGCATCTGCAAACATTGCTAACACGCTACAATGGCGTGGCTTACCCAGCACTACCCTCAGTACATTGTTGTACTGAACACGCAGGGCGCTATAAGCCCGCTGCGTAGCGTATAGTCCGTTTTTAAAGGTTGTCTCCTAGACTATACCTTAAGCTATATAATTAATTTATTCGAACACTGCTGGTTACTTCCAGTATAAATGTCAAACAATAAAGCCAAACTGGTCAGGGCGAAACGTAATAAAAGAGTTTTTGTTATATTTTAAACAAAGAGTTGGACAAATTGTAGATAGTGACTGATAAAGATGTCGGATAGGGTTGCCAAAAACATGAATATTTATTATTTCCCGTTATGAAAATATTTACATTATTTTTTGCAAGTATAAAAATATCATGTTCTCAATTATTATTTTATTTATATAAATAGACAACATTTGCCGTAGTGAAATGGGTGATTAGCCTACAAACTAATACATTCAAAATCCAATAAATCCTCCAAATCTATTGTGATCTGTAATGAACTAGTGATAATATCCGTAATAGTCTTTCATGACTGATTTACTCTTTGCTTAAATTTCATAAATATTGAATATTGATCGATTCAAATGGTATACCTAACTATTTTAGATTTGACTTTATATAGTGCGTTTTATTGTTTATAAAACAATTTAAATAAAAGTTATTTAATACAACTTTCAATTAAACATTCCTAAAAATAGGTCATATACTATAATAGATAAGTCATGAACATTTTGGTGTATTTATTGAATATTAAAAATACATTCAACAGATAAAAAAGACTTTTATCAAACGTCATATAATACCTAAGATAGAGAAAATTTTCTTTCAATACTTTGGAAAAAATACAAGAAATATCCCAAAGGTTTCGAGAATAACTTTTAACGAGCCTTTAAGGTTTCTTCAGACAGGCGCGACTTTCTTAGAAAAAAAATTGTTTTCTACTATCTTTTTATAATCACAAAAGTATACTTTTATGAGTTTAAAACGCAACAAGTATTTATCAATTTATCAAATCAAAGACCTTGATTTGAATCCTAACAATAGAATTTTGACAGGTCTAGGTTTAAAAAGAAACAGACCACCTTTTCTTACCTGGAAACAGTGTTCAGCATCGCATATACATATATTTCTAGTTGATAGCCGGAAAACAATTATTATTATTGATAGAACAATTATTATTGATAGAACTTAGGGCATAAGTTCTATCAATAATAATTGTTTTCGTGTTAGTATAGTGTTTTCAAATTATTTATGGAATTAGACGTTACTTTGTGGAGATCCATAATAGAATGCGATTAATCGCGGATTACAGCAAAATATTTATTCATTATTACTTTTGTCTTATGTTATCTATTTAGATTTCAGTAATAAATGCATGACATATAAATAAATATAAAGTAATTTACATAAAAGCAGCACAAAGGATTACACAATTGTTCGGAGATCCTTACACTTTAAATTTTTGTCTAAAAAGCATAACACACAGAACATAAGGTTTAAATATAACGTGATTGCGCCGCACCGGTGTGTGATAGGCTTAAGTTCATGCATCCAAACATTACATTTTCATGTACCCTTTAATATGGTACCAAATAAGGCTCTAGGAGCGTGTAACCTTTGCGACTTTAATACCTGAGGAAACAAAATATTAGTTTAAGTTAGTTATTATTTAAGTAAGCGTAGTAGTTTTTTTAGTAGACTGTAGACACAACAGTGACTCAGCTTTTAAAACGAGATTTTTTTACTGACTGTACTCAAGTATATTCAGTATGTACCTATTATTAATCGTGAATTATTTACACGGTATTGTTGCGCCAGAGATGAATTGAGTCTAAACTTTTTGGGGTTAATAACTTATAATACTGGTTTATATACAATAAAAGCCACGTGTTGCTATTCTACTGCTTGCTATAGATCTACATCTCTCTTTGGGGCACAAAAAATTCACTATAGATTAACTGAGTATTGAATTTTTCTGGGGAAATGCAGGTACTTATTATAAGTCCTATAAATCCTTGGTTAGGGTTACATACTCTCAAACGAATACAAAAATATACATATCACTGATTGTCATTATTGTTAAAAAAAGTGATGTTCATTGCGAGTTTGAGAGAACAAAACAGAATCATTGTTAACTCTAATTTTTTGTAGATGGCCATTAGGACTCTAAGCAATTAGAATTATTTAGAACATAGGTCCCTTCGCCATTAAAAGGAACTGACATATTACCTTTAAATCATTAATTAGGGTTACGTGCTCTCAAATAAATACAAAAATATATATCACTGATCGCCATCATTGTTACAAAAAAAGCGATGTTCATTTCGAGTTTAAGAGAACAAAACAGAATCATTGCTGACTAACTTTGTAGAGGGTCTTTAGAACTCTAAGCAATTAGAATTATTTAGAACATAGGTCTTTTCTTCATGCACTGATTGACTCATTAACTATTATTACTTTGGTCTTTGGTCTACAATTATAGAAATTGAGAGAATATGTTTAATACATCAGTTAAATTGTTACTACAGCTCTACTTATTTAACAAAAATAAATTTATAAATTATTTAGTTAAATTTACTTTTATCAATATTGCGTATTTTTTTTATCTTTTGTGTTATCTCGAGTGCAAATATTAATCTAGGTACATAGTTTTTCATTATTTGTCTTCTTTTTGTACCCGTATTTCACTTCTTGGATTTTCTTTGTGTAACTCAAAAGTTGTCTAGAAAAGATCCTTTTTAGGGATAAGTCTACCTCTGTACATGTTCTATTTTTTTTTGTTTCTCTTTAACAATATGTAGGTACTCGTACAGTTAAGAAAGAAATAAATAATATTTAAGCTGTGCAATACATAAAATATTCATATCTCTCAGAAATATTGTTTCCTTTTTTAATTTAAAAACTTATCATGGTTTCACAGTTGTATTTGATTTATTACTTGTTTTAAGTATCGCGATGAACTTGAATAAAAATAATGGAATTAGGTTAATAGAGATACAAACATCCGTTTTTTGCATATAATAGCAATTCATTGAGTGTTAAATACATAAAAATAGTTTTTGTCCATATTAAGTAACTAAATGTTTAAAATTATGTTTGGACGTATTTGCAGGTACTATTTTTAAAGATTTCGTAAAGGAATGTTAAGATTTCCAGATAATAGATAGGTAACTAACAAGTAGCTAACGCTTTAAACTTTTTTTTAACTTTAAATGAACGTGTTAGTCTAGAGGGGAATTCCCTTAAATAGATCTATGTACCGCTCTGGACGATCGTTAAAGAATTTTGATATGCAATCAGAGTAAGGATTTCAGAAAAAAGATACCAGGTTAAACTGTGATAGCCCAGCGGTGAGATCGTGAGACTATTTTGAGGCAGTCACGAGTTCGAACCTTGGGCAGGCACCAATGAGTTTTTCTATTAAAACTTATGTGTCTAATTGATAATGGCAATCTATCACACGATTTTCGGTGAAGGAATACTTCGTGAGGAAACCTACATATCTCTAGAGAATTATGGGGATATATGTAACCTACCAAACCGTATTGTAGCAGCGAGGAAGTTCTTAGCTCTAAGCCTTTTCTATTAAAAAAAAAGAGTCCTATGTCCAGCAGTGGGATAGTATCAGGCCGTTACTTTACTTTTTTACCAAATTAAATATACAAATATATAATAATTTGAAGTCGACTATGGAATATAGAAGAATTACGCCGTGTGGTATCCGGCTGAATAGTATAGTACCATCATTTCTTATCGAGGTGTCGTAAAAGGCGACTAAGATAAGTCGACCCACCGTGTGGTATCCAGTTAAGTAGAATAGACCACCCTCTTTCTTACCGAGGTGTCGTAAAATACGACAAAGGTAAGTTGATGTCAGGCGGCCGGTCGTTAAATACGTAGCCAAATCATATGACAACATGTTTTTAACATGTTGTGCCGACCCTTATTTAGAGTGGGATAAGGGCAGGAGAATGATGATATGGAATATAGAAGAATTGTATTAATTAAATAAGTTTTGTCAGCCCTCTATTTCAAATAATGTAATAAAACCAGTTTGCCTTTCTTAACTCAATAATTTACATTACCATAAGTAAATTTAATTAAGTGTTTAACGGATATTGTTTTTATCGATTTTATAATATAAATACTTAATTGATCTCGATTGTAGCATAAATATGTAAAGCTTGATTAATTTCAGTTTGTTTTTCGATATTTATTTGTATATCTTCATCTACTTTTTTTTTTTTATCTATAAAACTATAATACAAAACTACTCGTAGTCTTTTGCGGATACCTATATAAATTTTAAGATTTTGCATATCAAACATTTACTAACACGCACTATATTTTTTTTCGCCTCCAAAAGAAATAATGAAATTTTCCTCATCATTTCCCTGCCCTTATCCCACTCTAAGTAGGGTCGGCACAATATCTTATAAATATACTGTGACATAAATTTGGCTAGGTATTTTATGACTGCCGCCTACCAGACGTCAACTTACCTTAGTTGGCTTTTACGACACTTCGGTAAGGAATTAGGGTGGCCTATTCGACTCAACCGGATACCACACGGTTGGTCAACTTACCTTAGTCGCCTTTTACGACACCTAGGTAAGAAATTAGGGTGGTCTATTCTACTCAACCGGATACCACTCGGTAGGTCAACTTACCTTAATCGCCTTTTACGACACCTCGGTAAGAAATAAAGGTGAACTATTCTTCACAACCGTATACCGCACGGCGAGAATAAAAATCAAAACCTGCCCTACATATTTTATTTGTTTTGTCTGATAGCTTCAGTTGTTCTTAATTTTATCAATATCGTTCCAGCAGATTAAACGTGTAAGCATAACAGGGAGAAAGACAGACAGACATACACACTTTTGGATTTATAAGTACCTATAATATTTATACATATAACGCCGTGTGGTATCCGGCTGAATAGAATAGACTAACCTCATTTCTTACGGAGGTGTCGTAAAAGGCGACTAAGGTAAGTTAACCTACCGTGTGTTATCCGGTTTAGTAGAATAGACCACCATTTTTCTTACCGAGGTGTCGAAAATACGACAGAGGTAAATTGACGTCAGGCAGGCGGCCGGTCGTAAAAATGCAGCCAAATCATGTGACAGCATGTTTATAACATGTTGTGCCGACCCCACTTAGAGTGGGATAAGGGCAGGAAGATGATGATTATACATATTACCTTAATTTTAAATGAATTTTGTATTAAATATAAACCATTAATTCAATAAAAAATTCGATCCGCATTCCAATTAAAGTCATAACTAAGGCCATATTTACTGTGCAGTTAAATTAATACTTTATCTTGGAATAGTATCAATCAACAGATTGTTTCTCGGCCTTGCTCAATATGAGTTCATTTGGAAGGAATTTTAAACGTTACAACGAAGTATCATTGTTCTGGAATGGACTTAGAATAGAACTTGGAATTCAAATTCAAATTCAAAATATTCTTTATTCAAATAAACTTGTAAACAAGTGCTTTTGAATCGTCAACTCTACCGCTGGTTCGGAAAGCTGTTCCTACCGAGAAGAGCCAGAAAGAAACTCGGCGGTTGCTCTTTTAAACATATAATTCTTAATCGTCGTTAAGTCGTTACTGTCTTGTACCTCAAAAATTACAGTATTTCTCTACTCCATATTGAATGGTATTACACATATAAACCTTCCTCTTGAATTACTCTATCTATTAAAAAAACCGCATCAAAATCTGTTGCGTAGTTTCAAAGAAATAAGCATACATAGGGATATATGGACAAACAAAGAATGTGACTTTGTTTTATACTATGTAGTGATGCGTATAATTGAAAGTTCTGTAAATAATAATTGGATTTGTATTCAATGACCACTGTACTAAATTCTATCATTAAGTGGGTTAGCAGTGAAAGTGTAACAGACAGAAATACTAGGATTTATAATATTAGTATTGATGTTAAGGTTACGTGTGTTATGCAGTCGCTATTAACATATCGCTTTATTAAAATCATATTATGTCATAATGTTATTCAAGTCGCAGAACCAGTTGCATCGGGTCAGTGACACGAGATGAGTGAATGGATGTCACGTCACAATAGTGTATTAGACTTTGACATTGAGTGTGACTCAACGCGTCAAGTTGTATGCGAAAGTTGACCAGTTTAACCTGATCGATATATGACTATATTTAGACACTATTGCATATAAATTTGAGACATTTTTACGTCACGAGATTAATTAGTAATGAAAATTATACTTACAAAACTATCTTAAAAATAACTTAAGTAAATTGTTTTGAGGGATGGGGATCATGTTACATTATAAGTACCTTTATTGACCAAGCCTTGCTCGATAATGGGGTGGGTCTCGATCCTAGGTATTTTCATTTCTCACGACCACACGTTCCCCGAATAAGCTACGCTGACTTGACATTTAATGGCAAAAAAGTGATGTTTATATTCAATAAATTAAAAGTAAATTTTAGTTATTTTTTTAATGACCAAAAACAGAAATAAAACTATTTTTTTAAATAAAACCTAACTAGATCGAAATTTCTCCCCCAAAAGCTCCTGAATGCTGAATTTTAGCCTCCTTGCCTGCCGTGGTTCGTTCAATAGTGGACGGGGAAAGATCGGGGGCAGCGTAGGCCTCCTTCTGCGAGGATGTAATCTCGCGGAAGGAGGCGGCGGAACGGATTCGGGAAATCGAGTCTTTGGATCCGATTCGTCCCAGGCGAGCGGGGCGCAGACGACTCGCCGAAGTCCGTCGTATGTCACTCTAACCCTAACGGAGACCATTGGGCGTTCCGAACGGGGTTTATCGGACGCCCTCCTGAAAGGTTCCCGAGGCGGTCGATGCCTCTGGTGCTTCCGATGCATCGATTAGCGGAGGGAGGGGCCACTTTAAGAGAGGCCTCGACCCAGAGGTGGCGAACTCTGGGGTTCAGGTTGCTACTGGCGGGGATGGGGGCAATGTGTACAACAGTACCCTGCCACGCCACCAGCAGCGTGGTGGAGCACTGTCAGGTTTTTCGTCGCTTGGAGTCCGACATACCCGCCGTTCGTCCCGGTCGGACAGTGACGACCCATAATGGGTTTTCTTGACAAAAAAAGGAGGATAATGTTGATGTTGGTAAAGAAATCTTTCAAGTTAAATGTGACCCACTTCCCGGTGTCCGAGCTAAAATTTGTAATACTAGTCCAATCCCGATGACAATGCATGTTTATGATAAGCATGACCTGATGCTGTCCTAGGATTGGCTCCAGACGAGAGAACTCCTGAACGGTTAACAGTAAGGCCATGAAATTTTATTAAAGGCTTATTTAAATTAACTTGTTTTATATTTGAGATGTTAATTCAAATAATCCAACAATGATAACGTTAATGCATATCGAAGATAAAAATTTTAAATGTCACGTCAATTTTAATATCATTGAAATCACCTTACAATTTATACGATTCATTGTATTTATACCTACGATACAATACCAGGCGCATTTATAACTACTGATTGATAATTTAACATTAAAAGAAAATGTCAGACAATTTAAATTCGTACTGTTATATTATTGATTAATATATTCATTGTTTGTAACTTAAAATTAGGCTCATATTATTTTGTTAGAAACGCATCGCTACAGATATATTTTGAAGGATTTGACGGCTAAATATTACTTTATTCTGCTAAACAACAAAATTTAATCTATACTTATTATAAAACAAAAGCCCCCCAAAGTCCCCAAAAGCTGTCTGTTTATATGTGATCAATTTTCTCAAAATCTACTAAACAGATTTTTGTACAATTTTTATTATTTTTTTTCAAATTGACTGTATGCTTTTAACCCTAACGGCTTTGACAGCGACACCGGGCTGGACGGACGAGTACAGAAGCATCGTCAAGGTTGCGAAATGCGGAGAGTAGAGTGCTAGCGTCGGGGAACGTCATCTAAAGGGTGAAGCCGGACCACGGCTTTGAGCAACGTGTAGGGGAGGGCTGGTGGTATTACTTTATAAGTCATTATGACGACGGAAAGTTGACAAGAAGCCACGACCAACCGACGTCAGAAATCTGGGACCTCGTCTTCGCCGGCAAAGACGCTGTGTGTGTGTATTACGTGTTTCTGTGTTTGCGATCGTTATTTGATCGACAGGGTCATATAGGACGCTTTTTAGACGCCTATTTTTTCGGTGGTCAGACCTAACTGGGAAATTCTTAATAAAAGATAGTACAATAATTTCGAAAGTTTTAGGTTAATAGTCATACGGTTTTATGTAAATTGTTTTGAACAGGTCGCAGTTGTAAAAAAAACACGCCTTTTGCGAGCTATAGTCGCGTGTGCCGCGTAAACCAGAAAAAATACACAAAGGAATGTACTAAAGAATTGTAAATTTACTAAAATAATATAAAAAATTCTGTAACAGCATGATTCTATTTCTTATAGTTAACTCACAATAACTACTTCTATGTTCCAAATCTCGGTTCGGGAAAATTTTGGGACTTCCGTGTGGGCGAAGCCGCTGGCATAGCTAGTTAGTAAATAAACAAAAGATTCATTTTTTTTCTGATTAACTTGCTTTATTATTATATAGAAACTAGCTATACTTACGTCTTATTCTATCGGGTGAGCCGGACTAGTTATAACCCCATACAGGGCCCTTATTCATGAGCTCTTTATACGGCGATACTGTGGTGAGAAAGTCGTGTAGCAGCTCGCGGGCCTGACTCATTAGCGGCTAACCCGATAGAATAAGACCGTAGTATAGCCGGTTATAAATGAACTATGAATACCACTCATGACAGTCTTAATTAAAAAATAACAAGCTTAGTATGATAACTAACTTTGTGGCTTAAACTAAGGTATCACTGGCACTTAACAATCATGGCTTTAGCTGCAACCCATTGCGAATAAAATTGTCACATTTCACCTTACACTAAGGTATTTATATCTTTCTTTTTATACATATAGTTAAAAAAAAAACAGAAAAAGTGAAAAAGCACATAATAAAGGCATATAAAAGAGGACTTATACCTAAAAGGGATCTTTTCCAGTCAACCTTTGAGTAACAGACGGAAAAGGACAAGAAGTGAAGAAAAAAGAGAATACGGGTAATATAGAGAAAAACATAAAGTTTATATAAATTTAATCTATTATTCATTTATTTTTCTTAACCTAACTTTTTACATTTTTAATATTTCTAATTTAAAAAAACATTTAATTAAACATTTAATCTATTATTATTATTAGGTATTGTGGCTTACACTAAGCCTATACAATATTATGGCTCATACAATTTCTTAACCAAAACTAAACAACTACATTACGTACAGAGCGCACTATTCATATTGCTAAGACTTTTTTAACTACCTATATCCAACCTATTTTGCCCATGACATAATTATAGAACAAAAACGACTTTCCCATTAACTCAACTTATCGCCCACCTATTAGCAATAAAACACTTATGTTTTCCTGCTTTTGATCAACCACTCCAGTTTAACTTACCTTTGGCATTTGCAATTAATTTTAGATCCAAATCGGCTCGCAGATTAGTACTCGACTACAATTATTTCCTGAGCAATAAATTCAAGGCTGCGAGTAATTTGAAGGTTTTTTTTAATGCCACACCTTAGAAGCTATTTATTTAGGTATAATTTTGATATAAACTCGGTATATCGACTATGTTGTATCTAAGAATTTGATTAATTTATTCGAATTTTGTATTGTATGAGCGATAGATAAATATCTTTTTGGTACAAACACGTGCTCTTTAAGAGCTGATACGGATCATGTTTTTATAAAATATATTTGCAAGCGTTGTAAACTAAATTATATACAGAGCTTTGATAAATAAAGAACCATTGCTAAATATAGCATAATTTAAAAAACTTTCATATATAAATCTTGTTTTTCAACATGCTAAAACGGAAGTCTAAAAATTGCGCCTATTACTGAAATGATAAGTTGCTATGGACATGGAATGAGGAGGGATGAAAATCATGTGACTTAATAGCGCCAGATGTTATAAATGTCGGGAGAGAATGGAAGAGAAAAACATGTTGTGCCGACCTCACTTAAAGTGGGCAGGAGAATGCTGATTTTATTCATCTTTGGTTCAATTTTTACTTTCCGCTGTGTAGTATCCGGCTGAGTAGAATAGATCGCCCTCATTTCTTACCAAGGTGTCGTAAAAGACGAAGGTATATATAACATAAAGTGGAAAAATATGTTGTGCTAAGTGAGGTCGGCACAACTTTTCTCATCCATTCTCTACTAACATTCGTCAACTCACTTCTCCTTTTATATGCATGCCATGCTTCATACAATCTCTTTTTAGGCAACTATACATATCCATTCACATTCATATTTAACACTCGATTTTTATACGACGCCGTGTGGTATCCGGCTGAATAGAATAGTACCACCCTCATTTCTTACCGAGGTGTCGTAAAAGGCGACTAAGGTAAGTCGACCCGCCGTGTGGTATCCGGCTGAGTAGAATAGACCACCTTCATTTCTTACCGAGGTGTCGTAAAAGGCGACTAAGGTAAGTTGACCCACCGTGTGGTATCCGGTTTATTAGAATAGACCACCCTCTTTCTTACCGAGGTGTCGTAAAATACGACTGAGGTAAGTTGACGTCAGGCAGGCGGCCGGTCGTAAAAACGCAGCCAAATCATGTGACAGCATGTTTATAACATGTTGTGCCGACCCCACTCAGAGTGGGATAAGGGCAGGAAGATGATGACTCGATTTTTATACGATATTTATCCCTCTCCATTATTAAAGGTAGATAAAAGAAAAAATATCTAAGCGATAAATCAGAAATATATTTCACTTTTAAAAGAAACTTAATATACGCGATGGTACAATTATGATAGGAAGTTGCCTGCCTTGTTATAACGTACGTAACTTTATTAAACTTATAAAGAGAAAATAAAGGAACTCCATATAAAGGCAACATAAGAAATAACTTAGTTGTTTCCGACTCGATATAGTTTTATTCCATGTTTAAAAGATATTGAACTTTGTTATCTAGTTTATATTCTTGGCGACTTTGACCATAACCTTGACCAACTTATTGTGAAATCCTTATTTTATCGATAAAGGCTTTCTAGTAGGTTTTTTTTAATTATTTATTTAAGAACCACCAGTAGCTACTACATTGAAATAAATTATTAAATAATAAACATATTAATATCGTTCGTTAAATGTGCAGCTTATTAAGGTGGCCACTACATACATAACAAAACACAAGTTTTATTATTTTACAACTTAACAATAACAATTTTAAAATTAATATTACAATTAGAAACAAGAGAAACAAGAATTAAAATGTAAAAAGACCAATACGCTAAATAATAAAATTATTTTTAATGTTCTAAAAATTTTAAAATTCTTGCAATCATCTGTCTGGGATGTCTGTCAGTTTATCTAACATGCTTTTACAGTCAACCCACTGGAGCAATATTGATAAAATTTGGCACAATTAAAGCCGCCGCCGTGTGGTTTCCGGTTGAGTAGAAATGATCACCCTCACTTCTTACCGAGGTGCCGTAAAAGGCGATTAAGGTTAGTTGACCCACCGTGTGGTATCCGGCCGAGTAGAATAGACCACCCTCATTTCTAACCGAGCTGCCTGTATTCCACTTAGAGTGGGATAGGGGCAGGAGGATGATGATGATAAAGCTTATATATACCTGCCTAATATAAAATATATTATATAAAAGTTCCCTCATTTCTTTTGGGAATGGGAAAAGTACTTAATACATAGTTGATGGTATTTTAACATTTAAGTCGACGCGTAGTCGTAGGTAAGTCGTTGTAAGCAATTATTACTTAACCCCAAAAGTTGTTATTACAACTTAAACTTGTTTTATTAAACACTCATTTGTACTCACAGAGTATGAACACTAGACCTGTAGTCAAGAGTCACATTTCTACATCATAGCTTTTAACTAATAAAGTTATATGCTTAATGTCATAGAAGGCAGTGAACAATCACTACGTAAGATTATAAATTACTAACGCCTTTTATATTGAATCACTTATGCGTGGGAACCTAACAAGTCTATTTACCATTTTGGTTTCTCACATAAATAAAATAAACACATCGATTCCCGCGTACTTGTTTTTAACTTTAAAAGAAAGATTTTGCTTTATTAAAAAGAGGATATTGAAATTATGAACGAGTATAAATACTAAAGTACCCGGGTGAGCCTGGTTCGGTATTTTTTTTAATGTTATAAAAAAAGCAATTTAAAAAAATAAAAAAACAAACAGCGCCGGTTACATGTGGGATTTGATTCCGCCCGTAAACCATTAGGTCGAAGCATTACATTTGACAACTAAAATATGATTTTTTTCTATTTTACATTTAAGCTTTTTTTCAATGCCCAAGAACAGGTATAAAACGATTTTGTTTTTTTATTGCATTTTTTTCTTTAAAAAAAATACCGAAATAAGCTCGGTCACCCATTGAATTATGAGTTGTGTTGGTATTGCTGCTGAAAATAATGTGCATTTTAACATTTATCTATTCCTTTTCAAAAGCACATTTTTTAGTTCTGCCACTATTGCAGCCCATGAGCGATTTAAAATACATAACCTAGTTTTCATGTAATTTTTAATTCTAAGGAAATATTAATAAGTGAGTAAGTTTATTACTCTAGTAGTTACTCGCAATCTGGTCATTACGGAACTTTATTACTTTACGTATGTGGCCGGCAAAGGTCAAGCAATCTTAGTTAAACCTTTACATTTTATACACCTTACAAATGTTTAGACAATTATTAAGGTAAAGCATACTGATATTATAAATTCTGTGTTCTTTTGCCAGTTCACCAAGTGGTGAACTTGTATGACAAATAAACATGGTTTTCCATATATAATTCTAGCTTCTTACTATATAGCTACTTCATCTCTCTAGTCTTTCAACTCACTTCATATCATAAACCATTTAGATACATTAATGTTTGTATTATATATGGGTGACTTTTTTTTAATATAACAAAAAGATGACACTTGATATAAACAGAAAAAATAATTAGGCAGGTCGAGTTCGATCTTAGATTTCCACTTCTCTAGACCGACCGTTCCTTAAAAGAGAAAAAATAGTCTTTTCAATGTAAACTTTAGCATTTTTTCATTGACCGAAAACAGGGATAAAACGACACTTTTTTAAAATAAAATCTAGCTAGATCGATTTTATCCCCCCCAAAACCCCATTCATGCTGAATCTCATGAAAATCGTCGCAGCCGTTTCCGAGATTTAAATTCCATCGTATCTATACTAATATATAAAGCTGAAGAGTTTGTTTGTTTGATTGTTTGAACGCGTTAATCTCAGGAACGACTGGACCGATTCGAAAAATTCTTTGAGTGTAAAATAGTCTATTTATCGAGGGAGGCTATATAACTTCACGCTAAGATGAATAAGAGAGGAGCAGCAATAAAAAATAGTACGAAAACGACAATATTGAAAGCTTTCCTTGCGTGCGCTAAGTAAGCGGTGAAAGTTATTTAAAAATCATGTATTACAAAATTATTCCTCTCTAAAAGTTCTAAATAAAAGTCCGCGACAGCATATGTCTAGCTTATAAAGTTAACCCATTTTAACTATTTTTGTGGTTATCAAAATACTAAATTACGGTTTTAATATTTCCACGGGGCCGCTGGCGATTGCTAGTATCAATTAAATTGCCTCAAGGAATTACAACGCGGTAATAAAATATAACACACGTCCATATGATAGTATCACGTTATGGGAAAGGGAAAACCCAAATTTCTCACTGCACTGATCCGCAGTCAACCGTGCGCGATGTAAGTTATACATAATTGAAGATGATGCTATAATTACGATGATCTTTTGAGTAACCGTGTGCATAATGTGTATCAATTTTAATTATAGCATACATCATCTAACGTGGAACAGATGTGAAGCATTCTAATTATACCTATGTACCGTGTGGTGTATGGTTTAAGTTAGAAGAAATGGCGTCTGAAATAATGTGAGCAATAATTGTAGTTGGTGATCGAGCTTAGCGTGTTTTCAACTTCATAATCATGTACCAAATTAATTTATTATTCCTCTGCCCTTATCCCACTCTAAGTGTGATCGAGACAACATTATTGTTATTAACATGGTGTCACGTGATTCGGCTAGGTATTTTGGGACCGGCCGCCTGCCTGACGTCTTTTACCTTAGTCGCATTTTACGCCATCTCATTAGAAAGAAGGTGGTCTATTCTACTCAGCTAGATTCCAAATGATGGGTCGACCTACCTTAGTCTCGTTTTACGACACCTCGGTGAGAAATAAGGTTGGTCTATTCTACTAAGCTGGATACCACAGGGGTTATGAACCAAATTAAATGTAAATCAATGTCAAATCAAATATAAGTTGACCTACCGTGTTGTATCCAGCTGAGTAGAATAGATCGCAATCATTTCTTACCGAGCAATCGTAAAATGCGACTAACGACAGTTGACGTCAGGTTGGCGGCTGGTCGTTAAATAACTAGTCAAAACATGCGACAATATGTTTGAAACATGTTGTGCTGACCCCACTTAGAGTGGGATAAGGGCAGGAGAATGAATATATATATTCTTTTATCGCGGATTATAGCAAAATAATATTTTAATTTTTTTAACAATTTACATCGTTAATAAACTGAAATTATAAAAATTATAATTTGAAAACAGCAATCGCCGAGTTTCCTGCTGGCTCTTTGCATGTGACGATTCAAAAGTGCTTTATTTGAAATGGATATAAAAATCAAATAATTTTGTCTTGTAAACATAAACGCTTGCACTTATAATTTATACCACGTAAGGGCAACGAAACTTTCGTCTCTATTATGACGAAGAACAATATACAATACTCCATTACCTTAAGTCAGATTATCCTATACTCTTGTACATCTGTTAACGCGTGATGAGTCTCACTAACAGTAAAAGGTCACTTGTTTTTTCGACGATATATACAGTGATTTTAAGTTCATTGCCTTGGCCGATGATTTCGAACACAAGTTCACGGCTATGCCATTAAGTTGCATAACTTTTGTTTACATCACGAAATTTTACGCTCTGAATGTTGAATCGCTTACGTAGTTTGAACATCTTTTGTGTATAAATTCTATAGAATTTTTAGTAAATTAATTTTTTTGTGATTTAAATCTTCAATATTTAAATGAGTTAAACTTGTATGTATATATATATTCAGAATCTCGGAAACGGTACAACAATTTTCCTGAAATTCAGCATGTAGGGGGTTTTGGGGAAGAAAAATCGATCTAGATAAGTTTTATTTAAAAAAAAATCGTTTCATCCCTGTTTGAGGGCACCAAATTGTTTTTGAAATTTACGTTGAATACAATCACAATTTTTCGCTGTCAAACGCAAAGTCATGGTAGTTCATTTGGGGACAGGGTGGTCTAGAGAGGTGAAAATACCTAGGATCGAGCCCCATCTGCCCTATTATTTTTCATTTTTCTTTTAATTTTTTTTTACATCATTTTAAAAATTGCCAAGCAAGGCTCGCTCACCCAGGTACTCAAATATAATCGATACTAATATATGAAGCTGAAGAGTTAGTTTGTTTGTTTTTTTGTTTGTTTGTTTGTTTGAACACGTTAATCTTAGAAATTCTTCGAGTGCAACATAGTCCATTTATCGAGAAAGGCGATAGATAACATGACGATAAAATACATGAATGATATAAATATAAAATATTGCGAAACCGGCAGGATTTAAAATTTCCCTTATTGTTGTTTACCCTAAGAAGATTCGGCGCAACATGTAATAAACATGTTGTCACATGATTTCGCTACGTATTTTACGACCGGCCGCCTGTCAGGCAACATACCTTAGTCGTATTTTACACCTCGGTAAGAAAGAGGTTGGTCTATTCTACTCAACCGGATACCACGCGGCGAGTCAACTTACCTTAGTCACATTTTACGAGACCGTGGTTAAAAATTAGGTTGGTCTATTCTACTCAGACGGATTCCGGCGAGTTAATACTACAGTTAATACTCCATGTGTTTAATAAATATTACTTGGTAATACATTGGTAATGTATCTGACATTACTAATGCGAATTAAAATACGGATAATTTCCGGAACTTGCAATAAAGCCTTCATAAATCCGGAATTCCACTAAATCCGGGACATCAGAAAGGAATATTATTAAAGAACACAACTTTTTATTTCGCCACTATGTCAATAACACGTAAACTATTGGGTTACAATTGGAATCTAGACTCCGAATAGATATAACGAACGCTCCACTTCTCTTAGACACCTAACACCCATTATGACATGTGGTATTAATTTTCATTTATTCATGTATAAATTGTGAGTGATGCATTGCATATTCACACTTGACATTTGCACAAGTAACAGCAAACATCAATCAACTGCCAACATGGTTAACCAGGTAAATTTGCACCAAGTTATATTCATATCTATTCTATTGTTATAAATGCGACTTTATCTTTCTGTCTATTGCTTTTACGTCTTATCAAAAAAGCAATATAATTAAAATTAAGTTTAATTGATTATTATACCGGGTTAAAATACATACATATTATAAAACGGGTCCTATACATATTATAAAAAAAAGTCCTCAAAAACTGTCTGTCTGTATGTGACCGATTTTCCCAAAATGTACTAAACAGAATTTTGTACGGTTTTTACTAAAAGCAATTAATAGAGAAATGTTAATAGAACATTTTCCGGGACTAACTGATTTCGATGGAACATTCATTGGAAGATAAATTAAGATGTGGGGCAAAATATAGGCATTTTATCCTTAAATTCTTGTGGAGTCCCAGAAAAAGCCGTGTTTTATGAAACCCAGAAGTAGTTTATATAGGGCGGAGGGGTTACGTTCCAAAATCCTATTAAATAGCAATATTTTTTATATTGTTTATATTGTAAAATAACTTTTTTTATAACAGGAAAATACACTTGACTAAAATAATTTAACGTTGTAACAATAAAATTTCTTTAACTACAATATGTTGTACATGTAAATCACGATGGTCCATACATTCTTTGCATAAAGGAACAATAAAAGAAACACTCGCTTGTCGTAAGCACTAGTAAATAACAGTACAAAATGGACTCTAAATCTGCCATTTTACAATAAGAAACTACATTTATTATCCAACGCAACGTTTTAAATTGAAGATCCGATCGTATGGCGAATTAAATTACGAAACGGCCTTATTCCCAATAAAATACTGCGAATCCTTTTATAAATATGTACGATGTCATTGTTAATTGTTTATATGGTATCCGGCTGAGTAAAATAGACCACCCTCATTTCTTACTGAGGTGTCGTAAAAGTCGACTCAGGTAATTTGACCTACTGTATGGTATTCGGCTTAGTAGAATAGACCACCCTTATTTTTTACCGAGGTGTCGTAAAAGGCGACTAAGGTAAGTTTGTTTACCCACCGTATGGTATCTGGCCGAGTAGAATAAACCAACCTCATTTCTAGCTGAAGTGCCGTAAAAGGTGTAGGTAAATTGACGTCAGGCAGGTCGTAAACAAATGAGCCAAATCATGTTACAACACGTTTATAACATAATAACTGTGCCAGCAGCTTCACCCGCACAAATTTTTTCCCGAATTGAAATTTTGAACATTAAAGTATTTATTGTCTCATTTTTGAATAACTTACACCGTTTCCTTATCATACCCAAGAAAAGCTTTTAATTTTGCCGGTTTTGTAATATTTTTATTGCCGCTCCTCTCATATTCATCTTAGCGTGATGTTATATATAAATGGACTATCTAACACTCATAGAATTTTTAAATCGGTCCAGTAGGTCCTGAGATTAGCGCGTTCAAACAAACTCTTCAGATTTATATATGAATATAGATAGAGATTGTACTGACCCTACTTAGAGTGGCATAGAGGCAGGAGAATGATAAGAATGAAGGTATCATTGTTAATTGCCTTGTTCACAGCTGGTTATTCTCTCTGGCCTGATCGCAGCAGCTCAGTGCATGGTTTTGCACCCAGTGCCATTGCCCATCTACTTGGCACCTTACCCAGAACCTAACTACAGTTTTGCATACGACGTAAACGATGTGCGTACTGGGGACATCAAAAGCCAGTACGAAAGCAGGCGTGGAGACATCGTCATAGGCCAATACTCTTTAGTACAACCCGATGGGATCAAGAGGACCGTTGATTATACAGCGAACGACAACACTGGATTCCTTGCAACCGTAAACAATCAAGTCAAACAAGAGCGAAGCAGGCATTACAATATGCCTGAACCGACCACCCGCGCTCCTAGCAAGGCGCAAGAACTTCAATACAGCACAGCCAGCACATCTTCCTACAGCACTCAAGGCTGGTCTGAACGCGTGTCCAGCGTCACTCCCGCTCCAATCACTATAACAAGGGCGTCGGCCATTCACCCCTCCTACTCAAACGAACGCAATCCTTGGATCTAAGAACCAGTTATCTTTTGCTAGAAACGGGACCCGGGCTTTAATTTCACAATTAAATTTGCATTTATTTTCTATGCTGTTTCCCAATTCTTGCAAAGTCTAGTAGGCTAAGTAAACCGCTATTGAACACGTTTTTAATGTGTTTATCGGAGCGAGTAGTTTTTGCCATCGTTGGCACGAGCTCTTAGCTTATCTGTTCTTGTAGTATCCCTTTGATCGTTATATTACCCGTCATAATCTAAAATCTTGTGTAACGCCCATATGTTATTTTTAGAAAAGTACTTGTCTATAAGCATTAAAACAGAACGCAATCCAACCGCGAAATTTAATTATACCAGCTTTCTGTGTATTGATATTGCATTCATATATTTATCGTCTATTGTTAATATTTATTTGTTGAGTTTGTCAACGTAATTACGTTTTCTTTATAAAAATTATACGGCCGTTTCACGCATGCCAGACCAACGGATCAGTTATATATTTTTTATATTGTGTTTGTTATTTAATATGTATTAATAAATGTTTGCAATTTCAGTCATGGTTTTCTTTAAAATCCATTCATAGATTAAGGATTTCAAATATTTATTTCCACAATTTCACAATTACGTAAGAATATTTATGTATCTATCACAACTTTACGAGTACAAGTGGCAACAAAATTAACTTTTGTATTCTATTTATAATTTAGCAGTTTTTCAATGCCTTTAATTCAAAGTCAATTTATCGCCCCCTAAACACCCTACATACTGAGTTTCATGAAAATCGTTGGAACCGTTTCCGAAATTTTATGACGGCAACCATAAAATTAAAAAAAATATATTTTAGGCAAATTATTCTAATCTTAACTAACTAAACTCAATTAGTTATTTATTTTTGAATTTGTTTACAGTATAGATATAAAGAAGTGTACTATAAGTTTCACTTAGGGTAAGACTTAAAGCCTTTATCTCAAGACACCGAAGATTAAGGAAAAAAAATAACTTACTCTATAAGGCTGATATAGAGTAAGTTTTTTTCTTATCTTCGCTGTCTTGTTCATCGAAGATTCAATATTATTAATTCAATTATTACTAACTTAAAAAAAGGTCACAGAACACCCTAAAGAACGATGTAACAAAAAAATTTACGATATTCAATATTTCGTCTTGTTTACATTTCTGAACATATGTTAATATCATATCAAAATCATTCAGGTTTATCTGTCCATTCCACACATGTACACCCAAGGCCGGCCTGACATTAATCAAGTACGCAGCGAAAGCTTCTCGTAAATTCGATTACATCGTATAGAAACAATCCGTAGGTGCAATGCCCGTGTGATCTTGACTTTTAGACGTTTCCTGAATTTCTTTTTTATGAAACAAAATCAAGAACTGGATCAATACGTGGGCATGTATATAAGGCTTTGGAACATCAACAACAGCATCAGTTACGGTACTCATCGACGTAGTCACAACACATCCAACAACAAAATGGTTGCGAAGGTAGGTCTCTTCATAATACCGATAAAGAACATTGACTTACCCTCTCATATACATAGAGTTATCGTACTAGAGGCGGCGGGCCAAGTTAAAGAGACAGCAAAATAGACTAATTATCTCTCTCTTTTTATGATTAGACAAAGATAAGTATATGAGTTTCATTTTCTCTCTTGTTATTTGTAACATTCTTACAGGCCTTGTTCTCTATTATAATAACTCTATGCTTATATTTTCGTATACTACTTCTTATAGTCCTATTGTAAAAAAATTACCCAATATAAAGTGAATGTATTCTGCCCTTATCCGACTTTAAATGGTGTTGGCAAAACATGTTTTAAACATGTTGTTACCTATTTATGATTTGGCTACGTATTGTTACGACCGGCCGCATGCCTGTCGTCAACTTACTTTAGTCGCCTTTTCAATATCTTAGTAAGAAATGACGGTCTATTCTACTCAGCCAGATAACACACGGCGGGACGACTTACCTTAGTCGCTTTTAAGACACTTCAACAAGAAATGAGAGAGGTCTATTTTGCTCAGCCGGATACTAAATGGAGCACAATTGGTTTTAAAATGTTTTTAAAAATTTAGCTGCACGAATCTTACATATTAACTACTTATTACTACTACAGGTTACGGAATACAGATATTTAAGATAGAAATGTAATCTAATATATAGTAAATAAACTATAGTACAAACATTTTCTTTACAGTTCGTCATCCTTTTCGCCGTCATGGCAGTCGCATGTGCAGCTGACTTCTCCAGCTTCTCATACGGCGTAGCCGACCCCTACACTGGTGATTTCAAGAGTCAAGTCGAGAGTAGAGCAAACAACAACGTATTAGGACAATACTCGCTATTGGAATCTGATGGTACTCGTCGCACCGTAGACTACGCTGCCGGTGCTGAAGGTTTCAACGCAGTCGTGCGAAAAGACCCTGCCTTAGTCGCCGCTGCCCCTCTGCCCATCGCTGCTCCTGGCTACGCTTACGCTGCCCCCGGCTACCCCTACGCTGCTCCTTACGGATACGCCAGATTTGGATACAACTACGGTTACCCTTACGCCCGTTTCTACTAAATCACTGATACCTGATAGC
The DNA here is from genome assembly GCA_029227775.1 of Morpho helenor. Classification (NCBI taxonomy): domain Eukaryota; kingdom Metazoa; phylum Arthropoda; class Insecta; order Lepidoptera; family Nymphalidae; genus Morpho; species Morpho helenor. The sequence goes on from JARGCU010000025.1 coordinate 15,984,725, forward strand.
CCGATGTCACCGATTCACGCGTTGTCTATATAAGATGTAAATAATGTACATATTAAAGCCAATGTTCCCCTAAATTTATTTTTATTTATTATCCGCCATTATCAAGCTTTTAGATTGAAAAATTCATATCCATTAGTCGGAATAATGTATTAAGCCTCATAAATCATTATTTTATGTTCGAAAGGCAAAGGTTGCATAATCGATTTATTTGTTGATTGTTTTTTTTTTTTTTGAGGTTAAACTGATGTGAATCGTAGTTCATTACAATATATGACAATTTATTAATACGTTAAGTAAAGCAAAATATTTTTGCTTTACTTTACGTATTAATGAGATGGGATTATGAATTTTATCAATACATATGTGTAAGAGACTGTATTTACCATACATCTGTTGTATCTTTAATATTTAAATGAGTTGATCTTGTATGTATATATATGTATTTTTGGAATCTCGGAATCGGCTCCAACGATTTTCCTGAAATTCAGCATGTAGAGGGTTTTGGGGGAGAAAAATCGATCCAGATAAGTTTTATTTTAAAAAAATGTCTTTTTATCCCTTTTTTCGCTGTCAAACGTAAAGTCATGGTAGTTAATTTGGGGAATGGGTGGTCTAGACAGGAGAAAATCCTAGGATCGAGCCCCACCTGCCATATTATTTTTTAATATGGCAGGTCAATTTTTTTTTAATTTTATTTTTTTTACATCATTTTAAAAATGACCGAGCAAGGCTCGTTCACCCAGGTACTCTATGTTTATCTTATCATCGATTTGTAAAGTCCTATATTCTGATCAAAGAGTTATGATACTAGAGTAGTCTTAGGCAGAATTGTAAATGAGTGTGTCACTATAAATAATGAGAGGGAAAATGAAAGTCCTATACTTCGTCTATGTTGTATTATGGTACATTTTAGGCCGGCTTCCCCATCATACTCTTACCCTTATCCCACTCTAAGTGGGCTCGGCACTTACTTTACGACTGGCCACCTGTCTGAAGTCAACTTACCTTAGTCGTATTTTACGACACCTTGGTAAGAAAAAGGGTGTTCCATTTTACTCAATCGGATACCACACGGTGGGTCGACTTACCTTAGTCGCCTTTTACAACACCTCGGTAATAAATGAGGGTGGTCTATTCTACTCAGCCGGATACCACGCGGCATCCCTACTCTTGTGTAATAACTATTCTGACACACTAGAGCTTGCTTGAAATTTAAAAAAATAAATTTAGTCCGACCAGTTTGATTGGAACCTCTAAGATATTATTCACTAATAAATAACTTTAATTTAATAAGTTCAAACATGTACAAAGCTATTAATAAGAAGGTCAATTCTTAAGAAACGGATAAACAGACAATGCGTTATTAAAGTAAAGTTTGCTTTGTAAATTATATTGTATTGTTTCGATAGTTACTCCGAGGGCTTGGTCAAGCACTGCGACAAAGTTCCGCATAGCAAATAATTGTTGGCCAACGAAATTGAACTCTGAAAACATTCACTTGCGAGTGACCTAGAAGGCATAGCTGTCATTTATTTCCTATTAATAGCGCCGAATGATTGTACAGGACTTGTATAAAAGCACCATAGTGGCCGGGACTTATCATTCACAGTTCACTGTGCAGCAAAAACAAACGTTTCAAAATGGCAGCTAAGGTAATAACCTAACATTTAATTTGGCTCAAACTAAGGGACATTGACTGCCCTTTGTACCGAGAATATTGTGCGCTAAGTAATCTTAAAGTAAAATAACTTAAGTTGTGCTTGCGATCGTGCATAGAGTTTGTGTAATAATGTTATTCAAATATGTTGTGGTTAACACGAAAAGCTCCGATAGCCGAGTGGTAAGAGCTTCTTGTTCTCAAGTTCTCTTTTCAAAGCGTTCGCGGGATTAATCCCCTGGCAGAAGACTTTAAGTTTTGCCTGTTACTATCCCATTGCTGGGCACAGGCTGGGATCCGTTTTTGGAAAAAAGGATTGGAGCTAAGACCTACCACGCTGCTCCAATGCATATTGGTAGGTTACACATATCTCTAGAATTCTCTAGAGATATGCAAGTTTCCTCACGATGTTTTACTTTCCGAAAAGCGTGTGATATATAGCAACTAGCTATTGGAAACATATGTTTTAATAGAAAAACTCATTGGTGCCCGCCCCGAGTTTGTATTCGTGACCCCTCGAATTAGTCGCACGGTCTCACCGCTTGGTTATCACAGCTTTTCATTTTCTATATACAGAAAATTATATGATATACGGACAAACGAACAACAATATATAATTCGCAATGTCTTTATTTAATGAAATGCATAGACTCGCCATATGCATGAAATATACATAAATTAACATTATCAGTATAAGATAATGTTTATATAAGTTTAATATATAGTGTGTTCATAAGATAGTGCTTGAAAATTTTTTTGAGGGTGACTTGACCTAAGTATGATATAGTTTTAATTATTGTGTTCGTTTTACTTTTTTATTTGCCTTAGGACTTAAATCAAATTAATAATATATAATATAGAAAGATTGTAGTGGTTATGTAACCTTTTTTTGTTTTATGAAATTAATTAGACCGGCCAAATATTACAGCTGTGAAATATTCGATTTTTAAAAATCGATTATATTGAATACCCGCTTTTTATTTTTTTTAATTTTTAAGATAACATATCCTTTGTTGCATTAAACCAGGACACTCAAACTACACATTTTAATCGAATTTAGTAAACAGCGCATCTATCATATTTTTTATTCATACTAGTCCACTTCAATTAGTCTTTATTCTGATGAATTATTAATAATATAAAAGAAAACTTTCAGATAGTCAGAAAATAAACGATTATTATTAATAGATTTTTTTCGATCCGAGTTAATCGATTTTTTATAAATCGATTTATTCTTAAAAGAGTAAAATCAATTATTCCACTCCAAATCTTCTCTACCAAATATCTCTAAAATTATCGTCATACTTTCAATTGTCAGAATTAGTCACTCAAAACTAGAATTGTTTTTATTAGTTTGTGAACTTGGCAAAGATTATTCCTTTATTTGATAGTTCATATTAGCTTATTAAAGACGTAAATGTAGTTAAGACATTACGTGAAGGTGAAGGCGCGCTTATGTATGTGTACAGTTTGTATAGAATGTCTTTTGAGTACTAGTTTATATTTATCCTATATATAAGCTACTTTTAATGTAGATGACTCATGTATAAGATCAATAATGATTTACTTATCCTTTTCTTTTTCAGTTCGTCGTACTCGCTCTCTTGGTAGCAGCTGCTCAAGGCAGCGGTCTCCATGGTGCTGACTACACTAGCTTCTCATACGGAGTTGCCGACCCCCACACCGGTGACGTGAAGAGCCAGCACGAGACCCGCGTCGGCGACAATGTCGTCGGCCAGTACTCGCTCCTGGAGTCTGACGGAACCCGCCGTACCGTTGACTACGCCGCTGACGCTCATTCCGGATTCAACGCCATCGTACGCAAAGACCCCGCCCTAATCGGTCACGTCGCGCCCGTCGCTCCCATCGCGCCCGTCGCGCCCATCGCGCCCGTCGCGCCCATCGCGCACGCTGCTCCCCTCGCATACGCTGCCCAGGTCGCACCCGTAGCTCACGCTGCTCCCGTAGCGATTGCTGCCGGTCCCTCTGTATCTTACTCCGCGTCTTCTTCCTCTGTTAACCACGGAGGCTACGGCGCTCTTGCCCACGGTGCCATTGCTGCTCCTATCGCCGCTCCTCTGGCTTTAGGCCATGGTGGTCTTGCTGGCTCTCTGGCTTTAGGCCATGGTGGTCTTGCTGCACCTCTTGGTTTGGGCCACGGTGCTCTGGCCGCTCCCCTCGCCTTGGGCTATGGTGCTCACGGTGCCGCGCTCGGACATGGACTCGGACATTACTAATCAAACAACCTCTTATTAGGAATTTATTTATGTACCTACGTAATTAATAATTATGACGATGGTTATGAATGATGAATGATGAACTTGCTGTGATCAAATAAAATACTTTATACAAGTGTAAAATAACTTTCATTTAAACATCAAATAAGTTTTATTAACTGTTCACCTTAAGTATAAAAAAATCGGTTGCCTGTAAAGTCGGTTTTACGGGCAAAGATTTTACGTGACAACGTCTTTTTCTCAGTAGAATATTTATTGATATGAATATTATTAAATTGCACAATAGGAACAAGGAATTGAATGAAAATAAGAATTGCACAAATTTTAACTATAGAAATATAGTTCATGTTTCATGTTTGAGTGGGAGAGAGACGCAAGGCATTCGCCAGTCCGGCGGGCTTCTCTTTCGTTCGGTGACTCATCGTAACAGACGTGAGCGGGCGTTACACTTTTTCATGAGTGACTCCAAGCCGCAACCTAATTTAATACGTTGTCACGTCAATATAAAAATTAGATGAGAAATTAAGTTTTTTTGGTGACACTACGTCCATACAAATTTATATACAAATAGCACTGATACCATATAAATGTTAAAATTTTTATTTTCTGCTATTTATTTTCTGAAAATAGAAAAATGGGAACAAATTTGATTTAAACACACATAAAATTAATAATTTACTTTAATACATAGCTTGCTGTCAGAAACTAATGATATATTTATATACTATATATATTTTTGATTGATATTTACAATTAAATTTTACTCTTTGAATACACTTATAAGCAAAATATTCCAAACAATGATTTCACTATACCAAACTTACATCTATACTCACAAACTTTTGCATTTATAATATTAGTAAGATAAGTTTTTTAGGATGTACGCGCTCCTATTACATGGTATCCTAGTCGTATAAGTAAGACTGCATTTAATGAAATAGTTTGTAGAGTATTTTATAGTATTAACAATGTAAGTCTTGTTAGTTAATAAATAAAATAAAAAAATACCTATTTACAACCATCTTTGAGCCAGACAAAGGTGAACCTTTGAGCCAGACAAAGGCGAAAGGTTAATCAATCGCATATATAAAATGCACTTAGATCATACTTGCAAACAAACGAAATATAAAGCAAAATTTCATCATTAACACCGATAGAAACAAGTAATCCTTAAAATAATTAACTAATTAACATTGTGCCTAACAATTTCCTGCATTAGCCAATCTGGATTAATTAAGCAAAGCCACGTGCATGCTAAACGAGTTGGGGTTACAAACCCTATTAACCTAGATTAAGCAAGTAACCAAAGTCATATAATTTAACATTTTGGTTAGGAATATTGTAAACATTTATTTTACAAATTATTATAAGCCTTGATAGCCGATCGATGATAGCCGTGCGGTATCTGACGGAGCAGAATAGACCACCCTCATTTCTTACCGAGGTGTTCCCTGTTACGCTTACACGTTTAATCTGCTGGAGCAATATTGATAAAATTAAGAACAACTGAAGCTATCAGATAAAAAAATAAAACATATAGGACAGGTTTTTATTTTTATTCTCGTCATGTGGTATCCGGTTGCACTGAATAGACCACCCTCATTTCTTAGCGAGGTATCGTAAAAGACGACCGAGGCAAGTTGACCCGCCGTGTGGTATCCGCTGAGTAGAAGAGATCACCCTCTTTCATACCGAAGTGTTGCAAAAGGCGACTAAGGTAACTTGACGTCAGGCAGGCGGCCGGTCGTAAAATTAGCCAAATCATGTGACAACATGTTTATAACATCTAAAGTGAGATAAGGACAGAAGAAAGATGAATTACGGGTTGAAATCCCAGTTTTTTGAGTTTGCTATAAAAACGTATGTGCTTAAGTGATATTTTATCGGTCGCGACTGCGCTAACTTTGCGCTTGCTTTCAAATCCGTGGGTAGCGGCTTCGATTCTAGTTGGGAACAAAAATTTGGTATAAATTTGACGATTCTTTAAATAAATAATTATTTTTTAATTTAAGCTTATTCTGACTGGCCCGTTGGCGCAGTGGGTAGTGATCCTGCCTTCAGCTCCACAGGTCGCCGGTTCGATTCCCGCCGAGGGCCAACATTTTCTATAAAATGAATTTGTTGGTCTTTGAGCCTGGGTGTATATTTGTATTTAAGTATGTATTTAAAAAATATATAAGTATATATTCACCAGTTGTCCGTCTACCATAACACAAGTATTAAGTTACTTACTTTGGGGTCGGCCGACCGTGTGTGTAAGTGTCCCATATATTTATTTATTTATTTATTTATTCCACAGCTTAGCTGGTATACCAAAGTTACTGTAAACCTTAATTCTAATCTTTATGTAAAATATATTCATTAACATAAATTGCAAAAAAAAAACTATTATTAGATATAATTATAATTATTTAAACATTACATCGCAATTATTTCGTCAAATCTCTTTCAGGACGTATTACGTTATTACCTACATTAGATTCATGTATTATATTCTATAAATAAAATTACAAAAAGCCGTGTGGTATCCGGCTGAATAGAATGGTACTACCCTCATTTCTTACCGAGGTGTCGTAAAAGGCGACTAAGATAAGTCGACCCGCCGTGTGGTATCCGGCTGAGTAGAATAGACCAACATCATTTCTTACCGAGGTGTCGTAAAAGGCGACTAAGATAAGTCGACCCACCGTGTGGTATTCGGCTAAGTAGAATAGACCAACCTCATTTCTTACCGAGGTGTCGTAAAAGGCGACTAAGATAAGTCGACCCGCCGTGTGGTATCCGGCTGAGTAGAATAGACCAACCTCATTTCTTACCGAGGTGTCGTAAAATACGACTAAGGTAAGTTGACGTCAAGCAGGCGGCCGATCGTAAAAACGCAGCCAAATCTCATCTGACAGCATGTTTATAACATGTTGTGCCGACCCCATTTAGAGTGGGATAAGGGCAGGAGGATGATGAAATAGACTTAAAAAATTAAAATCTATTATTAGTTACAATTCCTATACGACTATCTATTATAATTATAATATATAACAATGAAAAGATGAAACAAAATGCAATTAAAAACAATTAAAATGAAAGAAAAGGTTGGTGGTATCTGGGACTTGATCCAAAGTATTTTTACTTCTTTGGTCCGCCCGTTCCTAATTGAGCTATTACAACTTTGTAAATGACTACCAACAACAAAAAACTGCTTGCTTCGGTTACGGGGAGAAACGATCGTTGAGATTGTCGTAGTGAGTGTACGTAGTGCTTATGTAGTTTATTGTTGTTGGTGGTCTCTTTTGATAAGTGCGGTAACTAATTTTGCATGTATAAGGTATGAGAACGGTTTTTGCTTCCTACATTTCGTTTGACATTTACATGTTTATTAGAAGTATGAATTACTCGTACGCTGAGTAGAATAGACCACCCTCATTTCTTACCGAGGTGTCGTAAAAGGCGACTAAGGTAAGTTGACCCACCGTGTGGTATCCGGTTAGGTAGAATAGACCACCCTCTTTCTTACCGAAGTGTCTCCGAGGTGTACCGAGGTGTAAAATACGACTAAGATAAGTTGACGTCAGGCAGGCGGCTGGTCGTAAAATACATAGCCAAATCATCTGACTTCATGTTTATATCATGTTGTGTCAACCCCACTTAGAGTGGGATAAGGGCAGCAAGATAACTCTTACGAATATTTTGGTAAAAAGGAAATAAAAGAATTGGAAATAGCACTTTTTAACTAATTTAAATAAAATTCGAGTTAAAATTCGTCAAGTCTCGCCAATTCTTAAGACAGGTCATTAAACTAATGGAGGACGGAATTGTGGACAAAAACAAGTCTCAGAAAAACTAGTATCAAGCTTTTATATTATCGTATTATGCGACCTTGGTAGTCGGAGAAATGTACGTCAACCTGTTGATAAAAACATTTCATTAATGCTCCATGAAAATGTTGTAAGTAGGGTTGCCACCATAAAAAATAGTAATTTTTTAAAAATTGAAAAAAATAGTATTTTTTTAAAAATTGAAAAAAATAGTATTTTTTTAAAAATTGGAAAAAATATATAGTACTTTGAGAAATTCCGGAAAAACAATAGTAGATGTGTACTATATTTTTTTCAATCATTATTTATTTATAGTACACATCTATTTTCAATCATTATTTATCTTTCCATGAGCTTTTTAGAAGTTTTGTCTTTTCTTTCTTTCTGCTTTGGAGGCGTGCAAGAAGCATCATTGCTCTCCATGTTTTTGTTGTAATTTTAATCCGATAATAAACAGTCGAAAATAACCTCAATGTTCGTTCGCGTAACATTATTTGAAAGTGACGTTGACATGTGACAATGACAAAGGAATCACTAAGTCTTACCAACTAACTAAGCCCCGTACGTACATGAATGAGTTTCGTTCAATAATTCCCTATGCAGCGCTGCGGGTGCGTTCCATTCGGAGTTAATTAAAAAAAGCGCGACAATCGAATTAACGATAAAATATAGTATTTTTCATCCTATATTGTTTTTCTATAATATATAGTACAATTGACTAAAATATAGTACGATACTATATAATATAGTACGGGTGGCAACCTTAGTTGTAAGGTCGTTCACATCATACCTAGTCGTGAACTTTGTATCTAATTTGATTTATATAAAACTTGCTTTTTTACTGTACAGAATTATTTGTACATTTCTTTTCGCTTTTGTTTTGGAACTAAATGTTTTGTCTTTGTATGTTCAAATAGAAATGTTTAATTGAATACAGCGTAGTTTTTTTAATTGAATATGTCGCTCTATCCAAAGAACAAAGTCACATCTCTCATATATAAGCATAAGAAATTTGACTTTATTCTTCGGATTTTTTAGTCTCTTTTTAGAGACATTTATCTGCTACTTAGTTTATTTGTCGGTTAACTTTCCGACACTTTATCATTAACGTGTGAAACAGGCCCTCAGTCATCATCATTCTCTTACCCTTATCCCACTCTAAGTGGGGTCGGCACAATATGTCTTCTTTTTCCATTCTTCTCTATCATTCATCAACTCTGGTGCCACTCCTCTAACATGCATATCATTTTTAACACAATCCATCCATCTTTTTTCCGGTCTCCCCATAGTCATACATCCATCCACATTCATATTTAAAACTTTTACTAACTAACAGGCTCTCAATATTAGTTAAATTATTTAAAAAACTATGGAAACTATGAGAATTAAAGAAAGACTTATAAGACAAGCATTAATTAATAACTAAATGAGAATATTCATTTATAGTTCTTAAACAATATTTGTAGTGTATATAAAATAGTGTATGAATATTGCACAGAGTCAAACACGCACTAACAAGTAACAACATGTTACTTCACATCCACTCTCACCAAGGGCTCTCGTTTTACTAACGTGGTGTATTCTGAGACCGTGTTTGTTCATTTGTACATTAGTATTAGTGTATGTTCATATATGGATTATATATATATGTGTGTGTGTGTGTGTGTCTTGTATATAAATATACAAGGTAAGATACACACATATCAACCTACATACACTACAATATTTAAAAATCGAATTGGAATAGATTTTTTTAAATAACAATTTATATAACGCTTCTTACCATTCTGGTAACGAAGGTTATAAGGAAGAACGTTGTCTAATTTTTGAGTCTCAAATAAAAATTGTATTTTATATATCGTACTTTTAGTTTCGTTATTAATAATTGCAATCTAGTGCACAGCTGGACGCGATTATCTAAATCTAAGCTTTATCATGAATATAATCTTCTTGCGTAAATAAGCATTGTGCATTAAAACTTGTGTAAAGGGCGAGTATAAAATCGATTGTGAAATTTTGTTTAATAAAACACTTATCTGAATAAGTGCAAGTCTTTGGAACACGCTCTCAGCTCAATTTATTTTATTATGGCCGTGGTGACCAAAAGATTTGAGTAGGTGACCATTATCAAGGACTCGTTAATTGTATCATGGGGTTCTATACTTAAATAAAAATGTATAATTTTATAAAAATGTATCAAACGGCGCTAGCCTTTTTCTAATAAAAAATGTGTAGACGAAAACTTTTAAGAAAATATGAAATACACGTCTCTCACCGTACCTTAACAACAACTCATTTTTTTATTCGTATTTTATTTATACACGTTTTGTACACCACAAAAAAAACTATAAAAGAAAAAGTATTGTAAAGTAAGCCAATAAGGCTCTGGCAAACCGTTAAGCCGTTGGCACCAGTACATATGTACTGCTGTTAACGGCTTAACGGATTGGCATGAAGTTTTACAGGTATTTTCAAGCATAGAATAACACATACTTTTTCCGATGAAATATGTGGTTTCAAAAAATACTACCTCCTTACCAAATTTATTGACGGCGAGTGGATAGCAAGTTTTCCCAATTACAAATTTTTCAACATTAGCTAGGAATATAATACTAGAGAAACTAAATTTAAACAAAAGTATAATATCCGATATTTTTTTATTTGCACAGTAATCTATTTACAACAACAAAGAGCATTTAAACAAACTTTTAACTAGAATTTACCAACCGAGACCGTGAGCTCCGTAACCGAGACCGGCGAGAGGAGCGACAGCGGCTCCGTAAGCCAGAGGAGCGACACCACCAGCTACTCCCCAAGAGGCAGCGGGGGCGGCGGCGACGACAGCGGGAGCGGACACAGCACCGTACGCTACGGGAGCGACACCAGCAGAGTATCCGTATCCGTATGAAGCGGGAGCGGCGACAACGGCGGGAGCGGCCGCGACGGTGCGAGCGGCGATGACGGCGGGAGCGGCTGCGACGGCGGGAGCAGCGACGACGGCGGGTGCGGCGACGACGGCGGGAGCGGCGACGACGGCGGGAGCCGCAACAACGGCTGGGTCTTTACGTACGACCGCGTTGAATCCAGAGTGAGCGTCAGCTGCGTAGTCAACAGTGCGGCGGGTGCCATCAGACTCTAACAGAGAGTACTGGCCGACGACGCTGTCGCCGACGCGGTTCTCCTGCTGGCTCTTGACATCGCCGGTGTAGGGGTCAGACACTCCGTAGGAGAAGCTGCTGCTGCTGTAGGTGGGGCTCACGATGCCGCTGCCGTGTGCGACCGTCACGAAGAGTGCGAGAACTACGAACTGTGGACAACAATTTAGGTGAATGTAAAATTTTAGAAACATGCGCTCAAGTAAAATATAAAAATAACTATATCACTGCTGGGCATAGGCCTCCTATCTCTGTTTGTGGAGAGAAGGATTGGAGCTAAAACCTACCACGCTGCTCCAATGCGGATTGGTAGGTTTCTCATATCGCTAGGATTCTTTAGAGATATACAGGTTTCCTTCACTGAAAAGCGTGTGATGAATTGCAATTATCAATTAGATATATAAGTTTTAATAGAAAAACTCATTGGTGTCTATGAGGGGTTTGAACCCATGATCGAAATCGTCTCTACAGATTCGCACGGTCGCACCGCTGGGCTATCACTGCTTTAAGATAACAAATAAAATATACTAATTGGCAATTGTTTGTGAATTCATTGTGTCTATGATTTCACATATTTTGATATTGAAAATGATATTGTTTACTACCAAACACTTATGAAAATTACTTTTTATAACCAACAACTTTTTATATATCATAATTATAATTACCTTAGATGCCATTTTGTTGTGTTACTGTCGACTGCTGACTGCTACTGATTATTTGACATCGATTATCACTATTTATATCAGATCGAGGTTTGACCATTAGGCAGGAAATAAACAGGTACTGTTTTAGATACATGCAAAATGAAATCTTAATGAAGTGAATGTATATAATGAACGAAAATATTTAATACAACCTTTACCCGCAAGTTTGTTGCGTCATCTTAGATGCCCAATGGCCATCAACTGATATAGTATTGGTTAAAGGTTCCTTAAGGAAAAGGAGTTTTTTTATATGCTTTGAAAGCTAAACGCCGTTTGGTATCCGGCTGAATAGAATTACCGAGGTGTCGTAAAAGGCGACTAAGGTAATTTGACCCGCCGTGTGGTATCCGGCTGAGTAGAATAGACCACCCTCATTTCTTACCGAGGTCTCGTAAAAGGCGACTAACGTAAGTTGACCCACCGTGTGGTATCCGGTTTAGTAGAATAGACCACCCTCTTTCTTACCGAGGTGTCGTAAAATATGACTGAGGTAAGTTGATGTCAGGCAGGCGGCCGGTCGTAAAAACGCAGCCAAATCATGTGACAGCATGTTTATAACATGTTGTGCCGACCCCACTTAGAGTGGGATAAGGGCAGGAAGAAGAAAGAAGGTATGAAAGCTAAATTTACCAAATTTTATCAATTAAACTCTAAAGGGCTAGCCGCGAAAGTAACACATGGATTATTAAGATTTTTTTCTTTCCCAGGGTTTTCTTTGCTTATGCTATAGTTTAGTACAGTTTATAAGTTGCAATTGTACCAAATTTAATACCATATTACTCTATTGTCTAAGGCGTGAAATCGTAACAAACATACGGACAGACCTTCACATATATATAATATTAGTATGGATTAACATATTTATGGACCTTCAGATGTTGGAGGTAAAAGTACGCTATATGAATCAAAGAGATAATATATTTATCAGCACTACACAAATTCATACCACAATCTCAACAATCGTTAATCCACGTTACGAAACCTGCATTATTTATCATATTTTTAATAACAATAAAAAGTAAAGTAACGGCCTGTTACTATCTCTATGCTGGGCTCTTCTCTCCGTTTTTATAAGAGAAGGGTTGGAGCTAACCTACCACGCTGCTCCAATGGGAATTTGTGGGTTACACATATCCTCAGAATTCTCTGGAGATATGCAAATTTTCTCGTAATGTTTTCCTTCACCGAAGAGCGTGTGATTAATAGCAAATATCAATAAGACACATAAGTTTTAACAGAAACTCATCGGTGCCTGCCCGGGTTTGAAGCCGTGACCCCTTGAAAGAGGCGCACGGTCTCAGCACTAGGCGACCACAGCTTACTAAAGTAATAATATAATATTATCAAGCAATAACAAAGCAAATAATAAATAAGCAAAATAAATTTACTATAACTTTTGTATTATGAATCTCCGTAGAGTAACGCCTAATTCTATAAACTTTTGCATAGCATTTCATTGCAATTTAGATTTATACATTTTCTCTAAACGCGGATTAGAGCAAAGTATATTACCATTATTTTTCTATTACACATCCTTTCCTATCCTACTAATATTATAAATGCGAAAGTTTGTGAGTATGGATGTATGTTTGTCAGTCTTTCACGACGAATCCGCTGAACCAATGTCGATGAAATTTTTCACAATTACTCCTTACAAACCGGAGTAACATATAGGCTATAGACATCCTGTTATTTCTACAGGAATAGGATGACATTGAAAAGCGCCATCTATTATCGACAGACACGATAACATTCCACGCGAACAAAGTCGCGGGTAAAAGCTAGTATTACATAATTGACTTTGTTTTCTTACATAATCACATTATACATTAACATATTAATTAAAACAGAACTTTTATAGAAGCCCATTTATTTGCTCGTAGTTTTAATACGTCATACTCTAGTAAAGTAAGTTATTTTAACTACTAGGCCATTATAGATGTTTACCATAAGATAAGGTTCAGTATAGTATCAACTGACATACTTGTTGGAGCGACCCAAGTTAGTAATGGGTACGGCGACCCAAATTTTGAGGTCCCTTTCAATAATAATTTCACCATTTACCCTTCCTTGGTTTCACTCAAAACAGATTAGGTATATGGTTATGACAATTACCTAGTATTAATTTATAATAAAATTTGTATGTAATTTGAATTTGCTAAGGTTAAATAATTAAAATTTAAAATTAATTTAAATAGGAAAAACCCCTTATGTCGGACTCGCACCGACTAAAACGAGCTGTGTACTCGACCACACTGCCGATGGCAAGGACAGGATATCGTTCTACACATTGCCCCCATCCTCGCCGACAGCTCTGATCCCAGAGAACACCTCCTCCGGGTAGGGACCCCTCGAAAGAGAAGCCCCCCTCCGCTAAAGGGTGCATCGAGAGCACCAGATGCACCGATCGACTCGGGGACCTGTAAGCCAGACGTCTGATATACCCTGTTCGCATAATCGAACGTCCAAAGGTCCATGACCAAACTGACAGGGCGGCAGACGATGAGCTTAGGCAAGTCGCTATCACCTGGACTCGCCAGCAGCAGATTGGATCCAGAACAAAAGATCCCGGAACCGCTCCACCGCAGAGCCGAAGGAGGTCGCCGCTGCCCGCGATCGCTCCCTGCCCACCGTTTCGGGTCGTTTGTCACGGTCGACAAGGAAAGACCGCACCCCAAGTAAGGGCCCCTACGCCTTGGTGGGCATTGCCGGGTGGCAATTACCCGGTGGGGGTCCACCGGGTAATTTTTTATAGAGGTTTTCTTCCTCGCAACCCGAAGGTACCCGTTCAGATTGCCGGTCTTACGGGTTTGACCGACGGTGACCCAAACCATGTCCAGCTAGACTTAACGTAAGCCCAACTGAACCCGTCGCTCATTAAAGACTCCATCCTTAACCTCCCCGGAGTCCCCAGCCCGTCCAGATTGCCCTCTGCTAATCAGAGGGACAACTGGATTGGCCACCCCACAGTGGTGTCGTTCGCCAAGACTAAGCTTGCCCAGGGTGCGCCACGAGGAGGCCGACCATTCTCCGGCCCTTATCCCACTCTAAGTGGGATCGGCACAAAATAATACTAAACATGTTGTCACATAATAAACATATTGTCACATGATTTGTCTAAGTATTTTAAGGCCGCCGCCTGTCTGACCTGTCAACATACTTTAGTCGCCTTTTACGACACCTCGGTAAGAAATGATCTATTCTACTCAGAAAAATACCACACGGCATGTCCTGGATATAAAAAACATATACAAAAGTTATTAGCCGCCTTATTTGATAGATCTATTTATTATGAGAAACTGCAATTTGTTATTCCGAACTTTATTAATAGAGGCGTTTTACCTGAAATAAAACGCTTATTAAATACTTACCTTATTAGAAGCTTAAATATGAGATAGGCACACCTGGTTTTCCGTCGTATTTTACCTCTCTTTCTACCCAAATATCTCTGTCTCCTTCCTTTTTCCCCCCTTTTCACCGGACATGGCGGGAGGCGCTAGACAGCGACTCTTTGTATGTCATTGTGTCTCATTAAGCACCAGGCAGGTATAAAAAGTAAGCTTCTAATAAGGTAAGTATTTAATAAGCGTTTTATTTCAGGTAAAACGCCTCTATTAAATGCTTGACCGTTATTAGAAGCTTAAATATGAGACGTGTTTGTTATCGCCTGGTGAAAAGGTGCCAATGTGACTTAAATAGATTATTTGGAAAAAGGAGTAAGTTCATCGATAAGTCAACACCACACAATGTTTGTTATCAACACACTGAGGGTTAGGTCCTTTATCCTGCGACCTAAACATAAAATAGTAATGTGGTTGTGTACCCAACCACCTGAAATACGTTATTGTTTTTTACATTATTATAATGTGGAGACAGTATATTTTTTCTCTACAACTTGTAACACCTCTAATATCCCGATTTGGTGGTTTTTGTACCTTAAGTTCCTTAAAGATATGAATTTTAGAAAATATTTGACCAAAACATGTACATATTATTTACTTGTCACTTCTTATATGAAGTGTATTTTGCTGATTTGTTAGGTAAAATTGTTTAATAGGATAGGTTATGCTTTAAATGTAGATTAGCTAGAAACGTATTAAAACACAATCGATTTCTCATCGATGGAACTACTGTCGAATATAGACATGTTACATACATGTAGTTACAATAGCGAACGTTTCCACGGCACGCTAAAAGCGTCGTTAATACATTGCCTTGTGATTGTTGTAATCTAAGTTGCGTTTGTCACCACGCAAGCGGTCTTCAATGCATATAAATCGATCACATTTATCGATCAAAATTAGCTATGTTATCAGCTGAGATTTCGTTCCGCTTTCGATGCGGTATCATATTCAATTAATATCATACTTTTGACATTTTTGACATACTTTGACATTTCTGGTCTTTCAAAATGGAAACCAACTCTGCGATTGCCGAGTAGCTGTTGTTTTATTGAAAATTCTTAAGACATTAATTTTATATCAGTCTCCTGGATCGGGAAGCGAGTATTTTACCATGAACACATGTTCTGATAACGTACTTAGAAACCCGAGAGTAGCTCGGTGATTAGGTCTCCCGCGAAGAACCTTAACCTGGCAACATTGAATACGTCCACTAAATAAATCCTTCAGAACTCTCAGTATCGCGTGTGTCTTTAGCAACAAGAGCCACATACTTACATTCTTAGGTGGTAGCAGTTCTATGAACTTGGCCACAAAGATCTAGTTTTGTTACACAAGAGATAGTCAAGGTCAAATCGACGACCAACCTTAGAGTTTTTATTCAAATATTTTGCGCTATAAATTAGCCAACACGCATAATTTCGGATGCCGAAAAGACAGACAACATTTCTAGCATTTGATTTTCATAACCAGCCGTAGGAAGCGACTATCTGTGATAAATTTACCTCGCATATGCAATCTTCCGTTTATTAACTTAGTAGTTTTATATTGAAAATGGGACGATATGCGCTATCATCCTTTGAAATGAAGATAGAGGAGAAATAAAGCTCGCGTTGTGGCGGCTAAGTCAAATCTCCTTGTCACGTGTAAGTCATGTTGTGTGACTCCGAAGTGCGACTACGGTCAAGTATTATGCTGAGGCTTTTTAGATAGCGGTATACGATACTCTGATAGTAACAAATAATATGGAGCTCCTATTTTTCTTCAGGGGCTGACGTACTGTGCTAGACTTCCCACTCGAAAAGATTTGGAGGTATTGCCTTTGTTACTACTGACCCTAGTGGGCGATAATTGACACTTTTGTCCCCTTATTACAGATTTTCGCAGAAAGGCAATGATTATAGCTGACCCACGAGGATTGGTCATGGTTATAACAGGCATATAAATTTGGACCAACTTCATTGTTATGCTTGCCGAATTACCACGCGACGGTACAACACAGATATTCACGGGGTGGCAAAGATGATAACTGCTCTGCGAGGGCTGATAATGATGACAACTGGCATAAGAATCTAAACCATCATCAGTGTCATACTTGCAGACGTGCCAAGCGATGGTGCATTATAAATATTAATGTGGTGGCAATGATGACATTCGCCCCGCGAGAGCTGGATATGCTGACAACTGTTATATGAATTTGGAAAACATCATTTTCATATTTGCATAATTACCAAGCGATGGTACACCATTACAGATGTTCATGGAGTATCAATAAAAATATGTCAATAATAATGTATATGCATTTGGAAAAAAAAAAGTCATTGTCATCTTCTTCTTTGCGTGTCTTTCAAACTAGTGAAAGTTAGCAGTCAACTCCGCATATGCCTTTTTATTCTTGGCAAGACGGAAGAGTTTTGGAGTGCTCTTAATTCCCGTCCATTCCCGGATATTTTGTAAACAAGATTACTTTTTAAGACCAGGGCTGCTCTTTTCAGCAACTTTGTCATTGTTATACTTGCAAAAATGCCACGCGATGGTACAACATTATACATAATCATAGGCTACAGTGACGATAGCCGCCCAATACGAGTCGGATATGATGACACCTGGTATACAAATCAGGGGCAAACGTCATTTTCATTTTTGCAGAAGTACCGAGTGAAGGTACAACATTACACATCTTGATAGGATACAATGACGATAACCGCCCAGTGAGAGCTGGATATGATGACAACTGGTATATGAATTAGTACCAAACTTCATTTTCATATTTGCAGAAGTACCAAGCGATGGTACAACATTACACATCTTCATATGATGCAGTGATGATAACCGCCCCGCGAGAGCTTGATATAATGACAATTGGTATATGAATTAGTACCAAACGTCATTTTCATATTTGCAGAAGTACCAAAGGATGGTACAACATTATACATATTCATAGGATGCAATGATGATAACCGCTCCGCGAGAGCTGGATATGATGACAATTGGTATATGAATTAGGACCAAACTTCATTGTCATAACTTGCAAAAATACCAAGCGATGCTACAACATTACACATCTTCATAGGATGCAGTGATCATAGCCGCCCCGCGAGAGCTTGATATAATGACAATTGGTATATGAATTAGTACCAAACGTCCTTTTCATATTTGTAGAAGTACCAAGCGATGGTACAACATTACACATCTTCATAGGATGCAGTGATGATAACCGCCCCACGAGAGCTTGATATGATAACAATTGGTATATGAATTAGTACCAAACTTCTTTTTCATATTTGCAGAAGTACCAAAGGATGGTACAACATTATACATATTCATAGATGCAATGATGATAACCGCTCCGCGAGAGCTGGATATGATGACAATTGGTATATGAATTAAGACCAAACTTCATTGTCATACTTGCAGAAATACCAAGCGATGGTACAATATTACACATCTTCATAGGATGCAGTGATCATAGCCGCCCCGCGAGAGCTTGATTTGATGACAATTGGTATATGAATTAGTACCAAACGTCATTTTCATATTTGCAGAAGTACCAAAGGATGGTACAACATTATACATATTCATAGGATGCAATGATGATAACCGCTCCGCGAGAGCTGGATATGATGACAATTGGTATATGAATTAGGATCAAACTTCATTGTCATAACTTGCAGAAGTACCAAGCGATGGTACAAAATTACACGTATTCATAGTGTGCAAAGATGATAACCGCCCCGCGAGAGCTGAATATAATGACAACTGGTATATGAATTAGGACCAACGTCATAAATTAAAGAAGTACCATGCGATGGTACAACATTACAGTTATTTATTATTATACTAGTTACATACTGTGTTTTCAATGTCTTCCGTTTATTAAACTGCGTCCTGGCCGATTGCCTTCTCACACGACCGCACTGTCTACAGTAGCAATGAGACTTTGAAAACGGAATATATGGGATTAAAAATTTTATTTATTTAACATTTTATAAATAAATCGCGCTCACACTTTCAAATGCTATCCTTTGACATCTCTGTCTTTTCAGAAGAAAAGATACGTTTACGATAAAAATATCGTAAGCCATATGTAAAAGGTCAGCCGTGACATGTTCAAACATGTTCAAAAATATCTTGTCAATCTTTAATTGAAATTCAACCGCGACATCTGATATTTTAGTCGAATATATCAGTTGGCTTATAATTCGTAACATAATTATTCGCAAATAGAATAATCTCTTATTGCTTTCAAACAGCGAACGTTAAGCAACAAACGAACGAACGAACAAACGAAGCATAGGATTTATCAGAGTACTGACTGACGCAATTTATTGCTTCACGCTAGAATCCGGATGGATGATTATACCATTTCTGTGTATCGATATACATCATTCACATATCACTACCAAACCATTGAACAGAGGTCGCAAGGTTGGTAGGTAAAACGGGATTCTTCATTTTAATTAAAACATTAAATGTCAAATTAGGTACGCCATGATTCGAATCACTGTAGTATTGAACTTGTCGATTGTTCTATCTCGCGACTAAGGTCTGACAAAAATTAGTCATTATCAAATAGTTTATTTATCCTTTATACAAAGTGTTTGCTTTAATTAAATTACTAATAGAGAGATTAACCGCCGGATATCGCGTTGTGAATTCGTTGCGACATATTAACACTCTCAATTCATCAGGATGACGTTATCGTTATGCATTACAAAAACACTTGTAAGGATTCATTATTCTAAAAAATAGCTTATAAATTCGGGCCAACATCATTATCATACTTGCAGATGTTACAATATTACAGATAAAAGGGTAGAAAAATAAAATTTTTCTTAAAGAAATAACGAACGGTAACACCGTTAACCATAATAATGTGCAACTTACGTGCTGGATTTAACACAATACTCACTGAAGGTAGTTAAATAATTTTACCAACACTGAATTTGCACAAGTTTACTAGACAGAAAACTAAATGCCAATGACATACAAAGAGTCGCTGTCTAGCGCCTCCCGCCATGTCCGGTGAAAAGGGGGGAAAAAGGAAGGAGACAGAGATATTTGGGTAGAAAGAGAGGTAAAATACGACGGAAAACCAGGTGTGCCTATCTCATATTTAAGCTTCTAATAACGGTCAAGCATTTAATATCTTTCTAAGGACATTGCAATATTCTTTATCTACCTTCACCGATTTATCTTTATTATACTAGAGCCGCGCCCGCTGTCGAAAACTTTACACTATATTGCGTCAGAAAAGTAAAGCAGCATACAAACATTCTGCTATTATAGTCAAAGATTGTATTAAATATTTAACAAATCGATTATAATCAATATACTTGTCATATTGACTGGCTCGTTAGCGTAGTTGGTAGTGACCTGCTTTCAGCTCCGCAGGTCGTGGGTTCGATTCCCGCCGATAGCCAACGTTTTCTAACAAAACTTTGTGGCTTCTTCGAGCCTGGGTGTATATATTTATTTAAGTATGTATTCAAAATTATATAAGTATATATTTATATGTTTTCTGTGACGGATGGACGACCGTGTGTGTAAGTGTCCCATATATTTATTATTATTATTTATATATTTCAAAAAATATCAAGTTTTATATCGTATTGTAATCGTATATCTGTGAAAGCTCAGAGATCGTTGACCCGCCGTATAGTATCAGGCTGAGTAGAACATAGACCATCCTGACTCCTTACAATTTTCATCCTTACTTATTTCTTACCGAGGTGTCGCAAAAGGCGACTAAGGTAGGTTGATGTAAGGCAAGCGGCTGATTGTAAAATACCCAGCCAAATCATGTGGCAACGTGTTTATAAACACGTCTCTAAGAATGGAATAAGGGCAGGATGTTGATTATAATTTATTGTAATTCAATAGTGTTGATATAAAACATATTTCGAGCTTTATCGTCATAGTGCAAAATCTGAGAATCAGATCACAAAATCAGAGAAAACAGAAGAACAATTTGTCATATATCTCCTGACTGTAATACATAGTGCGACAGTATTATTTATGACGGCCATTTAAAAAGTAATCAAGTATGAAGCTAAGTGTTTATTTTAATCAATACAAATTTTATAATTTTATTCCAATTTAATTTTAAATAATCCATTCCTGATCATTATAGTTTGCTTTTGAAGTAGCTGAATTCGATATTTCAAAGATGGAACTGCATTCCTTTTAACAACCTATTTTCTTCATAATTCTATTTCATTTCTAAATTAAATACAATTCTTAATTTAAATCTATATTTTTAGGTTTAGTATACTTTATTCTTCACAGTGATCCTGTTATTGTAAATAATATTTATTTCCATAAATAATATAAGAAATATAATATCAAGGTTATAACGTTTCGTACAATCTAAAGAGTTATCAAATTACAAATTTCAATTAAAAATTTCAGACGTTTCATTGTCGATTCTTATGTTACAGACTTCGTTTGAATGGATTGTTGTAGCCTAATAGGTTGATGACGCTTTTCAATGTCATCTTATTCCTGTAGAATTAACAGGATTTCTATAGTCTATACGTTATTCCGGTATATAAGTAATAATTGTGCCAAATTTCATCGATATGGGTTCAGCGGATTCGCCGTGAAAGAGTAACAAACATAAATCCATATTCATAAACTTTCGCATTTAAAATATTAGTAGGGTAGGATTTTTGTTCTCCGATTGGTGAATGTAGATAATAAAATGAAGACAAGAGTAAAATAATTTCCATACAATGCTTTACATAACATGAGCCATAAATCTTTGTAATATTTTCTTATAGTAAAATGGGAATTTAAGAAGAAATTAGGGATATAGATGTAAAATGCCATACAGACAAAGAAAATATGAGAGCCAAGCAAGAAAGGCATTAATTAAACGTCTATAATCCATATTTTTTGTCTTTCTGTCACCTGTGATAGTCCAGCGGCGACACTATGAGACTCTTTCGAGGGATCACGAGTTCAAACCCTGGGCAAGCACAAATGAGTTTATCTGTAAAAAAAAGTATGTGTCTAACTGATAACTTCAATTTATCACACGCTTTACAGTGAAAGAACATCGTGTTAAAACCTGCGTATCTCCAGAGAATTCTGGGAATATGTGCAACTTACCATTTCACATTAGAGCAGCGTGGTAGGTCTTAGCTGCAACCCTTCTCTCCAAAAAACGGAGAGAACCAGCCTATGCCCATCTGTGTTAGTACCTACTTTTCTACCAAGTTTTTTGTACTAATAAACCTACATGACAAAAAAAATTGTAAATACAAATGATCCTACGCAAGGTTCATTAAATTGGTGTATTTGTGTGATATCTATAATCATCGAGATTTGTATAATACCAAACTGTGACTTTGACTGTGACTTTACTTATAGTAAAAATTTCGTTTTGCCAAAATAAACAGTTAGGATATACTTTTTTCACGATATAGACAATATTCAGGGTTAAGTGCAAGTTTACATGACTGTAGAAAGACATATTTAATACTGTCGGCATTTAGCTATACTATGAAATATAAAAGCGAAAGTTTGTATTTCTGTAACACTGTCAGGACTGATCCGCTTAAGCTATTTAATGAAAATACCTAGGTGACCGATCCTTACGGTAATTTTCTAAAAGATTTAAAAAAATGCAATTTAAAAAAAGAAAGAAAGCGCTAGATCATATATGGGAATGGATTCCAGGTTTGAACTTTTTTAGTCCACCCGTTACCATTGGACTATCAAAGCTTTTGACAGCTCAAATATCATTTGCATTCAATTCTACATATCAGCATTGTTTTAATGAAACTTAGCTAGATTGATTTAACCCACCCAAAACCCTCTACATGCTGAATTTCGTGAAAATCGTTGGAGCCGATTCCAAAATTCAGATTATATATATTTAGATTTAGATTATTTTAAATTATATTAATATAAAATTAGCTCATTTAAAGATTAAAGAAGTGTACCTGGTAGACCGAGCCTTGGTCAATAATTTTTTACAACATAAAAAAAGGATTGGCTTTGCGATTTTGGTCGTGGAGTCTATCTCCTGAAGATGCTTCGGTTGCGGGGCGAAACGATTGTTGAGTTTGTGATAGTGAACGTATATAGTGCTTGTGTATCGTGGTGGCGGTGGTGGAGGTTTGTGCATGTGTTTTTTACGACCCCTGCATGTATCAGGTATGATAACCGATTGTCCACTTACATTTAGCATTATATATATTTTCTATTTTACTTCATCGCGGATTATAGCAAAATAATTTTATTATTACTTTTGTTTTATAAAAAAAGGAACTTAAAAAAAAGAAAAAAAGAATTAGGTAGTTGGGGATTGATCCTAGGTATTTACATTTCTCGAGACTGCCTGTTCACCGAACAAGCTACGCTGGCTTGACAGGTTTTGGCAAAAATAGTGTTTGATATTCAATATAAATTTTAGTAGTTTGTAATGCCCAAAAACAGGGATAAAACTACATTTTTTTAAATGCAACCTAGCTAGATTGATTTTACCGAAAATCCCCCTACATGCTGAATTTCGTGAAAATAGAACCGGTTCCAAAATTCAGATACAAAATTAGCTCATTTAAAGCTTTAAGACGATAATATTATCGATATTTCTGTACATGTTATCAAAAAGGAATCTGATCGCCTTGTCAATTTTGCAGTATTCTTTTACTATTCCTAGGTCAAATTTTTTATGACTTTCACATGTCTATATTTTAAATTACATTGCGCACGCATATCAAGTTATATTTAGCGCTATATAAAGAGCGTTTTTTGCTCACCAATCATCAGTTGTTCCACAGACAGCAAACAAACCACCATGTTCTCCAAGGTAATTGGTGTGAAATTTTATACAATTCGATATCTAAAATGGTTACTGGGATCTGTTCTTTAGGAAACCATTTAGAACTTAAATACTTTAAGACTGAAATATTATATCCGATTAGGACCAAAGCTTTAACTTCATGTTGACTGTGATAATGTCCGTTGTTGATGATAAGTCCTTTGGGTTTTTTATATACATAATAATTACTAAATTTCATTCATTCTCCTGCCCTTACCCCACTCTAAGTGGGCTCGGCACAACATATTATAAACATGTTGTCGCATGATTTGGCTAGATATTTTACGACCGACCGCCTGCCTAACGTCAACTTACCTTAGTCATATTTTACGACCGTAAGAAAAAGGGTTGTTTGTTATACTCAGCTGGATATCACATAGCGGGCTAACTTACCTTAGTTGTCTTTTACGAACCTCAGTAAGGAATGAGGGTGTTCTCAGCTGGATTTATTTTTACATAATAATTACAAATTTTATAAAGTGTAGGTAAATAATTTAAAGGTAACAGTTACCTGAGTTGTCGATAAGTGAGCATATAAAAAAAATTAAGAATAATAAAAATGCACTGGGATTTTTTAACTCAGGTTGGAAATGCAGAGACTAAAAAAAAGCTTTCCATAGTACCTATATAATTGCTTCATATTTAGAACCAGATATTGGGATTCATAATTATTATTAAATGTTTATGTTGACATGTTACCAATTTGTTCGTCAATTTGGAATACAAACATGGTTTTTATCGTTAATGATCGTTAGGAATGTGCAAAAAAGCAGCATCTAAAAGCTATCAGTGTATAAAATAGCGCAGCTTGAAATCTAAGATCAAATTTTGGCCTCCAGTTTTGGTTACCAATAAAATTACTGATTAAAAATCATGATGCAATGATTTACAATACATTGCATCATGTACAATTGATTAATGTTATTATTGTTTTCTTTGATATTAATTATCTCTGTTATCATTAGATCGCAGTATTCGCATTGCTGGTAGCCGTGGCGTCCGGTGCCGGTAACTACAACAGCTTCTCTTACGGAGTGTCGGACCCCCACACCGGCGATGTGAAGAGCCAGCAAGAGACCCGTGTCGGTGACAACGTGGTCGGTCAATACTCCCTCCTGGAATCCGACGGCACACGCCGTACCGTTGACTACGCCGCCGGCCCCCACTCTGGTTTCAACGCAGTAGTGCGCAAGGACCCAGCTTACGTCGGATACGCAGCACCCGCCGTCGTCGCTGCACCCGCCATCGCCACTTCTTACGCCACCCCCTACGTACGCAATGCAGTCATCGCACCCGCTGCTTCCGTAGCGTACTCCGCTGGCGTTGCCCCCGTCGCCTACGGATCTTCCTATGGAATCGCCTCTCCCCTCGCCTACGGAGCCGCTCCTTTGGGTTACAACGCGTACGGCGCTGGTTACGCGGGTTATGGCGGTTACGGTCAAGGCTACGCTGGTCGTCTGGGTTGGTAAACCGTTAAAGATCTTCAAAATACTGTGATTTTACTATCGAAATAGGACATAGAGTTGAATTAGTCAAATTTAATGTAGTAACAAAGAATATAAATGCAACGAAGAGGCATGATCTAAAATGTGTAAATATGTAAATAAATATTTTTTTCAATGATAACACTTAGCCTATTATTATTTTATACCTTTTCTTTGTTTGTTGAGTATCAATTATCATCATTCTCCTGCCCTTTTTCCACTCTAAGTGGGGTCGGCACAACGTGTTTTAAACGTAATAAGGACGTTAAATTACGCATCTACTGTTACGCATTCACGTCAATCGTTTGGTAATTTATTTTCACCTACTCTTCACGTTAATTGTTTTGTAATATATTTTGAATAATCTATTTATTATTAAATAGTCAAATATAGTTCACTGACACATCAAAGAATACTGACCATATACTGCTCTGCCAACATAGATAAATGTAAAAAATCAATAACATTCCGTAGAACTGCTTTTGAGTTCCCAAAAGCAAAGTTAAATAAACCACACTAAAAAACCAAGCATCAGGCGCTAATGTTGATATTAAATTTCACCCTCAAATTATTCACCAAAAAGCAACTCAAAATCTAACTTAAATGATTGGCCTTACTTAAAAGTTTCTTAAATACCAGTATACAAATATTTATATAGTATTAACAAAACTAGAAGCTGAAGGAATTACGATAAGATTATTTAATCCTAAGATTGTGTGATGCTTCACAGAATGTGTAATATGGAATGTATGCTTATTTATATCTAGCAACAAGGTAAAGTGAAATATTGTTCTATATATTTCGTATATACGAGGTGTGTTCAAAAAGTATCACGAATTTTGAATTTTCTCGGGTTACGTATATTCGAATTTTGTTTTTTTTGTAGCGTTATGTTGGTACATTTGTCCCTCACTTATGCTGACAAGTTTGGCCTATTTGAATTTTCAGTTATACTGCGTCCATCATATTATCAGTCTTTTGACAGCTCACGCTCATTAAGTTTTGTATTGCTTACGTACAAATATCATACAAATAATATTTGTACTTTATGGATGGGTACCGCCCACTTAGTGATGTCACACATAATGGTTACTACGATTATGCCACAGATTAAAAATAATCGGTAGAAATCGATGTTACGAGTATTAAAAGACATTTAATAACATTATATAAAGTTTTACTTTCTTCTTAGTTAATACATGAATACAAATAAAACAATCAGGATATTTTAATTTATTTTATTAGCACGAGTCGTCGGAATGATAATCAACACTAGACTCCTCCGATGAGGAGTCTTCAGTAGCAGTTATTATTAGCTCTTGTGTAGATAATATATTATCAAACGCAATATCACGTTCCCAATCAGAGAATATTACTCTTTTAGTTCTTTCCACCACACTTGCCCAGTTCTCGGCCGTTACGTGGGTGCAAGCATTTTTTAGCAATTGCAACATTTTATTCGCTGTGAATCGCAGCATGCCCTTTTACTTGTGCCCATATAAGTTCTATTGCGTTGTACTGGCAGTGGTATGGAGGAATCCGAAGAACAGTATGGCCATATTCTGCTGCCATTTCATTGATTACATAGCGTTTTGCTCTCTTTTTGGTTTTTAATATTTTTATTAATTCAACTTTTAACATTGAGTCGTCCACATTTTCTCCATTGTCCCGAAGCCAATTAATTATTTCATGCTTTTTATTAGCCTGTGTTGGCATTTTGTCAATTTGACGGGAGTGGTAGGGCGCATTATCAATAAAAATTATTGATGGTTCTTCCAATGAAATGAGCATTTTTTTGAACCACTCTTCATACACATTTGCATTCATCTCTTCGTGGTAGTCATTTGATTTCTTCGATTTAAATGCCAACAGTGCGTCTTGTACAAATCCTTTTGCTGTACCTGCATGGCAAATGATTAGGCGCTCACCTTTTCCCATTGGTACTGAGGAAGTGGAATCAGCAGTATCATCAGTCCAGAAACGAAATAGTGTGTGGTTAGCGTTGAGCCATGTTCCATCCGTGAAAACAATATTTGCCCAATCTTGTATTTTCTTTGCCTCTCTTAAAAAATCACAACGTGCTATAGCTATATCTGTGCGTTCCATTAATAATTTTCTTTTATTTAACTTTTTATATGAAAAGCCAATTGTGTTCAAAACTTTGACCAAAGAAGATTTTTCACCATGAAATAGACCACTTCTTTTCAAAGAATCAATAAGTTTTCTCAAAGTTGGAATTTCTTTTCTCAAGTAGTAATCATATACATGACGACGAATAGCGTCAGCGTCAAAGTCATCAACAGCTGTCACCTTATGAGCCCGGCGCTTTCTTTTTGGTGTAGATGGTTTGTTTTGCTCCAAGCCGCTCCTGCCGTAGGCATCAGTAGTGATTTTAGTCACAGTTGATAGACTGATCCCCAACGCGGCTGCAACACGGTTTCGGACTTGCGTGATAGGTATAAGAGGTCCGCCATTTTGATTTTCTTGCTCAAAATACTCATGAAGTTTTAACACTAACTGTCTCGATTGTGCTTTCAACACACGTCCTTTCGGCATTTTCACGATCAATTAATATAAGTTTCACAAAAGTTTTTCCGAGGAATAAAGCTACTTAACTCAAGGTGTAACAGATGCGAGAGAACACTCAGCGAACGTAAATGCGTGTGACTATCACGGGCGTTTCGTTGAGAGTGACAGATCACGTAAAAATGGCGGCCGAGCGGAAGGTGTGTTGATGTTGCCAGTTGATGTATAATATATTTTTTATGATTATAATAAATACACACGGATTAACATTTATTTTCAAAAAACTAAGGCAATATTAAATCAAAATGTTGATTTCTATATCTGTTATTAGTTTACGTAGGTTATCATTAATCGAATTACTTAGGTACGTAATTCGATTAATGATAGTAGGTACTATAATCGGAATGGTATCGCATACGAGAATCTTTAGGACATCACTAAATATGTAAATCGTCAATCTGTCAAAAGATGGTTAATATAATGGACAGTGTATAATTGTTGACAGCTGCTTTGCTTGCACGTGTTTTGGTTCGTCTTCGATTTTTACTTATTCAAAAAAATGGACCACGATAACGCCCCTGCTCACACATCGCTGCTTGTACGCGACTTCTTGGCCAAAAACAACACACTAATGATAGCGCAGCCACCTTATTCCCCAGATCTGGCCCCCTGTGACTTTTTCTTGTTCCCGAAATCGAAAAGGCCCATGAAAGGACGACGCTACGCCACGACTGATGAGATAAAGACGGCATCGAAGGAGGAGCTGAACAAGATACAAAAAAATGATTTTTTGAAGTGCTTCGAAGATTGGAAAAAGCGTTGGCACAAGTGTATAATATCCCTGGGGGACTACTTTGAAGGGGACAAAATAAATATTCACGAATAAATAAATAGTTTTTGAAAAAACACAAAATTCGCGATACTTTTTGAACACACCTCGTATATTGCGTATATGACTAAATAATTTCTATTCGTGTTTGTCGAGCTGAGTACATATGTCCAACTTCTGTATCCAGCTCAGTTCAGCAAGTCAGGGGTCAGTAACGATCCGACGATATGTAAATAATTATCTAAGAAAGGAATTAAGATATAACACAATCAACACGTAGGCTTCTGTTATTCATAACGAGTCAGCGTTTAGAACTAACTTCAATATGGCAAGCTTCTCTAATTAAAGTATATTTACATTATTTAAAGTTCATTTCACTTACTTGTAAACCTTACTCCCGCTATTGATCCACAAACGAAACAAGGAATCAAATGAAATAACTAAATATTTTTATTATTTCTATATTCATAGCAACTAATATGATAGTAGTTGGGGATCGGTAATTTTAACCCGGTAAAAAATGAAATAAAAAAGAAAGAAAGCGCTGGATAACATGTAGGAATCGATCCCAGATTGTGTACTTTTTCGTTCCACCTGTTACCATTAGGCTATCACAACATCCATCTGACAGCTAAAAATATCATTTTCATTATACATCTATATTTTAGCACTTTTTAGTGTCCAAAAACAAAGATAAAACGATTTAAAAAAAAAACCTAACTAGATCGATTTTTCTCCCCCAAAACCCCATAATTACACGAAAATTGTTGGAGCCTTTTCCGTGATTCAGATCCTTGTCGGTTCCTCTTTCTTACCTAGGTGTCGTAAAATACGACTAAGGTAAGTCAGGTGGGCGGCGGTCGTGCAATACGTAGCCAAATCATGTGACTACATATTTGTAACATGTTGGGCCGACCCTACTTAGAGTAGGATAAGGGCAGGAGAATGATGAACTATTGAGATCCTTGTCGGTTAATTTTGCTTTTAGCCAAATACCTAAATACAGTTGATTTTACTTGCCACATAAAAATTGGAGTACTTATAAAAAGGTGCACAATAAGGATTATTAAATAAGGATTCAATAATAGTGATTAAATAAAATACAATTGTGAAAAATAGCGAGGACAAAATATAGAATGATAAGAGATTAAGAATTAAAATAAAAATAAAAAATAATAAAAATAAATAAAATACATTTATTTCGACCACTTTTTCTGGTCATATTTTCTTAGTAATACACATAAACTTAAAGGTTGAAAGGGATCGTCGAGATATTGAAAA
Organism: Morpho helenor; assembly: GCA_029227775.1. Taxonomy (NCBI): domain Eukaryota; kingdom Metazoa; phylum Arthropoda; class Insecta; order Lepidoptera; family Nymphalidae; genus Morpho; species Morpho helenor. The sequence continues at coordinate 16,014,644 of JARGCU010000025.1, forward strand.
AAGGAAAAGGAAGATTATTCAAAGCAATAGGAAGTAAAAACTACAAAAAGCGTGACATTTATTGCGTCACTTGTTTTGAAAGCAATTTTATTAAAGCTCCGTGCGTTTTCGATAATGACAACTTAATTATTAAAGTATTCTCAATTTTGTGATCAGTTTTATTTATTAATTTAGCTATGGGAATAAAACGTAACTTGAAACGTATTAAATTTAATCATAAGTGCGTCAGGTAGATTAGCCGTTAAAGTGTAACATACAAATAGACTGACTTTCGCATTTATGATATAATTATAACGAGCTTTATAATAAATCGAGCATCCGACTGAATAAAATAGACTACCCTCATTTCGAGGTGTCGTAAACGGCGACTAAGGTAAGTTGACCTGCCGTGTGGTATCCGGCTGAGTAGAATAGACCCCCTTCATTTCTTACTGAGGTGTCGTAAAAGGCGACTTAGGTAAGTTGATATCATATAATATACATAAAGATCACAATTCTTTAAACTAAAAAATATAGTTATATAAAAATAATAAATATAGTTTTTAGTATAACGCTAATAGTTTTATAACGTTATTTATTTCTTCAACATACATACGTAAAGGTATTATTAATAGCTAAACAACTTCAATGACTTTTAATAGTAACAATTGATTTTATGACGACCTACAAAGATATTTTTTATTATTGATTTCACTGTTATATCGCAATCGTGCCTTTGTTTCAAAAATTTATTGACGTCTCACCAAAGTTAACAACTGAATATAACCACGTATCTCTGAATCTACGTTTTAATTACCGTTTCTAAACAATTAACTATTCTGATCAATCACTCATTCATATCTAAATATAAAGAATGCATTCGCATAATTTTGTTACAATTCGTAGGTCAAATTTTCGTACGACTTTTACAAGTTCGTATTTTTGCGCACGCATACAACACTGCTGTATTCGGCAGTATAAAAAGGCCGTCTTTATTCACCGATCATCAGTTGTTTAACAGACGGCAAACAAACCACCATGTTCTCAAAGGTAATTGGAGTAACATTTAACCAATATTTACTTTGGTGCTTTTAGCCACTGGATTATGTAATCATAAGGTCTTTTTAACCTAAAATTATGACACTTACTAATAGTTGATTCCGTGGAGATCTCACATGTTCCTATTGAACAATGTTAGAATGACAGACTAATCAAAATTGACTGCATAACCGAAGTCTTTTCTACTTAACTATCATGACAGCAGCTTGGTGATCGCAGAATCCATTTGCTTTCTACCTCCAACCATCCATTAATGGCCAGTTGTAGCGTTACATAATTTTTTCCTCAAAATCAATCACTATTTCAACAGGTCGCAGTCTTCGCTTTGCTGGTAGCAGTTGCTTGTGGCAGTGGTATCCACGGTAACTACAACAGCTTCTCTTACGGAGTGTCGGACCCCCACACCGGCGATGTGAAGAGCCAGCAAGAGACCCGTGTCGGTGACAACGTGGTCGGCCAATACTCCCTCCTGGAATCTGACGGCACGCGCCGTACCGTTGACTACGCCGCCGGCCCCCACTCTGGTTTCAACGCAGTAGTGCGCAAGGACCCAGCTTACGTCGGATACGCCGCACCCGCCGTCGTCGCCGCACCCGCCATCGCTACCTCTTACGCCACCCCCTACGTACGCAATGCCGTCATCGCACCCGCTGCTTCCCTAGCGTACTCTGGCGTTGCCCCCGTCGCCTACGGGTCTGCCTATGGAGTCGCCTCTCCCCTCGCCTACGGAGCCGCTCCTTTGGCTTACAACGCGTACGGCGCTGGTTACGCTCGTTACGGTGGTTACGGAGGTTACGGCGGTTACGGTAACGGATACGCTCGTCTGGGATGGTAAACTATCAAAAAATTAGTGAATATTGTGATTTCAGTACCAAAGTAGGAAATACGTTTATCTAAATGCAGCGAAGACGCATGATCTAAAATGTGTAAATATGTAAATAAAATATAACATTTTTACTGATAACACGTTCGTTTTTTGTTTTATCCACCCGTAGTATCTATATACATTTGCAAAATTATAATAGAAATCAAACAGTACAGTATAATGCCGGGGTTGTGAGTTAGTAAAGGTTAGAATAATTTTCCAATTAAGTGCAAAATTTATCAGACATTTCGTTTAAAGTAAAAAGATGTTCTTGCTGAAAAAGACGTGCCCTTTTTAAACGCATAGGCCGAAACGACTTCGTAAGGATTTTAAGAACTAAAATAAAGTAGATTTCAGGATGAAATTCGGTACAAAACATATCAGGCATGTCCTTTTGAGGAAAAGCACCCAGACTTTCACATTGAAATTTATATAAAAGTTAACTTATAATAATAATAAGCCATGTCAGAGCCATAAATTAGATTTTTTTTTGTTGCAGGACTATAAGAATTTTTATAGTATAATTATATTTTCTTACTTTTGCATCAATCAACATCTTTCGTTGAATTTGATGGACTTAAAAAGTAAACTAATAAAAATGTTTGGAACATTGGTAATGCATTGATTAATATAATAATTCCCCATCAACGCGTCAGATATTATCTATGACTATTAGAACTGCTTTAACCTGCCTAAATCCCAACCCCACGGGAATTCTTAATGTACTATTAGTCTAAACCTTTCTTAGAATTGCACTACGTTGTATTAAAAACTGTACAAAAATCCGTTCAGTAGATGTTGCGAAAATCGATCACATACAAACAGACAGCTTTATGAGACTTTGTTTTATAATATGTATAGATTAAAAGTAGTTAAAAATATTCCTAGTTTTTTCGCACTATTGCGTTTTATATATTTTTTTTTACGAAGATACATTTCTTAGTTAAAATCACATTTATAATGCTAATAAGATATCTGTTTTTACTTAGTTCCTTTTCTCGAGGTATTTCTCTTTAAAATGGGACGATGATATAATCACCCTAAATTATGAAATACTAATACATTAAGTGGGATCCATAAAAATAAAAAAAGCATATTTCCTTGTTTTTTGTTATGTGTACTATTCTCGAGAAAATTTAGCGAGTTAGTTATTTATACTTTTAAAATTTTACGACCTCATTTTCAATTTTCGCTATAACACATATAAACAGTAATGTCTTTTCATTTACAAATTTTACTCTAGACTATGGAATTAAATTTTTGGTGATTTATGATGGAGTTGTAAGAACAAAAATAATGACTCAGCAACATTTGAAACTAAGACTGTTATGTGAACATCACTGTACAAAGGATATACTAGTTACTTTGAAACATTACAGCACCTTTTTGCCCATGAGATATTGATCGTCCATAGAGACTTTTCAAAAGATAAAACATTTGTGGATAAAAACTAGCTATACCAAAGTTATAGCAAATTATCCTTGAATGGATAATTCCTTTGACTTATGATTGAGTCAACCTAATTAATAAATAACTATTAAAAACGTATTCTCAGATATCCTTTTCGTCCACCATTCGTTTGAGTTCTGACCAGTATAAAGCCTCAATACCTTTATTAAAATCATTAAAATTCAACTTAACAATTAATAACTTTATTAATTCAAAAGATACTTTGTCTCAACGCCACCTTTTACTTCTTACAAAATTAATAATAATAGTATTTTTTTTCTATAACCCGAGGAAAGCAAAACAATATTATTTCTGAATTATAATGTTCGCAAAGTAATGCCTAATTCCATAAATTTATTTCTGACGATAACCCCTTAAAGGTTTTTATTTAATAGAAATTAATATTAATCACAAAAATATTAGGTAGTGATTTTCTTTCAAAGATTTGTACTAGACTCTTATTTTAACTGATGGTAGTTGAGGTGTATTGAAACGCGAGATCCAGATACTGACTGACGTTTATTGTTCGCTCGATTATATGTCTACCTACAATACTCATACATATCATCATCTTCCTCTTAAATTAATACATACAAAATACTTAAAGTAAGATCAATATACAATATATTATGAGCGACAATATTAATTATTAAAAACTATTTATTTTAAACTTCAGTATGGAATAACAATTTTACCTAAACATAAATATTTATTTTTTAATCTTTTTAACGCAATCTAATGCAGCTTTCCGACGCGGGCGCTCTTCTTTCGGCATGCCGCTTGTTATTTTCATAGAAGGAGGACTGTTTACTATGTCGTCCTGCTTATTCTCCGTACAAGAGCCGCCCGAGATATTCGCCTGACAATCTTCCCACTGTTCTGACTCTGTTAATTCATTGTTTATTGGGGATACTAGAGCTAAGGAATGCCTTGACTTGCGTTTATCGGTTATTATTTGATCTATATGCCTTTTCTGTATCCGACCATCCTGGTTTTTAACTACATAGGACACGGGACCTTTACGCTCTAACACTTCGCCCTTCCCCCATTTAGGATTATTTTTTGTATAGTCTCGGATCAGGATAGCGTCGCCCGGAGCTGCGACCCGTAAATTTTGCGGGGACGCGCTTCGGCGTTCGGCCGCCTGCTGCGCGGCGCGCACACGTTCACCGGCGTCGGGTCGCACCAAGTCGAGCCGACCGCGCAGGCGCCGCCCGAACATCGCCACTGCTGGCTCGCGACCCGTAGTGCTATGTTCCGTATTCCGATATGTGAAAAGGAACCTACTAAGAGCGGTCAAATCGTCTACTTTCTCAACCGATGCTTTCTTTAAAACCCGTTTTATAGTTCGCACTGCATTTTCGGCGGCACCGTTACTGGAAGGGTGATAAGGTGCTATAGGAGTGTGCCTGATGCCGTTACGTTTTAGATACGTTCCGAACTCGAAAGAAGAAAAAGGCGGTCCGTTGTCGGTGACTATATTTTTCGGAAGACCGAATTTCGCGAACAGTACTCTTAAAACACCGATAACTAAAGCGGCCGAAGTGGTGGTTAACCTTTCGACTTCGATCCATTTTGAATGCGCGTCCACTATGACCAAATAGTATCTGTTATTGAACGGCCCTAAGAAGTCTAGATTCAAACGCGACCACGGCTCGGCGGGCCACGGCCACGAGTGCAGCGGCGCGGCGGGCGGCGCGGCGCGCTGCGACACGCACGCCGCGCAGCGCGCCGTCACTTGTTCTATGTCGGCGTCCAGACCGTCCCACCACACGTAGTTGCGCGCGATCTGTTTCATTTTAACTATACCGGGATGCCCGTCGTGTATCTCTTTTAATATTTCGTCGCGCAATGTTTTCGGTATGACGACTCTGTAACCCCAAACTAAACAGCCCTGGTCTATATATAAATTGTCCTTTCTATTAAAATAAGGTTTTTCACCATCACACGCCGGTTCGTTCGGCCATCCGAACATGACGTACCCATAAATTTTACTCAATAGAGGATCTTTTGCAACTTCAGTCTTAACTTCCTTAAAGCTTTTGAGCTTTTTCGTTTAAAGCTTTCCTTTAAACTGGAAAATTTTCTTCAACAAAATTTAGATAACTACATTTCTCCCCCTCACGCTCGGCTCCCCCGCCCGACGAGCCTAGCGGAAGTCGAGACAGCGCGTCCGCGTGACAGTTTTCAACAGATCTAACGAATTCCATTTCAAAATCATAAGCGTTCAATTTGACCGCGTATCTCTGCAAACGACTCGCTGCGGTTACCGGAATTCCCCGATTCTTCCCGAAAATATAGCTGAGCGCGCGATGATCGCTGCGTAAAACGAAATGTCGCCCGTACAAGTACTGGTGATGTTTCGTAACACCGAACACGATAGCGAGCGCTTCTTTATCGATTTGCGAATAATTACATTCGGCGGCGGTGAGCGTCCGCGAGGCGCAGCTCACGGGTCGCTCCGAGCCGTCCGCCTGCCGCTGCAACAGCACCGCGCCGAGCCCGTACGGGCTGCTGTCCACCGCCAGCACTAGAGGCGAGTCGGGGTCGTAGTGCGCGAGCACCGGAGAGCTGCTTAATACCCTTTTTATTTTATTAAACGATCTCATGCATGCATCGTTCCAATTCCACGTAACATTTTTTTTTAACAGATCATACAGCGGCCTTAAAATGTCACTCATATTAGCGCAAAACTTTGAATAATAATTTACTAAGCCCATGAAGCTTTTTAACTGTGTCACGTTCGTGGGGGGCGGTGCGGCTACTATAGCTTCAATTTTTATATCGTCCGTATGCAAACCAAATTTATCTATTTTATACCCCAGGTAGGTGACACTGTCTTTAAAAAACTTACATTTTGACCAATTAATTTTTAAGCCATTCTCTTTCAACCTCTGTAAGACAGCCTTTAAATTTCTTAAATGGGAATTTCTATCTTTACCAGTAATACAAATATCATCAGCGAATACGGCCGTCGAGGGCAAGCCACTCAAGGTTTCCTCCATGATTTTTTGAAAATTCTCCGGTATGCACTTAATTCCAAACGGAACTCGCTTATAAACAAAAGTTCCTATGTGAGTGGTGATCGCCGTCATCGGCTGCGATTCCTTTTCCAGAACACATTGTTGAAAAGCATTCGACAAATCGAGCTTAGTGTAGTGTTCGCCTCCGCCCAGCGCGGCGAACAGATCTTCGATCCTCGGCAGCGGGTAGTGGAAATCTTTTAAACGCGGGTTTATGGTAACTTTGTAGTCACCACAAATACGAATAGAACCATTAGATTTCACGACCGGTACGATAGGTGTGCCATAATCAGACCGATCTACTTTGTAAATAACCCCTTCCCGCTGCAGACGCTCGAGTTCGCGCTCGACCGGTTCCCGAAGCGCCAGCGGCAAGGGCCGGGCCTTCACGAACACGGGAGTGGCATCATTCAAATACAATCTAAGTCGAGACTTGAACGTGCCCAGTCCCTCCGCGAACACCTCGGGAAACTCGTCTTTTAAACTTACAGCGACCGACTCCTCACTTTCTAAATTGTAACAAGAAATGATTGACAATTTTAATTGTTTTATCCACGACCTACCCATGAGAGGCGGGCCCCCATTTTCGATAATGTACAACTTTAATTTAGCGCTTTGAGAATCACACGAAACATTAACCAATATATAACCTATAGTTTCTATGATATCGCCCGTATAAGATTTTAAAATTAAAGATTGATTTTGAACAGGAAATTTATAAAAATACTTATCGTAAAAAAATTTCGATATAGCTGAAATCTTACTTCCTGTGTCTATTTCAAATTTATGATTCATATTTTCAACATTTAACATGACATAATAGGGGCCGTCACCTCCGCCGGTTATCAAATTATAAAAATCACTCTCAGAATCGGAATTATTAATTAAATGCATCTGACCTTTCCGCTCGTGTCGCGAACTTACGCTCACTTCACTTTTGCTCTTTCGACACATCACTTTTAAATGACCCTTCACACCACACGAGTCACACGTATAATATTTATAACGACACTTTCCTTCCGAGTGGCCGAGCTTACCGCAGCGCCAGCAGGCCCGTCGGCCGCCCGCCGCGCTCGCGGAGCCCGCGCTCCGAGCGCTGCCCACCCGGTGCAAGCCGTCGCCGCCGCGCGCGCCCACGCCGCCCTCGCGCTCGGCCGGCGCCGCGCACGCCGTGCTCGCGTGCCGCTCCGCCGCCTCCAGCGCCAACGCCAGCTCCACCGCGCGCCGATAATCAATGTTCCTTTCGGCAAAGAGCCTCGAACGCATCTCTTCGCTGAGTAATCCGGACACGAATTGGTCTCGAAGATTAACTTCGAGCTGTGGTCCGAAATTACATGTTTTAGCGAGATGTTTTAAATTTTGAAGGTAAACTCGGATACCTTCGCCTTGTTGCTGCTTCCTTTGCCGAAACACATGTCTCTCTGCTATCTCGGATCTCTCTGGTTCCAAATGATCTTTCACCAATTTTACCAATTCTTCAAAAGTTTTATCTTCCGGTTGCGCGGGTGAACACAAATCGCACATTAACGAATAACAGTCCGCTCCGACCAAAGTAACCAATGTGGCCACGTGTAGGTTATGTTCGATGTCATTTAAAACTATAAATTGTTTCACTCGCCGCACATACGCATCCCAATCTTGAGTCCCGACATCAAAACTTTCTACTTTACCGAGTGGCATAACTATTATTTTACTTTATACGTAAAATTATAATTTATTCTCGTCGCCAGTGAGGTGTATTGAAACGCGAGATCCAGATACTGACTGACGTTTATTGTTCGCTCGATTATATGTCTACCTACAATACTCATACATATCAGTAGTGAATGCTTCTTAACTATTTTATACCGTTAGGACACCTTTTTTTCGACAGGAATAAACCCCCTATAGGTACCGCCGCCCGACGGGGACAGGCGACGGTTATGTTGGACTCGCACCGACTAAAACAACCTGTGTACTCCACCACGCTGCTGTTGGCGGGGATAGTGTAGCTGTGAGACATTGACCCCATATCCGCCAGCAGCAACTCTGTATCCCAAGGTGCGCCACCTTTGTCTCTCTAAGAGTGGCCCCTCTCTCCGCTGGATGATGCATCGGGAGCACCAGATACATCGATTGCCTCGGGGACCTTATCCCTATAAGCTTCCTGGGAGTCCGATTAAAACCGTTAGGATCCCTGGAAGCACCTAAATTCAAATCATCAAATCGAATTAAAGCCGAGAATACCTGAAAAAAAATTGCCCATATTTTTATAATTACTATTAGCTATAAGTTAATTACTCTTTAACTCTGTTAAGTTGTCACTTATCCTTACGAGATATAGTAATCACATTTCATAAACAAAATTGAAAGTCTCTCGCATCAACATAGTTTGCTGAGACTATTTCATTAATGCTGAAATCGAACAAGAACCCCTTGCTAGTGAATGTATTAACCACTGCGCCGTAGATGACGTCAAGGGGATTTCCTCGTCAATGTATTCATAAAGAATGTGCATTATTTTGCGCTATTCCTAGGTCAAATTTTTGTAAGACTTTCACACGCTCATATTTTCGCGCACGCATATTAAAATTACTATATTAAGCGCTATAAAAAGGCCGTCTTTACTCACCAAATATCAGTTGTTCCACAGACAGCAAACAAACCACCATGTTCTCAAAGGTAATTTTTGAAACATTTCACAATAACTGAATAAAATTTTTCGGCTCTCCTGCCCTTATCCCACTCTATTAATGACAGCATAAGCAATTCCATTAACGAAACTACTCTATATTAGCCATAAGCTATTCCCACCACTTCGTGTTCGTCAACATAAATGTTACAATACCCTCAATTAAGTTGAATTTGTGGGTACCTTGTTCCCGAAGTAAAAAAGAATAAACAGCTCGTTACATAAGCTTTAATTGTACTAAATTTCATCAATTGAATTCATATTTTTAATATTGTTATCATATAGTGCAAACTTATTTCTATATCATCAGGTCGCAGTCTTCGCTTTGCTGGTAGCAGTAGCTTCTAGCAGTGGTATCCACGGTAACTACAACAGCTTCTCTTACGGAGTGTCGGACCCCCACACCGGCGATGTGAAGAGCCAGCAAGAGACCCGTGTCGGCGACAACGTGGTCGGCCAATACTCCCTCCTGGAATCCGACGGCACACGCCGTACCGTTGACTACGCCGCCGGCCCCCACTCTGGTTTCAACGCAGTAGTACGCAAGGACCCAGCTTACGTCGGATACGCCGCACCCGCCGTCGTCGCCGCGCCCGCCATCGCCACCTCTTACGCCACCCCCTACGTACGCAATGCCGTCATCGCACCCGCTGCTTCCCTAGCGTACTCTGGCGTTGCCCCCGTCGCCTACGGATCTGCCTATGGAGTCGCCTCTCCCCTCGCCTACGGAGCCGCTCCTTTGGCTTACAACGCGTACGGCGCTGGTTATGCTCGTTACGGTGGTTACGCAGGTTACGGCGGTTACGGTAACGGATACGCTCGTCTGGGATGGTAAACCATCAAGAAATTAGTGAATATTACGATTTTAGTACCAAAGTAGGCATTAAATTTAATAGCTGTTATAGACAGATCTATCACAGTTACAAAAAATAATGATGCTATGAAGAGGCATGCTCTAAAATGTGTAAATAATTAAATAAAAAAATAACCTTTTTACTCAACACTTTCCTTTTATTTTCTTCCTCGTTCTGAATCAATGATATAACATTATTAAAGGTGGTTCACAAAAAAGCCTATATTAAGTATCTAATACATACAAATCTATTTTAATATTTTGTCTACTCCGTAAGAGTTTTAACAAGGCAGAAAAAATTATTTTAGTGTGAAACGGTGAATCCCTTTTATCGATTTAAATTAAGGCGTCCAATGTTTTCACACTCATTTACATTTAAGACAATGTTCTTTATATTGAAGACTTAGCGGAGGCAGAAAAAAAAAATAATTTTTTGCCGGTTAACGTAAAATTATATTGTCTAGCTATCGTATGCTATGGAACGTTGAATTTTATGGAACTGAGCACAAAGGATTCAATTAAGTTGCATTTCCTGAACATTGTAGTAATTTTGCAGGCGTCAGATGACAATAGGTAAAAAAAATGTTCATCCATCACAATCACCATAAATGAACCCATATAGTTCCAGAATAAAAGCCATAATAATATGTGAAACACCGATTTATGAACATCCTTTTCATCATTATTGTCATCATTCTTGATATGTGGTGATAACAGATTCCTTCTTTTAAGTAAATTAAGTTCCGTAAGTCAATCAAGTGGAAGACAGCGTGAAATGATTCTATTATAGTTCCACAAAATAACTTTTGAAAGACATCCTATTTAAACGTCGGAAATGTGGTAGGTCAGAGAAGATTAGTGATAATAACCGGTACTGATGGTGTAATATTCCCTTGTATGTTTGGAAGGCTATTGCGCGAATTATGATAAAAACAATCAACAAAGTTCATTTAACCAATTACCGATTTGTATCACCATTATTCAAGCTATGAAATCATGAGATATAAATTACGCGGTAATGAATAAAAATACTGGCTATGGGTTTACAGCTTAGCCCTGCCAAATAAACCAAATCACTACAAATGATTTTAAATTCAAATATTTTGAAGTATTCTTAGGTATCTATTTAATTTTGAAATACTGCACAATCCACATTGAAAAGTGGTGGGCTTGAGATCCAATTCTTGTCTTCAGTGGAAGACAGAAGTTTAGTGAGTTTCATATTTAAAAGATACACTATATGTAGCTCTAGAAATAATTCTTAAACTCCCTACGTACTGTTCAGTTCTGCTTTATGAAACTTTAAGAGTTGGTCACTTATTGGAAACTCGTTGTCGTTCCCTAAGCCGCAGATTTCGATGGCCACCCTGGTAACTCCGTATATGACGAACTCACCTTCATGACATATTCAATTCGCCCATCCAACGAACCTGATTTAAACCAAATTAACAGCCATGCGCCTTAATAAAGCGCGGAGAATTTAAAGGGAGCGGATGACAAAATTCATCTAAGACGACCTTATTGTTTAAGTCAACTGTGAACATCCACTGGACAATAGCAGAGACGACAAAAATAACGACGACACAGAGTGATATAACCAGACCAGACATATCACTAAAATCACAGATGATAGAATCAACTGCAAATTATACATCAAATTGACCATTTTGGCCAAGGATTAATTCTAAAAGACGGCCTTAGTCATATCCAAGTTACTACTTGCAAAAACCTGCAAAAACCCACTCTAATTGTTGAACAGTTCAATATAAGCCTCATAAACAACTAAATCACAATTAACATGCATTTGAACAACGTAAAAATTGGCACTTGGCCCTAAGAAGATAATGAAGAATAATTATAAAGTAGAAAGTATAAAGAATATACTTTCAACTACTAATGTTAACTGCAAGCTTGTTTAAACAATAACACAGGTAAGTCGAATTATAAATCTTTTAAAAATTAAATTTAAATATTTCGCGATTTACACAAATTATTATTCAAAGTTTGACCGCGAAAAATTAAAACAATTTTTTTATCTGACCTCTGCATATCCGGAATAAATTATCTAAACAAAATTAACAATAAAGAATCTTTTTGAAAAGAATGAAATAATTCAAATAATTTATAGGTTTGATGACCCTGAGGATGTTTACTGAAGATTAGATAACTTTTTTAACCGATTGCGTCGTAGAAAACTTGGAAGAAATTTGTTATTAATGCATTGTTTATCTGCATGTCTCCGAATCACTATATTTATAAATTGATAATTATTTTAAAAAACGCCTTGTTCTTATTTAACTTGGTTTATATTGGCTTTATGACAATGTGGCGTCTTCTAAAGGATAATTAATGAAGTTATTCTATACTTTATGGAGGATAAAAAAAAAAAAAAATTTTTGGATCTTTGTCAGTCTCACTCGCTCGTAGTGAGTAGTGCATTAACTTTGACGAAGTCATAATTAATTCTTTTTTACTAATTTTGCCAATAATTTAGTATATTATTATATATTTTATCTTTTTAGAACAATCAAACAATAAAAACTTAACAACTTACAACATAAACTTATTCAATTAAAAATTTTAATTGAATTACACTATTGCAGAAACATAGAAATAGGCCTAACGAAATAACCACAGCTATTAGATTAAATATATCCATTAACCAACAAAATATTTTATTTTTAGAACTATAGGATATGTATGAAATAAAAAAAGAACGTAGTTTCCTTGTGAATATATCGTAGGTCAACATTAATAAGTTTCACAAGTTCCTGCCAAAAATCTGATTACGCTACGCACGCATATCAAATAAGGACTATAAAAAGGCTATCATTGTTTAGAAGTCATCAGTTCTAAGACACCAGACAAACCAACATGTTCTCCAAGGTAGGTGTTGAATAAAATATAAAAATAATTATAATTGATTAATAAAAGAAGTGTTCTAACTTTTCTTTTATTATGTTTAGGTTGCAGTCTTCGCTTTGCTGGTAGCAGTAGCTTCCTGCAGTGGTATCCACGGTAACTACAACAGCTTCTCATATGGAGTAGCTGACCCCCACACAGGTGATGTAAAGAGCCAGCACGAGACCCGTGTCGGTGACAGCGTGGTCGGCCAGTACTCCCTCCTGGATTCCGACGGCACACGCCGTACCGTTGACTACGCTGCTGGCCCCCACTCCGGTTTCAACGCAGTAGTACGCAAGGACCCTGCTTACATCGGTCACGCTGCTCACGCCGTCGTCGCCGCTCCCGCCGTAATCGCCGCTGCTCCTGTTATCGCCTCCTCTTACGCCGGCGCCTACGCACCCGTCGCTACCGTCGGCTACTCCGGCTACAGAAACGGATACGGCTACGGAAACGGATACGGCTACGGAAACGGATACGGCTACGGTGCGGTCGCCCCTCTCGGCTACGGAGTCGCCGCTCCCGTCGCATACAACACCTACTCCACTGGCTATCCCATCGCCGGCTATGGTGCTCACGGTCTCGGCTACGCTGGTCGTCTCGGCTGGTAATCCGTTAAGATCTGTGAAATTATTAACAATATAGGCGATTTAAATTTTGAGGTAGTAAAATCTTTTATAGATGAATCCAAAGAACCTCAATGCAACGAAGAGGCACACCTTAACATGCGTATTTATTTAAAATACTTTCGAAATAAAATCTTTTGATTAATGAAAAATACTTTTATTAATACCATATTCTTTGTTTAAGTACTTTTATTATTAATTACATATTTAGATGTGTAACCTGTAAATACTTAACAGTTGCATATATTAGAAGAATGTGTTATGTGACAATTTAGCCATTACTGGAATGCATACGGGGAATACCTCCGATGAAGGTAGCTAGGTGAACCGCAGCGCAGCGTTGCGGTGACATACATATATAGAAAGAGTTTTTGCGATATATATAGAACGTGCAGCACTGAACAACACAGTGCAAATTAGCAAAAATGATCCAAGAAATTTAGAAATATGTGTTAGCACAGAATCGTGTAGATATTGCTTAAAGAGACAAAAGGAAAAAAACTGCCGGAGCTTTTAGCTGTAGATGTATTAACAGTTGCATTATAAATCAATAAAAAACATCCATACTCAATATTATATATTACATAGCTAAGCCGCTGAGGCAATGTGACGTAGTTGGCAGTGACCCTATCTTCAGCTACGTGGATCGCGGGTTCGATACCTACCCATATTTACTATGAATAATTTGTTGGATCTTCGAGTCTGGATTTTTTATGTATTTAAATATGTATTTAAAACTTTATATTTACCAGTTGTCTCTCATCCATGACACAAGTATTAAGTTACTTACTTCAGTCAACGCAAATGAAGTCGGGTACAACTAGCATTATTATACATCTGATTTAATTTATAACAAAAATCACGAGGAATTAAAAAATCACCTAGAAGAGACGTTAAAAAAATAGCAACTTGCCCACACAAGCGTGTTTCCACTACCATTTTAATTCTCACAAAAAACGTATTCCGAATTAACTTAACCTTGCTCGTAATACCTAAGTGTCAATACAAACTATTATATAATAGATAGAGCTTAACGAATGCTGCAATGAAATACTTGGCAAAAAAACATTAACCTTCGCGGAAACAAAAATGGCGATGTCATAATGATTATTACAAATTCGTTCGTTTAACTTTAGATCTAAAAATGTATCAGCAACTGCCGATGACGTGCGTTTATTTGTCGAAAAAGTAGCAAACTAATCCTATCCCACAACTGGGCAAACCCGTTTCCTCTCTAATGTGAATGATTAGAGATTTGTAGATACAAATAAGCGATGATATAATCACAAGACTAGTCGACTGGTAGACTATGGTTGTCGAATGCACTGTCGCACGATACGTTTAAAATAAAAGTAACGGCCTGTTACTATCCCACTGCTGGGCGATATATTTATTATAATATATATAGTATATTGCGATATGTTTATTTATAATTAATTATTAGGAAGGACGAGAGTCAATTACCCTAATTACCTATTTTGTTTGAGAACGATTTGACAGTAAAAAAAGTATATTTATTAAAATCTTCGTGAAGGGCGGAGGGAGTGGGAGGAAAAGGGAGATTCTTTGAGAAGCAGTCCTTAGAGAAATGTAGGTATTTTATTATTTCTTTCTCCAACTATATCTGTAATTCTCACATACTGAATTCCTCACCCCTTCGCTAATCGATGCATTTACCTAAGGGACCTACTCTAACCTCCGGGCGTCAAATAGGATTCTACTATCTGGCTGGAGTGAGGTTCTTAGAGGTGGCAGATACACTAAGTGTCCCTAATGCATCGGTTGTAGTGCAAGAGTGTGTCCAGGCTCTACAAGAGTAGCAAGAATATGCCGCTTACGAGAGTGTAGTGATTTGTTCGGTATTTCTGTGTCCTCATCACCAAGCAGCAAGGTGGAACACTATGATGTTTTAGCCGGTAAGAGTCTTGCATAACTGCTTCAGCCCCTCAGCGAATAGCATTACCCATGAAGGGTTTACTCATGTAAAATAGGGGACCTACTCCAACTGGTCGTCCGATTCTCCGTTCGAAACGATACTAAAATTCCTGTTAGTGTGACATGCGATGGACATTCAGCGAATCGCCTACGGCCCGCTTACCTGCAGTAGTTTGGAACCGAGAGCTCGACTTCCCAAAACCGCTCCGCCGCCTCCTTCCGTGAGATAAAATCCTAGTAGAAGGAGGTCGTCGCTGCCAGTCTCTTTATGAACCTTGACTCGATACAACTATAACCCAATAAAGCCCATTTATATGTCAGAAAATTTAACAGGAAAAAATAAAAGACTATTTTTTCTGGCACGAGATTTCGCAAAAAGTAATGATTTCCGTTACTGCTGGGTATCCAATGGAAAAATCTTTATAAGAAGAAGAGAAGGGGAGAAGTTGTCTCGAGTTCGTGATGAAGCTGACCTTTTAAAACTGAAAGAAATAATGTGACTAGTCAACTGCCTTCTCGCTCTAATACCTCTTTATCTAATATTCAAACGTAGTATGTCTATATCAATGTGCTACGATTTCCCTATTTGTTTTGTACTTTTAGATTTTATAGTTTTATTATTATTTTTTACGTATAATTTTACACTCTCATTCAAAACTTTACACATCATACACATAACAAACACATATAAACATATAATATTTTTCGAACTTTGCCGTATCGTACAATGTAAGCCATTTCTTATAATATTTTTTTCTTTTATGTGTACAAAATTTAAAATTTATATAATTCTGAAGTTAAATGTCGAACTATGGAGTACATGTATATTACCGTTATTTAGCCATTCGTTTATTGCCCACTTGTACATATCCTATATTACTCTTAATGAATGACATGAATATGATAAACAATGAAATTGATAATATGACGATATCAAGCTCCTTATGTTGCTCCCCAGAGAAATGCGGTTACTATTTAAAAACATTAAACTATTCAACGACAGTTCTACATGTAAATATTAGAAGTATAAATTGTAATTTTGACAATCTAAGTGTTCTTTTGGAAAGGATTAATATAAAATGTGATATTTTGATTCTTTCCGAGTGCTGGTTGAGCAAAAATCCATTTATACCAGTGATATCCGGATATTCATCACATAAGACTACGTATAAAAACCAAAATGATGGTGTAGTGGTTTATATCGCGGACACACTTTTTGGCTGTACTGTAGAAGAGCTAGCATTCAATGAGGCTAATTGTCTTTTAATTAAGCTACGACAGAATATGGCAATTTTAGCTATATATCGTTCTCCCTCCTACAGGAACACTAGCAACTTCTTTAGTTTCCTTGACACTACATTAACAAGCATTAAATCTTTTAAAGAAATAGCTATTATTGGTGATCTAAATATAAACATTATTTCCAAAGACAACACTCTAGATACTAACTGCGACGAATATCTTAACATTATCGCCGCTCACGGCATGCTACCTGCACATACATACCCTACCCGGAATAAGTCATGTTTAGATCATGTAATGTTAAAAACTTCTAATAAAGCTGCCACTTTTGTTCTGAATTCCTTTATAACCGATCATGCCCCAGTAATACACTGCTGTGATATAAAAAAGAAAGACCAACATGAAACATTTATAAGGAAACATACTAACATAGCGGCTATAGTTTCCGAATTAAAGAACAGTGATTTTTCAACCATCCTTACTTCTGATAACCCCGAGTATGCTACTGAATCCTTGGTCAAACTAATATCTTCAGCAGTGAACACACACACACAACATGTAGTAACTCCACGAAAATGGCGAATAATAAAACCATGGATTACCAAAGGCCTCTTACGTTGTATACGAAATAGAGATAAACTATTTTGCGATTTAAAAAAAGACCAAAAAAACCTAATATTAAAAACTACTTATACTCGCTACAAAAACTTCTGCAATAATCTTTTAAAAAACATAAAACGAGACTACGAGCGCAAAGAATTAATTAAAGCTAGATCTAATTTAAAAGCTACCTGGAATATAATAAAACGCACCACAAACATTAACACAAGTAAAACAAACCATTCAGAACTGCTAAATATTGCTGGTGATACTAAATCATCTTTAAATTTTATAAACAAGCACTTCAATAGCATAGGTTCTACAGCAATAGATAGGCCAGCCATTCATGTAACGAATGAGCCGATACCTCCCAGTAAAACACAAATAACCTCAATGGCACTCTTCGACTGTGAGGTAAAAGAAGTCGAAAAAATTATAATGAGCCTTAAAACTGAAAGCGCTCCTGGATGGGATGGCATCCCCACTAATCTGTTGAAGGCAGCTAAAGATATATTATCACCTATCCTTACATATTTGTTTAATCTGTGTTTCAGAAAAGGAGTATTTCCTACAATATTAAAAAAGGCGTTAATACATCCTATATATAAAACCGGAAGTAAAACTGATTTAAATAACTACAGGCCGATTTCAGTACTAACATCTATTTCGAAAGTTTTGGAAAAACTTCTAAATAACAGACTCCATAAATACCTCAAAAGTAACAACATTTTGTCCAAAAATCAATTTGGTTTTCAGTCTGGGAAATCAACTGAGGATGCGGTCATAGAACTTACAACGTCTATTACTCAAAATTTAGATAAAAGAAATAAGACCATAGGTATATTTATTGACTTAAGTAAGGCCTTCGATAATGTTTCGATCCCTAATTTATTAACAAAATTAGATAAAATTGGCATTAGGGGCATAGTACTAGATATTTTTAAGGACTACCTAAGCAATCGCAGGCAATGCGTTAAAATTGGTAACTGCACTAGTGATGATGAACTTCTTACAACCGGTGTTCCACAGGGAAGTGTCCTATCACCGACACTTTTCTTAATATATATAAACAACTTGTGTGATATTGTGTTGCCACAATGTAAGGTGATAGCATACGCTGATGACATTGCGGTTCTTGTGCATGGAAAGACCTGGCATGAAACCCAAGTCCGTGCACAAGTCGCTTTCCAGCAAATTATGATCTGGTTGTCGCGTAACTCGCTTATGTTAAATCCAGAGAAAACCAAATACATGTCATTTGCAATTAGACAATCCTCTCAAGATCACACTATATTTCACTTAACAGCACATAAATGCGGATCAATTTCAAGCAATGACTGCGATTGCAGACACATACTGCGCGCGCACAGTGTGAGGTATTTAGGGGTTCTCATAGATAGTTCACTATCATGGTCATTTCACATTGAAATGTTGATAAGTAGACTCAGAAAAATGATATATGTATTTAAAATTTTGCGAACGATTACTGACTTCAAGACCTTAAAAACTGTTTACTTCTCTTTAGTACAATCTATTGCCTCATATTGTATCAACGCTTGGGGAAGCTGTGGGAAAACCCTGTTTCTACGCTTAGAGAGAGCACAACGGGCACTCTTAAAAGTCATGACTTTTCGGCCACTGCTTTATTCAACTAAAAAATTATACAGCGATTGTGACATTCTCTCAATTAGACAAATGTATATTTTGCAAGTCATCCTACGCAAGCATAAACAAATTCCATATAACCCATCGATTTACCAAGAAAAAAGGAGATGGGACAGGGTATGTCCTATAGAGAGTTGTCGAACTTCTTTTGCTAGGTACCAATATTATTATGCTAGTGGTATATTATATAATAAAATAAACTATTATTTAAATATATATTCAAATACAACTAAAAAATGTAAAAGTCTTGTAACTGAGTGGCTTAAATTACTTTCATACGATGATACGTTAAATTTTTGTAAAATTTTGAATTTGTAAATGTATGACTACTACTGACACATAGACCAACTTCTTTTATATCACACACACTCACACGCACACACTCACACGCACGCGCACACACACACACACACACACACACACACACACACACCACACTCGCACACATACACACACTTATAAAAATATATGTAAACTTATAAAATTAATTTTACTCGTAGTATAATTAATGTATTGTACTGGAGGCGGGCGTTATTGGCTGCGACACAGTTTTTAACTAATGCAGCCAATATCGTTTCACTTTAGTTTTTTTAGTAAATACTACATTCATTGTAACAATATATAAATAAATAAATAAATAAATAAATACTTTGTCTCTGGGACATTAGGATGGCGTTGGCAGTTAGCTCTCTAAGATAACAGCATACAATCTAATCAGGGTGTTATTTTCGAGGCTAATTTCTGCTGTTTCAAAGATGTTGAGGGAGGTTCGTGCCTAACCAAATTAATGTTCTGTATACCTATACACACAGTATTCGATAAGTGCAAACCTGTTGAAGTTATATCGCGAATTTTTGAGGTCACTTTAGGAATGTAATATTAATATTTAATTAATTCTTATGTTAAAATCGGAACTAATTTCATCAGCTAGTACTTACGTTGCAATATGACGCAATTCCCGTTTAAAATAAACAACAAAGCATAACAACCACTATAATTTCTCTAGATCACCTTGGAACGCAAATGTGGGGCAGCATTGCCATCAAACCTGTTTTATTGATACAAAAAGCTCGTTGTATTTGTAAAGCTAACTTGTTGTTCAATAGAAAAAATGATTATTTAGAAATATATATCTTTTGCTATAATGAAATCCTTTTAAACAGTTATCCGAAGTCGTGGATAAAATTCATCGGTAATGGCTGATTTTTGAGACCGCATAAACCTCACTAGGGGTCAGCTTAAAACCCAGGCAGGGACCTATGAAATTTCTTAAAAACAAGTTCTTATGTTGAGTAAGAGAAAACATCGTGAGGAAACCAGCATACCAGAATGTTTCCTGTGATGTTTGTAATCTGCTTATCTACAGTGGTTACTTTCAGTATAAATCTTTCTCTTTAAAGAAGAGTAAGAGAGAAAGTATTAATACAATAGTGGAATACTCTTTTGGTATTTCACTACTTTTTTAAGATGGGTAAAATCGTCACATACTTTTCATAAGTCTAGAAAATATTTAGAAAAATATTCTAACTTAAGCAGATAATACTTACATATTTTACACTTTTTTACCCTGGGACCGAATATTTTACCATAAAGTTCCTCAATAAAGATTTTAGATAAAGATCTATCTAAAAGTTGTAATTTAACTTTTTCTTCATTTATAAGCCTGGAATCTAGTCCCTTAATTATTGTGGCTTTATTTTTTCCTTTAAATATTGAACACGAAAAAACTGTTTACAGATATCTTTAGTTTTACCAGACTTTTTTTTCATCTCTGTCACGAGTGAATTACTGGTCTTTTTCTTAGTCGATATCTTCGTTACTGAAGGTTATGTGAAGATGGAATTATTGTTGCTGATCACTTCATGCACTATGTACTTTTCCACGTTTGTTTGTCCTCAGTGGTCTTTAAAGTATTGGTGGTTGGCAGGCGTGTAAGCCTCTTTACTTGGTCTGACCAACGGATAGGTGAGCGACTGCGTGGTCTTTTCCCGTCGACCTGGCCTACAATCTTTAGCTTCCAGGCTTTCAGAGTTTTGAGGAACGTGTCCTAAATATTTAGGAATACGCTGGAAGAAAACAGCTGACAGTCTAATATTTATGCCGAGCTCCTTAAGAATAGACAAATTGGTTCGGCGTTCAGTCCATGGAATCCGAAGCATCCTTCTCCAACACCACATTTCAAAAGTACATATTTTGGTCCTCTCTAACTTTCTTATTATTAATTTGCTACTGATTACTGGTAATTTGCGAAAATCCTATTAATATTATAAATGCGAAAGTTTGTGAATATGGATGTATGTTTGTTACTCTTTCACGGTGAATCCGCTGAACCAATATCGATGAAATTTGGCACAATTACTCCTTATACATCGGGGTAACATATAGGCTACAGAAATCCTGTCATTTCTACAGGAATAGGATGACTTTAAAAAGCTGCATCTATTATCAACCTATCATGCGACAACGGTCCTCGCAAACGAAGATGCGGGTAAAAGCTGGATAAGATAATATATAAACAAAAAATATAGGGTCAAAAAAGGTAAATTTATAGTTTTTATTAAGTTGGCTTTCTAGATATTGTAGACTTTGTTAA
This sequence comes from Morpho helenor, assembly GCA_029227775.1. NCBI lineage: Eukaryota > Metazoa > Arthropoda > Insecta > Lepidoptera > Nymphalidae > Morpho > Morpho helenor. The sequence continues at coordinate 16,036,108 of JARGCU010000025.1, forward strand.
CGTTGAGTTCTATACTATTAATCCATCGTGAAGTGATAAACAAAATGTCAAACTGGATGATAAAAAATGATCCCGGAAACGCTATCCAATAATATAGGCTTATTATAGTAATTTATTTCCGCTTATATTACAAAGTAATGCATACGACTACCGTTGATAAGTCGACGGCCTTGCGCCGTTTTCCTAAACTAGTATTTCTTATGATTATTCATTGGATAATAATTTTATGATAGTAAATAGAGAGTTAATGTGAGCAATCAGATATATTTAAATTCAAATTCAAAATATTCTTTATTCAAATAAACTTGTAAACAAGTGCTTTTGAATCGTCAACTCTACCGCTGGTTCGGAAAGCCGTTCCTACAGAGAAGCGCCAGCAAGAAACTCGGCGGTTGCTCTTTTAAAAATATAATTCTTTAACTAGTTACATTTAGTCATTACTGTCTTGTACAGGGTCTAAGCGAGCTATATCCACACATTCTTATCTTCCAAGTAATCCTCAACAGTATAGTAGGCCCTCTGGATCAGCCTCTTTTTAAGAGTGTTTTTAAACTGATGTAATGGCAAAATATAGATATAATATTGCAAATTTTCCTAATAATTACACACTATATACACTAATGTGTAAGATAGAAATTTAGAATATACAAAGAGCCGTACGTGGCATTTACAATTTAAGTCCGCGTTATTCCTTGCGAGAGAAACTTAAGGAAATAGGTATTCTCACATTTGCTTCAAAGTATATTTTAAGAAATTTAATTTTTGTATATAAAAATATAAAGAAATATAAAACAATAGGTGATGTATATAATAAACAAAGTAGGAACCGACATAAGCTTGCGGCCCGTGCTTTGCGCCTTGAAAAAGTACGTAAGTCGTTTGTGGGTTTGGGTATAAGATTCTATAATAAAATTCCGCAATCAATTTTAGCTTTTCCATTACAGCAGTTTAAAAACACTATTAAAGAGAGGCTGATACAGAAAGTCTACTATACTATTGAGGATTATTTAGACGATAAGAATGCGTGGATATAGATATTGTTCGACCCTGTACAAGATAGAAACGATTAAATGTAACTAGTATTAAGAATTGTATTTTTAAAAGAGCAAGCGCCGAGTTTATTGCTGGCTCTTCTCGGTAGGAACAGCTTTCCGAACCAGCAGTAGAGTTGACGATTCAAAAGCACTTGTTTACAAGTTTATTTGAATAAAGAATATTTTTAATTTTGAATATAAATTAAGGTAGTAAGAATTATATTGATTTCATTCAATGGATATCATCATTCTCCTGTCCTTATTCCACTCTAAGTGGGGTCGACACAACGTGTTGTAAACATGTTGTCACATGATTTAGCTTCGTATTTTACGACCGGCCGCCTCCCTGACGTCAATTTACCTTAGTCGTATTTTACGACACCTCGGTAAGAAATGAGGGTGGTATATTCTATTCAGCCGAATACCGCACGGCTTACTAAGTCTTACATCAATTCAAATTACATTAAATAAAAAACTTTTATTCGTAAATTTTAGAGTTCGGTCACTTTGGTTCAGACAAGGCGTATAAAATATTTTAATAAGAGCAATAATATGTCTAATTAGTAAATTACGTGGTTTTGAATTTATACAATTAATACAACTACAGTTCTTGTATTAGGCAAGCAATATACGAATCTTTTTAACTAGGTTCAAGTATTTTTACAACTGAGGCCGCTAATATAAGAATATTTTTAACTAGGTTCAAATATTTTTACAACTGAGGCCGCTAGTACAAGAACGGCCTATGTCGAAATATGATTTAACGACATAATTACAAAAAAGGTTTTGCTATTATTTTTAATTATTAGTCACATTTTTTTAGCCGTGTGTTATCCAGCTTAGTAGAATAGGCCACCCTCATTTCTTACCATGGTGTCGTAAGAGGCGACTAGGCTAAGTCGACCCGCCGTGTGGTATTTGGCTGTGTAGAATAGACCATCCTCATTCCTCACCGAGGTGTCGTAAAAGGTGACTCAGTTAGTTGACCCACCATGTGGTATCCGGTTGAGTAGAATAGACCAACCTCATTTCTTACCGAGGTGGCGTAAGAGGTGACGAAAGTAAGTCGACGCACCGTGTGGTATTCGGCTGAGAAGAATAAATCATCCTCATTCCTTACCGAATTGTCGTAAAAGGCGACTAAGGTATGTTGACCCACCGTGTGGTATCCGGTTGAGTAGAATAACCCATCCTTATTCCTTACTGACGTGTTATAAAAGGCGACTTAGGTATGTTGACCCACCGTGTGGTATCCGGTAGAGTTGAATAGATCACCCTCTTTCTTACCGTGGTGTAAAATACGACTAAGATAAGTTGACGCCAGGCAGTTGCAAAATACGTAGCTAAATCATGTGAAATGTTCATAACATATTGTGCCGACCCCACTTAAAGTGGGATAAGAGCAGATGATGTAATCATGTCCGGTAAATAAAGATCTATATTTCTATTTAAGGTGTGGTTATATGAAACGGTTGTCCAAAAAACCCCAGACATAACAATTGGATAAAACATCGTATTTGCTCCTACACGCACAATGTACGTGACGTGGTAGCAAATGCGAAAGCTAACAATAAATACTTTTTTGCAAAACCAAAGCCGGCATTTACCGACACTGCTTTTGGCATACAATAGTATCTCGCTCGACATATCGTAATAAAAACAAAAATGGGAAACAATAAACTGTGTAAAATCTGTGTATTTCCTTTTTGTATGTTAATATTAAAACTTGTATACAGTAAATTTTAATATTTCTATTAAAACAACTTATTCTATTTGTTATTTTTGTATTGCCTATATAAAATGACTAGCAAGCAGCTCCGCCCGCGTGAAGAGAATTATACCGTATTGTATTTTGATAACCATAAAAATTATTAAAGTGGGTTAACCTTAAAAGCTAGACATATGCTGTTGCAGACTTTTATTTAGAATTTTTAGTGGGGAATAATTTTGTAGTACTTGATTTTTGAATAACTTTCACCGTTTACTTAGCGCACGCAAGTAAAGGTTTCAATTTTGACAGTTTCGCAATATTTTTTATTGCTTCTCCTCTCCTATTCATCTCAGCGTGATGTTATTACAGTCTATAGCCTTCCTGGATAAATGGACTATCTTACGGTTTAAAGAATTTTTCATTTTGGTACAGTAGTTTTTGAGATTAGCGCATTCAAACAATCAAACAAACTCTTTAGCTTTATATATTAGTATAGATAAAGAAGTTGTGCAAGAGAATTAAAAATTATAGTTTAGTTACTAAGAAGAGAGATTTTACATCTTATATTGTGAACTTGTTCAAAACTTATTTCATCTCGGAATTACTTTATTTTAAAATCTTTTATTTAGCTTGACTTGTTATTTTCGCGTCTAAAATATTTGAAAAGGAAATTTTATATTAATACGAAATATGTTAAGAGATGTTCAATTTCAAAATTAAATATACCCTTTTGTCACATTAAGGCCATTCTGTAATCAATTTAATTTATCTAAATAACTACTTGGTTCTCGCTTACTGAGCACTTACACATCGTATATGTAGCGCCTTGATGGCAAACACATGGGACATTTTTGCGATCGGTTATGACAGTTTTTCAAGTTCCCATCATGCAAAGACCACCCTTTAGTGATGCCAGAAGGTTTTTTTTATTCTCTTAAAAAAACTGATAATAAGGCTTATTAGTTTTGCTTTAATTGTAATAAGTAATAAGGCATATTTTAGGCTCGCTCGCCTACATAAGTATAATAATTCTATGGTTATATCACAGTCAGTACATCATAGAGTCGTCTCAAATATGCCCTATAATAATAAAGAGTAAACGAAAGATACTGTATCTATCTCTTTCTTTTTTATGTGTAATTAGACAAAGAAGTATACGAATTTAATCTTCCCTCTAATTTGTTTTGACACGCTCACTTACAGATCCACCCATAACTCCATGACGGTATCATCGTCAATACATCAGAGACTTATTATACTAGTAGGGACCCCTAAAACATACACTATTATAATTAAGAGTGAACAAATGATATTATATCTATCTCTCTTTTTTATGTGTAATTAGACAAAGATAACTATACGAGTTTCATCTTACCTATGACACTCACTTCAAGCCACGTATATGAGTTCTTACTCTAAGTATAAAAACTCTATGCAGTACATACTGACTCACCACAGATAAAAAAAATTATAACACTGCACTAATGAATATTGATGTATTAATGACTTGTCTCGAGTCATTTCTTTGTGCTTTCCTCTACATTGACCTTGTGTTTCCGGATCCACCGTACACGCGTTTTTAAATATCAAGTAGCAAACGGCCCGCCCGCGTATATACGATCCATATAAAAGCACCTAGTTTGTATGATCTGCACTCATTCCCAGAGATTCACGTGTCAAAGCAGCAATGGAAGCTAAGGTGAATATTTTAAGTGCTGTGACTGATTTTAGTGTAGATTTGTCTCCATAGTTTAGTTTGTATGATGAGCTTTGTTTCTCTTTGACATTGTGACGTTTAATTTTCGTAATCTAATCGATCTAATATCGGTACCGTGAATATGTTGATAAGTTGACTTGTCTTTTTTGTGTTTAATCATGCCTAATGCCTACATTAGGATTGCCTTATTTATATGGTGAAAATTAATAAGTCCGCCTTTATAGATGTGGGTTTTTAATTATTTTTTATTTTTTCTAAATATATGTATAAATAGAAATAAATAAATAAAATTCGTTTCCCTACGTAAATCTAAAACAATATCTTCAAATAATCAAAATATTTAAAAAAAATCACTCAGCTAATAAGTAATATTTACTTTTGATTATATAAATAAATAATACATAGACTTTTATATTATTTTATTATTTAATATTACTTTTGACTTCATTTTTGTTTGTCATTATTAAATACTTTTAATTTGATTTTAATTAATTATACTTAATGTTTACTTTTATTTTTTAATTTAAAACTGAGTGGCTAGAAGAGATTCCTATTCCAGAATAAGGTCGCCGTTGCATAAGAATTTGTTTTTTTATCATTTTTATATTATTTGAAATTCTCTAATGCACAAATAGAGACATTACTAACCAACAATCAAAATTTCAGAGAAGTCGATAAGTTTTCTATATCACTTCTAAATTTGTAAATATTTAAGTAACTCTCTTAAATGTATACTTAAAGGTAAACATATTTATGGTTGCTTATAAGTGTACGTTTTGGACTTGTTAAGTTATTCACGCCTGGTACAGATATAATCAATTGCGGAATGTCAGGTGAAGTGTTAATACGGAAAATTTATCCTCCGTTGTGATTCAAATGTTTATTGTAATATGTCAAGAAATCTTCTCATTAAATTTTTATTTACTACTTAACTTTTTCGCGAATAATTTTCTTCATTTTTAATAATATTAAAAAGTGCTAACTATAAGTGTGTGTTTGTTATGATTTAAAGCTCTAACGGTTAACGGATTTGTATAAAATTTAGATTACCAAAAACCTGGAATAATAAATAAAATCTTTTTATTTTTCAACAAAACTAGTCTGAAATGTCCAGGGAAATCTAAAAAACTCATTGTTTTTTTTATACCTAGGTATCCACCTTCTTTTTACATAAACTTTAAACTGCAAGTGGCACCGCGGGTTTTAACCAGTTTATTAAAGTATGATAGAGAGTAAGATAGAGAGATGCCTATTTTGAGAATATTTGTTTAGGATTGGATTTAGGATTGAAATCGTCATAATCCTGCGATATTTAATTTCAGGACTTTGTAGGCCATCACTAAATGGATTTGTAAGTTTTTTCTTAGACCCCAAGATTTGTAAGATTAGTTAAACAAACTATTAAATTATTGATTACAGTGTTATATTATCCTACTATAAATGCGAAAGTTTGTGAGTATGGATGTATGTTTGTTACTCTTTCACATCGAATCCGCTGAACTGATATCGATGAAATTTGACACTATTATTCCTTATACACAGGAGTACCATAAAACTATATATAGTTATAACGGGATTTCTATAGAAATCCCGTTAATTCTGCAGGAATAGGATGACATTAAAGCGCCATCTACTGATGACGCGTTTCAATGTCAATTTTTCAATAATAATTAACCTTTCACACGAAAAAGTCCACGTGCACGAAGTCGCGGGTAAAAGCTAGTTGTGAAATAAATTCGCGTTACGTTACAAGTAAAGTCATATTATAGAAGTTTGTGTTTTATCTTGTGATGGCCAAATGATTTATTACCCAGTTATACAGGATACAGTAGAATTGCGGGGTCGTTCGTCCAATTTTATCTTATTTTTCTGTCCGTCAGGCATTATGGCAAAGTTAGTTTTTTACTAGTACCGAGTAATACAAGATACGTGGGTGAAACGATATATTATAACAATATGTCAATCATAAACTTTGTATCCTTTTTTTACAAAAAAAATTCCACAAGTTTAAAATTGGGCTTAGTTATTAAAGCTGCCCTTATCCCGCTCTAAGTGGGGTCGGCACAACATGTTATAAACATGTTGTCACATGATTTGTCTACGTATTTTACGACCGACCGCCTGCCTGAAATCAACTTAACTTAGTCGTATTTTACACCTCAGTAAGAAATGAGGATGGTCTATTCTACTCAGCCGGATACCGCACGGCGGGTTGACTTAATTTAGTCGCCTTTTACGACACCTCGGTAAGAAATGAGGGTGGTCTATTTTACTCCGCCGGATACCATACGGCATGCTATTTTTAATAATGCGTAAAAAATAAAATTATAAAAAAATCACATATATTATACTTCAGTTCGTTATTTAGAACTGTTTTCAAATAGAGAAGAGATTAATATTATTTGTCTATATTCTTACTAAATGTCAATCATAATTATGATTCTGATTCTTCTGATTCTGATTTTATTTCAGTTATTTTGACCTATGATCGAATTTCGATGACTAGGCGACCACTAATAATTATAATTCTTTTTCCAGTTGGTAGGAGTGCTCGCCGCCCTCGTCGCTGTGGCCCACAGTTCAGTGGTGCCAGCAGCCCACATCGCTGCAGCAGACACCGACTATACTAGCTTCGCTTACGACGTAGCCGACCCCTACACGGGTGACTACAAGAGCCAAGTAGAGACCCGCGTCGGCGGTGTTGTGAAAGGACAATACTCGCTCCTGGACGCCGACGGTACCAAGCGTACCGTTGATTACGCCGCTGATGATATCAATGGATTTAACGCAGTCGTACGCAAGGATCCTGCTGTCATTTCTACCCCTGTTGTTGCTGCTGCGCCCGCAGTTGTTGCCGCTGCGCCCGCTGTCGTTGCCGCGCGCACCGTAGCCGCGCCCGCAGTTGTCGCGTCTGCCCCAGCTGTTGTCGCGTCTGCCCCAGCAGTTGTTGCCGCGCGTACTGTCGCCGCTCCAGCTATCTACGCTGCGTCCGCCCCAACGCTAGTTGCTTCCCGTACTCTCGCTGCACCTGCGGTTTATGCTGCGTCCGCTCCTGTTTACGCTTCCCGTATCGCCTCTCCGACTTACTACGCATCCGCTCCATACGCTTCTGCCCACTACGCCTCCGCTCCAGTGTACGCTGCCGGCCCAGCAGTTGTTGCTGCCCGTTCCTATGCTGCTCCTTTAGTAGCATCCCACTCCCTGTACTCCTCAGCTCCTTGGTTAAGCAGTTACGCTGCACCTTACTACTCAACCTACGGTGTCAAGTCCCTCCCCCTTAACTACTGGTGAATTACGAAAAAGTCTTCATAAGGCTTCTTAGGTTTAACAATAAACGAAATTGCCATGTAAATAATATTATTTTGTACATATGCATATGTTATAATAAATTAAACGACATTTTTTAAACTCCTACGTGTTTTGTTTGACTACTGTTGTGTATTAAGCTATTACTCGATTAAAGTTTTGTCTTGGTCAAAATCAATGCAAGGAAATTGTCACAAACAAAAGAATCATTTGCATAGCAAGACCTTTTAAGTAAATCCTTTTCATAAGTCCTGCATGTACTTAATTTATACGTCAATGTTGTGTTTAAACTTGAAGTTGAGTTAGAATAAAATGTCTTCTAAAATATTGATCTAGTACACGAATGGGATGCTTCAGCCATGATTCTTTAACGTCACTGTACCTTGCTAATAAAGCCATTAAAACATGAACCACATATAAACATTCTAGGTGGTTGTTTCCTTCATCCCAAAAAGCATGGTAACATAACATCAAAAAAAAAAATTATATAAACCCCATATATACTCAAGATGCTATCAACCTTGGGACTAAATAGTACAAACAGCTGCACATACTTTTTTAAATTAAATATTCCTTACATATTATGAAGTCACCTACAGCGTCCTTTTGACTCGCTTCTGTCTGTCTGTTCATGATGTTTTTTTCTTTTATATCGAATATTAATCTAGGTACTATGTAGTTAAGAACTGGTATCTTATTCAAAGTATCGAGAGCTAACTTAATCGGTATCGAAAGAAAATGTATTCGATACCATAAAGTGTCGATATTTTTTCGTATCCTTAATCATTAAGATATTTCAATTAAAACGTAAAGTATACTAAGAGGGATTATTCATAATATCTTAGGTAAAAATTTCAAAAAAGGTAAAAAAGATAAAAGGTTAGAATAAATGATCGTTATCATAATAAATCGGGCAATGGTGACTCATCGGATCGGTTAATTTAATTTTTTATCCCAGTTCATACCTCTATTAATTCCTTCCAATACAAAAGGTTTGTTTTTTACAGAAAGATGAGATTACTCAACTTAAGTAGTTATCCTGTGCCTGTGTATGTTACTCTTCTACCCTATACAAGATAGTAATGACAAAATGTAACTTGTTATAAGAATTATATTTTGAAACGTTGAAAAGAGCAACGTCGAGTTTCTTAGTAGCTCTACTTGGTAGAAACAGCTTTCCGAACCAGCAGAAGAGTTGACGATTGAAAAGCACTTGCTAACAAGTTTACTTGAATAAAACCTATTTTGAAATAAATATAATTCATTTTAAATCTAGTTTCCATGGTGAATTCCATGATATGATTTGGGAAAGTGATTTTTCCAAAACAAAACATTATCTAACAAACTCCGCGATTAGTGTTTTTAGATTTCAAGTACCTCTTGGCTTTGCTCGATATTTTTTTAAAGATATAAAAAAATGCAATTAAGCGAAGGGCACTAGTAATTTGACCATTTGTATGAAATTTTAAATAATAAGCGTTTTGCTTGTTGTAGCTAATAAAAAATAAAGTTGTAATTACCTGTTGCCATCTATTAACAACTGCCCAAAAGCTCAAAACTGTAGCCCATTGTTTAATATTTAAAATTTATTATATTAATTGATATTTTTTATTGCATTATTGCATTAGTGCATGGTCAATTACTTACCTTAGATAAGTAAAAAAAGAAAGAAACCTAGCGATACCTAGGACTAGATCCCGGGTATTTTCACTTCTTTAGTTTACCCGTTCCCAACTGAGTTATTACAATTTCACAAATGACAGCAAATATAACCTTAGTATTCTATGTATATTTTTGATTTTTTTAAGTAAAATCTAACTACATTGATTTATTGCCCCTGAAACCGTCTACATACCATTTCCATTAAAATAGCAAGCTAGCTAAAGCAAAGCTAAAATTGGTTGTGGAATTTCAGTACTCATAAGTGAAACTGGTTACAAAAATTACTTTTGAACAAAGTTCCTTGGATTTAGACGATTAGTCAGTATTTGCAGCCAAAATCCGTTTTTATAATTACCTAGGTATATCATTTATCATGCACACAAACGATAACTTATGTGACTTTACTTATCTTTGAAAAAATCTACTAATATACATATCTAATACTAAAAATCATGACAACATCAGTTTCGGCGTACACTAATATAAAAAAAATATGCTAAATGTGTGGGAACTTTAATCAAAGGATTCTAGTTTATTGAGAACTATTGAACTAAAAAAAGGTACGATGAATCATAACAAATTCAAATTTTTCTTTATTCAAATAAAATTGTAAACAAGTAATTTTGAATCGTCAATTCTACTGCTGGTTCGGAAAGCTGTTCCTACCAAGAAGAGCCAAGAAACACGGCGGTTGCTCTTTTCAATATTACCGTTAACTAGTTACATTAAGTCATTACTATCTTGTACAGGGTCGTACAGTAGCTATATCCACGCATTGTTATCATCTAAATAATCCTCAACAGTAAAGTAGGCTTTCTGTAACAACGTCATTCATCATTCTCCCATTCCAAGCGGGGTTGGCACGACATATTTCCCTTCCGTTGTCTCCTATCAATCATCAACTATGGCTCCATATTTCATATCCATGACATACTCCACCGGTTCATCTCTTATTTAAGTCGCATATCCACATCCATATGTAACACTTGTTCGATCACATGATTTTCAACACCTCACTATATGTCCTTACCATCTTAATCTGGCACTCCTAGTCTTTTCTGTAATGGACGCAACTTTCAGACTACCCCCTTGTATTCTCATTTCATATTTTATCCACTCTTGTCAAATCACACGTCCACCTTAACATTCTCATCTCATTCGGTTGCGTTTAATCATTCTTTGTTATCTCCAACATTCTGATCATAAATACGACAGGTCTTTTGACCGTTTGCATAAGCTGTGGTAGCCCAGTGGTAATACCGTGCGACTCTTTCGAGGAAGTCACGGGTTCAAACCCGGGCAGACACAAATTAGTTTTGTGTTAAAACTTATGTGTCCAATTGATTATTGCAATTTATCACACGCTTTTCGGTGAAGGAAAACATCGTGAGGAAACCTGCATATCTCTAGAGAATGATTTAGATATGTGTATGTAACATACAAATCCACATTGGAGCAGCGTGGTAGGTCTTAGCTCCAATCCTTCTTCCCAAAAACGGAGAGAAGAGGCCTATGCTCAGCAGTGGGATAATAACAGGCCGCTACTTTTTATGACCGTTTTGCAATCATACAATGAATCATATCAGCATGGAATTACGCAAGACAGTAAATCAATCAAATTATTATTTAATGCTTAATAAGTTATCTAAGTTAAACGCCACATTATTTATATGCATCATTTATTATATCATATAAGTGCCCCATATTTCCGGAACAATTTAATGGTGATATTAATTATATGTTGTAAAGATCAACCAGTACCCATTTAATATATGTGTCATTCGTACAAATTATATAAAAGACCAAATTTTGTTTAATCCACATCCATTTACAAGGGGTTCGCTGACATAAGAAGCAATGGCCAAGGTAAGATATTCAATTTGTTTGCTTTAAAGCGATTTAGTATTACCCTTTTTTAGCAGTTTAATATTAAAATCTTTTTCTTAGCAGTTATATAACAGTTACCTTTTGGCCCTTTGAGTTCAAACCCCAAAGTAATAACAATAATTGGTATTCGCTCTTTTTGATGTAACATTGTTAACAAATCTGCATTATCATTGGAGTAATATAGTCTAAGCTTCAAAGCTTTTCTCCTAAGCAGTCGCAACTTTAAGACGTTTGCTTAACTCAACCTTAGCAAACTTAGCAAACTTAGGCTTGGAAAAAGATGACAAATATCTAAAACATAATAACGTTCCAGAAATTGCAATAAATGCGAATTTAAATTATATTCATTACGTTCATCAATTATATTAATTACATTCATCATTCTCTTGCCCTTATTCCACTTTAAGTGGCATATGTTTTAAATATGTTGTAACATGTTTTGGCTAGTTATTTTACGACCGGCCGCTTGCTTGGCGTCAATTTATCTAAGTCACCTTTTAAGACACCTCAGTAAGAAATAAGGGTAGTCTATTTTATTCAGCCGGAAACCACACGGCGGTCAACTTACCTTAGTCGCCTTTTACTACATCTCAGTAAAAATGAGGGTCGTCTGTTCTATTCAGCCAGATACCACACGGCCGCAAATTTCGCAAACTTAATATATAATACAGAGAAAAATTATATAACGTATTTTTATATTTCTTACAGTTCGTCGTAGTTTTTGCCGCGCTCGTCGCCGTAGCATACAGCTCAGTGCCTGTAATCAAAGTAGACGACGAAGCCACTAGCTTCGGATACGACGTTGCCGACCCGATCACCGGCGATTACAAAAGCCAAGTCGAATCTCGAATCGGCGGCGTTGTTAGAGGCCAGTACTCCTTAATTGATCCCGATGGCACCAAGCGTGTTGTTGACTACACAGCTGACGATATCAATGGATTCAATGCCGTTGTTCGCAAAGACCCAATCGTATCACATGCAGTAGTGTCCCCATCTGTTTACTCCAGTTACGTGCCGTCTGTGTACAACACTGTGCCTTCTGTGTATAAGTCAGTGCCTTCTGTGTACAACACTGTGCCTTCTGTGTACAAGTCTGTGCCGTCTGTGTACAGCTCTGTGCCTACGGTATACAACAGCGTGTATCCAGGATCCTCTCCTTACTATCCTTCTTACACCACTGCCCGTCTCCATTCCTGGTAATAACATAACAATGATACTAATATAAAAATTTTATAACCTTAAATTTTGTGTAAATACTTGTACGTGATATATGTATATAAAAATATAAAGATATTTTACAAGATATTTTTTTATTTACGCGTTAATCCTATAATGATTATATTTTTTTCTGATTCATTTCTATCAAATCTGCATTGACAAATAGTCCGGACGCGATATATTATATTAAATAGTATTGTTATGTATATTGATTATTTGGATAAAAGGGGCTTCCATATAGAAGATTCTAGAAAAAAATTAATTAATGTAGATCATCACATCAAGACTGTTCAAAGAATATTTTAAATAAATACATTTGAGAACATTGATATAGCTTTTAAACACTTTTCGAATTGTCTGATCTCATAATTAGAGGAGCTGTGATAGTCTAGCGGTAACACCATGCGACTCTCTCGAAAGGTTCGGGAGTTCAAACCCGCGAAGCACCACTGCGTTTTCTGATAAAACTTTTCTCTAATTGATAATTGCAATGTATCATATGTTTTCGGTAAAGCAAAACATAGTGAGGAATACTGCATTTCTCTAGAGATTTGGGGGAATACGTGTAACCTACCAAGCCGAATTGGAGTAACGGGGTGGGTCTTATCTCCAATTCTTCTTTCCAAAAACGGAGAGACGGGGCCTATGTCTCTTTTTGTCAGGAACACCCATAATGGGTCGTCACCGCCCGATGGGGGCGAGCAGCGGGTTTGTCAGTCAGGCATTGATTGAATACCTGGCAGTGCTCCACCATGCTGCTGGTGGCGGGGACAGGGTACCGTTGTACACATTGCCCCCATCCCCGGCAGCAGCAACTCTAAACCCCAGAGTGCGCCACCTCTGGGTCGGGGCCTTTCTAAAAGTGGCCCCTCCCTCCGCTAATGCATCTGGTGCTCCCGATGCATCGACCGCCTCGGGGACCTAACTCCAGCGAGAGTCCGATAAAACCACGTTCGGATCGCTCGGAGGTTCCCGTTAGGGCGGCATGCGACGGACTTCGGCGAGTTGCCTGTGCCCCGCTCGCCTGCGGCGGATCGGATCCAGAGACTCGACTTACGGGGCCTATGCCTAGTATTGTGTTAATAACAGGCAATTATATAAAATAAAAATAGCCTTTATTTTGCAGTTACATTTAAATACATTACATTAGTCATCATTACATTTACATTACAGATTTACCAATTTAATGTTAATAGATTTACTTAGCCGGATACCACACGGTGGGTCAACTTAACTTAGTCGCCTTTTATGACACCTTGGTAAGAAATGAGGTTGGTCTATTCAACTCCGCTGGATGCCACACATACAATGTACGATTTTGGTATATATAAAAATATAGAAAAGATAGAAAGAAGAATGTAAAAAAGAGGAATATGGCTGTGTGTGAGTCCGTAAATTGGAACTCTAACACTCCAATGGTTTAATGAATATGTGCATAATTTTGGATAGTAAATCTGTAATGATATATAGACTGAAATAAGGATACCTTTACCATATAATACATAATAAATTAAACTTAAAAAACTACAATTTCGTTTATAATCTATTAGCTGTCAGAGCACGTGTAGGTGTCGATAAGTCTGGTTTCGTCGTTCAAAACAACAAAAACAAAACAAAAAAAAACAACAGTTACAAAAATGCTCCGATCGCCACCAAACCTTACGGGATCATCCGCTGAATTATTCTAAATATTATCTAAAAAATTTCATTTAAACCAGAGTTATTAAGAACATACAGTCAAACACTCATTTTTATATATAAGCAGATTGGTTGTACTCACCTTTGTTATAAAGGTTATAAACACACCTTGCTAACACCTTGGCTAAGACCCGGTGGAGCAGTTACTCTTTAAATAATTAATTGGGGCCTTCTTGTTCTTATGTTACAAGTTATGTTAAAGGACTATGTCCGTTAACCCTTTTACCCGTTAATCTTTAGACCATCACGGCTTACATGAAATATAACGTCTAAATATTGAACAATCATCAACTTACCATTTGAACTTTTATTCAAGTTTTTAATTAATTGATTCAGGTTAATCGTATGTTACTCACTATAAATATTTGGATGACTGACCTTTGTTCGGGCTCCCAATATTGGGTTTTCTCACAAAAAATCGAACTTGAAAAAATTGGAGACATCTGAACTTGAACCGGGGAAAAGATCGCTCTGGAGAAATCTGTACTGGAGTACTGATGTTCCACGATGTCCCAAATGAGCTATTATAAGCATAATTATCGTGGCGCAATTTACTTTCGCATTCAAATGTTAAAAAAAACACAGATAAAAGACACTTTCTAAGAATGAAATCTAACTAGATCGATTTATCGCTCTCAAATACTAAATCACTTGAAAATCCAACGAAATCCACGACAAAATCGCAAAGCGAAGCATTACCCAAGTGATTTTGTCATGGAGTATATCTCCTGACGATGCTTCGGTTACGGGGCGAAACAATTGTTGAGATTGTGATGGTAAATGTGTGCAGTGTTTGTGTATTGTTGTGTTATCAGTGGCGGGTAGTGCATGAGTTTTTACAAATTCTGCATGTATCAGGTATGACAACGAATAATACACTCTACATTTAGCATTACATATATTTTCTTTTATCGCGGATTATATCAAGATAATATTTTCATTAGCTTTGTTTTATACATCTGTGCAAAGTAAAGACGCCTAATTCTATAAATTATTTATATATATACAAAAGGGTATTGAATAGTCATTTCACCATCTATAAAGAACTGTTTACTTATATGGCCTAAAATATTTCTAACATAGGAAATGAAAACTGAAATGAATGAAATGAAACTTTTAATTTCTTTCCTTGTGAAATGAATACAGGTATTTACACTACCTAATACTAAATTATTATAAATATTGGATATATACTGTTGAGGACTATGTTAATGATAGGAAAGCTCAGATTTAAAATGCGCACTAGATTATATTATAATTTTTGATTTGTGAACAATTAAAATATTTAATTGTTCATAAATGTTTTAATTGTATATTGTTTTAATTGTATTATAAATGTATTTATTTTTCAAAAGAGTGACCACCAAGTTTCTTGCTTATTCTCGGTAAGAGCTCTCCAAACCAGGCGTAGCTTCATTGTAATTTGCCGAATCAAAAGTGCTTTTAAAACCAATTTGAATAAAGAATTATTTGAATTTAAATTTGGAATATACAAATACATATGGGCCAATAGCAACGCCAGATACAGCTGAATGAGATCAACCTAGAAACCTAGAACCTACAAAGACGAGAAAATGGGGACTATTTCTGTAGTTTTCCTCTAAAAATTCTTCTTTCTTTGAAAACTTATTTCTAACGAGACGCTATATCTCAAATCTGCACTGCAAGACTAGTCTGTCACTAGGCGACATCTTTTTAACAAAAATATGCAAAGTATTGTCATTTACAAAAATCTGTGCCTATATGTTCTTTAATCCTAAAATAACTGATTAGTCTTCTTTTACTTTTTTCTACTGATTTCATTGCTCGCTCTAAAGCTTTACTAGTATCTACGAATTTTTTAGTATGTTTACGTCAGCGACCTTGTATTTCCGATGTAACATTAATTATAATATCCATTAAAATTGTCTTATACGTAATTATTAGCGTTTTAAAGAGTAACCAGTACCTATTTAGAAACAAGTTGTGGTGTATGAGAATCATATAAATACATGCCATGAGAGGAATATGTATCACTTGACAGATTTCACTGGCAATATCAACAATGGTGTCTAAGGTAAAGTATATATTTTTTAACTTAAATACATACAACAATACAAAAATATATTTGTTAATTACTTTATCATTGTAGTGATTGCACAATTTGCCAAATTTTATTCCTGATTAGGCAGCTAAAAATTTGTTGTTTCTTGTCCAAAATATAATAATTGTATAATTATCGATTTTGTTAATAAAAAAATAGAACTCTTTAAAGTTACTTTAAGGAATCTTCATTTAAAAGAAATTGATGTTTTTTAAGAAGAATTATAAATTTCTAATTTTTGACCCTGCAGGGTAAAAAATAATATATAAGGTGTAAAACCTTGTCTATGCAGTGAAAACAAACATAAGGAGATTTCTCATATAATTTTATTTTCGCCTGACCTAATATTACGCAATTAAATCAGCTATTAGTATAAACGGATAATGTTTGTAAATAGCCGAAATGATGCTCTGGCACGTCCAATCATTTTATAAAGTCTTTGTTTTATTTTTTTCAGTTCGTCGTAGTACTCGCCCTGGTCGCTGTAGCTCACAGCTCAGTTGTACCATACGTGAAAGTAGACGGCGACTCTTCCAGCTTCTCTTATGGCGTAGCCGACCCCATCACTGGCGATTACAAGAGCCAAGTGGAGACGCGAGTCGGTGGCGCTGTTTCCGGACAGTATTCATTAGTCGACCCCGATGGTACCCAGCGAGTTGTTGATTACACTGCGGACGATGTTAACGGTTTCAACGCAGTTGTGCGTAAAGAACCTTTGCTTGCGGGTAAAGTTGTTGCTGCAGCGCCTGCAGTGGTCGCTTCTGCCCCAGCTGTTGTTGCCGCACGTACGTTTGGTCCCGTTGTTGCTTCGCCATCGGTTGTTGCTGGCCCCGCTGTTTACGCTAGTAGTGCTGTAGCCTCACCCACTGTCTACGCTTCATCAACACCAGTTATCTCTAGTTCATACGTTTCACCATCTGTATACAGTGCAGTACCTTCCGTATACAGTTCAGTACCAGCTGCGTACTCAACTTACGCGTCTCCTTCTTACGGTTGGTCCAGCCCTCTTAGTTACTCGGCATACAATCTGCCGTCATCTACTTACTGGGTGAAATAAAAATGTTTTTGACATAGATATTTTTTGTGTGAACATATGTAACGATTATTGTCTGTAAATAAAGAATTGTATATAGAAAGATTGTTTATGTTACAACATGTTTCAAATACAACCTGCTTCAAATTATTATATTAATAATATAAAAAATATTGTCACCGTCAATGTGACATTTCTGTGTGTTTACTCGATATTCCGGACTAATAAATGCACTTGAATTTAACCGGAAATGATATCAGGCTCTTACTAACTTTAAGTATTTTATTTATACGAAAAAATCTCTTCTATGATTTTAACTTTTTCCTTATCGAATATTTTTATATAATATATTTATACCTTGTAAAACCTATCAAGTTTAATTACACATGTAATAGAGCAATTACACTATTTATTTAATATTAACAAGTGTAATTTGTTTTAGGCCATCGGAAACATACGTGAGATAATAATATAATCAATAAATATACAGGACAACAAGCATGTTCGTCCGTTCCCAAAGTAACTTCATATTATAATATATATTTAAAAAATATATAAAAGATGCTTTTAAAAAAGACTATTATCTGGATTCGATCCTGGTATTTTAAATTTGAGAGCGCCCGATACCAAATAAGCTATCAAGACTTTGCAGTTAACAGCGAAATACTCCTCTAATTTCTCATAAAATTATATAAGTTTTTCAGTGCCCGAAAATAGAGATAAAACAACATGCGGAATTTTATGAAATGCGTTTCGCCGAAATTTAGAAATATGTATATATACAAGATGAACTTATTTAAATATTAAAGATTAAAGATATACACAGACTCAAAACACCAACAAATTCATTTTAGAAAATGTTAGTTCTTGACTAAAATGAAATCTGTGACGCCTAAGATGAATTTTATATACATTTCTCACTAAATTAGCCTGATTTCAATTGCCAGGACTCGCTAGTATGAAGTGATAATACTGGCCTCAAAAGTAAAAAGAATTTGAAAAAATTTAGAAAAATGTCAAAATCGAAAATATTCAAATTGCTTTTACGATTTCTTTAGTTGTTTTCTGAATCAATTTGTTTTTATTTATATGATTTATGAGACTATTAAAAATAAATAAATAAATTATTTTCTTATTTATGTATTTCAATTTATACATATTTTAAATATAAACAATTTATTTCATTTGTTATTACAAATATTTCAAGAAACATCTTAGAATACTTGGAATTTGCTAAATAATATTAACAAGCCATAATTGTTGTGTGTTAAATTCTATTAGGTAATATTGAAAGCGTTTGTTTAATTTTATCGAAATTTAATATCTCAGATATTTATATTTTATATCTGTTTCTCTCTTTTTAATTTTTATTTCCTGATTTATAATTCAAACGCACCCAGCGAAAATACCTAAATAGGTACCATAAAATATTATGTCGATAAATAACACAACATAAATAAAACTAAGTAAAATAATTTCAGACAATAATTATATTATAAATATATATTTACAGCATAATAACATAAGTGAAATAACATTTCTAAGTTTACCAATAGTTAAGGGGGGCAGCGTAGGAGAGGGGAGAGGCGGCTACGACGGAAGAACTGGCGGGGTATACGGGGGCGATGAGGCCACGGGAAGCAAATACTGTAGGCGCAGCAATCGTGCGTGCATAAACTGCGGCGGGCGCTGCAGCAACAGCAGCGACCGGTGCCGCAGCAACAGCAGCGATCGGCGCTGCAGCAACGGCGGGCGCTGCTGCAATAACCGCAGGATCTTTGCGCACAACTGCGTTGAATCCGTTAATGTCGTCAGCCGCGTAGTCTACAGTGCGCTTGGTTCCATCGGACTCTAGTAGTGAGTATTGTCCTTGTACATTGCCTCCACTACGGGTCTCAACTTGGCTTTTGTAGTCGCCGGTGTAGGGATCGGCAACGTCGTACGCGAAACTTGTATAGTCGGCGTCTGCTCGCGCTATTGGCACCACTGAGCTGTGGGCCACGGCCACTACGGCGGCGAGTAATACGACCAACTGGAAAATTGTCGAGAAAATTAAAAAAGCTGTTTTCGTAATGGCCTGTTACTATCCTACTGCTGGGCATAGGTCTCTTACGTTTCTAGAGAGAGAAGTTGGAGCTATCTAACACGCTGCTCCAATGCGGATTGGTAGATTACACATATCCCCAGGATTCTAAAGATATGCATATCTCCACGATGTTTTCCATCACCGGAAAACGTGTAATAAATTGAATTAAATTTTACGACATCTCGGTAAGAAATATAGGTGGTCGATTCTACTCAGCCGGATACCATACGGCAATGATAACAAATAATTCATTATACAATTAATTACTTAATATTTATAAAACAATACTAAATTATAAATGAGTGACATTCCAATATTATCGATCTTGCTTAACAACTTACCTTGGCTGCCATTGTTTATCTTGAGAAAATACGCTCAAAAATGATGCTAAATCAATAAGTCGCCACTTTATATAGTAATTGGTCCATATTCGAGATAAATCAGTTCCCGGTGCGGTCACTTGGCGATCTTGAAAGTCACTTGCTCTTTCGCTAGTAATTGTTGATATGTGAAATGTTCAATTCGCTCAGCAACAAGAAATTATTATTTCTTCTCTTATTTTTATTGTATTATTAAAGCCGTGATGTTTAGAATAGAAACGTATCACCCTTGGCAAGAGGCCGCCAGTTTAAATTCCTATAGCACCCATAAAATTCCTATAAAAAAAAAGACGATGTATATGTGGGCAAGTAATGTATGTATACCAGTGATCTAGTAACTATTATAAGCGTCAAATTATAACATTTGGTTAAATACTGGCTTTGTATTTTAAAACAATACTTTGTATTTCCTTAGATACTATGATAAATAATGGAACATTTGTTATGACGCATTTCCGTCCGCTTGACAAGTTTTATATTGAATAAAATATTTAAAAATATTATTAGCTAAATTGTGTAATAAAAGAAAGTGCTTATGTTGAGAAAGTTGTAATTAAATCGATTGTAAGTAGCATAAATTAGAAAAGGAACTTCTGGTTTATTATTATTAAGAAAATTCGGACTAAAAAATTTACCTAATTTATCATGAAATTAATATTGTTTCTTGTGGTTTTAATTGAATTGTGTGAGGAAAATATTATGGACGCCTATAGGCCGCCCAGCTACTCGCCGACGTATATGTTGGCAAATCCGATACAGTCCTCCAAAACGCGTCGCTTTACGCCGAGGTCTTGCTTAACAGGAAACATCATTAAAGCAAACGCTCCCAGGATGCTGCGAGCCTCCCTTTCCAGCTTTATCACACCTGGTAACGCTGTTAAAGCCTTTAAGGCTAACAGCATTAGTTAGTATCCGAAAAAAAACGACAAAATCTTGCTCCTAATGTGCGCCTTAAATAAATAAATCGTTTGTGGGTTTTCGTATATGATTCTTTAAAAAAAAATTGATTAAATTTAAGCTTAACCATTACAGCACTTAAAAATATTAGAAGGAACTCGATGTTGAAAGCCTACTATACTGTTGAGGATTACATAGATAAAAATGCGTGGATAGTGTGCGATAGTGAACGTATGTATGCTTGTGTATTGTGGTGGCGGTGGTGGTGGTTTGTGCATGTATTTTTACGAATCCTGCATGTATCAGGTATAAAAACGGATTGTCCACTCTACATTTAGCATTATATATATTTTCTATTTTACTTCATCGCGGATAAAAGCAAAATAATTTTTTTACTACTTTTGTATTATAGATCTCCGCAAAGTAACGCCTTATTCTATAAATTATTTGTCACACACTGATTGCCATGCGGGCGAAGCTACTGGCATAGCTAGTATAAATATATCTCGGTAGTTAGTACACTTCCCAATCAGTTTTAAAGGTCGAGCATCAACTAAGCTAAGCTAAATTCTGTACGTGATATTTGTGAATTAATTATGCTCTGACACTTAGTGGACATTTGCGACGTTCACACAGTTTTTGCTATACATTTCCGCGTTGTTTTTGATATGGGCGTCTCGCGGTTAAGGCTGAGAATCTGTTACTTGACACAACCGTGTGGTATCGGACTGCGTAAAATATACTACCCTCATTTGTTACCGAGGTATCTTAAAAGGGAATAAGAAAAACTCGCCGTTTGGTATACGGCTGAGTAGAATAGACCACCCACTTTCTTAACGAGGTCCGAAAAGGCCGCTAAGGTAAGTTGTCGTCAGGCATGTGGCTGGTCATAAAAAACGTAGCTAAATCATATGACGACATGTTTATAACATGTTGTGCCGACCCCACTTAGAGTAGGATAAGGGCAGGAGAATGATGATAGTTATCTCGGCAACAAAACAGAACTCAACAGTTAAAAAAAAAGCTAGAATCGCCACCAAACCTTACAGGATCACTGTTGGGTCATTCTAAAGATTGTCTGAAATTTCATTATAATCGGTCCAGCCGTTTCGGGGTCTATAAAGGACATACATACAGATTTACTTCATGATCATTCATTTTTATATATAAGATTGTTAATAAACAATAAATCATAAAGTTATAAAAAATCAATAAAATAATAATAAATAAATATATGGGACACTTACACACACGGTCGGCCGTTCTTAAATATTAAGTAACTTAATACTTGTGTTATGAGTGAGAGACAACTGGTGAATATATACTTATATAATTTTAAATACATATATACACGCAGGCTTGAAGAACCAATGAATTTTTTTTAGAAACCGTTGTTGGCCCTCGGTGGGAATAGAACCCGCGACCCGTGGAGGTGAAGGCGGGGTCACTACCAACCTCGCTACAGAACCAGTCAATAAATAAATCATTAAAGTAACATAAATAAATCATTAAAGTAATTTTAAATGAAACAATGTAATACATATTTTAGCAACATTTTTTTATTAATTTAAGAATTCCACAATGGGAATATTTGTTTTTTTTTCAATATACCTATAGATAACATAGGTATGTGACCTGGATTTTGCTATTACAATATATATAAATAATTAGTTCACAAGTACTATTATAATATTACCTGTATCAAAGTTCGTTTTTTACAGAATATTTTACATTTTATTGAATAATTGTGCGAGACGTAGCGTTTAGGAACACTTTGTTTATATTCATCGTACTAGGTAAAAGATTACTACATATCTAGTTATTTTCAAATCTATAACATCGTATTGCGATAATTTATAATTAAAAAAATATGGGAAAGATATGAACGCATCAGTAATAACTACAATATACCAACCAATAATACCAACATAAACAAATTACATAACGCGAATTACGTTTCATTTATCACAATTGTTAAGTGACTTAATTTTGGATTTAAAAAGAAGTTTGTAAATAACTTTCGCTTATCAGATTTATTTTTAATTCTTAAAAATGTATTTTAAAACAATAATTTTCAATTAATGCGTAAAATATTTTAAAAAGTTGTGATTTTTTTATGGGAACGATTGCATTTTTGTACTTACATTATTCGATAATTCTATATTCTCTATGATTCCACTTTAGTTAAATTAATAGAACTGGATTCTGAATAACATATCTTTTCCTTAAAAAAAGGGAATGGTTCTTATAATTAAACTTAAAAATACGATAAGTCATAACATACAATGGACGTCTATAACCAGATCAAGGTCTTTTAAAGAGATTTTAAGAGTTTTTAAGGTCTGTTATCTAGGGAGATTCTACTGCTACTAGATGGATCCAAAGTTCACTTGAATTAACAAAATGAGCTATGTCAGAAATTTTAATTTTTCTATGGATCTCTCGTTATTTCTGTTTTGAATGTGTACAGACGCATTTAGACTAGCTCTTTCTATCACTCGTAGAGTTAGGAAGTCAGCAATCAGCTTTCGAATCCGCTATGGGCATTATATTCAACCACTTTAGCCTCTAGATACTGTTCAATTGATAACAGTATCTTGTTTATGGTTGATTTATCATACATAAGAAATATGAACTTTTTGATTGAGCAAAATTAAAATAAAACAGATGTTACAAATTAGAGCATGATCTCAGGGGACAAAAGGCAACTTCTTAAGATTGTAAAACTTCAGTTTTAACGCTTTGTCTGTTACATTTTTAGAGAAATGTTTGAGTGAAAACGAAACTCTTACACACATTAAAAACATATCTTTAAAAAAAGCGTTTTTCACTCGACAAAGTCACCTTTTTCAAAGTGTCATTTCAAATAAAATATATGAATTTAAATATGCACTTTTGATAAAGAAAATAAATATATCTACAATTGTTATAGATTTGTAAATAACTTAGTCATTCGAGTGAATAAGGAAAAAACATTCACAAATTATGCTCTATACAAACGCTTCATCCCGCACGTTAATTAAGGAATAGTGAGAAGTGACAACACAAAGCTAAATACCATAAAAGACCTGAAACACTTAAGTGGTGCCAGTTCAGGCACACACGCCAGACTAATCCACCCACATACATTTTCACTTAATCGAGCAGATTCAAAAGCAAACATAACAGTTACTACTCACATTTAACTAATAAAAGGTCGCCAAAGTGTTACCACCCTAAAAAATTCGCTATTTAAATTAAGAATGTTAGGTTTATACAATAAATTAATTTCGCTAAACTTTAACGAACCGTGCGGCTTCAATGGATAAATTCGTATCGGGTCCTCTGGAATTTGGATTCCTGAGGCTTTTGTCGAAGCGCACACGACTCAACACAACTAAGCGCCGCACGTGGTCATACCAATTGCCAAACATTGACACGACTTTTTATGTATGCCAATAATTAATTTTGTACATAGTCTATTCATGTATGTACACTCAACCCGCCTTTTCCACGCAAACCTACTTTAACCTATCGTACAAAAAAATGAAGTCAACTGATAAAATATCTAATGTAAAATCACAAGTGCTATTCTTACTGTTAAGGAATTTCAATATTTTTTTTTCCATATATATAAAAAAGTCGCTTAAAAAAATCACAGACAATCACTTTCCCTTTACAGACAAACACCGTCGACGAACGTTTTTTTACTAAGCATTAGTTAGCTACGTACAAAATCCTACTTACGTTTTACAACCATGATGGTTTACATTACAATCTTACATTCGACACTATCATCCTAAGCCTGTACTCTGCCGCGAGTACATCTATACCCTTGCCCTTCACGACGATAAAATAATATATAATTTAAAAGAAAAACAAATTAAATAATATAAAGTAACTTAAGAGGGAGAAACGTTGAAATTTCATATTGAAAGAGTAGTTCATACACGTCCAATCTCTAATATGAAACTTCAACATTATAATATATAGATAACAAATTTCACCAATTACCCGATCCATGACTGCGGGCTGCCGTGCATATGCATAGAAACCATTCAATTTTGTACTCTATTCAGATAGACTTACGTTAAATTATATTTCGGCGGATGCTCCAAAAAATATAGTTTTGGCAACATTTACATAAAATCCGACATAATTTTTTTTTCTCTTTAATTATATTTGTACTGACAGTAATTTTAAGACTTCAATTTGTACTTTAGTTCTTGAAGAAAAGTGCTCGTTGCTTTAACAGCTACAAATGCTGACATTAAACACACATATTCAACACCAAGAACATCATAAAGTGACACCGAGACAATAGAACTTAATGAGACGAAACTCGATGACGTCTTACGAAATTTATGTTTATTTACATACGTGAAATGATCGCTGAGAAAAATTCGTTACAGTGTTACCAACCCCATGGAAGTAAAATAGTAATTCACCAATTAAAACTAGTGTCTTTAGCGCGTGTTTCTTTTTACCTACGCCAATCTGTATGACGCTGCAACAGCGACATCTAGTGATCGCTTCCAGCGCCATAAAAATAAAAAATGTAAAAGTTATGTAAAATAATTTTAGAGGGCAGATTTTGGGGCTTCAGCTTATAGCTGTCATTCTTTCACTGGGATTTTCCGGTGTATAAAAATATGACTGTCAATCACATAGTGATCCAGGAATTTTTCGAAGCCCGACAAGAATAGATTTTGTCATGTAGCGTTTTATTATAAAATGGTAATAAAACAATTTGCATAGTGTAATAGATGGCGCTGAACGCCAATGGAAAAACATTAGGAACGTAAAAATTAGGAATAAAACAGAAAACAGAGACCTCAATGTAAAACCAGCTTAACACTGTTAAAATAATAAGGTTGGTAACACTGATTCGTAGCTCTAAAAGCTGTGAAAATTCAGCTCGGTGATATTATTATGCACTTGTTTAGATTTTAAATCGTCCCTTGCCCACATCGACACAAGATAACGTCGAAAATAACTATACCAATAAATCCTACTTTTATATACAAAATAATAATTCGTATTCGAAGAGAAAAACCGGACATTTTCGTAACCGAACATTGTAAGTCGACACTTACTTAGTATATACCGCGTTACGTAGATAAAACAATTTTAATACATAACCTTGCTTATCTTAACGGATTATAGATGATCGGAAATGAGCTGATGACATCTTTATACTTACCTAGTAACGCGAGAAAACATCTATATTTTATAACTTTGATTATCAAATTCGTAAAGATAAACACACAAGGAGACCTCACTAGTGCACTCTTAGAATACAAAACATCAAATTACTTTAAAAAAAATCCTGTCCATTTTAGTGCAACTAGAATGAATATTATGTTTATACCTTAAATAATGTACTTAAAATTACAATAAATGTATAACACGATGGACGGGTGTAACTTGTCGTAAACAAAAATTGAACGTAAAAATAAAGGAAAATAAAGGTAACGAAAACAAAAACAAAAAATAAATATTTTTGTTATATTTTTTTTAATTCGCTGAAACCTAACAAACAATAATTTTTCATTTCTCATCTCCTTAAAACATAGTAACATCTATGCAACATAAGAAATAACTGGGAAAAAGTAATAATAAAATTATGAAAAAAAATTTATACTCCGGGGAGTGAAGAAGGTACAACTACGCTGTAAGACTATTGGCCGACCTCTCTACAATTTGACGCTTTTATATGAGGTAGAACATCAATGAGATTATTAATATCTAACCTAATTAACACTTACTTAATTATAACTTATTAGGACCATCAACTCAGCTAAAAGGTAACTTTAGATTGCGCTCAATATTCCAAACACTCCGCTCTTGAGCATATTCGCCGAGTTGAAAGCACTGACTACCTTGCAGAGATTCAATTAACGTGACAGAATATATATTCTTTACTATAAACTGAACGCCAAACGATTTTATTTACAAACTCGTCTTTACACAAAATAGCTCTGCGATTACTAAATTTAACCATCCCATCTAATTAAAATCTGTAACTAGACAATATTCAAACGTTAATTTAATATTTGCATGACGGTCGTAAAATTTCGCGTGACTCAATTTGAATCCTGAGGTAGTATATTTGTACTTCAAATTTTTTTTATTTTTTCTTTTTACTCTTAACATCTAGGTTACATTAATTCTCCATATAAAAATCTATTTAAAAGCTTAATTATTACTAAATTATATTCCTCGAGGTAGATTAACTTACGTACTAGTCGGGCTGTGCCGTGCTACACATTCAACGGTATAATTTTTTACTGTGCCAACATTGAGGCTCGACCAGCGATATATATATTTTTTTAATTTTGACCAAAAAGGTTGAATGTCGAGTCACCGCGTAGCCCATGTGACGGCAGAGGGTCACCATACCCGTAACAATCTTTGGCTTTACCATCACGAGATATCGCGATTTATTTACATTGAATAAGACTAAAAATTACGTAGAATAACATAATTATCCCTAACACACAAGTGAGCCAAACAGGAGCCATTAACTTCAAACGAAATAATCATAAATGCAGTTTTGAGCTAGTGAATTAATTAAAAAAATAAACCAAAATTACCTTCAGACCATTCGATGCATTTGTAGATCATGAAATTAAAATTGCTTTATTTCAATTTTAAACGTTGTAATAAAATGATAAATATCTTAGAATGATAACATCAAAGTACAATGGTCTCCGAGGCTTTAGAACAGATATCTATGTTTACAATTGCAATAGTACTTTACAAATATGTATTAATCAAACATTTAACGTCTATAATTTTGCCATTCACTTGCTCAAACCAGTAACATCCAACATAACCGTTTCTCTATTGTTCCTCGTATCCGTAACATTAAATATATCGACAATACGCCGATTAGTGAAACTATACAATATTTGCACATTTCCTAAACAGATTTACAATTACTAAAAACGTGAGAGATTGGCCAATACTCAAGGGGACTGTGATACACCGACTAAATATGAGTGCCTTACCACATCGAATACAACATTAAAAATCATGAAGACATCTAGTAACTTGTCCACTTATATTAATTTAACAATGAAACAACCTAATTTAGTCGTGACATCAAATATTCCAAATTACAGTTATTTTTATACATTTATAAACGTCCGGAAAAATTTAGATGACATAAAATGATCGATGACAATAATATTTGTACCTTATACTTACAGAAAGAAGTGATGCAAATGGCGATCCCTTAGTGTCAACTTTTCGTATATCCATCAATACCCCTTAATTAAACGCAAAAATAAAAAAAAGCTCAAAACGTGATGCATTAATGCAACTCCCTTTTTACATATCACAAATAAACATTAAATGTCAAAAGAAATCACATTTATGAATTTTTAATTCATAAGAAAACGAAATGATAAAACAGAGTACTTAATTTCTCATCATCTTAATTAATTTCTCAAATATAGTAAAAAATAAATTTAACAATTAAAACCGAAATAGAAAAAACACTTAATTGTTCTTAACAATACGCCTAACACAAGAATGTCAAAAATTATGAACAAAATAATTAATGTAACCATTATTGATGTTCGTCCGTCAAATTTATTTGAAAATAATTTGCAAGCGAATTTTGCTACGAAAAGTGTAGATGCTTGCTACTAAAAATATTCAAACATAATGCATACCTTAGGCAAAGAATAAATGAAAAAGAATATATTGAATAAATGCGTATAAAAATAGTCGCATATCGTATTTCAAGAGTGAAGTATAAGACGACGAAGTATATTGATGTTTATTAAGTTTATGATACCCAAAATTATTCTTTATAATCTGTATTTTCTACATGGTGTTTAAAATTTAAAAAAAGTTAAGCCCGTATTATTATTTTTTTGGGTTAGATCATCGTCTACGATATGTTACGCTTGGATTGTATTATTAAAATCCAAAGCACGATTATAACAATAAACGACAGGATAAAAAAAACATTTGCATTTTTTCACCCCGATTATTAATTTCTAGGCAACAATTTATTGCTTTCCCATGTAGTTAAATCTTTCGTCATTCGATAAAAACGCCTTTGGTATAAAAGAAAGAGTGATGCAATTACTTGCCGTATACGTCAATAAGTCATAAGCATGGTGTAATTTTTTTTTTCATACACTTCCAAATAACATGATGCAATTAGTACATGTTAAACCTATACCAAGTATACTGCGATCTCATTACTTTTTTTTAATTCAGGGTAATGTTTCGGTCACGGCTGGTAACACCGAGTCGAAACGTCAAAAAGTATTTGATTTACAAACACAGTATACTTCGCCCGTCACAAAAATCCAATCAAATCAATGCCCACCAATTATTTTTGTATAGTATATTTAAAAAACCTTAATATCGTCACTATTTCTTTTAAAATGTAGACCATAAATAACTCTTGATTTTTTTTTACCCTTCTTTTATTTATTACACGCAAAACTACCTGTCATAATCGCCGTCACCAGAAACTTATCTATAAAAGTTGAATTTTTAAAACAAATAACAGTTGGCTAAAATAGAATACAGATTAAAAAAATATATTTCTGAAAGAATAGCTCATACTCCATCTGAATATAATTCTAGTATTCTCTATGATTTATTGTTAAGAATAAAAATAGCATCTTTAAAATTGTACAGGATATATTTTATGCATATAGAGTGACAGTTAAATATATTTTATCTTTGTCTTATAGATTTTAAGATTAGGTACAACATTCCTATCTATACTGACACTAAAAGGACTGCATATATGAGAATTCTACAATATGCAAATCTTAAATGCGAATTATAAATGAGGTAAAATCGGAAAACCCATTTCGAAAAAACAAAACGGAAACTACAACTGTAATAATATAATCACTGAGCCTTTGTAAAGCATTTATATTAAAAAATAAAATTTAATATACACTAAAATATAAATATAATAAATATGAATGCAACTAATTCCTAAATATCAGGAATTTAACACCCAACCGCTACATTCACACTTAACAAAGATAAATAAAAGATGTGACACTTAAAATTGAGGTTATTTGGCACTGTCCCGTTTGCTACGCGTAAATCAACTTAAAATCGTATAGTTCGGAAATCTAAGTGTTATTTATATATTGAAATATGTAGAGAGCACCGGCGGCGAACACAACAATTATAATACAACAGCGCCGTCGGTAACTCTTATATTTATTAAATATTTATTCTTTAAATCTCAACTGGTTGCACTTGAAATGACTAGGTATATAGAAAGTATAAAGTGCCCTCCGTCTAAATGCACTGCGGCGAGATAAAATTGTTATAAACGGAATGTTAAAATCGACACCATCGCGTAAAACATATAATAATTTGGTCTCAATAGTAACATCCGCGCAGGGTAGCCTGAAGCGAATGACGGTTGTGAACTGTTAACACATTCACGCGTCCAAACTTACATGCAAAACAATTTTTTTTAACGTCTTTACCTACCTACTTATGTATATAGGGCAAATTGTACTTGGTACAAAACAAAACCAATACAATAATGCGTTCAAATCCCGCGTGTGTTTTTAAATGACAAAGTGGCAAAAAATAAAGCACATACAGCCTGTCCTATTGTATCACAGATGTGTTAAAACGAAATAACCCGGTTTAGCAGTCTATTGTAATGAATATATAAATATTAATAAATAAAGTTTTATTTTGCCACCGTGCTTGCAACGATCAACGTGTCTCAATCTAGGCCACGGCAACATATATTCTCCTATTATTTACATACACTAAGCCTATGACCGTCGATTTCGACAACTAATTCCCTATCTCCGTTAATATTAAAAGCTATGTCATATTCGACCGAGAGCTCAAAATAAATCGTCTAACAAAGGTAACTTTATCTCACAGTCAAATTAAGGTACGTAAACGCGATCAGGGTGCAATAGTGGTGAGATGTGTTTAACACGTCACCATATAAAGATACGAGCACTGAGCAACCATTCATAGTCACGTGAAAATTTAAATTAAGTAACGATTATCGCAAAATTCCAAAATCTTAAAAAATCTTAAGATCAATTTTTGAGGTAGATTACTGTTACAAAATATGCATCAAAGAGGTAATATATGCAAAGAGTAGTGACGCGACGCGGCGGCTATGAATAACAGTGTTTAAAATAAATCAATGGAATATTTTTTTGTATTTGTAAAATATAATATTCGTAGTTATACCATTTTTAATAGCCACCGGCGCGTCGGAAAGAGCAGAGGTAGTTCGGTTGATAAAAATTAAAAAATAAAAAGGTTTACTGCGTATGATTAGAGAGAGCGCGTTGGTGCTCGCGGGCGATATGACGTCGTACGGTGTTGTTGCGTGTGAATGTGCGGGTACAGTGCGGGCACGGCACGCGGATGCCCTGATGCCGCTGCCGGATATGAGCGCGCAGGTTCGTCTCGTATCCGTACAGTCGCTCGCAGTATGGGCATTTTAGTTTTTTACCTGAAAATTTACAGAAAAAATTTTATTATATATACTTCTTAATGTATGCATACTGTTGTTTCAATAAGCCCCCTTTTGCACCTTTTATATCATCAGATGCATTTAGGTGTGATTCTAGGATGTCTTTTGAGGGAAGATTTTTTGCTTAATAATTTTTCTAAGATCTTACAGCCTTACTTATAAAAAATCTGTAATCCTTGACTAAACAATTACTTAACTAACAAATGCTTAAGTGGTTAAATAGTTGTTTAACTTTCTTTACTTATAAACGTTACTTAGGATGCAATTAGTTAATCAACGAATAAAATATTTAAGAACTGCAGCACTGAACAAAAGGCCGAATAAAATTGTGATATTATTTATTTTTAGTCTGTAGCGACACAGATTGGTGTCTAATTCATAATCGATTAATTTTATTATTGGTTTATGTTGATGCTCAAGACCAAGTTTCAAGTTTCCTTTAATTAATAAAACTTTTTCGTAACTTATAAAAATGGTATTACCCGCGACTTCGTTCGTGTGGACTGTTGTCGTGTGATAGGTCGATAATAGATGGGGCTTTTCAATGTTATCCTATTCCTGTAGAATTAGTAGGATTTCCATAGCCTGTATGTAATTCCGGTGTATAAGGAATAATTGTGCCAAATTTTATCGTGTAACAAACATACGTACATATCATACTCACAAACTTTCGCATTTATAATATTAATAGGATATATCGAGATTCGTGTAAAGGGCAGAGCGATACCAAAATCAGCTGTTACACCGACGCTATTGCTTAAACAATTGTTAAACAACGTCCTAGTGGTCTTTATTTTGGCAACTATTTAAACAGTGTTTAAAGTTAATTATAGTTTATAAGTAAAAAAGTTTCTTAACTAACCAGTAACTAATTACCTAAATTTAATTAACGTTTATAAGTAAGGCTGCTGAACGTTATCTGGAATCTCGCCTCTAACCTCCACCTCAGACTCTAGTACTGATTTTTGTAATGAAAGATATTTAATAGTTTTAGACATTTCTGAATAAATTTAGATCTATTTATAGAACAGTCTTTAATTGAAATTCGGAAAATTATGGAGTATGCTAACACTTTTAATGATATGAATCTGGTTTATTATCATATTTTAATGATATGGTGTATTATCATAGAATTATTATACCTAGAGTAGTGCCCACAGCCTAAAATGTGCCATTTATATCTATACTTATTATCAAACAAAGTACCCAAAAGCTGTCAGTGTGTACGTGATCGAATTACTCAAAATCTACTGAACGGATGTTTGTTCGGTTTTTACTTAAAGATAGTGCAATTCTTCCGAAAGGTTCAAGTTAATAGTACATTACCGATGTATTTAAATTGTGCTATAGAGGTCGCGCAATTGTATAAAAACTCGCTAGCTGGGAGCTTTTCTCTTGTGCAAACCAGCAGAGATACATTAAAATGATGTACTAGAGAATTGTTGATGTATAGAAATACTACTGAAAAGAATACAGTACTATGTTTCTATCTCTTATGGTTAACTCACAATCTTTAATATTTAAATGAGTGAAGGGGTTTTTGGGGAGAAAAATCGATCTAGCTAAGTTTTATGTAAAAAAAAATCATTTTATCCCTGTTTTTGGGCATTAAAAAATACTAAAATTTATGTTGCATATAAAACACTTGGTGGCGGGTATGCATGAGTTTTTACAAATTCTGCATGTATCAGGTATGAGAACGATAGCACTCTACATTTAGCATAACATATATTTTCTTTTATCGCGGTATATAGCAAAATAATATTTTCATCACTTTTGTATTATGGACCTCCGCAAAGTAACGCCTAATTCTATAAAACTGAATAAAGTTTTTGAATGAGTCACCAGGTATTTTTATCCAAGTCCACGAACGTAATAATATAATTTTAATTACACTTACCGTCAGCAGTAGCGATTCCGCCGGATTTGCTCGTAATCAGTTTCGTTGGCCAGATGGTTTCAGTGGTAGGTGTTGGTGGTACGGGCGATTTGTCATGAGTCTTCTCGTGGTAGTTTGTGGTTGGTATCGGTACGGCGGGCGGCGGTGAGTTGTTGTAGGTGGTAGCGTGAAAGTCATTTTCACTCTTCACACGTAGATCTGGAAATGGAAATTGTTTAAGGTCAAATACAAGGGCTCAAAGAGCATATGTATAAGCAGAGAGGGGGGTCTACACTTTAAAAAGCAGTTTTCAGGTCGTCTCCGTCATAAGAAAACAAAGGTTAATTTGCACACTAACTTTGCACACTATTATGTGCAAAATCACTAAAGCTTAGTAGGCAACGACAGGGTTCAAATATCAACAGATCAACCCATTAAACTTCTACAGCTATTTTTCAAATAGCATCTTTTTTATATTTTATAAATAAAGTTCAGAGCAAAGCTCAGTAACTCAGATACTTTTTATTAAATTAATTTTTATGAAGTGGATTATTACGGTAGCGTTGCAGCGACATCTCTGAGACGGGACGTAAAACAATTTTGTCGTGGTGCTTGTGTATTGTTGACAGGTAATTTACCTGTCAACACCAAACTGCGAGTCTACGGTGCCTACGTCCGCTCGCGCTTGACGTACGCGGCACCCGCCTGGTACGCGCTATGTTCGGCGTACCAGAGGCGAAGGCTTCAAGTCCAGCAGAACCGCTGCCTGCGATTGATCGTAGGAGCCCCGAGGTATGTGCGGAACGACGTCGTGCACAGAGACACCAAGATGCCGACCGTGGAGGAGTTCGTTCGTCGCCTTGCGCGCCGAATGTTCGCGCGAGCGGACAACAGCGCGCACGTTCACCTTCACGGCATCGCGCCACTCCATGCACGACCACCCGAGGGACGTTCCCTGCCTCGCGAGCTCCTGCGATCACCGTCACCGCGGCCCGACGCGGACGACGACGGCGACGACGAGGACGACGCGACGGGCGAGAGGGCGACACCACCGGATACGACACAACCACCCGAACGAAACACCACTACCACCGGACGAGACACCCCCGATTTGGACATCGCGGTCTGGGAGCTACCACTCCTAGGCGTCCCCACCAAACCCGACAACCCTTAGGTCACCCAGGTGACCTGGGCCTACGGCCCGAACATAGTCCAGGCCATTAAAGCCTGCGAGGACCGGCCCGGGCAAAGAGGTTCGCCTCGAGGCCCGTACCCCGTCTACCCCCAAGGGTATGCGAGATGACCCCCCTTGTGTATTGTGACTACGAGGTCTGGGAACTACCATTCCTAAACTTCCCCGCCGAACCAGATATCCTGTAGGTCACCTAGGTGACCAGGGCTCACGGCCCAAATACCGACACCCCTTAGGTCACCTAGGTGACCTCGGTCTACGGCCGGAACATATACCGGGCTTTAGTGCCCGCGAGGAACTGCCCGGGCAAAGAGGTACGCCTCGAGGGCCGTACCCACCTACCCCACATCCGGGGAGTAAGCGAGATGACCCTGCTGCTTGTATATTGTCCACATGTCCATTGACACCACGGGACATCCCCGATCGAGACAGTGTTCTGGGAGTTACAACTCCCCACCAACTCGGCACCCCTAGGTCCCCTTTTAGGTGACCTAGGCCTTACGGTCTGAACACTTTCGAGGCAGTTATGCCTGCGAGGATCTGCCCGGGCATAGCAGCATGCGTCGAGGCCCGTACCCCGCCTACATCAAGGAGCAAGCGAGATGACCCTGCTGCTGCTTGTGTATTGTGATGGCGGTGGCGAACGGTAGTGCATGTGTTTTTACGTATCCTGCACGTATCAGGTATGAAATCGGATTGCCCACTCTACATTTAGCATTACATCAATTTTCTAGTTTACTTTATCGCGGATTATAGCAAAATAATTTTACTTTTATTTAATTATATACAAATTTACATTGTATCTTTTAATATTTTCTATATAAAATAATAAAAAAAAACATTCAAAAATATTAAAAAAATCGTTAACCACAGGGAGCAGAGAAAGTACTCAAGCTACCAGTGGTTAGGGCTCCAGACTGAGGAACCTCGTCACAATTCGTGCCGTCTCAAGCTAACCTGCCTTTTGTATCCTACGCTTGATCCAACAACTAAGTGAGAGCCTCTTAAGATGTTAGTCGAGGCTCTTCGCGATAAGACCATTAACCGACACAACAATTGGAACAATTATTGTTGAATCAATATCTCACATGGCGGTTATATCATGAGCTAAGTCAAGATATTTAGTTAATTTTTCTTTTTCAACACTTATCGAGATTATCGTCATGTGGAACAGTGATATCAACAATAATTGTCCGACGCGCTAACCGATCCACTAAAACTATATCAGATTTGCAAAATAATTTTATTATTACGGCTCTCCGTAAGGTAATGCCTAATTCTATAAATTATAAGTATAGACATTAGTGTTAAAAGAAGTAATTCTTTACTGACCTTCAGCACCCTGATCGTTAGACAAGCGTTCCCCCATTTCATCGTTTGCCGAGGCAGCCCTGTCATATCCGTTATTCTTAGCCGGGTTAGCGAGGTTCGTAGACGTGCAGTCGGGCGCGCCCTCCTCGTAACGAGCGCTGGCTCCGGGCGACGAACGCGTGTCCGGTTCGTCGGCGACACTGCCGCAGTGTGAAGATGACGAGCTCTGCCTGAAATTTGTAATAATAAATAAGGTAGGTTTTGATTAGAACGACGATCAGTCTGCTTATTGGGAGTTATTATAACCTACTCTAACAGCACAGGAACAGGTGTCACTAGATGTCGCTGTTGTAGCGTCATACAAATGCCGTTACGCTCAACGCGATCGAGTAGGTTTAAAAAACTAAGCGTGTGCTTAGTGCGAGTTTTTTAAATCTCTGAAGTAACACATATCTAGAAATAGGTATATTTACGGATAAATTCTTCTTTAAGCCTCAGGCGGCGACGCGACGAGTAGAGCAAATTAAATGCGAACGAGCATTAAATGTGTAAATTTGATAGCTACATTAAGCGCAAATTGTAGTCACAAGAATCGTTTGACAATATATTTGTTTAAATCGCTAAGCAATCACACCGGTTGGGTTGTCTAATGAAACTACAGGCTTATTATCATTTTTGAGAAAATATTGATTTTCGGCACTAACATATACTATATGCAGATTTCTAGACAATGTTTTCATTCATGCGTGTAATAGGTTCTAATTATTATTAAGCGCATAAGTTATGAAGATAAGTCTAAAAACATAAATAAAACTAATCTATGCCTGGACTTAAACTTGCAACCCTCCGGTATGAGTCACATAACTCTACGCTCAAACCTGGCTATGACTCGTCAAAACGATATTTAATTTTATATTGATATATTTATACGTGAACCTAAAACCTTCTACCCCTTTTGTAACCTAAATTCGCGCAAGAGACCGTAAATTACTTGAAGTAAATTTTAATATTGTAGGCCTAGAAGATTCCTGCATAGGAATCTTCTAGGCCTACAATATTAAAATTTGCTGAGAGTAGAACCCAGTATCTTCCTTATTCCTTAAGGAAGAGTGAATACTCTTCCTAAAGGAATATACTAAAGGAAGATACTGGGTTCTACTCTCAGTATTTCGCAAAGGCGATGTTTCTGCACACGTTCCAATAAAGCTGTCAAAGCCGTTACGGCTATCAGCATCCAGACAAAATATGTTTGAAAAAAAAATTTTTTACATACCTATAATTCCTAGTATGGGGGCTCTGAGACGGCGAGGGTTTTGGCTGGTTTGGTCTGCGATGTGAAGTCGAATGTATGGGCAGATGGGCTGGTGGGGCGTAGCGACCCATGCCACCACTGCTTGGGTATGCGGGGTACTGGTGCATGATGGGTGCGAAGGCCGCGTGGGGCTGCGGCTGAGCTCCGTCCTGGACATCACAGTTCCCCGTCCCGGACACTGGGCTAGTCTTCACACGAGGCTGGTGGCGCTCTGATGACTGCTGGGTTTGCTGCTTCACCCACGCGTCATTGGACATATCCATTGAAAGACCTTTGACCTGAAACGATAAGGAATTTAGCGTTAACTTAGTATAATACTATCTAATATTACGCGAGATACTCGCGTAATATTTATTTTTTTACACCTTGTTATATTTCATGACGGATCCCAATTTTTTTTGAAAATGTAATATAGCCTATGTTGCTCAGTAAAGATGCAGCTTTCCAATGGTGAAAGAATTTTTGAAATCGGTCCAGTAGTTTTAGTGTGAAAACATTACAAACATATATACAAATTTTTCTTCTTTATAATATTAGTATTGACTAGTGCCAGCAGCTTCGTCCGCATGGAAATCAATTAAATTATTTCCGAAATTGAAATTTTGAACATATAGTTCAATAGTTATCGTGAGTTAATTAATTATAAAATATTTTTGGATATCTTACAGAGCTTATGGAGCTTTAAATTTTGCCGTTTTTGTTATATTTTATATTGATGCTCCTGTCCTATTTATCTAAGCGTGATGTTATATAGCCTGTAGCCTTCCTCGATAAATGGAATATCTTACACTCAAAGAATTTTGTAAATCGGTCCAGTAGTGCCTGAGATTAGCGTGTTCAAACAATCAAACAAAAAAACTCTTTAGCTTTATATATTAGTATAGATGATGTATGATGATATGATAAATATTAATGTCTTTAGAAAATAAAAGTTTTTAAAATATAAAAATCTTTTATTCAACTTGTGATGTATGTGAAGGTTGCATCTTGCTTGTTAAATTTGACCCACTTATCGGGATTCGATTGAGTTGTAGTGTTACATACATGTTTATGATAAGCATGACCTGATTCTACGGGATTTGCTCCAGGTGAGGGAACTCCTCAACGGTTAACAGGAACATGGAATGTTGTTAAAAGATTTTTTAACTTGACTGGTTCAGAAGTTCAAGATCAGCATCTGACTCGGACAATTATGTGACGACATGTTGTGGCGACCCCACTTGCAGTGGGAGGGCAGGAGGATGATTAACTTAAGTTATATATTACCTGCAAATTCTCTCCGCTCTTGAGGAAGCTGGAGAGGGCGTCCTGGCTGACGTGCACCTCTCCCTTATACATGAACTCGAGGAGAGCCTGCATGTTGTCAGCCGACGTGGCCTCCAGAAAGACATAGCAAGCTCCCGCATGGCTAGGCGGTGCTGTCTCGAACAACTCTTGGAAGTGTTTGCTGCAAGCCGCCAGAATCACCTTATGTGCCTTGAAGTGACGACCTGGAAAGAAAAACAGTTTATAAGAGACGTGTTATATAAGTTCTTGAAATTGAAAAAGTAAAGTCATTTCTAGCTCATTACTGGGCACAGACTTCATCATCCTCCTGCCCCTATCCCACTCTAAGTGGGGTCGGCACAACATGTTACAAACATGTCATATGATTTGGCTTCGTATTTTACGACCGGCCGCCTGCCTGACGTCAACTTACCTTAGTCGTATTTTACTATACCTCGGTAGGAAAGAGGGTGGTCTATTTTACTTAACCGGATACCACACGGTGGGTCAACTTACCTTAGTCGCCTTTTACGACACCTCGGTAAGAAATGAGGTTGGTCAATTCTACTCCGCCGGATATCACACGGCGGGTCGACTTACCTTAGTCGCCTTTTACGACACCTCCATAAGAAATGACGTTGGTCAATTCTACTCAGCCGGATACCACACGGCGGGTCGACTTACCTTAGTCGCCTTTTACGACACCTCCATAAGAAATGACGTTGGTCAATTCTACTCGGCCGGATACCACACGGCGGTTCGACTTATCTTAGTCGTATTTTACGACACCTCGGTAAGAAATGAGGTTGGTCAATTCTACTCAGCCGGATATCACACGGCGGTTCGACTTATCTTAGTCGCCTTTTACGACACCTCGGTAAGAAATGAGGGTGGTACTATTCTATTCAGCGGATACCACACGGCGTACTGGACACAGACCTCTTTATTCTGTTTTTGGATATTGGTAGTTTACACATATCCCCAGTATTCTTTAGGTGTATGCTGGTTTCGCTTTCAAAAAAGTTTCACTTGCAAAATTCATCATGTTTCACTGAAAAGCATGATAAAGTTCCCAGGAATAATCAAATATAACGCACTTATACATTATTACAGCTATTGCTATCGTTGGTGATAACAGAGCGCCTATATCTGACTAGTGACGTCACACGCGGCGCAAACAAAAAATAAATTCAACCTTGAGCATATCGTCACACGCTAAGAAGGCTGGGCATAAACGAACAGTGCAAACAGTTGCATTTACTTCCCGGTGATAAAAAACTATTAAAAATATTTGTTATATTTATAATTGTGATTAGAGCCCAGTAGAACAAACCACCCTCCCATTTTTTAGCAGGGTGTAGTGTAAAAGGCAACCTAGGTAATTTACCCGCCGTGTGGTATTTGGCTGAGTACAATAGACCATCCTCATTTCTTATAGAGGTATCGTAAAAGGCGGCTAAAGTTGACCCGCGACTGTGGTATCCGGTTGAGTAGAATAGACCACCCTCATTTCTTATAGAGGTATCGTAAAACGCGACTAAGTTGACCCGCCGTGTGGTATCCGGCTGTGTAGAATACACCACCACGTCTTACCAAAATGTTGTAAAAGGCGACTAAGATAAGTTGGCTCACCGTGTGGTATCCGGCTGAGTAGAATAGACCACACTTATTTCTTACTGAGGTGTCGTAAAAGGCGACTAAGATAAGTTGGCTCGCTGTGTGGTATCCGGTTGAGTAAAATTGACCACTCTCTTTCTTACCGAGGAGTCATAAAAAGCGACTAAGGCAAGTGGCTGTCAGGCAGGTAACTCAATTTAAGGATTTGATTGTAACGATTTTAACTTTTTTTAAAATGATCACGTATAATGTGATATCTGACTGCTTTTGAGAGCTTTTTATCATTACTTAAATACGTCAGTTAACTCTAAGAATTTCGTACTTGTTAATATGATAGACAACATAAAAAAATATCATAATATTTATCGCAAACTTAAAACTAACGCACGTCAAAATATTACGGAAGTTGAAAACAGACACTGCAACGCGACAGGTTCTTTAATAAAAAATGTTGAAAAAATTAACGTGCAAGAGATAAAAACACATGTTTCGTTATGTCAGAACAAGCGCAAACAAAAAATCTATTTGACCTTGGACGCACTGTCACAACGTACTAAGGTCAAGAATTATGGTGGAAACAGTTGCACATACTTCCTGATAACTGATAATGTAGAAAGACTAATGTAATGTACATACTGTTATTATGTGATTTTAGGGTGGTTTTTCCGTGAAAGAAATGTTAGTGACAAAATCGCAAAGCCGTGGAAAAAAATGTCGTGGAGTGTGTATCTCATGCCACCCGTACTATATTATATAGTATCGTACTATATTTAATCAATTGTACTATATATTATAAAAAACAATATAGGACGAAAAATACTATATTTTTATCGCTAATTCAATTGTCGCGCTTTTTTTGAATCAACTGTGAATGGAACGCACCCGCAGCACTACATAGGGAATGTTTGAACGAAACTCATTCATGTATTTACGGGGCTTAGTTAGTTAGTAACTCTAACTCCTTTGTCATTGTCCAGCGAAAAGAAATAATAAATAATCATGGAAAAATAAATAATGATTAAAAATAGATGTTTTTTTCCTGAATTTCGTAAAAGTACTATATTTTTTTGATAAAAAAAGATAAATACTATTTTTCTTCAAAAAAAGGTGGCAACCCTACTCATGATGATGCTTCGGTTGCGGGGCAAAACGATTGTTAAGTTTGTGATAGTGAACGTGTGTAGTGCTTGTGTATTGTTTATTTTATTTATTTATTCCTTAGAACTACCAACAGATTTACATGTGTAACTATACTAACATGGTTATATATCCTAGGGTTGCTAATGACATATAAATCTAATTAGAGGTAGTCACAGCGTGCTTAAAAGGTAACAAACATACAATAACTATAATAACTAAAATTAGAAGAAAAAAAAAAATAGAAAATATAAAGTATAACAAAGTATGACAAACTTAGGGAAAATATGGGAAATAGCTTTGCATTGAGAATGGACGTATAAATTACGTCCTTACTCAATGCAAAGCTTTGTATAAGTGTTTTTTGAATAAAT
The DNA here is from genome assembly GCA_029227775.1 of Morpho helenor. Classification (NCBI taxonomy): domain Eukaryota; kingdom Metazoa; phylum Arthropoda; class Insecta; order Lepidoptera; family Nymphalidae; genus Morpho; species Morpho helenor. The sequence goes on from JARGCU010000025.1 coordinate 16,077,397, forward strand.
TTAATTTATTACTAATATCTATTGAGGTATTCTTACTGACAAATTCATTAAATTGCCTGCATATCCTAGGTAACACGGAGTAATGCCCTAAGTTTGTTTTATACATTTTGTGAGTAAAAACGGGAATGGGATGTCGTGGCAAGCGAGAGGGAATCTTAAACAATATCTGGCTTAACAGTTCTGGGTTGTCAATTAATCCATTTAAAAGCTTATATAAGAACAAGGTGTCATTAATTTTTCGTCTGTCTGATAAGGAATTGAGCTTAAACATGTTCATTCTCATCACATATGGCAATCTTTTTTTCGATCCTGTCAAGTACATTTGCGTAAATTTCCGTTGGATACTTTCTAACCTATCTTTATACACCTGATAATGAGGACACCAAATGACTGTACCGTACTCCAACTTGCTTCTAACTAAAGCAGTATATAAAAGTATTTTCGTATGCATATTTTTAAATCCTTTAGAATGCCTAAATATAAAACCTAACATTTTTCGTGCTGACCTACAAATACTTTCAACGTGATGGTTAAACTTTAACTTAGCGTCTATTATAATACCCAAGTCACGAACAAATTCAAGTTTTTGAAGTACCTTATCGTTAATCACATATTTTGCATCAATAATTGTTTTATTTCGTGAGAATCTAATGAATGAGCATTTATCAGTGTTTAGGACCATGCCATTACTTGTACACCATTGTGCAACTTTATTGATGTCCTGCTGCAGTAAATAAGTGTCATTCTGATTCAATATCTGTTTTGCTAATTTTAGGTCATCGGCAAAAATGTAACATTTGGAGTATTGAATACAATCAGTAATATCATTGATAAAGATATTGAACAACAGGGGTCCCAAGATTGATCCCTGAGGTACTCCAGAAGTTGCACAAAATTCGAGGGATGAATAACCCTTCACTACTACATTCGAATACCTAAGGTCAAGGTATGATGAAAACCAATGCAAGAGAGATCCACCAATACCGAAAGTTGATAGTTTTGCTAAGAGTAATTTATGATTCACTTTGTCGAAGGCCTTTGAAAAATCCGTGTATACAGCGTCAACTTGCATCCGGGAGTCCACAGAATCAGATACATAGTTTATAAAACAAGCCAAATTTGTAATTGTAGACCTGGAATGTATAAATCCATGCTGTGCGCTTGACAGCGCTTGGTAAATATGACTTAACAAAATAGGTTGTATAATAGATTCAAAGACCTTCGACAACACACATAATATAGATATCGGCCTGTAGTTGCTTATATTTTCTCGACCTCCTTTCTTAAAGACTGGTACAATCCTCGCTCGTTTCCATAGATCAGGGAATATACCCGTACAAAGTGATTCGTTGAAAATTATGCTAACCGGTAGTGACAAAGAGTGTGCACACCTAACTAAAAGTAACGGAGATAAGCTATCAGGCCCAGCGCCCTTTCTAACGTCGAGTCTCTTCAACTTACAAAGGACTTCATTTTGTGTGATGTTACATGAACAAAGTGAGTTGCTGGAGACTAGTTGTAAATTAAAATTTAAACTGGTCGAGTTCCCTCTATCGTAAGTAGAAGCAAAGAATTCCGCAAATAAGTCACATGTACTCTGGGCAAATGTACATGTATTGTGGTGGCGGTGATACGTAAAAAACACATACACAAACCTCCACGGTTTGTGTATGTGTTTTTTACGTATCAGGTTAGAAAACGTATTGTCCACTATACATTTAGCACTATATATGTTTTCTACTTTACTTCATCGCGGACTATAGCAAAATAATTTTATTATTACTTTTGTATTATGTATCTCTGCAAAGTAACGCCTACTTCTATAAATTATTGTTTATCTAATTTTAAGCTGCATACAAGCTGTAATGGAATTGCCATTATTTGAGTGCATACTTTTAAATTTAGTCTAAAAATATCCATACATGATAAAATAAAGAATAATTACTGTAACTGCGTTAACTATGCATTTGAGGAATAATAGAGCGCCTACATTTGGAATGTTACGTCAGGCCTGGTGCGGAACAAAAACGGTTAACCTTGGACGTGCCGTCACACGCCGATAAGGCTGCGCATAATCGGGCAATATAACCGCTGCGTGAAGTCTTATGTTAAAGATAAGTATGTATAACTGTTGCGCTAATTTTTTTCCTAAAATATACTTCCATTTATTTCAAATTTCGCTTTTCCATAGATTATACATGTAAAAATATGTCACTAATTTGAATAGGTCGCTGTGATTTTCATTAGATATATATAGAAAGATACGTAGAGTAATTCTTATCTTAGTTCTGAAATACACAGGCAGAACTTGCAGAAGTCGTTTGGGACTGGACGTAATTCAAGCAAAAAAAATTCTTGCAACGTTTTGCATTTGCCTTAATCAAAAATAAGCTTAGCCAACTTTTGTCGATGTTATATCTACTTTCTCTAGTTTGATTAATATAAGGTAATATGCATATAGTAGTATTATTAACAAATAGCGTAAACGTTTCGCTACTAGCCAGTGCCTTTTTCCCGGTCTAAAGCTGCAGGTTCTCTGAATGAAATAAAATATAATGCAAATATAATTTATAATTATAATTTCTGTACTGGTCCCGTTCAACCATCCACTTCACAAAGTGGCAATTGTATAAATTGCGCTAGTTAAAAATTTTGTGAAAATTATATCTTCATTATTTTTATGTAAAAAAAGGGATTTATTGAAAAAATTAAAACTTTACCAAAGTTTTATTTTACTAAGATTTAAAACAAAACATAATACGCTAACCACTTCTCACCATACATCATGTAAAGTCAAGGTGTGCGTGATTTATATTTATTTCCGTTTTACAGCGTTTATTTAACCGAATTTAAAGCCTCATGTGTGGGGAGCCTATCAAGATAGTGCGTTCCGCTCCTACGAACTCTGCCCACGGATTATAAAATACTTCCTTGTTCGCTATTCAATTCATAAATAAATTCATGCACTTTATTCGCACTTGAATAATTTAAGAAGCTCTAGTCAAAGGTTAAAATTAATTTACCTTAATTAAGACACAATATCAAAAAAAATTCAGTACATGAAATAAGCTTTAAATATTATTGAGTCTAGTGGGTCGAATTTACATATTCTTCAATAATAAATTCTAATAACAATATTAAGTTTTAGTGCTTTTTTGAACTCGTGCAAACAGATTAAGGAATTTCAGTTATGAAATTGTAAGCGAAAACCGAATTTCGAAGTTTCTGAAGGCTTAGTAGTCATTAATATATTTCGGTTGCTGGTTAATGCAAATATCGCAATTTTTACTGAAAGACGAATTCTTTGATTTATACATATTATTGTTCTAGTAACATAGATGTGTCAGAGTTGTTAGCTGATGGCGATAGATGGCAGCATTGATATTTTGTTTCGCGCCATTAATTAAATATAATATGTACAATAATGCCCGATATATTTGTGACTTTAGTAGGGTTTTATTAGATAGTTCGTTATTACAGACTTGATTTAAGGTTGTGATATATTATAACGTTTGATTGGTTAATACGTATTATGGCATTTTGCAATGAAATTCTGACGTCAACTTACATTTGTCGCCTTTCATAACTCGGTAAGAAATGGGGTTGGTCTATTCTATTTAGCCGAATACCACACGACGGGTCAACTTACCTAAGTCACACTTCGGTAAGAAATGAGGGGGGCCTATTCTACTCAGCCGGATACCACACGGCGAGTCAATTTGCCTTAGTCGCCTTTTACGACACCTCGGTAAGAAATGAGGGTGGTCTATTCTATTTAGCTGCATACCACACGACACGTCAATTTACCTTAGTCACCTTTTACGACACTTCGGTAAGAAATGAGGGTGGTATTCGACTCAACCAGATACCAAGCAACGGTAATGTGAAATAATATATGAGTGTAATTTCTTTAAAACTCCAAAGGTTCTCATGTTTAGCTTATTTAAATTCAAATTCAAAATATTCTTTATTCAAATAAACTTGTAAACAAGTGCTTTTGAATCGTCAACTCTACTGCTGGTTCGGAAAGCTGTTCCTACCGAGAAGAGCCAGCAAGAAACTCGGCGGTTGCTCTTTTTAAAAAATACAATTCTTAATACTAGTTACATTTAATGTTTCTATCTTGTACAGGGTCGAACAATATTTATATCCACGCATTTTTATCGTCTAAATAATCCTCAACAGTATAGTAGGCTTTCTGTATCAGCCTCTCCTTAATAGTGTTTTTAAACTGCTGTAATGGCAAAGTTAAAATTGATTGTGGAATTTTATTATAGAATCTTATACCCAAACCCACAAACGACTTACGTACTTTTTCAAAGCGCAAAGCAGGAGCCGCAAGCTTATGTCGGTTCCTACTTTGTCTATTATATACATTGCCTATTGTTTTATAATTTTTTATATTTTTATATACAAAAATTAAATTACTTAAAATATAATAATATAAATTGTATGGTATTATATAAATTGGTATAAATGATTACCTACATAAAAAAAACTTTAAATGTACGCACAATGATTCGGTAATCTAGTCCGTTTGCCACTCGCCTTGGCATTGGCCTTACCTTGTAACTTCCTTAATAAAGCGATGCTCTTATATAAATAATAGTTGATTATTGTTTCGGCAACTTAAGGCGAGCGCCTCACATCTATATTAATATCATCATCATCATCTTCCAGCTCTTATCCCACTCTAAGTGGGGTCGGCACAACATGTTATAGACATGCTGTCACATGATTTGGCTGCGTTTTTACGACAGGCCGCCTGCCTGACGTCAACTTACCTCAGTCGTATTTTACGACACCTCGGTAAGAAATGAGAGTGGTCTATTGTACTAAAACGGATACCACACGGTGGGTCAACTTACCTTATTCGCCTTTTAGGACACCTCGGTAAGAAATGAGGGTGGTCTATTCTACTAAACCGGATACCACACGGTGGGTCAACTCACCTTAGTCGTCTTTTACGCCACCTCGGTAAGAAATGAGGGTGGTACTATTCTACTTAGCCGGATACCACACGGCTATCACATCTATATTAATATATAAAGCTGAAGAGTTTGTTTGTTTGATTGTTTTAAAGCGCTAATCTCAGGAACTACTGGACCGATTTAAAAAATTATTTCAGTGTAAGATAGTTCATTTATTGAGGAAGGCTATAGGCTATATAACATCACGCTAAGATGAATAGGAGAGGAGCAGCAATAAAAAATAGTACGAAAACGGAAAAATTTAAAGCTTTCCTTGCGTACGCTGAGTAAACGATGAAAGTTATTCAAAAATCATGTACTACAAAACTGTTCACCTCTAAAAGTTCTATATAAAAGTCCGCGACAGCATATGTCTAGCTTTTAAGGTTAACCCACTTTAACCATTTTTATGGTTATCAAAACACTATATTACGGTTTTAATCTTTAAAAGCGGGCAATGGCGATTGCTAGATTAATATAATAAAACATCATCATTCTCTTGCCCTTATCCCACTCTAATTGAAGATCTTATAAACATGTTGTTACCTGTTTTATTCAGTAAATTTTACGACCGGCCTGCCTGACGTCATTTTACCTAAGTCGCCTTTTAAAACACTTCGGTAAGAATAATATCTTATGGTGGTTTTTATGGGTGGTCTATGCTACTCAACCGGATTACACACGGTACGGCAGGTCAACTTATCTTAGTCGCCTTTTATGACACCTCGGTAAGAAATGAGGGTTGGTTTATTTTATTTAACCCAGGACGGATCGACTTACCTTAGCCGCCTTTTACGAAAACTCGGTAAGAAATGAGGGAGGTCTATTCTACTCAGCTAGATTAAACATCTTTCGGCGGGTTTACTTATCTTAGTCGCATTTTATGATACCTCGGTAAGAAATGAGGGCGGTCTGCTCTACTCAGCCGGACACCACAGGCGGATCAACTTACCTTACCCGCCTTTTACGACAACTCGGTAACAAATAAGGGTCATCTATTCTATTCAGCCGGACAACACACGGCGGGTCAACTTACCTTAGCCGCCTTTTACGACACCTGGGTAAGAAATGAGGGTGGTCTATTCTACTCAGCCGGATACCAGATGGTCTATAAATGATGTAAGTATAATCTTTTAATACTTATTTCACCTACTTAATACAAAGTTACACGTTATTTGGTGGCCATGAACGATATCACGTGCGCCAGTCACGTGTTCGACTCGATAATCAATATATAGCAGTAGTTACAAAGTATAGTACCTTCTGCATGCGACTTCTACTGCCCTTGTTTGATAATAAACCAAATAAATTGTCACTTTATACAAATCGTACGAATATATTACAAATAAATGATCTTTTGATTCAATTTAATCAAGTTATATCTATCTTAAATTACTTACACGCTAGGACTATACCAATCATGCCCAAGTGGAATGGTCCCAAGAATGCTGGTCGCGTTTCCGCGCTGAATCGCTAAGCTGATTCTTTGTGCGAAAAAGGAGCCAGCTCTCTTGTCCCCTGAAGAGGCAATTAACCGTGTTGTTAAAACGGATAATTTTTTTTTGCACTTTAACTCCATGGCCCTAGGGTCTCAACTGCAAACGGCACAAATATATAACTCTCAATAAGAGATACATACTTCAGCCGTTTGCCGGATTCGGCCATTTCCGCCGCAGCTCCAGGTCTTGACGCTGTTTCCCTGATATGGGACGTAGCTAACATATCAACGCATGTTGCGTCCACATTAGGGCCCGTCCCCGTTCCCAAGGAACCAGCGTCAAGCCGTCTGGTCTCTTGCCATCAGTGTGTCAGTGTTGATTTAATAATTATTTTGAATATTTACGAATGGGGTAAATACGCGACCATTGAAAAAAATGTTGCATTCACAATTGAAGTCCGCGTGATTCCCCGCCAGAGATATTTAAGGAAATAGGTATTATATGGGCTTTACAGTATATTTTTACCAATTTCATTGTGCATTGCGTACAATTGGCAATGTATATAACATACAAAGTAGAAACCGACATAAGCATAGCTTAAGCTTTGCGCCTTCCAAAAGTACGTAAGTTGTTTTGGGTATAAGATTCTATAATAAAATTCCGCAATCAACTCAAAAGGTGCCACTGATTCAAGCACCACAATACTTCGAGACATTACTTTAGAGACCTTTTTTTAAGAAAGAACATTCGATCAAACGAGAAATTCCTTAATATCTAATGACGTCATAATCAGCTCCCATGGTCAGACAACTTTTCCATAGTCTTAAAAAAACTATTGAAAATATACTTAACTAAGAAACATGTAGAAATCTATTAAAGTAATATAAATTATCAACGAAAATTTATGAACGTATCTGCATAAAATTCATTAAAAAAATCCCACCACGTTTGCGTATTAACATTTTTATATCAACAACAAAGGTCGTTTGTTAGAATTCCGTTCTTCAGAAAATAGAGTGAAAAAATCCATATAATAATTTATATCATTTTTGTCAAATTTTTATAATTTTTCCACGCGTATTGAAATTTGTATTGCATATAGATAGTATTGTAGACATATAATTTTAATTATAGAAAATTTCAGATCCTAACAGAGAAACATGCATCTTAAAAGCCAGTGTTAGGAAAGGGTGACAGTGGAAACCATAGAAAATTTTGTTAGCGCTTTAGTTATATCAATTTTCAAAATCATAGGATAATGAATGAACGCAACTATTAAAAAATTGTTTAAATTCAATTTTTAGTTTGACCATTGAGTTTTTTCCTACCTCTTTGTTTTGAGCAATTTTATCCATTACTTGATTATCCAAAGTGTTGTTTATATAAATTTACTTAAACTTACGAATCGTCCAAGTTTATTTTTCATCGTTATTTAATTTATACAATTTTTTCTAGAATTTCTAAAAAGTAAAGCAAAAGATCTTTTAATAATGGTTATTTTGCAAGGGTCAGTTATTATCTGTTTAGAGATTCTTTTAAATTTCTTTAGTCATCCATCATTAATTATCGTGCCATTATCCAACTCTAAGTGGGGCCGGGACATGTTTTTAACATGTTATGTGATTTGGATATGTATTTACGACCGGCCGCCTACCTGACGTCAACTTATCTTAGTAGCCTTTTGCGACACCTCGGTAAAAAAGAGGATGGTCTATTCTACTCAGCCGAATACTACACGGCGGGTCAAGTTACCTTAGTCGCCTTTTGCGACACCTAGGTAAAAAATGTGGGTGATCTATTCTACACAACCCGATACGACACCATCATATCCATTAAACTAATATACGGATCCCTTAAACCTCGATTGAGTCGCACTTGATTGCATTTTTAAAAGCGACCCAATTGACCTAGGCCTAGAGCATTTAATTTTACGATCTTTAGTATCAAGATTGTAACCACAAAATAGTTTCAAGGACACCATTTAATATCAAGTTATAATTCGGCCTGCTTAATACCAATTTAAATTGTAAGTACTTTATTATAACTAATTAAGAACTGAAACAATTGTGCCAACAAAACATACGTAAATAATAGGCGCAAGAATACATCATTCTTAAATGAGTAAAATATATTTGTGCGATATGGACTGAATCAACAAATATTTAACAATCTACTTGGAATAAAAGGGGTCTATTTTACAAGTTGGCCTTGTTTTTTATATGCAACGCTCACGCACATCACGCTCGATATGCAAATACTGCGAAATGATGTATTAAAATAGTAATAAAACGAGTGTAATTTACAAAAAATGTTAGTTACTAATGACACGGTTTTAACTCTTTAAATAGGTGTAATAAGTATTTCATATCTTTCATCAGATGGACTACAAATGTCTACCATAACTTAATTCAATCAGCATTCAACTCTCAATCATCAATTGCCTCTTCAGGTGACAAGAGAGCTGGCTCCTTTTTCGCACATAGAATCAGCTTAGTGATTCAGCGCGGAAACGCTGCCAGGGACCATTCCACGTGGGCATAATTTGTATAGTCCTAGCGTGTAAGTAATTTAAGATAGATATAACTTATACATTTTTTCTGTAAATAAAGCATTCAACTTAAGAAAATGTAATATGAAAAATTCGGATGTTGACTATACCTTCGGTAGGTTGTCAAAAAATGTTGAACCATATAACGTTGAATAGCGTGGCTAATAATTTTAGTACATGATAATAGGTAAATCAACATTACACTACGATGCACTCTAAAATTTCTGGTTAATATTTGTTTTAATAAACTCTGCTAGGTTTATTCACTCTTTGATCCAACAGATTCAAACCGGGAACGCACTAATATAATATAATAATAATATAAATAAATAAATATATGGGACACTTACACACACGGTCGTCCGTCCCCAAAGTAAGTAACTTAATACTTGTGTTATGGGTGACAGACAACTGGTGAATATATACTTATATATTTTTTAAATACATACTTAAATACAAATATATAATACTAATAATAATACTTAAATATAAATATGGTACAATAAGCCGTGGGGTATCCGGCTGAGTAGAATAAACCACCCCCATTCCTGATCGAGGGTAAGTTGACGTCAGGCAGATGGTCGGTCTTAAATACCTAAACAAATCATGTAACAACATATGTAGACCCACTTATATTGGGATAATGGACAGAATGATGAATAATATTATATGAGACAATATCAACATGAGTCCGTTCCCAAAGTAAGTAACTTAATACTTGTGTTATAGGTGACAGACAACTGGTAAATTTATAACTTTTAAATAAATACATAAATGCAGACTCGAAGAACCAACAAATTGTAGAAAATGTTGACCCTCGGCGGAAAACGAGCCCACGATACCCAGAGCTGAAGACTGGATCACATTTGTCAATAGGCAAGTCATAATCAATGAGTTTTGAGTATTTACCTAATTGATAATTACAATTTATTATATCTTTGTTGATAGAAATAAAGCAATTTCACCATTAAAAAGATTGTCAAGCTCTTTACACAGCAGTAAATTAATGAAGAAAAGATCTCACGTTATTTCTTGAAGACTGTCTTATCAAGTGAGATTAGATACTTGACATCTTTGTCTAAATCAGACCTACTAGAATCTGATGTACCAAAAATATGAAGTCTACACCGATACTTAGCTTATACGTAAAGCATATTACAAAATTGAAGATTATTTGGATGATAAAAATGCCTGGATTTGAAAATCCTTTCAGTGTCATACGAGACTGCGGTTTAATAATGTAAAATTTGAAATAAATTGAAAATTCTTAACAGATTGACCACCAGTGCCTTACTGGTTCTTCTCGGTAAGAGCAATATTCCGAACCAGTTGTAACTTCATTAATCATATTGATATTTAACGATTCAAAAGTGCTTGAAAGAGCTTATTTGAATAAAGATTATTTTGATTTGATTTGATTTGATCGGTACGGTAGACGAGCGTTCAAAATATTATTAGTGCCATTTGAATTAATTATTTATCTATTATGATGTTAAATAGCTTTATACTTAAACAATAGCGTGTAAGTAATTTAAGATAGATATAACTTGTACATTTTTGCTGTAAATAAAAATACTTGTACATAAAATATATTAACTTACTGCACTAAAAACTTACATGATAAATTTGATTAATGATTTCAGATTATGGTATCCATCTTGTAGTGTTATACAGGATTTATAACAATAGTTATTTACAGATTAACTGCCGTGTGGTATCCGGCTCAATAAAATAGTACCACCCTCTTTTCTTACCGAGGTGACGTAAACGGCGAATAAGGTGTGGTATCCGGCTGAGTAGAATAGACCACCCTCATGTCTTACCGACGTGTCGTAAAAGGCGACTAAGGTAAGTTAACTCACCGTGTGGTATCCGTTTAAGTAGAATAGACAACCCTATTTCTTATCGAGGTGTCGTAAAATACGACTAAGATAAGTTGACGTCAGGCAGGCGGCCGGTCGTAAAATACGTAGCCAAATCATGTGACAACATGTTTCTAACATGTTGTGTCAACCCCACTTAGAATGGAATAAGGACAGGAAGATGATGAGTTATTTACAGATTAAATCGATTTCTAAACCAAGTTAATCTGTAAAGAACTGTCTAATGATTCTGTTCAAGTAATTAAGATAGTGTAATTTTTAATCTGTAGGTTTTTTGCTAATAAAAGAGGAACTTCATCATCTCTCCATCAATCAACCAAGTACAGTAAGTAAGTTTTGCCAGGTCTTTGTGTAGTATTCCTTTAGACTTTTCTTAAATCGATCCATTCCATTTCCAGTCAATTCCATAAATCTACTGTAACCCGGTCCTGAGTCGATTCCATTAACAGTATTAGCTCAAATCACCGCTGCAGCTTTCTGTAGTATGTATGTGAAAGAGGAGACTCTATTTGACTACATTTTTTTTCTGGATATGTAAATTAATGTTATTTTTAGTTATTTGTAAATTGTGTTCAAATAAATCTCTTCCTTTTTTTCTTTATGATCGCCCTCATGTTTGTTTGTTACCGACAAACTTATTGACCTAAATTCAATAAGCACTACACACATTCGCTACGATAATTTCTACTATCAATAGGCCCCGTAACCTAGGCATCTTTAGGAGATAGACAAAGCATTACATAGATTCTCTAGTCAAACGGATTATAGCTAATTGATTTTACAATAACGTTTGTAGTATGGACTATGGACTTCCGCACTTCTATAAATTATCTAAATTCAAAAAATTTATTAATTTAATTTATTTATTTAGTTCATTATATTCATAGCTCTTCTTATAGAAAAATCCGTATAATATATTTCACTAGGACGTTTAACCCTTTTTCTTTCTTTTGTTTTATAACAATGAAGTTTCCAATGGACTCATCGTGATACTCAATTCTGTACTTTATGAATTTTCTTTTGTTTTGACACTAAAGACGCTTTTTATAGCCGCAGATTATGAACTTTTTTTGGCAACTTTTTATGCTTGACCTTGGTAGCCATAACGTTTTAAATCAGGGCTGATACAAATACAGTACAGTAAAATACAGTAAAGCACTTTTTTGACATAAAATTTAAAAAAGTAAAGCCCTTTTTAAGATATATTTTACATTGAATTTCAAACCATATACCTCAAGATTTTCTCCCGCCATGTAAAGTTCTGCTAGTCGTAGACCTCTATGTGTCAAATTCGAGTTTTTCAACCTACTCGATCGCGTTAGCGTAACGCCAATTTGTATGGCGCTGGAACAGCGGTCACTAGATGTCACTGTTGTAGCGTGTGTACTCGCACTAAGCACACCAGACAAAGTTACCGCAGCATACCAAAAAATATTATACATTTCTTTGCGATTCTGTCATAGACCACTAACCGGCGCAAGGTTGTGTGCTGAAAATAATACTTTTTAAGCCATACAGATGTCCGACAACCCAACTACATTTCCGGAATACTTACAGTTAGAAATCTATATATCTTAAAGCTTATTTCAAAAACACAAAAGTGTTTTCCCTTTAAGCCTATAAAGGTTATGAAAAGGAGAAAAAACGTAGTCGCTGAAGCTGACATAAAACTTATATTCATGTAAAATAATGATAATGGAATGGCTTAATACTATAAATTATGAAAAAGTTGAATCATTTCTAGAATATGTAGTGTACTTTAATTAAAATTTAAAAACAATTAAATAATAACAACTAAAAACGAAGAAAAAAAACTCATTCACACACTCTCTCGAACTTATATACTCACAAACCCACACACACACACGCACGCACGCACGCACGCACACACACACAAGACACACACGCACGCAACACTCACACGCACGCAACACATACCCACAAGTAAATAAGTAATAAGAGCGGAGTCCCCTGGCACAAGGATATTCATGCTTAAAAGAAGGTTCAACCTTACTTTAACAATTATAACTCTGTTAATGAAATATAAGTTTTTTTACTATACTTACTTAATTACTTACTATACTTATGTAATTATACTATGACAATGTTTTATAATGGATAATTTTAGTAGTAATATCCGACATTTGTTTATAAAAATGTGGCTACTCGTTGAACCAAAGAATGCATCATCAGATGTTGCAACGCGCGTTGCGCGGGCGCAGGCGGTGACTAGGAAATGGACGCACGACATTGGTCGACGCTTGCAACACCGACATTGGCCCCATTCTGAGGCCTACTAACGCTTATCTAGTGCTGGTTTATTGGGATATTTATACAGCGATACACGGCTTATAATATAGAGAATGAACGAAGGCTATAAAAATATATTTATATATATACGTCCGTGTAATATTACCGTTTTATTACACGTTTTATTGTAGTTTTACCTGTATGTATGCAACTATATTACTTTGAATTAAATTTTGATCCAGATTCAGCGAACAGATTTTATATGATTATTTTGCTTATTTTCACAGCATTCCAGTCTACAGAAAGGTTTAAATTAAGTATAAGAAATATTCTTATACGTCAAGCATATTACAATACTGAAGATTATTTTGATGATAAAATAATGAAGCCTGGATTTGAAAACAAGACCGGTTTAATCATGTCAAATTGAAAATGTTTAAGAGATCGACCGCCGAGTTTCTTTCTGGTTCTTCTCGGTAAGAGCAACATTCCGAATCAATTGTAGCTTCATTAATCATATTGATACTTTTCATTGATACGATTCAAAGTGTTTGAAAGAGCTTATTTGAATAAAGATTATTTTGATTTGATCATTCAAAGTTTGTACAGTTATCAAGAGATGACAGTATGATAAAATAAATTAATAATTTGCAAATAAAATAACAACCAATCGTACTAAAAAGGAGAAAATATAATTAAAAACACGAAGATCCATAATACAAAAATCCGCGTAGATAGACACGGATTATAGCAAAATAATTTTATTATTACTTTTATAATTGATTAAAATAAGAATAATTATTCAAACGAATTTTAAAATAAAGGTGTATGACCGACGGAAAATGATTTTTAGAGATGAATTATATAAATGTATTAAGCAATGGATGACGTACGCAGTGAATACAGATGTATAAATATATAGGTAGAAAAGTATTTACATTATACGTTGTCTGGTGGAAATACGAGTGAAATACTAATAATTATCACCCTCCTGTGCTTGTTCCACTCTAGTTGGAGTCGGCAGAACATGTTATAAACATGTTGTCATATGATTCGGTTAGGTATTTTACGACCGCCTCCTTCCTGACGTCAACTTACTTTAGTCACCTTTTACGACACCTTAGTAAGAAAGAGGGTAGTCTATTCTACTCAGGCGTATACCACACGGCGGGTCAACAAAAATAAGAGTGGTCTAATCTATTCAGCCGGATACCACATGGCGAGTCAACTTACCTTAGTCGCCTTTTATACCTTAGTTAGAAAGAGGGTGGTTTATTCTACGCAGCCGGATACCACACAGTGGGTCTACTTTCCTTAGTCGCCTTTTACACCTGAGTAAGAAATAAGGGTGGTCTATACCAGGGCTTCTTAAACATTTTTATATAGCGACCCCCTTCAAGCTTAGGAAATTTTAGACGACCCCCTCCTCCATATAATGAAATATATATTAATGGTAGATGTAGATATAATATCGCACTATTTTACAATGGAAATAACAGATATATGGATAATAACATTTTGCATTGCCACTTTTTTCAAAAAATAGTTATAATAAAACTACAATAGTAGTTTGTATGATTTTTATTTGTATTTATATTTGTACGTAGTGTGTATACTAATTTTAAAATTTTATTTATAATTGTTGTAAACTAACCAATCATAAATTTAATTTTACTTTACGGCACCTTAGTAAGAAAGAGGGTGGTATATTCTATTTACCCGATTACCACGCGTCGGGGAAATACTAATAATTATTATGAAATATATCGATCAACTGAAAAACCGTGTCCTGAAAATTCGCTAAGCTATGAATGTGTGCGAACAGGATGCAAGTGAAAGCGACGTAGGGGGAAATCGACTAACCCCGTTTCCAGGCACACCCACGTTGCGTAGACCTGCTACGCTGGCTAGGGTTGCCAAATGCTAGTTTAAAGGATATTTTAAAAATAGCAATAAATTAATACAACATATTTTTATAGTATTTAAAAATAGTTTAATGGCGTATTCTTGATATAATAAAGATATTATAATATAACTTGATTGTATAAAATTAAATTTTCAATTTAATAAATTTATGATAAATAACGAGATGACGTAAATTTTCGTAACTTTTATCATGACATGATGATGAATTTATGCAAATTAGAAAGTTCCCGCTCCTGCCACTCACGAGTCGTGCCCAGCGAGCTGCAAGACGCAGTTCCCGCCGTGATAACGGCGCATAAAGAGCTCATGAATAAGTGCCCCAAATGGGTTCGAAACTAGTCGGGCTAACCCGATAAAATAAGACGTGAGTATAGCCAGTTCTAACTAAGTATATGGGAATTAAAAATTGTGCTTGCTTCTTCTTTCACGTACTAACGGAGGAATATAATTTTTCGTAAAGAAACATCATATCTAAACAAAGTCGCGGACAACATTAATTTATAACATTAGCAAGAATATTCTTATTAATGTAATAAATTGCTATGCCATATACTATTATATTACTATGCTATATAGCAGGGTAATTAAATTTATCATATTTTGGATTTTAATACATTGTACAACCCTGAACAGGCGAGACATTCGTGTGCGCCTCCCCATTTCAAGGTCGGTGCGGGCCGCTAGAGTGAGACGGTAGCACCCCCGGGAAAGTGCAAGCGAAATGCGTGAAAATCAATCTTGCACGGGGTGAGGGGGGAAAGCGAAAACTAGGTGAACCGTTTTAGATTTGGGCCTATGTGTGCGTGTAATGTTCACGAAAATGAAGGAAATGTGCAGTCGATATTTTCATAGACTTTTAGGGCAAAATATTCTTTTTAAAACGAGTTTATAAGCTGGTGATGTTTTTACTATGAACTAGTAAAGGAACGTTTTGTTACCAGCTTACTGGGTAAAGGAGCTGCAACCCATCACGCTGCTGCTAAATGCGAATTACTAAATTAAACTTCCGACTTTCCTTAAATTTTAACTTTCCTAAAAATTTTCGGCTCTTCTCGGCAGGAACACCTATCCGAAGCAGTAGAATTGACGATTCAAAAGTGTTTGTTTACAAGTTTATTTGAATAGAGAAAAATTTAAATTTGAAACAAGCTCAGAATTTTCTAGTGATATGCAGCTTTCCACATGGTCATGGGCTGGCCACATTGCTCGTATGGACAAGAATCGATGGCCAAAAATAATAACAAATTGGTCCGGTCCACTCGGGAAGAGAAAAAGGGGCAGACCACTACATAACCACTGAAATAACTGGATGTATGTTGCAGATGCTCGAGAAGTTTGGAAAAAAATGGAGGTGGCCTATACTCAGTAGTGGTCCAAAAAAAAAAAAATGATAAATTGCAAATATCACTTACACATAAGTTTTAACAGAAAACTCATTAGTGCCTGCCCGGAGTTTGAAATTAAAGGAACTGTTTGATTTGAATTCTATTTTTTAATAAATTAACCTATTAGATCACGTCAGTCATTTTTTATTAATTATCTATTTGTGAGATTAGTTGTGATGGTTAGAAGGCGTGTTCCTAAGGAAATGATCTATTTTTAGCAATTATTATTCTATTGCACATTTTACAATTAATTCTCTTTTACATATCCATACATAAATTGTCATATCTGTAGAAAATTCCTGCGATAAGCGTCACTTGCCAATTCATTTAGTACAATGTTCTCAGCCTTCTTAGGAGTGGGGTTTTTGCCCAGCTGTGGGATAGTAACAAACCTTTACTTTCAAGTTAACGTTGTTCCTAATGATACAAGATAAAATTGATTACACTTTTTTATAGGTGACGTATAATCATCATCATATCATCTTCCTGCCCTTATCCCACTCTAAGTGGGGTCGGCACAACATGTTATAAACATTCTGTCACATGATTTGGCTGCGTTTTTACGACCGGTCGCCTGCCTGCCTGACGTCAACTTACCTCTGTCGTATTTTACGACACCTCGGTAAGAAGGAGGGTGGTCTATTCTACTAAACCGGATACCACACGGTGGGTCAACTTACCTTAGTCGCCTTTTACGACATCTCGGTAAAAAATGAGGGTGGTACTATTCTATTCCGCCGGATACTAACGGCGGATAGGTGACATATAATGACGTATCAAATTAGCTTTGATTGACTCATTCTATTATTTATTTTATCAAATATTTAGTTTGATAACGCATGTCTGATTACATTTCATGATTCAATCGGTAATAACGTATAACTAAAAAATTGAGTAAATGTTGTATTGGTATCCGGCTGAGTAGAATAGACCACCCTGGTTTCTTGTGTCCTAAGTGTCCTAATAACGTAACGACACTTCGGTAAGAAAGGTGGTCCATTCTACGAAACCGGATACCACACGGTGGGTCAACTTACCTTAGTCGTCTTTTACGACACCTCAATAAGAAAGAGGGCGGTCTATTATACTCAGCCGGATACCGCACAGCAGGTCGACTTACCTTAGTCGCCTTTTACAACACCTCGGTAAGAAAGAGGGTGGTATATTCTACTCAGCCAGATACCACACAGCGGGTCGACTTACCTTAATCGCGTTTTAGGACACCTCAGTAAGGAAGAGGGTAGTCTATTCTACTCAGCCAGATACCACACAGTGGGTCGACTTACTTTAGTCGCCTTTTACTCGGTAAGAAATGAGGTTGGTACTATTCTATTCAGCCAAATAGCACACGGCGGGTCGACTTACCTTAATCGCGTTTTAGGACACCTCAGTAAGGAAGAGGGTAGTCTATTCTACTCAGCCAGATACCACACAGCGGGTCGACTTAGCTTAGTCGCCTTTTACGATACCTCGGTAAGAAATGAGGTTGGTACTATTCTATTCAGCTGAATACCACACGGCGTCATTTGGAAATTAGAATGAAGATAACAAAATTTTATCGAACCGTAAACTAAATATTACGCAATTAGTCATACCCATATGAGTTTGCTAACTATAACTAAAATTACCACCCCGAAATTTACGTACGAACAACTTCAAAGAACACATGAATTTAACCCTTTAACACACCCCAATCAATAGTCCCTGCACCCCACTGGGGGCAGATTAGGCCTAAATGCAGAACTACACAGGCGCAACTCCCAAAAACCCCCCATCCAACGGTTTTGTTTTACCTATAATGCACTTAAGTATAGCGGAGTGGGTGGGTTGTGGTGTAACCACCTCGCCACCCTCCACCACAACACCTTGATTTCTGATGGAAACTAAACCGCTTCGATATTCCCTTGAATATGTTGTTAATATTTCTGTCGCTCCACTTCACAGATAATTTATTACAGATATCGATAAATATATAGTTATTATACTAGAGTTAGGGCCTGCCACAAGTTACTGATAAAGTGTCAAACAGTTAGCCGACATATAAACTAGGAAGCAGATAAATGTCTCTAAAAAAAGATTCTAAAAAGTGAAAATTAACAAAAAAAAATCGCGGCCATTTTGAAATAGCTATTTGCTATCCAGCAGATAAACAAAATAACAGCCACATGATCTACGTGTTAACTTATTAGCGGCTTTCTAGTACAGAATAAGCCTATCAGAAACGCAAAATTCTGTAATTCTTATGGAGGTTTATGTTACGTATGTTTTTACGAATTCCGCATGTATCGGTTATGAAATTCAAATTTAAATTCAAAATATTCTTTGTTTAAGTGGACTATTTACAGTATTTTTGAATCGTCAAATGTTTTAAAAAGAAGCTACCACTGATTCGAAAGTTTGCTCCAACCGAGAAGAACCAGTGAGAAATTAGGCGGCTAATCTTTTCAACAAAAAATAATTACAATTTGATTGATGGTTACAAGATAATCGTTGCAGCTGGATGCGTAGCTGACTGCAGTTAATATATGCTAATATCACTCAAATAATCCTCAATTGTATATTAAGCTTTATGTAGCAACATCGTTTTGTGATAATTTCTAAACTTGTGTAAAGGCATGAATAGTCCACTCTACATTTAGCATTATTAATATATTTTCTAGTTAGGATAATAGTAAAAAAAAATATTATTACTTTTGTATTATAGATCTCCGTAAAGTAACGCCTAATTCTATAGATTATTTATTATATTAGTAGAATTAACAGTTTTCAAATTATTACAGGGTATTAATTTAAACTTTTGATGAAAGAAGTAGTGCGAAAGTAAAAGGCCGTTACTATACTATTTACTTTTTATAGATTTTTAAATCTGTTTTCAAGTTCTAAGCATATCTAATTATCCAGCCCTCTAAAGCCTAAGCTTTCTTCAAACACGTAAATAATTGGTATTTACAATTCATCAAGCCTTTACGCGATAAAGGTCATGAGGGTACCGCAAATCTCTGGAGTCGTATTACTAATTAGGATTTAGTCTATTTGTGTGATCTTGATCGCATTTATCTGCAATTGTCGCTATGAAAAATTACCTAACGATGAACTATTTTGTAAATAGTTGTTGTATGCGTTCATTAAAGTTAATTTTTCCAAACAGAGTTTTATTAAAATACGATCAAACTAGCTCGATACATAAGGACAGTTGTACATTCAGTATTATATACTGGTCTTTCTCGTTCTTGTGTTCGCCCAGCATTTGAAATTTGAAACAAAAATTAAATTTAATAAAGATTACCTTAAGTCCTTATGTTTTTTGGCTATTTTTATTACTTTGTTAACGGCCTGGAATCAAGGCCTTTAAGGCCTGCTGTTTGCTTTTTCGTTCAAAAATAATATTAAAATCACTTCTCAATTTTACCACCACAGACCACAGATTTTAACTATAAACAAAAGAGTATATAGCTAACAATAAAAAAATGTATATAATGTTTTTTTATTTATGGTATATTATTTTTTTAATAATTTTGAAAAAATTTGCATTCTCTACTCCTCTGTAGAAACAATAACTTTGCCAAATTTCAAACTCAAATTTCAAAGTGGGGTCGGCACTGTTATGCTGTTAACATGATTTGGCTTCGTATTTTACGACCGGCCGCCTGCCTGACATCAACATACCTTAGTCGTATTTTACGACGATTTTCCTCTGTTGGCGTAATTTTAGTTAATGCGGGTAAAAAGTTTTTCTTAACGTATTAAATATTATAGAAATAAATAAAGAGTATTTGGATAATAAAGCAAAGATGTAATGTTATTTATATATCACGTTTTATTTTGGGTAAAGTAGTAAAAATTGCATGTACTCTTTATCTGTTGTTATCTATGATAACAGATACTCGTATCTATGATAAATGGACGGCTCGAAGCGCCACGACAATCCAGGAAATATACATCGAGATAATGCACGTGCTTATTTCGTTCGTTCATTTCTATCGATGGCTGCTTATATTTATAAATAAATATATGGGACACTTACACACGCGGTTGTCTGACCCCAAAGTAAGTAACTTAATGCTTGTGTTATGGCAGACAGAAAACTGGTGAATATATACTTATATATTTTTTTAAATACATACTTAAATACGAATATACACCCAGGCTCAAAGGCCAACAAATTCATTTATAGAAATTTTTGGCCCTCGGCGGGAATCGAACCCGCGACTCGCGGAGCTGAAGGCGGTATTACTACCCACTGCGTCAACGGGCCAGTCATTTGGACTATAGGTCTAGTTTTCGTAGTGCGAGTTTTTTTAACCTACTCGATCGCGTTAGCCTAACGTCAATTTGTATGGCGCTTGAACAGGCCACTAGATGTCGCTATTGCAGCGTCGTACAATTGTGAGAAAAATTGCTAGAATAGAATGGTTAATTTGGCTGTCATTTGTAAAGTTCTAATATCAAGTCCTAGATATCACCAGTCCTTTTTTCTCATAAAAAAAATTTTATTGCATTTTTTTATGCTTAAAAAAAATGACCGGACTAGGTAATTAAATTACCTATTGAAAATTTGAGAAATAGGCATTCGAAATTCTGGACATGCGCTTGGGATGTACACTTTAGTTATACAATTTTAAGATGTATGTCCATCGCTAAATCTAATTCTTTCGGAAGCTAACATGTTTCCTTTAATGAGGGCTACTTTTGTGGTATTTATTTAGTTCTTTATCACTCTTGAGAGCTTGTTTACTGATAAAGTGTCTGATAAACAAACAAATAAACTAAGTAGCAGATAAATGTCTCTAAAAAGTGAAAATTAAAAAAAACCGCGTAATTTTAAAATAGGTATTTGTTATCCAGCAGATAAAAAAAATAACAGCCACATGATCTACCTGTTAACTTATTAGGGACTTTAAGTGCTGAATAAACCTATCAGAAACCTGAAAAACGCAATATTCCGAGATATGGGTCAGATATGTTCCGAATAAGCTAACTGACAGTTTATTGGTAACTTGTGAACAGCCCCTAAGTGCTAAATAAGCCTATCAGAAACCAGAGAAACGCAATATTCCGAGATATGTGTCAGATATGTTCCGAATAAGCTAACTGACAGTTTATTGGTAACTTATGAACAGGCCTTAAGTGCTGAATAAGCCTATCAGAAACCTGAGAAACGCAATATTCCGAGATATGTGTCAGGTATGTTCTGAATAAGCTAACAGTTTATTGGTAACTTGTAAAACAGGCCCTTACTGTATATATAATAAACTGCGCATAACAAATTAAGCCGTGTGGAAAGAATTAATTGTATATGTAATTAACGAATAAAATCTAATACATGTGAATATTTTTTTTATTCATCTCTCAAACGAAACCTGTATGAATTTTTCATTATTTCGATTTTTTTTTATCTGTATACTATAACAATATTCTAATAACATACGAAATATTTTTTTTTATAAAAACCTCGTATATAAATTAATTATAAAGTTAATTAATGTAATTAATTATTGCATTATCTCTGCTAATTTTGATCTTTTGTATATGGTAATGCAAAACAGCCTGTTTTTGTTTGGTGGTAAAAAATATTATTCATGCTATATCTCACATACTCTTCAGCGCGTAGATAAATTGTATAGTATTGGAAACAAAAAATGCAATTTAAATTTTACGAGTACATAATATAAATATTACCTAATATCACATCATAAATCTCTTGCCCTTATCCCACTCTAAGTGGGTCGGCACAACATGTTTTACACATGTTGTTACATGATTTGGCTACGTATTTTACCTGACGTCTACTTACCTTAGTTGTCTTTAACGACACCTCGTTAAGAAATGAGGGTGGTCTATTCAGTCTACTCAGCCAGATACTATAAGCGGGTCGACTTAACTTATTCGCCTTTTTCGAAACCTTTTTAAGCAATGAGGGTGGTCTATTCTACTCAGCCAAGTACAACACGGTTTGTTCTATTAATATAATATAAATTTGAATTCTTATGGACATTAAAATCAAAAGAACGTACTCAACTTATTAAAGAAAGTGTTAAGTATTTCTAAATATAGTAGTATTTTCTATAAAGTGGCGGCAGGTCTAACTGCACTCGAAATTGTTGACGAGTATATATACCTGGGACATACGGTCCGGCTAGGTAGGTCCAATTTCGAGAAAGAGATCAGTCGCCGAATCCAACTCGGATGGGCAGCGTTTGGGAAGCTACGCGAGATCTTTTCGTCCAATATTCCTCAGTGTCTGAAGACTAAAGTCTTCGAACAGTGCGTGTTGCCAGTGATGACCTATGACTCTGAATCTTGGTCGCTGACTATAGGCCTCATAAGAAAGCTCAGAGTTGCTCAGCGGGCGATGGAGCGAGCTATGCTCGGAGTTTCTCTACGTGATCAAATCAGAAATGAGGAGATCCGTAGAAGAACCAGAGTCACCGACGTAGCTCAGCGTGTCGCGAGGCTGAAGTGGCGATGGGCGGGGCACATAGTGCGTAGAACCGATGGGCGTTGGGGTCTCAAGGTGCTGGAATGGCGACCCCGCACCGGAAAACGCAATGTCGGCAGACCCCCCACGAGATGGAGTGACGATCTCAAAAAGGTCGAGGGTAGCCGCTGGGTCCAAGCGGCACAAGATCGTGAATGAATGAATGAATGAATAACTCTTTATTGCACACCAGGTAAATAATATACATACACAAGAGAAATAGGAACATTAAAGAGTGCAAGGGCGGTCTTATCACTTATCTTATGTATGGTGGAGATCCCATGAAGAGACCTATGTCCAGCAGTGGACGTCCATCGGTTGATGAAGAAGAAGAAGAGGTCTAACTGACGTCATCAATTACCAGTCAGTGTTCAATTAATTCGTTATATGAAAAAAAAATTTTGTATTTCAAAGAAAATTTGTCATAAAATTTTAAATTAACCAGACAAGACTTAAAGCCAAAACATCCTATTTTAGACATATCATTCATTTTACCTTCTTTAATATTCAACTTAATAATATAATTTTCTGAATATATGTAAAAATTGCTTTAAAATATGGGCAAGCTGTAACGAACAGTCTACTCTCGTAAATTCGCAAAGGCGCTTACTAAAAAGCAATCTCCGCAGGGTCGTCACAAATTGCAATGTCGATAACGTCTATGCCAAAAATCAAGGGTATATAAAATGACGCGTTTATATAGGGTAACCACAAAAAATTCTGTAGAAATATTTCTTTGGCAAATTTTGAAAACTTAACCAACTTTAATTTATAAAGCTTTTATAAAATGACAATATAAAAGGCTTTATAAATATATTTTTCAAATCTTTTTCAATTAGACAGACCTGAATATAAAATAGTATAAGTGGTTAGAAATGATCCGAAATGAAAGTAGCAATAAAAGTGCATATAGATTGCTTTCAGGAAAACACTATGAAATTATTATTTTTGTGTGGGTAATTAATGTTTGTTTGATTTTTGTTGTTGTTTTTTGTTAAAAAATGATATTTGTTTCATTGAGTTTGATTATTTCATCGGTCATGAACCCGAAAATGATAAATTCATTTTTGGAATGATAAAAAAATCATCGTGCCGTACTGGTAAACTGTAATTGAGTTCCTTCTACCAATAAGGGACTAATAGTTTGTTAATTGAAAAAAAATTAGTAGGTATTTGATAAAAAAAATATTTAACTTTATTTATTATAAAAGCAACTGTTCTTTTGTACGTTACTCGTCCAATCGAACTACGGTTCGAAGTTCTTTTCGTTTTGGAATTTTGATATACCTTTATGGATGGATAAATAACTTTTACGCAGTGAAACAGAATCAGCCATTGTTACATTGTCTAACGAAATATCGCTATTAATCATCATTAAAATCATTAAGTGATGCTTCGGTTGCGGGGCGAAACAATTGTTGAGTTTGTGTGATGGCGGTGGTGGAGATTTGTGCATGTGTTTTTACGAATCCTGCATGTATCAGGTATGAAAACGGATTGTCCACTCTACCTTTAGCATTATATATATTTTCTATTTTACTTCATCGTGGATTATAGCAAAATAATTTTATTATTACTTTTGTATTATGGATTTCCGCAAAGTAACGCCTACTCTATAAATTATTTAACGTGCCGTGTTAATGCCGTGGATGGTGTGATGTCGTGTCTTGACGGACCAAAAAAGACTGCGCCACAACTTTTTGGACGTTACACATTGTTACGAACAAAAAACATTGGACAGTCTATCGAATCACAAAGACATGGTGTCCATATTGACAGAGTGCGTTGTATCAGCTGGTCGGCAGGCGCGGTGGAGGGGGGCGGCCTCGCGACACACATAGCGGCCCGGTCGATAGAGTGGCGCCGATGCGTTCCGCATAGAGCCTGGAAACGCAGTGGGGGGTGGAAATTACAGGGACGCATAGTCACAAAGAAACTATTTTCCCACTAAAAAGCTCCCTAGCGGGCCCTAGCCTAAAATAGAATCACGGTCATTGAAAACCAATTTAGAAAATTAATTGCTTTCTCATTTTCAGGACCAGAGGTTCTATCTTACGGAGTATGGTACGAAGAGTCTTTATTGTGGGTTTTTTTTGTATAAATTCGCTGAAAACATATAAAAGGTTCTGTCCTTTTTTTTCTGTTACTCAAAAGTTGACTGGAAAAGATCCCTTTTAGGGATAAGTCCGCCTTCATACATTTGCTTTTTTACTTTTTCTTTCTCTTTTGTAATTATATGTATAAAAAGAAATAAATAAATTAAATAAAATAAAGGTTATTTCATTGTTTAGACAATGCACACGGCATCCTCTTAGGTTAATAAGAGATTTCTCAAATAATCAGAACAAGAACACTGCTATATAAAAAAGAGCCGGTATGCATTATCTACAGACTCCAAAAAGGCTGGACCGATTTTAATAAAATACAACCTGTAGATTGACTCAGAGGTAATTCTGCAAGTGCTACATTGGTGGCGGGGCATTTTTGAATATGTCAATCTCAATTCCATTTCAAGAAGAAATCGAAAGACCAGACTGAGCTACATCAACATGTAACCGACCGGACCTCTATTTACTATTTATTTTAATAAAATTCATTATTGGTTGTATAAACAAATCAATCTTTTAATTTTATTCATCAATTGTTTAAAAGTTATGGATTTTGTAGTTACAAATAAATAAATTAGTTAAATATAAGGTATAAGATGAATTAATTTTCATTGATGTTTCTTTTCCTAAGAATATTGCTACAGCAGTGAGGTCTGTTTCCTGCGTATGTAAAAGTATTTCAGTATTTTATGTTATCTCGAGTGCAAATATGAATAGGAAGGTGACTAGGTACATATTTTTCTTTATTTCTATTTTTCTTTCTTTCAATATTACCCGTATATCACTTCTTGTCTTTTTCCTTCCGTTACTCAAAAGATGTCTGGAAGAGATCTATTTTAGGGATAAGTCTGCTTTTCTACACGTCCTATTTTTTTCTTTCTCTTTAACAATATGTAGACTACAAAAAATACAAATACAAAAAATAACTAGACACCGATAAAATAATTTAAAGTGATTTTTCGTGTTTTAATATTATTACAAAAGTGGCTGTTTCCAATAACCATGATTACATTTATCAGAAGTAGGACAAATTTCCAGACGCTTAGTTTCAACTACGTAACGCATATTCAACCCACCCCCTACCCCAAAACACCCACTCGTCTAGCTCCAGATATAACCTAGATGTTACGCCCGGGTTTCGAATAATTATATAACGTTTATGGGATAATTCGATTAGATACGACGTTTTCGACAGTTACCATGGTTACGTAAAGTAGAACGACGCATTACCTTCCCACTGCTGGGTTGGAGGAGAGTATATGTTCAGCTTAGAATACAATGATAAATATATCGGACAGTTGCACACACGGTCATCCGTCCCCAAAGTAACTTAATACTTGTGTTATGGGTGAGAGACAACTGGTAACTATATAATTATATAATTTTATATACATAAATACCAATGGCCTTGTCAACAAGCCAACAAATGATATAACATTGGCTTTAAAGGCCAATAATCATCACTCTTGGCATGCGGGTTTATGATCGATGCATGCTTATTGTCATGCAGTATTTACTGGCTATGCTATAATAATAGTTATATTGCAACTAAGCGGTCGTCAAAGCTTCATTGGCTTATCAGAAAGGTTGAATCGCAAGCGCGAAAGAGAGAGTAGGGAGTCGCTAGATACAGGAAGCGCAAGATTGTGTTGTATGGAAATTTATTGAAATCCAATGGTGGGCCACCCACTTTAAACATTTTTATGGTTAACCCACTTTAACCATTTTTATGGTTATAAAAAGACTATATTACGGTTTTAATATTTCCACGCGGGCGGAGTCGCCAGGATTGCCAGTCGATTGATAAAGAAGAAGTCTATCGATCTGTCTTTCAGTCTGCCTGTAACGCTTTCAAAGCTAATGCGATATAGATGAAATTATGGTACTATTCAAGTTTGTGTGCATATACGATAAAAAAGGGTATTCGAAGTCGATGCAAACTTAAACCAAATTGTATAAATTGAACGTTGCCAAATACACAAGCTTAAATAGCGCGAGCTTGCAAATTTGTTGCTATGAAAGAAAGATCCTTCAAAGGTTCGGCCCCCACCTTTTCTGACCGATACGGCCTCCAATTTCGACCATCAGCCGTCATCCACCGAGGCAGGTGAATGAGCAATTAGATGGTATCATTACATTACCTTAGATATCGCGATTTATAGAGAAACACCTTTGTACAATTCGGAATAGTTTCACCTGCTGTGGTTGCGAATTGATTATGCCGAACTTTATTTATACTTTATATAATTTTTGTGCATAAAAATATAAATAAATAAAGAACTAGTAATATCCTGCGGTTTCACCCGCGTACATACCGATCTCATGATAGTGGTCTATCAAGTCGGATTATTGAATAATTTATAGAATTAGGCGTTACTTTGCGGAGATCCATAATACAAAAGTAATAATAAAATTATTTTGCTTTAATCCGCTAAATAATTTTATTATTACTTTTGTGTCGGACTATTGATTTATTTTTGTTAAATATATTATAAATAGTTTCCGGTTTTTTTTTCCGAGTAAGTAGAATAGACCACCCTCTTTCTTACCGAGGTGTCGTAAAATACGACTATGTAAGTTGATGTCAGGCAGGCGGCCGGTCGTAAAATACGTAGCCAAAACATGTGACAACATGTTTGTAACATGTTGTGCCGACCCCACTTAGAGTGGGATAAGGGCAGGAAGATTTTTATGACTATTTTTTTACACCTTATTACATTTTTATAACGGATCCCTATTTTTTTTTTAAATGTTATATAGCCTTTGTTGCTCGGTAAAGATGTAATTTTCCAATGGTGAAAGAATTTTTAAATTGGTCCAAAAGTTTTTGTGTGTAAACAGTACAAACATACATACAATTTTTCCTCTTTATATTATTAGTATAGATTATAAAACGATAGGTGACGTATATAATAGGAACCGACATAAGCTTGCGACCCCTGCTTTGCGCCTAACGAAATTACGTAAATCGATTGTAGGTCTGGGTATAAGATTCTATAATAAAATTCCAAAACCAATTTTAGCTTTGCCATTTGCCAGCAGTTTAAAAACACTGTTAAAAAGAGACTGATCCAGAAAACCTACTTATATTGTTGAGGATTACTTGGAAGATAAGAATGTGTGGCAACAACAAGACAGTAATGACTAAATGTAACTAGTCATAAGAATTATATTAAAAGAGCAACCGCGGAGTTTCTTGCTGGCTCTTCTCGGTAGGAACAGCTTTCCGAACCAGCAGTAGAGTTGACGATTCAAAAGCACTTGTTTACAAGTTTATTTGAATTAAGAATATTTTTAATTTGAATTTATTATAAATGCGAAACTTTATTTGTCTGTTAAGCTTTCACCAATATTAAATAAAACGAAGATAATGTCGTAAGTTGGCGCGAAAAAAATCACAGATACCATTAGTATATAATAATAAATTTAGTATCTACAAAACATACATAAAAAATAGGTTAATTATATCCAAAAAAATTATAAATATAAAAAAAAATAACTTAATTATAACTTTATTGCTGCTGAAAATTTACCAATGATAACCAATCAAGGCTAAAAATTTGTACATAATTATTCTTATTTTAAAATATTTTATTTTTTAATTTTGGCTAACACTTGGAGCGTTCTTTTTTCAAACGATTTTATACAAAGCAAAAGCGCTAAAGTTTGAATCATAAAGAAAATATTCAGGTTAGTTTTGTATATTATATTAAAAACATATTACGATTGCTTGGCTCTTACTGAATTTAATTATAACATCGCAATGTAATTGGTTCTAACGTGAATGTATTTATCGATTGTAGATAGGATCGCATGCGCTGTGGGTGGGAATCTATAAAATCTAGGCCGGATGAATCCCTGGGTGCCTTGGCATAGAACCTTTGACGTGGGCAGCCATTTTATATAAGAATATAATTATATATGATTATTCTTCATTATTTATATTATATACTCGCCATTTTTTCTACTTATAATTACATTCGTATTATCTCAACATTAATACGTAAAGATCAAGTTATTTCTTTTTCAGTACATTACGTGCAGGAAGGAATGTAAGTATACATATAATTATAGAGTACCTAGGTGACCGAGTAATTTTTAAAATGATGTAAAAAAAACTAAAAAAAAAATTAAATTTAAAGAAAAATTAAAAAATAATAGGGCAGGTGGGAGTCTATCCTAGGTATTTTACCATGATTTTACGTTTGTCAGCGAAAAATTGTGATTGTATTCAACGTAAATTTTAAATAATTTAAGAGCCTGAAAACAGGGATAAAACGACATTTTTTTTAAATAAAACTTTTCTACATCGATTTTTCTCTCCCAAAACCCCTACATGCTGAATTTCAGGAAAATCGTTAGAGCCGTTTTCGAGATTCTGAAAATATATATATATACATACAAGATTAACTCATTTAAATATTAAAGATTTGGCACATTTTACGCTTGCTTCCCAATTCTAGTATAATAACTTCATAGTTTTGACAGTCAGTCTACTTGTTTACGAGTCGTAATAAAACTGGACGAAATTTCTACCAAATTCCACACATGCGAGAGAATGAATGGCTTTATTATCTACGCGACGATAATAAGTGCAACCGTCATTTGTTTTCGTACACTCAATAAGAGATAAGATATTTTTAAATGCGTAAATGTCAGACACGTGTAAGGTTTTTTTTAAGCATTTTTATCGTTATAAAAGTCGTTGTATTCGTTTACTATATTAAATGCCGATATTATAAATTTGTAATTACTTTTTCGGTAATACGGATTGACGTCATTTTTATTATAGACTAACTGTGCCAGCGGTTTTGATTGCGAGAAAATAGCGTAACACAATATTTTTCCCGAATTGAAATTTTGAACATAATAGTAGTTATTGTGAGTTAACCATAAGAGAGACATGCTATCGCAGACTTTTTCGTAGTATTTTTGAAGATCTACAATACTCTAGTGTATCTCTGGCGTTACGCGGCGCAGGCGATTAAAGATCCCAGCAGGTGATTTTTTTACAACCGCGCAATCTCTTGAACACAATTACCATAAAACAGTAATATTCTTTTAACCTTTACCTTCCAGAAGAATTTCACTATCTCTAAGTAAACGCCGTACAAAAATCCGTTCAGTAGATTTTGAGTAAATCTATCACATTCAGACAGACAGCTTTTAGGGACTTTGTTTTATAAGTATAGATGCAGAGTTAAATATTTACCAATAATCAAATATTAATTGTTCTATGATGAATTATAAATACATTGGATGAAGTGACGTTAATAATTCCTTTGTTTCCTGTTTATCGCTGCAATTTGCATTTAAACTAAATATAATTTACAAAATGGGATTTTGAATGTAAAAGATAAAGTTATCAGTAATTTATGGTGTGTGACATTAAGGAAAATGAATTGCAAATGAGCGCTTAGCATGCTCTCCCAACAAAGATCCATCCATAAATTGTTTAAAAAAATCAATGTTTGTAGTTCCGGAGTACCAGCAGAAGTAAAGCATTTTTAGTATTTTGGAACGGTTAAGGAATAATTTTGCACGAATTGCTTCAATTATCAGTATAAAAGTACTATAATTTACTGTGGTAAAATACAATATACATTTTTTGCGTTATCGTTCACAAACATAACACTTTCGCGCAAACAAAAAGCAGGTATACATTTTCGCTGCGTGGTTGAAAGAGAGTGGGATATTCCTCTCCTACGCCGCGCCAGCGGTCTTCTCTCCTTTCGTCTTAATTATCAGATTGCGTTTCCCGACGCGAGTGTTACATTTTTAACCCCTCACAAAAAGAGCTTTTTTTACAACAGAAGTTTTTATGCAGTTCTACGAACTAAGTTCGGTAGATGATACTCTGCCAAAACGTCGATCCTAATATAAAGTTAACTTGATTTTATCGCGATATATCCATTTATAAGCTGCGATAGTCCAGCGGCCGTGTGACTCTTTCAAGAGGTCACAGGTTCAAACCCCTGGCAAGCACTAATGAGTTTTTCTGTTGCAACCTGTGTCTAATTGATATTTGCACTTTATATTTCGAAGAAAAACATCGTGAGAAAACCTGCGTATCTTAAAAGAATTCTAGGGATATATGTAACCTGGTTAAGACTGGCTCGTTGACGCAGTGGAAAGTCATCCCGCCTTCAGCTCCGTTGGTCACGGGTTTGATTCCCGCTGATGGTCAACATTTTCTATAAACAATTTGTTGATTCTTCCAGCCTGGGTGTATTTTTATATTTAAGTATATATTTAAAAATTATATACGTACATATTCATCAGTTGTCTGTTAGCCATAACATATGTATTAAGTCACTTAGGGGATGGACAACCGTATGTATAAATGTCCCATATATTTATATTTATTTATTTAACCTACCGATCTGCAATGGAGCAGCGTGGTAGGTCTTAGCTCCATTCCGTATATACCCATCATCTTCCTGCCCTTATCCCACTCTAAGTGGGGTCGTCACAACATGTTATAAACATGCTGTCACATGATTTGGCTGCGTTTTTACAACCGGTCGCTTGCCTGACATCAACTTACCTCTGTCGTATTTTATGACACCTCGGTAAGAGAGAGGGTGGTCTATTCTACTAAAACGGATACCACACGGTCGGTCAACTTACCTTAGTCGCCTTTTACGACACCTCGGTAAGAAATGAGTTTGGTCTATACTACTCCGCCGGATACCACACGGCTGGTTGACTTACCTTAGTCAATTTTTACGATACCTCGGTAAGAAATGAGGGTGGTACTATTCTATTCAGCCGGATACCACATGCCGTTCCTCCGTATATATCCGTATATATTAAAAATCGGAATAGTAAAAGGTCATTACTTTTCTTTTACTTTTATAATGCGTTGTCTTCTATACTTATAATAAATCTGTAGAGAGGTCAATTCTGTAACTGGAATATATTTCCAAAATAACTATCAGGGGGTGATTAGGGATCGATACTGATGCCAAAAATGCAGTCAGTAAAAATTTTGTCTGTCTGTCTGTCTGTCTGTCTGTCTGTCTGTATAACCGTTATAGAAACAAAAACTACTCGACGGATTTTAACGAAACTCGGTACAATTATTTTTCATACTCCTGAGCTGGTTATAGTATACTTTTCATCACGCTACAATCAATAGGAGCAGAGCAGTGAAGGGGAATGTCGGGAAAACGGGAGAAGTTACTCCAATTTTTTTAAGCTTCCGTCGCGTGTGCAACCTTGATGGTTAAAGCTACACAGAAATTATGTATGACGGAAATGTTCTCCTTAAAATTATATAAAAAATATCCCACGACAGCATATGTCTATCTTTTATGGTTGACTCGTAATAAGACGTGTAACTCCCGATAGCTTAGCAGTTCGAAGCTTTCTGGTTATATTTGTCTACTCCTACGTTTATATCACTCTCAGTCATCACTAAATAAAAAAGTGAATAGTATTAACCATTGTATAAAAAAAGAATCATTGAAATCGGTATAGAAACACCAAAGTTATACATGAAATACGCTAATAATAAGCCATCGCGCGTGAATACTGAATCATGCTCTATAGCATGATTATGACTTTGTTTTATACTATGTAGTGATAATCCCTATGGATTATCACTACATAGTATAAAAGAAAAGTCACATTCTTTGTTTGTCCCTATGTCCCTATGACTGCTTAAATCTTTAAAACTACGCAACAGATTTTGATGCGTTTTTTTTTAATAGATAGAGTGATTCAAGAGAAATATATAATAACATTCAATATGGAGTAGAGAAATACTGTAATGTTTCTAATGTGATGTCGTAAATAATTACTTTTTTTTCTTTATAATTAATAATTACTTTGATATAGCAGGAAATCTTCTTGGTATAGGGAGAGGGGAATTTTTTTTCTTCAAATTTAACGCGTGCGGGCCATGGCCAGTAATGAATAAATTAAAACTACTGGATCGATTTTAATAATTTTTTTCACTGAGTGACATAGGCTATATATTTTATACCCGTGCGAAGCAGGGTAGGCCGCTAGTTTAAAAATAAAACCTCTTCATATTTGTCAATTTTATAACCACTTAGCGACCATGTGTTTATTTTTATTTATTTTATTTTTATTTATTAGAATAACCAACAATACTTACATTATTAACACTATTAAATACTCTACAAACTATTCAATTAAATGTAGTCTTAATTATAGGTTACCACGGCATGTAATAGGGACGCGTACATTATTTAAATATATTACAAAATAAAATATTATATCAAAATAAAATTATAAAATGTAACAATATTGTAAACTTAATTATTTCTTTTAAATTTAATTATATTGTTTGACTGGCCTGTTGGCGCAGTGGGTAGTGACCCTGCCTTCGGCTCCGCGGGTCGCGGGTTCGATTCCCGCCGAGGGCCAATATTTTCTATAAATGAATTTGTTGGTCTTTGAGCCTGGGTGTATATTTGTATTTAAGTATGTATTTAAAAATATATAAGTATATATTCACCAGTTATCTGTCACCCATAACACAAGTATTAAATTACTTACTTTGGGGACGGACGACCGTGTGTGTAAGTGTCCCATATATTTATTTATTTATTTATATTTATTTATTTATTTATTGTGTCTGAAAGTATGGACTATCGCTAAACATTTATTTCTACATTGTTCATTTGATAAATAATTGTAGCGATTGTAGTTTAGATTAATACGTTGCACGTGTAAATAAATAGTTGATAAAATGCATCAATGCTATTGGTACGAGGAAGGATACGCGAAATATATTATCAGAGGCTGATGTCAATGACCCTGTTATCATTTTGGCAAGATTTCCTACGTGAATACCGAATGGAGATATTAATATAATAATGATAATTTTATCTACATTGAACCTTGAGAATATACGGATTATTACCCTGTAGAGAAATAAAATGCCACTTCTGATGTCATTTATAATATGCATATTCGATTAAGGCTAGGCGGTTTATCAGTTATATATATCCTCCTGCCCTTATCCCACTCTAAGTGGGGTCGGCACAACATGTTATAAACGTGCTGTAACATGATTTGGCTGCGTTTTTACGACCGGCCGCTTGCCTGACGTTAACTTACCTTAGTCGTATTTTACGACACCTCTGTAAGGAGGGTGGTCTATTCTACTAAACCGGATACCACACGGTGGGTCAACTTACCTTAGTCGCCTTTTACGACACCTCGGTAAGAAATGAGGGTGGTACTATTCTACTCAGCCGGATACCACACGGCGGGTCGATTTACCTTAGTCGCCTTATACGACACCTCGGTAAAAAATGAGGGTGGTACTATTCTATTCAGCCGGATACCACACGGCGTCAATGCTAGGCGGATTATCAATTAAAATATTCAAATTGAAATTCAAAATATTCTTTATACAAGTGCAGTTTTCAGTACTTGCGAATCGTCATATGTTTTTAAAGAAGCTACCACTGGTGAGAAAGTTTGCTCCTACCGAGAAGAACCAGCAAGAAATTTGCTGGATAATCTTACAAAAAAACTAGCTTTTACAGATCGACTTTTATTATAATATTAGTATGGATTATGTATTTTTAAACAGAAATGATCTAACACCTCCTTATCAGAATTATCAACGTATTAGAATTTACGTTTAAAACAACGGTAATCTTGATATATCTAGGATAACAATTCGCATTTCCTTATTTCGCTTGTCAATATTATCTAACATTTTATTAATAGGTAAAACGTGTTAAATGATAAATTATTTAAAGAATAACATTAAAACACATAACGCCCTTTTATTATCCCACTGCTGGGCATAGGCCTCGTCTAACCGTTTTTGGAGGGAAGGATTGGAGCTAAGACCTACCACGCTACTCCAATGCGGGTGGTAGGTTACACATATCCATAGAATTCAGTGATATGCAGGTTTCCTCACGATGTTTTCCTGCACCGAAAAACGTGTGATAAATTGCAATTATTAATTAAACACATAAGTTTTTCACGGAAAACTCATTAGATTTAATAACTCATTAGATTGACTGGCCCGTTGGTGAAGTGGCAGTGACCCTGCCTTCAGCTCCATGGCTCGGGTGTTCAATTTCCACCGAAGGCTAACATTTTCCTTTAAAAAAAATTGTGGGTTCTTCGAGCGTCGTTGTGTATTTGTATTTAAGTATGTATTTAAAAGTATATATGTATATATGTCTGTCACACATAACACAAGTATTTAGCACTTACTTTGGGAACGGAAGATTGTGTAAGTGTCCCATATACTTATTATTTTTACTATATTATTACTAGCAATCGCCAGCGGCTCCGCCCGCGTGGAAAGATTAAAACCTTAATATAGTATTTTGATAACCATAAAAATGGTTAAAGTGGGTTAACCTTAAATGCTAGACATATGCTGTCGCGGACTTTTATTTAGAACTTTTAGAGGAGAACAATTTTGTTATATATGATTTTTGAATAACATTCACCGTTTACTTAGCGGACGCAAAGTTTTAAATTTTGCCGTTTTCGTAATATTTTTTACAAAACTTTTACGCTAGATATATGCTGTCGCGGACTTTTATTTAGAACTTTAAAAGCAGAACAATTTTGTAGTACATGATTTTAATAGCCGTATTTTTCACCGTTTATGAAAGGTATAGATTTAGCCGTTTTCGTAATATATTTTATTGCTGCTCCTCTCTTTAGCGTGATGTTATATAGCTTATAGCCTTCCTCGATAAATGGATTATCTTACACTCAAAGAATTTTTCAAATCGGTCCAGTAGTTCCTGAGATTAATTATTACAAACAAACAAACTCTTCAGTTTTATATATTAGTGTAGATTGTACACAAAAATAACAAACAAAGCAATCTCTTACAATAGTTGAAACTAACGATCATTTGCAGGTGATATTAGATACGGCTGAATTGCAAAAGTATAATATAGATATCAAAGAAATAAGACGATAAAGAGAAAATCGATAGTGTAATTAGTGCGAATTAAAAGAAGGCCGAACTAAGTTTTTGCAGAATTCTAAGACGCTTAATTGAAGACAAATAGCTTTTTCTTAGATTTTATACTAACCTATTGATATTATATATAGACTGTGAGTACATCACACGCTTATTAAATCTTTAATATTGAAATGAGTTAATCTTGTATGTACATATATATTTTCTGAATCTCGGAAACGCTCCAACAATTTTCCTAAAATTCAGCAAGTAGGGGTTTTGAGGGAGAAAAAACAATCTAGCTAGGTTTTATTTAAAAATCGTTTTATCCCTGTTTTTGGCCTTAAAAAAATACTAACAATTAAATTTAACATAAAACATTATTTTTGCCGAAAATTGTCAAGTCAGCGTACCTTATTCGGGGAACGGACGGTCTTGAGAAATGAAAATACCCTATCCGATCGAGCCCCAACTACCCAATATTTTTTTTTTTTTATTTTGTAAAAAATTACCGAACAAGGTTCGGTCACTACTTAATCTAATTCAAACAACTTGTTTTGTGCCAAATTACAATAAAACGTAGAGTAACGCTTACAAAACTCGTAAGAGGTAAGAGACAAGCTGTCACTGACTTCTTTGTAGTATTTTTGTAGGTCTACAATTCTGTAGTACATTACTTTGATGTAACTCTGTTGGTATACGCGGCCCACGCTACTAAACCTCATATAAGATTTCTTACAACTACGCGACCTTTTCAACACAATTCACAAAATCCTTCATTTACTACTAACCTAAAACCGTACTAAAATCTGTTCAGTAGATTATGAGAAAATCGATCACATACAGACACAAAATGTGACTTTTGATTTATATGCCACCCAGGTTATACTCTTCGAATTGTGCAACAAAATGAAGTAATTTTTGGTATATACATAATTGAAGGTCTAGAGAATAACGTAGCTTAATTATTAGTGCAATCTTAACTAAATAAATATTAGTAAAGCCAGTGTCAAAAAATAGCGATCAATACTTACATATTAATTTACTGTTTAAAGTATGACCATAAACATCTTATGCCCATATAAAGTATTATGCAACCAATAGAGTACAATGGAACGTTATTATGTAATAGTAAACACTTATTCACTCGCCTAAAAGGGACTGTTTATATGAAACGTATGCATTACCACGGAATGTTTGATTTGGGATGGAACAAATAGATTATTGTTTTTAAAGTGGCTGACGCGCCTACACGTGTTTTATTACACTTGTGAGGCGTATTTGTTTACAATATAACCTTATATGTACATTATGATGCTTTTTTGTTTTGCGAATTGGCGCGGTTACTCGGCTTGGTAGATTTTATAAATAGATCTTCAAGTATCTTCTTTGTCAACCGATGGACGTCCACTGCTGGACAAAGGTCTCTTCATGGGATCTTTACAACATAAGATTTTGTGCCGCTTGTGTCCAGCGGCTCACCGCGACCTTTTTGATGTCTTTTTGTTAAAGATTTTAATATAAGTGAACCCCCTGATATGTATTATTCAGGGTCCTTGCAAATAATGAGAATAATGATTAACTTAATACATGTTACACTAATAATTAAGCTAATTATAATAAAATTAAATTAAAAACATAGGTAATTAAACTAAAAAGAGTAAGTTTACATAAAATAGGATAATAAAATTAAATTAATAAAGGGAAGGTGTATTATTTGAGTAAATTGAGGTCGTCAGTACATTTAGTAGGGGGTCTTCCGACACTGCGCTTTCCGGTGCTGGGTCGCCAGTCCAACATCTTGAGATCCCAACGTCCATCGGTTCTCCGCACTATGTGCCTACCTCACCAATGCTTCGCGACACGCTGAGCTATGTCGGTGACTCTGGTTTTTCTACGGATCCTCATTTCTGATTTGATCACGTAGAGATACTCCGAGCATTGCTCACTCCACCGCTCGCTGAGCGACTCTAAGCTTTCTTATGAAGCTAATAGTCAGCGAAAACATTTCCCATCCATATATCATCACTGGCAACGCGCACACTTTTGTCTTCAGACACTGAGATACTTTGAACTATCGCATTTATAATAGAGTTTCGCATGTATAATATTTATGAATTATATAGTTCGTGGAGAGAAAATTTTGTACCCCTTTAGTACATATGTACTTAAAATTTTAAGCACGAAAAATAATTGGCATAATTAAAGTTCATATAGAGATAATAATTCTGAGAGATCATAAAATATAAAGTAGTAATCCGTTGCTTAGCAAAGGTTTCCTTGGAGAGCAACGTATGTACCTAACGCCCATATTCTACTACTCTTCAAGTATAGAGAAGAAATGACTCAAATTTCGACTGTCTATTCCCTTTCCCTCTATGTATCGCTGATCCTGGTGACCCTGATGAACCCGCGACTCGCGTGGCTAAAGGCAGGGTTACACCCAATATCGGACGTCTGGCTTACGGGTCCCCGAGGCGGTCGGTGCATCTGGTGCTCCCGATGCACCTGTTAGCGGACGGGGGCTTCTCTTTCGAGAGGTCCCTACCCGGAGGAGGTGTTCTCTGGGATCATTGCTGTCGGCAGGGATGAGGGCAATGTGTACAACGATACTCTGCCCTTGCCATCGGCAGCGTGGTGGAACACACAGGTCGTCTTAGTCGGTTTGAGTCCGACATAACCGCCGCCTTCGGGCGGCGGTACCCATAAGGGCTTTTTTCTTGTATAAAAAAAGGGTTACACCCAACTGCGCTGACTGGTCAGTCCATCATTTATGACGGAAATCAAGTGTGCAGAAAAGGCTCTATTTGTGTGATTGAGGCCCATGCTAAATTTATTTCGCAAACATACCATAATGCTCGCTAATTGAAGAGTTCGAACAACTTGACGAAGGTTGCCATTACGTTACGCGCAATTTTTTACACGCAACGTAATGTGAATCTTTTTATAGACATCAATAATACTATTTTAACTAAGGTGTTATCAACTACCTTTTTATTTATTTCTTACTAGTGTTTACCCGCGACTTCGGTTTGGACTGTTGTTGTGTGATAGGTCGATAATAGATGGCGCTTTTCAATGTCCTCTTCTAGAAGAATTAACAGGATTTTTATAGCCTATATATTATTCCGGTGTAAAAGGAATAATCGTGCTAAATTTCATCGATATTGGTTCAGCGGATTCTGCGTGAAAGATACAAACATACGTCCATACTCACAATCTGTCGCATTTATAATATTGATTGGATTATTTATGCCGTATGGTATCCGGCTGATGAGAATAGACCAAACTCTTTCTTGCTGAGGTGTCGTAAAAGGTTACTAAGGTACGTGGACTCACCGTGTGGTATGCGGTTGAGTAGAATAGACCACCCTCTTTCTTACTGAGGTGTCGTAAAAGGTGACTAAAGTAAGTTGACGTCAGGCAGGGGGCCGGTCGTAAAATTCCTAGCCGAATCATGTGACATGTTTATAAAATGTTGTGCTGACCCCACTGAGAGTGGGATAAGGGCAGAAGGATGATGTGTAATAACAGTAAACTATGCCCAGCCGTGGACGTGTGGCGCCAAAACGAATAGCTGATTAATTTCAGCCATATTTTACTAATTCTCGTGGACAAAATACATTTCTATCATTGTTTAAATAGTCGCTGATAACTTATTGACCTTAATGATATACGCTTCAGTGAAAACAAAATTCGATAGAAAGGCATCAATATTGACCATAAACAACACTCATCGCGGAAACAATCGGGTTTTTTTATTTCATTTAGTAAAAGTAATATTAAGATATCACTTTTCCCACTGCTGGGATACGGACTCTGCTCTTATATTCAAATTCAAAATATTCTTTATTCAAGTAAACTTGTAAACAAGTGCTTTTGAATCGTCAAGTCTACTGCTGGTTTGGAAAACTGTTCCTACCGAGAAGAGCCAGCAAGAAACTCGGCGGTTGGTCTTTTAAAAATATAATATTTTTATTGCAAATGCGAGGCTGATTGCATCGATTGAATATACTAAAATAAAATAATAACTTTCGGTTGGTAACAGATGATAGCGAATGCATTACGCAATCGACCAGCTGTTCTTTTATTACTATCATAACTGGCAACATTAAATTGTAGCAACATTATTAAATGAAGTCACACGAAAAATATATTTACATTTTTTTTACATTTACAATCCATTTTATAACGTAATTAAAATAAATAAGATTTAACAACGTGTAGAAAGCGTTAAGATATATCTCTCATACATCTAAGTTAACATTTTCATCTTCGACTAAAATTTTAATCTGAACAATTGTTGTGATATATTCTGTGTATTAAGATAAGAGTAAGCAATTTATATCCAAAATTGTACATTTTTAACGCTAACAACATTTATCAGTTTTACCACCTCGGTTAATTGCATTTTGAGGTGACAAGAGGGCTGGCTCCTTTTTCGCACAAAGAATCAGCTTAGCGATTCAGCGCGGAAACGCTGCCAGCATTCTTGGGACCATTCCACTTGGGCATGATTTGTATAGTCCTAGCGTGTAAGTAATTTAAGATAGATATAACTTGTACATTTATGTTGTAAATAAAAAAGAAAAAAAAATCAGTTTAGCGTTTAAAGCGGAAACGCGAATATTAGTGCGTAATTTCGAACACATATATATCTTAGTAGCAATTGCCAGCGGCTTCACTCGAGTGGAGAGATTAAAGCCGTAATACAGTATTTTGATTACTATAAAAATGGTTAAAGTGGGTTTTCCAAGCTAGACACATTCTGTCGCGGACTTTTATTTAGAACTTTAAAAGCAGAACAATTTTGTAGTACATGATTTTTAATAATCGCATTTTTCACCGTTTATGAAAGCTTTAAATTTTGCCGTTTTTGTAATATTTTTTATGGCTGCTCCTCTCCTTCTTAGCGTGATGTTATATAGCTTATAGGCTTCCTCGATAAATGGAATATCTTACACTGAAATAATATTTCAAATCGGTCCAGTAATAGCTGAGATTAGCGCGTTCAAACAAACAAACACTCTTCAGCTTTATATTTTAGTATAAATAACACGTATGCATTCGTTGTAAATAAATCATTTAACTAAACTTTATTTCAACCATAACTAAAAACCACGCTGCTCCAATAAATATTGGTATGTGAAGCAGCTTTAAACAAGAAATGTATATGCACTAACCTTCCGTAGTGTGGTGTCCGGCTGAGTAGAATAGACCAACCTCATTTCTTACCGAGATGTCTTAAAAGGCGACTAAGGTAAGTTGACCCACCGTGTGGTATCCGGTTTAGTAGAATAGATCACCCTCTTTCTTACCGAGGTGTCGTAAAATACGACAGAGGTAAGTTGACATAAGGTAGGCGGCCGGTTGTAAAAACGCAGCCAAATCATGTGACAGCATTTTTGTAACATGTGCCGACCCCACTTAGAGTGGGATAAGGGCAGGAAGATGATGATGGTTGTTAATTTATTTCTTCTTATTCCCAACTTCTATCTAAAAAAGACTTGTACATACTTGAAGAAGAAGAGTAACTTTTGGTCTTTGTATTAAATATTATTTTATTTCTGTCCATTGAGGCCAAAATTGTATGAGCTATTTGCCCATCTCCTTTATAGCATACAAGTACACTCTATTTATAAAGTGATATAAGCCGTAATATCGCAGATTATAGAAAAATAATCGTTTCTTTACTTTTGCATAATGGACCCACGCTACGTAACGCAAATTACACTTTATTTATTTAGTAACAAAATATACAAATCTATCTATCTTTAATGATTTACACGTTTGGTATTGGTATTTAAGCAACTTTAAAGTAATGTATATGCACTTACCTTCGCAGTACAACGTGACGTCGGCAAGACTCTCCGTATTCCACAGGTTGGCGAACGACGTGGCCAGGTTGGTGCCGAAACTGTTCCATTTCAGACAGTATTGCTGCTGCTGGGATTCCATACCCGGGCCGGCTCGGATACCTGCCCTGTACCAAAAGAACATCAACATTAAATTTAGCGCCATTTATTTTTACAAACTGATTTAAAACAACATTTGCTTTTTCCAAAATTTTCCAATATTTTCATTTTATTTGTCTAATGTTAAGTCATGTCCGATCTGAAGCCGGAGCAACTGACAATTTCGATGTGGCCGTAGGCTTACACCAGGAATCGGTTCTAAGTCCCTTTTTATCCCTCCTTCTGATGGACGCACTTACAGCTTATATTCAAGAGGAGGCTCCTTGGTGTATGCTATTTGCCGATGATATCGAATTGGTCGGTAAATGGTAAATGCAACCGAGGTCCAGAGCAGACTTGTAAAATGGCCAGAGAAGTTGGAGAAATACGGTCTAAAACTCAATCTGGCCAAAACTGAAAACATGCACTGTGATTTTAGTGGTACCTCCAATTTTTCACCAATTACCTTAAATGGTATTGAATTGCCAGTCTGCTCTGACTTCCGGTACCTTTTCGCTTTTCCAGAAGAACGGTGCAGTAGATCGCGATGTGAGAAATAGAATGAATGCGGGATGGATGAAGTGGCGATAGGTGTCAGGAACAATATGTGACCCCCGAATGCCCCTTAAACTTAAGGGAACAATTTATAAAACGGTCATTAGACCTGTCGTAATGTATGGATCACAATGTTGGACAATAAAAGAAAAGGATGAAAGTAAATGTGCATGTAAATGAGATGAATGATGTGATGATATGCATGTTAAAGGAGTGGCACCAGAGTTGACGAATGATAGAGGAGAATGGAAGAAGAAGACAAATGTGCCGACACCACTTAGAGTGGGATAAGGGTAAGAGAATGATGATGATGTTTAATGTTAAGTTAATTTTATATATAAGCAAAAAGTTTTCGCATCACGAACTTTGTATACCTCTTTTTCTTCCATGCTTATTCTTCTGTTATTACTAAGATTATTGTCATTGCCG
This sequence comes from Morpho helenor, assembly GCA_029227775.1. Lineage (NCBI taxonomy): Eukaryota > Metazoa > Arthropoda > Insecta > Lepidoptera > Nymphalidae > Morpho > Morpho helenor. The sequence goes on from JARGCU010000025.1 coordinate 16,120,246, forward strand.
AGATATGATTTATTTTAATTCAATTGCTCATGACTTATACTTAATTTTACATTTACTTAAATATACAGCATGATTTGTTAAAATAACCTACCACAAAGATATTTTTTTAAACAAAATATTTCAGCAGCTGAATCGCACTTAAAAACCAAAAAAATAGTAATAAAGTACGGTAAACTTTATCAGCGAAGCTCGGCACCGTAAACTAACATCGTTAACCGTAAAATTTTAATGCTTCTTAACAGCTGATAGGTTTTCCACGTTGTTTCGACACATTATTTATTTACCAACGTAGCATCGGCCGGAAGTGTATTGATTTGTACACCGGCAGAGATACCATGTTGCAATAATGATATATGGATGATAGTGTAGCCATTATGACATATGGATGATGGTGTTGCCATGATGTCATGTGAATGATAGAATGTTGCCATGATAACATATGGACAATAGTGTTACAATGAAATATAATAAATGAACGTATAACATAAATATCACTGAGTGATAGTGTTGCCATCACTACGTATGGAAACTAGAGTAGTATCGAAGATAGCACATATGAACGGTAGGGTAGATGACATATGGACGACAGTGTTGCTATGATGACAAATGGAGCATTTGGCCATGGACGACTGGCCCGTTGGCGCAGTGGGTAGTGACCCTGCCTTCAGCTACGCGGGTTGCGGGTTCGATTCCCGCCGAGGGCTAACATTTTCTATAAATGAATTTGTTGGTCTTCGAGTCTGGGTGTATATTTGTATTTAAGTATGTATTTTAAAAAAAATATATAAGTATATATTCACCAGTCTGTCTACCATAACACAAGTATTAAGTTACTTACTTTGGGGACGGACGACCGTGTGTGTAAGTTTCCCATATTATATTATATATATTATATGTATATAGTGTTGTCATGATGAAATATGGATGATAGTGTTGCCATGATATACAATAATAGCTGTGTCAGCAGCTTCGCCCGCATGGAAATCAGTGTGTCACAATTTTTTTTCTTTAAAAAAGGTTTAAATTTTGTCATTTTTGGAATATTTTTATTGCTACTCCTCTCCTATTCATCTTAGCATGATATTATATAGCCTTCCTCAATAAATGGACTATCCCACACTCAAAGAATTATTCAAATCAGTCTGTAGCGGATAAAAGATTTCCAAAAATTGTCCCCCTCGAGTATAGCCGCGCGAATTTCTAATACCAGAAATATACTGAGCTTCTATGTCGGAACAACATAATCAAAATTTTACTTTCGATTTTACTAATATATGCGCAAGTACCCAAACCGACTGGTATATAATGTGTCCAAAATAAAACCAGTTTTGTGAGAACCTTGAACATAAAAATGCCTATAGGAAACAAAAATACTTATTCGCTAAAAATATACAACGTTCTAACATTCTTTTTTCATATTAGCAATTTTGAATACATTTTATTGAATATGCCATAAATACATTCCACTATAAATCGCCATAAATTGTGATTATATATCCAGAGTTATTATACAGTAGGGGAGTCGTCATTCCCCTTATCTCACTCTAAGTGGGGTCGGCACAACATGTTTTAAACATGTTGTAAAAGATTTTTGTCTAACTATTTTATGACTAGCGGCCTGCCTGACGAAGACTTACCTTAGCTATTATACGACACCGCGGTAAGAAGGGTGGTCTATTCTACTCAACCAGATACCACACGATGGGTCAACTTACCTTAATCGCCTTTTACGACAACTCGGTAAGATATGAGGGTGGTATATTCTGCTCACTAAAAAAACCAATAATAGATAAAAATAACATATTTGTATACTCCGGTTAAACAAAAGTCGTCAAGACACCTCTTAGCGGTTTTGTAATATCGGGAACTGATACAAATATTTCAATACCACTCAAGTTAGTGTGAATTTCAAAATTCAGTGGGCTCACATCGAGCCTTGCCCTAAGACAAAACGTATCAAATAATTTATAAAAAAGACGTTATATAAAGTGCGTATCTCGTACCTCTTTTTAATGGGAAATGTTTAAATAATCTCATCACTTCACAAAATTATGATACAATGATTTTGCAATAATCCGCGTTTGCTAAGAAGAACCACCTTCCCCTGATTAATTTTACCATATAATTGTTTTTTTTTTTGTCAATGGAATATGGTACACAATCAATGCCATACGAGATTAATTATGATGTAATTATTTACCACTAAAAATGGAAATGTATTCTAAACTGTAATTTACAGGTTTCCCGCGGAAATAATATTGCTTCAATTAACCAAGTCATGATAATTTTAATGTTAAGATAAACAATTAATTTGAATATAGAAGTTTTTGAACCCAAAACTTAAACCTAGATATTTAAATAGTGTCACTTCCCTTTTGTTCCCAAATTTGACATAAAAAATATTTGTATGAATCAATTATGAATACTTTAAATATTCAGATAGAATATTTGGGATTGATTTAGGACGAGGCACTTAATTGCATGAAATATTTGAAATCCTTTGCTGAAGTGACAGGTAAAAATTGTCTTTCTAAGTTGGTACTGAACATCACATTATAATCAATTCACTCATTTAAATATTGTGACAATATAGGTATTGCATAACAGGAACCATAAATAGCTACTTCGCAAGTACAATCAAAGTTTAAAGCAATATAGAAATAAGAAATACACAAAACAAAGACGAAAGCAATCTGAATTACCTGTTGGGCTGAGAACCTGGCGACCTGGGCCTGTTATTTTGGACCATTTGGCCTAAAATGTCAGCCACCACGAGTCGATACCGTATCGATTTGATTCCCAAGCACTCCGTTACAGTCTAACTGTACATTTGCATGCGTGCACGTATACCGAACCAGATTCTGATGAGCCGTTGAGGCCTATTATTTACGATATGACTTCAGCGTGGGGGGGAGACCAGGCTACGCCGGTGGGAGCGGAATTTCGGCTGCGACCCGGTTCCGGAATGCAGCACACGCGCACGCGTACTGAAGAGGGGGGAAGGGGGACGGTTGCACCGAGTTGCGCAAAGTGCCGCGGCAACGGTCAGTGGGATAGAGCAATTATCGTATAGAAGCGACAAAACGGTATAGGTAAGTTAATGTATTAGTGAGCCTCTACGCTCTGTAAGTACACTATGTAACGTAGACGAATAAAATGAATAAAATCAATTTACATTTTATACGGAGTAAGGTAAATTCGAATACACATAAAGAAATCGTCAACTTGATATAAAATTTTGCAAATATATATAATTGAAAATCAAAATAATCTAAAGAATTGTCAAATAAACAACGGAATATCCTAAGAGGCATTTTTTTTACATTTTCTAATATTTATTGCGTGTTTGTAAAATCTCTGTAAATGATTAAAGACGTTACTTTGCGGAGATTCATAATACTTAAATAATGATAATATTTTTGCTATAATCCGCGATAAAAGAAAATACATATAATGCTAAATGTAGAGTGTTTACATACCTTTAACATGCAGAACATCCTGCCAAGTAAGGGCTTGAATATGACATAGTCTATGATATATTTTGGTATCGGAGTCAAGAGGAAATCGCAAACAGAAGTTGGGGCACTGTCAATACCATATAATGAAATACTTAAAATGTAATGAATAAATAATTAAAGTAGGAACCTGTTATAATCTAATTCACTAAGCCGGTTTCAACACAACTGTTTCTTTAAATACTTAATACTAATAATTATTTAAAAGGTGAAAACTTAATTGTATTAAAAAAATATAGTAAATCTGTAGAATATCAGAGGTAGTGTGAAATGCATAAAGTATACAAAAGCTCAATTTTTGACCCCAAAACTAGAACAAAGTTGAGGAATCCCAGACGAATTATTACCCTATAACCCAGTAGGTTACTCATATCCCCAGAATTCGCTAAAAATATGCAGGTTTCCTCACAATGTTTTCCTTGACCGAAAGCGTGTGATAAATTGCAATAATCAATTAGACACATACGTTTTAATAGAAAAACTCATTGATGCCTGATCAGCGTTGGAACCCGTGACCATCTTGACAGAGTCAGTCTCACGGAAATTCTCACAGCTTCATGCTCAACTCATAACGTACCGGAAGAGCAACTGCTAATCTATTATAATCTTGATAAAACGCAATGCATTTCAACGCACTAACATGTTAATGTCGCAAACTTTTAGTAACAGATTCGCCTTTCTAAAGAAAGCTGGCAAATATTAAAATTTATAATGAGGTGAAATTTCTTATATTGACAAATTAAAAATTAGCCGTTCTTATGCCTACATATTTATATAGCCTACAGTATTTTAGAGCTGCTTTAAATCTAAGTCACAGATGGAATAACAAACTGGTTTACATATATTACGGCGCAGTTAATCATAACAGAATAGCGGTGAAAATGCATTAATTAGCATGAGTGAAGCCATTATGAAATTTAAAGCTACATACTAGCTACGTAGCTTTAAGCTTAAGGCTTTAAGATGTTAGCTTTTACATTACTTTTTAGCGTACAAATAAAATATTTGATTTCGTAATCTAATAAACAACGTTTTACGTAATTTCAATAAGGCTGGACATGGATTACAATGTATGAAATATTAATTTATGGAACAAGGCGTTACTTTGTGGAATTTCATAATACAAAAGTTATGATAGAATTATTTTGCTATAATCCGCGTTTGTTAAGGAAATCTATGTAATTAATGCAAAGTGTGGGAAACAAAAACTTATACCTTCTCAAGTTGTTCTCATACCTTCTACATGCAGGATAAGTTACCGCACGTATCACATAGCTCATACCACAAACTCTACCTACACAAGTACAACACACTGAAATTAAATACATATATTATGTTCTTTGTATCGCTTTACCTCATTACAATATTTAGTTAGACAAAAGTACAGCCTAAACATAATCGCTTTTATAAAATTAAAAAAATAACTACCGTAAAGTTGTTCTATAAAGTAAATTGCTGAATAGAAAAGAGAATCCACGGGATGTGCCAATGGCCGCCCTTTATTTAGGTTAACACGCTTCACGAACCGCGAAAATGATCGCTAGGCGCCCTATTCAAATTTTATGTTAACTGGGAAAACTTTGAGAAAACGATATTACAATTTTTGGAGAGTAGTAGAAACATGTTATGTTTTCGTAAATATTTAATCATTATTTTTGTGTCAACACACAAATAATATTGTACTGTAAAAAATTTGAATAGACGACATTTATGTGGGTTTTATACAAAATTAGAAACTTTTGATATATTTCGTTGTCTTCATGTTAAGTATCGTTTTGGGATTATATATGACAGGATCAGTAGGTGTGTTTACTATATTAATTGACACCTTAACTGTGAATATTTTTTTTTATTATAAATATTATTCAAGTTTAGAAATTCCAGAAGAAAATGGAAAAAATCGATTTTCGTTTATAATTAAACACGGGGCGCATAAACTTTTCGTTCATTTGGTAGTGGTTTCTTTAGTGAACTCCATACTCCAATCTCCCAAAATCACTATACCCATAGATGCAAAATCTCTCTGTTTGTCGTCACACTTATTCAGCTAATTCGCTACATCAATATTGATGAAATTTGATGCTATTGCAATTTAAAAGTTTAAATATTGAGCTCATATATAGAATTTAAAACATTCCTGTTTTTTTCTTTTAAAACAGGAAACATACATAATAAATCAGGGTATTTTTACACTCAATTGACATGAACGAAGTCACGAATTTAGCTAAATTTAGCTAGGTAAACTCTTTTTTCTGAGATAATAGGATTGAATATTTAACTTTACATATGCGTTACTATCCCACTACTGAGAAAAGGCATCTTCTCTTAATTTTTGGAGAGAAGGATTGGAGCTAAGACCTACCACGCTGCCCCAATGCGGATTGGTAGGTTACACATATCTCCAGAATTCTCTAGAGATATGCAGGTTTCCTCAGGATGTTTTCCTTCACCAAAAAGCGTGTGATAAATTGCAATTATCAATTAGACACATAAGTTTTAACGGAAAAACTCATTGGTGTCTGCCCGGGTTCCCGTGACCTTCTCGAAAGAGTCGCACGGTGTTACCGCTGGGCTACCACAGCCTCAGCTGTCTGCGTTTAATTACCATTAAAGTTAAAAAAAATACTTTTGTCAATACAAATAAATATTATTGTATGTATTGTATATATACTATAATATTTATCAATTGGCTAACTCATTTCTGTAGACTATGGCGGGAGATGACGCTGTGTGTAGGCATAATTGATAATGTTGACATATGGTGCATCTGACCCATTTTTCTATTTTAAGTACTCAGTATGTCACAGAGCCGCTTTGTACTTGAATTGGTCCGCGGTTGTTAACCTACTTATAATATTAAATAGCTTCTAAGTGGATGAAACGATTTGGTGTATTTTGTTCGCTTTAGTCTATTTTGTTTAGTTTATATTGTAGTAGTTTCACATGTTTTAAAGGGAATATCTGGATGACCGAGCTTTACTCGATATTTATTTTTTTAAATACACTCTTAAATAAAAAAGAAACTTCAAAAAAAAAGAAAAAAATAATAGGATAGGTGGGGGCTAGATTTGACGTATTTTCATTCCTCGCGACCACCCGTTTGCCGACCAAACTACGCTGACTTGAAAATTAACGATAAAAATAGTGTTTTAATATTCAATGCAAATTTTAGTTTTTCCGAGATTCCGAAAATATATATATAGGGGTCAAAATAATAGTTTTTCTAACAAATGAGGGGACATCAAAAAAAATAAAATAAGAAAATATGATATGACTGGAGACATCTGGGACTCGAAAGGGTAGTCTTTGGATTTTGTGACCACCCGATTTCCCAGCTGAGCTACTATAATCTTATGTACAGGGAAATGTACTTAATTTAAAATAGTTGTCAAACGGGGTTCTCATACATTGAGTATTCAAAAAATCAAAAAGAGTGGGCTCTGTTATACTTCAAAATCACGCAAAAATTACGAAATGATACTGATTATAACAAAATATATATGGGGAAATAGAACTAATGAGTTTGTAGGTTTATTTAGCAGAAGCAATACTAGGAAGTACAAGTCCATTTGAATTCAGTAATTTTTTTGTGAGAAGTTTAAAGTAAATTAAAGCTGCGATAGCCCAGTAGTGAGACCCTGTGACTCTGTTTAGGTGCCTGATGGGGTCATTATTTGAACCCTTTATATAAAAGAAAATATGATAAAAGCATATATACATAGCGTGCGGTACTTGTCGAAAATGTGTTTTTGTTGTGTCACGCTCCTTTCATTTTCCTTATAATCATTTTCTATACAACCTAAAGCCAGTTCAAACTTTGACCTTGACTGAAAAACATGTCGTTATTAAGGCGAGTTCACCATAACGTTTGACAGTATACATTTAATTTATGAATTTACCGAACAACGAACTTTTTTCCTATAAATTGGGAAAAAATTTCGAATTCTAATTTCTTACATGCACTTCGATTTGTGCTTGTGCTTATGCCACAGCAAAGAAACATGTTAATGACATGTTTCTTCCAGCCCACCATATGGTTTAAGAAAAACTTATCGGTATTTAAATATTGCACTTAAATTCTGTGCGTGTTCTGTGTTCATTAAATACGTGCAATTGCAGTATCCTAAAACCGCACCAATTTAAGCACATTTTTTATTATGATCCTCTTCAAATTCGCCAAATCCTTCTCTTTGAATGATGCCTTTTGTTTCTTTTCATTGTCTTTTCTGTATTTGTTCTATTGGAAACTTCAATATTAAGTATAATTTAGTAAATTATTTATTTATTTTTAGCAATGATGGAAAAACAGCCACTACTTTATATACTATTTAACTATAAAAAATTAGCTTATCTATTTTTAAATTTTTAATCGCGAAAAAACAGGAGAAAATGTAACATTTTTGTTCTCTCTCTCGCACCAGTACTATTTAGTTTTTGGGTCAAGGTCATTTCTTCGTTTAATGTATTGTAATAGAGTACGGTCGATGATCTCTATAACCATGTTTATTTTTTTAATAATAATTACTTTGGCTAAATACTTCGCTGAATTAACTGATTTTTTATGTAAGGTGTGATTTTTTTAATCAAAATTAATGTTGTTAGATCGGTACCACCCTATATAAGAAGATACATTTTCTGTTTCTTGGACTCGTTTCAAATAATTGTATTTTTACTATTACTCTAAATTAATCGAATAAGGTTAAATGGTACTAGGGGGAGGTCGAAAAAACGAATGCATATAAAGTATGACATGGAAATGAAGGGAAAAGCGCCAGAGTTGTCAAATAATAAGATCAATAGAAGTCAGTAGAAGAGGAATACATATTTTGCTGACTCTTTTTAAAGAAGAATAGGGCCAGTAGAATTGTTTGTAAATATGTCATAATTTTACTTAGTTCGTATTATCTTTTTGTCTCTGGGCAATTGTCATTTTTTTATTCACCGATATGTGGGTAGCAATGAAAACGCCACTCGCCGATCGGTTCGTCTGTCGCCGTGCGAGTGCCTACGTGAGCGCGGAACCTTCGCTAATGGCCGCTCGATCGCTATAAATAATTCGCATCAAATTCACTATAAAACATTAAATAATTCGTCTAGGACTTGCAATATTAAGTGCAGTGCCTAATATTAAAGTGTCGTGTCGAGTTTCGTACTCGTAATAGTGTTACTGTTCGTTCGAGTAACAATCCCCTGGCGTCACAAGAAACGGCTGGCCGCCGGCGCATATCGAGGACTTCGAACCTTCCAGTGCATGGTAGCAGTACAAAGACATCGAAAGGTGGGTGGTGCTAAGTTGTTACTACGTATCGGTAATAAATTATGCATTGCCCAGAAAGATAGAAAACAGTCAAAATCCCTGAACCCCCACTTTAATTACCCACCAGCGAACTAGGGTCCAGGGACCAGGTTCCTTTTAATTTGGGAACATTTCCCTACAAGAATGATAACGTCAATTAAGTTAATTTCACACTATCACACCGTTTTAAATCTTTCACGATTTATGATACGAAACGATTTATTGCATTCTTCATTTAGTTAATTGCATAACCAATTTGTCTATTACCCAATGTAACTAACTCCACCTTACTCGTCTATAAAATATAATTTATAATACTTAATCACCGCTAGAGTGCTCTCACTCTAACAGCGTAAAGCATAAAACCGCGCCGAAGGCGCTAGCACTCTTAATATATATTGTCACATGATTCGTCTAAGTGGCTAGGACCCGTACTACGTTGTGATTTGTATTAACTCAAATTCTTTTAGAGCGTCAGAGGCTATGTGTCCGTCAATCTAAAGGAGTCAAATAAAACCTTAAATAGAATAAAATAATGTGATAATAATCACATTATAGTTTTATAATAATATTTCAATATATCATATTCTTTAATATAAAACTAGCCGTCAGACCCTACATTCGTAGTTTATATCACTTTGTTCAACAGATAGGTTCATTATCAAGCATCATTTGTTACAATATAAAACAGTTGTTCGTCATCAGTTTGGAGGCATAAAGCAAGCATAAATTAATATAATTTATTGAATATAAGTGTACGATCTACGATACACGAACAGGTTATATATTTATCTAATACAAGAACAGATTTTACATGTACTCTACATGAACAGACTTTATATGTCCAACAGATATATATTCTTGTATGGCCAATACATGAACGGGTTACTATAAAATTTGATAAAAAAATGCGAGACATTCAGATAGTTGAATGTCTCGCGAATATCTTATGTTATTACTTCATAGGATATGTTATAGCCAACAGAAAGATCACTCACTCGATCTTAATACCTAACCCTTAAACAACTCCGTAGAGAAGTTTAGCAATGTGGTATCTCTCTCCCATCTATTATATTCTTCCGATTTGGAAAAATATAAAAAGAGAGGGATAGTCAGTAGCTCCGCACCCGCTACCAACGGTGAGCTCCGTCCATAGGATATGAGCCCCCCCCCCATGGGGTACCTGTTTATAGTGCGCCTGCGGCGTATGATTATGGGATAAACCCATTATTGTCGGGAGTCAACAAAACCACAGTTGACATATTAGGCATGAGTGCCTGGGTGTATAATAGAGGACCGAAGCCCATATAATAAATAGCCGGAGCTATAAAATATGGCATTAGCCAAAGGCACAAGGCCTGGTAAACTTTGATAATAAATTACCAATTCTTATATTCAGTAAGGCGCATGTCGCCTGCACACGTCGTAACGGTGCGTTCTATGGTAAAAACCACATACAGTATAATACGTATAATACGTATAAAGTCCACAAAGTGGAAACCCATCGAGATGGCAAACATGTTGCAAAGCAACTTGATTAGTTATAATATATACACCATATAGGTGTGTGTCCACCGAAGTGGATAGTGTGTGTCCACCGAAGTGGAAGATGTGTATGCAGAGCATTACATGAATGCCAATCACCCCCTATTCACCCAATACCATATAATGGAGTCACACATAGTGCACTCGCTTACGGTATGCGCCAAGCTCAACACGCCACCTCATACAACAAAAGGTAATTTATGTTTAACGCGGCAAGCCACGTAAGATGTATATGTATATGTGAAGATAAGGGAAATGCAAGCCACACTGTCTAAAGCTAGTCCGCAGTCTTATTAACAAAGACCCGACCAGCGGCTCTTATGCAATAATGCCATGCTATAATGGTCATTCGTGGTATCATTAACTAAGCTAAGGGGACGTCCTGAAAAGGACGAAACACCACACCCATCCACTACTATGAACAGAGTCCATAGCGATCCATCACTGCCGCGGCGTATCACTTCAGCAACATAAAGTTAACTTCCGCAACGCCCAGCAACATTCAGCTGTGGTACCGTCACTATTGAGAGACTACGAACAACGTATAGATGTCCGTTCGTCAAACAATAACATTTCAGCCACCACTGTACCGGCACTACTCCAAGCGGCCTATGCGTCCAAAGTTCGAGCAAGGCACACGGCAATGACCGAAATCACCACCGGCCTAACCAAACCCGTATCACAAAGGCACACGCCCAAAGTAACTCTGGTTGCGTCAAACCAAAGCCGAATAAAGGCACGCCGCAGCAACCGAAGTCAACTACGGGCCTAGACCCAGCCCTAATAAGATGCAGCCTAGTGTAGCCTTTTGGGCCAGGCACACAGCAATGACCGAAATCACTGCCGGCCTAAACCTCAAGTCTCCCACCAGTACCCGCCAGAGCATGTTCGGTAGAGTGCCAACCACTACTCAGCAAAGTTACCTTTACCAAGTAACATTCTGACACTTTAATCGTTCGAGGTGAGCTAAGCGATGTAACCATCGCTACACTCTTAATGGTCAAGTCACAATCACAGCCTTTCCAAAGATCAGCACGATCTTGCATCTTGAACCATTATACGAGAGCGGGCCTAGATGTGTATTTATTATTAATTATTAAAAATAGTCGAGTTAAAACTCAATTAATATCTTGTATCGCCCCAGTACACATCTACAATATCATTATAACAACATTTCATAAGCGACCTAACAGATCACTTCTGCGCTCTACGCTCCGCCCGCTCTCTCCATACTGTAGTACGGCGGATAACGTGACATTCGGTCAATATGACGAAAATTATACTTTTCTGAATTTGATGTTTTATGAATAGAGCATCAATTATAGATGCGAAAAAACATTACTGCGTGACAAACAAACATTTATTTTTATACTTATAGATTTTTCTAAAATATTGAAATTTTAATAATTATTTATTTTTAAAACTCGAATGTAGGGATGAGACTGTTACACCAACCTTTACGTCTTAATATATACGTAGATGTATTCAAAAGGTGAAAGAAATGATAAAAGGTTATCTAACGCGTTATCAAATTAACTTGATATGACGAGATTCTAATGTAACGTAAATTAGAATTTACATTTAAAATAAGAGTTTATCTATTTACTCACAAAATATATCAAATATCATAAATATATCAAATATCACAAACTTTAAAACTTTGATCGCCGAGTTTCTTTCTGGTTCTTCACGGTAAGAGCAACATTCTGAACAAGTTGTAGCTTCATTAATCATATTGATCCTTAATGATTCAAAAGTGCTTGAAAGAGCTTATGTGAATAAAGATTATTTTGATTTGATTTTATAAAAAACTTAAAAAGTAAGCTATTAAATTTTAAATGTGTCACTCCCACGTCAAAATTCCATAGTTTTATTGTGCTATAATTGTTGTTACTAAATTAAATAAAAATTACAGGTGTACATAATGTTTTTGCGTTTATTATAAAAACGGGATTGTTTACCCTCTATGTGAGTTTGGTATAATATCTTCAATTATATCAAATTTCATCAATATTGCTTTATCTATACTAAATTTCATATTTTTTTTAAATTATACAAATTTGTATCAATGTGGCTTCATCTATACTAAATTTTATTAATATCGCTTTAATTATACCAGACTTCAACAATATTGCTTCGATTATACCTAATTTCATCAATATTGCTTCAATTATACCAAATTTCATCAATATTGCTTCAATTATACCAAATATCAACAATATTACTTTAATAATACCAACTTTCATTAATATTTCTGCAGCTGACTAATCTTCATCTGACTAATCATATTTATTTGTTACTATTTATTTTCTATTCTTTTACACACTTATCTGCGTGCATTTGCTAACCCGTGGATAATTATATAAAAGATCCTCTCTTTCAAAGGGTTGTCTGGAAGAGATCACAACAGTGTGATAAGACCGCCCTTTGCACATTTAACTGTTTCTATTATCTATGTCTCTTGTTCTTTTCACTCTGTATTTTATTTGTGCAATAAAGTTATTCTTCTTCTTCTTAAAAGCGTAATAGAGAAATCGAGATTCGGATGTCATGACAAAACAGTGTTTAAACGATTAGTAATTGCCATACATGCATTTATTTGCCTAATTAACATTAGGCAAATATAAAAGAAAACGGCCGGCCCTGTTTACCTAACGAGTGCATTTAGAGGCGCGTTCGTAATTTAGAAAACTGTTCTGCATTCGCTGTGCCGACGACTTACGTAATCGTGTGCTACGCCCTTAGCAGTTAAACAGACCTCTCAAGTAGATAAAGTCCATTCAAATTAAAAATATTCTTTATGGAGTAACCATAGATAATACACAATATAGGATAGTAAATTTGTAAACAACATTAGATGTCATGTATACGCTAATTCAAAAATGGAATAGAAAATGGCGTCAGATTAAATTTGAAAAGGGAAAAAACTGTTGTACAAAAGACAATTTAAATATATTTTTAATCTAGTTAGTTTTATATTTTTCAAAAAGTGCTTGTGAATCGTCAACTCTAGTGCTTATTCGGAAAATTGCTCCTAACGAGAAAGAAAATAAGTAGTTATAGTGACTTAACCATAACAGGTACAGATATGCTGTCCTTGGAGCGTCATGTGGTTCTACGTTACAATTATTTACTTCAAGGAGACAGGAGGTCTATACGGATTCAGGTAAATATCAATTCAATATATGTTTAAAGATCCGAATGACGATGCGGATGACGACGGCGACGAAGAGGACGACGCGACGGGCGAAAGGGCGAATACACCGGACATGACACACCTACCTGATCAGGACACCACCGGACGAGACACCACCGACATTGACCCCGAGGTCTGGGAGCTACCATTCCCAGACCTCCCCACCGAACAAGACATCCATTAGGTCACCTAGGTGACCTGGGCTTACGGCCCAAATACCGACACCTTTGGGTCACCTAGGTGACCTCGGCGTAAGACCGGAACACATACCGGGCTTAAGTGCCCGCGAGGAGATGCCCGGGTAAAGAGGAATTCCTCGAGGCCCGCACCCCGTTTACCCCCACCCGGGGAGTAAACGTGAAGACCCTGCTGCTGAAAGATCCGAAACCGACAAGAAATTTCGTGCTCAATATTTGGCCACAATGACTAAATATTTAAACTTAAATGTTCGGTCCCAAATTAGTAAAACCAGTTGGCATATTACCCTATGATATTAGTTACTTGCAAACAAAACTTTCTAGTGCATCGCTTTTCACGCAGCGTGTCGTAGGGGGGGACGCCAAAATAGAAAGTTGCAATGGCTGCAGTGCGTACGCCTCTCTGCGTTTCATAATACTCATAGTTGAGACAAAGAATGCGTGTTTTTTCGTTGTAATATTGTAAACATATACATTGTTTCGTTTTGCGGTTACATTTTTAGTTATACTTTGGTCACATAGCTTTGGATCAGATGACCAACCAGATGATCTTGTGATGATGACCTGGTAAAATGCTTTGGACTGGTGGATAAACGTGCCAGAAGACTCATTGGCGATGAAACCCTAACTAATGCCAAATCGCACAGTTTGCAACAGGGTTGTGCTAGCGCACACACTATACAATAACATGATATAACGGAATACCACAACTCCCGCTGCGTGATACACTTCTCTTAAATAACGAACAAAGACTGAATGTTACTAAACGTTTTATCAATAGGAAGACTCCACCAGAACACTTAGTACAGTTTACTGTACCTACAGCTTCTTTATATTATTTTTTGTTTTCTTCTTTGTGCAACGTAGTTATTATTTTCTATTCTGTTTAATGATCTATTTGGCCGATTACCTTCTTGGATTCCTTCCTTACCGAGGTGTCGTAAAAGGCTACCAAGGTAAGTTGACCCGCCGTGCGAACTATTTCTTACCGAGATTTCGTAAAATACGACTAAAATAAGTTGACGTCACGCTACCGGCCGGTCGTAAAATACGTAGCCAAATCATGGGACAACATGTTTGTAACATGTTGTGCCGACCAATTAGAATGGGATAAGGGCAGGAGGGTAATGATCATTAACTTAATATGGAAATTATTGTTTCTTACTTCATATTTACGTCTAATTGTGACTAATGTAATTCTCGAGAAGAATTGCATACATGCATGTTAAATATAAGTTTTATCAAGATCCATAATAACAGAAATAATCTACAATTGAAATCGAAAAGCTGTTGAGTAAAGAACTCCTAATGTGTTCCTTTACCGTGTATTGCGTGATGAATGGTAAATATCAATAAATCACAGCTTTTGAAGGGAAAGACACACTACTTTTTCAAAGTGATACAAAAAGGGTCAACAGTGTCAAATATTTTAGACATACCGTGAGAAAATACGAATCACGTATTCGGCGCGCGTCAATAGAGACGAGTGGCCCAAGATTGAGGCGTATATGTGAACTATGATCCCTTTCACTTACATATTGCTGCAAACATACTCAAACTTACTTACTTTAAATAATACAAACAAGTAATAGTGAATCGTCAATAACAAATTTTACAATTCTAAATAGATTTCTGTTATTTTTTATATTTGTCATTTGCATTATGTTTTATTTATTTATTCATCATCCTCCTGCCCTTATCCCACTCTAAGTGGGGTCGGCACAACATGTTATGAACATGTTGTTACATGATTTGGCTGCGTTTTTACGACCGGACGTCAACTTACCTTAGTCGTATTTTACGATACCTCGGTAAGAAGGAGGGTGGTCTATTCTACTAAACCGGATACCACACGGCGGGTCGTCTTACCTTAGTCGCCTTTTACGACGCCTCGGTTAGAAATGAGGGTGGTACTATTCTATTCAGCCGGATACCACACGGCGTATTTTTATTTATTTATTGTACACTAGTAATATCCCGAGGTTTCACCCGCATACATACCGATCTCATGGCAGTGGAAAGTCTACTAAGTCGGACTAAAGTTTTATTTTTGTTAAATATATCATCAATAGTTTCCGCAGCGATGACTAATTTTTATGACTAATTTTTTACGCCTTATTACATTTTTATTATTACCTTATTTTTTTAAATGTAATATAGCCTATGTTGCTCAGTAAAGATGCAGCTTTCTAATGCTTTCCAATGAAAGAATTTTTGTATTCGGTCTAGTATTTTTTGTGTGAAAACATTACAAACATACATACAAATTTTTCCGCTTTATAATATTAGTATAAATACATAAAAGTGTTAGAAAAGAAAAGAAAAATAGCACATGTACGAAGGGGTACTTCGCTAGAAGGGATCTCTTCCAACCTTTGAGTAATAGAAGGAAAATGACAAGAAGTGAAATACGGGTAATACACACAGATTTTAGCAACTTTGTTTTATAATAAATAGTATTTGGATGACTTAGCCGAGTAATTTTTTAAAAGATATAAAAAATGCAAAAAAAACAAAAGAAAAAAGCACCGGATGACACGTGGGAATCGATCCCAGGTTAAAAACATTTTTGGTTCGCGCGTTACTATTAACCTATCACAGCTTTGCATTTGATAGCTTAAATTATGATCTATTCCTATTTTTGTAGTTTTTTGTGCCCAAAAACAGGGATGAAACGAGATTTTTTTTTAATAAAACCTATCGATCGATTTTTCTCCCCCAAAACCTCTTTCCTACATGCT
The DNA here is from genome assembly GCA_029227775.1 of Morpho helenor. Classification (NCBI taxonomy): domain Eukaryota; kingdom Metazoa; phylum Arthropoda; class Insecta; order Lepidoptera; family Nymphalidae; genus Morpho; species Morpho helenor. Next base: position 16,136,736 of record JARGCU010000025.1, read on the forward strand.
GAATTTCAGGAAAATCTTTGGAGCCGTTTCCGAGATTTTGAAAATATATTTATCTAAATCATCATCATCTACCTGCCCTTATCCCACTCTAAGTGGGGTCGGCACAACATGTTATAAACATGCTGTCACATGATTTGGCTGTTTTTACGACCGGCCGCCTGCCTGACGTCAACTTACCTCTGTCGTATTTTACGACACCTCAGTAATAAATGAGGTTGGTCTATTCTACTCAGCCGGATACCACACGGCGGGTCGACTTACCTTAGCCGCTTTTTACGACACCTCGGTAAGAAATGCGGTTGGTCTATTCTACTCAGCCGCATACCACACGGCGGGTCGACTTATCTTAGTCGCCTTTTACTACACCTCGGTAAGAAATGAGGGTGACACTATTCTACTCAGCTGGATACCACACGGCGGGTCGACTTATCTTAGTCGCCTTTTACGACACCTTGGTAAGAAATGCAGTTGGTCTATTCTACTCAGCCGGATACCACACGGCGGGTCGACTTATCTTAGTCGCCTTTTACGACACCTCGGTAAGAAATGAGGGTGGTACTATTCTATTCAGCTGGATATCACACGGCGTATATTTATCTAAATACATACAAGATAAGCTGAATAAGAAATAAGCTGTGATGGCCTAGCGGTGCGACCGTGTGAATCTCTAGAGACGATCATGGGTTCAAACCCGGGCAGACACCAATGAGTTTTTCTATTAAAACTTATGTGTCTAATTGATAATTGCAATTTATCACACGCTTTTCGGTGAAGGAAAACATCGAGGAAACCTGCATATCTCTAGAGAATTCCGGGGATATGTGTAACCTACCAATCCGCATTGGAGCAGCGTGGTAGGTCTTAGCTCCAACCCTTCTCTCCAAAAATGAAGAGAGGAGGCCTATGCCCAGCAGCAAGTAACAGGCCGTTACATACAAGATAAACTAATTTAAATATTAAAAATAGATAGATAAACATTCAACTTCAAATTAACTTGAATGAAACGAATAGCGGTTTTAAATAAGCAAAACTGATAATTTATCGGGGTTTCTGCAAATATCAGGTTCAATTTACATAGTAACGATATATAAGTTTTGCGGGCGTTAGCAGTTGTATTACGAATACCTTTTATTGTTGATAAAAGTGTAAATTACTTAGTAATATGATACGTATATTCGTTTTGCTATCTATTCTTATAAAACAAATGCGACGGTATGTCTGTTGTACCAATGTTAATGAAACTTTACACAACTGAAGCTTATATACCGGGCTAATTAATTGATTACAAGATTCCCGTTCCAAAATATCCGATAGATATTAAGTTTTATTTTTTAATATTAAAAAGACAAATAATTATAATATAATTAACCTTAATTAAGGTGAAAAAATAATGCTGAGGTTTAGAACCCTCAGGAAGATATTTTCGTTCTTTAAAAAAACAAATAAAACAAATTATTAAAAACAAATAAAAAATATAATTACTAGAGCATAAGGCAATTTAGCTTTAATTATAAAAGGTTTTTTGCAGTCCTAAAGATGTCTGGAAAATGAGTGCTCAATTTTTCCTTTTTCCTAATTAACGTGATAGTGATTTGATTGAGTTATTATGCGACCGGCCGCCTGCGTAACGTCAACTTACCTTAATAGTTTTTAATAGAGACCTTAATAGAGACCTCAGTAAGAAACGAAGGTGGTCTATTCTACTCTACCGGATACCACACGGCTTAATTGTAAGGGTTGTCAATATCAACAAAAATTCTTACAGAAAAAATTTATGAATATTTCAGCATTAGATGTGTGTGAATAAAAACGAAAAAATATATACATAAATAATCAGATTGACGCTCCTTACCCGTTTAATACAGATGTATTTATTTACATAGAAATAAAACGACTCATCATCTTCCTGCCCTTATCCCACTCTAAGTGGGGTCGGCACAACATGTTATAAACATGCTGTCACATGATTTGGCTGCGTTTTTACGACCGGCCGCCTGCCTGACGTCAACTTACCTCTGTCGTATTTTAAGACACTTCGGTAAGAAAGAGGGTGGTCTATTCTACTAAACCGGATACCAAACGGTGGGTCAACTTACCTTAGTCGCCTTTTACGACAGCTCGATAAGAAATGAGGTTGGTCTATTCTATTCAGCCGGATACCACACGGTGGGTCGACTTACCTTAGTCGCCTTTTACGACACCTCGGTAAGAAATGAGGTTGGTCTATTCTATTCAGCCGGATACCACACGGCGGGTCGATTTACCTTAGTCGCCTTTTACGACACCTCGGTAAGAAATAAGGTTGGTCTATTCTATTCAGCCGGATACCACACGGCGGGTCGATTTACCTTAGTCGCCTTTTACGACACCTCGGTAAGAAATGAGGTTGGTCTATTCTATTCAGCCGGATACCACACGGCGGGTTGACTTACCTTAGTCGCCTTTTACGACACCTCGGTAAGAAATGAGGTTAAACGACTAGTCATCGATAAAAAAAGCAAAACCGTGGGTAAATAGTAGTACACAATACGCATCTACCAAACGTAATATTATCCAACGCTGTTGAATACTATGAATGGGCCCTAACTGGGTCACGAGGCGCATTCAATTTGCACTCAGGTGAAAGGCTTTAGTAAAACACGCGTTTATACACGCTGCCTAAGATTTTATTTAATTACCTCGACAATATCATACAGTTATCCAAGTCCGATACAGTCCTCCACAACGCGTCGTTTTAAGCCGAGGTCCGGCCTCACAGGAGGCACCCTTAAGGCGACGCTCCCAGGATGCTGCGGGCCTCTTTCGAGACCCGCTCTCCCAGCTCAACCACCGGCGATGCTTCTGCGCTCGCCCACTCTCTCGGTGACGCTGTCAAAGCCTTCACGGCTAACAGCCTTACTTAGTGTTCGAAAAAAAAATACAGTTATTATACTACTAGCAAACGTCAGTGGCTCCGCCCGCGTGGAAGGATTACAACCGTAATATTGTCTTTTGATAACCATAAAAATGGTTAAAGTATGTTAACCTTAAAAGCTAGCCATATGCTGTCGCGAACTTTTATTTAGACGTATGACGTCGGGCCCAGACTCAAGGCCTCAAAACCTCGTACTCTGGACTGAGATGGTAAAAGCTGGGCTTTAGCATTAATATGACATCCCAATACGTGGGGAAATATGCACACATAAATATGTATATACGTTTAAATAAATATACAAATAAATAAATGTACGTTTTTTTACGTTTCACATTATATAGAACTAGCAGTATAGTATATAGTCTTTTGATAACCATAAAAATGGTTAAAGCGAGTTAACCTTAAAAGCTAGACATATGCTGTCGCGGACTTTTATTTACAACTTTTAGAGGGGAACGATTTTGTAATACATGATTTTTTAATAACTATCACCGTTTACTCCGCGCACGCAAGGAAAGCTTTAAATTTTTTCCGTTTTAGTACTATTTTTATTGCTCCTCTCCTATTCATCGTAGCGTGATGTTATATAGCCTTAAGCCTTTCTCGATAAATGGACTATCTTACACTGAAAGAATTTTTCAAATCGGTTTAGTAGTTGTTGAGATTAACGCGTTCAAACAATCAAATAAACTCTTTAGCTTTATATATTAGTATAGATTGACACATTTTAGGCTTCCCTACTAGTATAATAACACTATGAGGGGCGCAAGCCTAAAATGTTTTCATCTAAAAAAGAGAAAGCAAATAAAGCTATCTGTCTCTCTTTTTTATGTGTGTTTAGACAAAGCTAAGTATGTGTGTCTCATCTTCCTTTTTTATTATTTGTTAGACACCTTTCAAAGAGAATCGCTGGATGATACATGATTGTATGATAGTACGGACGATCGTGGACACTTGCGCGATGATTGTGCCGATTATAGACGATCACACGATCAACGATCATCGCCGATAGTGAAAATTAATCATCACACTATTACTCTAGTCGTTGTCACGCGACTTGCACAAACAATTGAACATCTGTTTCAGGGGACAACCATTTTGTGTCAAGGCCACGTAACAATTTCCTGACCGATAACTCGACGCTAAGTTTAGAATTATGTTGCGATTTATCATAAATCCACGCTACCATTATAAATTGAAACCGCAGCTCGTTTACCATATTAAATACTGAATAATAAGTCAATAAATAAATAATTTGGGTGGACAAGCTTTGTTTGGTATTTATTTTTGATGATGCATAATAGAATTATGAAAAAAAGGGTTCGTGATATCTGGACTTGATCCGGGCTATCTTTACTTATTTAATCCGGAATAACGTCGATAAATGAATAATATCTTGGTAACCAATCTTTGCTTGTTTTTTTTTAGAAGAAGCATAAAAGATTATGAAAAAAAAAAGGTTTGTGGTATCTGGACTATCGGGGTATTTTAACTTCTTTATTCCACCCGTTCTCAACATAGCTATGAAAGTGACAGCGTAATTAACCTTTGTTGTCTAATAATATTGTAGCAGTTTATCAGTGCATTTAAACAACACGACATTTTTTTTAAATGAACCCTAGTTAACCGATTTATCACCCCTAATATAAATTTTTGTCAAAATCTTTGGAGCCGTTTCCGAAGTTAGTCGAAATTTTGAGCAAATTTAAAGCTTTCCTTGCGTCCGCTAAGTAAACTGTGAAGATTATTCAAAAATCATGTACTAAAAAATTGTTCCCCTCTAAATGTTCTAAATAAAAGTCCTCGACAGCATATGTCTAGCTTTTATAGTAAACCCAATTTAACCACTTTTATGGTTATCAAAATTCTATATTACGGTTTTAATTTTTTCACGCGGGCGGAGCCGCTGGCGATTGATAGTATTTTATAAAAAGGATTTTGTCTAGAATATGGAGTGAGTAGGAGTGGGGTGGGTAGAGAGTTAGGTTAGAGAGGTAGCTGTTCCGAAGTGGACTACGAACATTTTGCAAATTTATTGATTCCGAAATTATTTTATTTACCTTACTAGGTAATAGTACCAGGTTTACCGAGACTTGCTTGGTATTTTTTTACAAAATAAAAAAAATAAACTTCAAAAAAATAAATAAAAAACAATAAGGTAGGTGGAGCTCGATCCTAGGTATTTTCATTTCGCGCGACCACCCGTTTCCCGAATAAGCTACGTTGACTTGACATTTCACGGCAAAAATTGTGTTGTATATATTCAATAAATTAAAAAGTAAACTTTTGTTTTTTTATGCCCAAAAACAGGGATAAAACCTAGCTAGATCTATTTTTCTCTCCCAAAACCCTACATGCTGAATTTCAGGAAAATCGTTGGAGCCGTTTCCGAGTTTCCGAAAATATATATATACATACAAGATTAACTCATTTAAATATTAAAGATATATGTATGTGTCGCCAGATTCCGCCATGTGGTATCCAGCTGAGTAGAATAGATCACCCTCTTGTCTTACCGAGGTGTCGTAAAAGGCGACTAAAGTAAGTTAACTCATCGTGTGGTATCCGATTAAGTGGAATAGACCATCCACTTTCTTATCGAGGTGTCGTAAAATACGACTAAAATAAGTTGACGTCAGGCAGGCGGCCGGTCGTAAAATACGTAGCCAAATCATGTGACAACATGTTTATAACATGTTGTACCGACCCCACTTAGAGTGGGATAAGGGTAGGAAGATGATGATGTATGTATCGCCAGATTGAACAAATGCAACAATTAGCAACATAACCTATGGGTGTTATAACTTGCATAACCGGCTTGCACGATTCGTAGTGTATTTGGGCCAAGGATCACGGTCCCTATTGACAATAGGAAGGTCGTCATATTGTGGGTAAGGCGGAACTTGGGGCCCTTATTGTGCATTTTAAACAGGCAGATGTTTTACAATTAACGAAGACTTGTGGCAGAAACAGAACGCCTCTTACGTACAATATATTTAACACTAGCTTCGCCCGCATAGAAATCAGTGACACAATTTTTGTCCTGAATTGAAATTTTAAACATAAAAGTATTTATAAGTTAATTATAATAGATTTTTAAATTACTTTCACCGTTTACATAGCGGACATATGCTGTCTCGGAATTTTATTTTCAACATTTTGAGGGGAACAATTTTGTAGTACATGATTTTTGAGTAAGCTTCACCGTTTACTTAGCGCACGCTAGGAAAGTTTTAATTTTGCCATTTTCGCTTTATTATAAGTACCTGGGTGACCTAGCCTTGCTCGGTATTTTTTTAAATAATGTAAAAAAAATTACAAAAAAATTGAAAAAAAAAACTTAAAAAAATAATAGACCGCCCGTTCCCCAAATGAACCACCATGACTTTACGCTTGACAGCGAAAAATTGTGCTTGTATTCAACGTAAATTTCAAAAAAGTTTTAGAGCCCGAAAACAGGAATAAAACGACATTTTTTTAAATAAAACTTATCTAGATCGATTTTACTCTCCCAAAACCCTACATGCTGAAAATTAGGAAAATCGTTGGAGCCGTTTCCGAGATTCATCATACATACAAGATTAACTCATTTAAATATTAAAGATTGCTGCTCCTCTCCAATTTATCTTATCGTGATATATAACCTATAGCCTTCCTCGATAAATGGACTATCTTACACTGATAGAATTTTTTAAATCGTTTAAGTAGTTCCTGAGATTAGCGCGTTAAAATAATCAAACAAATAAACAAACTCTTCAGCTTTATAGCCCGCATGGCACTTTTTTGAGCAACCAAAATCTCTTCTTTATCAGCCGCACAGCATTATGACATAATAATTTGTTCTTGTGTAGTCAAGTGTTTAAATACCCTCAATTGTTGCAATACAATGTATTTTTTGTTTTTATCGGAGGAAACACTATTACACTATTATTTTATCTTGTATGGTAGCCCCGTTTCTAAGATTTAATAATGCCATTACTTTCTCCTTGAATTTGACTAGCCCGATGGCAGCGACCCTGTCTACAACTCCGCGGATTGTGGGTTCGATTCCCCTCAAGAGCCGATATTTACTAAAATACAATGTGTTGGTTTTTGAGCCTGGATGAATTTATGTATTTAAACAAGTGTTAAAAATAATATACCTATGTATATATTTATCAGTTTTTTGTCACCCATAACTAAGTAATAAGTTACTTAGGGTACGGTGACGGGGTGTGCAATTATTTATTGAAGGTACTCAAACGCTCAAGTTGACGGGAAAGAAGTCGCAGAACCAGTATTTAATATAAACGCATTAATAATTAACCGAAATTCCCTTCACAAAATTCTAGTAAAATTATTTTATAATAGCTGTGAAATACCCATTTAGTCCGCATCGGTCCAGTGGGGGGCGAGGAAGCGGGGAGGGGGGAGGCACAAGGACACTTCGCAGGACCTTCGAGGCGCGACGCTTACGTAACGTTACAAGGTCGACGAATTAATGCGACATGTGCAAATGTTTGAGCCAACATTTAGCGTTGGTGAGTTAATTTTAATTTTGTAACACATCATCTGCAAAGATCTAAGAATTTAAAGAATAAGTTAATAGACAAAACAATGAAATACTTTAGATATCAATTTCCACCGTTATTTGAAGGCTGCAATTTGAAAATTTCACGTCATATTTAAAAAGTCACATTGAAAAATCTCAATTATGCCGAAAATAACACAATAAATTGTTATAATGCTAACCGATATTTATGGATCTGGTACAATCGAAACTTACTCGTGGTATCCGGCTAAGTAGAATAGAGCACCCTCATTGCTTACTGAGGTGTCATAAAAGGCGACTAAGGTAAGTCGACAACATTGGTTGTTATTAATTGTGGTGGATAGCAATATTATCCAATTACTTACTTTATTATTAGTAATTACTTAAGATATCGTTAAGAAAAAAAAAGCAAAAATTATAATCTTCGCAGTTACAAATATCACAACGATATGTCAATTTTCAAAAGCAGGTTCATCTTTTAGGCCTTTCCCTAAATTTTGGGACATCCTGTATAAAGGAAACAACTTTTTAATTGAAACAAAACTTTCAAGAACGCTCCACATTATCAAGACTTGGCATAGATAATTTAGCACTAAAAATGGTAGTCTAGCTATATTATCTGTTGTAGTGTGTATGCGACCTTTTTTTTAATAAATGCTTTTATTTAACTTGCCTTGTATATATGTTTGTATGTGAAGGTGGAAGGTAGAGGAGGCCTATGCCTAGCTGTGTGATAGTAACAGGCCGTTACTATACTTTTATTTTTATACACCTGCAAACTATTACTTATTGAGTTTTCTGCAATAGGTATTATCTGGCGCTTGGTTCAAATGTCTTAGAACTATGGAGCGTAAAAAATAAGCCTTTTTAAAAGTCGATAGGAAACTACCTTTTTAAAAGCTTTTATTTAACTTGCCTTGTATATAAATGTAGATGGAATCTTGCAAGCTAAACTTGACCCACTTTCCGATCCGATTAAGCTGAAATTTTACATACTGGTCCCGTTTCATTCACAAAGCATGCTCTGATGCTGCTTCCAGGATTTGCTTCAGACGAATGAACTCCTCAACGGTTAACAAAAAATTTTGTTAAAAGCTTTTATTTATTAAAAGCTTTTAATTGCTATAACGAATGTGATAATAGAAGATCTAGTCAATTTTGGATCTTGTTAGATGCATGTTAACTTAAATCCTAACCTTAGTACAATAAAAAAGTCTAACAATTACAATCTCAAACTAATCGGTATATAGCGTGATAGCGGAACGGTGAAACGCGTTACCCCAAGGGGTCGGGTTCAAATCCGGTCATGTATAAGTTTTCTATTAAAACTTAAGTGCCCAAAAAATATAAAATTTATACAAGTTATCAGGCGCTTTTTGATGAAAAAAAAACATGACAAACAAATATGTTTTTCTTCTGTTCGTTCGGTTATTGCACTGATAACTTTCCGTTTTAAGGTTAGCTGGCAGAAAACGCTCAATTAAGCCCAAAGCGTTAAGTCCGCGTTTTGAACTTTTTATGTGACTTAAGTAGCGCAGTAAAATCATTATTCTCCTGCCCTTATCCCACTCTAAGTGGGGTCAGCACTACGGCGAGTCAACTTACCTTAGTCGCCTTTTACGACACTTCGTTAAGAAAGAGTGAGGTCTATTCTACTCATTCCACTCGGGAAGTCGACTAACCTTAGTCGCCTTTTACGATACCTCAGTAATAAACGAGGGGGGTCTATTCTACTCATTCGGATACCACATGGCGGGTAAGTTTCGACTATACCGGATCTGTAAATATTGGTTAACATTATAACATTTTTCGTATGTTGTTATTTTTGGCTTCAGTTAAGGGTTGTGAGGGAGGTCACGAGGAATCTCGTAGGATTTCCGTTTACGTCATTGTAAGGCTGTGGAAGAGCAGTGCGCTGAAACGTGCCACATTGGTCACGTTTAAAAGTATTGATCAAATGTTTGGACCAACAAATCAAAGTTTTTGCTAATCAACGTAAAAGTGGAATGTGATTCTTAATGCAAATACATTGCAATTAGACCCTACTTTGACCAATTTGTAACGGAAGGAAAACAATCTCACTCGAAGTGGCGGTGGAAGTAACTGATATTAGCGCGTTCAGATATGTAGGGTTTTTAAAATAAGGGCCTAGCCGCCGTGTGGTATCCAGCCGAGTAAAATAGACTACCCTCATGTCTTCCCGATGTGTCGTAAAAGGTAACTAAGGTAAGTTGACATCAGGCTGGCAGATAAATCAGGCTGGCTGGTAAAATAACTTAATATATCGAATAACGCGAATTAAAGCACAATAATTTTATTAATTTTGGTTTATATTTTATCAAATTTCTTTTTATTTATATTTGTGATCGTGTTTTGGTCGTATTTGAGGCGCCTATGTTTTTATGGGACATCCTTATAAGAGTGTAGTCGGAAACCTTGAGCGGGTATCGTGTAAAAAAGAACTCACAGCACGATAAAAGTTTACTGACTCGTTAGAGGTAAGTTTGAAGACCTACCGCGCTGTTCAACGAAGGATTGGCCAATATAGGGAATTTACAAAAACAGGCTTTCTTATAATTTTTTTGCTACAGTTTTATAATGCGTAAAAAAGCTAACATGTCCATGGCCATATTCTTTATTTTTTTTTAATTATTAACCACCATTAATATAGTATAATTTTATATTTTATCTGAGATCGTTATTAGCCATAATTTATATTTGTATCTACTTAAAATTCTACGCCGTGTGGTATCTGGCTGAATAGAATAGTACTACCGTCATTTCTTACCGAGGTGTCGCAAAATTCTGGATCAGACATAAGGTGAGGTAGCGTGAATGCAGCTTTTCATAATATGAATAAATATATACACATGAAAAGCCGCCTTTAAGGGTAATTCTGAAAGATTTAGTTTTCGAAATTGTTAAAAGTAGGAGGTAGAATATGCTTCACACATAGACAATACTTGGGGGGTACTATAGCGTAATAGGTTTAGGCTTCATACATTTCATTTAGATATTCCATTTGGTATTCGGCTGAGTAGAAAAGACCACTCTGTTTCTTACTGAGTTATCGTGAAATACGACTAAGAAAAGTTGACGTCAGGCAGGCGGCTGGTTCTAAAATACGTAGCCAAATCATGTGACAACATGCTTGTAACATGATGTGCCGACCCCACTTAGAGTGGGGTAAGAGCAGGAGGATGATGATCTACTTAAAAATCTGTTTTCATTGGCGACATATATCTCAAAAATATCTCCATTTAGAATAAAGTAATGCAGTCCTTAGCAGAATTTGGCCGCGCCAATATTGTAAGACTTTATTACGCGCTTACCCAATTTCTCAACGTGGGGGCCACTCCTTAAAGGGGGCAATGTTAATTGCCTTTTATTAAATTAAAATTAATTTATTATAATCTCTGTGCAACAAGCATTAAGCGCAATCTCACAAAATGAAAGAATTAGTTAATATAGAAAAATCATTATTAAAATTATATAGAATTCGTTTCAGTTTATATTATTCGTTTTGAAAATTTACTTATAGTGTTTCGATTATAATTTCCTAGTGATTTCTTCCTAACACCTTCTTTAATTTCTTAAGTAAACAATTAATTTTTTTGATAGAAATACTTATGTAGGGGCCAAAAATACATTTAGAAAGGCTAAGATGGTCATCGCACAAAAAAGGTTGGAAAACACTGTCCTAACCGCTTTGGCCTTATCGGTGGAAGTGAATTCTTTTCCCATTGTTCTATTGACGCCATATTTAATTAGCCTACAATATATCTTTTACGTAATATGCGGGTAATAAATACATTTCTGGAAATAATATGTTACAATAGGCCAAGGTATGTACTTTGTTGACACTTTGACACAGAAATTGCCAAATAACTCCCATGCATCCAATACTATATATGTGAAAATTTGTCTGTCTGTTACGCTTTTACGTCTAACCTGTTTGGCTATGATACGATTAAAGATTATATACCAGGCTAAGATAAAGGTTACGAAAATGTCATTTTTCATTTATTGTCATTTTCCTGCCCTTATCCCACTCCAAGTGGGGCAATATGATTCGGTTTGATATTTAGCGACCGGCTGCCTGCCTGACATCAACTTACCTTAGTTGCCTTTTACGACACCTCGGTAGGTAAATGAGGGTGGTCTATTCTTCTCAGCGGGATCCTCACGGCAGGTCAACTTACCTTAGTCGCCTTTTACCTCACCTCAGTAAAAAAGGGGGCGGTCTAGTCCACTCAGCCAAATCCCACACGGCGGGTCAACTTAGCTTAATCGTGTTTTACGACAGCTTGGGAAGAAATGAGGGTAGTCTATTCTGCTCACCCGGATCCCACACAGCGGGTCAATTTACTTAGTCGCCTTTTACGACACCTTGACAAGAAATGAGGTTAGTCTATTCTAATCAGCCGGATACCACACGGCGGAATAATAGTGTAGAAATGAAATAATATATTTTTTATAAATTTATTTTAAATAAAAAAAATATATATTCTAAATTTAAAATTGAATATAAGCTATTTTTATAAAATATAACCTTCATTTTCCAACGTAAACGAAATTATGTCATACTTCATTGTCTGTAAGGAATATAGTGACATTCTTTTGTAAATCTTAAGCACAGATCTATTAGCACAATCGATGTGGAGCGTGACATATATCGATAATAATCTTTTTAAAAATAGAATTGTATACATGGTAAGAATAAATATAAGTTTTTAAGAATAAGAATAATTATAATTTACTAGATGCCATGACTTTGTTCACGTCAACTTTACGCTTCGCCAGCGTACTTACTTTCAAGATATTAAGCTGTAAATCGTTAAAACATGGCTAAATATCAATTCGAAGCATTCCGAATGATGCTTGATTTTGAATTTGCTATATTTAACTTTACAGGTAAGTTATAATATTAGAATATCTGGGTGACCAAGCCTCGCTAAGCTGTGATGGCCTAGCGGTGCGACCGTGTGAATCTCTAGAGACGATCATGGGTTCAAACCCGGGCAGACACCAATGAGTTTTTCTATTAAAACTTATGTGTCTAATTGATAATTGCAATTTATCACACGCTTTTCGGTGAAGGAAAACATCGTGAGGAAACCTGCATATCTCTAGAGAATTCCGGGGATATGTGTAACCTACCAATCCGCATTGGAGCAGCGTGGTAGGTCTTAGCTCCAACCCTTCTCTCCAAAAATGGAGAGAGGAGGCCTATGCCCAGCAGTGGGATAGTAACAGGCCGTTGCAAGCCTCGCTCTGTATTTTTTTTACAAAATAAAAAAAGAAACTTAAAAAAAAAAATCTTAGGGTAGGTGGGGCTCGATCCTAGGTATTTTCATTTCTCGCGACCACCCGTTCCCCGAATAAGCTACGCCGACTTGGCAGTTAATGGCAAAAATTCAATTCAATATAAATTTTTGTATTTTTTAATGCCCAAAAACAGGAATAAAATGATTTTTTTTAATAAAACCTAGCTAGATCAATTTTTCTCCCCTTTACCCCCTACACGCTGAATTTCAGGAAAATCGTTGGAGCCGTTTACGAGATTCCGAAAATATACATATACATACAAGATTAACTCATTTAAATATCAAAGATACATATAGCACTAAAACTCGATATGATACTGTTTTAATGAACTACTCTAGCGTCCTCTGTAAAATATATACTACTCTATAAGTGGTTAAAACAATACTTAATTGGTAAATACCAATTTCAAGGATTCCGATGTTTAATCATTTTGCTATATTTTACTTTACAAGTAAGTTATTATATTAAATACAGATAGCACTAAAACTCGATATGATACTCTTTTGGTGAATTACTCTAGCGTCCTCTGTAAAATACATACTACTCTATAATTCGTTAAAACATTACTTAATAACTAAAAACCAATTTTAAAGATTCCGAACGATGCTTTATCATTTTGCTATATTTTATTTTACAGGTAAGTTATAATATTAACATATAGCATCAAAACTCGATATGGCATTGTTTTCATGAATTTATTTCTATATCTATATCTATATATATATATAAAAGAAAGTTGGTCTTGGTTACACTATTTATAACTCAAGAACGAATGAACCAATTCGGCTGAAAATTGGTGGAGATGTTGCTTAGAACCAGGAGACGGACATAGGATACTTTTTATCCCGTTCGACCGCATTTATTTTATCCCGTCAAGTCACTATAAAACGTGGTATAGTAAAAACGACTATGACATGGAAAAACAAAACATAAATGACAGCTAAACGTAATTTAGTCTTTGGATAAGTATGGTAAAAATATGACAATTATCAAAATAGTAGTAGCTATAAACGTTACTACATAGTATAAAACAAAGTCACTTTCTCTGTCTGTCCTTATATCTCTATGTTTGCTTAAATCTTTAAAACTACGCAAAATATTTTAATGCGGTTTTTTTTAAGTATATAGAGTGATTGAAGAGGAAGGTTTATATGTATAATAAAATTCAATATGGAGTAGAGAAATACTGTGATTATCACTGAGTGACATAGGCTATATGTTTTATACCCGTGCGAAGCTGGGGCGGGACTCCTAGTATATTATAGAATAGGAATTACCCAAACTTGATGAGTCGCGAACAATTTATCAAACAGTAGAAGTTGGTATTCCCAATTGTGGTGACCCCACAGTAAAACGTTCAGTGTTTATGGACCCCCTACAATTTATTTATTTATTTTACTTTAATTTAAAACAGACATCTTAGTCCATACCTATATAATGTTAGTAATATTTATACAGACGACCATATAAAATTCTCTGATAACCACTGTATTACAATTTTTTATTTATAAATTTAACTTCGTAGCGCTACAAACATAATTGCATTTTAAAAGTGAAAACTGCGTTTATTATTTTGAAAAAAAAAACAATTATAAATATCGTGTAAGTACAATGTTGCTAAAACACTGATTACATTCATAAGACCATTCTTCACCATTTTTCACCACAATAATCTGAACGGAGATTAACGTCTAATAAAAGTAACTATATAACTGTTCAAAAAGCAATGAAAATATTATTTTGCTATAATCCAAGATAAATGTAGAAGCATGGTCCGGAGAAACACTCCATGACTCAAAAGCGAAAAGCTTTTACAATTACAATAACAAATCCTGCATGTATCAGGTAAGAGATCGGATAGTACACTCTACATTTAGCATTACATTTATTTTCTTTGATCGCGGATTATAACAAAATAATATTTTCAATACTTTTGGTATTATGGACCTCCGCAAAGTAACTCTTAATTCTATAAATTATCTACTGTTCAATGAACTATAGACATAAGATTTTAAAATTTATGAATTTCGTTAGATTTAGTAATACAATATAAGCTGTGGTAGCCCAGCGGTATGACCGTGCGCCTCTTTCGAGAAGGTCTAGGGTTCAAACCCCGGGCAGGCACCAATGAGTTTTCTAGTAAAACTTATGTGTCTAATTGATAATTGCAATTTATCACATGCTTTTCGGTGAAGGAAAACATCGTGAGGAAACCTGCATATCTCTAGAGCATTTTGGAGATATGTGTAACCTACCAATCCGCATTGGAGCAGCGTGGTAGGTCTTAGCTCCAATCCTTCTCTCCAAAAAAAAAAAAACGGAGAGAAGAGGCCTATGCCCAGCAGTGGGATAGTAACAGGCCGTTACTTACTTTAGTAATACAATTTTGACAGTCACTCAAATCAGTCTTTCAGTCTGTTGGTTACGCTTTCACGGCTAATCCGCTGGACTAATATTGATTTAAATTAAACACAATTAAAGCCTACATCTACATATTACATTGTATAAAATCTTCCCGTTTTCCCCCCGAAAACAGGGAAATGACATAATGCATCAATAAATGCACTTAAACGCAAAGTTGATGTGAAGTCACGGTTTCAACTAGTTGCAAATAAGTTACAATATGTATCCTCCTGCCCTTATCCCACTCTAAGTGGGGTCGGCACAACATGTTATAAACATGCTGTAACATGATTTGGCTGCGTTTTACTGCTGTCTGACGTCAACTTACCTTAGTCGTATTTTACGACGCCTCGGTAAGAAGGAGTGTGGTCTATTCTACTAAACCGGATACCACACGGTGGGTCAACTTACCTTAGTCGTCTTTTATGAAACCTCGGTAAGAAATGAGGGTGGTCTATTCTACTCAGCCGGATACTACACGGCGGGTCGACTTACCTTAGTCGCCTTTTACGACACCTCGGTAAGAAATGAGGGTGGTACTATTCTACATAGGATACCACACGGCGGTTGTTAATAAGTTACAATATGCAAATAAAACAATAAGCATCGTTATTTTTGTCTAACTTCTAGTTTCTAATCGTAACGTTATCTCTGCATTATGACTTTAGGCAGTAAGGTTATCACAATACTACACATCACGTGAAAAAAATAATATTTAACTTCTCATACAAGTTTACAACCAACTAATTAAAACTAGCGATCGGCCAATCATAAAATTACCAAATTGAAGTGAACTCAGGCCTCTCATTTAAAGAGACGTGATTTCCTTACCCTTTTCCTATTTGGAGATTGGAGCATAGGTATGTCTACATCTTCCATTCTCTTCAATCATTCGTCAACTCCTTCCACAGTGAAGTCACACAGTCCTTTTATATGCAAAAGGACTGTGTGACTTCACTGTGGAAAGTGTATACACACAGTCCATCTTTCTTTTTGGCCTCCCTCTTGTCCAGTATCTTTATTTACATGAAGTATTACAATAATGAGTTATTTTATAAAGGTTTTTACATATTTTGGTTACTGTTTATTGTATAAAGCGGAGGAAGTCGCGGGTAAAAGCTAGTATATTATATGATACGCACTATGTGCAATTTGAATAGAACGCGAATAAACGAATTTATAATATAAGACTAGTGTCCCTTGTCTCTGATTGGACGATTAATTTCGGCGGTCGCGGACAAGGGCTATGGCGCGATTGTAGAACGACAACGACAGATATAATTTTTTGCATTCATAATTCTGGTGTTCTGGTGTTCTGTTGAGCATGGTTCTGATATAATACCGCAGATTTGAATAATCTTAGTATTTTAGTGCAATTTGTTTCTGGTAATACCTTATAAGCGACTGGACATTGATTATGGTGCCAAAATTACTGTATTTTACGTACAATTTTCGTTATTATACGCCATTTACAATACCTTGATTTAAGTGTCAATTTTTAAATGTATTAAGTTTGATGATTAAGACATCTGTATACAATTTATATTTCTTTTAATAAAGAATATTAAAATACGACGAAAATGTTTAGTTAATCTACATTAAAGTATCTAATTAGTTATTCTACATTAAACAGGAAATGGTACCAATTTTCAGTTTAAACATTGGAATTTCCTTTATCGATGATAACAATAAATATATTTATAGAAATACCTAGCTTTATACTATAAGATCAACTGAATCTACCTATTACATATTGTAATAATTATACGTATAAATTAAACAAATGAGTAATCTTAAAAAATATATAAATTCGCGCTGACAATGTTTTTCGGTTAAAATTTAAATTTCAAATTCTTTAAGCAGTATCTAGATTACTTAAACTAAAGTACAGTATACTTCTAAGGCGATTAATTTAGTTATTTATCAAAATATTACGTATTAGAGTCCCAACGGCCATCGCTAAAAATCATACCGGCGAAGTCGTAGCGCTAAACAATTTAGAGTTCCGGTACGATGAGTAGTAACCGTAAAGGGGTCTATCCCAGTTTGCAAGCACAGATTCTAGCCTCAACAAGTGCAATCGCAACTGATAATAAATCCGATAGAGCTTTGAATGACAGAGATAACGATGTTTAAATTAGTGTTTAGCGAGCTACGCTACACACAACCGACTGCGTGCGCGACTCGCAACGCACAACGCACTTCGCGACTCGCGACGCAGTCAGTAGGTACACATAGCGAACCTACGCCGCCTCTGAGCGAGTCGACCGCGGTAGGTGCTAATAGCTGACCACGGGGCCACATTGACAGTTTCTATGCAAATGTTAATGCGTTGCGAGACCAGTTTTCGCCTCACGGAGCGGTTCCGGGCTTACCTACTCGCGAACGCTCTATTCACGCCCATAATTATTACCGAACGTTCGCTCCTAAACTGGATTCTACGCTGAATTCATTAAAAGCGTGTTCCACAAGTCCACAGGACGTAATGGCCGTTGGAAACGATTCGAGAACTCATTCACACCGTGGTCGCGGTCGGAAAATACACGGAATGAAAACTCTGAAACCGGTCGTGGATTGCGCAAAAAATCCTATGATGCAACATAGGTGTGCAAAAAAGAGGAAATACGATTGTCTCATTATCAAGTTCAATAGCCCCGGAGCGACAGCACGTGTATGCAAAACCTTCCTAGCGAATTGTGCAAAAATATCCTTTCAAGCGAACAATTTAAGGCGTAATCTGCTATACCTTCTCGCACGCTCATGCCGCGAAGTGTCAAAGCGATATATCAATATCTATCAAATACTGCATACTCCGATACCTATTCGGAGGCTCGATTGACTCGCAAATGAGGCTCGGCGCTCGTCCGTCAACATATGTCAGGGCTGAAAGCTGTAAGGCGGAATAGACTAAATTGAGTAAAACAATACTTTCCTCGATTCCATGAATGTCAAATTCCACAGTCCTTGAGTGTTTTTTTTTTCTATTAAAACAAAACCATTAGCGCTCTTCGCGAGCCGTGCACAAATATATCATAGTTCGTATTTTTTGATATCACTGAATGTGCGTTCACTGCGTGTTACACTAGCACTGGTGCGGGCGATGTCCGTGCTCACTTCCGCATATTGCAGCGCGCGCTGGCGCCGGTCGCCGCTGTGCGCAGAGTCTTAGTAACGACCGCGTCGCTCCTAACCGCTGGGAGCCTCGCTCGCGAATGCGGCCGCCGAAAACTCCTCACACCGTCCGAATGCAGAAAATTTGGACGCGCCGAGTGGGGGACGCTCTACGACTAGCCGAAACTTGCCTTGCGCGCGTACGTGCAACGCTTCGCTATGAAAAAATCCAAGGTTAACGCGCGCTGCCAAAAAAAGAACACGCAAAATAAAAAAAAGATGGCTAGAGCGGCGCCCCTCGCGGGCGTCGCAGTGCAGCCCATTCTGCACACGCCGCGTCTGCCGCATTTGTAGTTCTCTCGTGATCTACGCTGCCTCAAGGTTTTGCTAATTTCTACCATTTTAGCTCGTAGCTAACATGTGACCTCGATTACTTTTAACTAAGCATATCTTAAATATTTAAATGAGCTTATCTTGTATATATGTATAATCTGAATTTCGGAAACGACTCCAACAATTTTCTTGAAATTCAGTTTTCAGAGGCGACAAATCGATCTAAGTTTAATTTTTTTTAATGTCATTTTATCCTTGTTTTCAAATATTGAAAAAATTGCTAAAATATAAATAAAATAGAAAGGCTAATTTTGCTGTCATTTGTAAAGTTATTATAGTTCAGCCGGGAACGAGTAGGCTTAATGAAAATACCCGGGATTAGATATCACCCAGATATCGCTTTCTTCACAGTCCTTTTTCTCCTTGTTTTAATTGCAATTTTTTATATATATAAAAAAATTCCGATTTGCAATCGGATACCAAGTTACTTATATAATTATTGAAGATAGAGATGCCCTTAGCAACAACATTAAAGTAAATTACATTAATTAATATTTATTGTAAATCATGTGAAAACATGTTGTGCCGACCCAACTTAGAGTGGGATAAGGGTAGAAGGATGATAAAATAGATAAATATATAAATAATGATGATGTCAGAATAACAAAAACTCTGTTCTCTTGTAAAGTTTCGAACCCACGCTATAAGTTTTCCTGTTACAGAAAATATTAGTAAGAAACTATTTTGTATGTTTGATAATACTCTTATCTCTATAAATTGAAAATAAACCTAATTGGACAATATTCAGCTATAATAAATTTAATAAATATAAACTCTGTTCATCTTAATCTGTCAAATAATATTAAAGTAATATTCCGATCCTAAAATTTTATCTCCCACAAGTTTTTTATTACTAATATCTATCTTTGAATTTATTTGAAAACTTATAAAAAAAACACTCCCCATTATGTATACCGACTGGCCCGTTGGCACACATCACACACATTTCAACTTACCCAGTTCATCACAGGACATGCATACCACCGAGAGTACTTGAAGAGATTCAAAATCGTCGAGTCCGATGTCTGTCCGTGTGACGATTACACGAAACAGACACTCGAGCACCTGATTGCCGAGTGCCCCGCATTCGGCAAACAGAGGCTCGAGCATGAAAATCTCTGCGAGTACTATCAGCTGGACCCATATAAACTCACCACATTAGTAGGGAAACACGTGGCTATTGAATCTTTCATAAGATTCACTAGCCACATCATAGATCACTTAAAACGATTCAATAACACTTAACACCTGTACACACACAAAAACTATTCATCTCACACGTACACAACATAACTCAATCACAACTTACAATTCACAACACTAACCCCTCTCGCCCCAGCACTCCACAATACAAAGAGCAACGCTCTTGCCTCAACCTTATAATATATAAGAAATTTTAATTATTTTTATTTTTTTTTTATTTTATTTTTTATTTTTTTAATTAAGTGTTTGATTTTGCATGTTATTGTTATTTATGTTATAGACCTCCTTCTTTTATAAAAAAAAAAAAAAAAAAATTATGTTTACGTCACCTGTTTGTTTTAAATGTTTAGTATGAGTCTCACTTATGTTTGTTCTTTTAGTGTTAACTGTTAAGTTAGTTTTAGTTTAAGATTTTTAGTTGTAAGTTGTAAATACTGTGTACTAATTTAAGCGAACAGGCAGGGTGGCGGTGGACGTATCCAATCGCGGAAGCCACCACCCTGGACCTGGATGAGTTTGGCCAAATGAGGCGTTTTTCAGCAGTGGGCCGAATAAAAACACAATAGCGACCCACTTAAAATCGGAAAAAAAAAAAAAAAAAAAAAAAAAAAAAAAAAAAAAAAAAAAAAAAAAAAAAAAAAAACTGGCCCGTTGGAGCAGTGGGTAGTGACCTTGCCTTCAGCTCCGCGGGTCGCGGGTTCGATCGTTCGGGCCAACATTTTCTATAAATGAATTTGTTGGTCTTTGAGCCTTGGTGTATATTTGTATTTAAGTATGTATTTAAAAATTATATAACTATATATTCACCAGTTGTCTGTCTCCCATAACACAAGTATTAAGTTACTTACTTTGGGGACGGACGACCGTGTGTGTAAGTGTCCCATATATTTATTTATATTATTTATTATTATTATACCATCTTAATCTCGCACTTCTAGCTGTGTCAATAATGGACGCAATTTTCAGTATTTCCCTGATCTTTAATATTTAAATGAGTTAGGTCCTGTTTCACAAGTTACCAATAAACTGTCAGTTAGCTTATTCGAAACATATCTTGAAATTTTGAGTTTCTCAGGTTTCTGATAGGCTTATTCAGCACCTAAAGTTCCTTATAAGTTAACAGGTAGATCATGTAGCTGCTATTTTGTTTATCTGCTGTATAGTAAATACCTATTTTAAAATGGCCGCGATATTTTTATGTTTTATTGTCTTTTTAGAGACATTTATCTGCTACTTAGTTTATTTGTTGGTTAACTGCACTTTATCAGTAACTTGTGAAACAGGCCTGAATCTTGTGTATATATAAAAAAACATGCATAAATAAGTAGCGGCCTGTTACTATCCGACTGCTGAGAATAGGCCTCTCCAAAAATGGAGAGAAGGTTTGGAGCTAAGACCTACCACGCTGCTCCATTACACATATCTCCAGAATTCTATAGAGATATGCAGGTTTCCTCACGATGTTTTCCTTTACCGAAAAGCGTGTGATAAATTGCAATTATCTATTAGACACATAACTTTTTACAGAAAAACTCATTGGTGTTGCCCGGGTTTGAACCCGTGACCTCCTCGAAAGAGTCGCACGGTGTTACCGCTGGGCTACCACAGTTTTTTTTTTAAACATGTATAAAATATAGAGACTGAATTTCATGAAACTTAGTAAGTAGTGAATTTCGGAGGCGATGAATCGATCTAGGTAGGTTTTATTTTTTTTTAATGTTGTTCTCTCCCTGTTTTCAGGAACTGAAAATCTGCTATAATATTATTTGAAATCATATACTAATTAGACATTTGTAAAGTTTTAACAGCTCACTGGGGTATATATTTCATATATGTCATCATCTTCCTGCCCTTTTCCCACTCTAGTGGGGTCGGCACAACATGTAATAAACATGCTGTCATATGATTTGGCTGCGTTTTTACGACCGGCCGCCTGCCTGACGTCAACTTACCAATGTCGTACTTTACAACACCTCGGTAAGAAAGAGGGTGGTCTATTCTACTAAATCGGAAACCACACGGTGGATCAACTTACCTTAGTCGCCTTTTACGACACCTCGGTAAGAAATGAGGTTGGTCTATTCAACTCAGCCGGATACCACACGGCGGGTCGTCTTACCTTAGTCGCCTCTTACGACACCTCGGTAAGAAATGAGGGTGATACTATTCTATTCAGCCGGATACCACAATATATTTCATATATGTCTGGTATATAAATGTAAAAAATACGTTACACACGTCTACACTACACTACCCAATTATTAATTCCTTTTTTTTAAGTTTCATCTTTTTTAAAAAAATACCGGGCGAAGCTGGAACACACAGGTACTATAAATTTAATAATGATCTACGCATCAAATATAAAAGTACCCATAGACGCTGCAATGATATAATAACATCGAATCGATTGCTTCAAATAACAATGATGCAGTCGAGAGATATTATAAGGCCTTGAAGCCGAACAATTCGTCAAACATTTGTAATACACGCGTCTGTTTGCTCTGTTATTACGCCATATATCGAGAGCCTATTTTAAATATTATAAATTACCGTGTCGTATCCGGCTAAGTAGAATATACCACCCTTATTTTGACCAAGGTGTCGTAAAAGACGACTAAGGTAAGTAGACCGCCGTGTGGTATCGGGCTGAGTAGAATATACCACCCTCATTTTGACCAAGGTGTCGTAAAAGACGACTCAGGTAAGTAGACCGCTGTGTGGTATCGGGCTGAGTAGAATATACCACCCTTATTTCTGACCGAGGTATCGTAAAAGGCGACTAAGATAAGTTGTACCGCCGTGTGGTATCTGGCTGAGTAGAATATACCACCCTTATTTCTGACCGAGGTATCGTAAAAGGCGACTAAGATAAGTTGTACCGCCGTGTGGTATCTGGATGAGTAGAATATACCACCCTTATTTCTGACCGAGGTATCGTAAAAGGCGACTAAGATAAGTTGTACCGCCGTGTGGTATCTGGCTGAGTAGAATATACCACCCTTATTTCTGACCGAAGTGTCGTAAAAGGCGACTAAGATAAGTTGTATCGCCGTGTATGAGGTGGTATATTCTACACAGCCAGATATCACATCTGGCTGTGTAGAATATACCACCCTCATTACTGACCGAGGTCTCGTAAAAGGGACTAAGGTTAGTCGACGTCTGGCAGGCGGCCGGTAGTACAATACCTAGCCAAATCATGTTATAACATGTCGTGCCGATCCCACTTAGATTGGGATAAGGGCAGTTGTATTATGATAATGAAGTAAATTTTTGTGAAGAAATTACTGATAAATGAATAACTACAGATTGAGAGGAAAGTTAATCTAGGCGACTAAAGTAAGTTGACGTCAGGCAGGTGACCGGTGTAAAGTACCTAGCCAAATCATGTTAAATGTTTATAACATGTTCGGCCACTTAGTGTAGGATAATGGCAGGAAAATAAATAAATACCTATATAAATATATGGGACACTTAACACACGGTCGTCTGTCCCCAAAATAAGTAACTTAATACTTGTGTTATAGGTGACAGACAACTGTTGTTAGTATATATTCACCATATATACACATGTAATTTTAAATACATACTTAAATACAAATATACACCCAGGCTCAAAGACCAACAAATCCATTTATAGAATATGTTGGCCCTCGACGGGAATCGAATCCGCGACCCGCGGAGATGAAAGCAGGGTCACTGCACACTACGCCAACGGGCCAGTCAAAAATGATAATGAACTAACATGCAGAACGCAATATTAACCCTGCAAGTTGTTGCAATGACATATTAATGGTGCCGACTGCTCGATTGACAATGAAACAGTCGATAAATTGATGCGAAGTTATTCATATTTGACATTGATGTTCGCTGCAATGACATAAAAAATAAAATCGTTCGACAAAAAGTCTTAAATCAAATACTAACTACTTAAATAACTTTCGACTAATTAAATAACATCTTTAATTTAAGAAATAGAATATAACAGAATAGTAATCAAATCAAATCAAAATTATCTTTGTTCTCGTAAGCTACCCCACATAGTGCCTGTATCACAAGTTACTGATAAAGTGTCGGATAGTTAACCGACAAATAAGCTAAGTACTAGATAAGTCTCTAAAAAGTGAAAAATTAAAAAAAAATCGCGGTCATTTTGAAATAAGTATTTGCTATCCAGCAGATAAACAAAATAAAAGCCACATTATCTACCTGTTAACTTATTTGGGACTTTAAGTGCTGAATAAGCCTATCAGAAACCTGAAAAAGGCAAAATTCCGAGAAATGTGACAGATATGTTCCGAATAGGATAACTAACAGTTTATTGATAACTTGTGAAACAGGCCCTTAGAGTGGAATAAGGAGAGGAGGATATACAAACACTTTTAAATCGTCAAAGATTAAATAGGTTTAATGAAGCTATAACTGGTTCGAAATGTTGCTCTTAACGAGAAGAACCAGCAAAATACTCGGCGGTTCATCATTTAAACATTTTTAATTTACATCATTTTTCGTTTATTTACTGGAAATATTATTAAATCCATGCCTATTTATTATACAGATAATCTTCAATTGTGTGATATGCTTTAAGTATAAGCATATTTCTAAATAATTTATAGTTTACGTTACTTTGATTTAATTACTCAGATGATAACAATGGTTGGAGTTACTCCTCGATCCTGTACAAGACAGTAATAACTAAATCTAACTAGTAATAAGAATTATATTTTTTAAAAAGAAACCGCCGAGTTTCTTGCTGGCTCTTCTCAGTAGGAACAGCTTTCCGAATCAGCAAAGTTCACGATTCAAAAGCACTTGTTTACTAAACTTTACTTGAATAAAGAATATTTTGAATTTGAATTGTTTTGAAATTGCGGAGGTCCATAATATAAATAGTAATAAAATATTTATTTAGCCGATGTATTTAAACAGATGTTATTAAGTCCCTCGTATGATATATAGGTAATCGATGGTGAAAAACGGCATTAATAATTGAGATATGTTTTAGTAATATTTAAAAACTAATGACTTTAACATTTTTAAGGAAATATGCAATGACATTTGAATACTGACATTTCCCAGTACCGTCGTTCAAATTGGATAACAATAATGTATTCAATAAATTAAGTCGCAATTACTTAAATACGTATGAAACTACAAATGCCGCGTGGTATCTGGCTGAGTAGAATACACCACCCTCATTTTTTACCCGTAGTTTAGTCGTAAAAGGCGACTAAGTTAAGTTGACCCGTAATGTGGTATCCGGCCGAGTAAAATATACCACCCTTACTTCTTACAGAGTTGTCGCAAAAAGCAACTAAGGTAAGTTGACCCGCTGTATAGCATCCGGCTGAGTAGAATAGACCTCCCTTATTTCTTACAGAGGTGTCGTAAAAAGCGACTAAGGTAAGTTGACCTACCATGTGGTATCCGGCTGAGTACAATAGACCACCCCCATTTCTCACGGAGTGTCGTAAAAGGCGACTCAGTTCAAGTCGGACAGGCGACTGGTCGTAAAATAACTGTCCCCACTTAGAGTGGGATAAGGATAATATGGACAATCATAAGGATAGCTATTGTCTTGTGCGTATTACGTAATAGACGATATTAATACTAAAAAGATGACATTTAAAGTTAGAATCTGAGATCTCTAAATCGCAACTGCCTATGAAATTAATTCAATGTCCAAATATATGTGAGATAAAGCCATGTTTACATACTAGTTTATTATAATGTGCATATTATAAAAGAACAAAAAACACAATTCGGTACAACGTCTATTTCCTTATCAACATTAGGCAAGGCCACGTGAGTTGTGATAACGCGTCAGAATTAGAATACAGGGTGTCCCAATGCTATTTAGATGATAGATAATTTTCAGACTTTTATCTCGCTTGGAAGTAATGCAGTTTAAAAGTAGATATGCTAATATCTTTTCATCCTTTAACTGCGTGGGCTATATTTGTTAATATTTACTTCAATCTTGACTGGCCTGTTGAGTTGGCAGTGACCTTCAGCTCCATGAATCGCGGGTTCGAATCCCACAAAAGGCCAACATTGTTGTAAAACCATGTAATAGTGAAGTAACGACCTGTTGTTATCCCACTGCTAGGAATAGGCCTCGCTTTTTGAAGAGAAGGTTTTGTGCTAAGACCTACAACGCTGCTCCAATGCGGATTGGTAGGTAACACATATGCCCAGAATACTCTACGGATATGCAGGGTTCCTCACGATAATTTACTTTACCTAAAAGCGTGTGATATATTGCAAGTAATAATTAAACACATAAGTTTTAACACAAAAATTGTACTTGTCACCCTCTCGATAGAGTTGCACGGGCTCACCGCTGGCTTACCTTTTAACCTTTTTTAAAAGTCCTTCCTTATAATTGGCCAAAACAATCAAGACTGTATACAATAAACTTATCCAGGAGAAGTATATTAGTACATTAACCTTAACTCCACGAGATTTAGCCATTATAAATCTTGATAAATTGTCTTTAATTATAATTTAAATCTATATAAATTATTGTCATTGTAAAAACAAATGGCACAAGATGTAAAGTAAGATTGTTTTTTTAATGCAATAAAATAAAAAATGATATCGTTTCTACGCATGAAATCCTTTTAAAAATCAATGTAATATGCGAATATCCGTTAATCTATTCATAAAAATGCGATTTAAAAGCGATAGATTTATTCATTTTAAATATTTTTTTTATGTTGTGCATATCAAATCTAATATCTATTATATATAAGCCTGTTATGCCTCACGTTTTATTCATAATTTTGCATAATTTTATACATATTACGTAGCTAATACGGAAAACTTTGTTTTAAATATTATAAAAATTAATAAATAAATTATTTCTAGGGAATTTCATGTGTACATTATAAAAAACTATCTTTTACCCGCGACTTCGTTCGCGTGGACTGTTGTCGTGTGACAGGTCGATAATAGATGGCGCTTTTCAATGTCATCCTATTCCTGTAGAATCAACAAGATTTCTATAGCCTATATGTTATTCCGGTGTATAAAAGCGAAACGATTGTTGAGTTTGTGATATTGAACGTGTGTAGTGCTTGTGTATTGTGGTGGCGGTGGTGGAGGTTTGTGCATGTGTTTTTATGAATCCTGCATGTATCAGCTATGAAAAGGATTGTCAACTCTACATTTAGCGTTAAATGTATTTTCTATTTTACATCATCGCGGATTAAAGCAAAATAATTTTATTATTACTTTTGTATTATGGATCTCCGCAAAGTAACACCTAATTCTATAATTTTTTAAACATATCTACTATAAAGAATGCATTTCCATATATTAATTTAAGACTGTTCCGTTGCTTTCTGCTTCACCGGTCGCGGGTTCGATACCCGCCACGAAATACAATTTGTTACAATTCGATGTACGTATGTATTTAACATTATATAGGTGTATATTTACCAGTTGTCTGTCACTTATACACATGTATTAAATTACTTTCTTTGGGAACAAACAACCGTGTGTGTAATTGTTTCATATTTATATTATTATTTTTTTAAATAATAATAGTAACACCATGTATAATCAAATAGGGTTTACTAAATTTTTAAAGGGTTATCTAATCATCTTTATCAAACCATACCAGTGCACTCTATCATATCAGTTTGAATTTTTGCTACGCACAAAAATATATCAAAAAAAGTTGTATAATATATTTCTTTCTTTGAAAATGATTGGAAATTTCGCAAAATATCAACCATCAGATCGCTATCACAGCAAAAGTATATGCTTTTATGAACCTTAAATCCGATAAAGTTTAATTAAAAAAGCTCACCTGAGCGGTATGTGCATTTTAAGTAATAAAGCAAGAACAGAGGGAAGTTTTGGATTACACTATTAAACACCGCGTCGTTGTTTCGTTCTATAAAAACACGATGCAAATTTACGACGCTAAGGGCCTGTTTCACAAGTTACCAATAAATAAACTGTCAGTTAGCTTATTCGGAACATATTCGTTATTTTATTTATCTGCTGGATAGCAAATATTATTTTAAAATGGCCGCGATTTTATTTTTTCGCTTTTTAAGTCTCTTAGGAACTTTTATCTGCTACTTAGTTTATTTGTCGATTAACTATCCGACACTTTATCAGTAACTTGTGAAAGACGCCCTAAGTGAATTAAGATTTTCTACAGCAAACCATGTAAAGATTGAAGATAGGTTCCAGGGTTACGAAAATACTATTAAAGTTTATTGAACAAAATAAACATTAAAAAAACAAAAAATATATAAAATTTTACATTACATTACATACATACAAAACAAACGTATTTAATGATAACATAATAAACAATTCAAGTAATTTATGAAAAAGAAACGTATATAAATTTATTACCACTTTAAAAAAAGGACAAAGCATTACGTAATTGAAACTGATCTCTTAAAATAGCAAAACAAAATGAAAATAAAACTGCGTTAAATGAAATTAAAATTGCGTAGATTTTTATTTTTAAACGGGAATCCCAAAATTGGATGGCATGGCGAAATTAGAAACAAAAGTGCTGCTATCTTTTAAATAAAAAATGAATATTTAAAAAAAAAACATTAAAGAGTTGAATCCAAAATGAAGCAACCTTGAAAATCTAATGACGCACAGTGAAAATTAGTAACAAAAAGTAGCGACGCAACTTAGAGAAAATTCAAAATGAAAATACGCAAAGCTAGGTATTGGTCAATATACATGCGATGTTTGTTAAATGGTACATTTTCATGATGGCAGAAAATATCTTGCCTATACATTTAATACCTTATCATGTATAAGGTATAACGATTGTTGAGATTGTGGTGATGAATGTGTGCAGTACTTGTGTATTTTTGTGTTAATTGTGTTATTAGTGGCGGTAGTGCATAACTTTTTACAAATTCTTCACGTATCCGAACGAATGAGAACGAATAGTACAGTTTACATTGAGCTTTACATATATTTTATTTTATCGCGCACTATAGCAAAATAATATTTTCATTACTTTTGTAATATGAACTTCCGAAAAGTAACGCCCAATTCTATAAACTGTTATAGGATTTTAATAAAAACGGTTTAACTATTTCCTATTATAAACAGGTAACAGTATAGTAGCAGGTATTAAAAAAGCCTTATTAACTACTCCCCGAATAGCCGAGCTCAAAGTTGATGGCTGTAATAAAGTTTTACGCGCAATAATTGGCCCACAACTGACGCCATCTACCAGTAACACTTGAACCTTATTAATTCATTTTATTTTACAATTCATTTTATACTACAGGTGAAGGACAATCTACTTATTTAATACTAGCTTTTACCCGCGCAACTTCGATCGCGTGGACTGTATGTAGTCTTGAAATTAAGAGAAGCTTCTGACACTCTTCAACCCTGCAAATATCTCCATCACAAAAATCAGATCGATCCGGCAAGAAACAGAGATTTATTGTTTTATCAAGAGCATAATTTGATAATTTTAGTAAATAACCCGTACTTACCCTACACGAAATATATATTAAAATAGCTCAGTAAAAGCAGTACAAAAACTTCATATACGAGGTGTGTTCAAAAAGTATCGCGAATTTTGAATTTTCTCGGGTTACGTATATTCGAATTTTGTTTTTTTTTGTGGCGTTATGTTGGTACATTTGTCCCTCACTTATGCTGACAAGTTTGGCCTATTTGAATTTTCAGTTAATTGTTGACAGCTGCTTTGCTTGCACGTGTTTTGGTTCGTCTTCGATTTTTACTTATTCTAAAAAATGGACCACGATAACGCCCCTGCTCACACATCGCTGCTTGTACGCGACTTCTTGGCCAAAAACAAGACACTAATGATACCGCAGCCACCTTATTCCCCAGATCTGGCCCCCTGTGACTTTTTCTTGTTCCCGAAATTGAAAAGGCCCATGAAAGGACGACGCTACGCCACGACTGACGAGATAAAGACGGCATCGAAGGAGGAGCTGAACAAGATACAAAATAATGATTTTTTGAAGTGCTTCGAAGATTGGAAAAAACGTTGGCACAAGTGTATAATATCCCTGGGGGACTACTTTAAAGGGGACAAAATAAATATTCACGAATAAATAAATAGTTTTTAAAAATACACAAAATTCGCGATACTTTTTGAACACACCTCGTACATCAAAAAATTCATAGTGTTTTTCTGGTATTAAATATCTCTATAAATATATTCACCTTTTAATGGGACATACAGACTTTCGCATTTATAATATTAATAAGGATGTACGGCACCTATACGCTATCCGAAGAATAAAGTAAAAGCTTAAGAGTTTGTTTTTTTTGTTTCTTTGATTTTTTGAACGCGCTAATCTCAGGAAATACTGGACCGGTTTGAAAAATTCTTTCAGTGTAAGATAGCCCATTTATCGAGGAAGACTATATATTATATATAACATCACGCTAAGATTAATAGGAGAGGAGCAGCAATAAACTTCCTTCCGGATAGTACGTCTTCTGGAATCCTTCCGGAAGACTTGTACTATCTTTTAGTAAAAACCTTACAAAAATCCGTTTAGTAGCTGTTGAGAAAATCATCCGTAGAAGAACCAAAGTGACGACCCCGCACCGGAAAACGCAGTTTAGGCAGACCCCCCCACCAGATGGACAGACGACCTCAAGAAGGTCGCGGGGAGCCGCTGGATCCAGGCGGCACAAGATCGTGTAGAGTGGAAGAAGAGACCTATGTCCAATAGTGGACGGCTATTGGTTGATGAGAGAGAGATATATATATAAAATCAATCACATACAGAAGGACAGCATTAGGCGATTTTGTTTTATAATAAGTATAGAATGTGTTGCTTTAACTTTACGTACTCCGATGCGTTTTAAGCATGATTCTTGCCTAAATAGAATGATCCCTCAGGTAATATGAGATTGGATATGGCTTCTAAATCCCGAATGTAAAAGTACACGGTGTAGGCTTCAGCGTTAAATCGCTTTAATGTTACAATAAAAAAACAAAATGTAATAATTAATTCTTATTCTATTTAACTTCCATATATTATGTTCGCTGATGAATCTTCCAATAACGATTTCCTGCTTATCTTTTATATAACAAGAAATATAATTTGACTGATTTCCTTTCTCATCAATATCTGTACTAATATATAAAGCTGAAGAGTTTGTTTGTTGATTGTTTGAAGGCGCTAATCTCAGGAACTACTAGACCGATTTGAAAAATTCTTTCTGTGTAAGGTAGTCGATTTATCGAGGAAGGCTATATATAGGCTGTATATATATATCACGCTAAGATGAATAGGAGAGGAGACGCAACAAAAAATAAAACGAAAATGGCAAAATTTGGCTTTCCTGCGTGCGCTGAGTAGAGTCTTTTAGCTTTTAAGGTTAACCCACTTTAACCATTTTTATGGTTATCAAAATATAAGGGTTTTAATCTTTCCACGTATTCGGAGCCGCTGAAGATGGCTAGTAATAAATATATGGGACATTTACACACATTGTCGTCCGTATAACATTAATTATTTAAAAAAGTCAGTAATATATTTATTAGCAAATTACAAATAAATATATGAGACACTTATAGAAATGGTTGTGTGTGACAGACAACTGGTCAATATATACTCGTACATAGATAATTTTAAATACATACTTAAATACAAATATACACCAAGGCTCGAAAAAACCAACTAATTGTTTATAGAAAATGTTAGACCTCAGCGGAAATTGAACATGCAACCTCCGATCTGAAGGCTAGGTCACTGCCAACTGCACCAACGGGCCAGTCGATGCATTAAAGCCAAAATATAGTGAAGAATGGATAGATTTGTTGACTTCATTTTCGTTTTTGCCAATGCAATACTTTCATGTCCTTCAGAGACGCTCATAGACATTTTTGGCTATTTTAATTAACTTGCGAACTTCCGTTATAAACTCTGGTGAAGCAAAACTACTAAAAGTACATAAAATTCTTCAAAATTGTTTCAAAACGACGTTTTAAAATTAATAATGCCAATATATGAAGCATATTAAAGTATGTACAAAGTTAGATATATAACATCTGGGTAAATAACCACACATGCGTATTCAATGCCAAACTCCTGCATATGAATAATTTTCGACAATCGTTCATGCTATATATAAAAAATATATATCTAGAGATATATATGTAGAAATATATGTAGAGATATGTATATATGTTTATTATATTTTATCTTATATTTGTAATGTTTATTTCTTTATTATAAAATTTTAATTTTTACCTATCTTTAATATTTAAATGAGTTATTCTTGTATGTATAAATATCAAGGCGGTCCCGAATTCAGAATACCCGGATCGAGTCCAGATATCCAGATACCAGTCCATTAATTTTGTTTTTTTTTCAAATTGCATCTTTTTTATATTTAAAAAGAAAAATTCCGAGTTATTTAATTGCTCACAATAGAAATGCGTTATATAAAAGTTATGAAAATATTATTTTACTATAATTCATTCAATTTAATTAAGACAAAGACAGGCAAACATTCAGACTTTCGCATAACATAAGTATGAAATTTGCATTTACCTACATATTTAAGAAAAACTTAAGCAATATATTTCTGATCATGTATGAACCGGCTAAAACTTTATATCATTTTGATTATGTATATAAATAATATATAAATTATGTATAGGGAAATTAAAAAAAAAAAAATTGTACAAATAAAAGGAACTCGCTATAATTTTTGACTTATTCCTATTGCTATGCACGAAGAAAATGCCAATAAATAAAATTTATATTACTTTTATTAAGTAACACTTTCAAACTAAGACAACAAGATAAGAATATATATTATTCAACAAGTAATTAATCAAAAAATGTTTATTATATATAATTTTTAAAATGATATAAAAAATGAAACCGATTACACAGACAAAAGATATTTTTAAAGAGTGAATTTATCTATGAGTAAAAATGCATTATTTAGTAAAAAAAATCTTAATTAAATATTATACATAAAATTCTCATATCACAATGTAAGTTACCACAATACTCCTTTGAAACGGCGAGACCGATTTTCATGAAATTTTATGTGCATTTTCAGGTGAAAATCGGTTTCTATCTACTTTTCATACTTTAAGTGATAAGGTGTCCACGCTAACATTTTTTTAACAATTTTTTTTATAATTTATTTTTAAATATATCTATTTACAGAAACAATTAATGTACGCTACGTGTATAATATACATTGTATGTAATTATAATGTACACTAGAAATTCCCTAATTTTATGGCAAAAAGTTTGCTTCGTCAGCTAGTTTTGATATATAAGTAAAACCATGACATTTAATGTCTAATCAGAATACGTTTATCATTCGATCTGCTCGTCTCAACGATTTAGTATACAAAGCAACTATATTACAAACTTAACGAATACATTCCACAAAAAAAAAACAAAAAAATTACCAACGAACAGCGGCCACGAAAATAAACAAATTCACAAACACAAAACCAATTTGTCATAAAACACAAAAACACTTGCACGTTAGAAATAGGGTATATATCCCGCTGGTATACACCGTTATAATAAACAAAACTTACGTGCTAACAACAAACTGGTCAGTGCGCCATGAGCGGTGCTGGGTACACGGGAAGCTTTGTCAGCCAGGTTCGCCGGGTTCGCAGCGGCGCGGACGCGCGTTATCGAGGAAGTCCGGAGGACTGTCAACGCTCGTGCGGAAATCGGGCGGTGGCGGCGCGGAGGGCGCACGCGCGGGCCGCCCGTCAACAGCCCTGAACACCCACCCCAGCCTACCCTTTAAATCGAACGTCATATCCCGCCGTACGCACCCCGCGCCCGCCCTGTAATTTCTGAAAAGCGCTGACTCCCTGCCAGACCCTAAAAAATGCATTGCGTAACGGCACAAAATTCCTTGCTGTTTGCCCCGATCAATTATACCTGTGATGACAATCGGCTGAAGACAATGCGCTAATAGAATCAGGTCCCTTGAATTTGAAATGAATTCGTCATTAAAATGCGCCTATCTGTCGCCTATATATCGTTATAGATCAAATTTAAATAGTCCTTATTGAAGAAGCTCCTTATATCAGAATTTCGATTTTTTTAAAATAATTTAATAAATGTTACACTAATTTAGAGATTTAGACGTTACTTTGCGGTGATCTATAATACAAAAATAAACGGATAGTTTAAAAAAATTACATGGCAATATTGCGTCTTATATCTGTGGTCTTTGCCCGATCAATTTTTCTATTCTGGGTATTTTTTATGTATTTAAAATTAAACATTTTTATATTTACCTGTTTTCTGTTACCCATAACACCATATTAAGGTATTTACTTTGGGGATGGGAGACCGTATTTGTAATTGTCCCTATATATATTTTACTGACTGTGCCAGCCTTCGTCTGCATGGAATTCAGTGTTTCACAATTTTTTCCCCAAACATTGAATATAAAAGTAATTATCAGGAGTTAATTATAAGAGATTTTTGAATTACTTTCACCGTGTACTAAGTAAACGCACTCAAGGAAAGCTTTAAATTTTGCCGTTTTCACAATATTTTTTATAGCTGCTCCTCTCCTATTCATCTTAGCGTGATGTTATTCTATAGCCTTCCTCGATAAATGTACTATGTTACACTCAAAGAATTTCTCAAAACGGTCCAGTGTTCTTGAGATTAGCGCGTTCAAAAAATCAAACAAACAAACTCTTCAGCTTTATATATTAGTATAGATATTTAATTGTTTGTAAAGAGAGTCCTTTATTTTTAAAATTAATGTAATCAATTTAAGCGATTTTTATAGCTATCCATTTTTTATTTGTCCCGATCGACAACGTAAGTGATAAAATACCAAAAACAAAAAACGGAACAGGAAACTGAAACCTAGTTTACATAATTTGTGTTATTGTCATCAGTTCTTGCTTTTTGCTATTATATTCTTCTATTGTTTTTGTTATTATATTCTTCTTTTTCGTTTATTACCTTGATATGGTTGTTTTGTTATTATTGTAAATCTTTAATGAATATAGCATCTAGTTTCTATATTTTAATGTATCATCATTTTTATTGCTAAATTAGGAAATTATTAGTAGGTATTTCTAATTCAAAATGTTTGATATTTGCGTACCTTTTTCTTTAATATAAATTGTCTCACTTCGTAGCTTAGCTGGCAGAGATCTCTGTCATAGGGATAAGTTGACCTTTGTACACTTTTTTACCAATAATGTTTTTTTTCCAACATTTTTTATGGTACATAAATAAATAAATAAATAAGTATCTTTTGAACACGTATTTAATGTATATATTGTTGATTGCGTAATAAAATAAGAATAAAAATTAATTGCCTCTTCAGGTGACAAAAGGGCTGGCTCCTTTTTCGCACAAAGAATCAGCTTAGCGATTCAGCGCGGAAACGCTGCCAGCATTCTTGGGACCATTCCACGTGGGCATGATTTGTATAGTCCTAGCGTGTTAGTAATTTAAGATAGATATAACTTGTAAACTTGTTTTATATAAATAAAAAAATTATATTACAAAAAACCTCACAAAATCTTAACTTTTGACTTGAACTAAATTATCAAAGTCGTTCTGATTCATATTTCGTACGTAACACAATCAACCCCTGCGTCACTTGTCCGATTTGCATAAATGAGTTCAGCCGAGCAGGTGTTTGTGTGAAAGGTTGTCGCGTTCGATTTCTGTCAAAAAGGATATGACTTTAATATTTCTAACACATTAACCTAAAATTGACAACGTACTGAATATTAATCTTTATTATTTAAATTACTTAATCTTGTATGTATATATATATATCCGGAATCTCGAAAACGGCTCCAACGATTTTCCTGAAATTCAGTATGTATTATTGGGGGAGAAAAATTGATCTAGCTAAGTTTTATTTAAAAAAATCTCGCTTAATCTCTGCTTTCGGGAAAATGCTAAAATTTATGTTGAATACAAAAGATAATTTTCGCTATCAAATGTCAAGTCATGACAGCTCATTTGGTGAACGGGCGGTCTAGAGAAATGAAAATACCTAGGATCGAGCCCCACCTCTTCAACTATTATTAATTTTTTTAATTTTAATTTTTTTTTATCTTTAAAAAAAATTACCGAGCAATTATTATATTATATTATAATAGGTTCTTCCCGCGACTTCTTGTTTTAACTGTTCAGTGATCAAAGCAACTTACAAAGATAAAGTTTAAAACTATCGTAAAAAGATATTTCTGGGTAAAAAAAATTGAAGTTGCATATACCTTATATAATTTTTTTTGTAGATTTAACAGTAATGGAAAAGTAATTTATGGGATTAAACGTTTCTTTGCGCAGATCCATAATACCAAGTAATTATAAAATTCCGATACGAAAAAGGTGTGATAAATTGCAAATATCAATCAGAAAGAAGAATCCGGCTGAGTAGAATAGACCACCCTCATTTCTTACCGAGGTGTCGTAAAAGGCTACTAATGTAAGTTGACCCACCGTGTGGTATCCGGTTTAGTAGAATAGACCACCCTCTTTCTTACCGAGGTGTTGTAAAATTAGGTGTGGTAAGTTGACGTCAGGCAAGCGGCCGATCGTAAAAACGCAGCCAAATCATGTGACAGCATGTTTATAACATGTAGTGCCGACCCCACTTAAAGTGGGATAAGGGCAGGAAGATGATGATGAGATGATGATGAATCAGAAAAAAGAAAAACTCAGTGGTGCATGCCCAGGGTTTAAACAGGTTACCACCTCGAAAGACTCTCACGATCTTTCCGCTGGGCTATAATACTTTGTAATAATATAATAATTAATTTATCTCCAGTTAATGTATGTACTCCTGCCGAGAAAAGCTTGAAGGGGAACTCATGGTTATTCATAGCATATTTAAATTCACTCATAGTTATAGGTACATGTTTTTTTTTTTTTTTTTTTTTCGAATATGACTAATGCTGTTAGCCCTAATGGCTTTGACAGCGTCACCGATAAGACGGGCGAGCGCTGAAGCATCGCCGAGAAATGGATGATACATGCGGGTGCATTACAAGCACCCGCGCTACAGGGGGCGTCGCCTTAAGGGTGTCTCCTGCGAGACCGAACCTCGGCTTAAGGCGGCGCGTTTTTGGAGGGCTGCATCTAATAAATGACTTGGAAGAAGTCTGCGTCACGGCGGCCGCGGCAGAGGGCTGCGGCCGCTTGACACAAGCAAGCGGGGACCTCGTCTTCGCCGGCGAAGACGCTGTTTGTGTAAATGTAGTGTGTGTATCTTGTTGGATGCTGTGATAGCATCGTCGGGGTCGTTAAGGACGCTCTTCGGGCGCCTGTGAATCTTATTGGGGTGCCTGAACACCTTATAGTTGGACGCGGCCACTATAAGGGGGTTTGGGTGGATGGACGCTTTCTCGAAGTAAGTCGTCGAGAATCGTCTGAAAAGATCGGCTATCGTGGGTAGGTCGAGATCTCTATGGAGGTTCACGTTGCGCACGAACCACGGACAGCCAGTGGCTGTACGCATGAATCGATTTTGAAGTGTCTGCAACGGACACAGTCGTGATTTCGGAACGTGCGCGAACGCGACGCTCGCATAGGTCATAATGGGTCTGATGCAAGTTTTGTAAAGTGTCACTTTGTTGCGAAGTGACAGTTTACTTGTCTTACACAGTATCGGATTGAGGCGTCCCATGGCGAACGCTGCCCGGTTACGGACAACGCGGATGTGTCGGATGAAGGATAGGGTAGGTTCGAGGATGACACCTAAGTATTTGACTTCCTTTTGCCAATCTATATATTTGTTGTAAATAGAGACTCTAGGAGGCGTCCGGATGAAGTCCATGGCTCTCCTAGATCTCGCAAAGAACATTGCTGCGCTTTTATCGGGATTTATTTCGATTCTCCACCGGCGGAACCAGCTTCCGAGCTGGTTGGTTGCTCTTTGGAGCCTATCGTTTATAGTAATGGGATCTCTACAAGTGGTATAGATTGCGGTATCGTCCGCGAACATGGCTAAGTGGGTGACTGCACTAGTTTTAGTGGAGAATCGTGGGATGTCACTCGTATAGAGCGAGTAGAGGAATGGTGCGAGTACCGAACCTTGGGGGACTCCGGCGCGTAAGGTACGTCTTGAGGAGAGCGCACCATCAATACGATATCTAAATGAGCGATTAGTAAGATAATCGCGAATGATGAGAACGAGTCTATCGGGGATTCCTAGGTTTGCGAGTTTGTATATTAAACCCGCATGCCATACCTTATCGAAGGCTTTGGCGACATCGAAGAAGACAGTACCGGTGTACCGTTTTTTGGCGAAGCCATTTAGGATGGCTTCGGTAAGTCTGTGTACTTGTTGTACCGCGGTGTGTTTGGCGCGGAAGCCGAATTGCTCATCCGGTATGAGCTTCATCGACTCCATGAACGTTTTGAGTCTAGCGAGGATTACTCGCTCGTAGACTTTCCCTAAGCTGTTGAGCAGACTGATGGGTCGATAGCTGCTCGGGAGATTACTGGGTTTTCCCGGTTTACGAATACCTATTACTATTGCTTCCTTCCATTCGTCGGGGAAGGAGCAACCTAACAGGAGGGCATTGAAAATCAATACTAATAGGTTTATGAGTTGGTCGGGGAGGCACTTGAGTGCTTTGTTGGATATGGAGTCGGGGCCTGGGGACTTGCGGGTCTTCAGGTTTTGGATAATGGAACGGACTTCCTCTCCGGTGGTGGGAGTGAGCGGCTCGCTTTCGGGAGCCTTCGCGGATATCCTAGCCGCCGCCATTTCCACTTCCGAGTGGAATTCGGCGTGTTCGGGATGACTGAGGTTATTTGAACATTGTCCCTCAAGACTGTCAGCCAAGCATTCGGCCTTATCGATGTCGTCAAAAGCGACCGGACGGTTTAAACGTATCAATGGAGGTGTAGCTGCACACTGGTCTCCTCTCAGGGATTTCGCCAGTTTCCAGAAAGCCAGGTGACTCGGCGAGATCTCTGAGAGTTTGTTGTCCCAGGCGGACTGACGGTTGAGGCTGAGTTTTTCTCTAACCTCTCTTTGAAGTCGCCGGAGTGTTCTCCGGTTATCGTCTGTCGGGTATGCGTCATGGGCCCTAGTGGCGGCACGTTTACGTCTAAGTAGGTCGCGCAGGTCGTCCGGTAGTCTCCCACGACCGCGGTCGTCGGGGACTTCCTTGGAGCAACGCTCGAGTGAGTCTGTTATATGTTTAGTAAGGTGGGTAACAGCGAACTTGGCACTATCCACGGAGTCTATCTTGTCAGGAATTTGATCTAGGTGGTCTGAGTTTAGGGACTGGAGTTTCCCGCCTAATTTACTCCAGTCGATTATCGTTTTGGTGGGGGGGGTCGTGGATGTAGATTGACCTAATTGAATTAGAACCGGACGGTGGTCCGAGTCTAATTCATGCAGGACTTCTATAGAATGTAACTGGAGAGCTACATTTTTGAAAATGTATATATCTAACACATCTGCTCTGTTTGGATCCCCGTTAGGCGGGTATCTGGTGGGCTCGTTAGGGGCTATCACCTCAAAAGCGAGGTTTGGAAGGCCGTTGAGGCCTTGGAGTATTGTGCCGTTCCGGTTGGTTCGGCGAGAGTTCCATTGGCCATGTTTGGAGTTGAAGTCTCCGGCCAGTATTACAGAGTCGCCTAGTGCGAGAAGGGTGCGGACGTCTCTTTCGAGTACCCGTTTGGTCGGACTGAGGTATACTGATGCTAGTATGATCGACTGATGGCCGGTCATACCCACCTGACAGACTGAAGCCTCCATGTTAGTGAGCTTTGGGGAATCAAGGGGGGAGCATAGGAGGGCTCTTTTGTAGTAAATGAGCGTGCCGCCTTTTTTGGATGACAGACGGTCATTTCTAATCAAACAGTAGTTCGCAATATTGGGATTGCGAAATTGGGGTTTTAAGAAGGATTCTTGTATTAGAAGAATATCTATGTCGTGTGCAACTACGAAATCGCGGACTTCGTCCATGTGTCTGATAAGCCCGTCTGCGTTGTACGTGACGAGCTTGAGGGAGTGGGGCTTAGCCCTACCCAGTGAGGGTTTAAGCTTAAAGCCTAGAGATGGCCTGCACCAAACTAGAGTGTTCGAGCAAGGCCATTAATCTGTTTTGAGGATTACTCCTCAGCTTGTTTGCCAAAATTGACAGCTCCGTAGTGTCAATTTTGGTCACTATATCGCAAACGAGTTTCATGTCGTCAATGAAACTCGTTGCTGGAGGGGCGGCTGTCGCTTTAGGAGCGGCAGCTCTTATAGTAGAGCTCACGATGGCGGCAGCGGGTTTCGCTACCGTCTCTTGAGCCGGTTTGGCTGGCACAGCCGGCTCGGACGCCGGTTTCTTGTGCCAGGGGTTTGAAGTGGGGAGAGGCGCGGGGACGAACCTCTCAGCTGGTTTGGGGGCGGTACGGTCCGCCTTTTTACGGGTGGCCCTTCTGCCCCCTCGTTTTGCCCTAAGCGGGACTTTCGGGCAGCCGCGATAGCTCGCGGGGTGCCCTTGGGTCCTGCAGAGGACACAGCTGGGAGGTTCCTCGGACGGAACCGTTCTGGGGCAATCGGCAGTGCCATGATCGCCCAGGCACTTGACGCACCTAGGTCGTGCGGTGCAGTTGCGCTGCGAGTGGCCGTAAAGTTGGCAGCGGTGGCACTGCCCCATTACCCCACGCGTACGCGGCGTTTCTATACGCAGACCCGACAGTCTGCATATTGTTTGGACGTTGAAGACACGTTTGCCTTCAGGACTGAGGTCGAGGACCGCGAGACAAAGTTCATAAGGAACTTTGGTTCTGTGATGGTACATGCGGTGTACCTGTCTTACGGGAAGTCCCTGGCTGAGGAGGTCCTTCTTGATAAGATCGCAA
The DNA here is from genome assembly GCA_029227775.1 of Morpho helenor. NCBI lineage: Eukaryota > Metazoa > Arthropoda > Insecta > Lepidoptera > Nymphalidae > Morpho > Morpho helenor. Next base: position 16,177,462 of record JARGCU010000025.1, read on the forward strand.
TCTATTTCGACGGGGAGCCCGCGGATGACGACGCGAAGTTCGCGCTCGTCTTCTAGGGCGTACGTGTGGTAGCCGATCTTTTCGGCATCCAAGAGTGTCGTGAGGCGACGGTGATCCGTTGAAGACGGACATTGGACCATTATGCCCTGGCTCGTGGACCGGGCAGATGTAAAAGGAATGGACGAGCTGTCCATGCGCGGGATTAAGCGATTCCACGCGTCTTTTTCCCTAACAAATAGGGGCGGCACCTTCTCCTTCCTCTCCGTCATTGGCGAGTCCTGTATGGAGTCAGTCGGTTTCGTCGTGTTGGCCTGTGAGGCAGGCTGGGGTTTGGGGATGGGGCGCGGGGCAGGTGCACCCGCGTCGTTTGTTGCCCTTTTGGGCGGGACGGTCTTGGGAGCCTTTAGCTTACGCTTCTGGCTCTTGGATAGGACGGCGGTGAAGCCGTCGTCCTCGTCTGAGGCGGATGACGCCGAGGGGGACGGGGACTGCGAAGCATCGGATGCTTCGGCTTCCTCTCCGGACTCTGAGGGAGTCTCGGATTCCGAGTCGGATTGTTCCTCTACTTCCATGCCAGGAGACACGGAGCGGGAACGGGCTTTAGCCTTCTCCGCAGAGGGGGGAGAAGGTACCACCGGGCTGCCACTCTCGCCCTGAGAGGGCGGGAGGGCTTTGGAGAGTTCTACTAATATGGCGGGGTGGTGCGCCTGCAGGAACGCGAAAATCGCGTCTAAAATCGGTTGCCCCGTGGGGCGCAGGGTAGGGGCCATATTGGCCCGCTAGTGTGGGGGTGGCCTCCCTGCCGGAGGGCAGGGAGGTGTGTACCTAAGAAAAAATCTAGGTCTTAGTCTCTCTCCCTTCGGGGGAAAGAGGTGAGTACCTAAATTAAAAATTAGTGTACTTACGCACGGACGGAACCACCTACGGCAAGTGTTATGCGTGAAGCACCACACTACCTAATCGAAGCACAGTAACACTAACACAATCCACTTGCACAGGAACAAACAACACTGACAGTCCAGAGTCCTTGGGCACTTTCACAATCTAACGCGGCAGGGGCGTGAGTCAGGCGGGGGGAGCGGCAACCGGATTGCGCTCGACCGAGACATCCGCACGCTACGGCGGCGATCGATGGAATGGTTTGAGGTACATGTTATAATTTTGACGTCTTTATGCATGAATGGTGGAAAATCTATGCATATTCAGAATACCCTTGACGAGATAATGCTCCGATAAGACGTTGTCATGATGACGGATATGTTCAAAACTAATAGGGCAAAGCTATTAAAAGGTTATAGTTTTAATAAACCAATATACATAACCAAAACCAATAATCTACACTTATTACTCGGCTATATTAGTAGCGAATTATCTATATTAATATAATAAAGAGGAAAAATTTGTATGTATGTTTGTAATGTTTTCACACAAAAACTACTGGACCGATTTCAAAAATTCTTTCACCATTGGAAAGCTGCATCTTTACTGAGCAACATAGGCTTATATTTAATTTAAAAAATAGGAATCCGTAATAAGGTGTAAAAAGTTAGTCATAAAAATATGTCATCGCATGCGCTACGGAAACTATTGATGATATATTTAACAAAAATAAATCAATAGTCCGACTTAGTTAACTTTCCATTGCTATGAGATCGGTATGTATGCGTGTGAAATCGCGGGATATTACTAGTCTGTGCTAATATTATAAAGAGGAAAAAATTGTATGTATGTTTGTAATGTTTTCACACAAAAACTACTGGACCAAGTTCAAAAATTCTTATACCATTGGAAAGCTGCATCATTACTGAGCAATAGAGGCTATATTACATTTTCAAAAAAAAAGAGGTCCGTAATAAAAATGTAATAACGTGTAAAAAAATTCATTGGCGCCTGCTGGGGTTTAAGCCCGTGACCCTCTCGTATAGTTGCTCGGTCTCACCGCTAGCACTGTCATCATCCTCCTGCCCAGATCCCACTTTAAGTGGGGTCGGCACAACATGTTGTAAACATCACATGATTTCATTATTTCATTATTATTTCACTATTTTACGATCGGCCGCCTGCCTGACGTCAAATTACCTTTTTAACCGAACCAACTTAACCAAATTACCGTATTTTACGACAATTCGGTAAGAAAGAGGGGGTCTATTTTACTCAATCGAATACCACACGGTGGGTCAACGTACTTCATTCGCCTTTTACGACATCTCGGTAAGAAATAAGGGTGGTCTATTTTACTAGGCCGAATACCACACGGCGGATCGACTTACCTTAGTCGCGTTTTACGACACCTCGGTAAGAAATGAGGGTGGTCTATTCTACTAAGCCGGGTACCACACGGCTCACATCTCACCATTATCTCAGTCATTTATTAATAATTAACAATTATCTAGCCTTATCATTATTATATACAGACGTATTTAGCAACGAAATATCCAACTTCCCTCAAAAAACAAATCAATAAGACGGTTATGGATTCCAAAAATTTCGTATGTTGCAAAAATGTTCCGAAACTTGTTTGACCTCCGAAGGTTTTATATTTTGCACGGCCCTGACATTTGGGACTCATTTGAACTTTTAACTTTAAATTGCGTTTTTTACAAACTATACCTATTAAAAAAAACTATTCAATTTTTTATTAATTTTGTAATACTAACCTGTGAGTCGTAAAATGACAAAGGTAAGTTGACCCACCATCTGCTATCCGGATGAGTAGAATAGACCACACTCTTTCTTAAAGAGATCTCGTAATACACGGCTAAAGTAAGTTGATATCAGACAGGCGTAAAATACGTGGCCAAATCATGTGACAACATATTTATAACGTGTTTTGCCGACCCCACTTAGAGTGGGATAAGGGCAGGAGGATGAATTTGTAATACTTAACTGTAATAAATGTATGTTATTTAATATTAATTACACGCCGACATTTCATGACATCCTAGTGCACAAAGTTGTCCTAGATTAACTTACCTCTCAAACTTCACAAAAATTTACTTAAATATTATCATCGTTCTCCTGCCTTTGTTCCACTTTAAGCGGGGTCGGCAGAACATGTTATAAAGATGTTTAAACTTCAACTTAACTTGCGTTTAATAAAGATATAATAAAAATATTAAAAGCCTAAATAAAGACTTGATTAAAAGGTGTTTCTAAATAGTGGTTGTGTGTATTTGTAATTGATTGTGTGCATCGCTAGATCTTTTCGTCCAAGATACCTCAGTGCCTGAAGACAAAGGTCTTCGAACAGTGCGTGTTGCCAGTGATGACATATGGATCCGAAACTTCGTCGCTGCCAACGGGCCTCATAAGAAGGCTTAGAGTCGCTCAGCGAGCGATGGAGCGAGCTATGCTCGGAGTATATCTACGTGATTAATTCAGAAATGAGGAGATCCGTAGAAGAACCAGAGTAGCCGACATAGCTCAGCGTGTCGCGAAGCGTTGACGATGGGCAGGGCACATAGTGCGAAGAACCGATGAGCGTTGGAGTCTCAAAATGTTGGAATGGCAACCTCGCACCGGAAGCGCAGTCAGAAGACCCCCTACTAGATGGACTAATGACCTCAAAAAGGTCGTGAGGAGCCGCTGGATATAAGTGGCAAAAAACTGTGTTGTGGAGATCCCTTTAAGAGGAGAGAAGATCCCATGAGAGAAGAAGAAGTGTGCTGCATTTGTTTGTGTGTGTTTCCATATCCATTGATGTACCATTAAGTCCCTGAATTAATTAAGTCCCTGACCCAGTTTAAAACAATACTTCTACAGATTCCTCGCTTCGAAGTAGGACGAATCTGTATTGAAAAGTATTGATAATTTCTCAATGGAGATTCTCATAGTAAATCAAATCTTACCAAATCTGACCCACTTATGGGAACGGGAGTTATTTCAGAAACAGCGCACCAGCTGCATTCGCTAGACGCTCTGGTGACCCGGTTAAAGTGGCGTGCATTATCACGGTTTCGTTTTTTTGGTCGATCCCATTTAAATTTTACATGCGAGTTATAAATTCAAATTCAAACAATTCTATATTCAATTTGGCTTTTACAAGTACATTTGAATCGTCAAACTCTAATCTCTTTCCCTTTCGGTATTTAAGTTACAGACTAGAAAATATTTATCTCAAGTAATTATATATTAGTAGCATCTTTTCATCTATTTTTTTTATCAAAATTAATTAATAGTTCTTATAGTTAAATTTATATAAACTTTTACTTTTTATATGACTCTTTTCTCTTTCTACTTTAATTCTTGTTCTTTTCCTTCTATCACTCAAAGGTTGACTGGAAGAGATCCCTTTTAGGGATAAGTCCGCCTTTATACACGTGCTTTTTTAATTTTTCTTTCTCTTTTCTAAATATATGTATAAAAAGAAAGAAATAAATAAAATGAAGCTACCGACTGTTTAGGAAAGGTGTTCTTATCGAGAAGAACCAGCAAGAAACTCGGCGGACACTCTTTTCAAAATTATGTATTACAGTATTTTTAATTAATAACAAATAAAAAAATTACAATATAATCTAGCTGTTCGCAATTCAAATCCAAGCTTCCTTATCATCAACATAGTCATCAACTGTATAATAAACTTTATGAATCAGTGTATTTTTAATTGATTTTTAGAACTTGTGTAAAGGCAAGTCCAAAATAGATTGTGGAATTTTATTAAAAAACTGTATACCGATTGCCCACGAACGATCTACGAACTTTCTGAAGCCGTGTCCTGGGTATTATTAATTTATTTCGGTTCCTGGTTTGCCAAAAAGCTTTTTTATTTATTTCGTGTATGACTGGGTACTAATACTCGCGACTACGTTAGCGCCAGCTTAATTGTCTAAGTACCTTGAATTTAGCCTAATGTGTTTTTATCATCCTCCTGCCCTTATCCCACTCTAAGTAGGATCGGCACAACATGTTAAAAAGATGTTGTCTCATGATTTGGCTACGTATTTTACGACCGGCCGCCTGCCTGATGTCAATTTACCTGAGTCGTATTTTACGACACCTGGGTAAGAAATAAGGGTGGTCTATTCTACTCAGCCGAATACCACACGACGGGTCAACTTACCTTAGTTACCTTTTACGACACCTTGGTAAGAAATGAGGTCGGTCTATTCTACTTAGCCGGATACCACATGGCGGGTCAACTTACTTTAGTCACCTTTTAAGACACCTGCGTTAGAAGTCAGGGTGGTCTATTCTATTCAACCATCCCTAAAAAAAGCATTTTCTTTTCTTTTATGTTACCTCGATTAAATTGTACCTAACTTAATCAATATTGCTTGACTGACAGACAGATATACAGACTGCCAGTCTGACTCTTCTGTTTATAGTTAGGGATTTTGAAATACATGCTAGAAAATGGAGCTGTGATAGATAGACCAGCGGTCAAACTGAGCTACTCTTTCGAGAGGTCACGGTTTCAAACCCCGGGAAGGTACCAATGAGTTTTATATTAAAATTAATGTGTCTAATTGATAACTGCAATATATCACACCCTTTTCAGTGAGGAAACCTGCATATCTGTAGAGAATTCAAGGGATATGTCTAACCTACCATTCCGCATTGGAGCAGCGTGGTAGGTCTCAGCTTCAATCCTTCTCTTAAAAAAAAGGAAGAGAGGTGGCCTATGCCCAGTAGTGGGATATTAACAGGTCGTTACTTTACTAGAAAATGGTTTGGGATAAGGCGCCGTCAAGATACCCCAGTAGTAAGGATTTCAAATGAGAAAATACTTTACTATACGTGCCGTCTTAAGCAATACTGCCTTTGATCGAATCGAGAGGCCCTAGAGGCAGAGACTTGTTCAACGCTTCAAGTTGAACAAGTCTCTGCTTATTTCTACTGACTGAAATACTATAATGAACATTTATCTTAGACATACAAGATTAATAATAAAACGCCGTGTGGTAACCGGCTGAATAGAATAGTACCACCCTCATTTCTCACTGAGGTGTCGTAAAAGGCGACTAAGTTAAGTCGACCCGCCGCGTGGTATCCGGCTGAGTAGAATAGACATCCCTCATTTCTACTGAGGTGTCGTAAAAGGCGACTAAGGTAAGTTGACACACCGTGTGGCATCCGGTTTAGTAAAATAGACCACCCTCTTTCTTGCCGAGGTGTCGTAAAAGGCGACTAAGGTAAGTTGACCCACCGTGTGGTATCCGGTTTAGTAGAATAGACCATCCTCTTTCTTACCGAGGTGTCGTAAAAGGCGACTAATTCGGTGATTCGATTCAAATTCAATTCAACAAATTTTTTTATTCAAATAAACTTGTAAACAAGTGCTTTTGAATCGTCAACTCTACTGCTGGTTCGGAAAGCTGTTCCTACCGAGAAGAGCCAGGAAGATAATCGGCGGTTGCTCTTTTAAAAATATAATTCTTTTGACTAGTTACATTTAGTCATTACTGTCTTGTACAGGGTCTAAGCGAGCTATATCCACATATTCTAATCTTCTAAGTAATCCTCAACAGTATAGTAGGCTTTCTGGATCAGCCTCTTTTTAATCTAACAGAGATAAACTTGTAGGTGGAAGTCACTCCTATAGTTAGGTTCTGATGTATTTCAGCTAAAAGGTAAAATTTATAATACAACCAATATTATTGCAGATAGATATGCGCCCATATATTCATAACTCTTGCAACATATATGAAACCGCGTACCGCAATTAGTATAGTATATTTGTAATAAAGAATACCCATTACAAAATTTTATCCTCTTCTCAACCCAACTGATCGTTTAATCCCTAAATAATGCCAACAAAGCGTGCATCTGCGAACCATCGCCGAAACTAGTCCGCGCTCGGAATATAGGTCGATTCGCGCAATTTTTCACTTATATTTCTAATTCTAAATCATCTATACCTACCTATGTGGTTGTTATAGCATTTGGCTGCAAGCGTGGTATCTTGAGTATTTTTTTTCCATATACTAATAAACTGAGCTCAATATTGTAACGTTTTAAGGGTTCAAACCCCAGGCAAGCACCAATAAGGTTTTCTCTTAAAACTTATGTGGCTAATTGATACATGCTAATTTACGCTTAATTATTAGATAATTAATAGTAAGTAATAATAATATTAGTTAATAGTAAGTAAGTAAAAATATTAGTTATTTTAGATAACTTATAATTTACCACACGCATTTCGGCGAAGGAAAATATCGTGAGGAAACCTGGATATTTCAAGACAGTTCTAGGAATATGTGTTACCTAAAATCCGCATTGGAGCAGCGTGGTATGTCTCAGCTCCAACCCTTCTCTCCAAAAAGAAAAGAATAAGATTCTTTACTTTTATGTAGATTGACTTCCACAAATTATATACAAAAATAAGTAGTTGGAGACAAAATTTTACAAAAAAATCCAATGTGGATATTATATTAAGCAATGATTGAAGTATAAAAATATTTTACGTGTTTAGAAGGTTCATTTCGGTATAACAATGTTATAGTTAAATACTGGGTGACAGATTTATTAGTATAGGAGTATGGTCACCACAGAAAATCAGTGCTGGGGGTTGCTTCAACGTGAACTAAGCGATGTTTCTTTTTAGGTACTTAGGTAAACGTTTGAATAGACAGATTTCATTCAAATTCATAGACTTATAAAAACCGGTACAATCACTACGCAGTATAAAACAAAGTCGCTTTCCCTGTCTGCCCCTATGTCCCTATATCCCTATGTATGCTTAAATCTTTAAAACAACGCAAAAGATTTTGATGCGGTTTTTTTTAATAGATAGAGTGATTAAAGAGGAAGGTTTTATACGCATAATAACATTCATTACGGAGTAGAGAAATACTATAATTTTTGGGGTCTCTAATGTGATGCCGTAAATAATTTTATTTTTTTCCGCTTACATTGCAAACCCAGGCTGAACCCGAATAAAAATAATATACTAAGTAATTACACCTTGAAAAGGTCTACAGAAAAGTCCGCGATGGTATATGTCTATCTCTTATGGATAACCCATAATAGCATTTTTTGTCATATACTTTTTACGAAAAATAATCCCTTAATTTCGAAGCATTTTTAAACAATACAGCATTAATCATTATTCAATTAAGTACCTTAAATACATTGATAATTTTATATAGATTATTTACAGAACGTAATTTAAATGAACATTTTAGACGATATTACTGATTTAAAATGCAGGGTCATAGTGGTTTTTGTTTTACTCCATATTTAACGCGTGTGGGCCACGGACAGTAATGAATAAATCAAAACTACTTGATCGATTTTAATCATTTTTTTCACTGAGTGACTTTGGGCTATATATTTTATACCCGTGCAAAGCCAGGATGGGTCGCTAGTAATTTGATAAATCTGTCTCATAGTAATCTATTCATGTTAGAAGACCTTAGCAACACTTCAATGCAACAAAGAGAAGCCATTAATTAGGACACAGGTGTAGTCGTATACTGTTGTGATCCGAATCGTTTAAGCAAACACTTTGTAACTAATGTTTTGCTCTCACTATCATTACGGCGCGGTTGTTTGTTATCTTATTAACTTAGAATAATGACAGACAAAGAAGTAGCAAATAATAATATAATAATAATATATGGGACGCTTACACACACGGTCGTCCGTCACCAAAGTAAGTAACTTAATACTTGTATTATGGGTGACAGACAACTGCTTAATATATACACATCATCATCATCCTCCTGCCCTTATCCCACTCTAAGTGGGGTCGGCACAACATGTTATAAACATGCTGTCATATGATTTGACTGCGTTTTTTCGACCGGCTGCCGCCTGACGTCAACTTACCTGAGTCGTATTTTACGACACCTGGGTAAGAAAGAGGGTGGTCTATTCTACTTAACCGAATATCACACGTTGGGTCAACTTACCTTAGTCGCCTTTTACGACACCTCGGTAAGAAATGAGGGTGGTACTATTCTATTCAGCCCGATACCACACGGCGTTAAAGGCGCAATTAAATATGCTACCAGAATGGTTAATTGCCTTTTCTTATATTTTAAATAAGTGTTAAAATACCCTCGATTTTGTGTAACATGTCTTCTTTACCGTTCTCTGAGCAAAAACAGTTTATGTTTTGTCTATAATATATTGTTCCAGTATATACCTAAGCTTTTATTGTACAAAATGCTACCAATATTACTTTAGAGAAAGAAGCGGTATACACAGAAAACCATGCAAACATTTGCAGTTATAATATTTGTATGAATTGATAAATAAGTAACTTAATTCATTCATCTCATTTCATAATATTCATTTAGTAGTAGTAGTATTTTGTTTTACTTATTTTAAATATATGGTATATAATTTTTTGATATTAATATTTTGTTCTTTTAATAATTTTGACTGTGAGGATGGCATATGCACACAGTTTTATACTATCGCAATGCCATCCTCGCAAATGTAGCATATATGTATATATAAATAAATAAAAAAATAAAAAATTGCACCCATAAAGTTTTTATACTAGAGTAGCGGGGCTAGCCTAAAATGTGTACACGGAAAAAAAACAAATAAGGCTACCTATCCCTCCCTTTCTCGCATGTGTAAATAGACAAAGAAAGGTATGGGTTCTTCTCTCTTTTGTTAATGTTGAAAAGTCACAACAACAGGGTCACTTATGTCTATACTCTATGTATATCTTTAATATTTAAATGAGTTAATCTTGTATGTATATATACATATATATTTTCAGAATCTCGGAAACGGCTCCAACGTTTTTCCTTAAATTCAGCATGTAGGGGAAAAATCGGTCTAAATAAGTTTTATTTTAAAAAAGTCTTGTTTTATCCCTGTTTTCGGGCTCTAAAATTTTTTTGAAATTTACGTTGAATACACTGAAAATTTTTCGCTGTCAAACGTAAAGTCATGTTGGTTCATTTGGGGAACGGGCGGTCTAGAGAGGTGAAAATACCTAAGATCAAGCCCCACCTGCCCTATCATATTTTAATTTCTCTTTTAATTTTTTTTAAATTTTTGATTTATATTATTTTAAAAGTTACCTATGATTGCAGTATATTTAGAAATAAAACTTAAAAATATCCATTCTTAAACTTTTTGTCAATTATAAACAGGTTCACGACGTTTACCTCGAAGTCATATAAAACCTGTCACTAATAAGAAATAAATTTAATATATATCATAAGGTAGGCCAACAACGATATAAATTAATAATTTACGGCTTAAACAACATTTTATCAGGCTATTAAACTAGGAATAAAAAAAATAGGGATACACGTGTGGATTAAATATATTTCCACGTAACGGCCTATAACTTGCCCACAGCTGGGCCTTCTCTCTTCCTTTGGAGCTTTAACCACTACGCTATAGCAATAAGAATTAGTAGGGTACATATATTGTTTTCGAATTCTGCAGAAATATGTAAGTTTTCTCACTAAGTGTATTTCCTACAAAACAAATTAATATAAGACAATTATGACATGAATATATTAATTATGAATTAATTTATTAATTTATATTAATTATGAATTAATTTATTAATTCATAATTAATATCTTCATAAGAAATAATTAATTCATAAGAATTAATTAATAACGTACATAAGTTTTTATAGAAAGCTTATAATTGTCTGCGGATATAGTACGGGGTTTTGGACTTCTTAAAAAAGCAGCATAGATAAGCTTAGATGCAATAGTGATAAACAAGTAATCGATTCTTCGTCAATTTCCTTTAACCTAATTTTTTTATTATTTAAAATATTTAACAATTACATGAAAACACTACTAAGGTAATTTGACGTCAGGCAGGCGGCCGGTCGTAAATACGTAGCCAAATCATGTTATAAAATGTTATGCCGACCCCACTTACAGTGGGATAAGGGCTCGAAGATAATGATATTGTAACAATTACAAGAATAAAATAATTCAAAAGTTAAAGATTATTTCTTATATAGTTAGGTTTTTTTTATTTACAACAAAAATGTATGTACAAATAATGTCTTTCTTAAATTCCTTACACCCAGAAGTCGAAATGCTTAACAAAGTCGGTTGCTTAATACTAATCCTGTTGTATCCTAAGATTTAAGGAATTCAAAGTCCACAAGCGCATTAACTGAAAATTTTACACAGTAGAAATTGCGCGCAATAATTAATTCAAATAGGATGAAGTATTATTACTAGTTTTTTGCAGTGCACAAAAAATAATAATTTTACAGTAGAACAAAAACATTTCGTAATTAAGTTTTTATTTTTTTGCTGAATTATTTCCTTACTTTAATTTCTTGAAGCCTAACATTTTATGTTTGGTTCACCGTTGCGTCAAATAAATTATTAACCGAAAATTCAAAAAGTTGAAAAGGCTTTTAAAAATGCATTTAACAAACTTACATATCCCCACTGGTAACCGTTGAGCAGTTCCCTCGTCTGGAGCCAATCCAAGCAGCATTAGGTCATGCTTATCATAAACATGCATTGTCATCGGGCCTGGACCAGTATGGTACATTTCAGCTCAATTGAGGCTGGGTGTATATTTGTATTTAAGTATGTATTTAAAAAATATACAAGTATATATTCACCAGTGGTATGTCACGCATAACACAAGTATTAAGTTACTTTGGGGACGGACGACCGTGTGTGTAAGTGTCGCATATATTTATTTATTTAATATGAATAATAAATATTATGGAATATGATACATATTCATATAGAACATGTCCTGTTTATACGCTACATAAGTCTTGTACATTCGAAACGTCAGATAATACTTATTGCAGAAAACTCAATAATTAGGCTAGCAAGTGTTTAAAATAAAAGAAAAGCAACGGCCTGTTACTATCCCTCTGCTAGACATAGGCCTCCCGTTTTTGGTGAGAAGAGTTGGAGCTAAGACCTACCACGCTGCTCCATTTCGGATTGGTAGGTTACACATTTCCCTAGAATTCTCTAAAGATATACAGGTTTCCTCACGATGTTTTCCTTCACCGGAAAGCGTGTTATTAATTGCAATTATCAAATAGACACATATGGGACCCGACGTGTGGTATCCGGCTAAGTAGACTAGAGCACCTTCTGTTTCACCGAGGTGTCTTAAAAGACGACTAAGGTAAATCGACCCGCGGTGTGGTATCCGGCTGAGTAGAATAGACCACCCTCATTTCTTACTGATGTTTCATAAAAATCGAATAAGGTAAGTTGACGTGAGGCAGGCGGCTAATGGTAAAATATGTAGCCAAATAATGTGAAATCATGTTTAGACCTCACTTAGAGTGGGATATACAATTTTACAATTACCTACCTATTAATAGTGAATGACAAAAAGACAAAAAAACTTGCGCAGTTACTATATTCCTACTGATTAGCATTAGTATAAATTTCGAGTGGTTTTATCTAGTGCGTTAATTAACGCATTGCATATCTTAAGTAGCAGTTAAAATGTCATTTAACTCAGTTAATGCAAATTTTCTTGTATCTATTTGTAGTTACCTATTTCAAGTTAGGCAACAGAACGAAAAAATTTTTTTTATCTAAATTTTATTTTCAAGTGATGTCATGAATTTTTTAAACGGAAATAATGTTATACGAAATAATTTATAGAATTAGGCGTTACTTTGCGGAGGTCCATAATACAAAAGTAATGAGAATATTATTTTGCTATAATCCGCGATAAAAGAAAATATATGTAATGCTAAATGTAGAGTGTACTATTCGTTCTCATACCTGATACATGCAGAATTTGTAAGAACTCATGCACTACCCGACACCGATGGCACAACAATACACAAGCACTGCACACATTCATCACCACAATCTCAAAGCCATCTTGTCTTGCGATTTTGTCGTGGAGTCTATCTCCTGAAGATGCTTCGGTTACGGCGCGAAACAATTGTTGAGATTGTGGTGGTGAATGTGTGCAGTGCTTGTATATTGTTGTGCCATCGGTGTCGGGTAGTGCATGAGTTCTTACAAATTCTGCATGTATCAGGTATAAGAACGAATAGTACACTCTACATTTAGCATTACATATATTTTCTTTTATCGCGGATTATAGCAAAATAATATTCTCATTACTTTTGTTATACGAAATCCTAACTAGGTTTAGAATTTTTTTTTCGTTTTCGAGAACTGCTTAAAATAACGTCACAAGTGAGTTTTTCTGTTAATATGTGTCTAATTGATAATTACAATTTATCACACGCTTTCCTGTGAAAGAAAATATCGTGAGAAAAACCTGTATATCTTTAGAGAATTCTGATATTAGTAACTTACCAATCCGCTCTGAAGCAGCGTCGTTTGTTTTAGTTCCAACCCTTCTCCCAAAAACGGAGAGGGGAGGCATATGCCCAGCAGTGGGATAATAACAGGCCGTTACTCCTTTTGGTCCTCAGTGGGAATCGAACCCTTGACCCGTCACTGCCACCAACTATACAGTAAACATGTTTTAATATCACATAAAGTCGGTCCTTAAATAAAAACACTCTATGGTCATAATAAATGTGCAATACAACTTGACCCGGATTCAACCGTGCGACCTGGATACAGTTATCTCCAGCTCTAATCATATCTCACATGGGCGCGGCTTTACTGTAAATAAATCTGAACGTAGAAAAATATTGTATTGCGTGAGAAATAAACTTTATATAGAAAAAACTACAATCCCACTTCTGAATATTAGCTTCTATAATAAAATTCCGCAATCCATAGTAAACCGGTCAAGAGAAAGATTTAAATTTACTTGTAATGTAATGTAACGGCCTGCTACTATCCCACTGCTGGGCATAGGCCTCTTCTCTCCGTTTTTTTATTTTTTGGAGAGAAGGATTTGGAGCTAAGACCTACCACGCTGCTCCAATGCGGATTGGTAGGTTACACATATCCCCAGAATTTTCTAGAGGTGTGCAGGTTTCCTCACGATGTTTTCCTTCACCGAAAATTGAAAAATGAAGGAAATTTACTTAATTTAATTTAAATTTAATTAAAAATTTAATAAAAATTTAACAAAAGTTTAATAAAAAATTTAATAAATAAATTTACGAAATATGCTTACAAGTAAAACATATTATAAAATTGAAGATTATTTGGATCATAAAAATGCCCTAATTTGAAATCCTTTTAGCTTCATACTAGACTGCGGTTTAATAATGTAAAATTGAAAATGTCTAAAAGATTGACCGCCGAGTTTCTTTCCGGTTCTTCTTGGTAAGAGCAACATTCCGAACCAGTTGTAGCTTCATTAATCATATTGATCTTTGACGATTCAAAAATGTTTGAAAGAGCTTATTTGATGTTTTATGATATCTTTATTTTTCATTAACAATAATATTATTTACTTACATAACTTACTTAGATAACTTAAAAATGAACTCACTGGGCGTTAAAATAAAATTTTCTGCAATTACCCAGATTTGGTTAAACTTATTTCAAAAGCGATCTTAAGATTTCTACTTATTTATATACTTAAATAGATATTTTAAGTTCTTTATAAAGATTATTTTGATTTTGATTTTATCTCTGTCTTTCTCATTATAAAAAACAATTGTAGTTTCGACATACATAAAGTCAGTACGAGTGTTAAACACATATCCTATGAATTCTTTAGATATATGCAAATACCCATAAGCTGTGCCGAACTGTGACATAGTGGGTCACTAGTTCGAGCCCCGTGCGCCTATGAGTTTCTGTCAAAAGTTATATGCCTAATTGATGCAAATCAATAAAATTGAAGATTATTTGGATCATAAAAATGCCCTAATTTGAAAATCCTTTTAGCTTCATACTAGATTGCGGTTTAATAATGTAAAATAGAAAATGTCTAAAAAACCGCCGAGTTTCTTTCTGGTTCTTCTCGGTGTCAATGCAAATTGATCACACGTTTTTGATGAAGGAAAACATCACGAGGAAACTGTAGAACTACAATATACTAATGCACTAGAGCAGCGTGGTGGGTTTTAAAACCAAAAATTTCTTCAAGTGGTAAGACGAGGCCTTCGCACAGGCCTTTATTTATTTTAAATTCCCCATACATATTTTCTTTACCATAAACCGCATAATAAAATTTAAATATTAATTAAACACATAAGTTGTAAAAACTTTCAAGTGCTAGCCCGGGGTTCGAATCCCCGCATATAGGTCAAGCACTCTCGTTCGAACATAATGCTTTCAACGTCTACCTTCACTTCATCTTCTTAAAATACTTAAATCAATTCGTCCTATCCGAAGAATAAGTTACATCTCCCATGTTAAGCAAATATTAATTAATCTCCTGCCCTAATCCCACTCTAAGTGGGGTCTCCACAACATGATATAAACATGTTGTCACATGTTTTGGCTACGTTTTTTACGACCGGTCACCGGCCTGACATCAATTTACCTTAGTCGCCATTTGCGACACCTTTGGAAGAAAGAGGGTAGTCTATTCTACTGAGCCGGATACCGCACGACGGGTCGATTAACCTTAGTCACATTTTGCGACACTTCGTAAGAAAGAGGGTGGTCTATTCTACTCAGCCGGATACCACACGGTATAAGCATAGAAAATGTGAATTTATTCTTCAGATACAACGTTTAATCTATTTTCGAAAATATTCCATAGACATTTACAAATACACGTAGATTCATAAAATATTAAATTTATGAGACCCTACCTAGTGATTACGCTCATAATTTAGGAAAAATAAAACCATCTTCTAAAAAAAATTATACCCTACAATAATATACTACATTAGTTCATCTTGATTTTGAAGTCAGTTCTTACCTATAAATACCAGCTACTAAGTACCAATACTAACCAAATATAAGTTATTGCTTGAGACGCTAACTAATAAAAACTTATAATTAAACTAAACAAACTTAAACTAAACTAAACCATATCATTATAATTCAAAATACAAATGCATTAAAATAAACTACACAATCAAATAAATCAAAATACAATTCTAGAATACGATACGCGGAAGCATTCAAAAATTAAACTGCAAACCATAATGATGTTTCAAATGGCTTAACACACACAGCAACGTGCAATTTGCATAATAAAGTCGTCCTATAAGTTATCTAAGTGCGTGAGATTACAGCGGGCGACCTTGGTTTATTGGATTCACGTACTTACGGCCCTAGTAATAGGAGTTAGTATGTCGTTTGCCGAATGTACGCGGAGGTAGCGATGTGCGGGGAGGGAGGGCTAGTGCGCAAATACGCGATGACTGCATACAATGCCAAAGATCGCATCCAGGGGACAACAACGCGGCACGTGTAAGCACAGTGCCGAATTTCAACACACAACTTATTCCCTGCACTACGCATCAGTCCGATCGCTGTAACTCACGTAACGCGCGCATTCGAAAGAAAATAAAAACGGATATAACAAAATCTAAATTCACTGAAGTAAATTATATAAGAAATATTACGTAAAGGCTTTTCTTTCAACTAAAATTGTCCTGAAAACGAAAATAAATACAAAAGTCTCCAATACTGCCCTGTAATCGCATTACGATAACGTCATTCACGCACACAAGCGTGCGATAGCCGAAATTCGTGAATGTATTTTTCTAGCCCGCGTTGCTGTGTGCGTCGCAATAGAGTGCGATGGCGCTATTGGGGCATCGCGGGCGCGAATGCGAGATAAATAGCTTATATAACGCATTATTTTTATAATTAACAAGCAAAAATTGAGAGATACGTTGCGACCATGGAAGCGGACAGCGACCTCAGCGCACGAAATTTGCACAGATCAAATGTGGGCGACCTCGGGCGACTAGTTGCACGCCGTTCGAACGCACACAACCAAAAAGATACACGTGCAAGGGGAAAATTCTCGACTTCCGCGTAAACTGGCGCAGCCGTCCATGCAAACGATCGATCGAACTTTACCTGTAAGCTGAAAAATTTATGACCGGGTCATAGCAACTGCGTTTTTATTTTACATTTTTTTCATGTTGCAAGCTTGGCATAACTCTATAAGATTCTAAGCTATATGTACACTCTCATATAAAAAAAAAATAATGGATATTTCTGAACAATATAACGAAGCGTTGGAAAATATATTCTTTCTTTTAAATGTAGCGTAGTTCTGTATGATGGACTTTATAAACTAAGGAAATGATATTAAAAAAAAAACTGCTGTCATGTTCTATTAAAAGCGCCGATCACCATAGAAATAAATTGGTATTTACTAAACTTTTTTCCTTAAACAAAAAACAGACCTTCTTAAGAATCATTTTCTAGACATTTACCAAAATTTAGTGCGTCTTTGTTAAAGACCCTATTGGTTACAAAACTAATGAAAATGTTATTTTGCAATAATCCGCGACCCTATTGCTCCTTTTACAAAGACGCAATCTTGTATTCAGAAGATAGATATCATAGCTTCTGATAATGCTGCTTTCATCGCTATCATCATCATCATCATCATCATATCACATTGATATGATGATAATGGCTTTGAGTTGGTGA
The DNA here is from genome assembly GCA_029227775.1 of Morpho helenor. Classification (NCBI taxonomy): domain Eukaryota; kingdom Metazoa; phylum Arthropoda; class Insecta; order Lepidoptera; family Nymphalidae; genus Morpho; species Morpho helenor. The sequence continues at coordinate 16,194,849 of JARGCU010000025.1, forward strand.
AAGTGAACGTGAATCTCGGAAATGGTGGAACGATTACCATGCATATAGCCTATAGGAGGTTTTGGGGGAGAAAAATCGATTTATCCCTGTTTTTGGGCATAAAAAATTATTCTAAGCCTACTATAAAGCCTACTATACTCTTGAAAATTATTTAGAAGATAAGAATGTGTGGATATAGCTCTCTTTGAACCTGTACAAGACAGTAATGACATAATGTAAATAATATTAAGAATTATATTTTTAAAAGAGCAACCGCCGAGTTTCTTGCTGGCTCTTCTCGGTAGGAACAGCTTTCCGAACCAGCAGTAGAGTTGACGATTCAAAAGCACTTGTTTACAAGTTTATTTGAATAAAGAATATTTTGAATTGAATTGAATTGAATTCACATTTAAATAATATAAATCATTATTTTTGCCGTAAATTCAGTCAGCGTAGCTTATTTGGGTAATGGGCGGTCTCGAGAAATAAAAATATCGAGCCCACCTACCCAATAATTTTTATTAAGTTTCTTTATTTTTATTTTATAAAAAATTACCAAGCAAAACACGGTCAACCGGGTACTATTTATTCTTATATTTCCGGCGATGCTTCTACGCTCGCCCACTCTCTCGGTGACGCTGTCAAAGCCTCTAGGGCTAACAGCATTAGTTAGAGTCCGAAAAAAAAGAACGATGTCTTATTTTAATTTTAATTTTTTTTTTTTTTGTAATCATTTCGTTCCTCACGTCGTAGGCAGTTTTACGTTTTTTAATTGATATTCTTACTTTTAATTTACATATAAACATAGTTTCGATAGGCATGTTAATGTAATGTTTAACATTTATCACTAGATTACTAGAGTCACTGAACTAAAGGATAAATATATTTGACTAGCTTTTACTTGCGACTTCCGCACGCAGGGTCTTCTCGCTTACTCCCCGGGTGGGGGTAAACGGGGTGCGGGCCTCGAGGAAATCCTCTCTACCCGGGCATCTCCTCGCGGGCACTTAAGCCCGGTATGTATTCCGGCCGTGGGCCGAGGTCACCTAGGTGACCTAACGGTGTCGGTATTTGGGCCCTAAGCCCAGGTCACCTAGGTGACCTAATGGATTTCTTGTTCGGTGGGGAGGTCTGGGAATGGTAGCTCCCAGACCTCGAAGTCGTCTTCTGGTAGTCCTCGTTCGGGTGGTGTCGTGTCCGGTGTTTTCTCCCTCTCGCTTTTCGCGTCGTCCTCATCGTCGCCGTCGTCATCCGCATCGAGCCGCGGAGACGGTGACCGCAGGAGCTCACGAGGCAGGGAACGTCCATCGGGTGGTCGCGCATGGAGTGGCGCGATGCCATGGACTTCGTTCGCGTGGACTGTTATCGTGTGTTAGACCGACAATAGATGGCGCTTTTCAATGTCATCCTATTCCTGTAGAATTAACAGGGTTTCAATAGCCTGTTTGTTATTCCGGTGTATGAGGAATAATTGTGCCAAATATTGGTTCAGCGGATTCGCCGTGAAAGAGTAATAAACATACATCCATACTCACAAACTTTCACATTTATAATATTAGTAGGATAGGATTGGTTTATATTTTTTAGAGGGAAACGTTAAAAAAATTATATAATAATATATAGGTACCTAAGTTAAGCCGCCGTGTGGTATCCGGCTGAGTAGAATAGACCACCCTCATTTCTTACCGAGGTGTCATAAAAGACGACTAAGGTAAGTTAACCCACCTTGTGGTATCCGGCGGAGAAGAATAGACCACCCTCATTTCTTACCGAGGTGTAGTAAAAGGTGACTAAGGTAAGTTAACCCACCGTGTGGTATCCGGCTGAGTAGAATAGACCACCATCATTTCTTACCGAGGTGTCATAAAAGACGACTAAGGTAAGTCAACCCACCGTGTGGTATCCGGTTGAGTAGAATGGACTACCCTCTTTCTTAACGAGATGTCGTAAAAAATGACTGAAGTATGTTGACGTCAGGCAGGCGGCCGGTTGTAATACGTAGCCTAATCATGTGACAACATGTTTATAACATGTGCCAACCCCACTTAGAGTGGGATAAGGGCAGGAGGATGATGATTATATAATACTAAATGTAGTGTGTCTACGTCCCCGTTCCGTTCTCATAACCTATACATGCAGGATTCGTAAATCTACACGACACAACACCACAATACACAAGCACTACACACGTTCACTATCACAAACTCAACAATTGTTTCAGCCCGCAACCGAAGCAACATTAAGAGACTCCACGACAAAATCGCAAAATGCTTTGTAATTTTGTATTTACTTAAACGTGGATTATAGTAAAATCAATTTCATTAAATAGTAACGCGTAATTCTATAAATTAATATCATCACTTTTTACGTTTTACTCAAATTTTTTCGCAGATGTTTTTTTTATTTTCCTAGAAACCCACGTCGTATGTTTTTAAATTCAATTCTATTCAAATTGCTTAACGTTTGGCATTTAAATGAATACCTATAAACGTTATTACTTAGTTTAATCAAAATTGAATGAAATAGTACGTTTTTATCAATATAACACACATCTTTAATAATGTGGAAGGCATTGATAAATCGATCTAGATAGGTTTTATTTAAATTCAAAATTCAAATTCAAAATATTCATTATTCAAATAAACTTGTAAACAAGTGCTTTTGAATCGTCAACTCTACTGCTGGTTCGAAAAGCTGTTCCTACCGAGAAGATCAAGCAAGAAACTCGGCGGTTGCTCTTTTAAAAATATAATTCTTAATACTATATACATTAAGTAAAAAAATGTTGTGTTATCTATGTTTTTAGGCATTGAAAACTGTTAAAATATAAATCTATACTAATATATAAATCTGAAGAGTTTATTTCTTTGAGTGTAAAATAGTCCATTTATTGAGAAAGGCTATAGGCTATATAACATCACGCTAAGATGAATAGGAAAGGAGACGCAACAAAAAATATTACGAAAACAGCAAAATATAAAGCTTTCCTTGCGTGCGCTGAGTAAACGGTGATAGTTATTCACAAATCATGTATTACAAAATTGTTCCCTTATAAAAGTTCTAACTAAAAGTCCGCGACAGCATATAGCTATATATGTAGCTTTTAAGGTTGACCCACTTTAACCATTTTTATGGTTATCAAAAGACTATATTACGGTTTTAATCTTTCTATGTAATGTGTAATAATTTATAGAATTACTTTGCGGAGGTCCATAATACTAATGAAATATTATTTTGCTATAATCCGTACCTTATTTATAACATTTTGTTGTAAATAAAAGTAAATATAATTTTAAAATTAAAATATAGGTAACTAAACTGAAATTTTACAAGGGCATATGCAAATAAGTTTTTATAAGCACCTAAACTCAGCACGTGTTGTTCAGAATTGCCTTCAGTCCTGTCTGTATAATCCTTAACGCTTAATGCCTAAGCTGGACAGGCAAAAATAAAGTAAAGCCCGCGTAAAATTTTGGACGTGCTGTGCAATTGTGAGTATAAAGAAACCCCTTACCCCTAATGTAAGGGACATTTGCCCCACGTTGGGCGCCAGTGTGACGTTGGGAGTAAATAAATCTCATTCTGTAAAGTTGTAAATATGTTATACATCCTCCTGCTCTTATCTCACCCTGAGTGGGGTTATAAACATGCTGTAACATGATTTGGCTGCGTTTTTACGACCGGCCGCCTGCCTGACGTCAACTTACCTTAGTCGTATTTTACGACACCTCGGTAAGAAAGAGGGTAGTCTATTCTATTAAACCAGAAATCACACGGTGGGTCAACTTATCTTAGTCACCTTTTACGACACCTCTGTAAGAAACGAGGGTGGTACTATTTTATTCCGTCGGATATCACACGACTTAAGTTGTAAATATGTATGTATGTTTGATTGGCCCGTTGGCGCAGTGGGTAGTGATCCTGCCTTCAGCTCCACGGGTCGCGGGTTCGAATCCCGCCGAGGGCCAACATTTTCTATAAATGAATTTGTTGGTCCTTGAGCCTGGGTGTTTATTTAAGTATGTATTTAAAAAATATATAAGTATATATTCTCCAGTTGTCTGTCTACAATAACACAAGTATTAAGTTACTTACTTTGGGGACGGACGACCGTGTGTGTAAGTGTCCCATATATTTATATTTATATATATTTATATGTTATTTGTACAAAAAGTATGAAATAAATAAATAATACACATATTTATCACTCTTTATATAATTAAATCGCATAGAAAACGCGTTCCTATGCCTTTTCCACGCCAATACAAGTTTTGCAGGTTTCGTATCATAATATTAGACGGTCAAATCAATGGCCTTCACGATTAGTTAGCTATTATAAAGGAACAACATTTCGACGAGTTTTACGCTTTTTTAGAAGGATATTTTTATTGGCCTATTAGTAAATATTTATTATTAGGCTTCGCGCATCCTCTGCGTGAAACGAAATTAATTAGCCAATATATAATGTATTTTTATAGGCAGGTTATTTTATAAAACTGTTTGGACCACTGATGTAGTCAATGGTATCGCACGGGACCGCATTAGGATGTTAAGGACGTTATTATATAAGTATATTATTAGTAATTAATATTATAACTCTTAAGGAACCTCAAAGTCTATGATTCTCATGTATATATTCAATATTCTATAAGGCCTTATGGCTACCCTAATAGTTAACTTACTATAGGTGTGGTGTATCTTCTTTTAAGTTAACCATTATTAAAAAACAGTATTCATGGGCCATTCCACATGGACATGATTTGTATAGTACGTAAGTAATTAAAATATATATACAATATAACTTGTACGTTTTCGTTATAAATAAATAAAATACTTTAATGTTCTAACATTTCTTTATAAATAATGATTGTAAGAAGTGGGGAAGATATGTCTTGGTGTTTCAACTACTCCTTTAATTAATACTAATTTATCTGACTATATTTAAAAAGAGCAGTGAAAAACGTGACAATGAAGAGAAGAGTTAATCTCTTTCTTTCTCATTAATAACCAATCCCATCATCTATAATACGTTTCACAGCTGTGATAGGCCAGCGGTCAGACCGTTCGACTCGATACAGACGATCATGAGTTCAGACTCCTGACAAGCACCAATGAGTTTTTCTTTTAAAACGTATGTATCTAATTGATAATTATAACACACACGCCCTTTAGCGAGAACTTGCATATCTATATCATATAGATAATACTAGGCATATGTGTAATCTACCAATCCGCATTGGAGCAGCGTGGTAGATCTTAGCTCCAATCCTTCTCTCCTAAAAACGGAGAGAGGCCTTTGCCCAACAGTGGGATAGTAACAGGCAGTTACTTTATAATGTATTTAGGTTGTACCGACATAATTTCCATTTACGTTTTGGTAAAATCTTATTAGCAAAAATTAATATTACTTGTAGCTACGCAATTAAATACGAAATATAATTTATTCAAATTTACTTGTTGCATTTTGGAACCATTAAGTTTACTGCTGGTTGTTGTGTTTCCGAAATATAATTATATATTTTTTCTTCGCTGTCTAGTGCAACATGGATGATAAATTTAATTATTTATTTATTTAGGTTTTTTTAACCTCCCATGAACTGCTTCATCTACTACTCTACCTACCTACTATCTACTTCATCTTCATCATATACGCCAGATGGTTTCCTAGAGGTTTTTAAAGGTCCTATTTATTATGTCAGGAAAATCCATAATGGTTCGTCAATGTTGGGGACGAGCGGCAGGTATGTTGGACGCACCGACTAAAAACCTGACAGTACCACCACGCTGCTGGTGGCGGGGACTGGGTACCGTTGTACACATTGCCCCCATCCCCGCCAGCAGCAACTCTGAACCCCAGAGTGCGCCACCTCTGGGTCGGCGCCTCTATAACAGTGACCCCGCTAATCGATGCAAAGGGAGCACCAGATGCATCAACCGCCTTGGGGACCTTAAAAGGCCTAACCTAACTCCAGCGTGTTGAATGCATTTGATTATTAAGTAATTTTAAATATACGCTTCTAAGTGATCTTGATTTTTGTAAAAATTATAAAAATTAACATTGCCGCGACAAAAGCAATATAAAATCTGTAAATAACTAACTGAATCGATTAATGCAAACTATTGGGGTCGTGCCAACATAGTACCCATTACCCTATATAAAAATATTCGTGATATTTAAAACATCTATGAAATATTCAAATAGAGATTTTGTAAGTCATACTTTGCATCCACTACAATTCTTCAATTCAATTCTATTCTCAGAATTCTCTAGTGCTATGAAGGTATCCCTGCGATGTTTTCCTTAACCAAAAAAAGCATGTGATAAATTGGAACTATCAATTAGATACATAAGTTTCGTTTAGTTTAAAAAAAAGGCCAAAGAGATAGTGCTTGCCAAGAATTTGAACTCCTGACCGCTCGAAGTAGCATTGTTTCACAGCAAAGCTAGCACAGCTTTTTGCAGTATAAGTAAAATTAGGTGAGAAGCTATTCCAAACAAGTTTTTTTTTCCTATTTTAAGTGGATCGCTTATAAATTTTTATTCAACGCACTGCTGAGAAACGCCCCACTTGGCCAAACTCATCCAGGTTAAGGGTGGTGACTTCCGCGATTGGATACGTCCACAGCCACCCTGCCTGTTATTCCAAACAAGTATATGTGCTTAGCTGTGATAGCCAAGCGGTGAGACATTGCGACTCTCTATAGACGATCATGAATTCAAACCCCGTGCATCCAAATGAAGCTTATGTGTCTAATTGATAATTGCAATTTATCATACGCTTTCCAGTAAAGGAGAACATCTCGAGGAAACCTGTATATGTTCAAATATATCCTTACATATCATCAGGGATATTATCAGGTTCGTAAAAGCTACGGGTAGATTAAAGCAGGTGACACTGTCGGGACAGCAGTGAAACCCTTGTCCCAACATGATGGGGAAATGGGTGGAATAGTCCGGAATAGGAGCTCTGCACCGACAGGCGTCCCCGAATTTAGATAGATAGATAGAAACCTGTATATCTCTAGAGAATTTAAGGAATATTTATAACCTACTAATCCGCATTGGAGCAGCGTGGTAGGTCTTACACCAATCCTTCTCCAAAAACAGGAGGATGCCCGTCAATGGGATAATAACAGCCCGTTACTTTCAAATGAGCTCCGGAAGCGAGTTTCGGTACGCAAGTATATCAAAGGAATTTAAGTATAAAAAAAAATACCAATTGAGTAAGTTAACGCCACGCGTCGAATGTAAACTAGCATGCGATGTGAGTCGATAACATGAACTTGGTATTTCGTCCATGAACCTGCCACCTCCGGAGTAGCTGACGTCACCGTTAAAAAAAGGTCGGCCAATTGCATAATGTTTAGGCGTTTTTTACACGTGCCCATACTGACATTGCTTATGTAACCCGCTGATTTCACCTTTGCTACATGCATAATTCAAAATTCAAATTCAATATATTCTTTAGCTCGAGTAAACAAGTATTGAGTTAACTCTACTGGCGGTTCGGAATCTCGGCGGTTGGTCTTTTCAAAATTCTTATAAGTACATACATTTTTTTCATTGATTGCATAAGGTCGAAGAGTCCACGTATTCTTATCAAAAGTAATCATCATCTTCCTGCCCTTTTCCCACTCTAAGTGGGGTCGGCACAACATGTTATAAACATGTTGTCACATGATTTGGCTGCGTTTTTACGACCGGCCGCCTGCCTGACGTCAGCTTACCTCTGTCGTATTTTACGACACCTCGGTAAGAAAGAGGGTGGTCTATTCTACTGAACCGGATACCACACGGTGGGTCAACTTACCTTAGTCGCCTTTTACGACACCTCGGTAAGAAATGAGGGTGGTACTATTCCATTCAGCCGAATACCACACGGCGTTTACTTAACAATCAACATTAATTCAATTTGTTGGAGTTAGGTCCCTGTGGCGGTCGATGCATCTGGTGCTTCCCATGCATCGATTAGCGGCTTCCTCCGCTACTGTGGGCCACTGTGGATAGTAAATCGCTGAAATTGACTATATTTTATAAATATTATTAATAAATTTTATTAATATTATAAATAGAAACATGTTTGTAGTCGGCCTTCAAATGGACGTTCCTTGTTCATGCATACCACTATACAATGAGCGGTGCCGATAATAGCAATTTTAATTAACGTACAGCATTGTTCTAGCATGATTCAAATAATTTGGTGCTCGGATCTTGTTTCTCGAGGCTTTTAATTGAGAAAAATGCATACCCTAGTCTTCAAATTTCCCGTATTATTCATAGCATACAAAAATCTCTTCAATATTTATAGCAATATCATACATGTAGAAGTCTGCAAATCATTATTCTGCTGAAATATTGGTGAAAATAGACGTTACTTTGCGGAGATACATAATACAAAAGTGATTAATTTATAGAATTCGACGTCATATTGTAGTGATCCATAATAAAAAAGTGAATTATTTATAGAATTAAGTGTTACTTAGTGGGGATCCATAATACAGAAGTAATTAATTTATAGAATTCGACGTCATATTGTAGTGATCCATAATAAAAAAGTGAATTATTTATAGAATTAAGTGTTACTTAGTGGCGATCCATAATACAGAAGTAATTAATTTATAGAATTCGACGTCATATTGTAGTGATCCATAATAAAAAAGTGAATTATTTATAGAATTAAGTGTTACTTAGTGGCGATCCATAATACAGAAGTAATTAATTTATAGAATTCGACGTTATATTGTAGTGATCCATAATAAAAAAGTGAATTATTTATAGAATTAAGTGTTACTTAGTGGCGATCCATAATACAGAAGTAATTAATTTATAGAATTCGACGTCATATTGTAGTGATCCATAATAAAAAAAAGAATTATTTATAGAATTAAATGTTACTTAGTGGCGATCCATAATACAGAAGTAATTAATTTATAGAATTCGGCGTCACATTGTAGTGATCCATAATACAACAGTAATTAATTCATAGAATTAGGCGTTACTTTGTGAAGATCCATGATACAAAAGTAATACTTACGTTACTTTGCGGAGATCTATAACACAAAAGAAATAATGAAAATATTTTGCTATAATCCGCAATAAAGTTAATAGAAAATATATGTAATGCTAAATGTGGAGTGTACTATCCGTTTTCATACCTAATACATGCAGAATTTGTAATAACACATGAACTACAAACCTCACCCACAATACACAAGCACTGCACACATTCACTATCACAGTCTCAACAAACTTTTCGAAAACTCAAAAACCGATGCTAACAAGAGAAAGCTCAAAAGGCGGACTGAACAATTTTATTTAAAGGTTATGCTAAAATACACCCAGTATTAATGTCTAAAGAAAAAGATATTCAAAACTTGTGTGTATTATAATTATATCTTCAAACTTTTTTTAAGTCTTCAAGATATATATTATTATTTATTTGAAGGCAATAAAATATACTGCGCATCGTCTTTTCATTATAAACCCACATTCACAATGAACAATTAATTGTTACCTTTACGCAAATAAATTTTAAAAGTTCTTTTTTAGATATTTACCAGAATATTATTTAAAGTACTGGGTAGGCCAGTACATATCACTATACCAAAGCTACTCAAAGGATGGTAGACCACCACGCTGCTCCAATTTAGGGTGGTAGGTTACGTATATCCTAGGAATTTTCTAGGCAAAATATAAAATATATACTTTCCCTCCATATTTTTCTCTATTGTGAAATGCATGATTAATACAAATATTTAAAAAAATATTTTAAATCAATGGTCAATCTGATTGCAATAATTTATATAATTTTCCAGTTAACATAATAAATCAAATCAAATAAAAATAATTTTTATATTTTAGTAAAACTTTGCAAACACTTTTAAATCGTCAAGGATCAATTACATTTAATGAAGCTACAATTGGTTAGAAATCTTGCTCTTACTGAGAAACTCGGCGGTCAATCTTTTAAACATTATCAATTTACATTATTAAACAACGGTCCTCGACTGAACAAGTGGGAAGTTAATGTTTTCGAAAAAACGTATATTTGTATTTAAATGTGTGGATTTGTATATGATTAAGGATTATTTGAGTGATAGTAGCATATCTTAACCGCATTCAGCTGCAACCATTAGTTTGTAACCATCAATCAAATTGTAATTATTTTAAAAGATTAGCCGCTGAGTTTCTTGCTGGTTCTTCTAGGTAGGAGCAAGCTTCCGAATCAGTGGTAGGTTCTTTAAAACATTTGGCGATTTAAAAGTACTGTCAACAGTCTACTTGAATCAAGAATATTTTGAATTTGATTATTTCGCTTTCACTACGACATAAATGGCTCGACTTTTAGCGGACAACGTGTTAATATCATCCTGACGTCCAAGAATAAGCGTGTCTTAAAAATATTGTATTCAGTATAGACTAGCCCTTATTCGTCGAAGTCGTGAGATGAGGTTACACAACGAACTTGATACGTTCGATGGTCACGGTCTCCGAAAGGTCGGCTGCTATCATAAAATCCCTTATTGTCATAATAACATAATAAGGAAACTATAGATCCATGGTCCACATACAAATTTATATGTAATAACAATATTCTAACACTATTAGTTAGTATTTAAAATCGTCATCCTCCTGACCTTATCCCACTCTAAGTGGGGTCGACACAACATGTTCTAAACATGTTGTCACATTATTGGCTACGTAATTTACGATCAGCCGCCTGCCTACAATCAACTTACCTTAATCGTATTTTACGACACCTCGGTAATAAAGCGTGTCTTTTCTACTCAGCAGGATAACACACCGCGAGTCGATTTACCTTAGTCGCCTTTTATTAAACCTCGCTAAGAAATGAGGGTGGTCTATTCTACTCAACTGGATACAATTTGGCATAAAGTGAATAAATTCTACACACGAAAATGAATAAAATAATAATTATAACGTTAAAATCATCTCCATTTCGGAAGATCCAATATTAACGAAATGAGAATTTCATTGCGAATAAACAATACAGTACAACAATGAAGACGGCAGTTTTGAATATTTTGATCTCTATAATCAATAAGCCTTGTTAATTTGAGACCTGCCAGACTCGATGCGTTGCCATGACAACGATCCCTTTGCCGAGTTTCTCAGGGCCATGTCGAATTTAAAGGCGACCATAGACATCAGACAGTTATATAAGGCTTAAATATTTTCATATGAGAATCTATTGCTAACGCCGTGTGGTGTCTATCTGAGTAGAATAGATCACCCTCATTTCTTACCGAAGTATTGTAAAAGGTGATTAAGGCAGAGACTTTTGCGATTAGCATACAACTGGATTGTTTGGCGATGCGTAGAAACGTATCATCACTTGCGTTTTCTACCGCATCATTCACGGAGAGTGTTCCATCGAACTTCATGACCTGATTCCTGCCGTTAAATTTCATAACCGCACTGTACGTCACATGTTAAAATATCATCCTCACCATCTGGATGCTTGCCGATCCACTACAGTGCGTTTTTCTAATAATTTTATTTCGCGCACCGCCATTTTATGGAACGATCTCCCTTAGACAGTGTTTCCGGATCGGTACGACATAAGTACCTTCAAAATACTTATTGATAATAATACTAATTTAATGACTGAATATAATGATACTAATTTAATCATTGACTACTTTCATCAATATGTTTCGGTTGCGAGGGGCTTATCAGTTCATTGACTATGTGCACTTCGATAAAGATGATAATACAAAAAACAGACTTCATTTCTCTCTTATCCCATTTGCATCATCTTACATTCCAGGCTATTTTTAAAAAATTTCAATGATAAACAAACTCTAATATAACTTTTCTTGTCGCAAAATTTCATTGATATTTCTAAAACCACCTTCATCCAAAAACAAAAAGTTATAAAAATATTCTTTTGCTATAATCGGCGATAAAAGAAAATATATGCAATGCTAAATGTAGTGTTACTATACGTTCTCATATACATGCAGAGTTTAAAAAAACTCAAACATTGCCCGCCACCAATAACACAACTATACACAAGTATTGCGCACATTCACTGTGACGATTCAATAATCGTTTCACCCCATAACCGAACCATCATCCGGAGATAGACTCCACGCCTAGCGTTTTTGTTATAATAATAATGATTATTTAAAAAAATGCGCTTTACAGGTTTACATTAGCTCTAAAATGTTGCTATCTATCCAATAAAAGTATCATTGGTTAAGATATTGATGTTTGCTATCTACAGTTGCTTGTCTGATGTCTACGCTATCCCATAAACAAGCCGCGATCCTAGTTATTTCACGTAGGCATTCCCACTTTGCTCTAGCGAAGTCTAGCTTTGTAATTGACTCCTCACTTCGAATTCTACTAACATTACCTATAACGTAAAAGCTCGGCTCAGTTTGTATTCATCTTGCGCAATATGATCCGTATTCCCTCCATTTTAAAAAGTACAGTAATAGTATCAAAGACTCCGTGTGGTATCCGGCTGAATAGCAGAGTACCACCCTCATTTCTTATCGAGGTATTGTAAAAGGCAACTGAGGTAAGTTGACCCACCATGTGGTATCCGGTTAGGTTGAATAGACCACCCTCTTTCTCACTGAGGAGTCGTAAAATACGACTAAGGTAGGTTGATGTCATGCAGGCGACCGGTTGTAAAAACGCAGCCAAATCATGTGACAGCATGTTTATAACATGTTGTGCCGACCCCACTTAGGGTAGGATAAGGGCAGGAAGATGATGATTGTACGATTACAGAGTAGAATGGTTTTATGAAGACTTCTTCAACATGATGGTCGTAACATACGTAGCCAAATCATGTCATAGCATGTTGTGCCGACCCCACTTAGAGTGGGATAATGGCAGGAAGATGAGTAATAGTATCAAAGATAGTAATTAATATAGTTTTAATATAGAATAATATCTCTTCGTTAGATAAGGTGGGGAAAAGCAGCATCTGTTGAGACGTCATAAAATAGAAATTTTATAGAGATATGCATATTTTCTTAGGCTTGGTAAATCTAAGTAAAATAAATTGTGTAAAGCTTGACTTCTTCTTGATGGGTATCTATTTCTAGACAGAAATATTTCTTGTTTCAAAGGTTTTCTGCTATTTACCCGTTAATGGAACCAGAGAATCCCTTCAAAATTTTGAAGAAAGTTGACTAGGAACTAGGATGTCTATCTCCTGATAATATTTCGATTACGGTGCGAAAGTGTTTTGTTGCGAAAGTTTGTAGTATGTTATCTTCTTAGTTCTTGTGAAGATATGTGAGCTGATAAATAGTCAAAAGGTGGTATTTTTCTCTCAGGTTTAATCGTCAATGTAGCAAGTATGATCGTCCGTAAAAAAGGTAGTTGTCAAGAGTTTTTTAATTTTGTGACAGATAAAATTTTTTGTTGTGGCTGCGTTCACATTAAATATGCGTTTTACGAATCCCTTTTATTACTACTTACTACTTTCATTTTTTTATTTTTTGATAAAATTTATTTTGTATAGGGTCACAGGGGCGATAAATTGATCTAGCTAGGTTTTATTTTTATAAAATCTTATTTATTATTATACCAATATAATTAGAATACAAAGATTAATTTCGGTAGTAATTTATAGAATGGACGTCCTTGAAGTAACGGCTATGTAAATTAAATAAAGAAATATATTGCGTTGTCACGTTGCATTGATAACACGATGCCCTCTCACACGGACATCGAGTATCAAATAGCTTATCATCCTGCCGAATGATTGTCGAATATATGAATTATCGGAGCGGATTGAGTTGGTAGGTGGGCGGCGGGTGGAGGCAGGGGGGTGTACGGAGGCGGTCGGAGTTCGGAGGCCCGGTGCTCGCAAATAGCAAACTGCGACTTAGCGTAACAGACTAGTGTACTTCCAGTACAGGGACGCACTCGCATCGCTCTTCTACTGTGATAGCACTTTAGTTTACTCACGTTAATTGACTATTTTGTTTGACGTGAGAACGTCTTAAATTAGGTTGCGGCTTGGAGTCACTCATGAAAAAGTGTAACGCCCGCTCACGTCTGTTACGATGAGTCACCGAACGAAAGAGAGGCCCGCCGGACTGGCGAATGCCTTGCGTCTCTCTCCCACTCCAATCCATCACATTTAAAAAGACGTTGTCACGTAAAATCTTTGCCCGTAAAACCGACTTTACAGGCAACCGTTTTTTTTTAATTTTTTTATTTATATAAACGCACTCGCATCGCTCTTTTAATGTGATAGCACTTAAGTTTACTCACGTTAGTTGACTGTAGCTATTTAGTTATTTTTTAGAATTTCAATTTATGTCACTAAATATTATTCCACCCCTTTTTCTTACCAAGGTATCATAAAATACGACTAAGTTAAGTTGACGTCAGGGCGGCCGATCGTAAAATACGTAGCCAAATCACGTGATAATATCTTTAAAATGTGTTGTGCCGATCCCACTTAAAGTGGGATAAGAGCAGAATAATGGTGACTCAATATTATTCCTAGTTTTTTCTTTGACATATCATCATTGTCTATAAATGATATCAATAATCTATATTCTATAAGATTGCTCGCGCTCGCATCGCTCTTCTAGTATGATAGCACTTTAGTTTACTCACTTTAGTTGACTATTTAGTTTTTTATTTTATTTTAATTTATATCAACGCACACGCATCGCTCTTCTACTATGATAGCACTTTAGTTTACTCACGTTAGTTGACTTTAGATATTTATTTTAATATAAATTTTAATTAATGTCACTAAATATTATTCCAGCCCTCTTTCTTACCGAGGTATCGTAAAATACAACGAAGTCAAGTTGACGTCGTACGTAAAATACGTAGCCAAATTATGTGATAAAATACGTAGCCAACATGTTTACAACATGTTGTGCCGACCCCACTTAGAGTGGGATAAGGGCAGGAGAATGTTCTTTATACATATTTAAAAGAAATTCAGTCAGTCTTTGACGGTAAGTAAGTTCATTATAAACTCCGAAAGTAATTATTTGGTATTACAACAGAACAGAATATCGACTAGGATTATGGACAGGACCGTACTTCCAATGCAAATTTTGAAATTATTTCTTATATAACTAATATATATTACAATACAGTAGATCGCATAAGTTTCAAGTGCAAATGAAATTTCAAAGTTACAAATACTGTTAGTGGTAAATTTTGTTTGATGTAATTATATTACACAAATTAAAGTAATCTACATAGTATTAACTAAATTTTTTATATAATAGTATTTTAAACATTGAGTCAAAAAAGACAATGAACCATTCATACTAGGTTTACCTGTTGCTGGCTAAACTAATTTGAACCTATTTTCGAAGTTATTTTATGATCCTCCGGTGAATTTCTAGCTCACTGAATCATAGGGAAATTGAACAACATTTCTCAGAAGGCCATCAAGGTCCTCTAAAATCATTCGTCGAAAAGGCCAAGGTCTAACCAAAGTTTTTATTCTTACAACGGGAACAATAAAAATAAATATCTGGTTCCAACTCAATGATATTTTGGTTTTATTTTTTAATAGTAGATGCACTTATCTTGAATTTCATAACTATCACATAAACATTATAGTATTCTTATATTAGTAGTTGATTTATGTTACAAGTATCATTAAAATTAAATGTTGAAATAAATATTACATTATTTATAGGAGTAGGCGTTACTTTGCGGAATTCAAGAGTACAAAAATAATAGAAATATTTTGCTATAAACCGCGTATGCTGTAACAAACATGTAGAGAAAACACAAACATATACAAATTGTAGCAAAATAATTGTATCATAATTTTCGAAAAATTAAATTTATTAATATTCATAGGCAGTTTGTACAAAATTTTATGTTATTGTAATATAATAAAGTGTTGACTTTATACTACCTATACTTAAAGTTATTTTTCAGAATAATATACGTAATTACACGAATTATACTTTTTATCAAATTCCAATATTTAATGATAAAATATTGAAATTTTAAAGAACTGTTTAAAGATTTTATTTACTTACTTTTGTCATCATACATTTTTAAGTCGATTGCTGTCTTGTCTGCCTTGAAATGGTATTAGGTGTAAATTTGTAAACCCTAATCTTTTCTATTTTAATATTTAAATTACACATAATTCTGTTGGTGGACTTAATAAAATAAATAAATAAATACGTATTAGGTGGTAGTAGTAAGAAGTCCTCGGCCTTACTTTTGTTATCCGTAGAATTTTTTTATAAAAAACAACAAATTTCCTTAATTTTGTGTATTTAAATAAATAAAAAAAATAAAACATTTTCCCTAAACGATATCTAAAATTGATACCTGTCCTTAGGTAAAGATTTAGGCGCCATTGAGGGATTGAAAAGAGCTTGAAATGAGCGCAGCCCGGGCCGGGCGGGCGGTCGTCTCTTCGCAACGCGCCTACACGATCGTCATGACTACGACGAGTGCGGCCCTGGGTGGCCTTGCATTGGAATGGGGAGGGCATTACCCCCGTCTACTTGCACGCTATCAGTTTGCGCTTGCCAACATTTTTGGCGACGCGTTTTCCGCGTTAATGTTCTATCTAACCCAGTTCAGCGTTTCAAGCGGATTTCTGTCGTACAACTAAAAGTCTCTTTTATACTGGCAATTCCACTGCGACAAGTACGTTACATAAAATCAGAATATTTCTGTTATTCATCAAAACATCGGTATCATATATATAATAATGAAGGTAAAATAATATAAAATTTGATTTATACGCAATGTATCTTGAACTAGTTCGAACTAGTGTTACATATGCAAAAGTCTGTCTATTACGCTAATATCAATGACATTTGGTACTATTGAAGCTTATATACGGGGCTTACAAATAACATAAAAAAATAACATAAATGCAAGAATAGGAAAAAAATATTTGTACATAATCGAGGGTAATTTAAACGTGAAGTCGATGCATGTTACGTGTACCACAAGTAAGAAATATAAGGCAAAAGAAAAACTATTCTAAATTATTATTTCTGCATTCAATAGCTTAAATACCGCAAATAAATAACGGATTTCTACATGGCATACCCAAAGGCTTGCTAAAAAAGGCGACTTTCAATTTAGACAAATTCAATATTGTCTGGTTATCTTATCCTAATGTCCTTATAACTAACGCCTTGCCAAGTATAATATAAGCAGCCTTGTAAAATTGTCATGACATCTTGTTTCATATATAGGTTACTTGATGTGAAATTAAAAACATTCCTTTCCTTAATAAAATGGGATCGATTTGTTGATTTTACAAAATCACTTGACCACCAGAGTATATTTATCAGTTCTAATCAAATACAGACCTACTAAGTTAGTAAAATGATAGCATCTGTAGCACAGAGTGTAAAATAACTTACCATAATTATTTTTCAATTACCTACTGTTCTTTCGCACTCTTTTACATTATACTGCAAAAGCTACTAGGGCAACATATTGTCAATTTAATAATAAACAAAAAACTTTGACCATATGAATTCTATTAAACTTGAAATATAACGCTTTTTGATATAACAAACAAAAAGCGCTTAAGCCGCTTAATTTACATCTAAAAACAATAATTCCAAGGCCGCTATGCAGCGCATTCGGACCCAGCGTGACCCAACTGACTGAATTGAATTGATATTTTTTGTAGCAATGACGAGCGGTCTATTATTGAGCTCCGTTCTAGCTATGCGCGCCTGGTAATCGGTGATATGTATTTTGAATGAATTGCATGACTTAATTGCAATAAATAGTTTTGGTTAATGGCGAGTGGCCGTAAAATAAATAAAAAATGTAGAAATTCCTTCTTTTTACTTACACTGTCTTCTATTGTAGATTTCAAAAAAACTTTTACGACACCTTCGTAAGAAATGATGATGGTCTATACTCAGCCTGGTCATAATTCACAGCGGGTTAACTTACCTAAGTCGCCTTTACGACACCTCGGTAAGAAATTATGGTCTATTCTACTTAGTCTGATACCACAACGCGGATCAACTTACCTTAGTCGCCCTTTACGATATCTCAATAAGAAAGGTGGTCGATTCTACTCAGCCGAATACCTCCCAGCGGGTCAACTTACCTTAATCGCCTCTTAAGATATCTCAATAAGAAAAGTGGTCTATTCTACTCAGCCGGATACTACGCGGCGAGCCAACTTACCTTAGTCGCCTTTTAGGACACCTCAATAAGATAGGTAGTCTATTCTACTCAGCCGGATACCACATGGCGGTTCAACTTACCTTATCAATTACAATCGTCTTTTACGACACCTCGGTAAGAAATGATGGTTTATTCTACCCAACAGGATACCACAAAGCGAGTCAGCTTACATTAGTCGCCTTTTACGATATCTCAATAAGAAAAGTGGTCTTTTCTACTCAGCCGGATACCACACGGTGCGAGACAAAGGTGTAATAAATTGCTTGTGGAATTCTATAATAAAATTCCACAGTCAATTTTAGCGTTGCCATTACATCAGTTTAAAAACACTTTTAAAAAGAGACTGATCCAGAAAGCCTACTATACTGTTTTTAATTTTTTTAAAGAGAATTATATTTTTTAAAAGAGCAACCGCCAAGTTTCTTGCTGGCTCTTCTCGGTAGGAACGGCTTTCCGAACCAGCAGTAGAGTTCAAAAGTAGACGATTCAAAAGCACTTGTTTACAAGTTTATTTGAATAAAGAATATTTTGAATTTGAATTTGAATATAATAAAATTAACTAATCCTTTTGTATACTGGACGTCACCTAAATTGTAAGGAAGGTATTTTAGTATTCCGATTGTCGAGTACTAATAGTTACTTACTAACTCAATTAACAATGAACTTAATTAACCTAGAACGATATTGTCCATCTACAGAGAGTTTTATGTAAAACAATCCTTTGTTAATTTGAAAAGTTTTGCAAAAGTTTTAACTAAATTCATATGAGACTGTCCGCCACTTGGTATTCAGGTCATTTTGAATTACCTGAATTTTACATTGATAGGAGAAAATGAAACGCCGCCGTGTGGTATCCGGCTGAGTAGAATAGACCACCCTTTTTATTACCGAGGTGTCGAAAAAGGCGACAAAGGTAAGTTGACGTCAGGCAGGCCGGTCGTAAAATACGTAGCGAAATCATGTCACAACAAGTTTATAACATGTTGTGCCGACCCCACTTAGAGTGGGATGAGGGCAGGTGGATGATGATTTTAAATGCATATTTTGAACGGCCGCCTGCCTGACGTCAACTTTCCGCATTGTATTTTACGACACCTCGGTTAAGAAATAAGGTTGGTCTATTCTACTCATCCGAATACCACACGGCGGTTAGTTTTACTTTAGTCGCCTTTTACGACACCTCGGTAAGAAATGAGGTTGGTCTATTCTACTCAGCCGTATACCAAACGGCTATATAGTTGCATTTATAATAACATTCGAAATTATCAAAATTAACTCCAATGCCATTGTTATTCAGAGTAGAAAGTACTCTCAAGGTATAACCTATTCGCCCCCTATCGCGTGCAGACAAAACCTAGATTCAGGCGGTAATGAAGCCTAAACAATAGCATGGAAGCCTTATACATCGCAAATATGCACGCGAAAATAAAACGTATTTTTATTGGTATAAGGAATAAATTTGCTTGTAACAATATTATTTATTATTAGATACTCGCAATACGTTCTTATGACATTTTCGGCAATACCCTTGATAATATGTTATCTATTTTAGTAACTTAACAAAATTTTATGCTATAAGTTTTTTTTACAGTTGAACAGAAAATTCGTAATGAAGCCATAAGGTTCATAACTGATATCAAAATATGAGTTACTGATATCAAACTATCCATATCCATACCTAAAATTCAAATCTTGAAATTTTTCAGTATGTGTTTTGTCTATCTGTAACGCTTTGTATATATATGATTTAAAAAATCTATTTTTCTACGGGAATAGGAAACAATATTGTACATAATTTAACTTTAAAATCTAAGTTAAGGTAAAGTCGAAGAGGTGGACTTTCTTTCGTTAACTGCGGCCCCTGCTTTGCGCCTTGAAAATGTACGTAAGTCGTTTGTGGATTTGGGTATAAGATTCTATAATAAAATTCCACAATCAATTTTAACTTTTCCATTACAGCAGTTTAAAAACACTATTAAGGAGAGGCTGATACAGAAAGCCTACTATACTGTTGAGGATTATTTAGACGATAAAAATGCGTGGATATAAATATTGTTCGACCCTGTACAAGATAGAAACATTAAATGTAACTAGCATTAAGAATTGTATTTTTTAAAAAGAGCAACCGCGGAGTTTCTTGCTGGCTCTTCTCGGTAGGAACAGCTTTCCGAACCAGCAGTAGAGTTGAAGATTCAAAAGCACTTGTTTACAAGTTTATTTGAATAAAGAATATTTTGAATTTTGAAAAAAAAAAAAACTAGCTATAATAAACAAATATTAAATTCCAAGTAAGAATAGATTTCGTCACTTATTTTACGATTAGAGACACCTCGCTTTAATATAAAACTAACCCAAAATAAAGTGTCAACCCATTTTCACCCTATTGCTCCACGACGGTCGCTTTTTAAAACTATCCCACTGCTGGGTATAGGCCTCCACTCTGTTTTTTTTTTAGAAGGATTGGAGCTAGAACCTACCACGCTGCTCCAATATGGATTGGTAGGTTACACATATTCCTAGAATTCTCAAGAGATGTTTAGGTTATTGAACGAAGTTTTAAAAAAAAATCGCGCATTTCATCGCGGAATATAGCAAAATAATATTTTAATTAGTTTTGTTTTGTGGACCTCCGTAAAGTAACGCCTATATATATAAATTATTTAACGATGTTTTCCTTGCTGTGACTGTGATGAAAAGTGTGATAAATTGCAAATATAAATTAGACACAAGTTTTAATAGAAAAACTCATTCGTCGTTACCAGGGGCTAAAAGTCGTAACTTCCTTGAAGGATTCGCACGATGTCACCGTTAGGCTACCACAGCTTTATACAGCTCTGTTACTTAATAAAAATATAGTGCTGTTATAGGCATTATTCCAATTTTTACCATCCAAAAGACCTAATAGCTGGGTTGCAAACGATATTTCTGAAGACTACGACTCATATGCGGGGTGGAATAACTTATAGCTGAAAGAGCGCCGAAAAATCGAGGCCAATGTAGTCTACAAAGGAAACTGGTGGGCGGCACGCACGTTATTGCACGCAAGTCTAGGTATATTGAGCTCAGGCTGAGAGAAATAATAGGACAGTATAGCCTGCTTATTTACACTATTAGCATTAAGCCTTCCATAAACACGTCTCATCAATTAATCATTATCCGGTCGAAAAAAGGAACATCTTCCTAATTTATAGAACTAGGCCTTACTTTATGGAATTCCATATTACAAGTTAAGTATAAGAGATGTACTTGTGCGTAAAGCATATTACAAAATTGAAGATTATTTGGATGATGAAAAGGCCTGGATTTGAAAATCTTTTCAGCTTCATACAGGGTTTCATTATGTAAAATTGAAAATGTTTAAAAGATTGACCGCCGAGTTTCTCTCTGGTTCTTCTCAGTAAGAGCAACATTCCGAACATTCTAGCTTCATTTGAATAAAAATTATTTAGATTTTGACAAAAGTTACAAAATAATTATTTTGCTATAATTCGCGTTTGTTAAGAAAATCTATGTAATGATAAGTGTAGAAAGTATAACCGTTCTTATACCTTATACATGCAGGATCAGTATCAAAACATTAATACACAAGCACTACATACATTCACTACGACAATCTACTCCTCGTGTAAAGTGCTGTTAGTGGAACTGATCCTGCATGTATAAGGTATGAGAACGGTTTTGCTTCCACTTAGAACTACATAGATTTTCTTAACAAACGCGGATTTTAGCAAAACAATTCTATCATAAAATTTAACACCTTTTTATTATCCCACCGCTAGGTATACTCGTCTTCTCTCCTTTTTTGGAAAACGGTTAGAACTTAGACCTACCACAACCTATTATATCATCATCGTCTTCCTGCCTATATTCCACTCTAAGTGGGGTCGCCACGACATCTTATTAACATGTTGTCACATGATTTGGCTACGCATTTTACGACCGGTCGCATAACTGACTCGGTAAGAAAGAGGGTGGTCTATTCTACTTAATGGGATACCATACGGTGGGTCAACTTACCTTAGTCGCCTTTTACGACACATCGGTAAGAAAGAGGATAGTCTATTCTACTCGGCCGGATACCACACGGCGGCACAACTTATTATATCATACCTAACATAATCCTTTAAACAAAGGCTCTCCACCGTAGACTGCTTCATCGTAGAGAAACTCTCGCCTAATGCTGAAAAACAGTTTAAGCAATTTCTATAATAACATACGAGATATTTTTTGAGAAAGGCAAATAGTAATTACGATGATTATAAATGTTGAAAATAGGAAGGCAGAAAATCAGGGAAAATTAGCGTCTTTTCTAGACGTGAAGCTTTTCTCTAACGTTCCTATTTTTTGTACATTGAAATGTTTAAAAAGTAGTAATAGGTTTACCATAAGTTAACTTTATCCTGGACTTTCGAGTGCTGTTAAAGTGATTCAGGCTGTTTTCACCGAAAATATGTTTATGATGTGTATGATACAAATCTAAACATAGAATAGAATACTTTATTGTACACCACAGAATTTACAATAGTACTAAAAAAAACTAAATTCACAATATAAACTGCGTGATACAGTGAGGCGGCCTTAGCGATAAGGCAATCTCTTCCAGGCAACCAAAAAAAAATACACACATACATTGAAATAAATTGAATAAAAAACATGCTTAAAAAAATACATACATTACATATTATAAAACAAAGTTCCTAAAAGCTGTTTGTCTGTATGTGAACGATTTTAGTTTAGTAGTAGTTTTGAAGATTAACGTAAACACAGAACGAGTCACGGAATTTTTATATATATAGAATTTTGAAACGTTGCACGGGAACGTATAAACATATATACAAAATATCTAAATATTACAAAATATCGCTTTTTAAACGAATATACATGTTGATATTTGTGTACACCTAAAATAATCTTATTAACGATAAATAATATTTTAAATCTGTCTTCATGTTGAAATATTCAGTATTATTCAAAGGTTTTGTTTAATTCAACATGGCAACCCCTACCCCCAGGGGAGGCAGGCGGTGGTGGCTGTCCATTCAGACCCAAACACGTGTAGCCTGATAGGTTGAAGGTCATCGAAATTTAAACGCGAACAAACTGTTATAATGCTCGGATACACCGAAAATTCATTCGAGAAATATTAGAGAAATTCAGAAAATCATACTCTTCGTAGGTATATTAATATTCAATCGAGATAGAAATGTTTTTTTTTATCAACATTCTACTGTCCTTATCCTGCTCTGGGTGGGGTCGGTACAGCATATGGTATGAATTATATACCAGATGCATATGGTAAGTTCCGTGTGAACTAATTAAGATTTTGATATATATTTCGTAATATAGACTCAGTCATAGCCGTGTGGTATCCGGCTGAGTAGAATAGACAACCCTATTTCTTACCGAGGTGTCGTAAGAGGCCACTAAGGTAAGTCCATCCGTCGTGTGGTATCTAGCTGAGTAGAATAGACCATCCTCATTCTTTACTGAGGTGTTGTAAAAGGCGACTAAGGTAAATTTTGTAGACCTCGATATTGATGCAAATTAATGGAAATTATCGTCTATCTTGCAGATAAAAATCCTCAACTAAAAGATCTATGAAATGTATGGAAAGACTCGCTGTCAAGTGGCAAGTTGAAGTCAAGCGATTACGCGATCAATCACCTATACCTACATTGGACGAAACTTATAATCGACAAAACTTAAAATTCGACTCAAAAACGAGATTTATCATCTCTAATTTTTAATTAAAATAACTTTAATATTAATCTATTTAAAAAAAGGGTTAAAATACCATTGGAATGTAAGGAAGGCTTTAATACTACGCATATTTAGGTTCTAAATTATTTTAGTTTCGTTTTCGTATTTTATTTCGTAATTTAATTTCTTTCCTTTAAATAATTTGACAGTTGCTTTCGTATTTTGAGCCTGGTTAAAATTACATTTTAACGTTGGGCGGTGTTCGTAAATATATCATTATATTATTAAGTTCGTATTATCTTTTTGTCTCTGGGCAATTGTCATTTTTTTATTCACCGATATGTGGGTAGCAATGAAAACGCCACTCGCCGATCGGTTCGTCTGTCGCCGTGCGAGTGTCTACGTGAGCGCGGAACCTTGGCTAATGGCCGCTCGATCGCTATACATTATTCGTATCAAATCTATTGTAAAAACATAAACAATTCGTCTGGGACAATTCGTCTGCAATATTAAGTGCAGTGCCTAACATTAAAGTGTCGTGTCGAGTTTCGGACTCGTAAAAGTGTTACTGTTCGTACGAGTAACATTTCCCCTGGCGTCACAAGAAACGGCCGGCCGCCGGCGCATTTCGAGGACTTCGAACCTTCCAGTGCATGGTGGCAGTACAAAGGCATCGAAAGGTGGGTGGTGCTAAGTTGTTATTACGTATCGGTAATAAATTACGCATTGCCCAGAGAGATAGAAAATAGTTAACAACCTTAACTCCCCTATACAGTCCACTTAAATTACCTACCAGCGACCTAGGGTCCAGGGACCAGGTTCCTTTTAATTAGGGAACAATTCCCTACAATTGTAAACTAACGCTTTTTGTTTTTTGTTTTTTATTATTTAAACCAAAGAAACACAATTATAACAAAAAATACAAACCTAAAACCAAAGAGGTTTGTCTGGTAAGTTGGTGACATAGTGCGATCGCGGCTTACTATACACTGTCCATTATATTAACCATCTTTTGACAGATTGACGATTTACATATTTAGTGATGTCCTAAAGATTCTCGTATGCGATACCATTCCGATTATAGTACCTACTATCATTAATCGAATTACGTACCTAAGTAATTCGATTAATGATAACCTACGTAAACTAATAACAGATATAGAAATCAACATTTTGATTTAATATTGCCTTAGTTTTTTGAAAATAAATGTTAATCCGTGTGTATTTATTATAATCATAAAAAATATATTATACATCAACTGGCAACATCAACAGACCTTCCGCTCGGCCGCCATTTTGACGTGATCTGTCACTCTCAACGAAACGCCCGTGATAGTCACACGCATTTACGTTCGCTGAGTGTTCTCTCGCATCTTTTACACCTTGAGTTAAGTAGCTTTATTCCTCGGAAAAACTTTTGTGAAACTTATATTAATTGATCGTGAAAATGCCGAAAGGACGTGTGTTGAAAGCACAATCGAGACAGTTAGTGTTAAAACTTCATGAGTATTTTGAGCAAGAAAATCAAAATGGCGGACCTCTTATACCTATCACGTAAGTCCGAAACCGTGTTGCAGCCGCGTTGTAGATCAGTCTATCAACTGTGACTAAAATCACTACTGATGCCTACGGCAGGAGCGGCTTGGAGCAAAACAAACCATCTACACCAAAAAGAAAGCGCCGGGCTCATAAGGTGACAGCTGTTGATGACTTTGACGGTGACGCTATTCGTCGTCATGTATATGATTACTACTTGAGAAAAGAAATTCCAACTTTGAGAAAACTTATTGTTTCTTTGAAAAGAAGTGGTCTATTTCATGGTGAAAAATCTTCTTTGGTCAAAGTTTTGAACACAATTGGCTTTTCATATAAAAAGTTAAATAAAAGAAAATTATTAATGGAACGCACAGATATAGCTATAGCACGTTGTGATTTTTTAAGAGAGGCAAAGAAAATACAAGATTGGGCAAATATTGTTTTCACGGATGAAACATGGCTCAACGCTAACCACACACTATCTCGTTTCTGGACTGATGATACTGCTGATTCCACTTCCTCAGTACCAATGGGAAAAGGTGAGCGCCTAATCATTTGCCATGCAGGTACAGCAAAAGGATTTGTACAAGACGCACTGTTGGCATTTAAATCGAAGAAATCAAATGACTACCACGAAGAGATGAATGCAAATGTGTATGAAGAGTGGTTCAAAAAAATGCTCATTTCATTGGAAGAACCATCAATAATTTTTATTGATAATGCGCCCTACCACTCCCGTCAAATTGACAAAATGCCAACACAGGCTAATAAAAAGCATGAAATAATTAATTGGCTTCGGGACAATGGAGAAAATGTGGACGACTCAATGTTAAAAGTTGAATTAATAAAAATATTAAAAACCAAAAAGAGAGCAAAACGCTATGTAATCAATGAAATGGCAGCAGAATATGGCCATACTGTTCTTCGGATTCCTCCATACCACTGCCAGTACAACGCAATAGAACTTATATGGGCACAAGTAAAAGGGCATGCTGCGAGATGCAATACAAGCCCCCCATTCACAGCGAATAAAATGTTGCAATTGCTAAAATATGCTTGCACCCACGTAACGGCCGAGAACTGGGCAAGTGTGGTGGAAAGAACTAAAAGAGTAATATTCTCTGATTGGGAACGTGATATTGCGTTTGATAATATATTATCTACACAAGAGCTAATAATAACTGCTACTGAAGACTCCTCATCGGAGGAGTCTAGTGTTGATTATCATTCCGACGACTCGTGCTAATAAAATAAATTAAAATATCCTGATTGTTTTATTTGTATTCATGTATTAACTAAGAAGAAAGTAAAACTTTATATAATGTTATTAAATGTCTTTTAATACTCGTAACATCGATTTCTACCGATTATTTTTAATCTGTGGCATAATCGTAGTAACCCATTATGTGTGACATCACTAAGTGGGCGGTACCCATCCATAAAGTACAAATATTATTTGTATGATATTTGTACGTAAGCAATACAAAACTTAATGAGCGTGAGCTGTCAAAAGACTGATAATATGATGGACGCAGTATAGTAAATTTGTGTATTTGTAAGTGAATAATCTCAAGCCAATTAATACATTTTAACACACTGCAACTTTAGTTATATAATTGTCTTTACATTTTTATAAGTGCACTGCCGGGTTTGACTTGATAACGAGGTACGAGATGCAATTTATATGTACCGATTTATCGTCTCTAATTTGGCCAGATGGAGGCCGCATTTAATGTGGGTAGGTCCTACCAACAAGATGTCAAATGTACTAGTTCTACCTTAAAGCATTGTGCATCTTCTGTTTGCGCGCTTTCATCAAGAATCGGTGCATAAAGCGCGCGTAGCCTAATTTCACTAGACGCACCTATTCGCACACGACTTAAGAGTATTTTTGGACAAAACATTTCGCACGCTTAGTATTAAAGTGACCTAATTTAAAAATTAATTTAAAATAATTTGTTTTGTGGCCAATTGCAATAAAGCGTATCGCACTCAAACTCGTGAATGTTAAAAAGACCTAACTTGGAAGAGCAAGAAAACATTACCTTTTTTAGTAGTTCGTTGCTTAATGGCAGTAACATAAAGATTATATTCTCTCTCTCATGTCGGTCCCTCATGTCCGAGGATCGTGGTCAGCATCAGGGTTGTGTCTGGCGTCGATGATGTGCCTCCATCTGCTTCGATCCATTGCCTCTCTTGCGATCGTGTGAAATTTAGAGGACGACGAGGCTCTTATTTGGTCAGTCCATCTTGTGATCACGACCGCGTGATCTTTTTCCTTCGGTGTTCCCGACCAATATAAGTTTCTCCACTTTCGTCGCCTCTGCGTACTATGTGTCCGAAATATGATAGGATTCGTTGTCGGCATATGGTGGATAAACGAGTTTTTATTCGGAGCTGGGTCAGGATCGATGCATTGGTGCGTTTAGCAGTCCAAGGTATCCTCAGCATACGTCGCCAGCACCACAAAAGATTACATTATATCTAATTAAATAAAGTCTAATTTTGTATTAGGTCACTTTAATACTAAGCGTGCGATTTGTGCTTCTAGAGACACGAGTCAATTGACATGCAAATATTTGTGTGACGCTTCGATGCGCTTTGACGCATTAACTTACCCTGACCCTTGACCTATTTACTCGTCATGATATCATATTGAGTTCTATGGAAATTTATAGATAATTTACACAAATGTTAAATTCTTAAGGTGGTATATTTTTTAAATATATGGGACACTTACACACACGGTTCGTCCCCAAAGTAAGTAATTTAATACTTGTGTTATGGGTGACAGACAACTGGTGAATATATACTTATATATTTTTAAATACATACTTAAATACAAATATACACCCAGGTTCAAAGACCAACAAATTCATTTATAGAAAATGTTGATTCTCGGCGGGAATCGAACCCGCGACCCGCGAAGCTGAAGGCAGGGTCACTACTATTATTCATCCGGCCAATATATTCTCCCAGTAATATATTTCGATATATTTCGAACTAATAATTACGATATTCGCGCCGTGTGGTATCCGGCTGATAGAATAGTACCACCCTCTTTTCTTACCGAGGTGTCGTAAAAGGCGACTAAGGTAAGTCGACCCGCTGTGTGGTATCCGGCTGAGTAGAATAGACCACCCTCATGTCTTAACGAGGTGTCGTAAAAGGCGACTAAGGTAAGTGGACCCGCCGTGTGGTATCCGACTTAGTAGAATAGACCACCCTCTTTCTTACCGAGATGTCGTAAAATACGACTGAGGTAAGTTGACGTCGGACAGGCGGCCGGTCGTAAAAACGCAGCCAAATCTGTGACAATATGTTTATGACATGTTATGCCGACCCCACTTAGAGTGGGAGGGCAGGAAGATGATGATATTTTGCTCTAACTAATAATTACGATATTCGAGTCGACTTCTTTTGAATTGTCAAAGGTCATGAACTTCAGGAAAAGCACCCAAAAGTTACAAATCCCTTTTAAAGCTCGTATCGAGTATAATTAATTTCACAAAACTTGAAGCGTCTGAAATATTGTGACATGGTTATTTAGCTTAAGGCTAGACTTGTGAAAGCAGAGAAATAATTTGTCCTGGAATATAAGTTAAAGTCTGCAAAAATCTGAGCTTTGTTAAAACAAGTTCCAACCATTTATCTATTGCAGACCTTGACGAAATGTTTTACATGAAGTTCACAAAGTTATTGTCAGAGGAATTGTGACATGTTTCCCTTAGCTTAAGTCTATATTAATTAAAATAAAAAGCAATATTAGAACAAGTATTTCGGCAATATTAGTAATAAATTATTTCGGCGTCTTTTTAACTGGTACTTAATTTAGCATAAATATGTCAAAAATTATTTACAATAAAATAAAAACAGATTACTTACACGATAAAAGTTGTTTTTTAATGTGACATTATAGAATTGTTTTGAGTAACTGTTACATCAGCCATATATAAAATAACCTAAGACTAAATGAAATTTGTTTATTAAGGTATATATAGATAGTTTATGAATTATAAAAAGAATTAACAGAATAGATATAAATTTCTGTTGTGTGGAATATTATAAAGCAAAAGATAATATTATTATGATTTAATACGTGATTAGAATACTAATAACTACGATATTGTACCTTATTAAGATCGCATTGCTAATTTGATTTAGAAATATTATAGAACAAAAAATCCATAGCGTAATTAAAATAAACATAATTAGTAGTTTTTTTTCAAAAGTAACTAACTTACTACGTACTTGTAAGTGACGTAGAATATTAAATACAATAACATAAAATATTCTTGGCGACTAAATAAAGTGTCTTCCTTACAAATCCTAAACATGTAATACAGATGGACCCTTCAAGGGATGGAGGTGTGATACCGTCTAGACGGGCCTATACGCACTTTTGGTAAGGGACCCCCTCGGCCTTGAACTTTCGGATGACTTAAACAAATGAGCGGACCTCCGTCACTTTTTATTTTATCCCGCAATCCACCAAAGCGGGTCACATAATTTATTACAAACTTTGCAGCTATTACTTAAATAAAAAGAAGATATCAATCTTATTGAAAAGCCGACATAACTATTGTACTAATCTCTATTCAGAGCAGATCTTTCTGGTAACCTCAATCTACACGGCGTTGCCGCAAACAAAACTATTGTCTCCTTTTACAAGTTCCGCTAATATTCTGATTCTAGAACCTGAGCCGTTAAGGTACAAAAATAAGCTCAGCCAGTTCGCAGCAAACTGAAATAAACAAAAAGAAACTGAAATAAACAAGGTCGGGGAATCAACGCCGTCGCCGCCGCCATAAAGACCGACGGCCGTCCTTGAAAATGGGGGGTTCTTACAAATTGGGTTATTACTGTGAGTTGGGGAGTGGGTGGTCGAGACGGGCCGCGGGAAAGGGAGGTTGGAGTTTTCCGCTGGCGTTTGTGATGAGTGGGAAAGGGACGAAGGTCGGGTGGGCGTACCGCTGCGCCACCCTTGGCAGCCGGCACGCCTCTCCAGGAAGGACTCCCGTTCCAGACTAGGGTTCCGGCGCCGATCATTATAATTACTCTCCAAGGTGAGCCGGGAGCTGGCTGCCTAATCCAGGGAAAGCGAGTCTATCGGGAATCCACCTCACCCACTTCCCGCAATCATAATACGTAATACGGTCACCAAACATTATAAGCTCTTATCTGTCTGCCTATGCCGTCTAATTATGATACCAATTAATTTCCTCTATGATTTTCCACAAGTTGAACTTCATTAAGTTAATTACTGCGTCTAATAAACTCGTCGTACGCAAACGAAAATAACAGCTAGGACTTGAAAGTGCCTAATTAATGTTTAAGGAAAGTAATTTTCAGCTTCGCAAATATTTTTTTTTACATTTAAGTACGTCAATACAAGTTTTTCTTCGACTTTATAGCGGTCATTCTATTGTCATATTTTGTCAATTTTGTTGTTTATCCGATTATGTTTCGAACATCAGTACGAATTAGATATTAATCTAAACTTTCCAAAAGAATTGCAACACTTTTTGGTAATACCGTACAAAAATCGATTCGGTAGATTTTGAGAAAATCGATCATATACAGAGAGCAAGATTTTGGGAACTTTGTTTTATAATAAATATAGCCGCCGTGTGGTATCCGGCTAAGTAGAATAGACAACCCTCATTTCTTACCGAGGCGTCGTAAAAGGCGACAAAGGTAATTTGACATGTGGTATCCGGTTAAGTTAAATAGACCACCCTATTTCTTACCGAGGTGTAAAATACGACTAAGGTTTTTTGATGTCAGACAGGCGGCCGGTCGTAAAATACGCAGCCAAATCATGTGACAACATGTTTATAACATGTTGTGCCAACCCCGCATAGAGTGGAATAAGGGCAGGAAGAAGAAGTTTTATAATAAGTATAGACAGACATACGTATATAAAAATGTCACTTCTGTAATTCATATGGCCACAGCATCCAGGTGATAAAAACAGCAGCTGCAAATGAAGTCACCAATATACATAAGAGCTTTGTCTGCTATTGAACTGAGTTGAATAGATGTACTTTGCTTAGGGCTGGCCATACCTTCCCTATAGAACACTTTGTGTCAAAGGTTATCAACCTCCTGCCCTTATCCCACTCTAAGTGGGGTCGACACAACTAATAAGTAAGCAAGTAGCGGCCTGTTTTTCCACTGCTGAGAATAGGCCTCTTCTCTCCGTTTTTGGAGAGGTTTGGAGCTAAGACCTACCACGCTGCTCCAATGCGGATTGGTAAGTTACACATATCTCCAAAATTCTCTAGAGATATGCAGGTTTCCTCACGATGTTTTCCTTCACCGAAAAGCGTGTGATAATTTTAATTATCAATTAGTATTAGTATTATTATATATTAGTATTATTAGTGATAAGTTTTAACGGAAAAGCTCATTGGTGTCTGCCCGTGACCTCCTCGAAAGAATCGCACGGTGTTACCGCTGGGGTTATTAAAACGTATTATCACATGATTTGGCTATTTTATGAGCCGCCTGCCTGACGTCAACTTACCTTAGTCGTATTTTACGACACCTCGGTAAGAAAGAGGGTGGTCTATTCTATACAGCCAGATACCGCACGGCTTTTGTGTCAAAGATATGCGAGTTTAACCTCAAGTTTACTTAAATGCTTACACATTTAAACTTAAAAATATATGATCCATATACCCTCCATCTTTTAAAAAGTACAGTAATAGTGTCAAAGACGCCGTGTGGTATCCGGCTGAATAGAATAGTACCATCCTCATTTAGTATCGTAAATGGCGACTTAGGTAAGTCGACCCGCTGTGTGGTATCTGGCAGAGTAGAATAGATCACCCTCTTTCATACCGAGGTGTGATAAAATACAACTAAGGTAAGTTTATGTCAGTAAAATACGTAGCGAAATTATGTGACATTTTTATAACATAATGTGGAGTGGAATAAGGGCAGGAAAATGATGACTTATAACTTATAAATATTATAAATTACCTATTTTTACATCATGATTGGTAATTACCAGGATTTGAGCAGGATTTTCTTTTCCAAAATATCAGTGTAAAGCGTTATGTGACAACCCTAGAGTTAGGATGAGCTATTTAGGTCGTTTTTTATTTGATAACCATACTTCGCTAGTGTTGTCATCTTTTAAGCTGTTGAGATTTAAAATTATTCTTATTACAAACACTCAGGTTTAAAATATGTTTCTCTGTTGAATCAGCTAGTATACGATGGGGAAAGTTATACGGATTGAGCCTCAGATCCAGCGCGCTGCTCCAATGTGGCTTGGTTTGTACATATCCCCAGAAATATCTAGTAATATGCAGGTTTCCTCACGTTTCCCTTCTCAGAAGAGCGTGTGATAATGGTGTGCTATTTATTATCAATTAGATACATAAGTTTTAACAAAAAAACTTGCCCACCTGTGGTTTGAACCCGTGACACAAAAGACAATAGGAATCTCACCGCTATAAAAAAATATACAAAATATTTATTAGGGTGGGTATTATATTACTTATAACTATGATCTTCATTATCCTCCTGCCCTTATCCCACTCTAAGTGGGCTCGGCACAACATGTTACAAACATGTCACATGATTTGGTTACGTGTACTGACTTGTAGGGCTACCGGCTACCTGCCTGACGTCAACTTACCTTAGTCGTATTTTACTACACCTCGGTAAGGAAGATGGTCTATTTTATTTAACCGGATACCACATGGTGGGTCAATTCACCTTAGTCGCTTTTGATGACACCTTGGTAAGAAATGAGGGTGGTACTATTCTACTCAGCCGGATACCACACGGTGGGTCGACTTACCTTAGTCGCCTTTTACGACACCTCGTTAAGAAATGAGGGTGGTACTATTCTACTCAGCCGGATACTACACAGCGGGTCGACATACCTTAGTCGCCTTTTACGACAACTCGGTAAGAAATGAAGGTGGTCTATTTTACTCAGCCGGATACCATACGGCGAGTCGACTTACCTTAATCGCCTCTTACGACACCTCGGTAGGAAATGAAGGTGGTCTATTTTACTCAGTCGGATACCACGCAGCGGGTCGACATACCTTAGTTGCCTTTTACGACAACTCGGTAAGAAATGAGGGTGGTACGATTCTACTTAGCCGGATACCACACGGTGGGTCAATTTACCTTAGTTGCCTTTTACGACACCTCGGTTAGAAATGAGGGTGGTCTGTTCTACTCAGCCAGATACCACACGGCCTACTACTAACTCTTTCATCAATTCAAATTAAATAAAATAAAAAACTTTTATTTTTAAATTTTAGTTTTCGATCACTTTGGTTCAGACAAGGAGTATAAAATATTTTAATAAAAGAGCAATAATATGTCTAATTAGTAAATTGTCTTGGGACCATTCCACGTGGGCATGATTTCTATAGTCCTAGCGTGTAAGTAATTTAAGATAGATATAACTTGTACATTTTTGCTGTAAATAAAAAAAAATAGTAAATTGCGTGGTTTTGAATTTACAATTAATACAACTACAATTCTTATATTAGGCAAGCATTATGATACTGACTCTAAGTACAAAGTTCCATAACTAATCTTATTCGCAAATTCAGACGTTTCCCTTCGACCTACATTTCAAAGCCTTATGTTGGGACAGATTTATCTTAATTGCTATTAATCGTCGCCGGAGACGAATTGTTTAAATTAATAATTCAAGTCATCAATTATTATTTAGTGACAGAAAGAGCGATGAAACTGTTGCAATGTTTTGTTTACGGACATTTTTTTTAATGTACAATTAAATACACGGACGTTCTTCCCTAAAGTAACTTAATTAAATAAATATAGACAACATGTAATTATATCATCATTCTCTTACACTTATCCCACTCTAAGTGGGGTCGGCACAATATGTCTTCTTCTTCCATTCTCCTTTAGCATTCGCCAACTCTGGTGCCACTCATTTAACAAGCATATCATTTTTCACACAATCCATCCATCTTTTTTTCGGCCTCACCCTAGCCATACATCCATCCACATTCATATTTGAAACTCTTACAACCTGTAATTATACATTTATATAATTTTCAATATATCCGTGTGCTATACGGCTGAGTAGAATAGACCATCCTCATTCTTACATAGATGTCGTAAAATACGTAACCAAATCATGAGACAACATTTTTGTATCATGTTGTGCCGACCCCACTTACAGTTGGAAAAGGGAAGACTTAGATACGTAAACACACCAAAAATCGAAGAACTAGAAAATGGTTTTAGAAATGTTAACCTTCGGCGGGAATCGAACCCGTAACCTGTGGAGCGATAGGTTGGGTCACTGCCACCTGCGCTTACCAGCGAGTCATACAGGATTATAACTCTCGGTGGTCCAAAGTGACCCTTTCGAGAGAGTTGCACGGTCTCACCGCTGGGCTATCACAGATTCACTTTCTACCATGGGTTTTTTGGGACATAATTAATAACTGACAAAGTATCACAAATTAGATAAGCAAATTATTATAACAAGAACACGCTAGGTTTTAGAGAAGATGTGAAACTTTAGCTAATTTAATCTAGAGTAGGAATGTTCGCATGGAGCTCATATGTTTGCAGATTATGTCAATTACCTCTCATTATACAAAAATATCTTGGCCACGGGTCAACGGACTCTCGTGTGACAACAGATTAACATCTAAACACGCAATTTGTCACAACACTTGTCGAAACTAGAATTGTATAAGTATAAGTAGCCTTGCTTGATAATTTTTTTCAAAATAAAAAAAATGAACTTAAAAATAAAAATAAAAAATAGTTGGGTAGATGGGGCTCGATTCTAGCTATTTTCATTTCTCTAGACCACCTGTTCCCCGAATAAGCTTTTTTTGTATGACATTTTACGGCGAAAATAGCGTTTTATATACAAATATCTGGGTGACCGATCTTCGCTCGGTAATTTTTTACAAAAAAAAACTTAAAAAAAAAACAATTATTTAGTTGGGATCGATCCTTGGCTATAACATTTCTCAAGTCTGCCCGTCACCCGAATAAGCTACGTCGACTTGACATTTAATGGCGAAAATTCAATTCAATATAAATGTTAGTGTTTTTTAATGCTCAAAAACAGGGATAAAACAATTTTTTTTTTTACATAAAACCTAGCAAGATCAATTTTTCTCCCCCAAAACCTCCTACATGTTGAATTTCAGGAAAATCGTTGGAGCCATTTCCGAGATTCGGAAAATATATGTATATATATATACAAGATTAACTCATTTAAATATAAAAATATCTGGGTCTTGTTCGGTAATTTTTTACAAAATTAAAAAAGAAACTTAAAAAAAAAACGTATAAATAATAATGCTGGATTATTATTTATTCGTTTAGTATTTTCATTCAATTCGATTAGTATTTTCATTTGTCGCGACCACCCGGCAAAAATAGCGTTTTATAAATACAATGTAAATTTTAGTATATTTTTAATGCCCAAAAACAGGGATAAAACAATTTTTTTCAAAAAAACTTGTAAACAAGTGCTTTTGAATCGTCAACTCTACTGCTGGTTCGGAAAGCTGTTCCTACCGAGAAGAGCCAGCAAGAAACTCGGTGGTTTTTTTTTAAATACAATTATTAATACTAGTTACGTTTAATCGTTTCTATCTTGTACAATATCTATATCCACGCATTCTTATCGTCTAAATAATCCTCAACAGTATAGTAGGTTTTCTGTATCAGCCTCTCTTTAAATAGTGTTTTTAAACTGCTGTAATTTTTTAATTCTGTAATTTGAAATAAAACGATAAGATTTTTCTCCCCTAAAACCTCCTGCATGCTGAATTTCAGGAAAATTGTTGGAGTCGTTCTCAAAATTCAGAAAAATATATACAAGATAAAAGCAGGAACAGATTAAAAAAATAATTATTAAATATTGTGTTGCCAGTTGCCAAAAATACCTAAATTACCTTTCACTCCTTTCCGCTGGGGAGCAACATTCCTAAACGATGATGGCTTTAAAATACGCATAAAGCATAAATGCCTATGAATATAAAGCTTGTTTTAAATATTTACATAAATTAATAGTAGGCGTTACTTTATGGAATTCTATAGTACAAATAATCAGATATAAAAAAAATATTTAATTTCAATTTCGACGCCGTGTGGTCCGGCTGAATAGAATAGACCAACCTCATTTCTTACCGAGGTGTCGTAAAAGGTGACTAAGGTAAGTCGACCCGCCGTGTGGTATCCGGTTGAGTAGAATAGACCAACCTCATTACTTACCGAGGTGTCGTAAAAGGCGACTAAGGTAAGTTGACCCACCATGTGGTATCCGGTTTAGTAGAATAGTCCACCCTCTTTCTTACCGAAGTGTCGTAAAATACGACTAACGTAAGTTGACGTCAGGCAGGCGGCCGGTCGTAAAAACGCAGCCAAATCATGTGACAGCATGTTTATAACATGTTGTGCCGACCCTACTTAGAGTGGGAAAAGGGCAGGAGGATGATGATTTAATTTCAATTGCTCTACCCGTTATTATATTGCACGCTTGAAGTGACCTAATTCAAAAAGGTTGATTTGTGGCAAATTGCAATAGACACCCTTAACTTTCGTTTACTTAACTTAAAATGTTTATATCCCTGTTTTTGGGCATTAAAAAATGCTAAAATATAGAAATTATATTTAAGTTGTCAAACATAATGCTGTGATAGCCTAATGGATAACGGACCAAAAAGTTCGAAACCTGAGATCGAATTCCGCATGTAACCGTAGTTCTTTTATAAATTTTTTTAATGCATTTTTTATTTCTACTAATATTATAAATGCGAAAGTTTTTGACTATGGATGTATGTTTGTTACTCTTTCACGGCGAATCCGCTGAACCAATATCAATGAAATTTGGCCCAATTATTCCTTATACACTGGGTTAGCATATAGGCTATAGTAATCCTGTTAATTCTACAGGAATAGGATTTAATTGAAAAGTGCCAGTAACCTATCACGCGACAACAGTCAACGCAAACGAAGTTTCAGGCAATAGCTAGTCTATAAACTATCTCAAAAATCTATTCTATAAACAAACTATAGGCTATAGAAATCCTGGTAATTCCACAGGAATACGATGACATTGTAAAACGCCATCAACCTATCGCACGACAACAGTCCACGCAAACGAAGTTGCGGACAAAAGCTAGTCTATAAACTATCTCAAAAATCTATTCTATAAACAAACTATTGGCTATAGAAATCCGGGTGATTCCACAGGAATAGGATGACATTTAAAGCGCCATCAAACTATCACACGACAACAGTCAACGCAAACGAATTTGCGGACAAAAGCTACTCTATACACTATCTCAAAAATCTATTCTATAAACAAACACGTTACGATAAAATCAACAAACAAGGTTTTCGTTTTTGGTGGGCTTGCAATGAATCGCCTATCCGGCCAATGCCCCGTTACTGGTTATGCGAAAGATAAATGGTATCTGCTAATAAAATATTAGTATACTGCGCATAGGCATTCTATTTAACATATAAATGTCTCAAATGACGCACTTTTACCATTAAATAAATATTTAAATATTTAATGTTTAAATAATGATAAGGGAGAGTTTATATCAGATTGCAATCTAGTGATCATTTTATTTTATCACTGTATTTAATTGAAATTTTAAACATAAAAGTATTTATAGAAACAGGCGTTTCTTTGCGGAATTCCATAGTACAGAAGTTACAATAAAATTATTTTGCTGTAATCCGCGTTTGTTAAGATATATGTAATGCTAAGTGTATGATGCAGGCAACAATCACATATTCAACACAAATTTCACAGACATACACACATATTCAGACAAGTCGTCACAAATCGTAATGTATTATGATTTTGTTTCTGGAGCCTGTCTTCCTGATGATGCTTCGGTTTCGGGGCATGACGATTGTTGAGTTTGTGATAGTGAACGTATGTAGTGCTTGTATATTATGGTGGCGGTGGTGGAGGTTTGTGTTTTTAGCAAAATAATTTTGTATTATGGATCTCCGCAAAGTAACGGCTAATTCTATAAATTATTTGATTAGATGTTTTTAACCTCGTAAATTTGCGATGGCTGTAACATTATATCACGTTTATATACGTTTTGATTTTAAACAAACATTTCGCGGCCGCGTTTGATTAATGTCAGATCTCCTAACGAACATATAAATCTTAAAACTAATGCGTTGATAAGATAACGTGATATGCGTTTTGGTTGGTCTTTCAATTAATTGCCTATGCGGTCATTGCCCTGTTACAAATTATATAAGTAATAAATAATAGTACCTCGGTAATTTTTTAAATACGTAAAAAACGCAATTAAAATCTATACTAATACAGAGAGAAATTTCTATATAAAGAGGAAAAATTTGTATGTATGTTTGTAATGTTTTTACACAAAAACTATTGGACTGATTTCTAAAATTGTTTCACCATTGGAAAGCTCCATCTTTACTGAACATAGGCTATATTACATTAATAAAAAAGGGTAATAAAAATGTAATGAGATGTAAAAAATTAGTCATAATAATCTGTATTAGAGATTTCTCGAGAAGAAGAGGAAGAATCATGTTTATTTATTTATTTATACGTATCTTCAACAGCATAACATGTTATACAATAAAAATAGTCTCAAATTGATTGAACCATTACAAACCTAAAAATGAACAGAAAAATAAGAGAATAATGAAAACATAAAACACAACATTAAAGTTAACAAACTATTAAGTTAAAATTTACTATGTTTACTTGTATACATGATTCTTCCTTTTCCTATCAATTTAGCAGCTCACATTAGTTTGGCTTGAGACCATTGACTAAGTTTATATTATCTATACTAATATATAAAGCTGAAGAGTTTGTTTGTTTGTTTGTTTGTTTGTTTGATTGATTGATTGCTTAAACGCGCTAATCTCAGGAACAACTGGACCGATTTGATAAATTCTTTCAATGTAAAATAGTCCATTTATTCCGGAAAGCTATAGGCTATATAACATCATGCTAAGATGAATAGGGGAGAGGCAGCAATAAAAAATAGTACGAAAACGGCAAAATTTAAAGCTTTCCTTGCGTGCGCTAAGTAAACGGTAATAGTTATTCAAAAATCATGTACTACAAAATTGTTTCCCACTAAAAGTTCTAAATAAAAGTCCGCGACAGCATATATCTAGCTTTTAAGGTTGACCCACTTTAACCATTTTTATGGTTATCAAAAGACTATATTATGGTTTTAATCCTTGCACGCGGGCGGAGTTGCTGGCGATTGCTAGTGAAATATATAACATAATCTTTACTAGTTCACACGGAACTTACCATATGCATTTGGTATATAATTCGGAGTTTATTGAACCTGTTTCTAGCGAGTCTACACGACACATGTTTTGTGCAATATATTGCTAATGTTGTTTTCGCAACATCTGTTTAGCAAATTAAATTTTTAGCCATTAAAATGTATTTACAGCTATACTGTTAAATTTGACTTAGGTTGGCAAATTATTTTTTCCAACCACCTGCGCCTCTTTCGATGGTGATCAGTGGTTGAACCCCGAACAAACACTAATTAAGATGCACTAGTTATTGACCATGCACTAGTAGTTGACCGTTTTGTATGAAATTTTAAATAATAAGCGCTTTGTTTGTTGTAGCTTATTTTATTCAGGTAAACTTGTAAACAAGTGCTTTTGATTCGCCAACTGCCCTGGTTCCGAAAGCTGTACCGAGAAGAGCCAGGAAGAAACTCGGCGGTTGCTCTTTTCAAAATATAATTCCACTA
Organism: Morpho helenor; assembly: GCA_029227775.1. Taxonomy (NCBI): domain Eukaryota; kingdom Metazoa; phylum Arthropoda; class Insecta; order Lepidoptera; family Nymphalidae; genus Morpho; species Morpho helenor. The sequence goes on from JARGCU010000025.1 coordinate 16,235,001, forward strand.
AATTCCATTAAATGTACCACCTGGTTGACAATTTTTTACAAAATAAAAAAAGGAAAATAATAATTATGTAGTTGAGGATCGATCTTAGGCAATCTCGAGAAATGTAAATAATTTCTCGAGATTGCCCGTTCCCGGAATAAGCTACGCTGACTTGACAGTTTATGGCAAAAATTCAATATAAATTTAAGTAATTTTTAATGCCCAAAAACAGGGATAAAACGATTTTTTTTACATAAAACCTAGCTTGATCGATTTTTCTCCCCCAAAATTCCCTACATGCTGAATTTCAGTAAAATCGTTGGAGCAGTTTCCGAGATTCCGAAAATATATATAGGTAACGAAAATATATATATATCCTATTCATGAGTAATTAACGGGATTTCTATAGTTATATATTACCCCAGTGTATAAGGCATAATAGTGCCAAATTTCATCGATATTGGTTCAGCGGATTCGCAATGAAAGAGTAACAAACATACCTACATCCATACTCACAAAACTTTAGCATTTATAAAGTTTACATAACATAGACATACATTATTAGTAAGGCACGAGCCAATCATACGTAGTCATCATAATGTACAAAAACACTCATTCGGAGTTCACTCAACTATTGGATTGCAATGCTGTTCTTTGTCTGCTATTCCTAGGCTATAATTTAGTCATCGGCCAGAAACAGCCGCGGTGTAGTGATGTGACGCGTGAGATAAATAAATATAAAATATAAATGGGACACTTACACACACGGTCGTCCGTACCCAAAGTAAGTAACTTAAATACTTGTGTTATGGTAGATAGACAACTGGTAAATATATACTTATATATTTTTAAATACATATTTAAATACAATTATACACCCAGGCTCAAAGAACAACAAATTCATTTATAGAATCTGTTGGCCCTTGGCGGGAATCGAACCCGCGACCCGCGTAGCTGAAGGTAGGGTCACTATCCACTGCGCCAACGGGTCAGTCAAGGATGTTTTCTATACTAATATTATAAAGAGGAAACATTTGTATTTATGTTTGTAATGTTTTCACACAAAAACTACTGGACCGATTACAAAAATTCTTTTACCATTGGGAAGCTGCATCTTTACTTATAGGCTATATTACATAAAAAGTAGGGATCAGTAATAAAAATGTAATAAGTTGTAAAAATTAGACATAAAAATCTGGCATAGCATGCGCTGCGGAAACTATTGATGATATATTTAATAAAAAGAAATCTATAGTTCGACTTAGTAGTCTTTCCACTGACCGCAGGATATTACTAGTAGTTTATAAATATACTAGTTGTGCTTTCGGAGTCGCCCGCTTAGCAATCAGTGTGTCACAAAAGACACAAAAGTAGTTATTGTGAGTTAACCATAAGAGATAGAGACATGTTGTCGCGGACTTTATTGTGGTATTTTTGTAGATCTACAATTCTCTAGTACATTACTTCAGCGTATCTTTGCTGTTTTACGCGGCGCACGCGACTAAATCTCCCAGTAACGATTTTTTTTTAAACAACGTGACCTCTTCAACATAAAGTACTATTAAACTAAACCTTCCGGAAGAATTGCGTTAGTTGTTGAATCTGTTAGTAAAAACTGCACATAAATCAGTTCATTAGATTATGATAAAATCGATCTAATTTTGACAGCTTTTGGGTACTTTGTTGTTATAAAAGTAATAATGAAATCATTTTGTTGTCAAATGTAATAGCAAAATAATTTCATTATACTTTTTGTATTATGGATCTCCGCAAAGTAACGCCTAAGATTAGTAAGTGGCGGCCACACCAATAAGTTTTCTGTTAAAACTTATGTGTCTCCCCGGGTTTGAGCTCACGACCTCCTCGAAAGAGTCGCACGGTGTTATTGCTAGGCTACCACAGCTTTTTTAGTTTTATTTTTTAAGTAACGCCTTAGCTTTTTTATTTTTTAAGTAAAGCCTGATTCTATAAATTATTTAATGTTGTTAATTGTAGGGTTTTATAATTTATTTGCAGTCAAATTAAAAAAAATCATATGCAAATAATAAATATTCAATTTTTACGAGTAACATCACTAAATTGGGCCTAAAAAGCAGCATAGGCTCGCCTCATAGTCTGCCGTAAATACTAAGCCTGTGTTCGTTTACTTGTGTGTGTAAACACACAAAAAATAATGTAGAGAACACGTTCATAATCCAATAGCGAATATTGAAATTGAATAATTGTTTATGGTCAATAATTTTAAGACTTAATATTAACTCGAAATTAGACCTTGTATAATGGTTAGTAAGGATGAATTTTTAGTAAATTACTAGATTTTGGTCTTTGCGACTTTGCGATTTTCGTCGTGGAGTCTATCTCCTGATGATGCTTCGGTTGCGGGGCGAAACGATTGTTGAGTTTGTGATAGTGAACGTATATAGTGCTTGTGTATTGTGGTGGCGGTGGTGGAGGTTTGTGCATGTGTTTTTACGAATCCTGCATGTATCAGGAAATCAGATTGTCCACTCTACATTTAGCATTATATATATTTTCTATTTTACTTCATCGCGGATTATAGCAAAATAATTTTATTATTACTTTTGTATTATGGATCTCCGCAAAGTAACGCCTAATTCTATAAATTACTAGATGTTCTAGCGGCTTCGACCGCGTGCAATTTTTTTTAATTCAGAGTTTTTCCCTCTTTAATCCCGATTCTACAAGAATTTAACAAGAATGTACTATTAACTTAAACATTTCCCAAAAATTTAAACTATCTTTTAGTAAAAAAACCGTACGAAAAACCATCCAGTAGATTTTGTAATCTACTAGATTTGTAATATTTTTTGTAAAAATACGTAGTCAAATCGTGTTGCAACATGTTTTTAACATGTGCCGACCCCACTTAGAGTGTGATAAGGGCAGGCGGATGATGATTATTCAAATAGGAATCCGCTTAAACGAAATCCGCGAATTGAACGTTACTATAGTAGCAGCCGCGTTGCGTCTGTGGCTTGGCCAAAACATAGGAATGAAAATAAACCGACCAGCGGGTTCGATAGCCGGCGACGTTCTCACGCACAGCCTATGTTACTCGCATATTGGTTTTATTGTGTGCAACCGTCCACATTAGTCATACAAGCAAATACGCGGGTTTAAGGTGAATATTCTATTATGTAAAAGTAAAGTAAGTAGCGGCCTGTTACTATCCCACTGCTGGGCATAGGCCTCTTCTCTCCGTTATTGGAGAGAAGGATTGGAGCTAAGACCTACCACGCTGCTCCAATGCGTATTGGTAGGTTACACATATCTCCAGAATTCTCTAGAGATATGCAGGTTTCCTCACGATGTTTTCCTTCACCGAAAAGCGTGTGATAAATTGCAATTATCAATTAGACACATAAGTTTTAATAGAAAAACTCATTGGTGTCTGCCCGGGTTTGAACCCATGATCGTCTCTAGAGATTTACACGGTCGCACCGCTAGGCCATCACAGCTTATTTTCTTCTATTATGTATGTTATTAAAATTAAAATTCAAATTCAAATAATTCTTTATTCAAATTGGCTTTTACAAGCACTTTCGAATCGTCAAATTACAATGAAGTTACGACTGGTTCGGAAAGGTGCTCTTACCAAGAAGAACCAGCAAGAAACTCGGCGGTCACTCTTTTCAAAATTGAGTATTACAACAATGGCTTAATTAAGAAAAAAATAAAAAAATTACAATGTAATCTAGTGTGTAGCTGGTCGCAATTTAAAACCAAGCTTTCTTATCATCAACATAGTCCTCAACAGTAATAAGCTTTATGGATCAGTGTCTTTTTAATTGCTTTTTTAACTTGTTATGTTCTATTATGTATGTATATTCTATTATATCGTGTTATTGTAGAAAGTGTGCTACACTTTTAACAATTTCCGCTGCGAGATACACCTCTCTTGAATAAAGAACAAAGACTGAATGTCACTGAAACGTTTTATCAATAGTAATACTCCACCAGAAAAAACAACAGCACAGTGTTGCCACCATTTTAATCAAAAGAATTAATTTTCAATGCAAAGCTATTTCCATATTTTCCCTAAGTTTGTTATACTTTATATTTTCTATTTTCTTTTTTATTTTTTCTTCTAATGTTAGTTATAATAGTTATTGTATGTTTGTTACCTTTTAAGCACGCTGTTACTACCTTTAATTAGATTTATATGTCATTAGCAACCCTAGGATATATAACCATGTTACTTTAGTTACACATGTAATTCTGTTGGTAGTTCTAAGGAATCAATAAATAAATAAATAAAAATAAATAAAGAAGCACGAAACTCTTGTTTCATGACTGTGTTGCTATAAAATACAAGTCATTGGCGACAACATAGAGATCACTGAATTTTACATTTACTGACTTTTACACAATTTAAACAATTCAACGCTAAGGCTTCTTGTTCACGTATTTCCGCCCGTAATTACGGTTGATTCGCCGTGCGTTTTTCACTGTTGTATGAATATTTTGTTGTATCTCACGTTGCTTGCGACTTGCGAAGATTGACCGCCGTGTTTCTTTCTGGTTCTTCTCGGTAGCAACATTCCGATCCAGTTGTAGCTTCATTGATCCTCCACAATTCAGAAGTGCTTAAGAGCTTATTTGAGTAACGATTAATGATAAAATTATTTTTCTATAATCCGCGATGAAGTAAAATAGAAAATATATATAATGCTAAATGTAGAGTGGATAATCCGTTTTCATACCCAATACACAAGCACTATATACGTTCACTATTGTGGTGGCGGTGTTGGAGGTTTGTGCATGTGTATTTACGAATCCTGCATGTATCAGGTATGAAAACGGATTGTCCACTCTACATTTAGCATTATATATATTTTCTATTTTACTTCATCGCGGATTATAGCTAAATAATTTTATTATTACTTTTGTATTGTGGATAACATAATGGCAAAGTAACGCCTAATTCTATAAATTATTTGAATAAAGAATATTTACAAAAATAATTTGTCCCTTAATATTATACAATTAGTTACAACATATATATTAACTTGCATATTCATGTGAATATTGTAATTAAATATAAACTGGTTTCTACTTTGAAGGTTAGGTTAGTTTATTGAAAATCAACATAAGCAAAAACTGTATATGATTTTTTTATAACTAGATACTACATTGCGTCATAATAATAAATGTTAATAAGTTGACATAGGTCTGCTAAGGTAAATTTATTTAGATACTGTTTTACTTTTCCATATATCCAAATGTTAAGTAAATAATTATCATTTCAAACTGTGCTAGCCCAGTCAAGAAACCGTGGGACTCTTAGAAGAGGTGACGAATCCAACCCCAGGCACCAATGAGTTTTTCTATTAAAACTTAAGTGTCTAATAAATAAATATAAATATAAATATATGGAACAGTTACACACACGGTGGTCCGTCCCCAAACTACCTAGTAACTTAATACTTGTGTTATGGTAGACAGACAACTGCTGAATATGTACTTATATTTTTTTTAAATACATACTTAAATACAAATATACACCCATGCTCAAAGACCAACAAATTTATTAATAGAAAATGTTGGCCCTCGGCGGGAATCGAACCGGCGACCCATGGAGCCGAGGGCAGGGCCACTACCCACTGCGCCAACGGGCCAGTCAAATTGAGTCTTATTGATAATTGCAATTTACCACACGCGTTTCGGCAAAGCAAACCATCGTGAGGCAACCTCCATATCTCTAGAAAATACTGGAGTTATGTAAGTAAGTAACGGCCTGTTACTATCCCACTGCTGGGAATAGGCCTCTTCTCTCCGTTTTTGGAGAGAAGGATTGGAGCTGAGACCTACCACGCTGCTCCAATGCGGATTGGTAGGTTACACATATCCCCAGAATTCTCTAGAGATATGCAGGTTTCCTCACGATGTTTTCCTTCACCGAAAAGCGTGTGATAAATTGCAAATATCAATTTGACGCATAAGTTTTACTAGAAAACTCATTGGTGCCTGCCCGGGATTTGAACCCTAGGCCTTCTCGAAAGAGGCGCACGGTGTTACCGCTGGGCTACCACAGCTTATGGTTATGTGTAACCCACCAATCCACAACGCAGTGTGGTGGGTATTTATTCCAACCCTTCTCTCCGGGAAAGGAAATGAGGCCTATGCCCAGCAGTGGGATGGTAACAGACCGTTACACAAATAGATTTCTCGAGATATTTGTGTTCTACAAAACGCATTCTTGCTACGGTGCGCTACAATGCACCGATGCATCGTAGCACTGCAGCTACGTTACTACGGATATCCGTAGCTAGCTACGAAATTGCATGTGCAAAGTTTTTGCAAGGATCAAAATCTTGTATCATTATTCTGCTACGCTTATCCCACTCTAAGTGGGTACGGCACAACATGCTATAAATATATTGTCACATGATTTAGCTAGGTATTTTACGATCGGCCGCCTACCTGACGTTAACTTACCTTAGTCGTATTTACGACACCGGTAAGAATGATGTTGGTCTTTTCTACTCAGCCGGATACACGGCGGGTCAACTTACCTTAATCAACTGTAACGACACCTCGGTAAGGAATGGGGGTGGTCTATTCTACTAAGCCAAATACCACAGCGTGTTAACTTACCTTAGTCGTATTTTATGACATCTCGATAAGGAATGAGGGTGGTCTATTCTACTCAGCCGGATACCACACAGCATGTCTACTTACCTTAGTAGTTTTTTATGACACTTTGGTTAGGAATGAGGATGGTCTAATCTACTCATCCGGATACCACGTGGCGGCTCAACTTTCTTAAGTCACCTTTAACGACACCTCGGTAAGGACTGAGGAAGGTCTATTCTACTCAGCCGGATACACGGCGTGTTAACTTACCTTAGTCGCCTTTTACGACACCTCGCTAAAAAAGAGGGTAGTCTATTCTATTCGGCCGAATACCACACAGCGAATATTGCTCTAACACTAATGATAATCGTGCTTTTGTTAATAAATACGAAAATTTTGAATATGTCGTACTTCAGCATAAAACTTTGATTTAAATGAAAGTTTATTCCGATAAATTACTTATTTACAGCAAAAATGTACAAGTTATATCTATCTTAAATCACTTACACGCTAGGACTATACAAATCATGCCCACGTGGAATGGTCTCAAGAATGCTGGCAGTGTTTCCGCGCTGAATCGCTAAGCTGATTCTTTGTGCGAAAAAGGAGCCAGCCCTCTTGTCACCTGAAGAGGCAATCAACCGAGGTGTTAAAACGGATAAAAAAATTTTTGCACTTTGACTCCATGGCCCTAGGGTCTCGACTGCAAACGGCACAAATATATAACTCTCGATGAGAGATGCATACTTCTGCCGTTTGCCGGTTTCGGCCATTTCCGCCGCAGCTCCAGGTCTTGACGCTGTTACCCTGATATTGGACGAGGCTAACGTATCAACGCATGTTGCGTCCCACATTAGGGCCCGTCCCCGTTCCCGAGGAATGAAATTTATAAACGAAATCGCTGTCATAAGTTGAATATATTCAAAACGATATTCTCACATTAAATTACGTTTATCAGCCTACAAAAAGTATTAATGTATTGGCTATAAAACTATACATATATATACTTTATTTTATATGAGGACATTGCAAGCAAAATGTGTTCGACAGATGGTTCAATGTTAATGACTCCTAGTCATCCTCCTTGCATCGTTTCCCCAATAATGGGGGTCGTGACTCCACCATTCAAGTCTTCGTATTAACGATGGTCTTCCAGCTTTTCCTGCTTTCAGCCACGTGGATGGCCTCGGAGACTGTCGTATTGAGTGTGGTGCGGATCTGGTCTGACCAGCGCATAGGGCTACGTCCTCTGGATCTCTTGCCATCGACCTTGCCTGTGACAATAAGTTTCTGGAGGTCGTCTCCCGGCTTGCGAGCAATGTGCCCAAAGAACTCAAAAATCCTCCGTAGGCATATGCTGGAAAGCCTCGGTTTCTTGTCTATTTTGAGTTCTTCAAGCACTAACTGATTGGTCCTATGCGCCGTCCATGGGATGCGTAACAATTTCCTCCAGCACCACATCTCAAATGCATTAATGCGTTTGCGGTCTGCCAGTTTAAGTGTCCATGTCTCTGCGCCGTATAAGAAAATGGAGAACACTAGGCTATTCACAAGTGCAACTTTCGTCTTATGCGTGATGTTGCGGTCCTTCCATATTCTTTCCATCTGTGACATGGCACTCTTTGACATTCCGATACGCCTACGGATTTCGTTTTCGCATGAACCGGTATTGCTGACTTCGGAGCCCAGGTATATAAAGTTGTTAACTATTTCCAAGCCATGAGTCCCACTGAGTTCTAACTTAGATGCGCGATCCACAACCATAACTTTGGTTTTTGCGCGATTTATAGTAAGTCCTAAGTCCGCACTACTACGTTCTATGCTGTCGAGAAGAACACACAATTCCGCTTCATCGGCTGCAAAAAGAATAGTATCATCGGCATAGCGAAGGTTTGATATCTTTGTGCCATTGATATTTATACCGCCCTCCCAGTTTTCGCAGGTTTGTCTCATAATGTATTCCCCATAGATGTTGAATAAAATAGGAGACAAGATACACCCTTGGCGGACTCCCTTGGAAAAGGAGAACGGCTTTGAGGTCGTCATTTCTATTCTTACCATTCCCTCACTATTGACGTACAGTCCTTGAATTAGAGCTATAAGGTGTTTGGGGACTCCCATATGTTGTAAAACCTCCCACAGGCGATCCCAGTTCACGCTCCCATCAGTTCATCAGTTCATTCATTCACGATCCCAGTTCAGTACTAGAGTAAGGAAACTATGTAAAGTTATGTATAGAGATAAAAACTAATAGATATTAAAATAAAATACATAATAATGAAAGAAAGGTGTCATTCAGAATGATATATGCAACTAGTGACTTATAAACAACCTATTATAAAATAAAGTAAATATAAATTAGCTTTGTCAAGGGTAAAATATTATTATGGGAAAAGATTAAATGGTTACTTAGTACCTAAATTATAATATTATATAATAATATGGAATATTTAGGGTCAATAGATTGAGGAAAGCAAATCAGTGTAGGAGTCCTTAAAAGGAGTTTTAATGAATTAGTAGGCATTCTTTTAGTAATAATACAACTCTGTAATACAATATTTATATATTTATGTATATGTTTATGAGTATATATGTGTATCTGTATCATTTATTTAATTTCGAAAAGTAGTGATAATCGCATGTTTATGTTCTCTTTTTATAAATATAGTATAAATAGAATAGATAGTTGAGGGTGCACTCGCCAATAAACTTGTCATAAAGTTTAGCGAGATTATTAGTTTTTAAGAAAATGTAAAACTTATTCGATATAGGTAAATAAATTTAAAAAAATGCATTAAAAAACCTCTATTACAATAAAAAGAATAATTTATAGAATTAAGCGTTACTTTGCGGAGATCCATAATACAAAAGTAATAGTAAAATTATTTTGCTATAATCTGCGATAAAGTAAATATATACTTAACACAATAACTCACAATAGTTACACTCACAATAGTTACACTCACAATACAAAAGCACTACACACGTTTAAGTAAGTAAGTAAAGTAAGTAACGGCCTGTTACTATCCCACTGCTGAGAATAGGCCTCATCTCTCCATTTTTGGAGAGAAGGATTGGAGCTAAGACCTACCACGCTGCTCCAATGGATTGGTAGGTTACACATATCTCCAGAATTCTCTAGAGATATGCAGGTTTCCTCACGATGTTTTCCTTCACCGAAAAGCGTGTGATAAATTGCAATTATCAATTAGACACATAAGTTTTTTTTAAGAGAAAAACTCATTGGTGTCTGCCCGAGTTTGAACCCGTGATCGCCACTAGAGATTCACACGGTCGCACCGCTGGGCCATCACAGCTTATTTATACACACGTTTACTATCACAAAATCAACAATCAAGAGAATCGCAAAATTGCAATTCTTGCAATGGTGGTAAAACTAGACACCACAAAGTAATTCAGTAAGTTAGTTTTTTATTCTAAAATGTTAGTGCACGCACAAAGAAAAGGCAGGTGTTATCGAGCATCATTGTTATATATACCTTGACCCATTTAACAGTGACCCTTCATAATTAATTGTGTACCAACTCAATGAATGACATGTCAATGCAACAGAATACTCCGCCACTAAATTTAGGAGGATTTTATTTTATTAACAAAGAACCATTTAATTATTATTGACAAAATATAAATAGACAAATACATTTTTTAGATGCTTAACTTAACGAAAGTAATCTAATATTATTTTGCTATAACTAGTAAGTAAAGTAAAGTAGGTAAAGTAAAGTGAAGCTGTGGGAGCCCAGCGGTATCACCGTGCGCCTCTTTCGAGGAGGCCTAGGGTTCAAACCCCGGGCAGGCACCAATGAGTTTTCTAGTAAAACTTATGTGTCTTATTGATAATTGCAATTTATCACACGCTTTTCGGTGAAGGAAAACATCGTGAGGAAACCTACATATCTCTAGAGAATTCTGGGGATATGAGTAACCTACCAACCCGCATTGGAGCAGCATGATAGGTCTTAGCTCCAACCCTTCTCTCCAAAAATGGAGAGAGGAGGCCTATGCCCAGCAGTGGGATAGTAACAGGCCGTTACTTGCTATAACTGATTAGAGATAATCTGTGGATATATATCTTTATCTCTTGATATTGCTTCAGTAACGAGGCGAACGATTGTTGACGTTGAGGTAGTGTATGTGTGCATTGCTAGTAGTGTGGTGGTAATTGCTTATAGTGCTTGATTTATTAAGGATCCTGTACGAATAAGATAGATATGATCACACATAGTATACTCTATTATCTATTACTCCCGCGGTTTCGGGGCGAAACAATTGTTTAAATTGTGGTGGTGAAAGTGTGCAATCTTTGTGTATTGTTATGTTATCGGTGAAGGGTAGTGCATAAGTTTTTACGAATTCTGCATGTATCAGGTATAAGAACGAGTAGTACACTCTACATTTAGCATTACATATATTTTCTTTTATCGCGGATTATAACAAAAGAATATTTTCATTAGTTTTGTATTATGGACCTCCGCAAAGTAGCGCCTAATTGTATAAATTAATAATATCTATTTTTATTATCATAATTTTATTCTGTAAAATGTATATTTCAACGCACAAAAAGTCCCTACTGCAAATACATTATGTAGCCAAGAAAAGAACACGTTTTTCTTAAAATATCTCTCGAAGGGAATCACGCGGCTACAAATTATAAATAACACGTATGGTTTTTTTTAAACTCGCTATTCAATTGTTTATAAATATGTGCTTAAAGCAGTATATGTTATATATTATTTAATAATAATAAAAATTTCCATCATTCTCATGCCCTTATCCCACTCTAAGTAAGGGGCACGACATGTTATAAACATGTTGTCATATATTTCGGCTAGTTATTTTACGAACGGCCTGCTTGACGTCAACTTTTCATAGTCGCCTTTTACGATACCTCAGTAAGAAATGAGGATGGTCTATTCTACTCAGCCCGATATCACACGGCCTTAACATTATAGACCATAAAAAATTAATTAAAATCAGAATTATCTTTATTTTAATCTTTATTGGGTTTTACCTAAATAAAGAAATAATAATAATTAATATTATTTATTCAAATAAGCTCTTTCAAGCACTGTTGAATTTTGAAGAATCAATATGATTAATGAAGCTACAACTGGTTCGGAATGTTGCCGTTAGTGAAAAGAATCAGCAAGAAACTCGGCAGTCAATCTTTAAAACATTTTCAATTTTACATCATTCAAACGCAGTCTTGTGAAGCCGAAAGGATTTTCAAATCCAGGCAATTTTTATCATCTAAATAATCTTCAATTTTATAATACGATTTACGTATAAGCATATTTCCTACACTTAATTTAAAACTTTCTGTAGAAAGTCTAGTTTACTCTATTATAATTATAGCTTTTAATTTAATAACAATACATTAAAAAAATGTATATTTTATTTGTCCTTAATTTTTATAAACGTGTAACCTTAAACCTCACATTATCGTAAAGTATATTTATCAAAGGACATTCTTTATAACCTGCCCATTCTTTATCTGCCCTCGCGAACGCTTTGTCGTGAACGCATTGTCCTAACCTGTTCCTTTACAAATAAAACGCGTACGAACTCGTTTGCGTAGTGCTTTTCAAAGAAATTCATCAATATAATCCCACAGCTGGGTAAAAGCCGCCTCTCACTCGCTTTAAACATAAATATTTCAGCTACAACCTTCGACGTTGCTCAAGTGTAAATTAGGAGGAAACATTAAAAAAAACTTATCCAGAGGTATAACTAACCTAGTTAATGTATAGAACCGGCTATACTCACGTCTTATTCTATCGGGTTAGCCCGACTAATTTGGAACCCATCCGGGGCACTTATTCATGAGCTCTTTACACGGCGTTATCACGGCGGGAACTGAAGCGCAGTTCGAAACTAGTCGGGCTAACCCGATAAATAAGACGTGAGTATAGCCGGTTCTATACATTAACTATGAATACTATTCACGATAGTTTAAATTTAAAAATTATATCTCGTGGTATTTTCCTTCACATATAAAATACTAGCTTTTAAAGGCAACTACGCGTAGACATAGTCTTAGGGTCTGTTTCACAAGTTACCAATAAACTCTCAGTTAGCTTATTCGGAACATATTGGCAGATATCTCGGAATTTTGCATTTTACAGGTTTCTGATAGGTTTATTTAGCACTAAAAGACCCAAATAAGTTAACAGGTAGATCATGTGGCTGTTATTTTGTTTATCTACTGGATAGCAAATACCTATTTTATAATGGACGCGATTTTTTTTCACTTTTTCAAGTCTCTTTTCAGAGACATTTATCTGCTACTTAGTTTATTTGTCGGTTAACTATCCGACACTTTATCAGTAACTTGTGAAACAGGCTCTTAGAATAAACCAGTAGCTTCTGTCATTACAGGCAGCAGGAACATCTCGCTTACTCCCCGGGTGGGGGGTAGGCGGGTTATGGGCCTCGAGGCGAACATCCTTGCCCGGTCTGGTCCTCGCAGGCCTAACTGCCCGGGCTGTTTTTGGGCAAGAGGCTCAGGTCACCTTGGTGACCTAAGTGCCTTAATAGGTGTCGGATTCGGTGGGGAGGTCTGAGAATTGTAGCTCCTAAATCTCGAAGTCATCGTCAGTTTCTGTCATTCTCAAACCCTGCAAATGTCTCCATCTGTTGCATATAAATGACGCTTTCTAATGTAATCTTATTACTGAAGAATTAACAGTATTTCTTTAGCTTATATATAAGGAATAATCGTGCCAAATTTCATCGATACTGCTTCAGCGGATTTGCTGTGAAAGAGTAACAAATAATCATACTCACAAACTTTCGCATTTATAATATTAGTAGAATTTATTATTCAAATACACTGTTTGAAATAGTAGTTTTGAAGCGTCAAAGCTATGAAAGAATAATAGTAAATATATGGGACATTTAGAGATGGCTATCCGTCCCCAAAGTAACTTAATACTTGTGTTATGGGTGACAGATATTTAGTAAATAAATACATGTATAGTTTTAAAGACATACTTAAATACAAATATACACCCAGAGTCGACAAATCAACAATTTTTTAAAAAATGTTCGCCATCGGCGGAAATACGCCGTGTGGTCTCCGGCTGAGTAGAATAGACCAACCTCATTTCTTACCGAGGCGTCGTGAAAGGCGACTTAGGTAAGTTGACCCACCGTGTGGTATCCGGTTGAGTAAAATAGACCACCGTCTTTCTTACCGAGGTGTCGTAAAATACGACTAAGATAAGTTGACGTTAGGCAGGCGGCCGGTCGTAAAATACGTAGACAAATCATGTGACAACATGTTTGTTGCATGTTGTGCCGACCCCACTTAGAGTGGGATAAGGACAGGAGGATGATGTTCGCCATCGGCGGAAATTACGACCCGCAGAGCTGAAAGCCGATAAAAATTTGGCGGTAAATTAATTTTAAATCTTACATCAACTAAAAGAAGGGACAAATAATTTAAACAGAACCATAAGTCACTAAGATTTGAACTTCGCAGACCGCAGTTGATGATGACAGGTGTCGCTGAGGCGGAAAACTTGCCAAATGACACAAAGCGACCGTTCAATTTGGATCAGGGCCAAACAAAAATCAGATATTAGAATTCTTTCTATTCGTATTTGATGCAGTTCAATCGTATGCGTAAACACGTGCAGTCAGGGTTGCCACATGTTGTGACATCCATAGATAAATGTAGATACAAAATATTGAAAAATATACAAGAACTCGTATTTTTGAGTATGGTTTTCGATGTCAGTTTCTCAATTAAAAAACGTGTTTAGCGAGAATTAATGAAAATTTAAGCTTAGTGTGATGATAAAAGCATTGGATGAAAAATACTAAACTTGTTCTCCTTTGTATTGATTAAAAAAACGCACACATTGAGACGCAATACTAAGTTAATCGCCGTCGATCTTACTTTAAAAAACCTATAAGGCTCATTATGTCTTAGTAGATATACAACGATGTAGTGGAGATTAATAAATAAGTATTTCAAAGTTTAACTTGATTTTTCGGAAAAACTAATTTTTTTTATTGATCTGACGCATGTTTTGCAAGTGTAAAATTATTTTCACTAATGAATGAACTTCATGCCGATTTTTGGACAAGAATATCCTGTCAGGTATAATAATAATTTTCAATAATCATTATCTTGATGCCTTTATCCCACTCTCAGTGGGGTCGGCACAACATGTTATAAACATGTCACATTATTTGGGTACGTAATTTACGACCGGTCGCCTGCCTGACGTCAACTTATCTTAGTCGCCTTTTACGACACCTCGATAAGAAATGAGGGTAGTTTCCGAGGGTAGGTTCCGCCGGATGCCACATGGCGTAAATATTTTCAATAATATTAATAAAAAAAGCTAACAACACTATCAAAAATATTTTATTTCTATCTGTAAGTTCTACAACATTCCGTAAATTTATTTAATTACCTACTTAAAATATTTTAATTGCTGTAGGAGGCTAACAACATAATTGCAAAATTTTATAAAAAAAATAATACATACAAATTATAGAGATACATATCATGATGCATAGTGACTTCATGGAGAGAAAAAAATATTTGCATACCTTAACTGCTAACAAAATCAAATTGATTTATAATCTTTTTGTACTTTATTTAAATTAAACTTACTTCGGCTCCAAACAGATTTAAAGGTATATAATAAAAATAATTCCTATAAAGTTATACATTACGTAACGCTGATATTCCATTCTTATGCTTATCTATGCTAACGACTAATTTTTGTTTTTAAAATAAGAACGCACCTTGTCTGTTAATTGCCAAAAATTCCCGCCCGCACATGACATGCACGCAATATATGTCAGCCGAATGCGGCAATAAATTCATTGTGTAGCGGCAAGCCATGAAGGCAAGCAGTTTTAAATTGGATCTTCTCTCCCAGAAGCGCCCCGCGCATCGATTCCATTATCTATTCAGTTCAGAAACGCATTTTAACGAACGCACTGTTATCAACTAACGCCATCTATTAACAATTTTGCAATCTTCACACATTGCGTGTGTGACGCGTGCACACATGCATCGCGTTTTTAAGTAAAATTAAATATGTCTGACGACATCCAACTCGATCCACGGAAATGTTAATCTATGCAAGTTAAGGTCACCGAATACATAATATAGTTAATTTATACTTTTTTTTTGTTATTTAGTAACATGTAACCATTTACAAGGTCGGAATTGATTTTTTTTAAACACGCAACGTTTGGTTATCGGTTTATTCCTAAGAATTTAAAATTTTAATTGTGGATTTTTTAATGTAGATTATATATAACCGATTTTAGTAACGAAATATACATTATTGGTTTATTTTTATATGACGCATGCAACTGAATGATTTGATGAATGATTCCTCATAATATATTATGCCACTAATATTATAAATGTGAAAGAGTGCTGAAAGCTTTGTATCGAGATAGTTGCAAAGCTACTTTATTTTAGTGTCTGACATAATTCTATATAGCAGAAAAGATCATTTATATAATAAGTTTTCATTCTGAAGATGTGATAATACTGTACATTAATATTAAATATGCTTCCGGACAGAGCGAGGTTATTTAGACATGTGGACACAGCTGAATAAAACGCAATGGCGGCCATGAAAATTTTTATTTACCTTTGCGTTGTACTCGAGGCCATACATGGTTTTGGTAATCAAAGGAGACTAATTATTTAATTCAATAGTATGACAATTATTTAAAGCCGATGAAGTAAAGCGAGTGTCATCTGTCTATATCTAGCAATGCAGAAGGTTTTACTAATTATAATTGAATTCATTACAATTCTAACTAATTTATAGAATTAGGCGTTACTTTGCGGAGGTCCATAATACAAAACTAATGAGAATATTATTTTCCTATAATCCGCGATAAAAGAAAATATATGTAATGCTGAATGTAGAGTGTACTATTCGTTCTTATACCTGATACATGCAGAATTTGTAAGAACTGATGCTTTGCAATTTGTTCGTGGAGTCTATCTCCTGACGATGCTTCGGTTACGGGGCGAAACAATTGTTGGGATTGTGGTGGTGAATGTGTGCAGTGCTAGTGTATTGTTGTGTTATAGGTGTCGGGTAGTAGTAGTATGTAGGGTAGTCACTCTATATTTAGCATTACATATATTTTCTTTTATCGCGGATTATAGCAAAATAATATTCTCATTAGTTTTTTTCCAAATGTTAGACAATACATTAAGCTCAAACAAAACAGCCACCAAAAGCTGGTGGAATCCCGAACGATGCTATTCTTCTTACTGAAACAACTCTAACTGAAAGTTCAAATTAATACGGAGCACTACTGCAGTTTTTGAGAGGAATTCGCCAAGCACCGAAACAAGACTCACCGGAAATCCGGTTAAGTAGAATAGACCACCCTCTTTCTTACCGAGGTGTCGTAAAATACGACTGAGGTAAGTTGACGTCAGGCAGGCCGTAAAATACGTAGCCAAGTCACGTGACACCATGTTTATAACATGTTGCGCCGACCCCACTTAAAGCGGGAAAAGGTCAGGAGAATGATGATATATCATTTAATGAATAAGTAAAAAGAATAACTTAAATAGTATACGATGTTGTATTTTTATTATAACATCAGACTAATCGAGATATTGAAATTAGTAAAATTACAAGCCAACCGCTATTCGCCTACAGAATAAAAATCGGGTAAAATTAGCTAGGTACCAATTCAATCACGTATTGACGCATCCGCGGTGATTTTAAAGTACGACAATAAAAGGAACTTCGTTACGTAACCATTTTAATTATTTATTTCTTTATTACGCCAACAACTTACATACAAGTTTGTCCAACAATCATTATAAACTAAGGTTCGTGTATAAATCTATTACAGGCATAAATATGATCACAGACAATTTCTAACTTAATTTAAATTTAAATATATAAAATAATTATCCAAAAACTTAAGAAAAATGCATTAAAATAACTAATAAGCTGTAAGAAAGTAAAATTTAGTTTTTTTTTTAGAAATTTTATATGTTAATATATTAAGATTAAAGAATTTTGAAATAATACCGTTTTGCCGCGTTTTTATTAATCAGATTGACGTATTCTAAGTTTATTAGTCTGTGACGGTAATTAAAAGTTTAAATGTGTTTCCATTACATACATACTAATATTATAAATACAAAAATCTGTCTGCAGCAATATTGATGAAATTTGATACAATTGAATTAATACCTTGAAATTATTGCTTAATACTTAGCATTATCTATAGCTAATAATTGCTTAATACTTAAATTAACACGACAGAAGTCAGAAGTATAGTTAGTTTACGATATACCTTATATTGTAAAAGTAACAATATACAAATTAAAGTTACTTTTTGTCTTTAAAAAAGCCATTTCTGGACTTCTGTACCTACGTTTTCCTCGCCAATGTTGTGCTTTATAGAAACAAAAGCTACAGTTTCGTTACCAAATCTTAAAAATATAAAACGATGTTCAATATATTATTAAAATAATTAGAAAGGTTTCTAATAATATATCAAAACAATTCTTAAAACACTTTATTAAGAAGTTTAATTACTTTTATAGCAATTATTTTTCGTCACACCAGAATGCCGCCAAATTGAAATCCCCTTATTTTTTTAATGTCGAGTCAAGTTGAGACTATACAACACTACATACATTTAGGCTAATATTTAGACTTCTTAATACACTAAACTCAATACAATAATTATTATCTTATTATAGTAATGATAAAATTGCTAAGAATAAAGAATGTCTTTGATATAATAAAAACTGTATGTGTATATTGCCAGAATCTTTGTATTTTATCATATCCTCCATACTATATCCTCTAAAGTATTCAACACATAAATACTAAGCAAAATTCCCTATTACCAATTCTATTAGTCGACAAAATATGAGGTGCACTTTGAACAGAATAAGGAAACTAAACCAGATTTTTAAATATTTATCGTTTCCAAGGCCACTTTAATTATTCAGTTTTTTCCATTATTCTATTTGCTTATGATAACGGGTTACGCTTGACCGCTGTGACACTAAGGGTAATAAACGAATAATTACCACATCGTACTTCATTCAACAATCTATAATCTTATATTACAGATATTAAACAATAAAGTACTCAAACCACGACCTCATGAATTGAGAATTGTGCATCATTGAATTTAAAATAGTTAAATTTATTTATGTAATTCAGAATTTTTACATTATCACTATGTACTGTACGTTGCCCAGCGGTAGAACTGAAATTTACCGTTGGGGCAATCGTATTGAAATTTTCTTATTAAATGTAATGTTTTCTTAAACGGTTTTAAACGTGCGCGGTTGATCGTAATGTGCATCACTAACAATAGCAACAAAGATCCGTAATCGTTCCTATTAAAAGTAAATTATTTCATTACACATTATTCTAAAATATAATTTATGAAATTGCAACCTATTAAATTAAATATAAATTTTTATTAAGATATATAATATTATGTAGTAGCTAATATCATGAATAATAAGAATAAACGGTACTGGTTTGAAATAATTGATGAAGAAGTAATAGTTATTGATCACACGTTACTTAAAATTTAGCATTTTTCTACGGAACAGCCAGCGACATCTATGTATGATTTTCTTAAATAGAGTATGTTTGTTGAGTCGACAGATGGCTATATATTTTTAAGTTTTACAATGTTTCTAATTGATTGATTTAATTAAAAGTACAAATACACATGGCAGACACAATAATTAAAGAAACATCACAAATAATGTTTACAAAAATCAATACTACAACTACAATATTTCAATGTTGCTATCATTCTGACAAGACCAACCTTGATTTTGACGTTTTCATCCAGACGTCAGACGAGTGCACAACGAAAAATAAAAAGCAATTTTATTGCGTAAATTCAAATAGACAAAATGAATTCTGTCGCGCGAGCTGGGCATTTGGCTCCATACTTTAAGGCCTCATCAAATGTCGTGTCAAATGGCCTCAAGCCCCTGGTTGCAGTTGCAACCCCTGCTGAAAAATTGGTAGTTCAACCTCTACCCAAGACTTCTACCGTGCAAACGTTACACGGGGCCTTGCCCATCCAGAATATTAAGGTGAAAAACGGAAATCGTTGTAAGTAAAGCATTAATTCAACTGTTTATTGAATATATGTGGTGAAAAACTTTATTACATAACACTTATGATTTGCCTATTTCAGTGCCAATACAAGTACGTTTTGCGCACACCGATATTGCTTATCCCGATTTTTCTGCGTACCGTCGCAAGGAGACTCTCGACCCGCATTCTAAAGCTAAAGAAAACATTGATGGACGTCAATCATTCACATATCTTATTGCTGGAGGTTAGTTTTGTTCATGTTTCTTTTAAATAGTGACTTGGTCTACTACAAGAGATGACAATATTATTCCTAATAAAGGAATTTTATACTTTTACATGCATTAAACATTGAGTTTTATTCAATGCATTACAGACAAAAATTTAAATAACCACAGCTATGCACTCTTTCGAATCTTCAAAAATAATTTATACAATTTTATCTATGATACATGAGTGTTACTCGAACTGAACTATGCTTTGCTAATATCAAAATTTAATACTTACTCTCAAAAGTTAATGTACATAATAAATACTCTTAAACTACAATTTACATTCAGTTTTAGTGCTATTATAAAACTGTTAGTATAAAAAACTTCAAAATATTTTCATATGGTTGACGAATGAAGATGTCATTAACTTGGTTTTTGTTCGTTCTTTGGTCTTTGATAAGACAAATATCACTTTATGAGAGTGGAATACTTTTCACTGTCATTAAGTGATTTTTGATTATTAGTTATTTTCCTTTCAATAATCATACTTCTCCTTTTCTTATTTTGAATAAGAAGATTTGATGAAGTGAATTAGTTTGCAGCAAACTAAAATAAGTTTTGTCTTATGATATTTTAATATTAAAATGTATACTTTGTTAATGAAAGACTTTATCTTTAGAGGAGTTAAGTCGTTGATAATGTTTAAACTAAAATTAACTGTTTAGCTTATTAGCTTCTATCTATGTATGAGGAAGCCGACTTTAACCTACCATCCTCTTTTACAAATCTGAAACGTGAAAATCTGAAATGTCCCTGAAATGGATATTTGTTAGGTCCTCAACTTTAATTTCTTCCTTACCTAGTTTGTCCCATCTTACCAGCGACTACATGGGGCACTAAGCTATAAGGTGAAGACTCATTTCTTCCTATCCACACTCTGGGCAAGCTGAATTCTTTATTCTCATTATAAAAATGATCTTAAACACCTGTTTAAGATCATTTTTATAAAAGGTAGAATATATGGAACCATGGTTACATATTTAACATGGATTTTTTAAAAACATGCCATTTTAAACATGCATACAAGACCCATTTGTACTCCTATAAAAGTGGAATATCCCCACCATTGTCTTGTTATATCCCGAATGTATTAGGCATTGTTTGAGAAAGCTTAATAAAAGCTTGAAAAGTCATTCACAAATTTTTGAGTTTATCATACCACGATACCATATTATATGGACATAACACACTGCAGTTTTTTGATTACTGACTTATGTCAGCAATCAGAAACTAAAAGCCAAAACCAATCTATGTTGGTTTTGGCTGTCTGCCTCTCTTCTTGACAACACAATATTGTCTTAGTCAAGATACGAATGTGGAATCTTCTTTTTCTTCTTCTGCAGGAACTTGAGACCAAGAATCACATTTCTATATCTATATCTTTATTAAAGAAATAATATAATGTTATATGTATAAATAGTTTAATTTGTTAATCTTTTATTTATTTATTTTTTCTAAATTTAAATTTAAATTTCAAGTTTTTACATTTATTTACCATCATAATACTTTTACTTTGGCGCAGTGGGTAGTGATCCTGCCTTTAGCTCCGCGGGTTGCGGGTTCGATTCCCGCCGAGGGCCAACATTTTCTATAAAAAATGAATTTGTTGGTCTTTGAGCCTGGGTGTATATTTGTATTTAAGTATGTATTTAAAAAATATATAAGTATATATTCACCAGTTGTTTGTCTACAATAACACAAGTATTAAGTTACTTACTTTGGTGACGGATGACTGTGTGTGTAAGTGTCCCATATATTTATTTATTTATTATTTATTCAACACTTAGCTTTATTGTATTGTATTCACTTCCTTCACTCATTTTTGGAAACGTTGTTGGCATAATTTGAGTGCTGTTTGTTTCCCAATTATATAATATAAATAAATAAATAAATTCTGCCTGCAATGCTACTTGCATTGGCAGCTATCCTCAAGATCGTCAAGTGCTCCAGAATCTTCTTGCCAGATCTCCTTTCGGCGTAAATAGTGCGACGATAGTAGAGGAAGACATAGGATAAGCATGGGTGTTTCTTTTGCCTCCAGGATATCAATATAAAGATTTTTTTTAATTTTTTGCAGCGGGCACCGTTGCCGGAGCCTACGCCGCCAAGTCTGTGGTCACACATTTCGTGTCGTCAATGGCGGCCGCTGCCGACGTGCTCGCTTTGGCCAAAATTGAAATCAAACTCTCTGAAATACCTGAAGGAAAATCCGTGACGTTCAAGTGGCGTGGTAAGCCGCTGTTCATTCGCCACAGGTAAATATTTGAACATATTGAAATGCAATAAAATGTTATTTATGAGGATATAAATATAAAAAAACATGTGAAAAACTAATATATATATATATATTTGTGCGCGCGCGTAATGATTGTGTGTGTGCGTGTAATGGATGGGTGTGTGTGCGTGTAATAGATGGGTTTGTGTGCGTGTAATGGGTGGGTGTGTGTGCGTGTAATGGGTGTGTGTGCGTGTAATGGGTGGGTGTGTGTGCGTGTAATGGGTGGGTGGGTGTGCGTGTAATGGGTGTGTGTGTGTGTGTGTGTGTGCGTGCGTGTAATGGTTATCTGCTTGTGCGTGCTATGGGTGTGTGTGCATATAATGTGTGCATGTAATGGGTGTGTGAGTGTGTGTGCGCGTAGCTTTGCAAGTGATTTTTGTGTGTCGAGTAGACTATGCATGCGAGATTCGTAAACAGTAAGCTGTCATAGCCGTATGGTAAAATCGAGTGAAAGTTTCGAGGCTGTCATGGGTTCAAACCCCGGGCAGGCACCAATCAGTTTTTCTATAAAAACTTGTGTACCTAATTGATATGTGTAATTTTTTACACGCTTTTCGTTAAAGGCAAACATCGTGAGGGAATCTGCATATTTCTAGAGAATTCTTAGGATTTTTTTTTATTTTTTATTTAAAGGGTTACTAGCAATTTGGGTTACGGTAATAACACATGTACAAAGGCGGACTTATCCTTAAAAGGGATCTCTTCCATTTAACTTTTTAGTTTTTCCAATTTGGTTAATAATCAATCAACGCCGTGTGGTATCCGGCTAAGTAGAATGGATCACCCTCATTTCTTACCTAGGTGTCGTAAAATACGACTAAGGTAAGTTGACGTCAGGCAGGCGGCCGGTCGTAAGATACTTAGCCAAATCATGTGACAATATTGTTACATGTTTTTAATACAACCTCCTTCTTAGAGTTGGTCATTAATATGAAAAAGTATTGTGGCCGTCATGTATATGTCATTGAGTTGTTGCGAAAGAGTAAATGAGTTGACTTTGGGAAAATCGCTTTTTTATTATTGAATCAGAATATAGTAAAATATCATCGTTTGTTATAATATGTTTTTAACATGTGCTGACCCCACTTAGAGTGGGATAAGGGCAGGGTGATGATCAAATCAAATCTAATTGTAGAACGGCAAGCGAAATAGCAACAGAGAAAGCGGTCCCAATCGACCAACTTCGCGACCCCCAGCACGACGACATCCGCACCCAGGACCCCAAGTGGTTAGT
The DNA here is from genome assembly GCA_029227775.1 of Morpho helenor. Taxonomy (NCBI): domain Eukaryota; kingdom Metazoa; phylum Arthropoda; class Insecta; order Lepidoptera; family Nymphalidae; genus Morpho; species Morpho helenor. The sequence continues at coordinate 16,258,479 of JARGCU010000025.1, forward strand.
GGTTATTGGGGTGTGCACGCATCTAGGTTGCGTCCCCGTGGCCAACTCAGGAGACTTTGGGGGCTACTATTGCCCCTGCCATGGGTCCCACTATGACGCATCAGGCCGCATTCGCAAAGGCCCTGCCCCCCTTAACCTAGAGGTCCCCCCTTATTCGTTCCTCGACGAAGGACTCCTTGTAGTAGGCTAAACGATGTTAATAGACAATTTATTTATCCCTAAGAATGTAACAGCAATAGAAATCAATAAATGTGATCTTATTTATAAATATTGTTTTAATTCTTGAATTTAAACTATATTGTTATTCATAATTAATGAATAGATTCCGGCTATAATCACAGTTCCCGCCGCGATAACGCCGCGTCAAGAGCTCATGAATAAGAGCCTCGTATTCAAATCCAATTCAAATTCAAAATATTCTTTATTCAAATAAACTTTTAAACAAGTGCTTTTGCATCGTCAGCTCTACTGCTGGTTCGGAAAGCTATACCTACCGAGAAGAGCCAGCAAGAAACTCGGCGGTTACTCTTTTAAAAATATAATTCGTAATACTAGTTTCATTTAATCGTTTCTATCTTGTACAGGGTCGAACAATATCTATATCCAAGCATTATTATCGTCTAAATAATCCTTAACAGTATAGTAGGCTTTCTGTATCAGCCTCTCCTTAATAGTGTTTTTAAACTGCTGTAATGGCAAAGTTAAAATTAATTGTGGAATTTTATGGGCTTGAAACTAGTCGGGCTCATCCGATAAAATAGGACGCGAGTATAGCCGGAATCTATACGCTGTTTTAATTGAATAATAAAATAACTACCCTTTTCTTATTAACAAAAGTTATTAACCATAGACAAAGACGTGTGTAAACTCTATTGAATAATAAAATACCGAGGCATTGTCAAATAGACATTATTCGATCGTGTGGTTAAAGTTAAGAAAATAAATTATTGTCAAGATTATTTTAGCTTCTTAAGCCATTTCGTTTTATTAAATTATTGCATATTCAACAGTTAGTATCAGAAATTAAAGACGATAAATGAAAGGTTGTGTTTCATTTTTTGCGGTCCCTTCTTAATACTATGATATAATATTTTTTATATGATTTTTAAACGATTGTTATCGTTCGTATGCCTGTTAATTTGAAGTTATAATACAAAAATTTCAAGAATAGTAAAATTACTAAAAGACACAATATAAAACTCGATAAACGCTAAGAAACAAAATGATAAACTATTTGCTATGATAATTATATTATACAAGCAAAATTTCATTATTAAAAGTATTATTATGGATCTTTGCGAAGTAACGCCTAATTCGATAAATTAGCTAAGAATATTTTGTTAATTAACATATTAACCAGCATGATTTTGGACATACTTAAACTAGTTCGGAATGTTGCGCTTACCGAGAAGGACGAAAAAACTCTACGGTCAATCTTATTTTTAAATTTAAATACTTTCACATTATTAAACCGCAGTCTTGTATGAAGCTGAAAGGGTTTTCAAATCCAAGCATTTTGTCATTTAAATAATCTTCAATTGTATTAATATTTCTTACACTTAATTTAAACATTTCTATAAACCTCACAACCAAATCTTAATGAACTTAAATAAGTTCCTGTTTTGTTGATAAAAAATTATTCCAATCTTGGCGTGTTTTTATGGCAACACCAGGATGAAAAAATGACATGGAAACAAATTAAATTAATAGACAATATTGATTTGTAATTCTTTTTAATATCGTTATCGCTTTCTTTTTTTTTTCTTTTTTTGTTTTGACGGTTACAGTCTATGTAACATCTAATATAGACTACTAAATTTACATACATTTACATAAAAACATTATAACTGGGAATTCAATTTGTATTTGAAAATTGTTAACATTAAACGAATACAATAATTGTCAAAATTAAATTTCAAATATATAAAACAATGCAAACCGAACAGCTAAAACAGAAATTATTAGGCCAGAGTAGAATAAATAATTGTACAGTGGACAAGGAATATGGCTACAAAACATTAAACTATTAAATTAATAGAAATAGGAAACTATTAAATGATTTGCGAAATTAAAACAATAGATATAAATACAAAGAGGTTTACATTGTTAAACAAAAAATAGTTTAGTGTAGCACAGAATGCATAATGCGGATTATTTTGATACTATTTTTAATATATTTTTGCAATATTTAATTTAAGATATATTAATATACAAATATTGGCCATATTCCTTCTCTAAATCTATATCAGGAAAAAATATAATGTATTAGGAATAAAGATGAACTTGCGTATTGAATTTTAAAATTATGTGGTTTTTTTTGATAACCCTAATACGTCTGATTAAATATGGCAGTTTACAGATTATTAATACTAAATTTAGTGTAAAGTAGAAAAACTTAAACGCGAAAAGATGTGTCAAGCACGAACTGCCACTATTAACTTAAATACATTGTTAAAAATATCAATTTTAATTTTAATAAAATTTAATTAATTTAATTTTAAGAAAAATTCTAGATAATACGACCGAATAGAACTGTATACACTTTCTTTTATTTTTTCAACTATCAGACAATATAATACCGTGAAAAATAAATCACTTGAAAGCAATTCAAAATTTAATTGCAAATAACTGCGCATTTGTAAAATAATCAACACAATATCTTTTTTAACATAATATTGACATTTTTATATGTATTATATGTTTTCCTGATCAGATAATAATTAATCAACTAGTTACAGTTATGTTTGAAGAAATCCCAGTTCTTAAAAAGCTTAGGATAGAAGTACACTTTTTATGAACATCGAAATCGATGACTAAACGCTAAGTAACCGATAAAGAGATGACACTAAGTGAATCTATATTTACAAAAGATGGAGTGGTTACGTTTTTGGCAAAATAATTTAATTAATATCTAAATAAATCTAAGGGCGAAAAATGAAATGGAAAATCATACAACGTTTTCAATGAAGCGTAAAAATACACGAATCGAAAACTGGCCACACAGAATGTAAATTGATATATATTTGATTAAATAAAATATTTAAATGAACATTTTTTTAAATATATAGCGACGAGTAACACATTTTATTAGGCAATAAATGACAATCACGTGATAAATTATGATTACGATGAGAAAAAATTATATATTTCGATCATTGAATGATTTTGTCAGTAGCGAATGTTGTCATTTAGTAAAACTATTCTACGCGTCTTATTTTACATTGAGTCGGTAAATAAATTCCATACAGAACGGTCACTCAATGTGATAAAACCAATTTATGATTTTCAGAATAATTGTTATTTTTAGCTCGTGGCAACAAAAATAACAGAATTCTTTTTTTATGACGTAACATGATTCGAATATCGAAGGTTTAAAAATAATGACTCGAAATGTAAATTATATGAGATAGCGTGACCAGATTTCGATTCGACTGCTTTCATCTTTAAAGCTTAAGGAAAATAAATAATTATAGGGCATTTCTTCGCTCCTTCGTTCAAACTATAAACTTTAGGCACTACATTTGTTGCCTTTGCACCATTTCATCTATTTCGAATCCGTCTAAATGATAATGATCTGTTCATATGGCACTGAAAAATAAATTGCATTCTACTATAAAGACGGTTATTAGCAATGGAATGTCAAAGCTGATAACGGATTCTTATACACAAATAAGTCATAAACAGGGAAGATACGGTATGCTTCGAGTTTCGAGAAAATTTATACATATAAACATGGAATATACCAGAATTATATCTCAACAATTATAATATAATATTACATTTTCATAATAACATTCATAGCACATTTACTTTGAACACAGATTATCTTTCACATTCAAATTGTAGACATCTTATAATATAATTCTACGGAAAAAAATATATAAATATCTATTACATATACGTGACAAAATATTATCTTAGTAATTTTTCGAAATAGTTTTAAAATTTTATTAGTATATCATTCAATATAATTAATGTGTGAAATTTTTTCCGATTACCACGGATATCTGTAAATATTTAAATTTAAGATTTTGTGCGATAAATAAATAAAATAGGAGTTTTACTATCTGTCAAGTCATAGAGTATTGTCAAAGTCATCCGTCTACGTTTCGGATCACAGTCCACCTACAAACACAAAATTTGATTCTACACAACCTTGGAAGCTCTTTATATGTTTCTGATACTATAATATTTTCCCTTTTAGTTTATTATATGTAGGAAACATTAGGGTGTCCACTAACTTTGATGAAAATATGTACAAAGCAAATTCATAATGAAATTTTTTTCATAAGATTTTGGCGTTCATTACCTTACTCTGGTACTTTTTTAACCCCATTAAATCCTCTTTTAAGCCGACAGGTGTTGAGAAAAACTGTTTTCATATCTAACAACGATAAAATTTCCTAATTTTCCTAAGTTACTAACAACTCGCTTTGTATCTTTGAACGCGGTTGTCCCGTCACCAACAAGTTCACGATCGATTTAATGACGCTTTTGATTAAAATATGCTGGCCTGAAATAGATGCGCTTCCTAAATTCTATGGACACATCATGATATATATTGTATATATAAATCTCTTGTCTTGAGGTATTCAGACCTCCCACGAAATTTTGAAAAAACTGGACACCCTATAAGTTAACTGTTTCTACTTAAACACGATAAAATAAAGAGAAATTAAACTCCATTTATTTATGTTATGTCCATTTATATAACAGTCGTTTTTTTGCAATATCTTAGAATTTTGAGCGTTCATGCGAATTTCACACTCGAAGCCTTTATTGTACGGTGACAAGCCGTATTGTGTCGGTAATAGCTATTCGTCATCGTTAGAATTACGGTTGTATTATCGCTTTACAAGAACAAAAGTGACCCCAACCTAACCAAAGACAATATATTTTTTTAAATAATTAAGACCCATCTAATGCCGCTTATTTCGAATGCGTTGAAGTTTAAATTTGAAGGTAAAATTTATGGAAATAAATAATTGCAATTTAAAAGTAATCTTTTATTTAAATATTTTTTTAGCGTACAGGAAAATCGTATTAAATATTATATGGCATCTGTGGTACTAAAATATCGATTCAAACTACGTTTTAAACTTGGTTAGAATCTAATTTCTGGAAACATCACTTAAGTTCTATGCATGCGATATGTCATTTTCATCTAAATAGGAACTAAGCAAAATTGTTTAGTGCCTTTTTAGATGTGTGTATTTGAAATTTTGTTATAGGATGTTAGAACATCATGCAAACGCCCGAAGTCTGATATAAATTGAGATTTAAACAACTAAGTGCGTACGTAAACGCATTTACGATACGATTTCAAAATTTACATAGTATCTATTTAATTTCGGGTTTGGATTTATCGAAATTGACAAACAGATGACAGTGTCTTAGCCTGAACTGTAATAAGGCAAAGAAGCTGTTTTTTTATACTGCTAAATTACTACAGTATTACAGCATAGGTAATTTACCTTACCTAATAACGGTAAAAGATCATTCTCCTCAGAAAAGATGTCTCAACGGAGGCTAGAAAAATGCGAGGTGAATAATTTTACCCGAAATTAAATATATCGACAAATATTAGCGAAATATAAGTTTTGAAAAAAGTGCAATTCCGGATATTATTTAGGCAGACTAAAGTCAAATATTTTTTAGGAAAATTGAGGTCAACTCTTTGTTTGGTTTCCAAAATTAGTTTCATTAATCAGAACGAGAGCTCAGTACGGATATCAGTGAGTAAAACGTAGAGTGTTTAACAGTTGGATGCTATTCGCACTAGGCGGTAAAAGCAGCCCGTGAAACGTAGCGTTCACCAATGGGGTGCTATTTGTACTGGTTGATACGAATAGCACGGTCCTTCATCGTTCATTCAACAGTAGTGATGTTAACCGTACCAGACTACGAATAGCACGGTCCATCAACGTTTATTGAACAGTAAGGATGTTAACCGTACTAGGCGGTACGAATAGCAAGGCCCTTCAACGTTTGTTGAACAGTAGGGATGCTAATCGTACTAGAAGTTACGAATAGCACGGTCCATCAACGTTTATTGAACAGTAGGGATGTTAACCGTACCAGGCAGTATAAAGCACAGTCCTTCAAAGTTTGTTGAACAGAAGGGATGTTAACCGTACCAGGCGGTACCAATAGCACGGTCCTTCAACGTCTGGTGAACGGTAGGGTTGTTAACCGTACCAGACGGTACAAATAGCTCGGCCCTTTAACGTTTATTGAACAGTAGGGATGTTAACCGTTCCAGGCAGTACAAATAGCATGGTCAATGTTTGGTGAACAGTAAGGATGTTAATCGTACCAGAAGTTACGAATAGCATAGTAGAACGTAGCTCGGTTAACAGTCGGCGGTGTAGACGGGCGCTAGGTCCAGCGTGAGGTGCCGCAGCGCGCGGTCCCTTGACGCCGATCGGCAGGCGCGGGATGACTTGATGATTTGCAGCACCATGGCCTTGCAGTCGTGGCACACGGCCATTTGAACGCCGCGCAGCCTCTCCGCGGCAGATGCGCCCGTCGCGCTGCGTCCGTATCGCGCTCTGGAATTAATACAAATATGTAAGATTTAATTGTTAAATTAATAAAAAATACCCATGTATTACAGTAGAAGCTCTTTATTCGCGGGGTATACGCGGGAAACAAACAATGCCGATAGCTTTTGAAAACGCAATCTATTTTTTTATTTTTATTTTTTTTTTATTTAGTTCACAAAACTGACATACAATTGAGGATAACAAAAAATTAACATAATAATTGGCTTACAATAATTGTTGTCTTCTAGATGTGAACCTAGCATGCTTACAAGGGGTACCATACGTAAATTATTACAAAAATACATAATTTAAATTATACAATTATAAAAATCGAAAGTGGCAAAATTTTAGTTTAATTTCATATTTTTTTAAAATTAAGTTTAAATTAAGTTTACTTCAATATTATATAAGATTAATATTAAGAGTCTAGGCGTAGTTGTAATAAGATCTATTTTATTTATCTTTTCATTAGTCCACTTGACAAAGCGTTGACAAAGGATACCGAATGCTTTTATTTAGGTACATGTATGTACCGATGTACCGATTCGATCCGCGAATATAGGACTTGACTCGCATTTTTTTCAGTCCGCGAATAGTGTAAATGCGAGTGAAGGAAGCGCGAATAAAGAGCTTCTACTGTATTATTTTTCTATTTACCTTCGCTCAAGTGTAGACAGCGAAGAGAGTGGCGTGGACACGCATGGCATGCTGCCGGGCCCGTCCACACGCACAGTGGGCAGCGGATCTGCGAACCCTAACGCAGAAGCGCCACGAGAACCCGGCGCGGAGGCCACGGCGTGCCGCCTGGTTGTAGCCGGACTGTTCGGCGCTGACCCTACGCTGTTCTCGATCGTTGCCTGTAATTTGCAACAAATAAAGCTTCATTTAAGCCGCTTTAAACGAAAAGAATATAAAATAAGAAATTGTTAGCGCACACACTATGCAATTACACGATATAATAGAAATACTACAATGCCCGTTCCGAGATGCACTTCTCTTGAATGACGAACAAAGACTAACTGTCACTGAAACGTTTTAGAAGACTCCGGAAACAACAACGGCACAGTGTTGCCACCATTTTAATCAAAAGGGCGCGATACTCTTGTTTCATGACTGTGTTGCTATAAAATGCAAAGCGGAAGTCACTGGCGACAACAAAATATACCATTAAAATAGACTAGAATCGATTTGAGTTGATAGGTAGAAAATCTTTATTGCAGACACATTACATAACAAAAGGTACAAGACACTTAACTAAAGAAGCATAAGGCGTGCAAAGGCGGTCTTATTTTTAAAATCAACTCTCTACTGACTATTCTGTAAAAACTCAACAACAAACTTATTAACTACGCACGCCATAGTGATTAAATGCGTCTAAAGGAAGTCATAATGTATATTCGAAAAAAATATAAATTATCTGGTAATAAGTTATTTTACAATAGGCCATGATTAAATACAACGCGAATGATAAATGTGGGTATATAAAGAATTATAAGGCTTCTGAGCTATAAATGAGGGAAGACATAGATCTTGAATTTATTATACAACAGGGTCAAGCCTTATTTTCTACCTAAGAGTTCTATTAACCAACCAACCGACCAACTTTATCACTTTATTTGCATATGTGTTAAGTATCAAGTTAGGGACATGTTGGTTTCATTTTATTAGCTTCTTTTATCATCTTCCTGCCCTTATCCCATTCTAAGTGGGGTCGGCACAACATGTTATAAACATGCTGTCACATGATTTGGCTGCGTTTTTACGATCGGCCGCCTGCCTGACGTCAACTTACCTTTGTCGTATTTTACGACACCTCGGTATGAAATGAGGGCGGTACTATTCTATTCAGCCGGATACCACGGCGTAATTTAAAAAGCTACATGACAGATATATTTATATAGGGAAATGCTTAACTGCTTTCAGTATTCTAGAGCAATTCATAGATTTACAAGTTATGGACAAGTTATGGGTAAGGTGCGGATTATTAGAAATTCGCTCTTCAATATAATTTAACTCCATTGTTATTAGTAAGTGTTTCCATATATGGTAAGGAATTTGTCCATCGCGCTCGAGGCAGACTCCTGTTGCAGGGTCGCCATGTAAGGTGCGGATTAGGTTATGAAAACAAACGACCGTATACTTTGATGTCTTCTTTAATACTCCATTATAATAAGCTAAATACTACATCTTATACTAGTTTACACGTGAGTAATGTATAATGATTATAAAGCTCTCATCACACTACACTGTTTTGATACTCACACTATGCTCGGGTGAAACGAGCCGCGCCATTAGAGAGCGCGGGAAGGATTGCTGCTCCTCATCAGGTGAAGGTAGCAGAGATGGACTCAGCAGCGCCACAGGCACGTGAGCAAAGTGCTCCGTCGGAATGCGCATCTGTTGAAATATAATATAACATAATGTTAAAGCTGAAAAGGAAAAATTAACTGAATATTTGGATCTAGCTCATGAGATTACCGCCACGTGGAATATTGACTTAATAATAATTCCAATTGTTGTATCGGTAAACGATCTACTAGCGATGAGCCTCGAGCAATATCTCAAGAGGCTCTCGCTTAGTTGTCGGATCAAGGGCAGGATACAGAAGGCAGTGTTGCTTGAGACGGCACGCATGGTGAGGAGGTTTCTCACTCTATATTCTGAACCGCCGGAAGCTTGGATCCTTTCTCTGCTCTCCGTGGATGACAATGTGAATAAATGCATGAGCGACAAACTAAAATATAACACACATACAGACTTTGGGCTGTGCTTGCTTTGAGATCGTGTGACTCTTTCAAACCCAGGGCCGGCACCAATAGTATTTTATTATCTAAAAAGGCTATTACCAATTTGGGTTACAAATAATTAGTTAACTTGATAACTCCTCACGCTAAGCTAAATGCTTGTGTTAGAAGTGGGTTCATGTCGGTAGTAAAATGGCCGGGTTTCGACACCCCAGACCTCTCGATCGCAAGGCCGTTACCCTAACCATTCCGCTTTAGTGTTTTTTCTGTTTAAACTTATGTGATTTTGTGTGTCAAATTGACAATTTATAACACGCTTTTCGGTGAAGGACTTCATTCACCTTTCATCAAAAGCGTATGATAATTTTTGAATTTAAAGTATCGTGAGTGGTATTCATAATTAATGTTAAGATCCCGGCTATACTCACGTCTTATTTTATCGGATGAGCCCGACTAGTTTCAAGCCCATACAGGGCTCTTATTCATGAGCTCTTTACGCGGCGTTATCGCGGCGGGAACTGACGAAATAAGACGTGAGTATAGCCGGAATCTTAACATTAATTATAGCGTATGATAAATTGCAATTTTCAATAAATGCGTTATACAGTCCTATATTTAATAACTAGCTGAACTGACAGACTTTGTCCTGTCTAATAAAATAACAGAGTTTTTTCTTCAATTTGCGCTAAACTTAGTGTGAATATTTAAGTTGTATTGTAGGTGTCGCATATATATCTTATTATTTATTATATCTCACCTTCGAACAACATTTTTGACAGACAGTCTTCTTGCACAGTTTGCACTTCTGCCCCCACGGGCCAAAAATGCCAAACCGTGTCTTCAAACATAGGAAGCATACCTGTAAACAATGTTATATGTTACAACATGTTTTTAATACCACCTCCTTCATAGAGTTGGCGATTAATATAAAAAAGCATTGTGGCTGTCATATTTTTTATGTGTCATTCATTGAGTTGTTGCGAAAGAGTAAATGGGTTGACTCTGGGAAAACTGCTTTTTATTTATTGAATAAGAATAAAGGAGAAATATCGTCGTTTGTTATATATATATTATATGACATCGATATTTATATGTTGCAACATAGTTAATGAATTTATTTAAGAATCGGTTACATTCGCTTTTAACTCGGAAAATATGAATTTGTTAATGGTTTTTTAAAGGTTTGTGCATGTGTTTTTACGAATCCTGCATGTATCAGGTATGAAAACGGATTGTCCACTCTACATTTAGCATTATATAATGGAATAGCAAAACAATTTTATTATTACTTCTGTATTATGGATCTCCGCAAAGTAACGCCTAATTCTATGAATCATTTGTAATCGATTATGAAAAGGTACTATAACCATTAGGCAGGCCTTTGACTGGTGACAGAAGATTGTACAAAATCTCAACCCTAGGTCCTCTGAATTAAACACTGCACTAATCTCTTAACACTTTATTCACGGCTTATACAAGCAGATGCAAATGATTGTCGATAGACAATATAATTTTTTTTTGCGTTTACTCTATACATTTACAGAGAAATACTACTAGCGCCCTCTATTGGCGTTAGCTTGAATTACCAGAAACAAATATTTTACATTCGTTTAAACAAAGCCAAAACTTATATACTTCATATTAGTCACATAAATAGACAGACAGATAAATCACCGTCATTTGCTTTCTCTTTATTGTAATATGTCACAAGTGGCTTCCCTGCTTTAAGGGCCTGTTACACAAGTTACCAATAAACTGTTATACACTGTCCATTATATTAACCATCTTTTGACAGATTGACGATAGTGATGTCCTAAAGATTCTCGTATGCGATACCATTCCGATTATAGTACCTACTATCATTAATCGAATTACGTACCTAAGTAATTCGATTAATGATAACCTACGTAAACTAGATTACTACTTGAGAAAAGAAATTCCAACTTTGAGAAAACGGAAAATGGAACGCACAGATATAGCTATAGCACGTTGTGATTTTTTAAGAGAGGCAAAGAAAATACAAGATTGGGCAAATATTGTTTTCACGGATGAAACATGGCTCAACGCTAACCACACACTATCTCGTTTCTGGACTGATGATACTGCTGATTCCACTTCCTCAGTACCAATGGGAAAAGGTGAGCGCCTAATCATTTGCCATGCAGGTACAGCAAAAGGATTTGTACAAGACGCACTGTTGGCATTTAAATCGAAGAAATCAAATGACTACCACGAAGAGATGAATGCAAATGTGTATGAAGAGTGGTTCAAAAAAATGCTCATTTCATTGGAAGAACCATCAATAATTTTTATTGATAATGCGCCCTACCACTCCCGTCAAATTGACAAAATGCCAACACAGGCTAATAAAAAGCATGAAATAATTAATTGGCTTCGGGACAATGGAGAAAATGTGGACGACTCAATGTTAAAAGTTGAATTAATAAAAATATTAAAAACCAAAAAGAGAGCAAAACGCTATGTAATCAATGAAATGGCAGCAGAATATGGCCATACTGTTCTTCGGATTCCTCCATACCACTGCCAGTACAACGCAATAGAACTTATATGGGCACAAGTAAAAGGGCATGCTGCGAGATGCAATACAAGCCCCCCATTCACAGCGAATAAAATGTTGCAATTGCTAAAAAATGCTTGCACCCACGTAACGGCCGAGAACTGGGCAAGTGTGGTGGAAAGAACTAAAAGAGTAATATTCTCTGATTGGGAACGTGATATTGCGTTTGATAATATATTATCTACACAAGAGCTAATAATAACTGCTACTGAAGACTCCTCATCGGAGGAGTCTAGTGTTGATTATCATTCCGACGACTCGTGCTAATAAAATAAATTAAAATATCCTGATTGTTTTATTTGTATTCATGTATTAACTAAGAAGAAAGTAAAACTTTATATAATGTTATTAAATGTCTTTTAATACTCGTAACATCGATTTCTACCGATTATTTTTAATCTGTGGCATAATCGTAGTAACCCATTATGTGTGACATCACTAAGTGGGCGGTACCCATCCATAAAGTACAAATATTATTTGTATGATATTTGTACGTAAGCAATACAAAACTTAATGAGCGTGAGCTGTCAAAAGACTGATAATATGATGGACGCAGTATAGTTAGCTTATTAGGAACATATCTGACACATATCTCGGAATTTCGCGTTTCTCAGGTGTCTGATAGGCTTATTCAGCACTTAAAGTCGCTCATAAGTTAACAGGTAGATCATGTGTCTGTTATTTTGTTTATCTGCTGGATAGCAAATACCTATTTCAAAATGGCTGCGACTTTTTTTTTAATTTTTCACTTTTAGAGTCTCTTTTTAGAAAGATTTATCTGCTACTTAGTTTATTTGTCGGTTAACTATCCGACACTTTTTCAATAACTTGTGAAACAGGCCGTAAGTATAATAAATAAGTCTATCGCCATAACGCCCAGTCGAATACCTAAACGAATTCGCTTTGGGATATTGTACATAATCCGGTTCCGTAAACAAAATCTTTTAAACTATCGCTTTCAAACTTACCCTTCTCTTCTCGACATCTTCTTTGACCCTGCCCTCAACAGGCAGTACTTCTAGTTCAGCTTTCGTCAACACTGACCTGATGTGTACGATTTCTTCTAGCGTCAATGAGAGACGGTCGTCGGACATTATAGCGTCCTGCCATTGTTTCTATAAAGAGAAGTAGAATTCTATTATACTAGTAATATCCTGCGGTTTCACCCGCGTACATACCGATCTCATGGCAGTGGAAAGTCTACTAAGTCGGACTATAGATTTATTTTTGTTTAATCATCAATATATAAAAGTTTCCGCAGCGCATGCGATGAAAGATTTTTATGACTAATTTTTTACACCTTATGCCTATGTTGCTCAGTAAAGATGCAGCTTTCCAATGGTGAAAGAATTTTTGAAATCGGTCCTATAGTTTCTGTTTGAAAACATTACAAATATACATACGAATTCTCCCTCTTTATAATATTTGTATAGATTAACACCTTCATTCCTTACTTAGTCTGGACAACTCCAGTTTCACAAATAAGTAGATAAAAACATTCTTAAAATATAAACGTATCGTTGTGTAAATATTTGAAGTAAATTTTTTTTTTTTGCAGCAGCAGCAAACATACAGTATAGATTATATTATAGTAATTAATGCAGAGCGAACTATGCTTACGCTGTATGATTTTGCCAAGATCTATCTGCGACCAACGATTTAATTAACTTAACTCAATTTTGATTTGATCACGTAAAGACACCCCGAGTCCGAGCGCATATCACTCTACCGCCGATGAGCCCGATAGTCTTATTTCTTAATTTAATTAATACTTTAACAATATTAGCTTGGTAGTAAACTTAGCGCCTTATACAAAAAGCAATATGTTATTGCCGCAGCATCTGTTTGCATTAGTACAGAAGCAAATAAATTACTAAGTATACTTTCTATAATATATAATTAATAATGATGATGATTATTAATAAATACTTCAATCACTATTAGATTACGCTAAGTGCAAAAGAAATAGTGCATTAAAATTCAAATATATTTAAATTATAAGTGCATTTCTACTAAATACTTCTACGTGATTAAAATTCATAAGACCCTGTAGAAACAATCATTAAAACTTACATGGATTAATTGATTCGATAAATACACACACATGCATTTTATTTTTGCCGCCATTATTAATCCAGAACTGGGAAATCAGAAATATTATTATGTAAGTATACTGTAGTTAGAGGGGCAGATTCTATAAAATTAATTAATTATAAAGTCCCAGAAATAAGATAAAAATCCCAATAAACGAAAATACTCAACGAATAAGAATTGTTAGTAGATATTTTACAAGTTCTAGACCAAATGTAAGGATATTATTTATAATTGATATACGATAATTCATTTTAAAGCCGAACTCAATAGTAAAATTTATAAAGGTAGCTTAATAGTTCGAGATTTTCTCGACGCACGCAATAGTTTGAATCTCAAACTATGTGTAAACAAAAGTGAGTTATTTGTAGTACCTACTTATACTTGTAATGTTTAAAAATGCTGCCCCCTTTCCCCCCCATCGTTCGCTTTGTTTCGTTTAAGTTAGTTCTCAGGTCGTTCTCTTTGCTTTTGCAATTCTCTAAATCCCTCGGTGAAGCTGTCAAAGCCATTCAGCATTTAGTCGAATTACGAAAAAAAATTGTATAAAAACAAACAAAACGGAAAAACTCAATCATTTCAATTTAGACTATTCAGATTCATCAATTTCAATTCAAATTAAATATGAATGGACTAAAACAAATCAAAATTGATTTATTTTTGTCCATTATATATGAATATAATCTGAATTTCAGAAACGGCTCCAACGATTTTCATGAAATACAGTAGGGGTTTTCGGGGATGATAAATTTATCTAGCTAGATTCTATATAAATAAATGTCGTTTTATCCCTGTTTTCAGACATTGAAAAACTGCTGTAATATTATTTGAAAACATAGGCCAATTAAACTGTCATTTCTAAAGTTGTAATAGCTAAGAAATCGGGTGGTCCGAAAAATTATAATACCCTAGTTCGAGTCCAGGTAACTTATATCCACTTTTTCATATTGCATCTTAAAAAAAATACCGAGTAATGCTCTGTCACTCAGGTACTGTTTCACTTAAATACCTTAAAAATGCATTAGCTAATAAGCCAGTCTAGCAAGCAACTCACATGCGGATGAGTGGGGCTGCCACTAACCGACTTGATGAGTTCATCCTGCAACGAAGATCGCGACCAGGAGAGTTCGCCGAGTTGCGCGTCCGCATCGCTGCTTGCGAGCGACGCCGCGCCACCGCACGATGCTCGTGAGCCTGGCCTGGGGAATGAGAGAAGAGTCTAGTTCTATATATAGATTTTTAAGCTCTATTTCCCTAAAAACGGATTACTTAAGAAACGCCCTTATTGTCAAATAATCCATCATCATCATGATCAGTCCACTGCTGGACATAGGCCTATCCAATTATTCGCCACTTAGCCCGATCCTGGGCTTTCTGCTTCCATCCACTGCCCGCTGTCCTATGTATATCGTCACCCTATCGAGTCTTAGGGTGTCCTACACTACGTTTCAAATTATCCATAGACCACTAATTAAAGGCAACAGGTCTTGATCCAGGTGGTAGTCTATCCGTCTGCGTATCTTGTTTCTTACATTTTCAAGGTTAATTCGTCGAGCATTATTGCCAAAATTTGGTAGAATTAAAGCTTATATACCGTGCTAAGTTATAGGATCAAAAATTACCTTATACTACATAATTGTGGCAAGAAAAAGAAAGAAGAAGAAGAGGTATTTTATTACTAACTAATCGAATAAGTTTCGGATTCATAGGTACATCACAGATAACACACACTTCGAAGACTTGTTTTCAGACAAAGAAATCTCTGCTAATACTTAAAACATATTTCTGTTCAAATAACTACTTTTTGAATTGAGATGATCGTGAGTGGCATTCATAGTTTATTTATCAAAATCGGCTATACTCATGTCTCTAAATCGAGTTAGCGCAACAAATTTTGGTCTTATCCGAGGCCCTTATTCATGAGCTCTACAAGGCGTAATCGCCGTGGAAACTCACTTATAGACACTCACTCACTCTCTTACTCATTTACTCACTCACTCACTCACCTAGAGTGTGGCAGCGATTGTGCGCCGTCGGTGGGAGGGCAGGTCGGGTGCGCGACGGTGTGACGCCGCATTGAAGCGCGCCGCGACGGACACTGGGTCGCCAGGTCGTATGCTAAAACAATTGCCACATTAATACAAGAACATATTAACAAATGCATACTACAACACAAAACGTCCTGAAAAGATTTAAGATACAGATAAAAAAGCTGGCTGTGAATATTAAAAGAATAACAAAAAAAGCAAATAGTATAGACATTACATGATCCTAATACGATTTCAGATGAAATTTCATTAAATGTAAATAAATTCTACTAAGTAAAGTCCAGTAGGATAATCTAATCACTAGTGTATATACGTATTTGTCTTTATAATTATAATTGCCACATTAATACGAGAACATATTAACAAATGCAGACTACAACACAAAACGTCCTGAAAAGATTTAAGATACAGATAAAAAAGCTAGCTGCGAATATTAAACAGAAAAAAAGCAAAGATTATAGACATTACGTGACCCTTATACGACTTCGGATGAAATTTCTTTAAATATAAATAAAGTCTACTTAAGCATTGTTAAAAAACTACTGGATAATTTAATCACGAGTGTATATTCATATTTGTCTTTATAATTATTTTGAGTAATATATTTAAAAATTCGGCTGCAAGCGGCGAATGTATGCATCTCTGATTGAGAGATATATTTGTGCCGTTTGCAGTCGAGACTAAGGCCATGGAGTTAAAGTGCAAAAAAAAGTATACGTTTTAACACCTCAGTTAATTGCATCTTCAGGACAGTCAACAAGAGGACTGGTTCCTTTCGCACAAAAATCAGCTTAGCGATTCAACGCGGAAACGCTACCAAAATTCTAAGACCATTCCTTGTGGTCATGATTTGTATAGTACTAGGTGTAAGCTATTTAAGATAGAAATAACTTGTACAGTTTTGTTAAAAATAAACAAATGTAAAATAAATTAAAATGATGGTTTTGATATGATTAAACAATATCAAATTTTCAAAAGTTTTGACAATTTGACCTTTGCTCTAGTCAAAATTACGCATATAAAGGCTATAGAAGATCAAATACACCGCATCTATATGTACTTAAAATGTAAAGACGTTCTCAACAAAACCCGTTCAGCGGGTCATAAGCACCGTTACCTAGTGACCAAACACTTTCATGTAGGTTAGAACCTCAGACGCCTTGGCTCCAAAGTGGCACACTCGTTGCACAGTTTAACGGCCTTGTAAAGCTAAATGTGCAATAAAGAAGGAACTTTATATATACACCCAACTCTTTTTTAAAACCGTACGCTCTTTATAAAAGCGTGCAAAAAATAGTATAAAAATACCATTCAATTAGAAACATAAAACAAATTCATTAATTTAAAGTAATTTTTTATATCTCTGGAGCTATGAACTGTATTTTAAAATTTCAAAGCAAATCCTATCCTACTAATATTATAAATGGGAAAGTTTGTGAGTATGGATGTATCTTTGTTACTGTTTTACGGCGAATCCGCGTGAACCAATATCTATTAAATTTGGCATAATTATTTCTTATACACCGGGGTGACATATAGGCTTTAGAAATCCTGTTATTTCTACAGGAATGGGACGCCATTGAAAAGAGCCATTAACCTATTATCACGCGACAACAATCGACGCAAACGAAGTTGCGGGTAAAAGCTAGTTTTTATAAATTAGGACAATAAGCGCAACTATTTAAATGTCTAGAAAAACATTATATTTTATAAGATATTCTTTAATGCAGAATTACGTAACAGCAAAAAGGGAGAATCAATCGAGTCAAGTTCTGAAATTCAGTAATCGAATGCATTTGTGCAATTTTTTACACACTTTCTCTTCAATTACTTCTTGTGATAATTCAATGAATTTGAATAGAACATCTACCATTAAATAAAATTATTAAAAGTAAAGTTAGATCTTTCAAGGTTGTGTGTAAATTTCAAGTCTTATTTGCCCCAAGTAAACTCTTTTGACGAGCCCCAAAAATCACTAATTGATTTTAAGCATCAGTGTGATGATTATTGTCAATATTACAATACAAGATAAGACAATAATTGCTATAACTTAAAGGTTTTGCAATCTGTTATTTTTAGTGTTTCATATCTAATTTAAATATACATATATCTCCTATTAATAATTATTTCAAGGTGCTACTAAGTTGAAATTCAATTAATTCGTTATTCAAGTTGGTTTCTACAAACACTTTCAAATGGTCAAATTATAATGAAGCTGGCTGGTTCGGAAAGATGCCCTTATGCAGAAAAACCATCAAGAAACTCAGCGGTCACTTTTTCAATAATAATTATTTCAATAAAAATAAAATATTAACCAAATAATGTTTCTTTTCACTCCTGCATGCTACTTTAAATAATGATTAAAATCTCAAGGTGTTGGAAACTATTAACTAGAAACTATATCCTTCTACATTTAATTTCAATATTTTGCATACAAATATTGATTTCGATAATTTCAGGGTTTCAATCTAAAAATCGTGTACGTTCATCTTTTATTTACAAACAATTATTGATATGTCTGTGTTCTACATCCTGTGATACCAAAAGTTAGTCTTTAAGTAAGTAATTGGTTTTTCGGGTATTGTAAATTGTGAACCAAAATCACTTCGTAAATTATTTACTAACTTTAGTTTCTGTATAAGAGAATTTATTAATTCACTTAGAACTGTATCGCACGCTTAGTAAAGTGACTTAATTACACATTTGGCTAACTTAGTTAGATACATTGTAATCCTTATTTCAATACCATCGATTATATCATGCTACGTTCAAAAATTAGTCTCTTCTTGCTCTTCCAAGATTTTTTGCAACTTGACACAAACTTTTTTGAATTAGGTCACTTTAATACTAAGCATGAGATATGTTTTCATAAACTCCTATTTTGTTGCACTTTAATTTCTTAATTAAGTATGTTACCTTTTTTTTACTTTCCTACTTCCTTTCCTAATAAATTAATATAAACCAATTATTACACTCTGTATTTAAGTTATTTTGCTTATCATGAATAATTACAGAGAATTATAGAATTCTATAGAAAATCATGTATTGGCATCATCAATAACTTGGTAATGATACAAACGCTTAACCTTTAAAATCATTAATCACCCAAGCTTTTATGAGTTAAATTCTACAATGAAATGAATGACACAATCGGCGTTATGAGCGTAAGCGGTTTAAGTATCAGCTGCAAATAAAATTAATAGCACTTAATTTAGAAAGCTCGACGATATATAGGACCTTTGGTATATGACTGCAAGTCTCTGAAATAGAGCGCTTTTGTACGACAACATAGTTATTAGTAAAAATTAAAAGCCAATTGAAAGTGATGTTGATTTTATGAGAAGACAACCATAATTCTTGAATGTAGATATTTGTATTCGAACGTATTATGAAGCTTTTGCTGTCGCTTTTTTTTTAATTTTATACAGCTTTACCAATTTAAATCATGCAGTATTCAATACGTCTACATAATTTTTTATTTATTCATAATCTTTACAATTTAATTTTGCCTCACCATAGATCAAGTCATATAATCATGCGCCACAGACTGTGCCGAAATTCTGATTGCTCCATTCTGCATTTGAGCAGCCTAACGTCTGTCTAACTCCTAGATTAATTGTCTTGTCAAGTGCTAAAAATGGTGGCTTTATCGTAAAGTATGTCTTTTTTGCCAAGAATCAACTTGGCGATTCAACGCGGAAACTGTGCCATCTTTTTTAGAACCAGTCCACGTGGGCATGACGTGTATAGTAAGTAATTTGAGATAATTTTTAATTTAAACAATGGTGAGTAGTACTCATAGTTTATGTATAGAAACCAGCTATGGTCACGTGTTTATCAGGTTAGCCAGAGTAGTTTCGAGCCTATCCAGTGCCCTTATTCGTGAGCTCTTTACACGGCATTATAACATTTCTATACATAAATTATAATTTAAAACAGATAAAGTTTGTTTATTTTATTTTTTTATGTAGTTAGTAATTCTACAAATGCTTTTAATTGTTTAGCATAAAGAATTCTTTTTTCAAATTCTACCCTAACTTTTATGAATTCATTTAAAACTAAACACAAATTTAACCGTTTGGATGTTCTATGTGATGATATATTAGTCCAAATGATGTAACCGATATGTTTGCAGTCATCTACCATTAGCCCGATATAATGCTGGTCATACATTCGAGGGTCTCGTCGCAAAACTGATGGTACTCGTCATGGGAGATGCGCGTCCGAGGCGGCGCCCTTGGGGTCTCCGCGGCCACTATTCCACGTTCACGGCGTGCGTTAAGGAGAAAGTGCAGGTTTAGCCTACTTCCACACATATGCTTAAGGACCGCTATCATACCTGGCCATAACTATCACAAGGTATAGACTAGACAACTTATATCTGGTGATAAAGGCCTATATTTAGTTCAAGAAAACACTTCTAAACCTAATAGCGATATCTTAACCGTTTACTGATACTTTAGGTATATATAAGTATGTATTAAGTGATATAACTTTAATTTATGAAAAAGATATATCTTATTTAACAAAATCTATTTATAATTTTTAAGGGATCATCAGTTTGATTTTTTGTCCAAATGAAAGAAGTGAAGTAAAATCAAAAGAAAGTCTTGCGAAAATATATCTATTTATATCACTATATTAGTTTAATATGTTATGATATTATTTTAATTAAGTATAAAAAAAATTAACTGGAAAACTGGACTTTCGTACTAAAATTCCAGGTAAATAGAACAATTCAGCATTTAATATTGCAGCGATCAAGCGAGCCCTGCGTTTATATTAAAGCCATACGCCGATTTGTTAACCATTATTCCAATTCCAAATCTCAAGCTTTGTGTACGCTTAGCAGCTTAGTGTCACACAATATAAGTGACTGAGGTTACCTTCAGACTATATCAGGGGTCGGCAACTTGCGACCCGCGAGCCATATGGCGGCTCTTAGCATGTGATGCTGCAGATCTTTAGTTCCATGAGCAAATAATATTTATTTTATAAAAAAAAATATTTAAAAATCGTTCTAAATCGATTAAACTTTGCTTTTCATCGCATCCTTGCCCCGTGACCGTAGGTTTTATATTCGGAAATAATTTTGTGGTTCTTTAAAAACTGAAAGTTTCCTTCTCAAGATTCCTCCGACTCAAAAGGTCACCGACCCCTGGCTTATTGATAGGAGTAGAAATTCTTTCCATTCCATCCTCTGACCATTTCAATCTCTCGAATTTATTGGGATTCCAAACAACAGCAATTTAATATCAAAGATAACATATAAAAATGAATCACCATTTCCCTAAGCATCACGCGCGAACGGATGGAACAAATTTGTTTTTTCTAGTTGTGTTAATTACTGTCTAAGGTTCTTATGAAATTATTTTTGTTTGTAAGTTTAACATATGACTTTCGTCTGTTATCTCTCGCCGCGGATATTACGAGGGCGCAGAATTGTAATCTAAATATCGGGCGATAAAAATTGTTCGGAAGTTGGTCTGATGTTTTTTCCCTACATTTGCTGTATTGACGTCATTTGGGTAACAGTCATGACGATCGGCTTACCGGTGCGCTTCCAAGGTTTTGGCGGGGCTTGCTGCGGAACGGTATGCCTCGGGAAAGGCTGGGAGACGCATGTTTCGGGACTAACGCAGGTCTCGGTGTCATCTTCGTCGTCCTCGTCCTGAAACAAATAACGTCATATAGTAACTCTTTGTTAAAATACCGTGTGGTTTCCGGCTGAGTAGAATAGACCACACATTCTTACCGAGGTGTCATAAAAGGCGACTAAGGTAAGTTGACGTCAAGCAGGCGGTCGGTCTTAAAATACCTAGCCGAATCAAGTAACAACATATTATAACATGTTGTGCCGACCCCACTTAGAGTGGGATAAGAGCAGGAGATTGAAGAGTAACTCTTTGGTAAAGAGTTGTCGTAAGATACGACTAATGTAAGTTGAGTTGTGGTCGTAAAATACATAGCCAAATCATGGTACAACATCCTACTTTTCCTACTAATATTATAAATGCGAAAGTTTGTGAGTATGGATGTATGTTTGTTACTCTTTCACGGCGAATCCACTGAACCAATATCGATGAAATTGTCACAATTATTCCTTATACACCAGGGTAACATATAGGCTAACAAATAGAAATCCTGTTAATTCTACAGGAATAGAATGACATTGAAAAGCGTCATTTATAATCAAACTATCACGTGACAAAATTCCACGCAAACGAAATTGCGTCATCCATAACACAAGTATTAAGTTACTTACTTTGGGAATGGATGACTGTGAGTGTTAAATCAATTAGGCACATAAGTCTTAGTAGTAAGGACTCATTCGTGAAGTGCGTGAGGTTTGAATCAATGACCTCCTAAAAAGAGTCACACAGTTGCGCCGTTTGTCTATCACAGTTTAAACTACATATTTTTTAAGTATTATAAAAGATGACGAAAAGCATATTGTTTAGAATTTTCAAGTATGATTTTTTTTTTAATCTGAGAAAATCTTTCAAAATATCAATTAAATAGAGTATGCCGTATAGAGACTGCGAATGACAAAAGCAAAGGAATTGGGACGAACGCGCATTCAAGGAAAATATGTCATGAAATTGAGATGAATTTTCGAAATATCTGGAATGGTACGAGGGGATAAAAGTAGGTTTTGGAGCATTCAAATGCGAAAAGCATTCGAATGATTTGAAATCTACTTTTTTTCCATTTGAATGATACTATGTCAGAAGAATTCATACGCCGTGTGGTATCCGGCTGAATAGAATAGTACCAACCTCATATCTTACCGAGGTGTCGTAAAAGGCGACTAAGGTAAGTCGACCCGCCGTGTGGTATCCGGCAGAGTAGAATAGACCAACCTCATTTCTTACCGAGGTGTCGTAAAAGGCGACTAAGGTAAGTTGACCCGCCGTGTGGTATCCGGTTTAGTATAATAGACCACCCTCTTTCTTACCGAGGTGTCGTAAAATACGACTAAGGTAAGTTGACGTCAGGCAGGCAGCCGGTCGTAAAAACGCAGCCAAATCATGTGACAGCATGTTTATAACATGTTGTGCTGACCCCACTTAGAGTGGGATAAGGGCAGGAAGATGATGATATGTCAAAAGAATTCACATGCTTTGTAAACTTTTGAGGATTAATTAATTGTAAGTGTTAAATATATAGTTCAACAGAGGAAAAATCGAACCTATGCTTTTTGGATATACGTAACGGTGAAATTACTAAGTAAGTCACGGACATAAAAAAAATAGTCAGAATCTAGTAAAACTTACACTATCTAGTTCAAATCTTTAATATTTAAAGGACCTAATCTTGTATATATATATGAATATCTTTAATATTTAAATGAGTTAATCTTTTATATATAGTATATTTTTCTGAATTTTGGAAACGACTCCAACGATTTTCATGAAATTCAGCATGTACATGGTTTTGGAGGGGAAAAATCCATCTAGCTAGGTTTTATTTCAAAAAATTTTTGTTTAATCCCGGTTTTCAGACATTGAAAAAGTACTAAAATATAAATAGAATACAAAGGTTAATTTTGCTGTAATTTGTAAAGTTGTAATAGCTGTTGGGAATGGGCGGACTAGAGAAATGAAAATAATGTTAATTAATACTCTTTAAAAATTATTCGTAAGTTTAAGAACAACGTCCTACTAAAAAAAAATGATAGGTGGTTCAAATTTTAGGTCTGAATTATTAATTTTTAGTTTATATTATATTAGGATTTTGAACACATCGTTGTGGTCATATTAATATGATAGTCATCGATAATGTATATCATGTTACAAAGAGCTAAGCCGCTTTCTAATTCAACTTTTATTATTGAACCGGTCCAATGTTCCACTTAACCTAATTTAATTACATAACCTTAACAGAGTATTACATCGATATTCCAACGAAATTCGGTACAGCGAATCAGTGTGCTTAGTGCGAGTAGAAAAATACACTTATTCGTAAAGCTTATTATACTGCGACCAGCAACGCACTATATTATATTGTAACTTTACATTTTTAAAAAATTACAAATACATTATTGAAAAATATTTATTTTTGAAAGGATTGACGCCGAGTTCCTTGCTGGTTCTTCTCGGTAAGAGCACATTTCCGAACAAGTCGTAGTTTCATTGTAATTTGATGATTCAAAGCTTGTAAAAGCTAATTTGAATAAAGAATTATTTGAATTTGCATTCTGAACGATGACTCGAAACGACTATTACATGCTCTTGTATATAAGTTTTGAGTGAAGTTAATATAATCCCGTATATAGACTCGTCTGATCTAGATACAGACTGATGTACCACGTTTAGAAGAGTATGTTTTTATTATGTTATTATTATAATAATTCTTTATTGCATAAATATACGTACATGAATGCTGGTAAAACAAATTTTTGTATCAGTATATTTAACCGAATCAGGCATGAAAAATTAATGTCAGAATAGAGAAAAGAAAAAAAATTGATTTATGTATTAATTTACAAAGACAAATTTGTTTACATCATACATACATTATCAATTAAATGCTATCCTATTTAATTACAATTTCCTCTAAAAAAAATTATTTGATACACTGTAAAAGTTACATTTAATAAGCCAATTTTTTGACTGGGCCGTTGGCGCAGTGAGTAGTGAGTGATCCTGCCTTCAGCTCCGCGGGTCACGGGTTCGATTTCCGCCGAGGGCCAACATTTTCTATAAATGAATTTGTTGGCCTTTGAGCCTGGGTGTATATTTGTATTTAAGTATGTATTTAAAAAGTATATAAGTATATATTCACCAGTTTTCTGTCTACCATAACACAAGTATTAAGTTACTTATTTTGGGGACGGACGACCGTGTGTGTAAGTGTCCCATATATATTTAAAATAAATTTAAATTTAATTTGAAGTACAGCAATTACAAGGGATTTATTTCACGAGCAAAATATCCTATATTTTATCTTTAATTAGGTAATAAACAAAATTAATTACAAAGAAACATTATTGTTGGGGCTTTCCTCATTTCTCATATTGTACCTTAATGGCCTTTTGTAGACGGTGACAATATGTACTTATGCAGAATAATTATAAAGAACAAAGTTCCTTTAACATAAAAGTAGGTCAGTAAAGCCTTGTAAGATTTATTTGTTCAAGTGTAACTTAACTTTCTAAAGGATATATAATTGCCGTTATTTAGCAGAGAAGTCGTGGGTGGTTCAAGGAATATGTAACACGCTTAGTATTAAAATGACCTAATTCAAAAAAGTTGTTTTGTTGTAAATCCCTTTAAAGCGTAGCTTAGACACTATCAAAACTCGTGTATAATGAGACCCATAACTTGTAAGACCAAGAAAACACAATTTTTTTAAATAGTTCGTAGCATGATGAACATGGCATTGAAATATGGATTACAATGTATCTAACTCTCATTATCCTCCTACCCGTATCCCACTCCAAGTGGGGTTGGCACAACATGTTATAAGCACATTATTTGGCTACGTATTTTACGACCGGTCGCCTGATGACTTCAACTTGTCGCCCTTTACAACACCTCTGTAAGAAATAAGGACGGTCTATTCTATTTAGCCGGATACCACAAGGCGGGTCGACTTAACTTAGTTACTTTTTACAACATCTCGGAAAGAAAATGAGGGTGGTTTATCTACTCAGCCGGATAACAGACGGCGTGTCAACTTACCTTAGTCGCCTTTTACGACACCTCGGTAAAAAAATATGCCACACGGCATTTTTGTTAACTAGGTAACTTCGTACTTCTATACTAATATTATAAAGACGAAAAATATGTATGTTTGTAATGATTTCACATAAAACTACTGGACCAATTTCAAAAATTCTTTCACCATTGGAAAGCTCCATCTTTACTGAGCAACACAGGCCATATTACATTAAAAAAATAGGGATCCGTAATAAAAATGTAATAAGGTGTAAAAAATTTGCGATAAAAATCTATCATCGCATGCGCTGCGGAAACTATTGATTATATATTTAACAAAAATAAATCTATAGTCCGACTTAGTAGACATTCCACTGCCCTGAGATCGGTATGTACGCGGGTGAAACCGCGGGATATTACTAGTCGTAAATAAAATTCGACGAATAGGCCTCTCTAATGTTCGCAAATAGTACAAAAAGTGTATCCGCCGATGTCGATGTCGATGTCGATGACTTGTCAATGTTCACTCTTGCGTACAATAATACATCATAAAAAAAGTAAAACTAGATTTAATAAATTACAACAAGTAAACAAAAAACTCAACAAAAAGTCTGTACAAAAAAAAATTAAATATAGATAAGATACAATAATCATCATTCTCTTGCCCTTATCCCACTCTTAAGTGGGGTCGCCATAACATACACGGTAAATTGATATTGTGGTAGGAAATGTGTGCAGTGCTTGTATGATATTGTGTTGTGTTATTGTAGTGCATAAGTTTTTCGAATCCTGCATATATCAGGAGTGAGAAAAACATCTCTGCATTTAGCATTACATATGCATCAATATAATAAGTTATCCAAAGGTAAAAGGTAATATGTTAGATATAATGTAAGATTCCGAAACAATGTTTAAAAAATCCCTTCTAAAACTTTTAACTGAAACCTAGTTTACATAATTTGTGTTATTGTCACCTTTTTCTACCTTAATGTGAATGTTGTTATCTTTACGCCGTGTGGTATCCGGTTTAATAGAATAGACCAACCTCATTTCTTACCGAGGTGTCGTAAAAGGCGACTAAGGTAAGTTGACCCACCGTGTGGTATCCGGTTAAATAAAATAGACCACCCTCTTTCTTACCGAGGAGTCGTAAAATACGACTAAGGTAAGTTGACGTCAGGCAGGCTGCCGGTCGTAAAATACGTAGCCAAATCATATGACAACATGTTTGTAACATGTTGTGCCGACCCCACTTAGAGTAGGATCAGGGCAGGAGGATGATGATGATGAATGTTGTTATTTTTGCGTATGTATTGTATATATTGTTGATGGCCTAATAAAAAAAATAAAAAAAAAATATATATATTTCTTTTATCGCGTATTATAGCAAAATAATATGTGTAAAAATATTATAACTGTATTCAGATATTAGCGTAGTGCAAGAACTGAATGCATTATGAAGGTTTAATTACGCATTACGAATTAAGTGTATTTACCGAGTAACTATGAGTGCAAAATTATTAATCGACTCATCCAGGAAGCGATTATTGTAAAACTATTTGAAATCGCTATCAGCCTGCGTGAAATCTCGGTCTTTTTGCACGAAGAACACAGTTAATTACTTAATCGTGAGTTCGTTTATTTATTTATGATTTAAAAATAGCGTATTTAGTATATGTAGGTATACTAATATTGTTTATGCACCGTCCCACGTTCCTGTGAATAACTACTCTATAAAGGTTGCTGTAAGATATTGGTCATAGCGATAAGGCCGCCTATGCACATCTAAAATTATCTTATATAGTGTGTGTATGTCTTAAATGTTAGAAATCGCTATTTTGTTTTCCTCTTTGTTTTATTGTTGGAATGTGCCATAAAGTTTTATAATTTAAAAAAATAAATAGCTTGCTTTTAAGCCGTGTAGTGAGTAGAATAGACCACCCTCATTTCTTACCGAGGTGTCGTAAAAGACGACTAAGGTAAGTCGACCCGCCGTGTGGTATCCGGCTGAGTAAATTAGACCACCCTCATTTCTTACCGAGGTGTCGTAAAAGGCGACTAAGGTAAGTTAATCCACCGTGAGTTATCTGGTTGAGTAAAATAGATCACCGTTTCTTAGCGAGGTATTGTAAAATACGACCTTTCTAATAACTGACTAACAGAGCATTTTTTTATGATCTACATATAAATAAATAAATAAATAAATATATGAGACACTTACACACACGGTCATCCGTCCCCAAAGTAAGTAACTTAATACTTGTGTTATGGGCGACAGACAACTGGTGAATATATACTTATATATTTTAAAATACATAATTAAATACAAATATACACCCAGGCTCAAGGACCAACTAATTCATTTAAAGAAAATGTTGGCCCTCGGCGGGAATCGAACCCGCGACCCGTGGAGCTGAAGACAGGGTCACTACCCACTGCTCCAACGAGCCAGTCAATATATATCTATGTCTTATGATTAACTCACAATAACTTCTTTTATGTACAATGTAATGTCTATTTTAAACAGACACACGTAGTAGCACAAACTAGTAATGGGTTCATAACTAGTCTGTGCTACTAAATTTGATTGAAATTGTTAGTGAATTTGACGAAATAAATAATAACAACACGGCTTGAATAATATAGTAAGTAGTAAGTAGCGGCCTGTTACTATCCCACTGCTGGGCATAGGCCTCTTCTCTCCGTTATTGGGGAGAGGGATTGGAGCTAAGACCTACCACGCTGCTCCAATGCGGATTGGTAGGTTACACATATCTCCAGAATTCTCTAGAGATATGCAGGTTTCCTCACGATGTTTTTCTTCACCGAAAAGCGTGTGATAAATTGCAATTATCAATTAGACCCATAAGTTTTAATAGAAAAACTCATTGGTGTCTGCCCGGGTTTGAACCCATGATCGTCTCTAAAGATTCACACGGTCGCACCGCTAGGCCATCACAGCATATAAATAAATAAATTTAAACTTTTTATTTAAATAATTACCTAATTAATTACTGAATAATTACCTCGAGATCGTCAAAGTCGACTTTGATGAGGCGTCGTTGTGGTGTTGCGTGCGGCGTGACTTCACCGCGGCGCATGTGCGGTGCGTGCGCGTGCGTGTGCGCATGCACGTGCGTGTGCGCGTGCGTGTCCCCACCACCGGGACCGCTGCCTGACCCGCTAGTTGCTGAAACAAGGAAAAACAAATGATTTATAGAAGTAGGCGTTACTTTGCGGAATTCCATAGTACAGAAGTTACAATAAATTTATTATGCTGTAATCCGCGTTTGTTAAGAGAATATATGTAATACTAAGTATATGAAGCAGGCAACAATTATGTTATTTTATTACACATAACAGTAAAATAATTATATTGTAACTGAAATAATTATACTGTCTGAAAAACAATTAATTTTAATACAGTCGTAATAAGTATATAAGATAATTAATAGTAGACAATTAATAAAAAAAAAACAAAGTTGGTTTTTATATTTCACAGTTATCTTCGAAATTTTTGAAAGCCGTTATTTTCTTTTATTATAGATAAAAAAATATTTTTAATTAAAAAATTAATATTATTTTCTCCATAAAAAAAAATAAGCTTAATAATTTTACTTAATTTAACAATACTTAGTTTTGTTTAAAAATATTAAATTAAAATGTATTGTTTTTTTTAATTAATAAATTATTTTTGTTTTTCCATTTATTGGTATGGCAAGTGATGTTATGAACTAATTCCGTTTGCTTATCATAGTCATAGAACAGGACGGATACCAGTCTTTTCGGAGTAAGTAGTAAATTACTTAATTAGAATTTTTTAGAATCTTTAATATTTAAATGAGTTAATCTTGTATGTATATTATATTTTCGGAATCTCGGAAACCGCTCCGACGATTTTCCTAAAATTCATGTAGGGGTTTTGAGGGAGAAAAATCGATCGAAAAAAAACGTTATATTCCTGCTTTTGGGCATTAAAAAAAATACTGAAATTTACATTGAATATAAAACACTATTTTTGCCGTTAATTGTCAAGTAAGCGTAGCTTATTCAGGGAACGGGCGGTCTCGAGAAATGAAAATACCTAGGATCGAGCCCAACCTATCCAAAAATTTTTTTAGATTTTTTTTATTTTGTAAAAAATTTGCGAGCAAGGCTTGGTCAACGAGGTACTACAGTATAATACGGATTAACCTACTTGTATATTTCTGAATTAAATTTAGGCCCGACCGTCTTTGCAGTTAACTGCATTTATTTCGTAGAGTAACTGTAAATTGTATCACCGCTTAGTAGACCACAAACAATTACTATTACCCAACAAGGAGTCCGAATCTCACTATAGCAACGTATATCTGTTACACAATAACTACATTGCTGGCCCTTTACTTTCACCGACCTTGTATTATTTGCAATCACAACCAGGGGTTTGAAAAATAACTACACACCGTTGAGCATATAGTGAAAAGGGCATAGCATAAGTAGAAAGAAAAGAAAGAAAAATAACTTTTATTTGTGCCAACGCACTACATAAGTATGATAAACACAAAATAATATATTAAAACAAAAAAAAAACGCAGTAAAGAATGTAACTTGCATAGTGTATATATCCTCCTGCCCTTATCCCACTCTAAGTGAGGTCGGAACAACATGTTATAAACCTTTTTACCTAAGTCGTTTTTACGGTAAGAAGGAGGGTGGTCTATTCTACTAAACCGGATACTACACGCAGGGTCAACTTACCTCAATCGCCTTTTACGACACCTCGGTAAGAAATGAGGGGGATACTATTCTATTCAGCCGGATACCACACGGCGTGACAATATCCTTTTATATGATCAATGGACAATGACCTTGGTGTGACTATTTGTATTAAATAGTAGAATTAATGACGAGATTCATAGGTTACTTTTAATGTTTATTTTAAACATAGACATAGTAGCAAGCAAATACTAGTTATAATCCGTAACTAAGTTCAACTGACTATGGCCTATCCTGTCCATATTATAACAATCTTGCACTTTTTTTTTCCTATAATGGACGCAACTTTCTGACTTCCCCTTATATTACTCAACTCTTTTAGTATTATTAAAAGCTTTAATACAACTTGCAATGTATGTGAAGTTAAAATCTTGCAAGTTAAATTAGACCCACTTCCCAGGGTCCAATTGAGCTGAAATATTATACATTGGTCCAGTCCCGTGGACAATGCATGTTTAAGATAAGCATGACCTGATGCCAGGATTGGCTCCAGACGAGTAGGGACATATTAAAAAAAGCTTTGTTAAAAGCATTTTTAACTTACTTGTTTATATCCAATCTTGTCACACGACATGCAAAAATATTCACAATACAATTTTTTTACAAGCCACGTTATGCTTGAATGACCAATGCCAGTCACGCCAACAAATTACCTTATATGAGTCGCTCGCAAACCTTGGTATTCAGCGTTAGATAAGCTATACGCCTAGTTTATCCGCAGTGCAGCTCGCAAGCTGTCACCTTTGTTCAAGCTATAAATAATGTTCGATATACGAAATAAATAATGAAAACGTATCGCTACTTAGAGTTTTTATTTAAAGTAAATATGTCTCAATTAACAACATTGTAGTATTTTATTTATTTATTTATGTACCATAAAAAATGTTGGAAAAAAAAAACATTATTGGTAAAAAAACTGTACAAAGGTATAGGTGTATATAAAAATAAGAAAGTAACAGCCTAATCTTTTTCCAATAAAGTAACAACCTATTACTTTTCAGAATTGGGCAAACGCTTTCTTCTTTAAAACGGATATAGTATAACATAGAATATCTCTAATCGTATTTTAAAGCAAATTAATATTTTCATTATTTTTGTATTATAGAACTCCACAAAGTAACACCTAGGTTCTATAATTATTCTTTGAATTATTTTACTAAAAATACATTGAAAGTTTTGAAATCTCATAAATGCCCTCTACAACATCAGTTCAGTGATATCTTCAGTGATAACTAAACATTGTATTGCTTTATCTACATATATACATATATTGCTAAGACCTCTAACAGCTTTAACGTTACGCTGCATTTAATAGTGATATAAATCTTTTATAATCTATACTAATATATAAAGCTGAAGAGTTTGTTTGTTTGATTGTTTGTTTCAGGAACTACTGAACCGATTTGAAAAACTCTTTCAGTCGAGGAAGGCCATAGGCTATATATCAGCACCCTAAGATAAAGGAGAGGAGCAGCAATAAGGTAAAGTAAGCAATAGTACGAAAATGGCAAAATTTAAAGCTTTCCTTGCGTGCGCTGAGTAAACGTTGATAGTTTTTCGAAAATTATGTATTACAAAATTTTTCCCCTCCTATAGTTCTAAATAAAAGTCCGCGACAGCATATGTCTAGCTTTTAAGGTTAACCCACTTTAACCATTTTTGTAGTTATCAAAAAATTATATTACGGTTGTAATCTTTCCACGCGGGTAGAGCCGCTAGCGATTGCTAGTAATTTATACAACTGCCTAAAATATTACAATTTATAAATCCATCAATCTTTTATCATTTCGCATTTTTGACGCGATGTTAGCACGAAACATTAATAAAAGCGGGCGTTATTTAAAGGTGAAATCTATTTCAGTCCTAAGGGATGGTTAACGCAAATAAACGTGAACTCTGACATTTGCATCGTGACACGGCAGATTGCAGAGGTAAATTAGTTTATCGGCGCTATATTTAGGTAACATGAAAACTGCGACATTTGCTGGAATAGGAAATAGTCAAAGGTATTTATTTTTCTTTTTGCACATATATTTAGAAAAGAGAAAGAAAAAAAAACACATATATAAAGGCGGACCTATCCCTAAAAGGGATCTCTTCAACCTTTGAGTAATAGAAGGAAAAGGACAAGAATTGAAGAAGAAAGAGAGTACGGGTCATATAGAGAAAAAGAAAAAGTTTATATAAATTGAACTATTTAATCTATTAAATAATTTTGGTAAAATAAATAGATAAAAGGATGCTACTAATATATAACTATTTAATGTAATTTGCGGTTATTATTAATGTTATTAATAATTTATGGACATAGGCGTTCTTTTGCGGAATTCCATAGTAAAAATGTTATGATAGAATGATTTTGCTATAATCCGCGTTTGTTAAGAAAATCTATGTAATGCTGTGTAGAAAGCAGAAAGATACTAATTAAAAATGACAGTTCAAATTTCGACGATTTTCATGAAATTCAGCTTGTAGTTTTTTGGGGGGATAAATCAATCTAACTAGGGTTTTATTAAAAAATGTTATTTTATCCCCGTTTTCGGGCACTGAAACAAACTATAATTTTATGAGAAAGCAAAGGATAATTACGCTGTTGATTGCAAAGTCATGATGGCACAATTAACGGGCGGTTTTGAATTTTAAATACTAGGTAGTATAGAATTCTGAATACTAAGATCGATACCAGATAAAATCTTTTTTTTTAATATTTTTAATTAGATTCTAATTTAAAAAATCACCACAACTCGATTACCCACGGTACTTACACGATAAACTTTACATATTAAAGATATTATAAACTGTTTAAGCGATAAATAGTTCATCATCTTCCTTATCCCACTCTAAGTGGGGTCGGCACAACAAGTCATAAACATGTTGTCACATGATTATTTACGATCGGCCGTCTGCCTGACGTCAACTTATCTTTGTCGTGTTTTACGACACCTCGATAAGAAAAAGGGTGGTCTATTTAACTCAACCGGATACCACACGGTGGGTCAACTTACCTTAGTCGCCTTTTACGACACCTCGATAAGAAAAAGGGTGGTCTATTCTACTTAACCGGATACCACACGGTGGGTGAACTTACCTTAGTCGCCTTTTACGACACCTCGGTAAGATATGAGGGTGGTCTATTCTACTTAGCCGGATACCACACGGCTAAAATATTAAAGATATTATAAACTGTTTATGCGATAAATAATTATCGTCCAGAAATCTCGACATCAGACGCATAAGGTTGAATGTCGACATAAGACCAAAGGTGAATAATGTCTCAGGTTTCTAAAAAAAAATAGTTTTTTAATCTAATGAGGTAAATTTTAGATTAATAGTGTTAGGAATCGAAACATATAAGCTTTCACTAAAATATTAGCAATATTTCATTTACAATTATCCATAAAAAACAAAAATACTATCCCGATTAGTTTACAATTTTTTTTTTCGCTCTCTTGTCATCAAAACACACATCAGACCTTATGCGTCTAAGGTCGAGAAATTATAAATAGAATAACTTTTAGATAATTGAACGTTTTAATTTATATAAGTACTTATCTAACAAAATTCTAGTACGCTTTCTGTAAAATATGCTTTGTGCATTCTGCCTATATGTCCTGGAATACACGTTATTTGTACACCTAACACATCCATTGTTACAGTGAAGGGTGACTCATTCCTCCACTTAGTTAAGGGGTAACTGGGGTTGTTTGATGGGGAATACGGCTTCGTAAAAATATATTTTCCGTAATGCACACGCGATCCGATCGACAATCATTTCCGTTAATCAAAACAACAATAGAAATCGTTTAAACGATAAAAACGTTTAAATTTATATTAGGTAAAGGAAATAACGAAATACTATTGCCAATAAATATATTAGTTGGTTATAGTATAGATAAATCATACTAATATTATTATTGCGAAAGTCTGTGAGTAAGGATGCATGTTTGTTTCTCTTTCACAGCGAATCCGTTAAACCAATATTGATGAAATTAGATTAAATTCCTTATACACCGGAATAACATATAGGCTACAGAAATCTTGTTAATTCTACAGGAATAGGATGACATTGAAAAGCGCCATCTATTATCGACCTATCACACGACAACAGTCCACGCGAACGAAGTCGAGAAGGCCTTTGATCGTGTGTGGCACGCCGGGCTCCTGGTCAAGATCTTGGACACCACCATGCCGCCTGCTTATGTGCGAGTGCTGGCATCATTTCTACACGGCCGTAGCTTTTACGTGGCAGTGGATGGTGCCGAATCCCAGCCACGCACCATCCAAGCCGGCGTACCCCAGGGCAGTTGTATATCGCCGCGCTTATACGCGGCGTATACGGATGACATCCCCACCCTGCGCCACCATCTGCGGGAAGGGGAGGAGGACGTGCTGTTGTCGCTCTTCGCTGACGACAGCGCGTATTTCGCGTCGTCCTACCACCAGATCGTCGCCACCAACCGCATGCAGCGTATGCTGGACTTGTTGCCGGAATGGCTGGACAAGTGGACGATGGCTGTCAACGTCGGGAAGACGGCCGCTCTGCTCACCAGCCGCTCCAAGCCGCTACGTCAGCTGACTCTTCGAGGCCAGGACGTAGAGTGGAAGACCACAGTGAGGTTTTTGGGGTGTGAGTTGGACCGCAGCCTGCGCATGGTCCCCATGGTCAATCGTGCCGTGGGCCAAGCTGCTGCTGCCAGGTCCCAGCCCCACACGCTGTTCACATCCCATTTACCTGTCAACACCAAACTGCGAGTCTACGGTGCCTACGTCCGCTCGCGCTTGACGTACGCGGCACCCGCCTGGTACGCGCTATGTTCGGCGTACCAGAGGCGAAGACTGCAAGTCCAGCAGAACCGCTGCCTGCGACTCAACGTAGGAGCCCTGAGGTATGTGCGGAACGACGTCGTGCATCGGGATACCCAAACGCCGACCGTGGAGGAGTTCGTTCGTCGGCTTGCGCGCCGACTGTTCGCGCGCGCGGACAACAGCGCGCACGTACACCTCCATGGTATCGCGCCACTCCATGCGCGACCACCCGATGGACGTTCCCTGCCTCGCGAGCTCCTGCGATCACCGTCTCCGCGGCCCGATGCGGATGACGACGGCGACGACGAGTACGACGCGATGGGCGAGAGGGCGACACCACGGACTATGACACCACCGGAAATGACACTACCTGACGAAGACTTTGAGGTCTGGGAACTACCATTCCCAGACCTCCACATCGAACCAGACATCCATTAGGTCACCTAGGTGACCTGGGCTTACGGCCCAAATACCGACACCTTTGGGTCACCTAGGTGACCTCGGCCGTAGGCCGGAACACATACCGGGCTTAAGTGCCCGCGAGGAGATGCCCGGGTAGTGAGGATTTCCTCGAGGCCCGTACCCCACCTACCTCCCCACAAGGAGAGTATGTGAGAAGACCCTGCTGCTACGAAGTCGCGGGTAAAAGCTACTACGAGTATATTATATGGTACAACACACGGTTATCCCAGCCTTTAAGTCCATTAATACTTTTGTTAGGGGGACAGACAACTGGTGAAATATATACATATATAATTTTAAATACACCCAGATTCGTACAACCAACAAATTTTTAGAAAATGTTGGCCCTTGGCGGGATCGAACCTGTGACCCAAAGAGCTGAATGCAAGTTGCGCCAAAGGGATAGTCGTATATATTATTTTATAAATGAAAAATATACTTATTTGATTTCATGGCTGTAGTGCTCAACAGCAACTTGGTCGACGAATTCGCGCCAATTTCTTGCTGTATCTTTTGCAGAAGATTAATTTGAAACCGGCGGTAGGTTTAAATAAAATTGACGATGCAAAAGATGATGATGATGAATGTTCGAAACAAAAATCCATACAAAAATCCGTTCAGGTAACTTAATTTTATAATATGTATAAATTTCGTTAATTAACTTAAGTTACTAATACTGCGAGTGCAGGTTACTCATAACAAAAGTTGTTTTAAATGTAGCATACGTGGAGAAATAAAATATTTAAACAGCTCGTGCGTATGGCCTTGAATATAATAATACGTACAAAATGTAAACTTGCGTATATGTGGTATTTTTTAGCAGCTGTTCACATTCTATGAAGCTTCTTTCACTTTAATCTCAGGCCAAGGATATTTTTTTAATCGCTTATTATCGTGTATTATGTTCGTTTCGGTCCTAAATTGTACTTACCGTACTAGCTATAGCCGCGAATTCGTTCGCTTTTGACTTAAGTTTTAAAATACCCTCAGTTATGCTCTACATTTTCTCGAATAGAAAAAGGAATTTTTTACCTTATATTTTGTTATTATTATTTTTATTAGGATTATTTTTAATATTTAGGATCATCAACAGGTTTTACACATTCCTGCTACAAACATACATGCACTTTTAATGCATTTTTAATGTAACAAAAAATATTTTTTACATTAAAAATGTTTGTGCATCGGTCCTACATGTATAAAGTACTTGAACGTTATCTGCTTTCTACACTCAGCATTACATGAATAATCTTAACAAACGCGGATTATAGCAACATAATTCTAGCAGACCATTTGTTCTATGGAATTGCGCAAAGTAACGCCTACTTCTATAAATTATTATTACATGTTCTTTCAGTTATATCTTGTCAAAATGTATTAAAAAATTCTGGAGATATTTTAAAAATAACGACAGTGACGTAGTAGGTACTGTACGTTTACTTTCTTTTGATAAAAGGGTTGTTATGGCGACCCAATTTCCGAACGAAAACGTGTCACAGCGCACAGGTAAAATTACATAAAGGTATTACTTGTCATAGCTTTTGCAACGCTGCCCCAGTAGGTTTTATCTTGCGCGACGTCCAACGCCGGCTCCTCTGGACTCCTGACTGGTTCGACTAGTCCAGAAACTGGTCTAGTTCCCAGCAGCAAAGCTGCGGGCGACACTCGCGACCGACGCAGTTTGATTGATATAACGCACTCGGTAATTAAAACTAGTTTATATTAATATTTGTAGGCACAAAAATGGACACAATTGATTCGTTATATTGCAACGAAATCGAATGCAACGCAAGAACTTGCGCAGTAACAACTTTTTTGATTATTTTAATAAATTATTGCTGTTATAACGAAGGATATAATTGTCTATAATCTATTGTAATATAAAGCACGCTAAGTTAAGCGCGAAAGTAATATGTCTAAACACACGACGGCATTGACCTGTGATTTACGATTCTCACAAGCGCTTTTGATGACACTGCGGTATGAAATAACGAACGAAATCGCGGAACTGAAGTGTAAATAAGCGATACTTGCAAACAAAACGCGGTTATTTTGAACAAAACGCGGAATTTATTGGAAAAGAAATGTTTGGGCGCAAAGCTATGTAAATACAAGGCGCGTGCTTAGCTCGTGGCGACCGCCGCCATATTGCTTTCGGGGGGTTGC
Source organism: Morpho helenor (assembly GCA_029227775.1). Lineage (NCBI taxonomy): Eukaryota > Metazoa > Arthropoda > Insecta > Lepidoptera > Nymphalidae > Morpho > Morpho helenor. The sequence continues at coordinate 16,296,339 of JARGCU010000025.1, forward strand.
ATATTTTCCCGCATGCGCCCTAACCCTCAAGTATTCCGGCTGAAATTCCAGCGTTTACTACCACGTATCATTCAAAAGCACTGCGTAAATACTACTTAATTTGACAATCGATCACGGCATAGTCGACTTTATCTAAAAAAAATCTACTACAAAACGATCGGGCAAGTAGATAAAATTAGAACGTTTAAACAATTGTAAACAATTTATAGAATTGGGCGTTACTTTGCGGAGTTCCATAAAACATAAGTAATAATAAAATTAATTTGCTATAATCTGCGATAAAGTAAATAGGAAAATACATAATGCTAAATTTAGAGTGGACTAACCGTTTTCATACTCGATATACGCAGGATTCGTAAAAACACACACCTTCATCACCGCCACCACAATACACAAGCACTATACACGTTCACTATCACCAACTCAACAATCGTTTCGACTCAACCGAAGCATCATCAGACGATAGACTCCACGGCAAAATCGCAGAGCTTTGCGATTGCGATTGCCTGGCAAAATAATTCTAAATCTTAAATATTTATATGAGTTAATCTTTTATGTATATAATAAATATATTTTATTTATTTATTTATTTATTTATTTATTTATTACGCCAACATCTTACATACAAGTTTGTCCAACAATCATTAAAAACTAAAGTTCGTATCTAAGTCTATTACAGGCATAAATATGAATAACAGACAATTTCTAACACTTAATTTAAACATATATATATATATATATATATATATATATATATATATATATATATATATATATATATATATACATACATACATATATAGTAAAATCAACTGGTTTTTTTTTTTTTAATTTTAAATAGTTGTGAAAAATAGTAATAAATATATTATATAGTACTTTATTAACACTAGATGTTTCCTAAACAATGGCAATTTATCAAAAAATATATCAGGATTACATACACCCGACAAGCAATAATCATTTTTATGAATCTCGGAAACGATTTTCAACAACGATTTTTCGCAACGATTTTTCTGAAATTCAGCATGTAGGGGGTTTTGGGGGGAAAAATTTGATCTAGCTTGGTTTCATTTAAAATAAATGTCGTTTTATTTCCGTTTTCGGGCACACAAAAAATCCTAAAATTTACGTTGAATAGAAAAGAGAACGGGCGGTCTAGAAACGTGAAAATACCTAGGATCGAGCCCCACCTGACCGGTTATTTATTTTTTTATAATTTTCATTTTTTTAATTTTTTTTTTACATATTAAAAAAAATAGCAGGTACCTTTTATTAACTTAACTGTACTATATGTTACATCTGTACGTTTATCTCTTGTTTATGCAATATTTTGTAGCCTTTTCTTCGTTAGATCGCTATAATCATAAGGGAATTCCTGACATCTAATACTATTTAAACTAGGCATTGTTCAACATTCGCAACGCAATTGTAACGATGTATAATGAGAATAATGTTTATCTTTTATCTCGCGGAAGTTTGTAAAAAGGTTACAAAGAGTTCTCATGCATACATTAATAATTACAGCGTAATCGAAAGTTATGCTAATGTATTACAACATTAACTCTTTATGTTTGGAAAGCGAATCATTTCATGGCCTACTGATATATATTTTATATTTTTACCAATCTAGGGTATTTAAAGAGAGATAGCGGAAGTATGGCGTTTTTTATTAAATTGTCTTTGTGTTTAGTGCGAGTTTTTTTTAACATACTCGATCACGTTAGCGTAACTCTAATTTGTATGGCGTTGGAACAGTGGTCACTAGATGTCGCTGTTGCAGCGTCATGTAATGTAACGGCCTGTTACAATTCCACTGCTGGGCATAGGTCTCCTCTCTCCGTTCCTGGAGAGAAGGGTTGAAGCTAAGACCTACCACGCTGCTCCAGTGCGGATTGGTAGGTTACACATATCCCCTGATTTCTCTAGAGATATGAGGTTTCCTCACGATGTTTTCCTTCACCGAAAAGCGTGATAAATTGCAAATTATCAATTAGACACATAAGTTTTAATAGAAAAACTCATTGGTGCCTGCTGGGGTTTGAACTCGTGACCCTTTAGAAAGAGTCTTACGGTCACACCGCTGGGCTATCGCAGCTTAAAACAAAAAACTCGCACTTAGCACTGTATATCGCCTCATTCGAAGAATAAGGTCACATTGCCTATGCTTATACATGGGGCATACATCTTCCTGCCCTTATCCCACTCTAAGTGGGGTCGTTATAAACATGCTGTCACATAATTTGGCAGCGATTTTATGACCAGCCGCCTGCTTGACGTCAACTTACCTCAGTCGTATTTTACGACACCTCGGTAAGAAAGAGGGTGGTCTATTCTACTATACCGGATACCACACGGTGGGTCAACTTACCTTAGTCGCCTTTAACGACACCTCGCTAAGAAATGAGGTTGGTCTATTCTGCTCAGCCGGATACCACGAGGCGGGTCGACTTACCTTAGTCGCTTTTTACGACACCTCGGTAAGAAATGAGGACTATTCTATTCAAACGGATAGCTTATACATAGGACATATAACTTTATTCTTCGGATAGGGCTATATAACGAACGCTTAGTATTAAAGTGAGCAAATCCAAAAATAGTCATAAATGATGTCATAAAATAAAAATCATTTTATTAGATCAATAGATCAAAAAATCGAATAAAAGATCTTTTTAATTTATTATATACTAGGCGTCCCGCCCCAGCTTCGCACGGGTATAAAGCATATAGCCTATGTCACTCAGTGATAATCACAGTATTTCGCTACTCCATATTGAATTTTATTATACATATAAACCTTCCTCTTCAATCACTCTATATACTTAAAAAAACCGCATCAAAATCTTTTGCGTAGTTTTAAAGATTTAAGCAAACATAGAGATATAAGGACAGACAGAGAAAGTGACTTTGTTTTATGCTATGTAGTAACGTTTATAGCTATTACTATTTTGATAATTGTCATATTTTTACCATACTTATCCAAAGACTAAATTACGTTCAGCTGTCATTTATGTTTTGTTTTTCCATGTCATAGTCGTTTTTGCTATACCGCTATACCACGTTTTATAGTGACTTGACGGGATAAAATAAATGCGATCGAACGGGATAAAAAGTATCCTATGTCCGTCTCCTGGTTCTAAGCAACCTCTCTAGCAATTTTCAGCCGAATTTGTTCATCTGTTCTTGAGTTATAAATAGTGTAACTAAGACCAACTTTCTTTTATATATATATAGAAGATAATGAACGACTGTTGCAGTAATAAAATTTACTGAATAGTTTAATTAACCTTTGCTCGGATCGTTATATTTAACGTGTAATGCTATGAAATATAAAGCTTTATTTGGTATTTTACAATCAAGTTCTTGCTCTGAAAGAGTAGTCGATAACCTTGCCGAGTGTGCCATTTACCGATTACATTTAGCGATTGCAACTTGATTGTAAGCGCAATTTATATTTTTAAACGTTATCAAATGCTTGTTACTGTAAAACCCCTAGAATTAAAATGCAATGAGTAGAATAAATATATTACAACATCATTGCTTATCCCACTCTAAGTGGGGTCGGCACAACACGTTTTAACCATGTTCTGATGTCACCGGCCACCTGTCTGACGTCAACTTATTTAAGTCGCTTTTTACGACACCTCGGTAAGGAAGGTAGTTTGTTCTACTCAGCCGGATACCACACAGCACAAAATAAATATATTACAACGGACGATATTATTGTTAAAAAAACTAAAGGAATTTTATTTTATAATAATGTAACGCATAGATGGCGCAATATGAAATATTAATAGTCATACAAAACAAAGTAAATAACTTTTAAAAAATAAAGAAATAAATATTCTTTTTTCAAAATATAAATTTAATTTTGGATATATCCACAACAAATAAAATAAGATGTGGCATTAATCTTTTTTTAATTTCATATAGAACGTAAGAATAAAATGTGTAGAAATGCATATAAGCATTTTTTTTAAAATTTAGAATTAGAGATAAGGAAAAGATATTTAGGAGAAATAGAATCCATTTCGTAAAGTTAATAATCGAAATTTAAATATGATTGGAACCTCAAATTCTTAGTGACCATTCAACCATTTTTTAATAAAAAAAACGCCTTTAAAGCACTTTTTTAATTCGGAACATTTTCTTAAAGTGAAGGATTTTATTCACGTCAAATGAGTCTATGATTTTCTTTTCACGTTATGGTTAGTTATTTTTTTTTAAATAAGGCAATCACAACTGCTACAAGCATCCCAATTTCAAATTTCTATCTACAGTAAGGTGTGCACGTCTGTATATTTGTTATGGAACGGTTTCTTGGATTTAGATAACTCGTTTTTTTTTTTTTAAAGTGAAGCATTTTATTCACGTCAAATGAATCTATGATTTTCTTTTCACGTTATGGTTAGTTATTTTTTTTAATAAGTCAATGATCCACAATGACAATTGCTTTGTCAATACAGCATCCCAATTTCAAATTTCTATCTACAATAAGGTGTGCACGTCTGTCAATCTGTTATGGAACGGTTTCATAGATTTAGATAACTCGTTTATTGTTGATAACAACAATCTAGTAACGATATTCTGACAATGGTATTGTGATATGAGATGAGATAACGGTGCATCGGTCACCGCCGTTAGAATATAAATTGTTATATTTATAAAATATTTCTTTTTTAGTATAATTTATCATCACCATATCTCAGTCTGTCTTGTCTGTCTATCCTAGCGATAGACTACGGCTACATATAGTATATAGCTATTAATTTCTGTGATGTTTTTTCTACGTGCGTATTATACCTAATTTGGACCTCTATGCCTGTCTGATATATAAGATCATTTTTTGGTTATTCTCACCATCATCCTCCTGCCCTTATCCCACTCTAAGTGGGGTCGGTACAATATGTTACAAACATGTTGTCATATGAATTGGCTACGTTACGACCGGCCGCCTGCCTGGCCGTTAACTTACTTACAAAGTTTTTACGACTCCTCGGTAAGAAAGAGGGTGGTCTATTTGACTCAACCGGATACCACACGGTGGGTCAACTTACCTTAGTCGCCTTTTACGACATGTTGGTAAAAAATGAGGTTGGTCTATTCTACTCAGCCGGATACCACACGGTGGGTCAACTTACCTTAGTCGCCTTTTACGACACCTCGGTAAGAAATGAGGGTGGTACTATTCTATTCAGCCGGATACCACACGGCGTTTTTTGGTTATTCTATAGGTAATTTAATAGTTTAATGTATCGACTCCTACTCTGCTATTACTTATAGCGTAGTTTTACCTACTTTATTCATATTAATTTTAATTAAACTCGGAACATAAAAAATAAGAACTAAGACGCCGAAACTTTCATTCAGCTCAATCAAATATATAAAGCCTCATATAAAATCCTACTAATAGTAATATAAGGGCATAGGGACTGAAATGACTTTTTTTAAGACGCAGATTAGTACACAATAAAACTGTAGCTTTGGTAGCCCAGCGGTATCACCGTGCGCCTCTTTCGAGAAGGTCTAGGGTTCAAACCCCGGGCAGGCACCAATGAGTTTTCTAGTAAAACTTATGTGTCTAATTGACAATTGCAATTTATCACACGCTTTTCGGTGAAGGAAAACATCGTGAGGAAACCTGCATATCTCTAGAGAATTTTGGGGATATGTGTAATCTACCAATCCGCATTGGAGCAGCGTGGTAGGTCTTAGCTCCAATCCTTCTCTCCAAAAAAAAAACGGAGAGAAGAGACCTATGCCCAGCAGTGGGATAGTAACAGGCCGTTACTTACTTACTTACACAAAAAAACGTATAAGTAACAAACGAAAAAGGAGAATTAAAGAAACAAAGATATTAAAACAACTCTTTACTTTAAATACTCTTATTAGTTCACAAATTCTGATGTTACGGGCATCGTATCACGGGACACGTTTTTAGTGACCAAAAATGTGACTATAATTTTTGACAAGCAACATTAAATTCCATTAATGTTTATATGCGCGTTTACCTTGACATAACGCCAATAAATATTTATAAAACGTGAACGATTCAATTAAAGAAGCCATTTTTGATCATCCATAAAAATAATGTCAGTAATCCTAAATCTTAATCTTATCTGCAAACTTATCTTTAAAGATAAATCTTAAAAATAGTGAACAGCGTAGTGGTTAGTATGAATATATCTTTAATAACAGCCTCGGTTTTGATGGCTTCTCTTTATAATCGGCGATTACAAACGACTAAACGCGAGCACGATCGTCAATCATTGTCTATAATCACCTATGATCACCTACAACCCGAGATTTGTGATACGTATACAGTGTATGTTAATACGGACGATCGTGTGTACACTTGCACGATGATCGTGCCGATTATAGACGATCAACGATCATCACCGATAGTGTAGAACAGGCATGAATTGAAGGCTATTCTTTTATTAAATATATGGCAAATTGATATTTATAATACACCGAGAATTTTTGATGAAGCGGCAGATGGTGAAATAAACACTTGAATTTATTCCTAACTTCGAACAGCTGCTGAGTTTTACAAAATTAAACGATAAAGATTTTCATCCTTATTTCCAATAGAGGCTATTACAGTTAATGTTATTAATACACTGTCTTTATAAAAGCAATACAAGATTCAAGTTTCTAGAAATAAAACCTTGAACATTAATCAACGCTTTTTTTTGTTTAACTTTTATTTTGCAGACAAAAACTGTTGACCATACAGCCTTATCATTTTAAATTTTACAATCTTGTAATATAAAGCAATAATCTAGAACAATTATTAATTTTAAAATAACAATAAATATTTTGGAATGTACTTCACTAAAGGCATTATTAAAATTGTTACATGTTTCTAATATGTAAAACAATCTCCTTCATAGAGTTGGTCATTAATATGAAAAAGCATTGTGGATGTCATATTTTTATGTGTCATTGAGTTGTTGCGAAAGAGTAAATGAGTTGAATTTGGGAAAATTGCTTTTTATTTATTGAATAAGTATAAAGGGAGAAATATCGTTGTTAGTTATAAAATATAAATCATTGTACAGATAATAAATAATAAATGAATGTATTTGACAGTTGGCAGCGGTAGTATCCCATTCATTTCACAGACTAAAGTGATAAAATAGCTGGCGGGCATCCAATTCACACGCATCCTTGACCCAAGAGCGCTTTTGTCTGAAGACGGACAGATAAATACTTAAGCTCTAAGTTTTGACCATGAAAGATGAAAGTTAAAAACACTATTTTCATTTCTCAAGGTGAGAATTTTTTAGTTGTTTTTATTGTTGAAATCGTTACACCTATTGATATTTATGAACACCACAGATAAATAAAGTAATATTAAAATACTAAAGAATTGTTGCTTTTTTTGAATGCTAAATTTAGTTTAATTAAACTGGCAATTCTAAAAATCGTTAACATACATACTATAATTCGAATAATAAAACTTATAGAGGCGAAATAATGTCAGTGAACATATTATAATTTTGACAAGATGTGAATGCTGCCCGCATTTGTAGGACAATTTGATTTGGGAAGTTTTTGTATCGTACTAGCGCGTAATTTAGGACATAATATCGATATAAAGTCGCGGGTTCGATTCCCAACCAAGCCCGACAATTTCTACAAAACAATTTTTGTTTCTTTGAGGCTGGGTGTATACATGTATTTAAAAATATATATTTTTATATTTACCAACACACAAATATTACCTAAGTATACATTGAGGACCGACAGCCGTAGTTGTAACTGTCCCATATATTTATTAATATTTGAAGTCTTATTTCGTCGGAGACAAAAAAAAATATTTTGCGATAACAATTTTAGTTCATTATTGTTTAATAGTTAATCTGTCACAAGCACGACAGAAATATATTGCCGAGTTTACTAATTAATTATAATATGTGTAAATTGGTAAAATTGGCCAAGAATTAGTAACTATTTGATAAATAAATATACATACAAATATTACCTATATATGCATGTTTTTTCTAACTATTAAATATCTGTTACTTAAAAACGCGGCAAACCTTATATGTCAGCGGCCATTTTGAAATAGCGCAAATTACAGATTAGGCAAAAATAATAAATGCCAGAATAAGATATGAACATTAAGTGGGACAGTAACTTGAACATTTGCTAACTCGTGATTCTTGTTCCTTTCCCATCCGTTGCAAAACGCCGCAACACAGATATACATTAGAGATAAAAAGCCATGAGTTGTAGTCACGTTTTGCGGTGATATAATTACTGTTACAGAGTTGTAATAATTTACTATTATTTTCATCGGATTTGCTTAATGGTTTATCATTGTGCACAATGGTTAAGTATTTACGTTTCTTAAGCTCAGTCCCCGTTCTCGTTCTGCCTACGCGCTTTTTTTACCACGCAGGCGAGGTCTGAGTTAAACAGTTAGCTTATAAGAGCTCGATGCTTCCAGAATACACTCAAAAATAGTCTACGTTTTTTAGTTTAGTAAATAATTGTCTAGTCGACGTTTAATTTAGCGTCATTTGCTTTTCTTCTATTTAATGCACTTTTACAACGAAACTGTTCTATATATAAACTCAAACATACAATTTTATTAAGAAAGACGTAGACAATAAATATTTAATACTTTGCCTGTTTACAGATTATTATACACACTAAACTAAACAATTATAAAAAAAAAACAAATTAAAAATATTTACCATAAAATTATATTTTATCTGTATCTTGTCACTTCCTTGTGTTTGTATATTTTTTTATCTTGAATCTTAAATTTTAATCAATGTCACAACGGATGTCACAATGTTTGAGAAAGTCTTATTTTATTTCTAATCAGGTGAATACCTATAATTATTATACTAAAGTAGGAAAGCAAATGACTTGAAATTAAATAAAACTTTATGGTATGTAACATTTTTTATTCTATTTATAACCCGGCCCAGATATCCATGACGTAAGTACTGCCGGTTTCTTCATAGAAATATCAAGTAACAAGAATTCCACTCGTGACATTCTTAATATATATATTATTAATTACAGCATATGAATTTGAAGCAAATGTCAAAGGAGTATCTGCTATTAAATATAAACCAAAATTTAATCCTATGATATAATTAATTAACACCCCGTGTGGTATCCGGCTGAATAGAATAGTAACACCCTCATTTCTTACCAGGATGTCGTAAAAGGCGACTAAGGTAAGTCGATGAAACAAGTCGGGCTCATCCGATATAATAAGGAGATTCAGAAAAAATATACATATATATATATATATATACATACAAGATTAACTCATATTAAAGATAATATCTGGGTGACCGAGCTTCGCTCGGTAATTTTTTACAGAAAAAAAAACTTAAAAAAAAAACAATTATTTAGTTGGGGATCGATCCTCGGCATTCACATTTCTCGAGTCTGCCTGTTACCCGAATAAGCTACGTCGACTTGACAGTTAATGGCGAAAATTCAATTCAATATAAATGTTAGTGTTTTTTAATGCCCAAAAACAGGGATAAAACAATTTTTTTTTTACATAAAATCTAGCTAGATCAATTTTTCTCCCTCGAAACCTCCTACATGTTGAATTTCAGGAAAATCATTTCATCATCAAGCGCGGAGGTTTTATTGTCAAAAAAAGAAATCGATTTTAACTTATGAAAAAACGCTTCTTATTTGTACCGTAAAGAAAATATCATAAAGAAAATATCGTATTTAATATATCTGACGCTGACCTATTGATATGTCAAACGTTATTTCAAAGTCTACCTGCTAATCTAATACTAAATGTGGGTCGCACAACATTCTGTCACGGAAACCTTATTAATGAGTTCGCAGTATTTCTGCCTTTAACATCGGACTTCCTCTGTATTTAAATTTCCTACTCAGGTCATGTATGTTAATATAATTACATAATATATTTGATATCGTCGTGTTTAATAACCTCAATAATGCAATATGTTTTTTTTTCTTCTGACAGACAGACAGAATTTCGCATTTAAAATATTAGTATGGATAATCATTAACCTAAACTCCCGTGTGGTATCCGGATGAGTAGAATAGTACCACCCTCATTTCTTACCGAGATATCTTAAAAGGCTGTTATGGTAAGTTGACCCGCCGTGTGGTATCCGGCCGAGTAGAATACCTACTACTACCCTCACTTATTATCGAGATGTCGTAAAAGGCGACTAAGGTAAGTACACCCGAACTATGTTATCCGACCGAGTCGAATAGACCACCCTCATTTCTCATAGAGGTGTCGTAAAAGACGACTAAGGTAAGTTGAAGTGAGGCAGGCGGCCGGTCGTAAAATACCTGGCCACATCATATGACAACATGTTAATAACATATTGTTCCGACCCCACTTAGAGTGGGATAAGGACAGGAGAATGATGAATATACGTAGTTGTGGTGAATTTAATACATAAACACGCACTCGCGCCAAAACACCGAGGTATTTGGAAAATTAAACACGGCGCAATATGAAAATCATTAAACGAGTGAAAATATTAATAGAAACTTCATTACGCCGGCAGCCGTCAATTAACTTTGGTCACGTTGTAGTGAATTATATTCTATTACAACTTTCAAAAATAATTTCCAAAAACGTGATATTAATAATTCATACACAAAAGGTACCTCTACTTAGGAATATTGCGGACTTCCAAATTGGATTTAATTTTTTACATAATGATTTTAACCTAGTGTTGAGTTAGTTCACCAAAATGTACTTTTTTGAATTGCAATTCGACTTTTCTTACGTGCCTGCCTATTCTTTGACATTAAAAAATGTTATAAGGCAACATACCTATATTTAGGCTTACCATAATTACGAAGAGCCAAACCGGGACGCAGAATAGAAAGAGGTTCATTTTTATTTTGCTTTTCGCTTAATTTGTGTTTTTCATATTTGAAATGCAATCAAAATTATTATGAATTGAAAACATAGTAATAAATGTGAATATATTTTTTATTAAAAAGAAAAAGAGACAAAGTACAATTAATACAAACAACACTAAAAATTTGCCCGGTTTTATTATTCACCCACGCTTGCTTTATATTTTTCACTAGAGTGCACTTTTTTTAGAATCGTTTTGTCGTGCTTAATTTTGTCATAAAATTCACTGCATGTTCAAGTTAAGTTTGCACGTAAGCAAGGCTTCCACAACGCATTCTTCCATCTTCCCCCGATCGTCAGATCACATTCAAGTTTTATCGGCGCTGTACAAGTTTGACCGGGACGCTAATGCAGACCGGCCGGGACGCCGGGACAGGGATCTCAAACCGGGATTATCCCGGTTAAACCGGGACGTATGGTAAGCTTACCTATAATACACTATACAAATGATAAACATTATAATGTGTGAAAAAACTTTCACCTTCCTGTAAAATAAACACGCGATTCTTTTAACCATAGATTTAGATTTCCTCAATTATTAGTTGTTAATATAATTTACGGGCTATATTAAGAACTTCTTTTGCGTCAATTTATGCGTAAAAATATATATACTCTGTGTTTTGTTTATCTCCGGCTTCGCCTGCGTGTAAATCAGTGTGTCACACAATTTCCCGCGTAAATCCCGACCCCACGGGAATTCCAAAATAAAAAGAAACCTACATGTTGGTCTACAACCTCCTCTATACTCCAGTGCCAGTCCCATAAAAATAGGTTTAGCCGTTCCGGAGAATGTACTATTGACGTGAGCGTCCGTGACATGACGTGAGAGTGGGCAAGCGTTCCATATATTTATTTATTTATATATTTAATGATGGTCCCTTCTCTTAAATGCAGTTAAATACACTCTGATAACAATGTTGCTATCAAGCAACCTTACGAAAGCTATTTAAAAGGTACCTGCGAATAAATCAAGGCCATCGCGCGCATTCGACGTGAAAGGGAAATATCTTAGATCCGCATTGCAAAAGGTAGTCAACGTGCGCCGTAGGGTCCGCGTATAACATGTCCGATGAGTAACAGACGTGTGCCACTTTCCTTCATTGAGAAACTCGCACATATTCTCCTCCCTTTATACCACTCTAAGTGGGGTCGGCACAACATGTTTTAGACACGTTGTTACACGATTTGGCTAATTTTTACATACCGGCTGCTTGCCTGGCGTCAACTTACCTGAGTCATCCTTAACGACACCTCAGTAAGAAAGAGGGTGGTCTATTCTACTCAACCGGATAGGATACCACACGGCGGGTTAACTTATCTGTCGCTTTTTACCACACCTCGGTAAGAAATGAGGATGGTGCATTCTACTCAGCCGGATACCACATGGCGGATTGAGAAACTCGCACAAAGGAAAAGATTCCTATCTACAAAAGTAATTAAACTGTTATACAATAAAATAAAAAAAACGCCTTGTTTTATCCGGCTGAGTAGAATAGACCACCCTCATTTCCTAAGATCCTAATAACGAGTACCTAACAAAATACTATAGTATATTCCAGTGAGTAGTGGTTGACCTTATTCTCCAATTAACTATTGAATCACAAGGGCAATATACAATCAAAAACTTACATTGACTTCTCAGAACTATAGACAAATTATAGACTTATTAGTCTACCGGTTATAATTATATTAACATTACACAAAGAATAGTTCTAATTTCCTTTAATATATTGCAAAATACGCCGAAAATTACAAAGTCCAATATGTAACTAGAAATCGACAGCGGTTCCGCCCGCGTAGAAACATTAAAACCGTTATATACGAGTAAAAAAAAATATATATATTCTTTTATCGGGGATTATAGCAAAATAATATTCTCATTAGTTTTGAAAAATGTTTTCATTTAAAAATGGAAACCAGAAACATACGAGGAAAAAATAATAAATGATCCTAACACAAACAAATAAAAAACCGGTATGAATTGTGGAATCCGTGGAATTATACGGAAACATTTCTCACGAACATATGAACAAAAAGTCACGTACGTAAAAGATAATTTGCAGATAACATCATTTTCATTCCTACATCCAGTCACAATCTCAAAACGTTGCATAACATGTTTGTGTTTCTACATAGAGGGTACAGCTTTGTTTTATCTCGACTGAAATTGGGTTAGCTCAATGCAGTACCAAATGTACTTATTCTTACTTATATCTTTCATATAAAGGTAAATATAATTCGCCGTGTGGTATCCGGCTGAATAGAATAGTACCACCCTCATTTCTTACCGAGGTGTCGTAAAAGGCGACTAAGGTAAGTCGACCCGCCGTGTGGTATCCGGCTGAGTAGAATAGACCAACCTCATTTCTTACCGAGGTGTCGTAAAAGGCGACTAAGGTAAATTGACCCACCATGTGGTATCCGGTTTAGTAGAATAAACCACCCTCTTTCTTACCGAGGCGTCGTAAAATACGACAGCGGTAAGTTGACGTCAGGCAGGCGGCCGGTCGTAAAAACGTAGCCAAATCATGTGACAGCATGTTTATAACATGTTGTGCCAACCCCACTTAGAGTGGGATAAGGGCAGGAAGAAGATTAAGGTAAATAAAATATACTGCTTCTGAAAGAGTTAAACTTATTGATATCAAAGTATTATTAAAAAGTCCGTTTTATGTTTGTTATTATTGTAGTAAGTAAGTAACGGCCTGTTACTATCCCACAGCTGGGCATAGGCCTCCTCTCTCCATTTTTGGAGAGAAGGGTTGGAGCTAAGACCTACCACACTGCTCCAATGCGGATTGGTAGGTTACACATATCCCTAGAATTCCCCTAGAGATATGCAGGTTTCCTCACGATGTTTTCCTTCACCGAAAAGCGTGTGATAAATTGCAATTATCAATTAGACACATAAGTTTTACTAGAAAAACTCATTGGTGTCTGCCCGGGTTTGAACCCATGATCGTCTCTAGAGATTCACACGGTCGCACCGCTAGGCCATCACAGCTTATGTTATTATTGGTTAAGTTTAATTTTTATTTTAATTCACTGTACTAATATTTACCTCTTTTTTAAATTTAGACTGGTTGGCTGGAAGAGATTCCGATTTTGGAATAAGCCTGCCATTGCAAATTATGTTATTTTTTATTATTATTTTTATATGAATTAATACAATCAAGAGATTACAAACAAACCTCCCTTGAGAATCTTTTAGTAAAAAGCGTTTCAGCAAAAATTATTTCAGTACATTTTCGAAAATCGATCATTTAAAGACAGACAGCTATGGGTACTTTGTATCATATATGTATAGATTAGTCATTTCGGAAGTCGATATAGATTACTAGCAATTGCCAGCTACTCCGCCCGTGTGGAAAGATTGAAACCGTAATTTACTCGTAGTATTTTTGATAATTATAAAAATGGTTAAAGTGGGTTAACCTTAAAAGCTAGACATATGCTGTCGTGGACTTTTATTTAGAACTTTTAGAAGGGATCAATTTTGTCCTACATGATTTTCTAAAAACTATCACCGTTTACTCAGCGCACGCAAGGACGCACGCAAGCTTTAAATTTTGCCGTTTTCTTACTATTTTTTATTGCTGCTACTCTCCTATTCATCTTAGCGTGATGTTATATATATATATATATATATATATATATATATATGTATATATGTATATATATATATATATATATATATATATATAACATCACGCTAAGAAAAATTATTTCAGTGTAAGATAGTCCATTTACCGAGGAAGGCTATATATATATATATATATATATATATATATATATATATATATATATATATATATAGCCTTCCTCGGTAAATGGACTATCTTACACTGAAATAATTTTTCAAATCGGTGTAGTAGTTTCGGAGATTAGCGCATTCAAACAAACAAACTCTTCAGCTTTATATATTAGTATAAATTTAGAAAGCAAAGCAGGTAACTTATACCCGTTTCTTCCTCAATACATAAAATAGAATGTAATTGTAATACGATTTACAAATAAACTGTCAAAATGATATAATTCATTCTAGTATAACAAAACCAGTTTCATTAATTAGAAGCAAGTTTCTTATCAGTGTTCCAAGCAATCTACTGCAGCTGAAAAAGAAACAATTTCCTAATACGCCTTGAATCAAATCGGTGTGAAATGGAGTATTGAAATTCCAATTCTGTATACAAAGTCGTCAAAGTAATCTACGAGTATAATACAATTTAAAATGATGTAAAAAAAAAAATAGAAAAGAAAAATGAAAAAATAATAACGCAGATGGGGCTGTATTTTCAACTCTCTAGACCGCCCGTTCCCCAAATGAACTACAATGACTTTACGTTTGACATAAAAAAATTGTTATTGTATTCAACATAATTTTTAAAAAAATTTAGAGCCCGAAAATAGGAACAAGACGACATTTTTTTTAAATAAAACTTATCTGGATCGATTTTTCTCTTCTAAAACCGCCATATGCTGAATTTCAGGAAAATTGTTGGAGCTGTTTTCGAGATTCCAAAAATATGTATATATACACACACAAGATTAACTCATTTAAATATTAAAGATAACCTTCAGAACCTAAATTTTGCTTTCTTTTGTTTACTACTTAAAAAAAGATCGATTTAGTTCATAACTAAAGTATGAAAAAAAATCAGCGCAGTATTTCAGACCAAACACCAAACAAAGAGATATGTAACATAATGATTTCTTTTTTTTCTCATATTTTTTACAAATTTATAAAGTTTATTTCTCTAAGTACATCTCATACATATATATGTATGATAAAAAATGTGTCTATCTTTTTTGCCAAACCACGATATACATTTAATACCAAATAATTTTAATGCAGTAAGGCGTTATATAAGTGTAATGTGTCTTAAACTTTTGCTAATAAAGCATTGAAACTCACTGTAACCTTATTATAAAAGCCTAGTCTGGCAATTTATGAATAAATAATCTTGAATGATTATCAATTCAAAACTCGTTTCCGAGGTTGTGTTACAGTCTCTCTTAAAACTAGATTAGTATTACAAAGATTTCCTGGTGAAATATATTAAAAATAATATATTTATATTAAATACTTACGACTTATGTCCATAGCTAGTGTATTCATTACGTAGACACCCATCATAAAAATATTTCTGATATCAAAACAACTTCAACCTGTCCATAAGTTGCTTGAAATTCAACAGTATTTTTATATTTCAATTTATTTTTAGTTACAATCCATAAAAGAAATGAGCACACAACACTATTTTCCCACGAAACAAAACATCGATGTCACTTAATTAATCTCGTTTATTGACGGTAGGAATTAGGAAGCCATAAACACATCACTTAATTGAATTAATAATATTTATTTATTAATTGAATTAATATTTCTACTTTAAATTAATTATATTGCATTAATTAATATTTATTTAATGTTGATACGAATCGAATATTGTTATGAATTTTTCTCGAGACACTCACACGACTACGCAACAGTAAAATCGAACGCGTACTGCGGCTTGCGAGATTGTTACATGTCTTGCTTTACTTACAGACAGCGGTTCTTAAAGTAAACGTTTATTATCTGTTTAAAAAAATACGAAGCTATACTCTGTAGGTTTAGGTACTTAACAAAATGCAAAAACATAATCTAAAAATAATGAAATTGAAATAAAACTGCGTATGTCAAAATAATTTTTTTAATGCAGCATTTTTTAAAGCATGATTGATTTAATAAAATATATTCATCAGATACAGATTACAACCAATTAAACTATTTTAATATGTAAATCTGGCAATAGTAATTATATTAAATTATCTGATGCAGCACAATATCAATCTTTTATAAAGTCACTCTGTGTTAATGTAGTATTATAGTAGGGGTCCTCGGTCTCGAGGGAAGCCAGTTTGGCCAAGCTGGTCTGAATTGGCTGTCATTCAGATGAGACTCGCAAGAGTTTATCATTACCGAGTCCCAGCACTCGTGTCCAGCGCAGTCCTTACTGTCGCAGTCCGATTATCCTTCTGACTTGTCAGTTGCGATTTCACCACAAAAAAGTAGTATTATAGTATATTTAATATTTTCCATCGTTTTCTAGAAAAGGTTTTAAATACCTGTTTGTCATAGCGCATGTTAAAAAAATAACCTTTTTGTTTGACATGTTTACCTTTATTTAAGTACCTAAACCTACAGAGTATAGATCTATACATATTATAAAACAAAATTCCTTAAAGCTGTCTGTTTGTATGTGATGGTTTTTATCAAAATCTGCTGAACGAATTTTTATGAGGTTTTTACTAAAATATAGTGCAGTTCTTAGAAGGTAGGAAGGTTTAGGTTAATAGTAAATTCCCCGGAACGACTAATCCGATTTTGACGAGACTTTCACTGGAAGATAGAAGAAGTTTTGGAGAAAGATATAGGCTACTTTTTATTCTAGAACTACTGCGGGATCCACGCCGTCGCGATATCTAGTGTTAGATAACCCAATATTGTTATTATAATCATAATACTTAATAGAACATTACAATTTTAAGAGAAATATAATTCTAGCTACTATTCGACCCTATAAAATGAACTGTAGTAATGTATTGTTAGCAAAGTTTTATAGTCTTATATGAAATTATAATACTTGTATGTATGTCCTTTATAAACTCCGAAACGGCTGGACCGATTTTAATGACATATTCAAACAATCTTTAGAATGATCCTGTTAACATTGGTGGTGATCGGAGCATTTTTTCTAAACTGTTGTATTCTGATTCTAGGTGAGTTTTGACTAACCACTGTGACAGAGACACAGTAACATATGACTCTGTCTCCGTGGACAGCTAGTAATATATAATTTTTGGGGACTAAAATGTTCCTATTTTAATAAGGCACTTTACAGTTTATTTACAGTAAGTTACTTTATCTAACGTCAACATTGTTCAATGCCGCAATTACATCTTTATAAACTTTATATTTATCTTTTGAATATGAGATATATTCGATCCACACCCTTCTAAACAGACAAAAACAGATAAAAAATCGTTTCTTGCATCTTTGCTTATACTCGTACATATTATTTAGAAACAAATAAAGAAAATGATTTATTTACATTTTGAAAAACAGTGCTTTAGTTAATATATATTTATAATGCATCACACGCTTATCAGTAGCACGTAAAGATTGTTTATCTCAGAAATAGTTCTAAGATATATAAATCTCCATTTCGCAACTCAAGAAACATTAATCTATATGAAAGCCAAATTCGTTTTAAGTGTCTCAATAAAAGAAATTATATATAACGAAAAGATTGAATATAATCTATAAGTATCTATATTTATTATTAAACAAAGTGCCCAAAAGTTGTCTGTCTATATGTCACCGATTCTCTCAAAACCTAGTGAACGCATTTTTGTACTGTTTTTAGTATATAATAATGCAATTCTTACGAAAAGTTTAAGTTAATAGTACTTGACAGAATAACTAGTTTTATGTTTAAAATTTGCGGAAAAATTCAGTGAAACATTGACTTGATTGACAGCTAGTATCTTTAATATTTAAATGAGTTAATCTTGTATGTGTGTGTGTGTGTGTGTGTGTATATATATATATATATATATATATATTCTGAATCTCGGAAACGGCACCAACGATTTTTCATAAATTCACCATGGAGGAGTTTTGGGGAAGAAAAAACGATCTAGCTAGGTTTTATTTAAAAAAAAAATCGTTTTATTTTTGGGCATTAAAAAAATACAAAAATTTACATAGAATATATAAAACACTTTTGTTGCCAAAAACTGTCAAGTCAGCGTAGCTTATACGAGGAACTGGTGGTCTCTAGAAATGAAAGTACCTAGGATCGAGCCCACCTACCAAATTATTTTTATTTGAAGTATTTTTTTAATTTCGTAAAAAAATTACCGGCCAGGTACTAATATATAATATAATAAATTAAGTCTCATTCTCTTATTCTTATATCATACAAATCAAATGTAAAAGACAGCTGAGGTTGTCGAACCTCAGCCTTTTTTAAGAGTAGTTTTATGCAACCTATGTTTTGTTTATTTTGTCGTCAGCTTTCCGCTCCATTGTCACGAAGACTTTGTTTTTTATACGCATTTTAGAAACTGTTGATATTTTGTACTCAACAAATATTGTTACAAAAGTAATAATAAAATTATTTTACTATAATCCACGATGAATAATTTTATTATTACTTTTGTATTATGGATCTCCGCAAAGTAATCCTTAATTCTATAATTTATCATGTTATTGAGAAGCGCTGGAATAACTTAATAAACATGTTTGTCATTACTAAGGTATTGTATTTATTGTGTACGTAACGGTATGTTTAACAGTATTTGAATAAATTTAGGACAATTTCTTCAGAATTTGTTATATGGGTGTTATTAACGTACAAAAGGAGTCATCGTTAAAATTATCTTAATAAAGATTTTCTTTAGAATCGAATAGAAATTAGTAAATGAACCTCGAAAAAGAATAATTATGTTGTTATCTTGAAAGTGTTTATGACCAATAGAGTAATTAATTTTTAAAGATAGCCGAAATACTCGTAAGTCTGTTCAAAGATTTTTCACACCATCATCTTCCTGCCCTTATCCCACTCTAAGTGAAATCGGCACATGTTATAAGCATGTTGTCACATGATTTGACTAGGTATTATACGACCGGCCGTCTGCAACTTATCTCAGTCGCCTTTTGCGTCACTTCGGTAATAAATGAAGGAAGATTTTCTACTCAGCCGGACATCACACAGCGGGTCGACTTGCCTTAGTCACCTACTTTTTATTTATTTAACTTTATAAAAGTATATTAATAATTCAATATTTCAATATTGAGCGTATAAGATAATGTTCACAATTAGGATAGAGAAAGTTTTGCTAAAACAGTCTATTTATTTCTGCGAAATGATCATCGATCATCAAAAAAACTTCACATCTGAAATAAATAAATGGAAAGATGGATTTATATTATCTGTAATTGTTTTTTTGAACGTCTTAAAAAAGTTACACTAAAATTGTACCGCACTTTCGTTTTCGCGATAATTTATAGTTAACTCATTTTTATAGACTAAACTAGCTCTGCTTGCGGCTTCACCCGCGTGGAAATTAGTGTATTTAATTGCAATTTTAACATAAAAGTATGTAATTGTGAGTTAACCATAAGAGATAGAGACATGCTGTTGCGGAGTTTTTGTAGAATTTTTATAGATCTACAATTCTCTATTACATTACTGTTGTGTATCTCCGTTGGTTTACGCGAGCAGGCGAGTTTTTTTTACGACCACGCGACCTTTTTAAAACAATTTACATAAAACGGTGAAGAAGAATTGCATTATTTTATATCTAGTAAAAACCGTACAAAATCCGTTTAGTGGATTTTGAGAAGATCGTTCACATATAGACAGACAGCTTTTGGGGACTTTGTTTTATAATGTATAGATATAGATATAATTCCAAAACTAAGAAACACGCTTTTATAGCACATCGAACTTTGAAAGTGACATTCACAGCATTGTCTTTACAAAAGTAATAATAAAATTATTTTGCTATAATCCGCGATGTAGTATAATAGAAAATATACATAGGTAATGTTAAATTTTAGAATGGTGGATATTACATTTGTATTATGGATCTCCGCAAAATAACGTCTAATTCTATAAATTATTGTCTTTTACAATAAAACTCATTTTTCAATAAATTATTAATCTCTAATTTTGCTAATAATCACCACGTATAGAATAGTAGTATATACCGCCTTGCATATATTGCGTTAGCAGCAATAGCAATGCTGATTTAATTGCACTGATAAGGCTGCCTGTTATCGATCTGATATATTCGGGTCAGGTAAAGAATTATGCCGACCTTAATCGACTAACTTACTCGACTATAGAAGCCAATAGAAGATTAGAGTACGGAATGCGCACGTAAATTAGATACTGGGAATAATAAAATATAGTAAATAAGTAAAATTCCTTAACGCATAATATAAATACTAGCTATACAGGCGGCTTCGTCTACGTGGAAATCAATGTCTCAAACTTTTTCGCGGGTAAACCTCGACCCTGTAGGAATTATAACACATCTATCTTCCAGTGAAAGTCCCATCAAAATCGGAATTACAGTTACGGGGAATGTTCTATTAACCAAAACCTTTCTCAATAATTGCACCTTTTAGTAACAATCGTATAAAAATCCGTTCAGTAGATTTTGAGAAAATCGATTACATTCAGACAACTTTTGGAGACTTTATTTTATAATATGTATAGATGTTAGACTAGCTACGCCGTTGGGTATCCGGCTGAATAGAATAGTACCACCCTCATTTCTTACCGAGGTGTCGTAAAAGGCGACTAAGGTAAGTTGACCCACCGTGTGGTATCCGGTTGAGTAAAATAGACCACCCTCTTTCTTACCGAGGTAAGTTGACGTCAGGCAGGCGGCAGGTCGTAAAATACGTAGCCAAATCATATGACAACATGTTTGTAACATGTTAGGCCGACCCCACTTAGAGTGGGATAAGGGCAGGAGGATGATGAGATGTTAGACTAGCTATAAAAATATTACATTTTCAAAATTTTTGCAACTTAATACGACGCCATGTTATCTACTGTAAAGCTACGCGAGCAGTTGGAATCGCAGCCGGATCAATACAACGTTTTCCCGTGACCTAATCTCAGATAGTTTAGGAAACTGAGACTTAGTGCCTCCAGAGCCACGGTTATATCACTTATTTACGACTTGAACAGAGTTTCTGTAACCATAACTATAAACTTTTGTCAGCCACAAGCGAAATTTGGTTTGTGTGGGAATGACAATTTTAACTTTGCCGTTACAACGGTTAAAATATTTAAAGCGTTCCTTGCGTGCGCAAAGTAAACAGTGAAAGTTATTAAAAAACATGTATTACAAAATTGTTCCCCTCTAAAAGTTCTAAATAAAAGTCCGCGATAGCATATGTCTAGCTTTTAGGGTTAACCCAATTTAACCACTTTTATGGTTATTAAAATACTATATTACGGTTTTAATCATATCACGCGGGCGGAGCCGCTGGCGAAAGCTAGTGAATGATAAAAATGCGTCCATTAAGCTACTTGAACAAGATAGCGATGACGATATGTAACTATATAAAGGAATTACTTTTTTTAAAAGGCGACTGGCGAGTTTCTTACTAAGTTTTTTCGACAGAAACAATTTTCCGAGTTAATGATTTAAAAGATGCTGGTTTACATGTTTAAATTAAGGGCAGGTTTTGGGAAATGTAAATTCTATATTACACAGAATACTTACGAGTATAATTTAAACCACTATGCCATGTAGGTCATCAAAACATAATAGACTTTCATGTAAACCAGTTCAACTTAAGACAACTGAATACAAATTCTGTTCAAAATGATAATTGAGATATTTGTATGCCAACAATCGAGAAGACAAATGCAAGAGATGTGCTCTGTTGCATTTGTTGTTGATTCTGTAATATATAAAATTATTCGTAAAAGGTTTACTTTTTACTATTTTTTTAAAGAGGTTACTAGCAATTTGTATTTACAAGAGGTTACTAGCAATTTAAATACTTTTTTTTAATTTTTTTAGGATACTTACATACACGGTCGTCCGTCCCCAAAGTAAGTAACTTAATACTTGTGTTATGGGTGACAGACAACTGGTGAATATATCCTTATATATTTTTAAATACATACTTAAATACAAATATACACCCAGGCTCAAAGACCAACAGATTTATTTATAACCCCATATAGAATCGAAACTGCGACCCGTGGAGCTGAAGGCAGGGCAAACCTCCAATGGGCCACTCAAAATGTTACAATTTGTTACAAACAAACCTACTTGTACTAAAATTAATTCAACAAATACGTGAAGCTTTTGAAATATTGTACAATCATGGAAGAATCAACGAAAATTGATGAACATATTAAGATTGTAGTGAAGTAAGAGGCGAAATTAGCCTACTTTTAGCATTTATCATAGCATTGTGCTCGCCACCATGATTTATATCGCCATTGTGTGGTGATGCGTTGCGAAACTAGAGCAATGTTGCGTTATGCAACCTTGCCGCGAAAGCCTATCGCGAAATATGACATCAGATTCTTTGTACGTGAGAGGAACATGTTATCTTTAGGATAAGCAATTTTAACTTTGCCATTAAAGCAGTTTAAAAACCCTATTAAAGGCTGATACATAAAGCCTATACTGTTGAGGATTATTTGGACGATAAGAATGCGTGAATATAGGTACTGTCCTACCCTGTACAAGATAGTAATGACTTAATGTAACTAGTTATAATAATTATGTTGAAAACAGTAACCGCCGAGTTTCTTGCTGGCTCTTCTCGGTAGGAACAGCTTTCCGAACCAGCAGTAGAATTGACGATTCAAAAGTACTTCTTTACAAGATGATTTGAATAAAGAAAATTTCAAATTTGAATTTGAATAAACTCTCGAAGCGGTTTGCCAAAAATCTTCCTTTCAATGTTTCAATGTTCATTTCAATGTTTGTGCCAACATTTCAGTCATAAACATGACATCATATATCTGATATCATATCATCACATCACCTACGAGTATAGTGAGTATAAATCCCAAAATGTATCTATTTTATTTGTCTGTTTGTTACGTTTTCATGGATTCACTTACCTGCATGTAGTCACCTGAAGTAATATTGTTGAAATTTGGCACTTTCAAGGTCCCTTGGTCCGCTTATAGGATCCAAAGATCCCGTTTTTCAGAAACAGGTAAGAGATATTGAATTGCATAAGGTACCAACACGCTTAAGTCGGCGTAAACGAAGTCAGGTTTACTATTAATCTACTATAAATTCATTGTTTTACCATATCATTAGTTACAATTACAAACATTTGAAAAAAATTCTCTTTTTCTTCTCAACAAATGGACTACCTCTATTTCAAAGGATTTCCACGCTATACGGTTAGGTGTTACTTGAATCCAGGGTAACCTGGTGCGATAGCGCGAAAAAGTCACTCCAGTTATTCTAGTCAAAGTAGTCTCCAGTCAAAGTAGATTTTGTACGTCTTTAGGCCCGTTCATTGAGACTTGAGCATCGCGATCCATTGGTTTATAGCAGTCAATTTTGGACCTAGCGGCTCTCCGCGACCTTTTTGAGGTCGTCTTGTACCCCTTGGATCCAGCGGTGTGGTGGAGATCCCATAAAGAGACATATGTCCAACAGTGTACGTCCATCAGTTGAGAAAGAAGAGAAGCCAATTTTGTTCTATGGATCTCCTAATATTTGAATTAATTGTGCACAGACACTCGGACCATAGTTACAGAATAATGAATGAGATATGAATACAGACTCACTTTTGCACAAGTATACAAAATTATTTAACTTACCTAAGACTATAATCCCTGTCTGCAACTTTTTAAAAGTTATAAAAAGGAGCGTTATATGATAATTATTATAACTTAAATAAAATAAAAAATACATTGGACTCGGTTTGCGTGACATTGGCATTAAGTTACTGGTAAAACAGATAAAAAAGTGTTATTTTATATATTTATTTTATTTTTATTCATATTTTCGTATATCTATTTCTTGATTCAAAAATTTCATAAAATAATATAACAAAGTACAAAGTGATTGATCCATTGATGAATAGATTATTACTTATAATTTTATTGGTAATATTAGATTTTGACAGTTTCGGGGATCTTGGAAGGATAGGAGTGTGGATCTGGAAAAAATATACATTTTATAAGGAAAGTATTTGGTAAGATTCGAGGTAAAAGGCAACTAAGGTAAGTTGACCCACCGTGTGGTATCCGATTTACTAGAATGGACCACCCTCTTTCTTACTGAGGTGTCCTAAAATACGACTAGGGTAAGTTGACGTCAGGCAGGCGGCCGGTCGTAAAATACGTAGCTAAATCATGTTCATCCTAAAAGGCGTTGGGAGTGCTTTAATTTATATGCTGAATATTTTAGTGAAGTCAATAAGTCTTCTATTCTATATCGGACATACAAAATTGTGAATATTTAAATGACTCTCTTATCCTTATTATTTAAATGAGTTAGTCTTGTATGTATATCTATATATTTTCGGAATCTCGGAAACGGCTCTAACGATTTTCCTGAAATTCACCATGTAGGGGGTTGTAGAGGAGAATTATCGATGAACCTAAGTTTTATTTTTAAAAAAATCGTTTAATACCTGTTTTTGGGCATTAAAAAATACTAACATACTAACATTTGTATATAAAACGCTATTTTTCCCGTAATACGCTACTGATATATTGAAATGGTGAATATTTCAGTGAAGTCGATAAATCTTTTATGTCACACATATAAAATTGTGAATATTTAAATAACTCTCTTATATGTATACTAAACGTAAACACATATTTAGGTACCCTGAAAAGTGTAGGTGTAGGACTTGTTAAGTTATTCACGCTTACTACGTGTATATTTAAATGGTGAATATTTTAGTAAAGTCGATAACTCTTTTATATCGCACATATAAAATTGTGAATATTTAAATAACTCTCTTATATGTATACTATACGTAAACATATATATAGCTACCCTGAAAAGAGTGCATGTAGGACTTGTTAAGTTATTCACGCCTACAGATATATTTAAATGGTGAATATTTCCCCCCATCCGAAGAATAAGGTTACATTTCCTATGTTTATACATGGGCGATTTCAGTAAATCTTTTAATTCGCACATACTTGTAAATATTATTGTCAGCGTACACTTTCTACAATAACACAATATAATAGAATACCACTATTTCCGCATCGAGATACACTTCTCTTGGATAACGAACAAAGACTGAATGTCACTGAAACGTTTTTTATCAATAGAAGTCTCCACCGGAAACAATAACGGCACAGTGTTGCCACTATTTTAATCAAAAAGGGCGCGATACTCTTGTTTCACGACTGTGTTGATATAAAATACAAAGCGGTAGTCATTGGCGACAACATTATAATAACTCTCTTGAAACTCTAAACGTAAAGCTACTTATATCTGCCCTGATAAGTGTGCGTTTTGGACTTGTTAAGTTATTCACTCCTGGTACGGATATATTTTTATTTATATTTAAAAAAAGCCAGTGGTACTCACATATTCTCGTCGAGTAAGGAGTAGGTCGGAGCTGCCGCCCCACTTGGATGGACGCCAGTAACCTCTCCCTGGGGGTTATCTCTCGTCGGGGAGGCGGTAGCTTACGTTCTGATGCCTGTTAAGGGAAAAAAATGTAAATATTTTTTAAATTCATCATACAAATGATAGACTGTCTACCCCGTACTAAAGGCTTCACGTCCAGCGAATTAAAATATGCTGCTCGCTATTAGAAAACATTTTATTGCTTGTGCTAGCTTCCACTTATAATGTATCCTAATCGCGTTAGCATTTTATATAATTCTGTCAATCAAATAATGATCTCCAATAGAATTCTCTCTCACAAACACAATAACACACACGAACGCACGCACGCACATACACACGCACATACACAAGCACACACACATAAACACGCACACTCACACACACACACAAACACAAACGTACACAAATGCGCGCCCGTGCACTTTTATCTGGCTACCTTGCGAAAACTGATTTAGTCTTTGCTGGCCAATGACTGTGTTGCGAATGTGTTCTTAATAAAGCTGATTAGCGCCTGGTTCCACACACACAAACATGAATATCAATCATTCTTGATGTATATAAAATCTTTATTGAGAGAGATTGATATAGATTTTTTAAAAAGATCCATTAAAATAAACCTATCTTACCTTTTTGAGTGGAGGCCTACTTCTAATGAATTCGAGTATCATAGCGTGCGCATCTTTTTTGACACTGTAAACAAAATAAAAAAAACGTTGACAAAATAATAAAAAAACTTTTCAATTTATTGATTAAAAAATAAATTATTATATATAGTATTAGTTTCAAAATTAATAGTAAAAATCTCATATGAACAAAGTTGTTAAATGTCATTGATAAAAATGTTAATAATTAACGTCTTAGCGTTAATTATTCATGATTCATATTAGTCCTACAGATGCATACATACATAAATAAAGATCATCATACAGCAAAATGAATGACTTAAGTTAAGAAAGAAAGAGATGTTGACCAACAGAAAAACATTTAAAGTAATAAGTGCCAATAATAAATTTTAAACCTACCTTTGAGGTATAGCGCCGTCGACTTTCCTTAATGTATACCGCCTCGACCTTATATCGTCCATTAGGATCTCGTACGGAGTCAGTTCGTATTCGATGGGCGTCCTTGAATAGTTAACTTTCTTTAATTTTACTCCCATTCTCAATTCTCCTATAACTTGCATCCAGAACCGCGCCTGTAATAATTTAAAAGCAAAAACGAGTAAGTACTCTGCTCTGAATATAACGACAGGCGCTATAATCAATACATGCGTTATATAGTTTTTTATTGTCTTTTTAAAATATATTCTATTATATATTTTATGAGGACGAAATATATATATGTTCGCAAATTAACCTAACATAATATGTTATATAAGGGTCAATAAATGGATGATATAAAATGAAGCTAATTTATATTTTAGAAATATTTATTTTTACTATAAAATTTGTGAAATAATACGAATTTTGGGCTATGCGCATGGGCGCCGACACAGTGTGTAAGGGGGTGCAATTGTACACCCCTATCAGTAATAAAGTATGAAAAAGTTACTTTTCACTCGGAGCAGGAGGGTATGCTTTTCTGCATGTATGTAATAAAACATAGATCTTTATACTAAATTATATCTACATATAGTATTAATTTTTTGTAGATGCAATGCAGGCCCCTGAAGTGTAATTACACAGGGCGGGGGAGCCCGTAAGTAATATTGGCGGCGAAATCATATTTTTAGATACGCAAAGACAATAAATTCCTCACAATCGATGTATTACTACTGTTGGACCTACGCCTCCTTACAGAATAGCAACGCCAGTCATCCCTGTTCAAATTGCGATGATTATGTGATTTTTTTTATCTCCGTGCGTCCATTATTACACTATGGACGCAATATATGAATAATAATAAATAAGAATTATAATAAAAAGTATAAAAACTCTTTAATCTAGAACCAAGAATAAAATGAAAATCGAGTAGTTTTCAAATTAATAAAGATCTATCTATTATTCATAACATCTTAAAGGCAAACATAATACAACAAAAGCGAACACTTTATTTAGCAAACACTCTATTTAGCGAGCACTCTATTTAAAATTCAAGTACATACTTGTAAGGCTCTCCAGATCCTTCGGTTGGACTAAGATAAAAACAAACGCATACGTTAAGTATAGTTTATAACATTAGTTTATCATGAAACTACTGAATACTAAAATAAATATAGTTTTCAATATGTAATATAATTGTAAACTATTGAATAATGTATTAATTAGGTGTTTAAAGATAAAGTAATGAATGACCTATCTGTCTGTTATATATCGGCTAATTCGCAGGACTAATAATAATGAAATTTGGTTTCTTATGAGATAACTGCTATGTGGAATGTTGACTCAACAATATTTGTTCCTATTATTGTTAGATTAATTGCGAATTCCGGTAAATGGTCTAATTGTGAAGAGCTTCAACTAATGTCTTCAGAAGCTATTGCTTAACAGTTGGATCAAGAGTCGGATACATAGGGCCGTGTTGCTTTAGACGGCACGCATTGTGATGAGGTTCTTCACTCTGCAATCCTAACCGCCGGGAGTTTGGTTCCTTTCTCCTTGGTTGAATTTTGTTTTTTAATATTTTTTTTTGTTTGTTTTAAAAAATATTTGGAAATGTAATTATGAGATATAATGAAATTTATTAAAATATAATTAATGCTGAACGAAGTCACGAGTACCACTAGTACTACTAATATTATAAATGCGGAGGTTTGTGAGAAGAAATGTATGTTTTTTTACTCTTTCACGGCGAATCCGCTAAACCAATATCGTTTTCACAATTATTCCTTATACACCGGAATAACATATGGGCTATAGAAATCCTGTTAATTCTACAGCAATAGGAGGGTATTGAAAAGCGCCATCTATTATCAACCTATCACGCGACAACAGTCCACGCGAACGAAGTCGCGGGTAGAAGCTAGTATTCTATAGTATTCAAAAAATAAATAATGGTCTTATTACGGAGCTTTCTTTTCAGTGAGACTTTTTTAAATACGACGTGAAATTTTCAAATTGCAGCCTACGAATAACGGCGAAAATTTAAATCTAAAGTATTTCATTTTTTGTCTTTTTGCTCAATCTTATTCTTTAAACTCTTAAATATTTGCAGATGATGTGTTCGAAAATTAAAATTAACAGGCCAATGCTAAATGTTGGATCAAACATTTGCAACTATGCATGTACTTGTTTTATGCTAAAAGGTCAATAGTAGCTCGCTTGCGGTCAGTCTGACAGCTGACATCAGCACGCTTCATCTGCCCTGTCAGTTAACAACAGTCAATGTGGTCTAACAACATTCAGCTACTAAACGTGATCCAAACATCTTGAGCAACCCGGTAAATGTCAGTGAACTATTATGAAAAATAAGTTAATACACTACAATTTTAGTTTTGTATAAATCAGCAAGTCATCATTCCTATACCCTTATCCCACTCTAAGTGGGGTCGGCGCAATATGTCTTCTTCTTCCATTGTCCTCTATCATTCGTCAACTCTGGTGCCACTCCTCTAACATGCATATCATTTTTCACACAATCCATCCATCTTTTTTTCGGCCTCCCCCTAGCCATACATCCATCCACATTCATATTTAAAACTCTTTTGGTCACATGATTTTCATTCCTCCTCATAACATGACCATACCAACTTAGTCTTGCACTTCTCATCTTTTCTGTAATGGGCGCAACTTTCAGACTTCCCCTAATAAATCAGTAAGTTTTTTTCTAAAATTCATCATGCGTTATATGGCAAAAACAACCTACATATTAAGAATTTCTAGGGTAAAATGTTTAGGCTAAAAATCCGTATTAGACCTGATATGTGGAGACGTTCTTTACATATCACTATGGCAACTTTTTTATTATTAAAACCTTTTATTCGACTTGCAATGTATAGTTATGTATGTAAAGGTGGAATCTTGTAAGTTACGAGTAAATTTGACTCGATTGTATTGCCAGGATTGGCTCCAAATGAGGAAACTCCTCAACGGTTAAGTAGGGAAATGAAATATAGTTAAAAGCTTTTTTAAAAGCCGTAAACTAAGTACAGAAGTAACAATAAAATTACTTTGTGGTAATCCGCGTTACGCCCCATCGTTTCGCCCCGTAACAGATAGGCTCCACGAACAAATTACGAAACGAAGCATTACGATTTTGTTCGTTAAGCCTGTCCTCCTGATGATGCTTCGGTTACGTGGCGAAACGATGGTAGAGGTTGTTGTAGTGAGTGTGTGTAGTGCTTTGTATGGAGTATTGGTGTTGGCGGCGTCTTGTGATACATGTGGCGGCCTGTCCTGTATGTATGTGATTGTTGCCTGCTTCATACATTTAGCATTGCATGTATTCTCTTAACAAACGCGGATTACATCAAAGTAATTATATTGTAACTTCTGTACTATGGAGTTCCGCAAAGTAACGCCTGCTTGTATAAATCAGCCTTTAACTAAATTTCAGCTAACTAAAGCCAAGTTAACTTAACTTGTATATATGTTTACAATTTTGCAGGTTAAATTCATATTTTATACATTGCTGGCAGCGCCAGGTGCTCCGTTCGCACGGTTACCGCATAATCTAATTAATTCAACGCGAAATTCCGAGAGAGCACGCCGCTATTAATATTTACATCACTATTAGTTTGCATGCTCGGTAGTTATACGTTGCGAAATATTGGCGAACTGCAAATAAAGCGGTACATGACTTACGATTTTAACATATTGCTCGACTTATGAGCTAAAATAGAAAAAAAGAAGTAAAAGTAATGCAGGGAACGAATATCGAATATATAAAACATTTTTCAGCTTACTTCTTCTATATGAGGCAGTGTAAGTATTTTATACACACGCAATACTAATCCAACAGTCATTTTATCTGATGAAAATCCGTCAGTCTTAAAAACATTTTCGGACTGTTGTCGCGTAATAGGGTGATAATAGATGACGCTTTTGAATCCTATTCCTGTAGAATTAACACGATTTTTATAGTCTATATATTATCCCGGCGTATAAGGAATAATTGTGCCAAATTTCATTGATATTGGTTCAGCGAATTCGCCGTGAAAGAGTAACAAAAATACATCCATACTCACAAACTTTCGCATTTATAATATTACTAGTAGGATAGATGCTATAGCTTTTTTTTTAAATTCTCAATATGTTGTTTACCCTAATTGGCATATGCGTGTTGGTTATCATTTACTTTCAATAGCTTATATCAATACCTTCAAAACACCTCAAAAATAAAAAGTTATCTAAAAATAAAATGTCAAACAGGATAACGAAATAAATTATCAAACAAATATTTGTATCAAAATCTAAAAGCTTTACCTGCGATTTCATTCGCCTCAACTTAAATATTAAAATACCGTCAATTGCGTATTGTTTATTTCCTATTGCAGAATGGATTTTTTAAATCCTTTATGTTACTCCAGTATATGAGCTTCTAGTGTGCCAAATTCCATCAGCGGTTGGGCCGTGAAAGTAGACTTTGGCACATATAAAATTAGTATGGACATCAGCAAAATTCACAGCAATAATTTCCACCCACCACCGTATGAATAGAAATAGGTGGATTAATAGTTCTTTACATCCAATCTACATACCGAACCAACACAAACAATTGTCTGAGCCATTCGACTGTCACTGACAAAATTAATTATCGCATAACAAATAACTTGACTCACCTGACACATCTACCCACCGTCTATATCATGAGTAACTAATGATCATCAAAGACAAGCAAATTCTAATAGAACCTTTGATTTCAATCATATCATGTAACTCATCTTTGGCACTCATGGTCAGATTGATTGTGTTGTAATCTACATTCATTACTAAGACGTCTCTTGTGAGAGATGTCTTACTAAAGGTGTTATTCTGCATGCTTTCCAAAATACACAGAGGCCACAAGCAATTTTAAAAAAGCCTAAACAACATCAATCAAGAAAACTGTTGCTATCTCAAATTATTAGCGTCCTTAGCCATTCAAAAATCGCTTTGTTTGACTTGCAACCGTTGACAAAACTGCACTATTTCGAATGCTTGGGCTACTAATACCATAAGCTACCTTCAAAAATATATAAATGCTATAATACCATTTTAAAAGAACTTTGCTTTACAGCGCAAATAAACCTTTTTAAGCTTATGTACTACCAACAAACTCACTACCCAAATTAGAGTACCTGAGCTAATAGTATTCGGAATAACCTTTATAATATATCAATCTTTATAAATATAAAATAGATTAAGAATATTAGCAAACACAAGCGTTGTAATTGAGTGTTACTTAGAGGCTCACAATAATCAGCATCTGGGTGCAACAGTTCAATTAACAGCACTAGCTGAACCGTGCCTGCTAACAAACACTCGTCAAACAATCGTCAGTAGTATTCATAGACATATAGGAACCGGCTATATTCGCGTCTAGTTCTATAGGATAAGTCCGACTACTTTCGAGTTCATCATGGGCCCTTACTCATGAGCTCTTTATATTATGGCGGAAACTGTTTTAAGAGCGTTAAGCTGGGTTCAAGCTACGTACCCAGTCAGAGAACTGCAGCGTGTCCAGGTGTGTCACGGATTCTTCGGCTGCTCCCAGGTCCCTCGCACCGCCGACTCGCACCCGATCCAGGAAGGAGGCTAGCTCGAGCGCCTCGGCGACCAGCGCCCGACACACCGCTCTATAGTGAGCCGCTGCGGTATCGCGCGCAATCCGCGCGCCGCTGCCGCCACAATGCCATATGCATCGCTGGAAAGATTAGTGTTTTTTTATTATCTATACTAATATTATAAAGAACGCCGTGTGGTATTTGGCGGAATAGAATAGTACCACCCTCTTTTCTTACCGAGGTGTCGTAAAAGGCGACTAAGTTAAGTCGACCCGCCGTGTGGTATCCGGCTGAGTAGAATAGACCACCCTCATTTCGTACAGAGGTGTCGTAAAAGGCGACTAAGGTAAGTTGACCCACCGTGTGGTATGCGGTTAAGTAGAATAGACCACCCTCTTTCTTGCCGAAGTGTCGTCAAATACGACTAAGGTAAGTTGATGTCAGGCAGGCAGCAGGTCGTAAAATACGTAGCCAAATCATGTGACAACATGTTTATAACATGTTGTGCCGACCCCACTTAGAGTGGGATAAGGGAAGGAAGATGATATACTAATATTATAAAGAGGAAAAATTTGTATGTATGTTTGTAATTAATGTAATTTTCACACACAAACTACTGACCGATCTCAACAATTGTTTCACCATTTGAAAGCTGCATCTTTACTGAAAATATGCTTTACTTTTTTACTGACAACATAGGCTATATTACATTTATAAAAAAAAAATATAAGGATCCGTAATAAAAATGTAGTAAAATGTAAAAAATTAGTCATTAAAATCTGTATATTCATTAGATTATGAATGTTAGTGTAATTAAATAAGAAATAAAACTTTTATGTTAGGTAACAAAAGAAATCTATAGTCTGACTATATGTCTGATAATTTGCATCAATTATTGTTTGATGTGTTAAATAAATGCTATGCGTACCTGTAATTTAGAAACATATAGGAACGATGATGTATTGATTGTTAAAATTAGTTTCAAACGTATATGTATATGATTGTTAGTTAGTAAGCCTTATAAATAAATAAAAATAAAATGGTTTTTTATAAAAAGTGTTTAAATTTTAAGACGTATAATTTTGCGTATTGCCAAAATATACCTCACTTCAAGTGTCTAAGTGCGAAGCCTGGGCTGTTCAGATTTGAATTAAGTGAGATCGTTAAAATTAAAAATACTCAAACAGATAGACGTCCAGTTTTAAAAAATCAATAAAAACCGGCAATTCTTTCAAATTTATTTTCCTTTACAATGAAACTTTACTATGAAAATAATTTATTACAGGCAAATAAGACCAAACTTTCTCATATTATTAGTAATCTATATTGAAATACACTACAGTTATATTTTGCATATAACAACATTAAGGACCTTTAAGCACTACATGTTTAAAGTAAATATAAACACGCAAATCTCTTCAACCTTCTCGTAAAGTTTTATTTGCAGAGCTTTTGAAACACGCGTAACTTACTTACAAGTGCTTGACAATCTTGAGCCAGTTTAGTATTACGCGCTTTTAAACAAGGGTTGCCAAATAATTATTGACCTTTATTTATTTAGGACAGTTTACCGAACCAGCAGAGCTGAAGATTCAAAAGAACTTGTTTACAAGTTTACTTTAACAAATTATATTTCAAATTTGAATTTATCGAACTATTTTACAAAGTCTTTCTTTAAGTCTCAAGAACATTTTGAACTATTAAAGCTTATTTCACAATTAAATAAACAAATCTTAATAAGAAGGTCATAATCTTATAAATAAGCAATTAAAAACGCGATATATTTAGAATCGAGTTTTCTTAATGTAAGAAACCTCAAAAACCAAACTACCAAAATAGCAGTTTTAAATGTTATTAATTTTCAGATTTATTTAAATAAAAATATTATTAAAAAAAGTAATAAATAAATATATGGGACACTATATTTATCACCCCGTTATCGTCCCGTTATTCTGTGTCATGGTTTAGAGACAACTGGTGAATATATACATACATAATTTTTAAATACATACTTAAATACAAATATACACCCAACCGATAACTTTCAAAAAATTATCTAATTTAGTTTGGTGTATTTAAATTACCAGCAAACCGATGTCAACAGTCATAGATATTCTAATGATATTAGAAAAATATGAATTAGAATATTATCGAAAATCGGACAACAGGTCAGCGCTGCGATGAACATGAACCTTGCTAAGATTGCTATTATTTGCAAATTACGTACAGAAATACAAAGCACCAAGTAAAATCTATATTCATTTCTGGACTGTATGGATTCTAAGCGTTTAATTCATTAATCCGCTCTATACATTTCGTACTAAATATAATAACAATAAATTATTTTTTTACAATCAGATAAAAATGCTCTAAACAAATTTTACACATTGTCGACAACCCTAAAGTGCTTAAGGTAAAGGTAGATCATTATTCATGAGGAAATAACTACTGTGATTGAATTATACGCATTGTCATGTACGCAATTTCTTTAGAAGTATTTGGAGAAAGTGTTGACAGGGTATATTTAAACCCTACTGGTGACACGACAAAATCTATTTTAAATATAATACGAATACCGCTAGCCCTAAATGAAATTTAACGAATTTAACCATGGCATGTATAAAAACTATGTACAAAAATTTGTTCTCAGAAGCATTTTTTACTTACCACATATCGAATATCACGTCACAGTAATGTGTCAGTTTTCAAATTCAAATTATTCTTTATTCAAATAAACTTGTAAACAAGTCCTTTTGATTCGTCAACTCTACTGCTGGTTCGGAAAGATGTTCCCACCGAGAAAAGCCAGCAAGAAACTCGGCGGTTGCTCTTTTAAAAATGCAATTCTTATTACTAGTTACATTAGTTATTACGGTCTTGTACAGGGTCGAAGAGTAGCTGTATCCACGCATTTTTATCATCCAAGTAATCTTCAATATTATAGTGGGCTTTCTGTATTAGCCTTTTATTAAGTGTTTTTAAACTGCTGTAATGGCAATGCTAAAATTGATTGCGGAATTTTATTATAGAATCTTATACCCAAATCCAAATTATTTTGATGACGTTGTCCTGATATTTCGGGCTACAAACAGTAGAAGAACTATTAATCGAATAATAGTAAATAACAAAAATTGCATTTTTTTTATAGATACGTGTCTATGGTTGGAAGCTCGCATTATGTTTGCCGGCATTAAGTAAGCAGCAAAAGATTCATTGGATTATTGTTTCTAAATTTGTTTCTTCTACGAGCTTATAATAGATATGAACCATTCATTATTTACCAGTTTCAATGTCTCTGTAATCGGTCCCTCATAATCTGATAAGCGATCACGATCACCAGCATCGCATTTACATACGAAAATGCACGTTAGTAATTCCTATCACAAGTCAGCCCTTTAAGATGCTCGGCATAGTAAAAGTTATTGGGAGCAACTGTCGTGTTCATGTTAAACTTCGGAATCTATGTTATATTCACTGCATATTCCTACAATCATTATGATTTTTCCGATGTTTCCCTCACTCCGATTCTAGGAGACTTCTACTCTTTAGGCTGAAGATATATGCTCAAAATAGAAACCAAAGTTAATTAAGTTTACGTAGATATTAACGTTCTAGCAATGAAAATGAGAATGAGTAAAATGTTTGCAAAATTTACTTGATTAAATAATACGATTTTGGTAATATCGATGCCATATTTCATTTTTTTATCGAACTCAGTGTTGATAGTGATAAAAATTTATTATAATTGATGAAATTTTAGTATATTATTGTCATTCAATAGAATTCTTTTAATTATTTCGCTGTAATAAAAGTAAATGATGTTGTCAAAAAATGTTATTAGCCTATCATATTCAGCGGTCATTTTGAAATTGTACTGAAGTGTGTACACTTCAAAAAAAAGTAATAGTAAAAGATAAAGTATGGAAAAAAATCATCACCCATTCATCATTGTGCTTTATTGCAGAGATATTTGGAGGTTTATGTTGGACGAAAATTGAACCCCATGTAAAAAATATTGTGATATATTGAGTCGTAAAGTAGTGCGATTTTGTAAAATCTATAGACAATATCGTCCTATGGTTAATACATTTAAATTCAACAGATAAAATTCTTTATAGTTAAAGATAGCTTAGATACATTCAACCCAAACCTTTACAAATAGGCAAGTAACATACGTTGCTTGTTAAATGCATGAATTTTCACAGGTAAATAAATAAAATGAAAATGATTTGCACAAGAAAGGAAAATCGCTTACTTGACAGATGTAACAAC
This sequence comes from Morpho helenor, assembly GCA_029227775.1. Classification (NCBI taxonomy): domain Eukaryota; kingdom Metazoa; phylum Arthropoda; class Insecta; order Lepidoptera; family Nymphalidae; genus Morpho; species Morpho helenor. The sequence continues at coordinate 16,333,313 of JARGCU010000025.1, forward strand.
AAATAGAAATATTTTCGACACTGATATATTCAATATCCACGCACTGATAACACCTTCTATAGTATAATAAAATTTCTGAATAAAAAACCTTTTAATAGCTATTTAGAATTAATGTAATGTCAAAGCGAATTAATTGTGAAATTTTATTATGCAATCGTATATCATTTCACAACAATCTAGTGTTATTTAATTCCAAAAATATTTAAAACGAGATATCAAAAACAACTTTAAAAAAGATAGTTTCATCCATAAAATGGAACTTAACATAGATTTATTGGTCGCAAATATTAAATACTTCGGCGCGAGCCGCTTTGATAAAAACCGCAAACCTTTCCACAAACTGAAAGTTGTTATTTATTAAGGCGTCTGACAGATATTTTATGATACTACTCGACTTAACCACCTTAACTGCTCAACTTTTAAAAGTGAAAAACTTTTATTGGTGCAATGCGGCTATTTTTATTGTTTAGGTTATAGTATAAAATGTTAACGCAAAAACAAAAGAATAGATAATAACTTAAAACTATGTTATAACAAATCAATTTATATATATATTTAATATTTAAATGACTTAATCTTGTAAGTTTACTATATATATTTATTTCTGAATCTCAAAAACGGCTCCAATGATTTCCATGAAATTCAGCGTGTAGGGGGTTTTGGGGGAGAAAAATCGATCTAGCTAGGTTTTATTTTAAAGAAAAATCATTTTATATAATTTTTTAGGCATTAAAAAAATGTAGAATTGAAAGCAAAGGATAAATTTATCTGTCAAACTGCTGCAATAGCCGATGGGTAACGGGCGGATCGAAAATGTTCAAAACCCAGGTTCGAATCCCACAATTCATCGGCGCCTACTTTACTCTTAATTTTTTTAAATAATTTTTTTATTCCTTTAAAAAAATTACCGACCAAGGCTCGGTCAACTGGTCAAGGTACTGAATTACATGACATAATATTATAAGTACCTGGTTAACAGAACCTTGCTCGTTAATATTTTGAAAAGATATGGAAAATGAAAGAAAGAACTGGTGATATCTGGGACTCGATCTGTATACGTAAAAGGAAACAAAAACCTACACGTAAATTTATCAGTATGGTGCTACAATCTAAAAACTTTTCTATAGTGCCAGTTTTCCGTTGCCATGCGTGTAATTTATTATATCATAGCTATATTGTTTTATGTGCCGAATCTAAATTTTATGCACAACCATAAGGAACGTGAGAAAATGCATGTACAGCTCGCCTATACAGTACAAGAATAGATTTCTGTATTCTACATACTATAGAAACTGTATTGTTTTCGAGTCCCTGCCAAGAGGTACACTTACATGATTTTACTTCTTCGTTTCTTAGAGTCATAGAATATATGGGTAAAAAAATAAGTAGCGGCCTGTTACTATCCCATTGCTGAGATTAGGCCTCTACTCTCCGTTTTTGAAGAGGTTTTGAGCTAAGACCTACCAAGCTGCTCTAATGCGGATTGGTAGGCTACTCATATCTCCAGAATTCTTTAGAGATATGCAGGTTTCCTCACCATGTTTTCCTTCAACGAAAAGCGTGTGGTAAATTGCAATTATCAATTAGACACATAAGTTTTTATAGAAAAACTCATTGGTGTCTGCCCGGGTTTGAACACGTGAACTCCTCGAAAGAGTCGCACGGTGTTACCGCTGGGCTACCACAGCAGAATATATGGGTGAGAAGATATAAAAAAGATGCATGCAGATGTAAAAAAAAAGAAAAGGTCTGAATTTTGAAAAATCTGATTGACCCGGGATATTTTCACTTTTTAAGACTGCCCGCTCCCAAATGAGCTAATATAAATTTTAAACTAATATATAAGTGACAGCGTAATTTGCGTTCGTTTTCTAATAATATAATATTGTATTATATGCATATTCAGTAGATCTGAGAATAGGCCTACTATCTATTTTTCATACTCCTAAGTGTTTGTTGTAAGCGTTTGATTGTCAACTCCTAACACTTTTTATTTTATTTTTGGTCAATTTTTTGTTATTTTTACAAATATACACTAGAAATTCAAGAGTCAGCTAGTATTCCTATAAAATTAACATAGACAAAAATTTCCCACAGCATTTCTACGAAGATGATATGATTATCACAAATAGTTTCAAACCGATATGGCCACTTTCTCCGCAACGGGTCTACATTACTCGCTAAAAGCAGTAAAATCTATGTAAATATACGTTTAATATTATCGTAAAGCAAAACACTTTACAAGTCTATCCCGCAAACTTGTCGGTGTAGAAAAGCAGTTATTTATGGTAACTTAACGACTGATATACACTGTTCGATCCCATCAGCATGTCTTTAGTGACTTCCTAGTAGGTGACAGAGTGAAAGTTTATGTCTTCAGTTATTATGGGGCTTGTGACGCAATGTGCGTCACAGAGGGATTTTTAAGTTAAGGGCACACATAGAGCAGTATTTATTGACGTAATATTTATACTAGTAACATCACTGGTTTTAATTAATAGTAAGTTACAGTTGTAACCTTTAACATGAAAGAGTTATTTACTCTATCATCATCATCATCTTCCTGCCCTTATCCCACTCTAAGTGGGGTCGGCACAACATGTTATAAACATTCTGCCACATGATTTGGCTGCGTTTTTAAGATCGGCCGCCTACCTGACATCTACTTACCTTAGTCGTATTTTACGACACCTCGGTAAGAAGGAGGGTGGTATATTTATTCTACTAAACCGGATACCACACGGTGGGTCAACTTACCTTAGTCGCCTTTTACGACACCTCGGTAAGAAATGAGGGTGGTCTATTGTACTCAGCCGGATACCACACGGCGGGTCGTCTTACCTTAGTCGCCTTTTACGACATCTCGGTAAGAAATGAGGTTGGTACTATTCTATTCAGCCGGATACCACACGACTTTTGTACTAGTACCATCTCTGGTGTTAATTAATAGTAAGTTAAAGTTGTAACTTTAAACATGAAAGAATTATTTACTATATATACAACTTATTCGTGATCGGATGATTGAGTAGTAATTATTTGCAAAAGAAATCAAATTTAAGGCAATTTTTGTAAAATCATTTAATTAATCGACGCAATATGCGATGCGGTCCTCGCGTCAAACAAATAGATAGAATAATTAGATGCAGAAAATTATTTTACATTTAATAAACATAATCGAAATATTACTGCTGTATCATTTCAAAATAAATATGTCCAATGCCAGATTATGCATATATAAATAGTAAAAGCAAATATCATTCATATAGCAAGCACTATAAATGAAAAATGTAGATTTAGATATAAATAAAAAAGTTTATAAGATATTTACGAACATAACCAACGGTCTCTTACCTCTATAACGTCTTTAAGCATGAACCTCCTGATAGTCCGTCGTCTCCGCGGAGTAGGTTCAGAGTCCCTTTCGATACCTTCGTCGTCAGTGTCGGCGCGGCCACCTTCCGACGTCTCGGAGCCTTCAGAGAGAGCACATTCCTCATCGTCCTCTGGAACAATAATAAAATAATTGAAAAAGATACATGCTCAGTCGTGACATCCGTACGGTAAGATCGCGTGATCCTCACCAGGTAATCACGGGTCGAACCCCGGTCACCTATTTTATATGAGAAAACCTCATGACGTTCAAATTATATGTTTAATTCATACGAGATACTATATATACACCTCACTATCTGGCTAGGATTAAATGGTTATATATGTAAAAATATGGTTTATATATGTATATAAATATATAGTAAATTTATTATACGTATGTATGTATATATGTATGTATGTAGATATATTTATGTATTAGAATTTGTATACATTGCACCACCTACCTTATTACCCTAAATTTAATGTCTCTAGTCCAAAGGTTGCCTGGAAGAAATCGCTATTTAGCGATAAGGCCGCCTTATTGTATCTACATTAAGATAACATCGTTTTCTTTTCAATGTATATTGTAATTTTATGTGGTGCAATAAAGAATGTTCTATCTATCTATCTATCTATACAGTGAAAGAAAAAAGAAAATTAGTGTCATCCTTTTCCTGTAAAATTGACAGGATTTCTATAGCCTATGTTATTTCTGTGTATAAGGAATAATTGTGCCAAATGTCATCGATATTGGTTGAGCAGATTCACCGTGAAACGAGTAACAACCATACATCCATACTCACAAACTTTCGCATTTATCATATTAAGTGATAGTAAGGATACCTGGGGCATGTTTCCCCCTTTTTATCCTCATTTGTTTGTGCCACCGCGTTGTCGGTCTAAGGTGAGTTATAATTCAATCTGCGGGTATTACCTCACCTTATGGTCAGTGAAGATTTAGGTACAAAAGTATTTGCAAACCTAGAAAGGTCCACTTCGTCCTGGTTGGTATACTTAATTTTTTTGGCGGTATGCTTATGGTGGATGGTTATCGTTCATCAATTCAATCAGCAATTCAACTCGGGAGCACCAGTTATGTAGGGGAGCCATACGCAGGATTATAAATGTGAATGTCTAACAAATAATAAGACAGGGACGATAAGAGACACATACTTATCTTTGTCTAATCACACATAAAAAATGACAGATAAGTATCCTCATTTTTTTCTCATTTTTTCTATGGACACATTTTAGGCTGGCTGCCCTACTCTAGTATAATAACTCTATGGTTCATCGTCCCTCATGATGACGCTATGAAAGCCAATAGAGCTAACAGCATATAGTCAATTATTTAAAAATGGAATTTGTCGTCTCTAACGTAATATTAACATTTAACGGACCCGAATTTAACAAACCTAATCGAAGGTTATCAACATACTGAGTACTGACTCACACACAATGCGTAATTGTAAGGCAGTATGCAAACTAATAAATAAACATCAACCGGCATGGCATTTGATTTCGTCACGAATCGCGATTCGCCGCAAAGCGCCTCGTCATGACTGGCGCCAACCTCTCAATACAGACGATACATATCTGTTAGCTGACTTGTGTAGCAATTTACTTCATGTCGTGACCTGCAGCGAAGTTGAACAGGGACATTTATTTATACATAATTTTTATTTCACCTAAATCTTAATAAATCTGCTGCGTACATCGATAAAGTGCCTTGATCCACTTATTATCTTCTGTCTTAATTCCTTTCCGCAAGACAGATTTTATTGGTCCTTCTTTTCAAATATAAGCTTTTCAGTACTGGAATAATCTGGCCAAACATATTAGGGGTTACATATTATTCCTACTAAAGATTCTTTGAAATGACTGACGTAAAAGTGGCTGCTGAAAAATCAATTTAACATATTGATTCTTAAATCGTTTTTTTTTTGCAATTATTTGTATATAAATTAGCTGTACAATAAAGTCAATAAATAAAATAAAGTCTTAGGTAATACTTTTTACATAAAAATTTTGATTTATACAACAAAATTTTGCTTATATTGATTGAAACATGAAGGTAGTATAAAATAAACATAATCATTGACTAAGAAGTTTCCATGAAAAAATCGTTACTGTAGGTAACAATTCAAATTATATTGGATCATGTCAAATGAACACTGAGAACACGGGAGAGAATCTCTCGTTGATGCTCTAAGGATCAAGCAAACTCATCAGACGACTAACCACTTTATTGCATTTGTCGCGAAATATCGCGAATTGTAGGTACATATTACATAAAGTATACTAAATATAATAACTACTAGCGGGTAGAAAAATAGTAATATAAAATATTTATATTGAAGAGGGTAGGAATTGTATAAGAGAACAAGAGGCGGGCGCCATTCTGACGCATAACGAGTATCGCACCAGTGTAGTGAACACCTTTGTTTGATCGCGAGAGAATTTTGGTGAGTAGTTTATAATGCTATTATAAAAGCGGTGTATATCAGTTACAGCATCTCATCTTTAGTAAATATGGTTAAGTACTGTCTTAGAGAAGAGAGAGGTATTCTGCACTGAGATCCAAGAGAGGGGTCAGATCAGTGTCAGATTAGGGAGAGAAATACTGCACTGAGGCTCAAAGGAGGAGTCAGATCAGTGGCAGAATTGTGAGTGGAAAGGGGTGGCTATAAGGGGAGGTTCGGAGGCCACTTCCGGGGTGTTTACCCTGGCTAAGAGAATTAAATAGAGCGCAGAGTACGCTGGGATTAGCCCGGGTCGCGCTGTACACGTCATTAGTTAACGAGTTAAGACGTGCATAGAGAATGAACCTGATGAATGAACCATGATGAATCATGAACCCTGGCAATAAGAGTTTGCTATGAGTTATCGTTTCGCCTTTTTATATATTTGAATGTATATTAGAGATTATAAATTTCCGTGGCGACAGCATTATCATCAATAAACATCCGAATTCTTAAGGAAACAATAAGTACAAAAAGCTTGCAATTTTGTAAGCAATATAATTTACAGCAAGGCATCGAAATGACTCAGCAACTGGTCCACCAAGATATCCTTTGTCAAAATATATCGAGATCAAAGCTCAAATAATGTTACTCATGCCAAAGGTCCTAGAAAACTTTCTCGTGTCTAGGTTGCTGGATAAGGTAATCTAATCGAGAGAATTATTGACACGATGTCTAACTTATTGGACGCTAGCGCAAGATATATTGGGAGATTAACAGATGCCAGCAAATGATCCAAGCTTATTTGTAATAGATATCTAACTGGATACATTAATTTTTACAAATTATAGTGAAATATTAGCCGTTTCCTCTTAATATTTAGGTATATTGATTAAATTTAAATTCGATTTAGAGTAGGTGTGATATTTTTTTGATATAAGAAGCCCGAAAATATTTAGGGGAAATAATGCATGTTTCGAAACTATTGTAAATGAATTAGAAAATTTTGAAAATCTGTATGGCCATATTATATGTTTGGTAGTAAGAAAATAATTCTATAAGAAAAGAGGTCTAATTGTGTAAAAATCTTCAATTTATACATAACTTCGGCATCGCTATGGATAGCAGATAAGGCTTGATAGTCAGGAATACATCAACAGAAGAGATTGATTTCTATTAACTATTAAAGAGAATGTTTACCACTACAACCACTACTTCCAGATTTGTTTTTAACATCTTCTCCTTTTGGAGCTTATATTGCGAACTTCACTGTTTCAAATGGCAAAACAAAGGAAGAATCTTCCTAAAGAGATCCCATGTAATTCTCGAATTCTGCATCATCGATTTGCCTTAAGCCTTCGATATGTTTGGTAACAAAAATCTGATTTTGTAAAAAAATTGTGTGGATCGTTAGCCAAAGGTGACTTTTCCCATCCCATTGCCTTTTGTATCTCCGTGAAGCTTGTGGATCTCTGGATGAGGAAAATATGATTCGAATTTACTGCTATGCAACAGTATAAGACATGTTACGGTATAAGCATTAAGCACCGATACAGAATAACCAAGGTTATAACTAACAGAGCAATATTACTGTCGTGGGAGAGAGTATGTGGTAGTTAACACATCACCGTTGTCTCTGACGGGTTCCCATGGCGCCCGCTAACGGGACGTCTTCATTCGTTGCAAATGCTATATTTTATTATGTGCAAGTCTGATGCTGTTATCTATAATTGCATCGTGTTGACTAAATCAAGAATATCACCGTACTTCTAACGTAAGGCTTGGAATATACAACAAACACTTAAAAGTAACAAACAAAAAAGTAACAAACACTTTGTTAGGAGAGTAATACATCATTTGAGAATATCATCATCTACCAGCATCCCGATGCAATCCATACAAAACAAAGAAGCTATAGACGCCGTCAAAGCATATCACGTTATTAATAATAATTTACAACATTGTGTTGGACAAAGCCCTTAAATGGGCACCACTCGGGCGCCACTTTCACCACAACCTTACGACCTTACGAATGACTGATATAAAGTACTCTATCATATTAATATTACAAATGCAAAGGTGTTTTTTATATGTTTTACATTATATCTAAATCGATTTCATATATAGTTTAAATGCTGCTGTTTAAATTACTATTTTTTCTTCGGTAATTGTGACCAAGAAAACGAATTTACAGACAATTAGTTGTGTATATGTAAACAAAGATTTCTTTCAAAGGTTAATATTAAAGACGAATAGATGTAGTTTATATTTTAAACTTTTATTCAACCTTTTGTCGTGATTTATAGCATTAGAAAAAAGCTTAATCCAGTTTCACTCATATAACCGATACAGCTGAAATTTGGCATACTATTATCAGATGAACTGATTAGATACATTTTTTAAAATACTTAGCTATACTTAAAGTATCTCAACGAAATCAAACCAAATATTATGAAACTCGTATAAGAAACAAAGACCCTAGCATATCTCAACCAGTCGTAAGATGTAGTAGTGATGGACAGGGGTTATAAAAAAAGTTTTCGTAAAATAATCAACATTGGGACATCACAGTGTTTGTATACTAATCCAACACCAAAAGCGCAGTGTTCTAGGACCCTTGAATAACTGAGAAGTCGAATACTAGAAAATTCACATCGACAAAGAATGACAGAGAATGAATAAGAGATGCAACTTCTGGTCGGTCGGTTAAAAAAATAATCTCATTTAGCTTAATGTTTCTGCCTATATATCATAGCTTTTGTACCAACGACTTTGTTAAGCGTTTGCATCGTTCTTAAACTATCCTCAATTTGATGCTTTACATCTCTGCGTATTTTCAAAGGAAATTGGTGAATGTTTTCATATAAAGAAACAAATTGGTGCGGCTTCTCGTTTAAAGGTATCAAATAGGTCTCGAACGACTATTAGATGCCTTAATATTTAAGTCTCGTGCTGAGACGATCTTTTTAAGCCAAATATGTAGATGCCACCATTGCCAAAAAAAAATTGTCAATGTATAAGAATAAAATTTACGCTGTGTGGTATCCAGCCGAGCAGAATAGACCACCCTCATTTCTTACCGAAGTGTCGTAAAAGGCGTGTAAGGAAGGGTGACCCGCCGTGTGTATCCAGTTCAATAGAATAGACCACCTTCATTTCTTCCCAAGGTGTCGTAAAAGGCGACTAAGATAAGCTGAAGACAGGCAGGCGACGGTTGTAAAATACCTACCCAAATCATGTTACGACATATTTATAACATGTTGTACCGACCCCACTTAGAGTGGGATAAGGGCAGGAATGATGATGCTGAGATGATATTATTGGGTAAAATACATGCCACCATTGCCATAAATTTTTCGTCTATGTATAAAAATAAAAGTTCTCTACCATAAACAAACAATAAATTGGTCGTATCCACAAGAGTTGGAACTACGCTCGACCCACAATCTAATAACGAAGTAGGTTATGGACAACACGGTCCGCAGTACGCTGACCCTAATTGAATGACAACTCCGCCACTAAATTTATATCAGACCCAGTGTATATTGAGAAGAAAGGTTAACCATCGATCTTCAGTTATAACGTTGTAAATAACCACTTTATTTTAATTTTGTTAGTGTTTCAAATCAAGTGGAGATTTTTTTTTAAACAGGAAAATACCCCTATTGGGTACCGCCGTCCGACAGGGACAGACGACGGTTATGTAAGACTCGCACCGACTTAGACAGCCTGTGTGCTCCACCACGCTGCTGGTGGCGGGGATAGGGTACCTATGAAGACATTGCCCCCAACCCCGCCAGCAGCAACTCTATACCCCCGAAGTACGCCACCTCTGGGCCTCTCTAAAAGTGACCCCTCCTTCCGCTGGACGATGCATCGGGAGCACCAAATGCATCGACCGCCGCGGGGACCTTATAGGATGGGCGTCCGATTAAACCCCGTTCGGAACTCCCGGAAGGTCCCCGTTAGGGCGGCACGCGAAGTGGAGATACCATGATGCCTATGTCCAGCAGTGGACATCCATCGGTTGAAGATGATAAGTGTTTCAAATAAAGTGACCGCCTCTTACTGACCCTTTATGCCTGCTATCACTGTAAAGAAGAGAATTTTATTGAAGCTTACACCTACCACGCTGATCCAATGTGGATTACGAAGTTAAACATATTCTAAAATTTTTGGAAACATAGGTACAGGTTACATAGGCCGTTAAGGTTACATTAGCCGTGTGGTATCCGTCTGAGTAGAATAGACCCTTTCTTACCGAGGTGTCGTAAAAGGCGACTAAGGTAAGTCGACCCGCTGTGTAGTATCCGGTTGAGTAGAATAGACCACGCTCATTTAATACCGACGTGTCTGAGAAGGCGCACCCGCATTTCAGATACGATAATCGATTATTTTTTATAAATAATCTAAGGATACTTCCACCCGAAGGGGGTATCTTTGAAGAACTGTTTTGGTCGTGACAAGTCACGACCAAGTTAAACTTATATATTAAACATAGAACCTTCTGGCGGACGGGCACTGGGGAAGGTGTACAGTAGAGGGATAAGGGGATAATAGAGTGGGTTAAGAGAGAGGGAGGGTGGTAGCGAGACCACAGTTTTTAAAGGGGAAACGAGGGGGCGCTAAGGCACGGTGTACTGCCGCGCCCCCGACACGTGCTCCACATAAATATCCCGGGACCAGCGGATGGTATCGCTGACCATGAACCGCCTCATCATCACAGCGTAGACTCTGTTGATATTGAGGGTGTTCATGGTCTTTTCGTTACGGCAATCCCAGCCGCCAAGGGAACCAACTATAAAGGCGTCGACGTCAACGGTGTATCCCCGACCCGTCAGTTGATCGACTATAGGTTGGTATTTGTCGATCTTTTCCTGACGAGCCTGGTCGAATGAAGTGGTGGTGTTTTCAAACGACACCGTGACGTCGACTATTGCTATGCGGCGACGGTTTTCGTCTCTAACGACGATGTCTGGCCTAAGAGCCGCCGCCGCACCACTAGTTCCCTCGACGGTTCGATTAACCGTAACTGTCCCAGGATTTCGGGAGATGGCCTTGACCAGCCGATCCTGGATGGCATTGTGCCTGCGTTGCCGTGCGTCGGAGTGCGCCGTGCAATGGTTGAGGACGTGCGGGATCGTCTCCAAGACGTACCCGCACCTGCGACATCGCTTGTCCCCCCCAGTTTGCCACCGCTTGGCAGCGTTTAGGGGGAGACAATTGAGGCGAGCGCGATGTATAAATCGCCAGTCGCAGAAGCGGGTGTTGCGGCCCGTGCGGAGAAAATGATTTGAGTGATTACTCTTCCGCAGGACCGCAAATGTCTTGCCCTGATCTTTTTTGGACAGGAGACAACCCGCATAATGGTCCGTCAACCCTTGGCGCAATTTCCGAACGACCTCGGTCTTGTTGGTCGGCACGACAACGCCTCCGGAGTCACCATCCACGTCAGCATCCCCACAGGATAGAGCGAAAACTTCGCTGTCTGGCATCCAGCGCCATTGCAGGCCGAACTTGGTGTTCATTCGTCTGCCTGCATTTCGTACCTGGGCCCAGAATGACGTTTGGCCCGAGGAACGAGGCAGATCGAGGCTCCCAGAGAGGTAGCGGGCTGTGTCGATGTTGGACGCCCGCTTTTTCAACCTCTCCGAGATGGCAGCAGCAGGGTCATCTCGCTTACTCCCCGGTTGGGGGGTAGGCGGGGTACGGGCCTCGAGGCGTACCTCTTTGCCCGGGCATTTCCTCGCAGGCATTCTGCCTGGTCCATGTTCCGGCCGTAGGCCGAGGTCACCTAGGTGACCTAAGGGTTGTCGGTATTCGGGCCGTGAGCCCAGGTCACCTAGGTGACCTAGAGAATATCTGGTTCGGTGGGGAGGTCTGGGAATTGTAGGTCGCAGACCTCGTAGTCATCGTCAGGAATTGTCAAGTCCGGTGGTGGTGTCGTAATCGGTAGTGTTGTCTCGTCCGGTGGTTTCGCCCTCTCGCCCGTCGCGTCGTCCTCGTCGTCGCCGTCGTCATCCGCATCAGGCCGCGGAGACGGTGACCGCAGGAGCTCGCGAGGCAGGGAACGTCCATCGGGTGGTCGCGCATGGAGTGGCGCGATGCCGTGGAGGTGTACGTGCGCGCTGTTGTCCGCACGCGCGAACAGTCGGCGCGCAAGCCGACGAACGAACTCCTCCACGGTCGGCGTTTTGGTGTCCCGATGCACGACGTCGTTCCGCACATACCTCGGGGCTCCTACGATCAGTCGCAGGCAGCGGTTCTGCTGGACTTGCAGTCTTCGCCTCTGGTACGCCGAACATAGCGCGTACCAGGCGGGTGCCGCATACGTCAAGCGCGAGCGGACGTAGGCACCGTAGACCCGCAGTTTGGTCTTGATAGGTAATTGGGATGTGAACAGCGTGTGGAGCTGGGACCTGGCAGCAGCAGCTTGGCCCACGGCACGATCGACCATGGGGACCATGCGCAGGCTGCGATCCAACTCACACCCCAAAAACCTTACTGTGGTCTTCCACTCTACGTCCTGGCCTCGTAGACTCAGCTGACGTAGCGGCTTGGAGCGGCTGGTGAGCAGAGCGGCCGTCTTCCCGACGTTGACGGCCATCCTCCACTTGTCCAGCCATTCCGGCAGCAAGTCCAGCACACGCTGCATGCGGTTAGTGGCGACGATCTGATGGTAGGACGACGCGAAATACGCGCTGTCGTCAGCGAAGAGCGACAACAGCACGTCCTCCTCCCCTTCCCGCAGATGGTGGCGCAGGGTGGGGATGTCATCCGTATACGCCGCGTATAAGCGCGGCGATATACAGCTGCCCTGGGGTACTCCGGCTTGGATGGTGCGTGGTTGGGATTCGGCACCATCCACTGCCACGTAAAAGCTACGGCCGTGAAGAAATGATGCCAGCACTCGCACATAGGCAGGCGGCATGGTGGTATCCAAGATCTTGACCAGGAGCCCGGCGTGCCACACACGATCGAAGGCCTTCTCGATGTCGAGAAAGACCCCCACGGTGTAGCGCCCGTTGTTCCGCTCACTGGTCAGGTGGTTTATAACCCTCGCCAGCTGGAGCGTCGTCGAGTGGCCGCTGCGGAATCCAAACTGCTCCTCGCGCAGGGGCAGATGGGGCGTGACTCGACGCAGCAGCAGACGCTCAAACAGCTTGGCTATGTGCGAGAGCAGGGTGATCGGCCGGTAGCTTCCAGGCAGGCGGCGGTCCTTCCCCGGCTTGGGAAGAACAATGATCTTCCCGGTCTTCCACGCCTCTGGGAAGTGGCCGGTGCGGAGTACTCCGTTGAACAGTCTCGTGAGCGCTACGAGACCTGTTCGGGGCAGCAGCATCAGCGTGGCGTTCGTGATTCCGTCGGGGCCTGGCGCTTTTCGCTTATCGAGGCGAGCAGCGACCGACCGCAGCTCTGACAGGGAGATGAAATCCTCTCCCCGGAGCGGCGGTGTAGGGGCCGACAGGAATCTCTCCAGCTTGTCCTGGACAGCCGCGTGATGACGGATGACGTGGAGGTTGGAGGTGTTGGGGGCGTTGGGCGTAAACGTCTCTTCCAGGTGCGCCGCCAGGATCTCAGCACGATCTTTGGCGGCATAGGTGCGTTTACCCGCAGCATCAAGCAGCGGGTAAACGGGAGTGTCATGTCCGGTGAGTTTCTTGCAGAGAGAGTAGAGCGCTGTGTCATGTTCCGTCGCTCGATCGACGGTATCCTCCCACCGCGCCTCGTCGAGAGCGACTATGGCACGCGTGATCTTCTCTGCAAGCCGGTTCAGGTCAGCCTTCACCCTGGGGCAACGAGTGCGGGCCCATAGGCGGCGCAGGGTGCGCTTCCGTCTGAGCATGCATCGGAGCGAGCTCGGCAGGTCCTTCCTTCGGTTGGTGGAGTCTGGTGAAGTCGACGTGGTGGTGGTGGCTGCTGCTTTGGCGGCGATGATCGCCTCCGCGACGAGTGCAGCAGCATCGTCGACTTCCGAAGGTGTGGTGATCGGGCCTGCTAGCTCAAGCCCGGCAAGCTCAGTGGTGTAGCGCTCCCAGTTCGTCCGCGTCCGCGGCGGGCGAGGCACTAAGAAGCCTCCCTGGGTGGCTAGGGTGACCAGAACCGGTAGATGTTGCGTGTCGAGGTCGTAGAGGACCTCGACATCGAACGGGTTGTCGAGTCCGTGGTGCAGCACTATGTCGATGACGTCTGGCTGGGAGCGGCTGTCGGTGGGTATGTGGGTCGGCGCTCCCGGCCCCACCACACCGTACCCGCTCCTCACGCTGTCTTCGTGCAGGTTCCTCCCGACCGCAGTGATGATTCGCGATCCCCACGCGTGATGTTTGGCGTTGAGATCGCCCACGATCACTGCGGGTCCCTGTTGCCCGAAGATTGCCTCGACATCAGTGCTGCAGAAAGCCAGTCCGGGTGGTTTGTAGGCGGCATAGATAGATCTCCGAGATGGTCTTCCCCAGAAGACTGTTTGCTAAGTTGCTCACCGTGGCGTCTTTTGAATATAGTAATCAAAAAACTACTATAAAAATATCTTGGCTATATAGTAGGATTGGAACTATGCACTACCCGATCTCACTTCTATAAATGAAAATTGGTATTGCAGTGAAAATAATTTGCATTGCGATTCTGGCGTAGACTACATCTCACGGGAATACTCCAAAGCAGAGTGAAACTTGCTGTGAGTGTATTATAAAGTGAACTTATACGTTACTGGAATAAATTATATATTATTCACTATTTCTGATAAATAAATAAAATAAAATAAAAAGCTGAACACACCCACACTGAGCCGATAGGAGAAATGAAACTACAATCGCAAGAATACAAATCTCAACTTTAATTACATCTCACAGCCCTATCTATGTCTGAGACAAAGAATCTCCATAGCGAGATGTCAATTTAATTTAATTATGGACAGCGCCATCTATTGGTCAGTAGCATAGTGAACGAGATAATAAAAGTACTATTCAGCATTCAACATACCGCCCACCATGGACAGAATGTCCATAATAACAAACATATAAAATGTTATCCGGAAAATTTAGTACCGCCCACCATGACTGAATGCAATTCCTCAAAACCAAAAATCAAATATTAAACCACAAAGTTATAAATTATCTACAGACATCAAAACGTCAAAACAAAACCTATGAATATATTAAATTACCAATTAATACATAAAAAATACAGCGAGTTCTACCAAACAAATATATTTTATAAAATTTAACAGCTGGCAAAATAATTAATTTTGACACATATTTCTGTTACACTTCTCTTTAGTTATATCTTAAAGAAACGACTCTAGTGAACTTGTCTGGTCCGAAGTGCTTTTCCAAACCGTAAAAACAACAATCAAAGTCATTACAACACCGGACAAAGGTAAGCGACTAAGGATCATCATCGATCAGGTACAAATAGGTAAGTTTACTTTTTCTTTTTTACCTTTCCCTTTCCTTCCTTCCTTCCCTTTCCCTTTCCTTTCTTGCTTCCTTTTAAACCTTTTACATTTACACTAGTATTTGCTCTTTTATCGTTACTGTTTTTCACAATATTACATTTTAACCTTTTAGTTCCTTTTATCCACAGGTCATCAAGGCAGTCTACCGAATTTACGTCCCTGGATGCACAGTCTGCAGGGTTGTTCCTCAAGTCATCGTGAGACCGCTGGCCACTCTCTGGTATGGTAAGTATCTTCGATATCCTATTGCTAATGTACTTTTTCCATTTACTCGGATGAAACCTCGACCACAATATTTGAATGTTTGCCTTCATTATTACCGATGCAATCCGTCCAAGAGAGTCTAACAGGCGGGATGTTTCTGACATGACCTTGCGCTTAGTCACAGATGTACTCAGCAGAGGAAGTTGGACTGTATATTTAAATTTATTTCTTTTCCGATTTATTGCTATTCCCAAATTTTTCTCAACAGTATCTATTTTTAATTCAAAACTCTCTTTACTTTCATCTTCATTTTGGATTTTCTTTAACCATTTCACATCATTACTAGACCACTTCTGAAGTTGAAAGTCGCTATGACTAAGCAACTTATCCCTTTCTGCATGAATTTCTAAGCATGAAACTATTTCCGGGTGGTCTAAATCTAGATACTTTTCGATTACAGATCCATATTGCACCTTAAAATCAGGATTCTTAATAAATCCTTGCTCCAGCATGCAGATTCTATTACGTGCAATATGGTTAGAGTTACCATCCTTGCACTGATCATCCCGAAAGGGTATTTTGGCGATATATCGCCCTAACTCGTCTCTCTTAGTTGTTGCAGAGAACAACTTCTCACATTTCTCTTCCTCTTCGGTAAGAAGTTCTTTATCTACCGAAGCAGGTTCTTCTAACTCCTCAAACTTCTTAAGACTGTCATTTTCACACAATGACACGTGCATGTTCAAAATAACACTGTTACACATACCTGGACTATGGCTATTTGGATCATATATATCACCAGACAAAATCCAACCGAGCCTTGTTTTCTGAGCAACAGGGGACCCAGGAGGACCTTTGATCAAACCTTCTAGTAATATCTCCGAATAGACACCAACACTTAAAATCATCTCGATTTTATTAGGTGTACCGAAACATGGATCTGCCAACTCCATAGCAGGTAATGTTGAAAATAAATTGACTAACCTTTTTTCAGGTAACAAAGACGTAAGTTTGTTCAGCACATACGCTTTTATTTCAATCACAAACGTAGGGTCTAGACGTGATTTAACCTTTACAAACACCACTGAACTACAGGGCATACTACCATCATCCCCTAGTCTTGATACGTTAGCTGCAATTGGCATTTTCTTCAATCCTAATAACTGGACTGTAGACTCCGTAATAAATGAAGCCTGAGAGCCCTGGTCTAAAAGAGCTCTTAATACTACCGCAGAACCAGTTTTAGATTCAACCTTTACTAAGGCTGTGGCCAATAGAGCTTGACTCCTTATGTCTGAAAAACAAGACACTATATTGTTTGTCTCACTATGTGAGGATGTGGTTGCATCTTCAATCCTATCCTGGCCGACTGACGTGTCGGCTTGATTTCCTTCATCAGATGATATCGGCTTGTTCACTGGGTGCAATAATGAATGATGTCTTTTATTGCAGATACGGCATCTAGCGGACTGACGACAAGAATACGCGGAATGCTTATCGCCTAAACAATTAAAACACAATGCACTGGACCGGACAAAATCACGGCGCGCTTCAGCACCTAATTTTACAAAATTTTTACAGTTATAAATTTTGTGACTTTCGCTACAATACGGACAACATGATTCAGTAACTTGTACCTTATAACTACGAGTATTTGTTTGGTTAATCGGTTTGGTATCTAAAAATTCGAGGGATCGAAAACGATGTTCCAAAAAATCTTTAAAAGCATTAAGTGTAGGCACAGTACTGGAACTTTCACTGACCCTAGCTTCCCACAGTTTACGACTTTCAGTATCCAATTTTTGACTGACAATATAAATTACAATTACATCCCACGAACTTGTGTCTATTTCTAAATTAGATAAACCATTTAACATATCATTTGTACTATCTAACAATTGTTTAATTAAACTAGCAGATTCTAACGTTACATTTTTTTGAGAAAAAAATCTTTTAAGAATACAATTCGCCAAATAATGTGTATTATTGTATCTATTTTCTAATAATGTCCAACACTGAAGGTAAGTAGTATTCGAGATGGGTATGTGACGAACAAGCTGCTCCGCCTCGCCGGTGAGATGTCCCTTCAAATAATGAAGTTTTTGAACTTCATCGATGCTCTCATTGTTGTGAATGAGCGACTTGAACAGATCTCTAAAGGTCACCCACTCAGTGTACAGCCCGGAGAAAGTAGGAATTACTATTTTAGGTAACTTAATTGTGCTCTTAAAATTGGAACCAATAACTAAAGAGTTATCTCTTTGCGGGCTTGCTGTGTTAACTTCAATAATTTCTTTCAATTCAGTTTTAAAATCCATAAACAGCTCTTCGACGACCCCGAACACATCTTCAGTAAAATAGTTAGTACGCAATGTAGCCCTGTGTCTAATTAATTCGACATGATTTGTAGAAAAGTCTTTCCATTTTGTCTCCAAAGCTTGTAATCTAGTCGAAACATATTGTCGTGTCAATCTTTCTTTCGGACTTTTTCTGAAATTAACTCTAAGTTTTTGTATTTGACACTTCAATTCTTCTTGTATATCCAAGAGCTCCATTTTTTCTAAGTGTTTAGAATTCTAAGTAAAATCGGGCGTAGGTTCCCCGTCAGTTCACTTTTAGCGAAATTATTCTAAGTCCCGAACTACCACTATTGAATTTTTCTAAGTCCAAACTATTAACTTTAAAATTTTTACAAGTGTCTTAAATGTTGCAAATTTACTAAGTCCCTATTACGTAACATAAGAGTACTCACAGTTGTCCGGCACTGAACTCACTACACTCACTGAATCCGCTCCGCTTGTGTCGCCGCTTCCGCTCGTGCGCCCGCTGGCGCTATGGCCGCACCGTCTTCCCGGTACAGCTGTTCCTGGTGCCTCAGCACCCTAGCGCCATCAACGACGATCCGTCGCTGGGTCGACGCGGTAATCACTGACAACCGCCGTCAGACACAAACCACACTCCGGCTACGAAGTACCAATGAACACACCCACACTGAGCCGATAGGAGAAATGAAACTACAATCGCAAGAATACAAATCTCAACTTTAATTACATCTCACAGCCCTATCTATGTCTGAGACAAAGAATCTCCATAGCGAGATGTCAATTTAATTTAATTATGGACAGCGCCATCTATTGGTCAGTAGCATAGTGAACGAGATAATAAAAGTACTATTCAGCATTCAACAAAGCCTTTTATTCCTTGCTATATGTACATATGTGTAAATAATTAAAAAAATATATAAAGAAAGTTAAATAATTAATAATAGTTAAAAGGTATATTAGTAGACAAGTTTGTTATAGTATGTTGAGCAAGAACCCCACTCAATGGAAGGTGAAGGCCTCCTCCAGAGATGACCAATGGCGTCTGTTTTCTGCTACTCACATCCAGTCAGTATCAGTCAGTCAGTATTTATCACACCATCAGACCAGCGCGCGTTTGATCTGCCCCTTTTTCTATTGTCAAAAGGCCATTGTGTAGTTATTTTGGTCCAGCAATTGTCAGTGGGTCTAGCTACATGTCCAGCCCATCGCCATTTTATTTCTGGATGTATTTTTGTTAAAACTAATAAATATATATCTGGATATATCTAGTTTGTTTGTTTGAACGCGCTAATCTCAGAAACTACTGAACCGATTTGAAAAATTCTTTCAGTGTGAGATAGTCCATTTATTAAGGAGAGCTATGAGCTATATAGCATGACGCAAATATGAAAAGGAGAAGAGCAGCATTAAAAAGCAAACTTTAAAGCTTTCCTTGCGTGCGCTGAGTAAACGGTAATAGTTATTCAAAAATCATGTATTACAAAATTGTTCCACTCTTAAAGTTCTAAATAAAATTCTGGGACAGCATATGTCTAGCTTTTAAGGTTAACCCACTGTAACCATTTTTATGGTTTTCAAAAGACTATGCTAAGGTTTTAATCTATCCACGCGGGCGGAGCCGCTGGCGATTGCTAGTAGGCTATGAAAATCTGTTAATTTTAAGTGAATAGGATGGCATTAAAAAGCACCATCTATTATCAACCTCTCATGCGACAACAGTCCATGCAAACATAAAAAGCTAGTATATTATACTTAAATACAAATATACACCCAGGCTCGAAGACCAACAAATTCATTTTATAGAAAATGTTGGCCCTCGGTGGGAATCGAACCCGCGACCCGCGGAGCTGAAGGCAGAATCACTTCCCATTGAGCCAAAGGGCCAGTCAAACACTATAAAATAAATAAAACTTAATTAGTACAAACTTGTTTTTTTCAACTCATTTTCACCCGAAACTTTCATACCCTTTATGCTCCGCGACAGGAATAGCTGGAACTTGATGCTTAAATTTGTGTCGGACATATTGGGAAAAAAAAACCGAGGAACAGGTAGGAAAGGCCAAGAAATAGATACTGACTACGGTAAAGCAATGCCCAAAGGTGGTCCTGCCTTAGAAGCAAGAGGAAATGAGGAGGGGTTTTAGTCCGTGGGATTCGGACTCTCCCTTGTGAGAAAGTCCGCAGGAAGTCCATAATGGCTTTCCCCTCCTCTAATAAAAAAAAAGTTTAAACTCGTTATCATTAAAATAGATCCACAAGCCGTATCCGTTAGATCAGCCAAGCTACCCATAACATAAACCTTTCCATATAAGTGAAATTTAACTTAGAATCTTGGAAAGCCCCTAATTAGTCGGGTAATATATAACACTTGTACAGACGAAGCTACGTAAGTTGTTAGATTAGATATAACATTACGAGATTCGTTTCAATTACCGGACGAACATAAAATCCTGTACAGAAAACGATAAAATTTAGCTACCTGTTATTGCTTTCTGCTCATAAAACTAGTTATTATCGACAATTTTATTATAAACTAGTTGTATCCGCAACCTCGCGCCAACTTAAGCGTTAACGTTTCCTCATTAATGCATTTTTTTTGTATTTCCCTATCACATAATTAAACACGATTTTTTTTTTCTTATCTTACTTTGGTGTATAAGGTTTAATAGTGACAAACGCATTTATTTAGATATAATAATATTATACATTATATAAAAATAATTAAAAAAAAACCACAACTAATTATAATATAAGCTGTGTGGTATCCGAGTGAGTAGAACAGACCATCCTCATTTCTTACGAAGGTGTCGTTAAAGGTGACTAAGGTAAGCTTACCCGCCGTGTGGTATCCGACTGAGTAGAATAGATCACACTCTTTCTTACCGAGGTGTCGTAAAATAAGACTACGTAAAATACGTAGCCAAATGATGTGACATGTTTATAACACGTTGTACCGACCCCACTTAGAGCATAAGGACAGTAGAATGATGAATAATAATTTTAAAAAATAATAATAAAAATAAATAAGATTAAATATAAACTAATTATAATATAAGCCGTGTGGTATCCGACTAAGTAGAATAGATCACCCTCTTTCTTACCGAGGTGTCGTAAAATACGACTAAGGTAAGCTGACCCACCGTGAGGCAGGCAATCGGTCATAAAATTGCTAGCCAAATCATGTAACAACATGTTTATAACATGTTGTGCCGACCCTAATCAGAATGGGATAAGGGCAGGAGAATGATGACGACATTGTTATGTCGTTACATTAATTTATAATCTCAACTGTAATAGAAAATATGATTTTGCAAACAATTCTATTGGATCTGCGTACAACCCATTCATTAAACATGACATTAGTTAGCTACTTGTATTAAAACAATACCACCCACATACACCGACAGGCGTCACTTTATTAGTCGTAAGGCGTGTGACGAAACACTAGTCATACTCGTAGACACCAGGACATTTATTAATATAAGCTAAGGGCCTATTTAACAACTTACCAATAAACTGTTATTTAGCTTATTCGGAACATATCTGATACATATCTCGGAATTTTGCGTTTCTCAGGTTTCTGATATAATTCTCAGGATTCTGAATAGGCCTATACAGCACTTAAAGTCGCTAATAAGTTAACAGGTAGATCATGTGGCTGTTATTTTGTTTATCTGCTGGATAGCAAAAAAATTTATTTTTAATTTTTCACTTTTTAGATGCCTCTATCTGCTACTAATTTGCTACTATTCACAGGTTACCGATAAAGTGTCGGATAGGTAACCGAAAAATAAATTAAATAGCAGATAAATGTCTCTAAAGAGTAAAAGATTAAAAAAAATCGCGGTCATTTTAAAATAAATATTTGCTATCCAACAGATAAACAACATAACAGCCACATGATCTACCTGTTAACTTTAACTTATTCGGGACTTTAAGGGCTTGTATCACAAGTTACCAATAAACTGTTAGTTAGCTTATTCGGAAAATATCTGACACATATCTCGGAATTTGCTTTAGGGCCTGTTTCACAAGTTACCGATAAACTGTCAGTTAGCTTATTCGGAACATATCT
Organism: Morpho helenor; assembly: GCA_029227775.1. Classification (NCBI taxonomy): domain Eukaryota; kingdom Metazoa; phylum Arthropoda; class Insecta; order Lepidoptera; family Nymphalidae; genus Morpho; species Morpho helenor. The sequence goes on from JARGCU010000025.1 coordinate 16,355,204, forward strand.
GCCACATATCTCGGAATTTTCCGTTTTTCAGGTTTCTGATAGGCTTAGTCAGCACCTATAGTCCCTAATAAGATAGCAGGTAGATCATGTGGCTGTTATTTTGTTTATCTGCTAGATTGCAAATATCTATTTCAAAAAGGCCACGTTTTTTAATTTTTAACTTTTGGAGTCTCTTTTTAGAGACATTTATCTGCTACTTAGTTTATTTCTGTCGGTTAACTAACCGACACTTCACGGGTAACTTGTGAATAGTAGCAAATTAGTATCAGATAAATGTATCTAAAAAGTGAAATATTAAAAAACAATCGCGGCCTATTTTAATATTAGGTATTTGCTACCCAGCAGATAAACAAAATAACAGCTACATGATCTACCTGTTAACTTATAAGGGACTTTAAGTGCTGAATAAACCTATCAGAACCCTGAGAAACGCAAAATTCCGAGATATGTGTCAGATATGTTCCGAATAAGCTAACTGACAGTTTATTGGTAACTTGTGAAACAGACCCTAAGATAATCAAAAAACCGTTAAGCAATGCGTGCGGTACTAAATAATTAAAAGGCGTAACAATCAAATACATTTAAACTATGACCCAGTAATGGCAGGATATAAAAACAACGATAACTTCCGACTTTTTAGGAAAACAATTATTTTTATATCTGTGACATAATAGCTTGAATAACAGATTATAAATTGATTCGACTTAGGCCATAGACATGTTTTTTTTTAATACTGAATATTCATTATTGTTAATTCGCAGACAAAAAACATTTAAATGTAAATAATATGTATATTAAATTTAAAAAAAATCGTAGTTATGTAGATTATAAAATTTATAGCAGCATAAAACAAAGATTCAGTTTTCTTTTTTTTTAGTCGACAGACGTATAATTTTGAATATTGAATTTTGAACTCTAAGTGTGGTATACGGCTGAGTAGAATAGACCACAGTCATTTCTTACCGAGGTGTCGTAAACTACGACTAAGATAAATTGGCGTCAGGCATCACTACATATTATAAAACAAAGTCGCATTCTTTGTCCATATATCCCTATGTACGCATAAAACTTTAAAACTACGCAACAGATTTTGATGCGGTTTTCTTTTAATAGATAGAGTGATTCCATAGGAGGTTTGTACGTATAATAACATTCAATACGGAGTAGAGAAATACTGTAATTTTTGAGGTTTCTGTAAATAATTAAATTTTTTTCCGCTTACATTGCAAACGTTGGCTAAACCCTACGAGATTTATCAAAATGATGTACTAAGTATTTGTACACCTTGAAAAGGTCTACAGAAAAGTCCGCGATGTTACATGTCTATCTCTTATGGATAACCCACTATAGCATTTTTTGTCATTTACTTTTTACGAAAAATAATGCCATATTTTTGAAGCAATTTTTACACAATACAGCATTAATCCTTATCCAATTAAGTACCTTAAATAAATAGTTGATTTAATATAGATCAATATGGCCATTTACAGCATGTAATTTAAGTGAACATTTTCGGAGATATTACAGATTTAAAATGCCGTGAGGACGCCGCGCTTCGCTTTATAACACTTCGACTTTAGCAGCGATGTCGCTCTTTCAAGAGTTTGTTTAAAGACATTCTGTAATTAATTGTAAAAATAAAATACATAGGGAAAATGTAAAAGTTAATAAGTAAAAATGTACTATATGAATTTAGATATTACAAAGATAGCAGGAAATCTTCTTGGTATAGGGAAAGGAAATTGTTTTTCTCCAAATTTAACGCTTGCGGGCCACGGGCAGTAATGAATAATCAAAACTACTGGATCGATTTTAATCATTTTTTTACACTGACTGACATGGGATATATATTTTATACCCGTGCGAAGCAGGGGCAGGCCGCTAGTAAAATATATAGGCAAATCATGTGACAACATGTTTATAACTTGTTGTGCCGTCGCCACTTAGAGTGGGATAAGAGCAGGAGATCCTATACTAATATATAAAGCTGAAGAGTTTGTTTGTTTGAACGCGCTTATCTCCGGATCTTCGGGATAGATTTGAAAAATTCATATATAATCTCAATATAATCATCACGCTAAGATCAAGCGATAAGCAAGAATAAAAAATAGTACGAAAACGGTCAAATTTAAAGCTTTACTTCCGTGCGCTAAATAAACGGTGAAAGCTATTCAAAAATCATACATTACAGAAGTGTTCCCCTCTAAAAGTTCTAAATAAAAGTCCGCGACAGCATATGTCAAGCTTTTAAGGTTAACCCACTTTAGAAATTTTTAAGATTATCAAAAGACTATATTAGGATTTTAATCTTTCCACGCGGTGGTCGGAGCCAGTGGCGCTTGCTAGTGACGAAGAAGATTTAGAAGAAAGACGCTTAATTTAAAAAAAAATACATTTTAAGCTTACGAACATACGATTCTTAAATTAATTAATGTATAGAACCGGCTATACTCTTATGACGTCTTATTCTATAGGGTTAGCCCGACTAGTTTCGAACCCATCCGGGCCACTTATTCATGTGCTCTTTACACGACGTTATCGCGGCGGGAAAAAATATTCTTAATTTTTTTTTATCAACGCTGTTCATGCAATGTCCTGCAAAGATCATCGACTGACACAAACTCCAAGCATACCAGAACATTACGGTAAAAACATAAAACAATTCCTATCTCATACACATTATGTCTCATAACGTTCAAAAGTTGTTTGCATGAGAACGCGTAAACAGAATTTAACGGACCGTGCAAAATGTACCATGAAATCACCAAAACATCAACTCGTTAAGATAAACCGCGGTTACATTCAACTACAAAGCAAACCGACCGTTTCTGGTATAACGTCATATCCCTGAATCATAGCAGTATTTTGTTAGATAAACCACATAGCATAATATTCTTGTCCTTTTCCTTCTAAAAGTGTCGTAAAAGGCGACTCAGGTAAGACGACCCGCCGTGTGGTATCCGGCTGAGTAGAATAGGCCAACCTCATTTCTTACCGAGGTGTCGTAAAAGGCGACTAAGGTAAGTTGACCCACCGTGTGGTATCCGGTTTAGTAGAATAAACCACTCTCTTTCTTACCGAGGTGTCGAAAAATACGACTAAGTTAAGTTGACGTCAGGCAGGCGGCCGGTCGTAAAAACGCAGCTAAATTATGTCACAGCATGTTTAGAACATGTTGTGCCGACCCCACTTAGAGTGGGATAAGGGCAGGAGGATGATGACTCAAAGGTTGACTGGAAGAGATCCCTTTGAGGGATAAGTTTATACATGTGCTTTTTAAATTTTTCTTTCTTTTTCTAAATATACCTATGTATAAAAAGAAATGAATAAAATAAAATAAATAACAATATTTTTATGTTTCTATAAGCCCTCATACCCGTGAGAGTCTGTGTACTCTTGCCAGACGGTCGCGAGTTCAAACCCGTACAGGCAAATAAAGTTTTTCTATAAATATATTTACTAGTGATACTCCGACTTTATTATCGCCAAAATATGCATTTTAGTACCCTCAATAACGGTATTTTCTTATCCTATATGTTAGCCCAGTTTATGAGCGTTGAATATGCCAAATATCATCAATAAAGATGCAGCGGATTAGCCATGAATATGTGTCATATCTGTTATGACGAACAGAAAAACTTTTAAATTATTGGTATATGTAGTATATGGATTAATTTATTGCTAGTTTTATTTTTGTTTTTACTACTCCTATTATTACTTCTTCAATATTTTATGTAGATACTTTACACTTTAAATAAATATTTAATTTTTCGCTTTTACGTATGTGTAAACGTCATGAGAAAACTTGCACGTCTATGTTACTGGTCTATGTACTCGTGTAACCTTCTATTTCGCATCGAAATATCAACATCCTTTCTATAATAGGTCCAGTATCCCGCCGTGTGGTATCCGACTGAGTAGAATAAACCACCTTTACTTCTTACCTAGGCGACGTAAAAGGCGACTAAGGTAAGTTGACGTCATGCAGGCGGTCAGTTGTAAAACGACCTCTTCACCTGATTTCACATATAACCGAAACCTTTCGAGGGAATGGCACTACCTTTTAATAAAAATCGTACAAAAATATGTTCAGAATATTTTGAGAAAATCGATCACATACCGACAGACAGCTTTGAGGACTTTGTTCAATAATAAGTATAGATATAGACTTCTTCTTCTTGTGCCTCTCCGACTAGCGAAGGTTAGCCATCAGTGCTTGATACTCCTTTCTATTTCTCGCGAGGCTAAAAAGCTGGGCAGCACTCGCGACTCCAGTCCATTCTCGTATTTTGCGCAACCATGACTTTCTCTTGCGGCCGATGCGTCTCTTACCTGCAACTTTGCCCATCATAATAAGTTGCAGAAGCCCATACTGTTCGTGTCTAAGCACATGTACCAGGTATACAACTTTCTTCTTTTTGATGATGGTCCAAAGTTCGCGCTTACAACACATACATAAGATATAGACTGATTCCCCCTAAAATAATGAAAATGTAAACAAAATCGCGGTGAATCCCGATGTATAAAACCAGTTTGTTGCTGTTTTTTGAATGGGCGGCTGTTAAGATGATATCAACTGTGTCGGATGCGAATTGACCCAATCCTCGAATTTACAGTTAATGTATGGGAATTTGTAACAATAACACAGCCAAGTAACCTAAAGAGAAGTTTTTATAAAACTTAAATATTTTTCGGTCATTTCTTTCGGTCTGAAGTAATATTAAACAATTTATTATAATACTAGGAATCGCTGCGGCTCCGCCCGCGTGAAGACATTAAAACCGTAATATAGTCTTTTGATAACGATAAGAAATGGTTAAAGTGGGTTAACCTTAAAAGCTAGACATATGCCGTCGCAGACTTTTATTTAGAACTTTTAGAGGGGAACAATTTTGTAATACATGATTTTCGAATAACTATCACCGCACGCAAGGAAAGCTTTAAGTTTTGCCGTTTTCCTAGTACATTTTATTTCTGGTCCTCTCCTATTCATCTTAGCATGATGTTATATAGTCAATAGCCTTCCTCGATGAATGGATTATCTTAGATTTTTTTTTAATCGGTCCAGTAGTTCCTGAGATTAGCGCGTTCAAACAATCAAACAAACAAACTCTGCAGCTTTATATATTAGTATAGTTTGGGTCGCCTAGTATTGAAGTGATTTAAGTTGTACTAAACTAACTAAGCGCCTACTAAACTCGTGCAAGAACAAACTAGCTTTTTTAATCATTTGTAGCGTGATGTCATAGATAGCATTAAAATAAGGATTACAATGTATATAACTCAATTAAGCCTAATTTTTTAATTCGGTTACTATAATATTAAGCTGTGGTAGCCCAGCGGTAACACCGTGTGACTCTTTCGAGGAGATCACAGGTTCAAACCCGGGCAGACACCAATGAGTTTTTTCGTTAAAACTTATATGTCTAATTGATAATTGCAATTTATCACACGCTTTTCGGTGAAGGAAAACATCGTGAGTAAACCTGCATATCTCTGAAGAATTCTGGAGATATGTGTAACCTACCAATCCGCATTGGAGCAGCGTGGTAGGTCTTAGCTCCAACCCTTCTCTTCAAAAACGGAGAGAAGAGGCCTATTCAGTAGTGGGATAGTAACAGGCCGCTACTTACTATAATATTAAACGTGCGATGTGTCTTTACACATCTCAGAAGTATACTTAATTTACTTCTTAACGTTTTTGTTAAATAGATACAGTGCCGGTGGTCCTAATAATTTATAGTTACATAAATCGCGCAGTTGAAACCGCAGGCAATGCCATGTTTTATACAAAATTCATCGGTCGGCTTTACAAAAGCCGTGGGAATTCCACGACGGTTAGATCTGCATATAAAAGCGGAGATAAAGCATCGAATAAACTTTCTTCCTCTTTTTGTTTGCGGCGACCTTGCGCATTGTTGGACTACGGTATTCTCGTTCATTTATTGTAGCATTTTATTATTGTTATTTTTTGTGTTTGAAATAAGAATTTCATTCGTTATATGTCAACAAAGGTCTAGAAAACGTATTGTAATGTTTCTATGTTTATTTTATTCTATATCCTATACTAGTTGTGCTTGCGGCTTTAACCGCGTGGACATCAGTGTATTTAATTGAAATTTAACATAAAAGTAGTTTGTTTGTAATCACTTTGTTGCATTAATTCAAATAAATATAATAATTAACAACATAATTTGCAATGGAGGGCTTATTCCGGAATCGGAATCTCTTCCAGCTAACTAGGCTAAAATTAAAAAAGAGGTAAATATTGGTACAGTGAATTAGAATAAAAAATTAAACAACCAATAATAACAAACAGATAATGGACCTTTTAGTAATATGAAATAACAAAATAATATTATAATATTGTTAGTAGTTATTGGGAGTTAACCACAAGAGAGAGAGAGAGAGAGACATGCTGTTATGGACTTTTTAATTGTATTTTTGTAGATCTACAATTCTCTTGTACAATAACTTTAGGGTACCTCTGTTGGTTTATGCGACGCACGCGACTAAAGCAGGCGAGTTTTTTTTTTCAACCGCGCGACCTCTTCTATACAATTTACATACGGTAGAAAACGATAATGTACTATCAACCTAAACCTTTCGGAAGAATTGCACTACCTTTTAGTAAAAGCCGTACCAGAATCTGTTCAGTTGTTTTTAAGAAAATCTATCGGATACACATAGACAGCTTTTGAGGATTTTGTTTTATATTAGTATAGATTAAATGATACCCGCGACGCCATTCGCATCGGTTAAGTGTTAAATTACCCTCAATTTTGGAAATATTATCCCATATTTTCACTGTTCCCTAAGGAAAAACTGGAAATTTTATCGAATTTGTTGTCCCGCTTTAGTTTACCAAATTTAGTAAATATTCGGTTTCGGGGTAAAAGCGTAACAGACTTTTGAATTCATAATATTAGCATCGACTTTAGAGTTTTAGTCAATGAGGTAGGAATGGTAAGAATAAATTGTTATAATTAATAGACAAGAAAATAAGACCGTCACTCGTGTCGTTAACAAACATATGATCGATACAGATAACGTCAATGTTCGCATTGTAAGTTAAAAATAGAATCGTTCAGACAATAGACTATCACATAGGGATGTCACTTGAAGTGAAAATTCGATTCCTAAGTAATCGATTTTCTCTCTTCTAATTAATTTGTAAAAAATAGATCAACTAAAAATTATCGATTATCTATTTCAACAATTGTGTTTCTGCAAATAATAATACAATTACCATGTATATGTCATGTTATAAATATGAAAAAAGGTCTATTAATTAAGAATTAAGGACTAACTAAGAATTACAGTAGACTGGTACAATAAGAAATATATATTTCATATATTTATTTGAGTAAAAAAATGAAATGAAATAAAATTTTTCTAGTTTTTCATGGTACATAAATAAAAAGATAAAAATAATAGAGATGGTCTGTTTGCAATTATAATTACTATAATTCGATTCGAAATGTGTAGTTTGGTTACACATTCGTAGGTTTCATTCATCTAACAATGACAATCTTATCGTTATCTAAAACACTAAAAAGAAAAAAAGAGAATGAGGGTATGTAATAAAATCGATTATATTAACAAATAATCGATTGATATGAAAATCGATTATTTTTGCACATCGCTAACATCACAGACATTATTGATCGTGTACGACTTGTTGCTATCACCTGTCCGCGACCGATTGACCCGCGTTAACATACGCCGCGAACATCGACTATCGAGCCGGCAAGTGAATGGGAAAGTTTATTTTTTAATAAGGACAAACTTTCAAAGCTGATATCGATAACCGATCGGATTTATGTTTTGTAATCGTTTTAGATTTTTGGGTTACATTGGAGACGTGTTTTTTGGGAACTGGTTATCTTTTTTGAGCGGTTCATATCGCAGAATTATAATTGGCATAAAATCGCGAGCAACGTAAAACAGTTAACATTTCGGTGTCAGTCATTACAACGCTATAAATTATAAGACCACCTTGAAGCTGTTTTCTTTAAACAAGTCTTAAAAAAATAGATGACGTCTTCCGTAGAGCTAAGCAGCTTCAAGAGTTTGTTTAATGACAAGAAAGCTGTGAATGTTGTATATAAAGACATTCCGTAATTGATTGTAAAAATAAAATTCATAGGGAAAAATGAAAAAATAAATAAGTAAATATGTAGTAGGTATATGAATTTAGATATTCCAAAGATAGCACGAAATCTTCTTGGTAAAGGGAGAGGTGAATTGTTTTTCTCCAAATGTAACGCTTGCGGGCCACGGGCAGTAATGAATAAATCAAAACTACTGGATCGATTTTAATCATTTTTTTCACTGAGTGACATAGGCATATATATTTTATGCCCATGCGAAGCCAGAGCGGGATCGCTAGTACATTATATAAGTAAGGATTACATATACAAAATATATTGATAGTCGTAGATGTGACAACTCAATTTAGTTCGAACGAGCCCGTGAGAGTTAGAAAGGGTGGTGAAATGCATGCGGAACGGATTGTGTCGTTTCATTGTGATCTAACACAGTGGGGGGCGATCGAATCGGTGTAGGGGCATAGGTCGCTGATAAACGACAAGGCCTAAAATGTATGCACTGACAAGTCTAGAGGACATTCGCCTGTCGTTTAAAAGTAAGTGCTCAGAGAAAGCGATAGCCAAGAAAAGTATAATGTAAACATTGAGGATTACCACTATTCTTATATAAGTATTATATTTTTATTTATTTATTAATACTTAAACGCCGTGTGGTGTCCGGCTGAATAGAATAGTACCACCCTCATTTCTTTCCGAGGTGTCGTAATAAGCGACTAAGGTAAGTCAACCCGCCGTGTGGTATCCGGCTGAGTAGAATAGACAAACCTTATTTCTTACCGAGGTGTCGTAAAAGGCGACTAAGGTAAGTTAACCCACCGTGTGGTATCCGGTTTAGTAGAATAGACCATCCTCTCTTTTACCGAGGTGTCATAAAATACGACTAAGGTAAATTGATATCAGGCAGGCGGCCGATCGTAAAAACGCAGCCAAATTATGTGACAACATGTTTATAACATGTTGTGCCGACCCCAATTAGAGTGGGATAAGGGCAGGAAGATGACGATGACGTATGATACTATGTAATATGTACCGTATTACAATGCGGACGGTGTAGACACTTGCACGATGATCGCACCGATTATAAACGATCACACGATCAACGATCATCGCCGATAGTGAAGAGGCATAAAATTTCATCAACTTGACTATGCAATCGGAACAACCGGAAATCACACAGAGCGCAAACTGTGGAATGCGATGAGTGTAAATGGCGGAATTTTCACGCCATTGTATTTATGTAAGATTTATAGGGTACTGACGTACCGCTACGCCGGCCTCTATATGCATTATGGCATACGTTTCCCATCCAATTATTTATTCCATTAAGCTGTATCGTTACAATCATCTTTACGGTGTTCGCAAAAAAGACTTCTGTGCATAAGAATATTGCATAACTTTTTTGCATTATTCCTCCTCGCATCGTTTTCTGCAATACCGAGGGTCGTGATTGCCTAGTGGTTCGGTCATTTTTCGGACAGTTGCTCGCCACTTGTTGCTCTCTTGGCCGAGTAAAGAGCACCGTGTAGATTAACGTCCACGGTGGTTTGTATCTGGTCAGTCCATCTAATTGGTCTTCGTCCTCTTGGTCTTTAGCCGTCAATTTTTCCGGTAACCATGAGTTGCTCGATGTTGTTCCCTACTTTTCTGGCGATTTGACCAAAGAACTCAAGCACTCTTTGCAGGCAGATTGAAGAGAGTCGGGTTCTTACAAACAATTCGTGCAAAATCGAAGCATTTGTGCGGAAGGCGGTCCATGGGATCTGAAGCATTTTTCTCCAGCATCACATCTCAAAAGCAGGTCATGCGGTCAGTTTTCATTAACGTCCATGTCTCGGCCCCGTAGCTGAATATGGAGAATGTCAAGGTCTTTACTTTAAGGTACTAAATTTACTAAATTGGTTTTGGTTTTGCTGGAGTTTTTACGATCTCTCCATATTCCTTCCAGTTGGGTTTTGCATTATTGGATAAATTAAAAATTACTAAGACTCCATGTTACTATGTTATTATACATAGAGATGGAGAACCAGCTGGCATGTGCGTGCAAGAGTCCAACAAATAATAAGAGAAGGAAGATAAGACTATCATATCATATAGAGGTAATCTGTAAATTTCTACAGAGTTCTGGTTATATGTGTAACCTACCAATGCACATTGGAGCAGCGTGGTGGGTTTTAGCTCCAACCCTTGTTTCCAGAAATGGAGAGAGGAAGCTTATGCCCAGCAGTGGGTAAGTGCAGTGGTCGGCAAAGTGCGGCTCCAGAGCCGTATATGGCTCTTTGGCTCCTTAAGTCAGGCGCAATAAATTTTTTCAAATAAAAAAAACTTACTCAAACTTTCCAAAGAGATACAAGTCCATTGTTCGCATTAATAAATATTTAGTAAGTATGAAATTTTGTTTTATTTAGCACTACTTATTTTGTGTAATAAACGTTTACTAAACAAGCAATAGACAAGATTTGGATCCCAATTTTTTTATTATTATTCTAATGTTTATATTTGGCTCTTCCGCTAATAAGTTTGCCGACCACTGAGTTAGTTGTTATATATTTAGTTGTTATAAACCTTGTTCCTTCTGCTTCGAAGTACAGATATGCAAAATAATTCTCTTTGGCACGGCAATAGAAAAATTCGTTAGTTACGCGTTGCGTCATTTCCGTAACATAACGTAATGTTGTGGTGTATGACGTTATGTTAATGTTATTGTGTATGGTGATGTTACTATTCTATGTATTTGAATGTAAATAGAATATATAGCCATATTCTTTCTAGACTTCTAAATACATTTTTGTTTTAAAATTTTGATATTATTTTTTTTTAATTAGCATTACAAATAACCCAGTCATGCAATTTATTATTATAGGCATATTTTTATTATTATAGACAGCGGACGTTGGTCAAGCCACGAGCAGTATTAATTCCATCGACCGGCTGACGGGTAACTGTAAAGGTTACACTTACACAAAACGTGTCTGCACGCACGTCTTATCATCGAAATCACAGCACGAGAGTAATAATATCGAACATCCCATTATAACGTTAACGCTACTCACGATAATGTAATTTTTTACCAACAACAAAATACGAAAAATTAAAAAAGAACATATCACTCGCCCTTGATCACGAAACATAAAAAAAATTAAATTGACTGTTCCAAATTCGAATTTGATTTTCGAACTATAGATATCTTATTCGAGTTTATTTCAGGCCGATTTATATTTTTTATACTAATATACCTAGTTCATTTTTCTTTGTACTTTCTGCTTTCGCAAAGATACTATGGAATTATCTAAGATTAATTTTCCTATTTCCAAAGTAACAACGTTCTTTATCCTATATATAATATATATCTCGCTGTATAAGCTTTTATTGAGACAAACTTCACCAAAAGATCCAGCCGTGAAATAGCCAGACAAAGTTATTTTATGAGTATCAATTTGCCAGTTCGTCCGGAAAAGAATAGAATAGAATAGCATTTCTTTTTTATTTATTTTACACACTACAATTATAATATAGTAAAAAAATAACATAAAAGGGTATAAAGCCTTTTATTTTTACGCCTTTCAAAAAAAAGCATGACTTTGAACTAAGCAAAGATAAATAAAGAGCTCATGAATAAGAGCCCCGTATGGGCTTGAAACTAGTCGGGCTCATCCGATAAAATAACACGTGAGTATAGCCGGTTTCTATACATTAATTATAAACAAAGATAAAACGATTATTCAATAATCACACATAATCAAATACAAGACTTTTTTTCATAATCCAGCACATCAAGGTGTTATAATGGCGACATAAAAGGTTAAAACGGGGAAAGTTGAGCGTAATGCTCAATTTCTCTATAGGTGCTTTTATAATACCAATTTATTACAAGTAATGCAGTTTCACTCGCGTGACCGTAGAGTAGCTTTCAAGGTTGGGTTAGTCATGACAAAAAACATAAACAGATTGGACCGTGAACCTAAACAATTGAGCAAAGCGAATGGTTACACTAAAACTATGTTATTACGTATAAAGCATTCATATAAAAAAATTCGTAATTCAAATTCAAAATATCTTTATTCAAATAAACTTCTAAACAAGTGCTTTTGAATAATTTATAGAATTAGGCATTACTTTGCGGAGGTCTATAATACAAAAGTAATGAGAATATTATTTTGCTATATTATAGCAGAATATTTCATTACTTTTGTAATTGCTTTTGAATCGTCAACTCTACAGCTGGTTCAGAAAGCTGTTCCTATCGAGAAGAAACAGCAAGAAACTCGGCAGTTGCTCTTTTAAAAATATAATCCTTATGACTAGTTAAATTTAGTCATTACTGTTAAAAACATATACCCATCAAGGAGTAATGTAAAAGTACACTTTTTTATACATAAGTCATCGGTCATAATTAGATTTTTTCAGCATTCTCTGCAACCATATATTAGAAAAGTCTATGAGATATGAGAATTTCCAGTTGAGACATTTAAAAACACAAAAAAATTTTTTCTTAATTAACCGAGAGAGAGTAATCTAGCAATTAAATTTTTAAATTGTTGTTAAATTAAATTTTGTGTAAATTTAACAGCATTTTGTGCTGAATTCAATTTTACTAGGAGAAAGTAATGGCTAAGTAAAATATATTTATTTTTATGATGTGTTTAGTGAAATACCTGCAACGTTGCCAGCAGTCATCTCAGTGATGAGCCCCTCGAGGTCTGGAGACATCAGTCTCTCTTCATCCTCACCATGCGTGTAGTCCAGGGCGTGGTACACCACTATAGCCAAGTTCACTACCAGCTGGAACAAATAAATATATACGTCAGACGGTTTGAGTGTTGATAAATGTGTATATAAATGTATATTATCTTTATTTTGTCAAAAAAAGGGTTTTTTTACAAAATAAAGATAATAAAGGGAAGGAAAGGAAGGAAACAAGCGGCGGGTATGTCGGACTCGCTCAGGCTGAAACAACCTGACAGTGCTCCACCACGCTGCTGGTGGCGGGAACAGAGTACCGTTGGACACATTGCTCCCTTCTGCACGAGCAGCAACTCTAAATCCTACAGTTGCTGCTCGTGGACACCTCTGAGTTTGGGGCCACCTAAAAGTGGTCCCTCCCTCCGCTACGGTCGATGCATTGTAAGCACCTGATGCATCGATCGTCTCGAGGATCTTTTCAGGTCCGATAAACCCCGTTCGGAACCCCGTAGATCCCCAATAGGGCGGCAAATGATGGACTGTACCAGCTAGTCTACGGCGGATCGGATCCAAAGACTCGACTTCCCGATCCACCCCACCGCCTCCGTGAGATTATGTCCTCACAAGAGCCAATTCAAACCATCTCTTATTGGGCCTGTCTGTAGTCACATATACATCCACACACGTTAAATATGTTATTGTGCTTGCGATCGTGATCATCAGGGTCTTACAGGACGATTTTTGTACGACTATATTTTCGATAATACGAGAACAATAAAACGTTATCAATGAATCGCTTGATGTTCTCTTACTAAACACTCGCTAAGTCAGCCAGCGTGACTATCGCACTCGCCGAACGGAACGATCGATGCTTGTCTATTGTTAATACACGTATTACGTTTCCCAACTGTTCTGTCATCCCGCCACGATCACATATCGCCATCAGAAGAATCGCAAACAAGAAAGCTTGCTGCATAATATCTACAACCAGCGATCCCGCTCGCGTGGAAAGATTAAAACCGTAAAATAGTATTTTAATAACCATAAAAATTGTTAAAGTGGTTTACCCTAAAAGCTGTCGTACATATGCTGTCGCGGACTTTTATTTAGAGCTTTTAGAGGGGAACAATTTTGTAATACATGACTTTTTAATAACTTTCACCTTTTACGTACCGCACGTAAAGAAAGCTTTAAATTTTCCCGTTTTCGTAATATTTTTATTGCTCCTCTCCTATTCATCGTAGCGTGATTTTAGCTTATAGCCTTCCTCGATAAATGGTCTATCCTACACTTCAATAATTTATCAAATCAATCAAGTATTTCTTGAGATTAGCGCGTCCAAACAAACAAACAAACTCTTCAGCTTCATATAATAGTACAGATAAATCCGGCATCCAACGGTTAAAAAGAGAGAGAAATAAATATAGATAAATAATTCAATATGAGCAAACAATTATTTTGAACCTGTGGGATTCACTGTTCCGTTGGCGCCTATTTAAACGTTAAAGAAAGCACAATTAACAAAGCGCTTTTTCTCTGTTTTTGAACGAAAAACGGTTTTTTTTACCCCAAAATGTTACCACGGTGTATGAGGTATATTGGGGTAAATTTCAAAAATATTGGTCCAGCAGATTAACGTAAAAGCGTAAAATACAAACAGATGGACAAACAGACTTTCATATTTATATCAGTTTATGATGACGGGGGGGTGGTCGTAAAATACGTAGCCAAATCATATGACAACATGTTGTGCCGACCCCACTTAGAGTGGGATAAGGGCAGGAGGATGATGATAGGATAGGATAATTATTGTTATGCAATCGGATCCGATAATCGAATATGTGCGGCAGTATTACTAAGGTAACAGTTCAGAGCATTGATTGCAAAGTTCTACTACATACAGGTCAACGTTACACTCCATTTAACGACAGAGTGGTAACAAGATTAATGTCGGAATCATCCAGTCCATTCTTAATCCGACGCCCGCACAGCGATCAATACACGAACAGCGGTCTGAATGAGCGAATATCTCATTTGGCTCAATGGAAAGTGCTAGCTAGCACAATGGCAATAACGAAGTTATTTAAATTGCAAGTCATTCATTTTGCGTATTGCGAAATCCACTTGAAACAATTACAATAAGGGTCTCTTGTGAGATTTTTAAAAAATCGAAATTTAATTTTTTCGCATCCCTTTATCACAGTTTTGCGTCAATTTGATTGACTAGAGAGACCACATTTTGATTACCACTGGACGATCTCTATATCCGGCTGAATAGAATAGTACCACCCTCATTTCTTACCGAGGTGTCGTAAATGGCGACTGAGAAAAGTCGACCCGCTGTGTGGTATCCGGCTGAGTAGAATACGCCACCCTCATTTCTCACCGAGGTGTCGTAAAAGGTGACTAAGGTAAGCTGACCCACCGTGTGATATCCGGTTGAGTAGAAAAAACCATCCTCTTTCATGCCGAGGTGTTTTTAAACGTTACTAAGGTAAGTTGACCCAACGTGTGGTATCCGGTTGAGTAAAATAGACCAACCTCTTTCTTACCGAGGTGTTGTAAAATACGACTGGCGGCCGGTCGTAAAATATGTAGCCAAATCATGTGACAACATGTTTGTAACATGTTGGGCCGACCCCACATAGAGTGGGAGGATGATGGACGATCTCTAGTTCGAATAAATGCGTAAACAGTATGTAGTTGGTAAATCGGATGCTGTTATTGTTGCCCGTCTCAGTTGCGTGCGCTCGCGCAACACAATGCAACATCATATTGCACGCAATTTGCATACAATGCCCCCAATAGGAGTCGCTCCGTTGACTTTCGGCTATTGGCAGGTTGATATAATGTAAGCTTGCCCTTATGTATATTTCAATACTGACATTCCTTACTTGATAACTACGAGTATTTGTTAAGGTGTCGGCTTGTGAAATTCTAAAGCCAAGAATGCGACAGACATGCTATTGATATACCTATTTATATATATGTACTTTTTTGGAATTTCGGAAACGGCTCCAACGATTTTCCTGAAATTCAACATGCAGGTTTTGGAGGGGAAAAATCGATCTAGCTAGGTTTTATTAAAAAAACGTTAAACCCCTGTTTTTGGGCATTAAAAATAATACTAAAATTCAAATTGAATATATGACCCATTATTTTTGTCGAACGCTGCAGTCAGCGTAGCTTATTCGCGCAACGGGTGGTCTCTGGAAATGAAAATACCTAGGAGCCCCACCTAACCCAATTTTTTTTTTAATTTTGTAAAAACTTACCGAACAAGTCGCGGTCAACCAGGTACCACATATATAATGTAATAATTATTCATCATTACTAAAAATATTTATTTATTTCTTTCTTTATTGTAACAGTCTTATTGGTAAGGATGCGGTCTTGTTCCTTCAAAAAGCTTCGAAGCTGACGGCTTCAAAAAGGTTTTCCAGTGGTTTCTTACAGGCAACCTTAGGCGTTTTTTTAACTTCAGGCGTAGGATTAGGCAAATTAACCGTCATTAATAAATTTATTTATTTCTTTTTATACATATATTTAGAAATGAGAAAGAAAAAGTAAAAAGGCACATGTATAAAGGCGGACTCATCCCCAAAAGGGATCTCTTCCAGTCAACCTTTGAGTAATAGAAGGAAAAGGACAAGAATTGAAGAAGAAAGAGAGTAAGGGTAATATAGAGAAAAAGAAAAAGTTTATATAAATTTAACTATTTAACCTATTATTTAATTAATATTTTGTCATAACCTTAAAAACGTATTTAGAAATTACGCAAGAGGAGAAATAACTTCCTCGTTGCGTAGATTCTGTATAATTATAAATTGTGGATAATGTAGTTCACAAAGACTCTAATGCTATAGAAGGACAGGACACGCGTTAAACTTATCCAGATGATATCGCTGTTTAAGAGCCAATTTGCATTGAATCGGTGCGTGCCAAATTGGGCAATACTTATTAATTGAATTGAGCCTCTTTGAGAGTAACAAATGAATATAATTGAGTTCGGTTTAATTGTTACAGCCTGTATTTATGTCATCTAGTTATCCAATTACGTGACTTTACTGGGAGACAAGTAGATTTAATAAAATGTACCGACATCTTAGAAGGAACTTTACTACCAAAAAGTAAAGCAACCACTTCACTTTTCGGAATCATCTTAATATGGATGGGTAGGATGTACGTACAATAAAACCTTATCTAATTATAATGAGTTTACAATGTAATAAAAACTTTGAATTTTTCATTTTCGAATCATCCAACCAATTGCTTTCAATAATAGCAACTGAATTAAAAATTCATACAATTGCTTTCAATTGTAAAAAAATGGTTAATTTAATAATTGAATGTAAAAATTCTCCTGATCATATAATAATAATGACAATATTTAAAAATATAATTAGCTTTGCCTGCATTATTGCTTTTTGTTGCGTAGAGCACAAGTTTGATATATATTAAATGGCAAAGCTAACGAACCCATTTATTAAGATAAGGATTGATACTGAAGAAAAAAATAGTCTCGAAAATAAAGTAATATTTTTAATCGAAATATTGAACATAAAAAAACAATATTGTCAGTTAACTTAGTCTTACAGATAGAACAAGCTGTTGCGGAATTTTTTGTAGATCTACAATTCTTTAGTACATTACTTTAGTATATCTCTGTTGGTTTACGCGGGGCACGCGACTAAAGCTCCCATCAAGTAAGTTTTTTTTACAAATACGCGATTTTTTCGATACATAAACCGTAATGTACTGTTAACCTAAGCCGTCAGAAAAATTGCAGAACCTTCAAGTAATAACAGTACAAAAATCCGTTGAGTAGATTTTGAGAAAATCGATCACATGCAGACAGACAGCTTTTGTGGGCTTTTTTACAATAAACTAGCTGTACTTGCGGCTTTAACTGCGTGGAAATCAGTGTATTTAATTGAAATTTTGAACATAAAAGTAGTTGTTGTGAGTTAACCATAAGAGATAAAGACACGGTGTCGCGGATTATTTGTAATATTTTTGTAGATCTACAATTCTCTACTACATTACATTGGTGTATCTCTGCGGGTTCACGCGACGCACCTGACTAAAGCTCCCAGCAGGCGAGTTTATTTACAACTGCGCAATATCTTCAACATAATTTACATAAAACTGTATTGTATTCATTCAGTTCAATAGATTTTGAGAAAATAAATCACACAGAGACAGACAGCGTTAGGGGACTTTGTTTTATAATAAACATAGATATAGATAGATAACTCTTTTATTATGGTTATTTACTTTATAAATAAATAATAAATAAATATATGGGACACTTACACACACGGTCGTCCTTCCCCAAAGTAAGTAACTTAATACTTGTGTTATGGGTGACAGACGACTGGTGAATATATACTTATATATTTTTTAAATACATAATTAAATACAAATATACACCCAGGCTCAAAGATCGCCAAATTCATTTTAAACAAAATGTTGGTCCTCGGCGGGAATCGAACCCGCGACCCGTGTAGCCGAAGGCAGGGTCACTACCCACTGCTCCAACGAGCCAGTCAAAACTTTGCTTATTTAGTGTTTATTTAGTGCTCAGATAACTCGAGTATTAGCTTTTAGCCTAACCAAGCCAGGGTTGTTAGTTGCGAAATCTAGAACTTGGCTATATACGTTACGTGGAAAACAAAGATTCATTAGAAAAGTATATAAGTATAAGTATATTGTTCATTAAATTGTGTTCTATAGAAGAACACCGCCATTGCCTGCGGTGGTCTCCAACTTTTTACGATGGCGAGCTTGACATCCGCTACACTAATGGTTACAAAAACAGGATCTAGTTAAGAAAATGATCTACGTAATAACATTGCGTCACTTTTATGCAATCAATATATACTTTTATGTAATGTAAATGGTTCTTATGGTAGTTTATTGTCAGTATTAATTTCATATTAACAATAGAGTATTAAACAGGGTAGAGTATTAAACGATGTCAAGGGGCTCAATAAATTTCTCTGGACTATAACAATCATATTCCAGTCTTTTTCCTCCAGTTTCCTGCTAAAGGAAGCAACTTAGTATAAACAAATAGCTGATTTAAGGCATGTTACACAAGTTACTGATAAAGTGTCGGATAGTTAACCGACAAATAAACTAAGTAGCAGATAAATGACTCTAAAAAGTTAAAATAATATTCGCAGCCACTTTGTAATAGGTATTTGCTATTCAGCAGATAAACAAAATAACAGCCACATAATCTACCTGTTAACTTATTAGGGACTTTAAGTGCTGAATATGCCTATCAGAAACCCCAGACACGCAAAATTTTCGAGATATGTGTCAGATATGATCCGAATAAGCTAACTGACAATTTATTGGTAACTTGTGAAACATGCCCTTAATCTTTAATATTTAAATGAGTTAATCTTAGACGGTTATTTTATATCGCACGTGAAACGGCGCGTAAAATGGAGTGGAAATATGTTTGGACAAAACGCGGGCATATTTATGCTGGCTGATGTACCCCTTGTACATCAGCCAGCTTATAGCATTAAGACAGATGCAGACATCTCCTGCGTTTTTCGAGTACTCCCGAACTCCCCGACGTCTATCACATGTGCTGATATGGAGTGTTGTATAATGTTTATATTTATATACTATACATAACCTTATAACTAATAAACATAAGCAGAACTTGAAAATAGAACAAAATGTAGCATATATGTATATATAAATATATTATAATAAATAATAAATCTTGCATATATTTATATTTTTTCAATTTTGGAAACGGCTCCAATGATTTTCATGAAATTCAACATGTAGAGGGTTTTGGGTGGGAGCAATCGATGTAGCTAGGTTTTATTTAAAAAAAAATTGTTAAATCTTTTTCGCTTAATCTTGAAGTTTCGATGTTCTTTTTCACCGGAAAAAAATTTCCTGTGAAAAAAGCATCGTAAAAATATCTCTAGAGCTTATCTCTAGATAGGATCAGACTGATGGATCTTAGCTCCAACTCTTCTCTCCAAAAACGGAGAGAGGAGGCCTGAGTTTGACCTGGACCTGAAATTTGGACCGGCGGCGGTTGTCAATTGACGTAAACCAAATTTCAGCTCAAAGAGGTTCCAGCAAGTTTCATAAAACGAATTGTACATTGCGAAACGGTATTACATAAAAACTCAACACGTAAATAAATGGTTGTAATAAATACATTCAGATAGCAATCAATATTAAAAGTTGTATGTCGTTCAGTTGGTAAGTATATTTTAACTATAAGCTGTTAGGTTGGATGACCGTAAGGCCGAGGCTTTATTAATAAGCGACGCAACACTCATTAATTAAGCGATTAAAGCAAATATATTATTAATCTTTAATATTAAATTAAATTAATCTTGTATGTATGTATATATACATTCGGAATCTCTAAAACAGCTCAAAAGATTTTCCTGAAATTCTGCATGTAGGGGGTTTTGGGCGAGAAAAATCGATTTAGCTAGGTTTGATATTTAAAAAAAATCGTTTTTTCTCTGTTTTTGGGCATTAAAAAGACTAACATTTATATTGAATTGAATTTTTGTTAAACTTTCAAGTCAGCGTAGCTTATTTGGGGAACGGGCAGTCTCGAGAAATGTAAATACCTAGGATCATCGATACGTCAAGAAATTTATAGAATATGGACTAAATATAGTGATTAAGGTTAATATCAAAAATAAAAGTAAAATAGCTAATATCACACAGCACTAAAGTATTTTTTTTTTTAATTTTTTTTTGTTAATAATGGACATTTAAATAGACAATGAAGTTGTTGCATTATAAAGCAACAGTAATTAAAAAAAAAAAAAATTACCTAGGATCGATCCCCAACTACATATTTTTTTCTTTCTTTTTTTTATTTTGTAAAAAATCACCGAGCAATGCTTGGTCAAGTCAGGTACTATTGATTATAATGTCTTATGGTTATATGACCAAATATCGGCAGCCTCTCTGATTTGTTTATGCGATGGTATCAACATTATTCAATTTGCATAAAATGACAATATATATTAATCGGAAATAAAAGAAACTAATTCTAATTAAATAAGTTTACACTTTTACACTAGTAGAAAATTAAGGTGTCATAAAATACGACCAAAGTAAGTTAATTGTTGAAGAGAGAGTAGTCGGGAATTAAAATAGTTTTTTAAAGTGTCATCCTCATTCTCCTGCCCTTATCCCACTCTAAGTGTGGCACAACATGTTATAAAAATGTAAAATGATTTAGCTAATATTATACGACCGACACCGTTATTTTTTTTAATGTCAGGAAAACCTATTATGGGTCGTCACCGCCCGAAGGGGACGAGCGGCAGGTATGTCGGACTCGCACCGACTAAAAACCTGACAGTGCTCCACCACGCTGCTGGTGGCGGGGACAGTGTACCGTTGTACACGTTGCCCCCATCCCCGCCAGCAGCAACTCTGAACCTCAGAGTGCGCCACCTGTGGGTCGGGGCCTCTGTCAAAGTGGTCCCTCCCTCCGCTAGACGATGCATTAGGAGCGCAAGACAATAAACTTACCTTAGTCGTCTTTTGCAACACCTCGGTATGAAATGAGGGTGGTTTATTATACTCAGCCGGATACCACACGGCGGGTCAACTTACCATAGCCACCATTTACGGCACCTCGGCATAAAATGCACCCTTTATTCTAAGTAGCCGGCTTTGCACCGTATTTCCGCTTACAGTGTAGCCATACCCTACTATACTCCCCCTAATATAGCCGTACCCGTAACGGTTAACGGGCTCTTGGTCTTATTTTCCGGTGCACCTATCACGTGCCCAAACGTAATACAACCCACGAATTCCAAATCTGATTCGCCATTTAGCGCCATTAAAGCTGATTGGCACATTGTCACGATACATATTTATCAAATTCAACGGTTAACGATTTGTTTCGTAATAGGTTAGGGGTTACACCGATGCAATAACAGGATATTTTTCAGGTGACTTTAATTTTTTTTAACTTTGTCATTTATATTCGTAATATATACTTAATCGTGGGGCATTCGGCTGAATAGAATAGTACCACCCTCATTTCTTACCGAGGTGTTATAAAAGGCGACTAAGGTAAGACGACCCGCCGTGTGGTATCCGGTTAAGTAGAATAGACCACCCTCTTTCTTACCGAGGTGTCGTAAAATACGACTAAGGTAAGTTGACGTCAGGCAGGCGGCCGGTCGTAAAACGCAGCCAAATCATGTAACAACATGTTTGTAACATGTTGTGCCGACCCCACTTAGTGGGATAAGGGCAGGAAGATGATGATATAGGGGATAAAAAATTCCCGTTTTTTTTTCAATGTGGGTATTTGAACAAAGTTGACGCGGACGATGTTGCCAGAACTAGTTGAAAAAATATTCTAATAATCTTCAGTGTGCTCTTATTATACTAGATATTTATACTATTCTACTCAGCCGGATACCGTACCGTACATAGGAGACAAAGATAATAAGACTCATTTGCTTTTTCTTTCTTTCGATAGACTTTCTTTCTACTCTACTCTAGTATAATAACTTTCATACCATTCACGAACATCGTGTAGATAATAAGAGTAAAACTTTCTTCCATTTCCTTTTATATGGTCAATTATCTCGTACATCAAACATGGAGAGGTCTCTAATAGGGTCACCAGTTCTATATTCAATTGTGTTTCGATGACCCCTCGATAACCCGCACTCCATTTAACTACGGGTCACTTTCGTACAAGGAACTGCGGTTTATAATGGCCCTTTAAGGCATGAAGAGAAAGTAAGATGACGAAGGGGTTAGCGAATTGTTACGGCTCTGTGAAAAATGAAGAGTTTATTTGCGATCAAAATTTATTATATTTAGGTTAATTAATCTATACTTGTTATTATATTCAAATTCAAATTCAAAATTCAAATTCAAATTCAAAATATTCTTTATTCAAATAAACTTGTAAACAAGTGCTTTTTAAATCTTCAACTCTACTGCTGGTTCGGAAAGCTGTTCCTACCGAGAAGAGCCAGCAAGAAACTCGGCGGTTGCTCTTTTTAAACAATACAATTCTTAATACTAGTTACATATTTTAATGTTTCTATCTTGTACAGGGTCGAACAATATTTATATCCACGCATTTTTATCGTCCAAATAATCCTCAACGGTATAGTAGGCTTTCTGTATCAGCCTCTCCTTAATGGTGTTTTTAAACTGCTGTAACGGCAAAGTTAAAATTGATTGCGGAATTTTATTATAGAATCTTATACCCAAACCCACAAGCGACTTACGTACTTTTTCAAGGCGCAAAGCAGGAGCCTCAAGCTTATGTCGGTTCCTACTTTGTCTATTATATACATCGCCTATTGTTTTATAATTTTTTATATTTTTATATACAAAAATTAAATTACTTAAAATATACTGTGAAGCAAATGTAAGAATACCTATTTCCTTAAACGTCTCTCGCAGGGAATCCCGCGGTCTTAAATTGTATAAATGCCAAAATCTCGCTTACTTTTTGTCTGTAACGCTTTCACGACGGATCCGCTGAAAAAATATTTGTGAGATTTTGCTACATTTTAAGCTTTTTACAGATTAAAAAATCTCATATTTTCTACGGGAACGGAAAAAAACAGTATAGTACATAAAAAGGGTAACATTCATACAGACTTTTGGACGTATAACAAAGTATGGACATTATAAGTTAGCGTTATATGACTAGAATAGAATAGAAAAGAATTAGAATCTTTACGTGATGAAGGAACACTCATAACCTTTTCTTTTAGAAATAATATAAATATAAAGAATAAAAATCTACTATTACTATATCTATCTTTAATATTTAAATGAGTTAATCTTATATGTACGAGTATATATAGGTGTATATATATATTCGGAAACTTGGAAACGGCTTCAATGATTTTCCTGAAAATCAGCATGTAGGAGGTTTTGGGGAAGAAAAATCGATCTAGATAAGTTTTATTTTAAAAAAATGTCGTTTTATCCCTGTTTTCGGGCTCTAAATTTTTTTTTTGCAAAAGTCATGGTAGTTCATTTGGGGAACGAGGGGTCTAGAGGTGAAAATACCTAGGATCGAGCTCCACCTGCCCTATTATTTTTTCATTTTTCTTTTCAATTTTTTTAATTTTTTTTTAAATCCTTTTGAAAATTACCGAGCAAGGCTCGGTCACCCAGGTACTACATATTATCCAAACAATGTCCCTAAAACCTATCTGCCTGTATATAATAGTTTCTCTCAAAATCTATTAAACAGATTTTTTTCAGGTTTATACTACGAGTATAAGATAGTTTAATTCCTGAGAAAGGTTAAAGTTAATTGTACAGTATATGAAAACTCCTGCGGGGATTTAGGCGGGAAAAACTTTGTGACAATGATTTCCACGCGGCCAAAGCGGCCACAGCTAGTATACATATATAGGAGGAAGAAAACATGTTATTACAAGTCAAATATACGAGTCCATAAGCGATGGAACCAGGGTTAATGACATTGAACTATTACGTGACTTCTTGAAAAAGAAACTGGTAAAAAGTTGCGGCATTGAGAAAAAGTTGAGAAAAAATAAATGAAGATCGAACGAGCTACTCCTCAACGTAAGCTCCGAGAGGTACATTCATAAACAACCGCTTTTTGTGAGTAAATTTTAGAGTATCTTTGTTGAGTAAAGTCAATTTTAATGTTGAAAATGTTTAATGGGATCTTTTCATGAATGTAAACGCAATTATTCACAGACTTGACCTAGAATTAGGAATTTACATTTCATATTAGGAGTTTATACAAAACTGTTGATAGTAAGTTTGCCCTCGGACTATGATCCAATAATACTAGGCAAATTAATCATCACTTACAGAACGTTATAAAATAAATCAATAGTGCGATAATAGGTATAAAATTAAAAAAAAAGATTTTTAAAACAAAAATTGTGCGTATAATACACCAACTGGAAACCAAGATATGAGAAAAAACTTATTTTTAATACGTTTTACTTAAAATACACACTACATACACTACACTACACACTAGAGACATTAACTACGCCAATCTCTACAATCTCTAAATTACAATATATTTCATCGTAACTAAATATACTGGTATCTAAGTATTATTATAATAAAATAATAGATTTTGTTACAAATTTGGTGATATTTTATAGCGAAATATTTAGTGGTCTGTTAGAAATTTTTGATCTTAACTATTCTATAAGTAGAGAGGCTTTATATCTGTTTGAACGGACAATATTTAAACAGCAATTGATTGATGATATTTAAGGTAATGGCATTAGTAGGTAATTGATAATGTACTAGTAGTTGACCGTTTTGTATGAAATTTTAAGTAATAAGCGTTTTGTTTGTTGTAGCTAATAAAAAATATTAATTAATAATATTACATTTTAAATATTAAACAATGGGCTACAGTTCTGGCAATAGATGGCAACAGGTAATTACACACATTTTTTATTAGCTACAACAAACAAAACGCCAATAATTTAAAATTTCATACAAAACAGTCAACTTCTAGTACATGGTCCATTACCTTATATTCCTGTAATTCAAAATAACAGTAATTTATCTACTGATAAAAAATTTGTACAATATAAATTATTGTAGCGTAACTTTTCCCGCTACAGCCGTCCCAGATTCGTAAAGTATCAGATTCGTAAGTTGATTTGTCGCCTTCATCTCCCACAAAACACATCTCTCACAAATATCATTATTATATTATACAGGCTGATTCAAATATTACCATCAGTACAGGTTTTTTTTATAAACGTAAACAATCTTGCTTTTTACCGATGTTTAGTACAAAGAACACAGTAGAAGATCATTTTCCTTATTTCTGTGTTACTCATCTGATATTTTAATGGTTTAATATGATTAAATATATCATTATCATCATCCTTCCCTTATCCCACTCTAAGTTGGGTGCGCACAACATGTTATAAACATGTTGTCACATGTTTTGAATCGTATTTTACGATCGGCCGCTTGCCTGACGTCAACTTACCTTAGTCGTATTTTACAACACCTACGTAAAAAATGAAGGTGGTCTATTCTATTCAGCTGGATACCACTCGGAGGCACAAATATCATTAGTATATTATACAGGGTAATTCGTACATTATCATCTATGTGTAGGTTTTTTTATAACCATAAACAATCATATTGACAGTAAAAATTATTTATAGTAGTCATTTGAAAATTTAATGGTAAATAATAAAATTAAATATATTATTATAAATATAGTAATAGCACGAGTGTATTTCAGTTTTGTGTTTATATACACAAGTTTCGTTTCATAGTAATAAAATAGAAAAATACTATAAAAATTTAATGCACACAGAGTAATTACTGCGTAATTATTGCATAAATTCTCGGAGATATTACAAACAGCGCGAGCAATAAAACTGGTAGTGCTGAGATTAAAATAGAAACGTAACATACATTGTTGTATGTTATAATAGTGGGGAGGGGTTTTCTAGATGAAATATTACGGATCTGAGAATCTAAATCGTGGGAACACGTCCATAGTAGACGAGCGGGGTGCAAACAACTCGTCAGAATCTATCAAATGCGGGGCCAACGAGGACCTTCTTCAGCTCTGATATGGGAATCGGTCGACTCGTAAGAATATTTTTTTATGTCAGGAAAACCCATTATGGGTCATCACACGAGCGGGGGGTTTGTCGGTCTCGCACTGACTAAAAACCTGACAGTGCTCCACCACGCTACTGGTGGCGGGGACAGGGTACCGTTGTACACATTGCCCCCATCCCCGCCGAAAGCTCTGATCCCAGAGACACCTCCTCCGGGTAGGAACCTCTCGAAAGAGAAGCCCCCCTCCGCTAACCGGTGCATCGGGAGCACCAGATGCACCGACCGCCTCGGGGACCTGTAAGCCAGACGTCCGATATACCCCGTTCGGAACGTCCGAAGTTCCCCTGTCAGGGCGGCAGACGATGGACTTAGGCAAGTCTCTAAGTGATATAATAAGCTACAGTAATACCTACAATGGATAATGTGTATATTACAACCGACTTCACGACTAACTACTACTGTTTAGATTATGTCTACTTGAGGTAACACGAATTCTATCTTCATTAACGTTCAGAACGGTTAAACAGATTGTTTGTGTAAAAAACCGGGCAAACCTTCTTGTCACCTTAATAGGCAATTATACGAGATGTTATGTTGCGTGTTGATTTTATTGTGCTCTATCAAGATTGGACGCCATAGATACAATATTGAAAAGCAAAGTTAATTTTTTTAAATAAATAAATATAAAAAGTTATGGTTAAAATATTTGTTTTAATAATCTGCCAAAGTTTTTTTATGTATTGTATTGATATTTATACACACGTTTTATTCATATACGGACATATTTTATATAATATAATACTTGTACACAAATCCATATAATATATTATGTAAGTATATAAATGATTTTTTTTTATTTGGTCATCGTAGGTAAACGGATGGAAAAAAGAGATTCTTATAACGGAAAAAATATGCAAATTCAGCAAAGCTTTAGAGAATTTAAAAAAAGCTTGATTTTCTATAATCTATATATCCATCTTACATTTATGCATCTAAACTACCTATTCGCCGCGGATAGTACCGCGAAGTGAAGCTTACAATATAAAAGTATGGTTGTCTTTATTTCCAAAGAGTCGATGTGATTTTTGGTATGGAAATAGTTGTAGGTATGGACAAAGGCAAAGGTTATTATTAACTAGCGACCCGCTCCGGTTTTGCACGGGTATAAAATATATAGCCTATGTCACTCAGTGAAAAAATTATTAAAATCGATCCAGTAGTTTTGATTTATTTATTACTGCCCGTGTCCCGCACGCGTTAAATTTGGAGTAAAACAAATCCGCAATGCCCCTGCATTTTAAATCTTCTAAAATGTTCATTTAAATTAGATGCTGTAAATGGCCTTATTGATCTATATTAAATTAACAATATATTTAAGGTACTTAATTATATAATGATTAATTAATGCTGTATTATTTAAAAATGCTTCGAAAATAAGGAATTATTTTTGTAAAAAAGTAAATGACAGAAAATGCTATTATGGGTTATCCATAAGAGATAGATATATATATATACAATCGCGGAGTTTTCTGTAGACCATTTCAAGGTGTACAAATACTTAGTACATTATTTTGATAGATCTCCTAGGGTTCAGCCTGCGTTTCAACACAGGCACAAGCAGACAAAATCGCTAAAAATTTATATACATTTTACACGCATCCTGTATACACCCAGATGTACAAAACAAATCAATCGCATTAGTTAACACATGGCGTGGTGATAAACATTTATATTGCCGCTACATTGATTTCATCATGACTTTTATAGGTTTAACAAGTTCGATTGGAAGGCGAAATGTGATTGTGACACAAATATGGTCGTAATTCGAATAATTGGTTACTTTATATATGTTAGACTAGCTTTTAGCTGCAACTTCGTTCGCGTGAACTGTTGTCGCGTGATTGGTTGATAATAGAAGGAGCTCTTCAATGTCCTCCTACTCCTGTAGAATTAACAGGATTTCTATAGCCTATTTGTTACCTGCCTTGTTGTTGACGCCACCTTGGGACTGTTTGTCTCCCTCTCTGAAGTACATAAGATGACCTGATTCCAAAGTAACGGTATCCTCTTCGGATTTCCGATAACCCTGGAACATGTCATCTTATGTTCTTCAGTTCTTCTGTGAGCTGCATCAGATTTTCTTCCGTTGGACGTAGCCATAGTCAGTTGGTGTTGGCGGCCTACCGTCACCCGGGGATTCTTCGCACCCCCTGCCCCGCCGTTACCATGACCGCCGCCGTGGCCAGGGATAGGGGGGCGACCAGGAACTGGGGGCCGTTGTTTTGTGGTTCTTGTCATTAGAGGTTTTGCTCATAATCACTACGCTGGGCAGACCTGTTCGTGATCGCAGAGCGTAGTTCTTCGCGCCGGTGACACTGCTGCCCGTCACGGGTCTGTGGTATTTAACTATGTCTAAGTTGAATGGTTATACCGCCATTAATCGGTCGCTAGAGCCCCTTTTTCTGATCGACAGGATGCACCACGAGCAGGTGAGGTTGGCTGGGAGTAATAAATGGAATGTTACTCCCTTGCATCCCATATCCAGTTCCAAACACTCATTTTCAAATAGTTTTTACAACCTTCGAAGAGTTCATTTGATTGTAATATGTCAATAATTGTAGAAACTAAAAAAAATCTATTCCTTAAACATTATTTGTGTTGCTTACACTATACAATTTTAATTTTTAATTTAATTTTAAAATACAATTGAAGCAGAGATTAATTTTAAATTTGAAGTCTTAACTTTATAAAATAACACGTTATTTCCGATAACAGTTAACTGTACCACGAATTCAAACAGTACCTTTCCTAAAACCAGTATTTTCTCCAACAGACAACTGTTCGGCTCGCTGTCAATTTACAGGATTTATTGCACCCCGCAGGTGCTTAGTAGAATTCTATTATTTCATTTTATACATGATACTCGCTTATATTCTGTCAAGATAAACCAGTTTTCCCCAACTTTTACTACAAATTATATACATAATAATAACCTTACAACATACAAAAATTCGATACTTGTCAACAATATTTGTTTGAGTCTACATTGTTTACTTTATTATTTTCACGTGACAACGTCTTAAATTAGGTTGCGGCTTGGAGTCACTCATGAAAAAGTGTAACGCCCGCTCACGTCTGTTACGATGAGTCACCGAACGAAAGAGAGGCCCGCCGGACTGGCGAATGCCTTGCGTCTCTCTCCCACACCAATCCATCACATTTAAAAAGACGTTGTCACGTAAAATCTTTGCCTGTAAAACCGACTTTACAGGCAACCGTTTTTTAATAGTAAAAGTATGTATAGTACTGTAAAAGAAATATATATATTATGGTTTTTTTTTACATTATCTATCGACTGACACTGGTGTACGTTAAAACTTGAATAAGTTTATATTTACTGTGTTAAAATAGGGTATTCTTTGATTACGGAAACACACAGGATAATACTTGGTGGTCTTTTGTTAGTAAAATCACTGAGAATAGGCTTAGACTCATTAAGTTTTGTTCGCCATTTTTAGTCCATTAGTAAAGGTAATTAACGGATTTTTGCACTAGGCTAATATAAACACAAAACTCATTTCTTACCGAGATGTCGTAAAAAGCGACTAAGGTAAGTTGACCCACCGTGTGGTATCCGGTTTAGTAGATTGGACCACCCTCTTTCCTACTGAGGTGTCGTTTAATAAGTCTGAGGTAAGTTGACGTCAGGCAGGCGGCCGGTCGTAAAAACGCAGCCAAATCATGTGACAACATGTTTATAAGATGTTGTGCCAACCCCACTTAGAGTGGGATAAGGGCATGAAGATGTGATGATGATGCTAATATAAACACAAAACCACACAAGACAACCGTTTTGTCCAGCAAAAACTGATTTCCTACACACCATACCCTATTTAAAAGGTGTATGCAATATGCACTATATATTATAAAATAAACAAGGAATCTAATAAGGAAACAGTGTCAATAAACATCTGTTATGTGGGATACGTTTCGCAATAAATATTCACGTTTAACTACGTGTCCTTCCTGCTACGCTATCGGTTAACGAGCCATTCAATATTGGGTTACGCAAGCGCAGCGCCATCTATCCAAAATAGAAAGCTATGTAAATAAACTGGGGACGGCCGGCGCCGGCTGGAAATGGGGCTTCCTCATGCAAATTGTCTCGACGGCATAACCAAATGACTTGAACGCAAAATTGGACGATTCGTCTCAATAATGCGAGTATTTTTATTGGGTAACTTTATCCTTCAAATTCAAAAAAGAAGAAACTAAGAAAGATAGAATAGTAACGCCGTGTGGTATCCGGCTGAATAGAATATACCACCCTCTCTATTCTTCTCAACCGGATACCACACGGTGAGTCAACTTACTTTTCTTTCTTTTTTCTCTTTATTAGGCTAACGAGCAGTTAATATAATCTTACATACTTATAATAATATAAACTAAATTAATGCTAATTACTTAACTATATTAGGTAGGTAAATACAACGTGCAATGAACTTTCTTCTTTTTTTTTAGACAAAATATTAGAGTTGTCGACTGATTTCTTCTTAAAGGTAACGAAAGAATCACCGAAAATGTCGATTTTATTACGCAATATTTTGTATAAAGACATAACATTCAATAAGTTACTTCGAGAGTTTAGTGTTTTCATGTTAAAGTGCTTGAGTTTTTTATTATAAGAATTTAAGCGCCTAGTTGCCCCTATAGAAAATGCAAGGTGCCACATGAAACGCTTTTGTAAACGCTCTATGCGTAACTTACTTTAGTCGCCTTTTACAACAACGCCGTAAGAAATGAGGATGGTCTATTCTACTCAGCCAGGTACCACACGGCGGGTCGACTTACCTTAGTCGAATCTTACGACACCTCGGTAATAAATGAGGGTGGTCTATTCTACTCAGCTCACCTTCTACAAACGCCTAATTCAAAAAATATTCTCCCTGATATGTTTGATGGATAGTATTACGTCAAATGGAGATCGCAGCATCACATAATAAAAGACTTAAAGCGAAATGCCCCGAGGGACACGGTACGTCATCATCGTCTCAAGCAGACGGACATATAATTGAATTCCGACAACATCTAGCTGAAGGATGCGATGCAGAAATGAATAGGGGCATTGTATGGGAAACTATCTGCGCACGGAACGTCGTGTTAGTCACGATATTGGACGAGGAAGAAATGTTCAGACAATGCCCACAATATAATATTGACATTAATAAATTAATGTAGAAAGTTCCATGGGAAAAGTTCGCAAGTGAATTTAATTATCGTTTTTTTGGACTACACGACGCTTGAAGACGTTCCGGATTCGTTTTCGATTTAAATTTTTTTCGTCTGTAACAGGTTTTTTGTCTGCTATCTCACGTTATCAATTTAGCAATCTTGCCGACGAGGTGAAAAAAATTTCACGTCACATGTATGTCTCACGGGTGTATTCGTTTACATCCCGTTCTGGACGAGCTTTCTCGATTGTCATATTATATACAAAAAAAAAAATACAAAATCGCAAAGCGTATATAAAACTGTAATAGCGCAGCAGTAAGGCCGTGCGACAAATTAAAGGGGGTCACGAATCTAAACCCCGGGATAAGTTTTTCTATTAAAAAACTTTATCTAATTGAGAATTGCGTTTTATCACACGATTTTCGGTAAAGGAAAACATCGTGAGGAAACCTGTATATCTCTAGAGAATTCTGGGGATATGTGTAACATGCCAATCCGCATTGGAGCAGCGTGGTGGGTTTTAGCTCTAACCAGAAATGGAGAAGTGGCCTATGCCTAGTAGTGGGATAGTAATAGGCCGTTACTTTTCAGCTTAAAGCGATTTTATTATGGAGTCTATCTCCTGATAATCTTTCGATTACAATTGTGGTACGGAATGTGTGCAGTGCTATTGAGTGTGGTGATGGTGAACTTCAAAGGCATCGACCGAATTCGATCTTTGGGTACTATAAAATATCTTAGTCTAATCTCACATAAAAAGAGAGCTAGATATAGTTTCATTGGCTTTCTCTTTATTTTTATAGGGCACATTTTAGCCTACCCAAATTTTTTTTTTTTTGAAGTTTCTTTTTTTTATTTTGTAAAAAATAACCGAACAAGGCTCGGTTACCCAGGTACTAATAATAATAATATTAATCATTCATAATCTGTGCTGTAATGGTGGATACAATAAGATGGTGAGAACATTATTAGTTTCCTAACATTAAACTAACTTAATAGTATTCGAATAATTGACTCGTTGGAGCAGTGGGTAGTGACCCTGCCTTCGGCTCCACGGGTCGCGGGTTTGATTCCCGCCGAGGACCAACATTTTCTTTAAAAATGAATTTGTCGGTCTTTGAGCCTGGGTGTATATTTGTATTTAAGTATGTATTTAAAAAATATATAAGTATACAGGGTGAACGATATGAAGTGTTACTAACTTTACACTGGTCATATCTGTCAAAGTTTTGATCGTGGCAAGGTCACAGTTGCTTTTTTGATAATTCATTATCTTGTTCGCAAGCTGCCAAAAGTATTTGCATCCCTTGTCAGTAGAACGACAAATATCCGAAATGGAATACAAACGTTGTAGTGTAATTGCGTTATATTTGTTTGGAAAATCACAACCAGCTATCGTGCTTGAGCTCAGTCACTTCAAAGTCAATAAAATGTTTGTATATCGCACCAAAAAACGTTATAATGATACTGGCAGCATTGCCAAATGCTATGGTGGTGGACCGAAAAAGACAGCAATGTCACGTGCTATGGTTCGGAAAGTGAAGATGCGGCTCGAGCGGAATCCGCGTCAAAGTGGACGGCAAACGGCTAAAGAATTGAAAATACACTAAGATAGCATTCACCGCATACTTAAAAATGAGCTAAAAGTCAAGCCTTTCAAGTTCCAGAAAGCACGCGATCTTACACAGAAGCAAAAAAAAATTTGGCTCGAAAGAGCAAAACAGTTCCTGCGCTTGCACGAGGATGATCAATTTTCAAACATTGTGTTCTCTGATGAGATTTTTTTCCAATTGAGCGATTTATCAACACTCAAAACGATCGTATTTACTTGAACAAACGTACAAACGAGAATTTAAGCCTTCGAATGACCACCCAAAGTAATTTCCCAACACAAGTTATGGTGTGGGCTGCAGTGACCGCTGATGGACGCTCTCCAGTCGTTTTCATTCGGCCTGGTGTCAAATTAAATGCTACCTATTATCGAAAAAATATTTTGGAAGCTGTATTGGACTCGTGGGCATGCAAACACTTCGGTATTAGGCCGTGAACATTTCAACAAGATTCGGCCCCGGCTCACAAAGCACGCGTGAACCAAGAATGGCTGGAAAATCATGTTCCACACTTCATTTCGTCCACACAATGGCTTTCGAATTTCCCAGACGCGAATCCGATGGACTTTTCCATATGGTCCATTTTGGAGAGCAAAGTGAGGACTAAAAAATATGCCAATATGGATGCGCTAAAGAAAGAAATCGTACGTGAATGGCACAAGATACCTCAGGATCACTTTCGTGCAGCGTGCAACTCATTTTTTGACCGGCTGAAGGCTATAGTCAAGGCAATACGTGGTCATATCGAGTTAAAGTGAATTGATTTCAAAATTTTGCTAATTTTCTCGCATTATTTCCCTTGGAGTTATAAAAATTTGTTATAACTAAAAAATCGTAGTCTTTTGAAGAGGTAACACTTCATATCGTTCACCCTGTATATTCACCAGTTGTCTGTCTACCATAACACAAGTATTAACTTACTTACTTAGGGGACGGACGACCGTGTGTGTAAGTGTCCCATATATTTATTTATTTAATTTTAATTTTATTTACATAAACATTGTCAAATTTATAAAGTTTTGAATAAAAACCCTAAATTACAAATTTTACAATAGCTGATTACAATATAATTAATATAAAAACGATAAAATAGCAAAAAAATCGTATGCTAGTATATCCACTGTTAAAGTTCGTCCTGTCAATGTCTATTACAAAATAAACGATAATTTACAATTCAATATTGACAGACAGAAGTCCTTGTTATTTATTTATAATCGATATTTAAATAAGATTTTTCAAATAACACATTGTGCAACGTGATAAATTAGTTCTTCATTATTAAAGAATAAAAAAAAATCACATTGGATATAATGAATACAAGTAGGTGTTACTATATGTACATAAAAATTAATGTTTATCTGTATGTCCTTTATAGACTACGAACTATTAAAAAGACTAGTGTTTTCTTGCCGTTCCTAGTAAACAGGTCTAGGTTTTTTTAACACTTACTAATTTTGTAAACGCTACGTTACGCTTTACTGCAATTTGCTAGAAAACAATTTTATTAAAGTAGGTCACTACAGAAATTACATTAAAATTATTTTGCTGTAATCCGCGTTTGTTAAGAGAATATGTGTAATGCTAAGTGTATGAAGCAGGCAACATTCACATGCAGGACAAGCTGCCACACGTATCACTAGACGCCGCCAACGTTAATGGTTGCCTGCTTGAGGTTGTGGTAGTGAGTGTGTGTAGTGCTTGTATGGAATTGGTGTCGGCGGCGTCTCGTGATATGTGTGGCGGTATGTCCTGTATGTATATAGTATGTGATTATTGCCTGTTTCATACACTTAGCATTGCATTCTCTGAACAAACGCGGATCACAGCAAAATAATTTTATTGTAACTTCTGTACTGTGGAGTTCTGCAACGTAACGCCTGCTTTTATAAATAATTTGTACATCACTTTAATACTAAGCGTGTAAAATAGTATTAAATTAAAAATATTAATTAAAATAGAATGAAATCCCTGACCAGTTACATAAGAACCGCCATTTCTAGGGCTGCAAAGTAATTGAGCGTTCACTTCCAATTGCCTGAAATGATTCATTCTATTAGCAATTAATCTGACGACAATGACCTCTCAATACACTTGGCCTGGCTTTGTTTGGACAATTTGTTTAACAGTTTAATGATGGGTAATGTCTGTAATCATAGCTCGTTTATAACAGTCTATTATTCACTACACGCTTATCATACGTTTAAAATTATTAGACGACAAAAAGAGCGAAATAAAATACTCCAACATTTTGGCAAAGGTCTTTAAAAACGAGTGGAAGTAAAAAAATTAAAATAACGGCTTGGTTATACAGACCTTTCTTAAAATAAATAAAAATAAAATACAATTACCAAATGAATTAACATGTATGAGATCCCTAGGTGTAAACCTATAATCCCTTATAAAACTAATGAGAATATTGTTTTGCTATAATTTTGATGTAAAAATATTGCGATAAAAGAAAATATATGTAATGCTAAATGTAGAGTGTACTATTCGTTCTCATATCTGATACATGCAGAATTTGTAAGAACTCATGCACTACTCGACAACAACACACAAGCACTGCACGCATTCACCACCACAATCTCAACAATTGTTTCGCCCCGTAACCGAAGCATCGTCAGGAGACAGATTCCACGACAAGATCGCAAAGCATTTAGCATTAGATATATTTTCTTTTATCGCGGATTATAGCAAAATAATATTCTCATTAGTTTTGTATTATGGACCTCCGCAAAGTAGCGGCTTATTCTATAAATTATTTATAATCCCTTATTTCGTTTTTCGATCTAATTGTATGCTGTTGGCCCTTATTGCTTTTACAACGTCACTAGGCAAAACGGGCGAGAGCAGAAGCATCGTCGAGGATCAGAAACGCGGTGAGTGTCGGGAACATCCTTCTAAGGGAGGCACCCTTAGAAGGACACTCTCACGACACTCATACACTGGCGACGCCGGATCACAGTACGGACGACGTGTAGTGGAGGGCTGATAAGTCATCGCCGTCGTAGGCATGCATGCATGCACGCAGTCATGTACCGAAATTATTGTTACTTTGCATTTTACAACAGAGTTTCGCTTGTAAGGGAATTTCGCACGTTCACAAAGTTCGTCAAGTATCCGACAAAGCAGTCATTAAAATACTCAGTAAATATTTGCGTAGCAGTTAACCAGATTTTGTAAAATTATTGCTTTTAAAAGAAAGTACTCCTTTCACAAAACAGTATTTGGCAATTTATGATAATTACCGGCTCAAGGTACCTGCGAACCTGTAAAGACCGTTGGCCAAATTTTTTGCATCATATATTTTCATTCAAGTTACCACAAACTATATCAGATTATGCGCTGGGTAGACCAAGACTAAATGAAAATTTCATTAAAATCGGGTTAGCTATTACGAAGTCTATAAAGAACATACATACTTTCTCTTTTATGTTATATAGATATAACAACCTTTGCCAGCGGCTTACCGTGCGACTACTTTAACACAATTGACATAAAACGGTAATATACTATTAACTTAAATCTTCCGAAAGAATTGCACTACCGTTCAGTAAAAAACGTACAAAAATTTGTGCAGTACATTTTGAGAAAATCAATCAGATACAAACAGAGCCCATGCGAAGCAGGGGCAGGCCGCTAGTTTTCTATATAATCGCAGATTATAGCAAAATAATATTTTCATTACTTTTGTCATAATCTTCCTGCCCTTATCCCACTCTAAATGGGGTCTGTACAACATGTTATAAACATGTCACGTGATTTGGCTACCTATTTAATGACCGGCCGCCTGTTTAACATCAACTTACCTTAGTCGTATTTTATGACACCTCGGTAAGAAAGACGGTGTTCTATTCTATTTAATCGGATACCACACGGTGGATCAACTTATCTCAGTCGCCTTTCATAACAACTCGGTAAGAAAAGAGGATGGTCGATTCTAATCAACCGGATACCACACGGTGTATTTTCATTATTTTTTTTTGTTCTAAAATATATATTTATACGAACGTAGCAGCGGGTGCGGCTTACTGGCATAAAAATGCAAATGATTTACATAAACAAGAGCTAATCTTCTCTAATTTAAAGAACAAATTAGCAAAAAATATATAAAACGTCTAGAATATTTTACTTTCTCGAAACATTTTAGAAACCTTGAACACATAATTAATAAGTATTTATGTAAAATAATTTAGCATCCAAATTTGCTAATTTAAATTATACTTTTAGTAATCAAAAAAATGATTTAAATAAAGATATTTCGCAACGTAGACAAGAGATAAATCTATTAGTTATGCAAATGGCGGTTTTATGCGAATTACGCAAGATAACGTTTCCCGTGCACTATAGAAAGCATATTGTTAAAGAAAGTGATATAATGAACATAAATCTATATCGTAAAATAATATAATCATAAAATAAATAAATTTATATATTTACACATTATAAAACAGAGTCCCCAAAAGCTGCCTATAAGATAAACGATTTATAAAGGGATTTAAAAGGATCTTGCATCGACCGAATTCAATCATTGTGAACGATAAAATTTTATTAGCACCTTATATATTCTGCCCACGTCTTCCTCTGTTATGATTATTGACTTATATAATATCACTGGCAACCGCAACTTCGTTTGTGCCAATTTAAGCGTTAAATACGTACCCTCAATAATACAATTTTCAAGTAAAAGTATAAAAAAGTATATTAAGTTTTGAATTTGATTTTTGCCAAAACGATGATAGCCTGGATATTTTCAATCTTTTAGTAATCCGTTAGCAACACTAAATTAATTCAGAAATGTTCTTGGATTTAATCAATACTAATATATAAAGTTCAAGAATTTGTTTGTTTGTTTGATTGTGTGAACGCGCTAATCTCAGGAACTAATGAACCGATTGGAAAAATTCTTTCAGTTTAAGATAGTCCATTTATCGAGGGAGCAGCAATAAAAAATATTACAAAATCGGCAAAATTTAAAGCTTTCTTTGCGTGCGCTAAGTAAACGGTGATAGTTATTAAAAAATTATGTATTACAAAATAATTCCCCTCTAAAAAATCTAAATAAAACTCCGGGATAGCAAATGTCTAGCTTTTAAGTTTAACCTAATTTAACCATATCTTATGGGTTTAACGTTTCCACGCGGGCGGAGCCGCTGGCGATTGCTAGTTTCCTATAAAATGAAGCCTATTTCGAGGTTTCATATATTATTAGCTTATACATTCAAACATCGCTTAACCACCTTGAGCAGTGAAACGATTCGTCTAAAATATTGTTCTCGAATAGAACGCAAAGAAAAAACAACAGTCATAAACTTTCCCTTAATTAATCACTATCAAGTGAAACGAAAATCGAAAGGTGGACAACACTACAGTACGACTTATTATTTCGCAGACAACAAAAAAAAAACAAACGGATTCATATTAAATTTAATTGTAGAACCGATGTCGAACGCAACGGACATTTCTCCTGACAGAAACAAAAGTCAAAGCCGCCAGCGATATAGTATTACAAAAGACCAATCACATGCATAAATAATCGATTCATTTAACAAAGTGTATCTATTCGCTAATTTTATAACGGCGAAAGTTGACTCTCGCTTTCTAACCTTAAATGTAAACTATCGATACGAAATATATCAAATGGACCGTGTAGGGTAACCAAAAGTAAAACAGGCCAACTGTCACAGATTAAATACCACCCGTTGTGAGAGCATAGACTATGTTATGAATGAATCGATATATAATATTTGTGGTATTAAAAATGAACTTCGTAAACAAACTAGATTCACATAACTTGATGAATCCTTAAACATAGATAGCAATGAGTTAAGTGAACTCTTAGAATAGATAGACCTTTATAAAGGTGCTAAAGAATTAGTACTACGAGCTCAAAATCAGTCTCGGTAAGTCACTATTAAACTCTTAAAATAGACAGTTCGATGGATATAAAGGTTC
Source organism: Morpho helenor (assembly GCA_029227775.1). Taxonomy (NCBI): domain Eukaryota; kingdom Metazoa; phylum Arthropoda; class Insecta; order Lepidoptera; family Nymphalidae; genus Morpho; species Morpho helenor. Next base: position 16,394,388 of record JARGCU010000025.1, read on the forward strand.
TAAAGAGTTAAGTAGATCTGTAAATCAAGTCTTTTTAAGTCTTCCACATTGTAGGTTTAAACCTATCTTGATACAAGAAACAAAAAACATAATGGTTATTCCATTAAGAGCTTTATATACAGCAGAGTACGTCACAAAATTACATAGAAAACGATCAAATGAAAATGGTAAAAACTAAAACGATAGGACAAATGATTTATATGATTGTGCGTGTGATTTATCCATAGATTTTGAGATCATGATGTTATCACTGATGATAAAAAACGCTACAAAGAAAATCTGTTATTGATACAAAGAAACAAAAGTAATGAAAATATTATTTTGCTATAATCCGCGACAAAAGGAAATATATGTAATGCTAAATGTAGAGTGTACTATTCGTTCTCATACGTGATACATGCAGAATTTGTAAGAACTCATGCACTACCCGACACCGATGGCACAACAATACACAAGCACTGCACACATTCACCACCACAATCTCAACAATTGTTTCGCCCCGTAACCGAAGCATCGTCAGGAGATAGACTCCACGACAAAATCGCAAAGCGTTGTGTGCAGTGCTTGTGTATTGTTGTGCCATCGGTGTCGGGTAGTGCATGAGTTCTTACAAATTCTGCATGTATCAGGTATGAGAACGAATAGTACACTCTACATTTAGCATTACATATATTTCCTTTTATCGCGGATTATAGTAAAATAATATATTCATTACTTTTGTATTATGGACCTCTGCAAAGTAACGCCTAATTCTATAAATTACAAAGAAACAATTAATTCGTCAAGATTTTCGACAGTTTTTTTAATGATGTCAATACGATGTAAAAAGAGAACATCTTTTTCAAATTCATACATACAAAGAAAGAAAGATACATATAAGTAGCCACATAGTATAAAAGGTATTTTTTTAGATTCTCTTCGCTCATAGTATATTAAAGTAAAATTTTAATCATACCGTGTATTAGAGCTGACACGCAGATTTAATTTGTTATCTGTCACTTATGTGATGGCAACACTACATATCGTGACGTGTCCCGTGGGTGGAGACCGATCGATACGGTCTCGCCCACATCAGTTACCATGACAAAGGACAGGTGGATAATTAGTGCATACTAACAATACCTTACATAAACGCAATGTGCGACCCGCCACATAAAACTCCTGCGTTAATTACGATGCACTTACATTGTACAAGAAGTATGTGAACTTTCATTTATTTGCCCTAAATTGTCATAAAGTATTCACTAATTACTTAGGTGGGTACGTGAAAGTAATTCCTTAGCTGAGTATAAAGACTGTTTTCCTGGAATAATTAAAAAGTTAAACGAAATGTTAATATGTTTGCGAATACCTATTCGAATAAAGAATATTTTTAATTTGAAAAAGACGTGTTGGAAGGTTTGTATTTTTCAGTAATTTTGATATCAACACGATCTTTCAGTAGTATATCAGACTTTCTATCAAATGAGATAATTATCACACTATCAATACGAGAATTCCCTTTTCATCATATTCCTGCCCTTAACCACTCTAGTCGGGTCGGCACAACATTTTATAAACATGCTGTCACAAGATTTGGCTGCGTATTTACGACTTGCCGCCTGCCTGACGTCAACTTACCTCAGTCGTATTTTACGACACCTCGGTAAGAAAGAGGGTGGTCTATTCTACTAAACCGGATACCACACGGTGTGTCAACTTACCTTAGTCGCCTTTGACGACACCTCGGTAAGAAATGAGGGTGGTACTATTCTATTCAGCCGGATACCACACGGCGGTGCCAGTATAAATACTGTTTTCCTGGAATAATTAAAAAGTTAAACGAAATGTAAATACGCTTTGAATTTGAAAAAGACGTGTTGGAAGGTTCAAGTATTTTTCAGTAATTTTGATATCAACACGATCTTTCAGTAGTATATCAGACTTTCTATCAAATGAGATAATTAACAGAACACTATCAACTTGAGAATTCCCTTCTACAAAACTTTTAACAGCAGTACTTTTGTTACCACTTTCTTACTTGTATTAAAAGTATTACGCCATAAAGCATATGTTATATATTAGATCAGGGGTGGCGAACCAATGACACGTGACCTAATAATTTGGGCATGTCACCGATTACGAAATTCATCATCATCCTCCTGCCCTTATCCCACTCTAAGTAAGGTCAGCACAGCATGTTTAAACATGATGTCACGTGATTTGGCTACGTATTTAATGACCGGCCTTACGTTAGTCGTATTTTACGACACCTCGGTAAGAGAGAGGGTGGTCTGTTCTACTCAGTGGGATACCATCCAACGGGTGGACCTACATTAGACGCTTTTTACGACACCTCAGTCAGAAATGAGGGTGGTCAATTCTACTTAGCCGGATATGACGCATAAAGGTCCGCGTACCCTGTACTAGAATTATCAAGACTTCGTGTAGAAAGTATCATTTTTGTTAATACACGATTAAAAATCTTTATACTTTCATTTAAAAATATTCAGCTGAAAAGATCTATTTTTGTTTTTTTTTATAACTTTCAAATTTTAAATATTATAATCGTGGAATCAACAACAATTTGATTTAAACATAAGTTATGTTTAATTAACAATAATTTACATTAAATTACGGTAACGTCTTGAATATTAAATTTATTTGTTTTTATATTTAAAATGTAAATAATACAATGATTTATTTGCTGCATATCTTTTATATAACGAAAGCGACATCGTTAATGTTTTTTGTAACAAATTTGATATCTCGTTTTTTATTCTTATTTAACGATCCGGTCTAAACAGTTTTGGTGATCCGCCCACTCCTGTGTTAATACATGATCAGTAGTCATAGCCAATTTGCAACCGATTTCGTATATGCAATATCATGTTATTTGTCGATTATATGAATAGATGGAATGCCGTGTGGTATCCGGCTGAGTGGAATAGACCACTCGCATTACTTACCGAGGTATCGTATAAGGCAACAAACTTAAGTTGACTCACCGTGTTGTATCCGGTAGAATAGACCACCCTCATTTCTTACTGAAGTGTCTTAAAAGGCGACTAAGATAAAGCGATCCGACGTGTGGTATCCGGCTGAGTAGAATAGACCACCCTCAATACTTACCGGGGTGTCGTAAAAGGTGACGAAGGTAAGTTGACTAGCGTATGGGATTCGGTTGAGTAGAAAAAACCACCCCTTTCTTAACGACCGGTCGTAAATACGACTAAGTAAACTTGACGTCAGGCAGGCGGCCGGTCGTAAAATATGTAGCCAAATCATGTGACAGCATGTTTATGACATGTGCTGACCCCACTTAGAGTGGGATAAAGGCAGAATTATGATGATGATATTTACTAGTTGTCTGTCACTATATAATAATAATAATTCAGCTTTATTTAGTCCATACATATATAAAATTATCGAATAAGTACCTAACAATAAAAAACAATATTTTTCTAAAAATTGCATTATATTCTATTTAATTATATCACTATTCTAATCTAATTTATATTTATATGTCAAAGTCAAAAAATGTCAAATCTATATATAATTTAAAAGTCAATATTTAAAAAAAGAAAAATTAAAATAGTATTAAGTGACCTTTATTAATGAATTTTCTTTTTCTACACAAGTATTAAGTGACCTTTATTTTACCTTTTATTTATACATTTTCCACCAGAGGAGCTTTTAACGTAAACGAAATTACTTAAACAATAATAAATTCCAGAATATTTTGGGAACTTTTTTTTCACTTACAAATCTTTACAAGTATAATTTCTTTCATGACACTAATTTATGTTTTAAGCAACCATCACCTTGGCATGGTGTGAGCAAATAAGCCCCGGGTCATACTTAGTTATCTGAACGAAGAAAGTTCGCACACAATAAACATTCGTAATGTTACGTGTCACGCTTTCAATGATAAAATAGCAATCACCTAACAAACTTATATCAAATACTGCTTGGCGATAATAGACCTTAATACTATAGCATTATGATGTCTGAATCTGATGAGACCGATTCGGTAATTAATACGATAGGATAGGTTAATAATTAAACTTTCGAGTGCCGTAATAAGAATCGGTTTACAAAACTGTTATCTCCGAATATCGATATTCAATGATTTTTGTGTGTACAAATAGTACACGCAACGCGCTTGAAAAGAGTGCGTCTATTTTCAGACTCTTTATTTCTTATGGTATAATTTCCAATTACACTAGAATGAATATTCTGAATTAATAACTTTTTTTTATTAAAGAACAAACTAAACAAACAAAATCAGTATTACAAAAATTGTAAAGTTAACTTTTATATAATTAAGTGCAAATAAAAATCTGTGCGATATTGATTGCACTCACTTCCGTTTTCCTCCGCAACTAATACAAAAGCAGATAATGTGCGTCACATTCATCGTAACAGAATGTAAATCGCAAGACAGCGAAATTTTTAAACCCTATCATAATCTTCCTGCCCTTATCCCACTCTATGTGGGGTCGGCACAACATGTTATAAACATGCTGTCACATGATTTGGCTGCGTTTTTACGACCGGCCGCCTGCCTGACGTCAACTTACCTGTCGTATTTTACGACACCTCGGTAAGAAAGAGGGTGGTCTATTCTATTAAACCGGATACCACACGGTGCGTCAACTTACCTTAGTCACCTTTTACGACACCTCGGTAAGAAATGAGGTTGGTCTATTCTACACAGCCGGATACCACACGGGGGGTCGACTTACCTTAGTCGCCTTTTACGACACCTCGGTAAGAAATGAGGGTGGTACTATTCTATTCAGCCGGATACCACACGGCGTGTAATTTTTAAACCCTATATTTTTAGTAATATTAATGTCTATTATATAAGCATAAATTAATTTGCCATGTTTGCTTTGTGAATCCAAAAGAATGAATATTTATTAGCCAAAGAATATTTATGTATACTTTTTCATAATGATGTAGACGTATAAAAAATTATTTATTTTAATTTATAATTTATACTAATCGCATATATTGCGACTAGTATGAATTATTCTATATAGTATTACCAGAGAAATCAGTAATCAATGAAGAAAGAAGAAAGTCGGGTGTTCCTAGTATTAAGAGCATGTCATAGTCAATTACGTTATGCTGTGTCAGCCCATTGGTGACATCGTGTGACTCTTTAGAGGGGTCACGGGTTCAAGCCCCCGGCAGGCACTAAAGACTGTTTGTGTTAAACCTATGTCTAATTTATAACTGCAATTAATCACACGCTCTCCTTGAAGGAAAACATCGTAAGGAGACCTGCATGTTTATAGAGTATTCTAGGGATAAGCGTAACCTGGCCCGCAGAGTAGTAGGTCTAAACTTCAATCCTTCTCTCAAAAAACGGAGAAAGGAAATCTATAACCAGCAGTGGGATAGTTACAGGTCATTACTTTACTTTCATTTGTATAGTCAATTAGGATAATCTTTTCAGCTTTTTTAACCTACTCACTCATCAAACAACAACTAGAGCACCCAAATGTTATTTTATTTTTATTTATTTTATTCATTTATTTGCATTTAAATATGTTACATATATTCTCGGTTACAACGTTGCAAAATATCGTTCACACGTCTAATATTATACAAAAATTTAATTTTATCATGTCAATGTTTACATAACCAACAACTTCAATTATTTTGTTTCTTGAGACTTTTTCCCCACATCTAAAGCGCGCACATTGTTTCAGCGAACGTCCATTACTTCCAATTGATTGTAGCTAAGGCATTATATGGCAAATTGAACAATAACACACCACCGCGCCGCGCCGCGGTCGACGCGATCGAAAGTAAGCACCCAGGGACGGAGAAATTGCACCCATTCAGCTCACCGGCGAACTTTCATAACATTATTAGATACACGAGTTATAAATGTATTGTGCTTTTATTTTATTAGCAGGTGCTCACGACTTTGGCTAAAACAGTCACATATAAGTTATATGAATTATGTGTTATTTTTATTTATTTATTTATTTGCATATTATACTATTAAATAGGGTGCAAATTTAAAAACATTATACAAAAAAAAATTGCTTATAGTTATGACTCTACAGCTCAGACATTATTACTTCCTAAAAAAGTTATTAACAAAACAAAAATATATGTCAAAATAAATAATAATATTCACATTAAACATTCTAATAATAATAAAAATAAAAAATATTACAAAAATCATCTTAATAATTACAATAAAAACTTCATAGTTTGGGTAAGTATTCGCTAACAGAATAAAAGCACTTATCCAAAAGCCACTTGTGAATAATGTCCTTAAAAGTTAACAATGATTGTGACCTTATATGTACTGGTAGATTATTAAAAATTTCTATAGCCATACAGTAACAGTTATTTTTATATAAACTTAATTTTACTTTGCAGAAATCTACAATACCTACAAAAGTAAACTAAAATACTTCTGCCCTTATCCCACTCTAAGTGGGGTGGGCACAACATGTTATAAACATGTGAGAGTGTATTATCCGTTTTCATACCTCATGCGGGATTCGTAAATCACACGTATTATTATAAGCATGTATTATACCACCATCACTACACTAAGCTATCATTGCACACATATACTACTATTCCCGCCTGCCTGACGTCATCTTACTTAGTCGTATTTTACGACACCTCGGTAAGAAAGAGGATGGTCTATTCTACTCAACCGGATACCACGCGGAGGATCGACTTACCTTAGTCGCATTTTACGACACCTCGGTAAGAAATGAGGGTGGTCTATTCTATTCAGCTCGATACCACACGGCGATTTTGTCGTAAAGATTTTATTTACCTAACAATGCTACGGTTTTTTGAGATTGTGGTAGTAAGTGTGTGCAGTGCTAGTGCTACACTTTACCAAAAGTATGTCAAAAGCATTACATAGATTTTCCGCAATCACGCATTATAGAAAAATAATTCATTCTTTCCTGTTTTATTTATTGCGAACACGCGCACGCGTGTATTGCAGATCGAGTTGCACTAGATTGCACTAGATAGCATCTCCGTGAGAAACTTAATAACACTGTATATTTTTAATGACGTATAATCAAATCAGATGTTTTTATTCGGCGTTATTGATGAGGCCGGGGCGGCAGGTCGAGAGAAAACTGGTTCCATTGTCCTTGCTCACCACCAACAGCCATAATAAACTATTTTATAGCTTGGACTAACAAAGATATATTTGAGGGAAACAATGAGGAAGCCATCAACACAGTTGTCTTAAATCAATAAGTTTAAATACAATTTATTACTGATGAAGTCGTTTCTGTGATTTATTAAAGCTTTTTGTGTACGCTTTATTTTTCTATTCACCATACATTCGTTTTGACTAACAGACGTCATAAGAGGTCACTTCAAAGTATTTCTACAACTCAGACTACAGTTATATTAGTTAGCACGCAACCCGCGATAGACCTATTAAAATAATAAACATTATATAAGACAGTTTAGACATAATGGGCTTTACTGCACGCCAAATATCGTTCGATCGCATGCTAACGTTGGGTTGTGAATATAAGTGTAAGTGACGTAAAGCTAAATCATTGCCCACGACTCGTTTACTGTATAGGCATTTTTTTTAATTCGTTTTGCTCACCCAAACGCATCCAATGACACCATGAAAAATTTTTAAGGGCTCCTTCCGAAATTAGTGGTGATGTGGTTACTTTTCGACTTCCAGTCTTACAATTATGATTGAAATAAAACGGTTTTATATTTACTATCCATTTTTTTTTACAAATAACTACATAGTGACCGAAGAGCTTCAGTGTAGATTAGGACGACTGACTCAGTAGGATGTATGAAACATTGATAAAATTTAAAGAAATTAGTAAAGTTGTACAGAAATTCTCGAAAACCATCGCTCGACGCTAATGCTGTGTGAGAGGCTTTACCATTTTCAAGGTGCCAGAGTACTTACATCGAAAATGAAAAAAATAAAATAAAGATGTAACACATAGATGCAAAAATATTTTTTGTCGTGTTCATTGCGACGTACAAAGGCTGAGATGAAAGTGATTGAGTTCGCTTTCTTCGAGACGCATGTTATGTCCGTCGTATTGACAGTTTAGCTTTTAGAACGGCGGTTTCACTCGAAACGTTTCTTGCGAAGATACTTTCAAAAACCGTTAAAATGCCAGTTGATCGGATCCAACGAGTTGCTAGTCTATGGTACGCAGGATATATTTTGAAAAGTATGAATAATAGACAATGGCGGCACAAGCCCCATTTAGACTGGGATAAGGACAGGAAAATGATGATCATGAATATTACCATGGATTTCATTAGGTAGGTAATATATATTTTAAGCAATTTAATTTATGTACATAAAATATCAAGAATTATAAAGCGATAGGTGATGTATATAATAGACAAAGTAGGAACCGACATAAGCTTGCGGCTCCTGCTTTGTGCCTTACAAAAGTGCGTTAGTCTTTATAGGTTTGGGTATAAGATTCAATAATAAATTACCGCATTCAATTTTAGCTTTGCCATTACAGCAGTTTAAAAACACTGTTAAAAAGGCTGCTACAGAAAGCTTACTATACTGTTGAGGATTATTTAGATGATAAGAATGTGTGGATATAGCTCTCTTCGAATCTGTAGAAGACAGGAATGAAATGTAAGTAGTATTAAGAATTATATTCGGCAACCGCCGAGTTTCTTGCTGGCTCTTCTCAGTAGGAACAGCTTTCCGAAACAGCAGTAGAATTGACGATTCCAAAGGAACTGTTTACAACTTTATTTGAATAAAGAATATTTTGAATTTGAATTTTGAATTTATGTTGAAACTCCATAGGTTTAATGTATGTCTAGTGCATCGCGATATGCAGGTGCGATTCATAACAATGCGCGGGAGCAAACCGGAAACACGCAGAGGATCGGCGCTCATCGAATGTGACCTGCTACCACAGTTTATTGGCATTATAACATACATTATAGATTTTACATTTATAAATACAGTATAGATATAACTATAAATGTAAATTTTTGTAATAATAATATTTTACCCGTATACCGTATATAACGTACTAGCTTTTACCAGCAACTTCGTTGGCGTGGACAATTGTATTGTGACAGATCGATAATAGATAACGCTTTACAATGTCATCCTATTCCTGTAGAATTAACAGGATTTCTATAGCCTATATGTTACCGCAGTGTATAAGGAATAATTGTGCCAAATTTCATCGATATTGGTTGGCGGACTCGCCGTGAAAGAGTAGCAAACATACATCTATACTCACAAACTTTCGCATTTATAATATTAGCAGGAAGTAGGATATTAATAATTATTAAAATATTTACCAGTACCTATATAAAAAAATTAATAAAATTGCAATAAAAAAAAATAAAAAAAAGAAAGCGCTGGGTTACACATGGGAATCGACCCCAGGTTTTGTATAATTTTGGTCCGGCCGTTACCATTAGGCTATTACAGCTCAAGAATTTTACATTTTAGCATTTTTTATGCCCGAAAGCAAGTATAAAACGACATTTATTTTTAATGAAACCTAACTAGATCGAATATTCCCCCCAAAATCCCCTATATGCTGAATTGCATGAAAATCGTTGGAGCCCGTTTCCGAAATTCGGAATTGTCGTTACAATCTAATTCGAAGATCTGAATATATATTGATATATTTCAAGTGATAGTACAGATTATATCATTAAGTTTGACGATCGTATCAAGTGAAATGCCATAGATCAGGTGTAAGCCCCGTTCTACAAGTGTTCCCACGCATGCGACTATTATATTGGACGGAAGTGCGTAAAAGCTTATATCATGCCTATAAGCTCGCAATTGCGAGAGATGTACTTATAATAGCACCAACTATTGTGATAATTACCTGTACTTGTAATTTATTTATTTTTATTTTATTTATTTATTGAAAGTTATGCAAGTACATTTTACACTTCAAATAGAGTAAAGCACCAGACTAGCTTCATTCGCTAGACCAAATAGACCTAGGTCTCTGCTAGGGCTAGCAAGAGCCAACAATGTTTACTTTTTACTTAGTGCCAGGTAAATACTAATATGAACAATATATATATATATAAAAAGAGAAAGGAATAGATAATGTATTTTAAAAAAAAGACCTATAAACCTTTCTATATACCTATACAAAACCAAAAAAATATATTAATAATAATAAAACCCACCACAATGAATATATTTTTGGTTTGTATTTCTGAGTCTGTATGTGTGTTTATAGATAATCAATCTATATAAAGTTAGGTTGTAATGTGCATTTTTAATATTTAAAAATACACATTACAAACAAAAGCAAATTTTCGAACGGATTGCGGACTGTAACAGGTCATATGGGCAATTTCTAAGCTATTTCGAACGGATTGTGGACTGTAACAGGTCATGTTGGCTATTTCTAAGCTATTTCGAGGGGATTATGGACTGTGACAGTTTATGACGTCAATTTTTAAGCTATTTCGATACGAGTACAATGGAAGTTTAAATTCAATGTAAGGAATTTGCATATTCACAAAGCTTATTACATATTAGAAGATTATATAATTGATAAAAAGTGTTTAGACTTCAGAATCTTCCAGCTTCGTGCACGACTGCAGCCTAATTATTTAAATTAAAAATTATAAAGATCGACCGGCGAGTTTCTTACGGGTTCTTCTCGGTAAGAGCAACATTCTTAACTAGTAGTAGCTTCATTATTCATATTGATGCTTGACGATTTGAAAAAGCTTATTAGAATAAAGATTATTTTGATTTGATTTGATTTGTTCGATCAACAGGTGCGATATCTCGTTCAACGACCGCTGAACATAATACGACGGAAGTGCGCAAGGGCTTGGCCGGCGTAGCGCCGCGCCCGCGGTTTGTTGACATTGTGACACAGATAATTTTTATATGAGAGAAATGTGTGCCACTGCTGCAGGCGGAATGCACATTTTTAACACTCGTGAGCTCCCAAATCTACCATCTACTCTTGCGACATAACGGTTATTTGAAAAAAAATTACATCAGACGATACTTATATCATACCCGCCGTGTGGTATCCGGCTGAATGGAATAGTACCACCCTCATTTCTTACCGAGGTGTCGTAAAAGGCGACTAAGGTAAAGTCGACCCGCCGTGTGGTATCCGGCTGAGTAGAATAGAGCACCCTCATTTCTTACCGAGGTGTCGTAAAAGGCGACTAAGGTAAGTCGACCCGCCGTGTGGTATCCGGCTGAATAGAATAGACCACCCTCATTTCTTACCGAGGTGTCGTAAAAGGCGACTAGGGTAAGTTGACCCACCGTGTGGTATCCGGTTTAGTAGAATAGACACCACCCTCTTTCTTACCGAGGTGTCGTAAAATATAACAGAGGTAAGTTGACGTCAGGCAGGCGGCCGGTCGTAAAAACGCAGCCAAATCATGTGACAGCCTGTTTATAACATGTTGTGCCGACCCCACTTAGAGTGGGATAACTGGAAGATGATGATGATGATACTAATATCATACGTACAAATTCAAATCCAAAATATTCTTTATTCATGTAAAGTAAACGAGTGCTTTGAATCATCAAATCTACTGCTGGTTCAGAAAGCTGTTCCTACCGAGAAGAGCCAGCTAGAAATGCGGCGGTTGCCCTTTTGAAAATACGAGAAAATCTGATAACTAGTTACTCATAAATTTATCATATTATTATCGTGTACGGGTTCGAAGAGCTACTAGCTATATCAGGCACACTTTATCAGCCTATTTTAAACTGATTTAATGGCAAAGCTAAAATTCGAATCCGAAAGGCGATGAGCAATTTTAATGATATTTGGTACAAGTAAAACTTAAATACTGAGTTAACAGATAGTATTTAAAAAAACCATTTATATTTCGATAAGATGTTTGGGTGCGTGCGTGCGCGCGCGTATTAATGTGTTTTCGGGCGCGCGTGTGTGTGTGTTTGCGTGTGCGGTGTGTGTGTGTAAGTTCGAGGTAAGGTATTTTTTCCTATTCCCTATAAAAAAACAGGAATGTTTGTGCGTGTTATATGAAAGCGCGGCATATAAAGTTCAATTATACTAAATGTCATTAATATTCATATAAAGCGTATTCTCCGTAAAACGTGACAGACAGACTGACTTTCACTTTTATTTATTCATATATATCTAACTGCTACTTGGGAGACATAACAGGTCCGAGAAATATGCGATGGTATTATAAAAAAAATTAAGCCCACTATACATATATCCCATTAGTTGTGGGAAATATTTAATATTTCCACTATAACAATAAATTACCAATATCCATGCCGTAAAATTCGCGTGTCCCATTAACCCAGTTCCTACCGCTACCGGACCAGACCTACCGCTGGATTCCGCGAGCGAGAGTTAACTTGTTAACAACTAATTTGGAAAGCTATATAGTACCTGAATGAGCATCGGAAAAGGGAAAAAATTATATATTTTTAAACTTTCTCGATTTATTATTATTAGTGCCTAGTTGACAGAGCCATGCTTGGTCAATAGACTTAATAAACCTTTCCGTACTAGTCTGTGTTTATTTATTTATAAATATATTGTATATCAAAGTAACAAACGATTTTAGCAAAATATCATTTCCCTAATGCTGACCCTTGAGTTTCCTGGCAGCAGCATTAGGTCATCATAAACAAGCATTGTCATCGGGACTGGACCAGTGTGTATAATTTCAACTCGATCCGACTCCAGAAATTGGATCAGATTTAACTTGCAAGATTTCACCATCACATACATATATACATGGAAAGGTAAATAAACAGTTTTTGAGTAAAAGCAAAAAACGCATATTGTATATACCAATTAAAAACATAAGGGTTTTTAAATTGTACTCTTTGACCTGAGTTAACCCTCAAGCCCTTGATAAAACCAAGGGCAAGCACTAAATAAAGTATACATTATTTTTCAATTATTCATATAAATTACGTTGACTTATATATAGGTAAATGAACGTATAAAAGTAGGTTTCAAGGTATTTATGTCCCATAAATAATACGCTCGGGGGCAGAGACAATAATTTGCAGGTGTCAAGTGAACAGGTTGTCGAGTGCTCGCCGCGACTGCGCGGGGCCATTTGGGCACCCGGTCAATGGATTGAGTGATGTAAGTGACTAAGCGGAAGCGGATAGGGTTAAGGTTTTTTCACAAATGTAAAATGAGAAGCCTAGATGAAGCTATGATGAAGTATGATATCATATTCCAAGAAGAAGCATTGAAATGTAGGACAAACACGGTTTATGTTTATATCATGGACCCAAAAGTACACAATGATGACGTTCTACAGCGAATTAGACAAAAATGCGAACTTTTCCCAATGGTTAAATAAACAGCGCGAATTTGCATACCTAGGCCACATACTGATAAGAATTAATTATTAATTCTTTAGAATTAATTATTAATTCTTATATACCTCATTCTAAAGAATTAATAATTAAGTCTTATCAGTACGTGAATTTAGAAGGGAATTAAGAGCGTCCGAAGTCTTCTGTCTGGTCCCGAATAGGAAGGCATATTCAGAGCTGATTTCCAACCTCCACTAGTTGGAGAAGCATTCAAAGAAGAAGAATATAGAGCTTTGGAGCAGAGGTAATATATTTCAGGTGTCTAGTGGACGGATGGTCCAGTACTCGGCGCGACGTGGAGCCATTTGGGTATTTGACTGGTCTATAGGTTAAGTGGAACATAAATATAACGCTCGATTGTAAGATATGTTTCCTTTAGATCTTTGAATTCTTACAAAACAGTGATTCATTCCACGCAATCTTTCATCTGAGGAAAAAAAAAAGAACGCACTAATAGCTGTATAATTTTTCCACCGTCAGAAATAATTACTACTTCCGATACAAAAGCCTACCTCTCACCGCGGAGTTAACTAATTTTACAAAAATCTCCAAAAAAATTGTTCTCACGGTTTAATTTATAACTTGTAGGTATAATTCCATTCGACACGGGCCGTTTCGGAGGGGTTTAAGGATTTTTTCGGGTCATCATCTCGGTCTAATGATAGTTAGAAACAAACGATGAAAAACAACAAAAATCGTGAATGTAATTTTTGTGGTAATCATCATAACCTCGTAATAATGAAATAGGTTATTTCCTACTCAGTTATGCGGTACATAAGACAAAATTTAACTACCTCTCGCACCTGAGTAAACATTAAGAGAATAAAGGAGCAAATTGTTAAAATTCTATAATTGGGCAAAGATTTTATCTTCTCTGGAGAGAAGAATTGCCACTTAACCTACTAGAAGGGGTAGAAAATCTCCTAACAGCAACTTTAATTGAATTTACACTTACTTACTAACTTATTTATAATTTTTAATTTGCACTCAGCCTGTGAGTGAATATAAATAAATTCAAATTAAAATTCAAAATATTCTTATAAACAAGTGCTTTTGTATCAAATCTACTACTAGTTCGTAAAAAAAATGGCCGCAACCGAGAAAAGCCAGGAAAAAACTAATTGATTTTTTTTTTAATATAATTCTTATTACATTTTCCTATTGCGTTCTTGTGCAAGGTTGAAGAGTAGTATCACGCATTTATTATATTTATGTATTCCTCAATAATATAGTATTATTCGTGCGTCTAAACATAAAATTCTATAAATAAACAGAAAACTTAATTTCTTAAATTGAACTGACATATTGAATCCAAGAATTCCAGGACAAAGGCAAAGGTGCTGGATGATTGTCTAATTGACTTTCCAGAATTATTCAAATTATTAGTGTGGTTATAGCTTGAAAAACTGAACGAATGGAGCAGCTGCGATGCATCTTGCGCATTCCAGCTGTTGCAGCTGCCTGAGCAAAAACCATAATCACACCGCTACAGGTGAATGGACGGTGGCACGTTCTATTATACAATAATTGATAAAAAGTTCGGATCATAACCAATTAATTGGAATTCCAATTAAATTTTTTAAATTCATTATTTTTTATATGTACAGACAAAACTATCGATATTTTTCAGACCAACGATAAAGCTTTTAACATGCTTAGGTCCGTGCATGTATGCATTTATGCGTGCGTGCCTGCGGTCATGCATGCAAGCATGCTAACGTGCTTTTGTGCGTGCGTGCACTTACAAGGTTAACTCATGATACTGAACTAATATTGTGACGGGATAGTAACAGACCACTTATATACTAATACTACTAATAACTAATACTAATACTAGATCTTTATCCTATAAGACAATTCATAAATGATTATTAATTAAAATATGCAATTAAAAAAAAATCTATATACTATATAATAACGCTCTGTTATTATACTACACAATTATGCCAGCTTAATATAAATATATCTTTAAAATACATTTTATATTAAACTTAGACTAGATTAAATGTAAAATCTAGTAATTTCAAGAAATTATAATATTACTTTGAAAAAGCGCGTATAAGAATATATCTATTATTCTCGTATATACTAACGGCTTGTTTCTATCCCACATCTTCGTAAAGGCCTCCTCTTTCTGCATATGCAGAAATATGCTGAAATATGCAGGATTTCTCAGGATGTTTTCCTTCACCGAAAAGTGTGTGATAAATTGCAATTATCAATTAGACACTTAAATTTTTTACAGAAAACTCATTTGTGACTGCCCGGGGTTTGATCTTGTTAAAACAGTCGCACTGTCTCACCGCTGGGCTATCAAAGCTTTTCTATTGTATATAACAATATTTTATTATAACATTAGAAAGTCTGCAGAAGAAGCAGAATTCTATAAGGCAATAACAATATAAAAGCAATAAAAATATAAATTATTAGTTAATGGTCAAAAAATATATCAACTGAGAATTTTATTCCAATATTAATAGAATGACAAACACATTTTTCTTTTAAAACAATCTCGCTCAAAAATCCATTATATAAAAAATAGCAATTAATATAAAGAATCTGACACTAATAAAATTTTATGAGTTGAATTAACAACAGTTTATAAAACGAACCATTATTGAAAATGGATGAATACAAGAATTATCTTAAACGTTTCAAAATACACCTAACAATAAGTGAAACGAAAATAATAGCTCAACAACGATGAATGGAGTTAATGCTGAACGCTCAACGAAAATCATAAAGTAGGTTATACAAAAGCGAGGAGGTTATTTTAAATAAGAGAGAAAATTATTCACGATAATCATAGCGTTACAGTCAAATTGGGTAACTTTGAATTTTCGGGTAACATTGAATAAAACGACTAAACTAATTCTTATTATTTTTTTATATATTAATTGTAACCTGATTTAAAACTGATAACTCAGTGAAATGGAAATACTAAATGTTCTAGTTGTCAAATGTCATTTCAAGTTTATAATTTTTAAACAAATTTTGACACTTTTTCAAAATTTTCTGTTCGCGGTCTTTTAGCAGTGAAAAGTATGTGAGTTACATTTCAGATTTAATTACAGAAAAGGTGTGTAAAACACATGATTATCGGTTTCTAATGATCAATTGTACGTTGAAATTATACTTTTTCGTTACAAAAACAAATCTACCCATATGTTGCTAATATTCAGTAATTGGCAATTTTAAGTAAACGGTAGGCTGTTAACTATGACAAGTTAACTTTATTTGTATAGATCTATCTTTCATTCATTCAGAACATAAGTATAATCATACCCATGATACGAAAATCCTTTAAATTCAAGGATTTTTAGTTTCCGAAATTATTCGGTTCAAAGTTACCCAAAATTCAAGGTAACTTTGAACACGCACAAAAGCATATTTTTTCCATTTCCTTTAAGTAACTAAGTAGCTAGACTTAGTAATACAGTTAGTTATTCTAAAGCTCGACATAACAGAACACTCATTATTCATTAAAACCTTAAATATGGTCATCCTATTTTTTATATTTTGAAAAATCTGAAAAAGTCATACCCAAATAAAAAAGTTACCCAATTTGACTGTACCAAAAAACTTTTTTTTTTATTTAAAGCAAAAATGTACAAGTTATATCTATCTTAAATTAGTTACACGCTAGGACTATACAAATCATGTCCACGTGGAAAGGTCCCAAGAATGCTGGCAGCGTTTCCGCGCTGAATCGCTAAGCTGATTCTTTGTGCGAAAAAGGAGCCAGCCCTCTTGTCACCTGAAGAGGCAATTAACCGAGATGTTAAAACGGATAAAAAATTTGCACTTTGACTCCATGGCCCCTAGGGTCTCAACTGCAAACGGCCCAAATATATAACTCTCGACAAAAAAACTTATTTATTTAAAGAGTAAGAAGAAAATTCATACTAATATAATAAATACGTTTTTTATGTCATTTATGCTTTAAAGGCTAATCCGCTAGACCAGGTGTCAGCAACCTGCGGCTCGCGAGCTGAACGTTGCTGCTAGGGTGCGATGCTGCGGCTCTTAAGTTCTATACGTACATATTATTTATTTTTAAAAAAATCATTTCTTCAATCTGAACGACTGACGAGAATTATGCACCATTTCCATCTCCCATCATCCCATAACATGTATCGTCAATTTTGACAGTCCCTCCAAAGCTCTCGAATAACGTTGTAAAAATCTGTTGGATTTTTTTGGTTTTTGAACAATTTTGGGGCTCTTTAATACCCCGAAATTACGAAATTGCATTTTTTTTCGTATCAAAAGGCTGCCGACCCCTGCTTTAAACCTATATTGATGGTAAATGGTACACCACAAATTTAACGCAAACATATAGAACAAATAAATCCTTATTTATCTGTTATCTGTGCTACCATCATTTCTCACGGGGGTGTCGTAAAATACGACTAAGGTTAGTTGACATCAGCCAAATCAAGTGACAATATGTGTGTAACATATCGTGCCAAACCCACTTAGAGTGGGATAAGGGCAGGAGGATGATTAAATTAACTTGGTATCTGTACGTATGTTCCATTAATCTTTAAGCTTTTTCTTTCCTGTGAAGACTTTATTGGTTTATGTTTTTGTTTTGTTACTCTTATAATTATGTATTGTATAACTATTTGTCTTCTTAATAAATAAAACAAAAACAAAACAGCACGTATAGTCCTTAATTTAATTAATAGTAGAAGTTATGCTAGTTATTTAAAACGCATCGCTTTTCCCACGTTTCGCAAATTAACGATACAGCCTGAGTAGACAAAGGAGCGAAAACAGATGCCTTTTGCCGATAAGGAGGCGACAGTATCGGCAACAACACAAAATCGATAGAAAGCGCATTCTGTGTTTAGTATTTCCAAAGAACAAGCCGAGTATAGGAACGCAAATTTCTAATAGAAACAATATATAATTCGATGAAACTAGAAAAAATAAACATGTTAATATCATAAATGTTGAAGTCTGTCAACAATAACATATAAATCCTCCTGCCCTTATCCCACTCTAAGTGGGGTCGGCACAACATGTTATAAACATGTCATATTCGACCGCCCGTCTGGCTGACGTCAACTTACCCTAGCCGTATTTACGACGACACCTCGGTAAGAAATCTGTCAACATTAACAATGATAGAATAAAATTAAACCGTACGTCATTCAGCAGAACGATTTTAAGGTTATCAGTCAGTATTAACGAGGCACCGAGAAGTATTAAGTTAATAATAATTAAAAAATTACGTTACTAGAACGATTATAGCAATCCAAAATTCTGTCATCCACTGAGTTATCATGGTAAGAAACTCAATGGATACTTTTTCGGAAATATAAATAAAAGGGGTAGATTAATTAAACACAGATCACTAAGATAAATGTAGATAAAGATTTAAAAATATAAGAGCACAGATTTTTAATATATTTAACACGGCACATCTACTACATATACAATAACAGATAAAGCATAATGACAAACGCGCAAATTTGTTGTATTACAAGACATAATGACCCTTAAAAAGCTACTACCATCAAGATAAGTATCAGCATCACAAACTAGATACAAGAGCATCTAACCAACGTTTCGATTCTACGTTTGAAACAAAACTGATTGATTTCATCACTGATAATCCCGCCATTAAAGAAAATGAAACAGTAACAATTCACATTTATGCATTACTTCGCTAGTAAACAATCAAAGCAGCATAAATGTCATTTTAGTCGTTTCCGACTGTACAAAAGTAGATACAATTATAGTAATTGTAATATATTTCAAGAGAATCCGCAAGAAAGTACAATAAAATATCATTAACACTAAACAGAGCTTACTTTCCCGGTATTTCCGGGAAATCTGTAGGTCAACGAAAGTCACAGTAAGCAATTATCAATGAAAAATGTTCAATTATATATCGCAATAGCGTTCCGGCTTTTCCTCTAAGCACAGACATCGTTAGACTGTATGTTATTCATGGTATATCACCATCGAATATAAAAATATATCTAAGATCACCATTATATTGTATATACATTTGAAAATATCTCGAAGATTGGGGGTTTTTATTTAGTAGTATATCAAAACAACTGTATAAACAAAAGCTTATTGTGTTTATTGTAATTGATAATTTAAAAACTTAATTTAATTTTTATTACTGAACTAGCGGCCTGCCCCTGCTTCGCACGGGTATAAAATATATATCCCATGTCAGTCAGTGTAAAAAAAATGATTAAAATCGATCGAATAGTTTTGATTTATTCATTACTGCCCGTGGCCCGCACGCGTTAAATTTGGAGAAAAACAATTTCCTTTTCCTATACCAAGAAGATTTCCTGCAATCTTTGGAATATCTAAATTCATATAGTACATTTTTACTTATTTACTTTTACATTTTCCCTATGTATTTTATTTTTACAATTAATTACAGAATGTCTTTAAACAAACTCTTGAAAGAGGGACATAGCTGCTAAAGTCGAAGTGCTATAGGGCGAAGCGCGGCGTCCTCACGGCATTTTAAATCTGTAATATCTCCGAAAATGTTCACTTAAATTACATGCTGTAAACGGCCATATTGATCTATATTAAATCAACTATTTATTTAGGGTACTTAATTGGATAAGGATTAATGCTGTATTGTATAAAAATTGCTTCAAAAATATGGCATTATTTTTCTTAAAAAGTAAATGACAAAAAATGCTATAGTGGGTTATTCATAAGAGATAGACATATACCATCGCGGACTTTTCTGTAGACCTTTTCAAGATGTACAAATACTTAATACATTATTTTGATAAATCTCGTAGGGTTTAGCCTGCGTTTGCAATGTAAGCGGAAAAAAATGTAATTATTTACAGAAACCTCAAAAATTATAGTATTTCTCTACTCCGTATTGAATGTTATTATACGTACAAACCTTCCTCTGGAATCACTCTATCTATTAAAAAAAAACCGCATCAAAATCTGTTGCGTAGTTTTAAAGTTTTATGCGTACATAGGGATATAGGGACTTTGTTTTATAATATGTAGTGATAGTGATACAGAATTGATAAGGAAAAATACTTAAATGTTCAATATTATCATAAGCTATTAACCGAACAGTTCGTTTTTAACGGCCGTCCGATAACCGGTTTTCGCCAGTCATAGATGTAATGCTTGTCGCCGTATCAATAAACTGAACGGGTATTTTTTTTATTAAATCAATAACGCTTCTTAAATCAATGAGGACTTTAATTATGGTAAAAAAACGGCTTCATATCCTTCTATTATAATGGCTAATGGTTGTTTTTAAATCTTTCTATTGCTTTGACATTTTATTTCCGGGAAGCTTGTGTTAAAATTACACAATCAAAAGTACGCGAAGTTAATTATTAGACTTTTCATAAAACTTTTATAAAGCAACGCAGAAGAAATCGCACAAAACAGCTATTTATTTGTACTACTATTCTAAATACGGAAGTTTGTCTGTCTACTGTGCTTTCTTTAGAACTTAACTCACTTAACATAACTTCCGTAAGCCTTTTTTAAGAAGTACTTTAAAAAATCTTACTATTTTTATTCCGTAAAATGCCTACATGTTTAAAAGGCACAGCTATTTTTAATTTCAATTGGCTAATGGGCATAAATTTTGCATGTTTATGAGCTTGTATTTGCTTCATTAGTGTTCGCAACAGTGAACGGTGCGTTTTGCACGAGTATTAAAAAAGTAATCTTCCGAGATTAATCAGAACGTAGAGCATTTTTTTGCTGCGTTCCGATTTGCGGAGTTATAGTCGGACCAGTTTTTATTGTTACTTTAATTAAGCCGCCACCTCGACAAGTGACATCCTGTTCGCTTGAAACTTAATAAAAATTAACTAATTATTCAAATATATTTTAGATAATTGAGTAATATTATCTTAACTGTTAACATTAATAAATGTTAATGTGACTTCTGTATTTGATTGATAACGGAACGTTGTGTAAATATTTCAACTAAATCATAGACTAGTTTTTGAAAAAAGTAGTAATAAAATTATTTTGCTATAATCCGCGATGAAGGATTATAGCAAAATAATTTTATTATTTCTTTTGTATTATGGATCTTCGCAAAGTAAAGATTGAAAATTCGTAAGACGGAGGGAGAGTAGACCGCCGACACGGCGTAGAAGAAGAAGTCTGCCCCATTCTTGAATTTATGCCTGCGCCTGCTATGGAAGTTGATTTTTCTAAGAGATAAATTATGTATTTTTGAAAAACTCGTAATTATAATAACTCCTAAATGTTAAACTTAAAACGGAATGTGGTATCCTTTAAACAGCAGCCTTGCTCTATTTCAACGTCATTTGGTCATTTTGAGCCCACACTAAACCCAAAAGTTGATTATGTCATTAAAAAGATGTAAGATAAATCGACCAGAACAGTTGGCCTTATATACTCTTATGGAGCCGGCAAAGGCAAACTACTTTGAGAACATTTACAGTCAAAGCAACAAACAATATAGATATACGATAACGGCCTACACGCGTCGTTATGGCTAAAAGGCTACTGTACCTATAAAGTAAGAGAATAACAAAGGGCCAAATCTGCAGTACCCGTTATGAACACGTAGGGCTAGAAAAGCGTTTGTTATTCCAACATGATGATTAAAGAAAAGGACAGCTCTCCCAGCTCTCCCTCTAGGCGATTAGTGGAGGACCTTTATAGAGGCCCCGACCTAGAGGTGGCGCACTCTGGGGTCAGAGTTGCTGCTGGCGGAGATGGGGGCAATGTGTACAACGGTACCCTGTCCCCGCCACCAGCAGCGTGGTGGAGCACTGTCAGGTTTTTAGTCGGTGCTTGTCCGACATACCCGCTGCTCGTCCCCGTAGGGCGGTGATGACCCATAATGGGTTTTCCTGACATAAAAAAGCTCTCCCAGAAAGAGGATATCTTAGTTAGGGGTTTATCTAGGTTAGAGGAGGGGCTCATATACCGTAGCTTAGATAAAGATTATAAAATATTTGTTTATAGGCGAAATTAAGCGTGTGTTACATAAGTGTGCCGACAAAGGATATTTTAGCTTAAACATTTATATAGAGAGCAGCGTCCAAAGGTCTAAAGAAGATAACTTCTTTAGTAGAAGAAGCTTGTATGTAATGGAGGTCAAAAGAAATATTTTAGTAAGTTTTGTGGTTGTATAAAGTAGCGAAAAAATATTATGAGGATGTACTTCTATCATCATCCTCCTGCTTTAATCCCACTCTTAGTGGGATTGGCACAACATGTTATAAACATCTTGTCACATAATTTGGCTACATATTCTACGACCAGCCGCCTGCCTGACGCCAACTTAACTAAGTCGTTATTTACAACACCTAGGTAAGAAATACAGTCTTATCAACTCAGCCCGATACCACACGTCGGGTCAACTTATCTTAATCGCCTTCTATGACACCTACGGCAAATGGGAAACGCTGATTTAAACTACTTCTAGCCTGAATCATATGCAACAGCGTATATTTGTCAGTCCAAGTGCCTGGGCGGTCAAGAATTTCTGCAGAAATACACGGATATAATAGGAAGTACGCGGTCGATTGGTCACACAATCCGAGACCGCGGAAATAATTTATCATCTTTCATTACGGTATAGTTCATTCGATATTTCCACGTTTACTGGTTAAGAGCCGTGTAATGTCTTAGACATTAAATATAATTATATTAATATTTTGTTGTATTCTGCAGTATCTATATACTTAACTTTTAATGTAAATAAATAAATATATGGGACACACACAGTCGTCCGTCCCCAAAGTAAGTAACTTAATACTTGTGTTATGGGTGACAGACCACTGGTAAATATATACTTATATATTTATTAAATACATACTTAAATGCAAATATACACCCAGACTCGAATACCAACAAATTAATTTATAGAAAATGTTAGCCTTCGGCGGGAATCGAACCCGCGACCCACGGAACTGAAGGCAGGTTCACTACCCACTGCGCCAACAGGCCAGTTAACGTTAATTAACTGTATATTTTCAGGTAAACTAATATGATAAATGCGAAAGTCTATCTCTTACATTTTCACGGCTATTTTGCTAGAGAAATATTGATAAAATTTGATAGTAATGAAGCTTATATACCAGACATAGATTTAAAAAAAAAAACTTTTCCTTCTGGAGCAGAAAAAGCAGTTCATATTTGAGGGCATTTTAACAATAAGATTCACGCAAATAAAATCGCGAATACCAGTTGTCTTGTATATATTAACATTAATAAGTAATACCTTGTTTAGGATAAACAAATAAAACATCTTAAATACAAAATACCTTAGAAGTAGGACTTAGTATCAGAAAATGGATTCGTTTTTGATTTAAAATAATAACCACAACTTGATTTAAAACTTCGAGAATGTCATATCGAAGAAGTACACGTCAAAACTATTTTTCACACGCATATCGCTATAATGGACCAATCCATTATATTTAAAGACATTGCAATAAATCATCCACATTATCTTCATAAAATAACACTTTAAATAACTTTGCTTGTTCTGTTTAAGAGTAACTATACGGAGTGTTTTTAGGCGTAATATAACAAAAGTAATAATGAAATTATTTTGCTATAATCAGCGATTAAGAAAATATAATATATTGCTAAATGTAGAGTGGACCCGTTATCACACCTGACACATGCAGAATTCGTAAAAACACATGCACAAAACCTCCACCAACGCCACCACAATACAAGCTCTACACATATTTCACTATCATAAACTTAACAATCGTTTCGCCCCGCAACCGAAGCGCCATCAGGAGATAGACTCCACGATAAAATCGCAAATCAAAGCATCACCCAAACAAGCACAGTTAGGTATATACTAATTGATTAAACCCCCACCATTTATTTTGCCTCCAACCACGTGCAACAAGCTTGAACTAGAAACATTTATCTAATCGTTAATGGTGCCATTGTTACTTTTAACAATCTCAAGTTATATAAAGCGACCACTATACACAAGCACTACACATATTCACTATCACAAACTTAACAATCCTTTCGCCCCTCAATCGAAGCATCATAAGGAGATAGACTACCATACAAAATTGAAAAGCAAAGCATCACCCAAACAAGTTAGCACAGTTAGTTACCAATTAGTATATACCTATATACTAATTGGTTAAACCCCCACCAGTTATATAAATTAAGCTTGTAACATGTTTAAATAGCTTGAACATGTAAAATTGAAAACGCTGAGAGCAGTTATATACGCAATCGACGCACGTGCCTCCCATCTCATATACATCCTCCGTGTAATCGATAATAACAGCCAACAACCTTGATCTGATAGATTTCACCATCAGAGCTTCGATGTTCTACGGCTAATGTCGCTTTTGAACCGCCTATTATCATGCCATCGCAAACTGTATGGGTTAATGCTGCAAATATAAAAATAAGAGAGATATTGAATCCTGAACCAATGGATACGAATTG
Source organism: Morpho helenor (assembly GCA_029227775.1). Lineage (NCBI taxonomy): Eukaryota > Metazoa > Arthropoda > Insecta > Lepidoptera > Nymphalidae > Morpho > Morpho helenor. The sequence continues at coordinate 16,419,175 of JARGCU010000025.1, forward strand.
CAATAAACAATATAGGTAACAATATTGTAAAGCATAAGTGACCACTTACGTCCTTAGTATCTGCACCAGGACATACGTCCCCTCTTGTTTTGAAAAGGATGATTTGACTTATATGTACGTCATCAAAATCAAATCATCTATCTCTCTTGGATCCACCGGTCTCAGATTGAGATATAGCCGGTCTAAGCGGATCGGCTGGTTAAACATACCCTATAATTTCTCTGGAGACTATATTACTACATACATTACTGACTATAGCCGTTGGTACGTCTATAATAATTCCATTGGACAGAGGAAGGCCTTTACCTCTCTTCAGAAGAAATTTGTGCTTGACTTGATATACACGGCTCAATAAATAACACAGTAAAGCTCATAGTAGCCTGACCACTTACTCGCGACCAATTAATTGAAGTCACGTAATCTCGTCGCCAAAAATTATCAAAAAGTACTAGTGTGACCGAGCTTTATTTGGTAATTTTTTTTAAAGATACAAAAAAATGCAATAAAAAAAATTAGTAAATTCATCAGGTGTGGGAATCGAACCTAAGTTTCGAACATTTTCCGCGTCCGCGCGTTACCATTAGCTTTAAATTTGTCAGCTCAAATTATAACTTGCTATCTATTCGTATTTTCGTAGTTTTTTTAGTGCCCAAAAAAGGAATAAAACCAGTTTTTTTTTAAATAAAACCTAGATAGATCGATTTTTCTTCCCCAAAACCTCCTACGTGTTGAATTTCAGGAAAACCGTCGAAGTCGTTTACGAGATTCGGAAAATATATTTAAATTTATACATACAAGATCAATTTATTAAAATATTAAAGATTAAGAGTAAAATTAGAATGTATGAAGCTAACATCATGCTCCTGCCCTTATCCCACTCTAAGTGGGGTCGGCACAACATGTTATAAACATGCTGTCTCATGATTTGACTGCGTTTTTACGACAGGCCGCCTGCCTGATGTCAACTTACCTTAGTCGTATTTTATGACCCCTCGGTATGAAAGAGGGTGGTCTATTTTACTAAACCGGATACCACACGGTGGGTCAACTTACCTTAGTCGCCTTTTACGACACCTCGGTACGAAATGAGGTTGGTCAATTCGGACAGAGAAATGCAATATATGTGGAGTTCTGTTAGCCACAGATTACAGAAAAACAATTTCATACAACGTCCGTAAATACTTTTTTAATGCATGGCCAATGCATTAACCTGTGCAACATTGTTTCACACGTCACATTACATACGCTCATAATATCGCGAGTTAAGTCACTTCTTCGCGGAGAGCGCTGAACTTTCGCGCGCAATAAAAAGCGGTCGGCTGGCCTTGACCGTGCGCACACGCAGCTCGTCGCGTCTTACTTGATTACATTAGGCTTGCAACACACGTGCAGCACGCGACTAATACAACTTAATATGTGTGTACTTATGTAACAAATATAAAATGAGAATATAAAAAATTAAATTATAAAATGAGAATATAAGAAATTACGGAATATAAAATGGGAAAGTTCAAAATCTGGGATCGATTCCCGCATGACACCCGGCTTTATATCTTTAAAAAATTAACGAACAAGGCCTGGTCACCCAAATACTACTTATTATAAAACAAAGTCTCCAAAAAGTGTCTGTCTCTGTGTGATCGAATTTGTCAAAATCACAAAAAAATTACACTTAACTTATGAACTTAGGAAGTAAGAATTTAAATGATTAATGAAATCAATTTGTTAGAAAACCTAAATAAATAATTTAAAAAAAGCCATCATCCGACGACTATGCCCTTACTTGACGACTTGCCCACATATCATGCCATAGATAAATCACTACATTTTATAAAACAAAGTTCCTATATCCCTATGTACGCATAAAACTTTAAAACTACGCAACAGATTTTGATGCGGTTTTTTTAATAGATAGAGTGATTCCAGAGGAAAGTTTGTACGTATAATAACATTCAATACGGAGTAGAGAAATACAGTAACTTTTGAGGTTTCTGTAAATAATTACATTTTTTTCCGCTTACATTGCAAACGCAGGCTAAACCTTACGAGATTTATCAAAATAATATACTAAGTATTTGTACATCTTGAAAAGGTCTACAGAAAAGTCCGCGATGGTATATGTCTATCTCTTATGGATAACCCACTATAGCATTTTTTGTCATTTACTTTTTACGAAAAATAATGCCTTATTTTTGAAGCAATTTTTATACAATACAGCATTAATCCTTATCCAATTAAGTACCTTAAATAAATAGTTGATTTAATATAGATCAATATGGCCGTTTACAGTATGTAATTTAAGTGAACGTTTTCGGAGATATTACAGATTTAAAATGCCGTGAGGACGCCGCGCTTCGCCCTATAACACTTCGACTTTAGCAGCTATGTCGCTCTTTCAAGAGTTTGTTTAGACATTCTGTAATTAATTGTAAAAATAAAATACATAGGGAAAATGTAAAAGTAAATAAGTAAAAATGTACTATATGAATTTAGATATTCCAAAGATGGCAGGAAATCTTCTTGGTATAGGGAAAGGAAATTGTTTTTCTCCAAATTTAACGCGTGCAGGCAGTATGAATAAATCAAACTACTCGATCGATTTTAATCATTTTTTTTACACTGACTGACATGGGATATATATTTTATACCCGAAGCAGGATCAGGCCGCTAGTAAATAAATAAAATAAAAACCGCCACTCTAACCTGAACTGGGTTTGGCCACGTTCTATGCGTTTTTCATTCATCATACTCTAAAAAAAAAAATGGAAAAAAAGCTTCAAGCGATCTACTATATATAAAGCGATTGGGGTCTTCATCAAGTGAATGAATATAAGAAAATAACGGGAACACTACAACTTGTTTCGATTTTTGAATATTCAATGGAGATTGTATTGCCCTTACTTTTCTGATTATAATGTGATTAAACACCTTAGGATCTGCAACTAACCGCTTGCGGGCTATATGTGTGCTCTTACCCTTATTCATTTCGTAGCAATGTTAGATGATCAGGTATATTTGTTACTGCATTACGTGCGCGATATTACATAGGATGAAATTAATACTAAGTAAAATACTTTTACTGATAAGGCAATTGTGAATTCAATTCTCATTAAGACTAGAATAAAAAGCTATACACACGGATCAAAGAAAAGAAAGGTGGATTTAATTAGTTTTTTTTTTCATTAATATACATATTTCAGAATCTAAAATTTTATAATCAGATCAGAATAAGAACAATAGCTTGTAGCTTACTTGATACTTGATATCTCAGATATCAAGATACCATCGTCCTGCCCTTATCCCACTCTAAGTGGGGTCGGCACAACATGTTATAAACATGCTATCACATGATTTGGCTGCGTTTTTACGAACGGCCGCCTGCCTAACGTCAACTTATCTTAGTCGTATTTTACGACACCTCGATAAGAAAGATATCTCACTTGATATCTCAGATATCAGCTCCGGATTGAGTGATTTTTTTTGAATTACTTTAAATTTGTTCAACCATCATAGTACTAACTATAATGAGCATTTTTTGAGTATCATCAATTATACACGTAAGTTTTATTGAAAACTCACTAAGTTTGATACTTTGAACCCTTAGCAAAATCCAAACAGTCTCGTTTAATGCCGTTACATACACTATATAATATCGAATTCAAATTTAATAATAAGAATACATAAATTCTCCTGCCATTATGCCCCACTCTGAGTGGGGTCGGCACAACATGTTATAAACATGTAGTCACATGATTTGGCTAGGTACTTTACGACCGGCCGCCTGCCTGACGTCAACTTATCTTAATCGCCTTTTGCGACACCTCGGTAAGAAGAGGGTGGGCTATTCTACTTAACCGGATACCATACGGGTCAACTTACCTTAGTCGCCTTTTACGGCATCTCGGCAAGAAATGAGGGTGGTCTATTCTATTCGGGATATTAGCGGATTTAACAATAAGAATCATTAAATAATTAATACCAATATAGACATAGCAACAATATATCGATAGCTGACATCAAATTTAGAACAAGGCCAACGATTATCTTAAAGTTGGGAACGGACAATGGGCTACCATTTGAAGCGCGAACCGTGGGAGTGATCTTTTAGACACTCGGACACAATAGTAAAACTAAAGTACAGAAATGACAACATTATTCAAGTTATTCGAGCAACGGAATTTGATCCTTAAAATGATAGCAAGAAACGTGAAATTAACGCACTAGCGAAAATAATAATCGCAAACGTATAGCGGTAGATCTTAGATTCAGAAACATCGAAAACGGTATTCATATAGATAAAACCAATTGGTATAACAGAATGGGTGTAACGAATACTCGAGAATAAAAACGGTAAGTTGAATAACGCCAATTATGTTTTTTAACAATCTTATATATTACACTTAACAAGATAATACGAAAATGTACCTTTATAAATATAGTTTTAAAGTTAGACGGCAGAATTGCATCAACCCTGGTCACTAAGTAACTGAGTCTACAAAGTCAATAAAATTCTAATCTACAAAACTTTAAAATTCCAAAAATTCTAAATTAGAATAATGTACTAATTAGCTCCAATCCTTCTCTCCAGAAACGGAGACAAGAGGCCTATTCCCAGCAGTGGGATAGTAACAGGCCGCTACTTACTTACTTACTTACTAATGGCGAACTGCTTTGAACTAAACCATAAGTGTTATACATAAAATAAATAATAACAGTATAATAGAATACCATAAGCATTTGCTTAGAAAAAACTGTCTAGCTAATTTAAAAGGTACCTTTAAGTATTATATTTTTAGAATCCAAAGTAGGATTAATTTTAAAAAGAGAACAAAATTAACATATTCGTAACCAAAAAAAAACCATCCATCCTGCAGCGACAGGCGTCCCTGAAATTAGATAGATAGAACCAAAAAAAAATTAAAGGAAATGACTGACATGAACAGATCAACCAAAAGAACTTTCGCATTCGAGAATCGATCGTAAAAGTGACCTACGTTCTGACCTGACCACTTTTATACCTCTAGATGGGAGGTAATTATGAAGTGTTGGTAGCAACAATAAATTAAAACACTGATTGAAGAGTGTTGCTATCTACAATATAATATCTAATCTAATGCAATGAATGAAATGCCTTTCTGGAGTATAGCGATTAACGTATTAAATAAAACCCTGTTCAAGCAATACTGATCAATAATATAAAAGGATGAACCACCATTGTCGAATACAACATTTATAAATCTGATATTGGCATATTTTTCGCAATACCCAATACATAAATCTATTTCTATTTATTGGTATTTTGCACTAAACATATCTCAAACAATTGAATTGCATTGTACTTGAAGATTGGTCCTTCGAGCCGAAAGCTGTTGTGTTATTTACAAAAATTAATCTTAAAAATCAAAATAATTCACCAGTAGAAAGTAAATTTAGTTAAATTTATAAGGGATATAATAATGATATAAAAGAAAATTCTTGAGTCGTACTTACATATACTACGCGCAGGTTAAGTGATATAGGCATAAATTTAAATGAAATCTTTAATCAATGGAAACTAAAGAATCTAATCCAGCGTTAAACATTAACTTTATATACGTTAGTGTTAAAGCAACCGTTACCAGATTATAGAACCAGTAGGTCTCAGGATACTGGTTGTGATCATAGCAACAGTTAGATAGCTTTTCCTTACGATCACGCAGACAATATGATTGTAATTCGTTAAACTATAATTTGAACGGAATAGATTTAATTAAAACGTATTAAATGGTGAGTTACTACAATCGATAAACCAAACGTACAAATTTCAAATAACTACTGAATAACTGACTAATTCGTATAAACAATAAAATGTACTCAAGATTTATTATCTATTTAAAGTTAAAGTTTATTTTTCATAGTTATATTTAGCGGTATAAATTAAACGATATCCCAAACGCCTATCCCCAAAAAAACATTCTCGTAGGTTGCAAATTCTGATAATAATAGATTAGATTCATATTTAAATAGATTAGATTTATTAATGTTACAAACATTTTTTGTTGTTGACGAAGACAAGGTACAGTTCGCAAACTATATTTTAATATTGATTTAAATGTTAGGAATATATAAAAAAATTTGGAAAATGCGATATTTTACAGTCAATATTGAGGAAATCATAATAATAGATTTTTCTCCTTCAAATATGAATCTTTATCTTAATCATTATAAATTATCTATGTTGGAAATTGGTGCAATTATCTATACGTCGTTATATGAATGTCGATTGCAATAAGAAAGCTTACAAAGTTGTAAGAAAACTTGACTCAAATGTTCTTATTAAAAAGATACACCTTATTTTGGATTAACCCAGATCTAGAATAAATATTAGTACCAAATACGTTATATGTATCCGAGTATAGGAGGCAATATAGATGCAGTATAAGGCTAATAAATAAATCGGAAGGCCTCGAACCGTTGCCAAGTACGAACGTGCCTGGAGGTCTAGACGTAAGTTTATGTTAGCCGCCAATCGACATAACTTCCAACCACCAGTTAAATATAATGAGCTAACTTATCAGAAATCTAATGATTTCTTCCGCGTATCTCTGCAAAGTTCGTAGGTCGCTTCGTACATTTATGGTTTTATTGGATGCATTCTAAATAAATTAATTTTACTTCATTTGTCGATATACAATTTTCAAATTTCACAGTTAATGAGTGTTGAATATTAAGCTAATGGAGGTGCACAGACAAAAAAACAAAACCGTAAATAAAATACTGCTCCTAACATCTCAGATTGAAGTACTAACCGACATAGTCTTGTTGGTGCTAGAATCTGACGGCGTTAAAAGGTCTTCATATAAAACAAATTAAAGTTGAATGTACTTGTAATAAATAATTAATTTATAATTCTACATTCTGAATTGTATATTAGATCAAGAAATGAAAATCTTTATTCGTAACATATTTTTGGATACAAAATAGTTTATTTAAGTTCACTTGAAGGTTAATAAGAGGTCTACGCTTGAAGAATATTAAATTTTGTGACTTTCAGTGTGCCACAAAGTTGGCTTGTCAAAATCAAAAACGTACCTTTATATGTTATAATTTTGCTTTTACCAATCTTGGAATTTGACAGTTAAATAAGGCCCTAAAACTATATGCAAGTTATTAAATAATTATGTGAAACATGAAAGCATAGCATTTTATATAGGTATTAGCAGCACCTTTAATTCTAGACTTTACTTGAAGCACTTCTAATATGAATGCATAACCTCCTACGTGCCAGTTTGCGGTTTAATAACTCGCGAAACTCGTGCTCTTATTAAAACGTATCGGATCAATTATCACTTTTATTTAATTATGACAAAATAGGTAAACATGAAAATAACAAACATGCATATAATATAGATATAATGGACTTATTTCCAAAAAAAATGAATTAGTTTTTAAAATCTTTAATTGACGAGTTAGTAGATAAGTCACAAAAAGTAATAATTATAATGAATATAATATTGATACAGAAATTAATTAATATGTAAGAAATACTATAGACACTTAATTTTGGGTAGCCATTGATCAAGCCAACCACGCTGAAACAGAACAAATCCCTATGAAGTGATGAGACGTTGGGTCAGTAACGACCTGACAAGACAGTATCATGTCTTTAAAGACATATTAGTGTCGACTAATAAAGACTTAGATGACAAGACTTTTACTAGTCGTATCGAATCTGCGTCCCGAACGAGAGTTCAATTGGGCTTTCTAAAACCATCTTCATCGGTGGAAAGCTTATGTCGCATTTACGAAACAACAAACATCATTCGGCTGTTTCCAATTCTTTCATACACAATAAATATATTGGCAAATTAAAAGAATTGTCTTAGAAAATTAATTGATCAAAATACACTAATCTAAATATTGTTAGAGTGATGTTAAGTCATTTATATTTTGAAAGGAAAAAAGTACTATTGGCGTTCGTCCTTGGAAAATTTAATTACGCAGTGTATGCAATAAAACCCCTACTACGATAAGCAATTTAAATATCATTAGGGACGCCGTGTCGTGGGACAAAACCTACTAAATTATCTGTCCAATTAAATACTTGTGTTGAAGTTTCAGATGCAATGTTGTGTAGTTGGAATATTCTCACGAACTTGCGGTTTGATATAAGTTATGTTGTTACATTTAAGCTAACTTCCTATGTGATTAAAGCTTACAATTTATTTCTACTATACCATGATTTTTTTTTCAATAATTTCATATTTTGACCTATTATTTTATATTGTCTATTAACTTAAAAATCAATATCATGTCAAGGTAAATAAACCGTATAAATTTGTTAACTTGTTAATTAAATAAGATTGTGTAAAATAACACAAAGTAGTTTGAAAGAATCAGACATTTTCAATCTCCACATAAAGGCAGCATTATCGTTTTAACACAATGTCATCAAACTGGCCAATGACCTGATAGATATTTCGGATTACAAAAGAGAAACTAACAGTAACATCGAAGAGGTTAGAGTTAGTCAACCTTAATTTAATAGAAAACCAAACTTAGAAACTTCTATTTACTATTTAGTTTCATATTTATTTATTTCCATCCTAAAATATAAAAAAAAATGTGAGTTATATCTATTCTACATTACATAAATGCTTACTGTTCAAATCAAAGCCAGGTGGATTGGTCCCAAGAATGCTGAATGCGATTTTATGTACGGAGAACAAGAGCAGGAATTTCTATCAGGCTAATGATAAAAATCCTTCGAACATCACAACGTGTGAATATAATGGGATTTAAACAGGTGGTGCATAAATTGATGTTATACAAACGTGTATTAATGGGATACACAAAACAAGTACCCATTGTTTTGCAGGAAGCAATTCCAACGAGGAAATAAGCCAACGTAACGGATGTAACTTTACATCATTTGTTTAGAGAATCGCTAATAACAACGTCAAAATTAACAAAGTCATCTCGTAGACAAAAGAATTATGCAGTATGAAGAAAACAATGAGCCGGTGTAACATAGAAACATTTGTCTATTCAAGTATATCAAAAGGAAAAATTTAGGTGTATGAAATTAGAAAGAAATTAGAAATTAGTAAGAAAAGGTAAAACAAATATAAGATTTTACAGAAAGACCCGATGATATGAACCCGAAACTGCAGAATTCTGCCATCGCATCAATACACTTTGCTGTGGCTCAGTCAGGTTTTTTTGGGTCACTTTATGATGGCACTCTATGTTCGAAGAAACTTTCATATCCAAGTATGATTCTCGAGGGTGCGGGTTCCTTATTCTAAATAGGGACTTGAGAGTAAAAAAAAGAGTAGACTCTCCGGCGATTAGGTCCACACTAATTTCAGGAATAGCTTACTTTGAATCGCTAATGATCCGATGAAATCTATATTATTAGTAGCTATTGTTAATATTCTCAGAGAAGTCGTAATTTTCATTTCTAATTGGTTATTGGATAGTTTCATGCCTATTTAATGGTTTCTGTTCGTTCTATGAACGTTATACTTACATGTAACTTTTCCTGAGAGCAACTATTGGCTGTCATATACGACATCAGAAGTGAAATTGAATTTCCGTATTTAGTGTCAATGCAACATCTGTTAATTTAAATCATAGAGCTTGATCAATATATTTCCCTACGATATTCCGGCATTAAATAAATCTTTATGACCATCTCTTGATATTATAAGTCACATAAAATCTTGATCGATGCGAGAATCAAGATTATAACGTTACAAACATTAATCTCGCATGCGATGTTCGGTGTGTCGCTAATAGCATATAAGCCAAACAGTGTATTTAATCAGTTAATAAGGCTTCTATGTCAATGCTAATGCACAAACCAGTTATGAACGGGTCCCGACGGTAATCTACGAATTTATCCGTTTAATACGGGCTCGATAATTTACTAACAAAGAGTCCTATTTGCGAATTACAACAGATTTATGTCATCCGCAATATTTAAGAACTAGCGTCCCATAATATTAAGAAGTTAGCTACTTATATGCAAAAAACCCAAACGACATCAGACTATATTGTACATCATCAGACTATTATTCCATGCTAACGTTATATTTGTACCGTAAAAAAATTGTTGGGGCGTAAAAGCGGCAAAAACACATATTTAGGTCTTAATAATAAGATTGTAAATTATTTCTGCAATTTACCCGTTGTATGTATGTAAGTTCATGTTCAATATCAATGTTAACGACCTCTGTGGCGGAATTGTAAGATTACTTGTATTAATGTTGAGGTCAAATAGACTTTATATGAAATTTCAGAGCAGTTCAGCGGACGGTAGAGCAAACTATACTTGCATTTTATTTGCGTGATCAATTTCAGGAATCAGGAACGAGAAGGTAGGAAGTAAATAGACTATTACAAATAAAGCTTAGGCAAAATTAGAAATGACAAAATATAGGCACGCATAATTAATAAAAGATGGACGTCGGTGCTCTAGAAGTAGCGATATCGGTGTAAAGTGTAAGGTGGATGTGGTGAAGGTAAAATATAACTAGCCAAATCATGTGATAACATGTTGTGCCGAACCCGCTTAGAGTGGCAGGTCAGGATAATGATGAACATTGTTTCTCGATATTTTTTTATATCAGCTAACACATATGCTTACCGGATTCGCTTATCCTGTTTTACAACTGTATACCGTAAACTATTCATTTTTCTGCTATGAATATTAAACGAAGCTGAATTCATACATCTTTTAAGCCTTTTTATGCCACTGTGCCAACAGAAACTTTCTCAACATTTAACATATCGTATAAGGCTTGCTCGTTCACTAGAGAACATTTATTGTAATTTGTTAAACATAGCTTGTAGCGAAGGCGGACAAAAATGATAAAGCGGACAAATAAATATCATAATCCAATATGGTTAGCAATAATCGATTTACTTTCGCCCGACCGATTCATATCGCAAAAAGTAGCCAAGCTGGTGCACCAGTCCTGTTGTTTCCTTTGCATGGTTTCCTGTTTAATACAAAACATCACCATTTTGTAATGCCTCCGCCATACACGATGGAATCTGAGAAGGAATGTGCTCTCGTGTTCGGCTGGGTAGCATTTCATTCACCGCAACCTATGTGATTGAACTCTGATTGCGTGTATCCTTGAGAAATAGTTGCATAAACTACTATAGAATCGTGAAGAATCAGTTATATAATCTTTCGTTAATAGTGGCATTGGTTCATTGAAAGGATTTCTTTACGAAATTTGTAAAACAAATTAAAAAGTCAATCATGAATCAACAAATGTTAACATGTTTAAGTCAAAGTACGGGGTTATAATATTATAAAAGATGAAAATTCTTTATGTAATCAATATAGGCAACATTTTCAGTTGTGTCTACGAATGACACTAAAAACAATAAAATAAGACATTTAATAAAACTTCTTATATCGAACATTAGCTTCCTTTTTATAAGACTAAGAAATACAATAAGGGCCCACATTAGAAACAGTGGCTATGGTTAATAAAGCATTAGGTTAAGAAAATAAAGAATTAGCTTTCAAATGAGAAAGTGAAAATGTTGAAATCAATAAATAATTAAAGGAATAAATAAAGTTACAGACGAAAAAATCTACGTAGACAAAACGTAATCATATAATCGGATAACCAACACGGCTTAATGTTCGTTAGTTAAGCCTCAACGCTAATTTTGACAACACTTTACACGGAATTACGCGGAGTAGATTACACGGAAGTCAATGATAGCCAGTCAGGTAGGATTAAACTGTAAACGTAATTAATAAGTTTTTATATGCAGTATAAATTTACATATTAAGTAAACATATGCAATAGTATGTAAAGAGATAAATCATTTTGGGCGTATTTCAGATTGCACAAAAAATTGGCGATTACGCGACGGATCACTTCTCTACAGTTGCAATAGCTTCCACTAGGTAAATAGACCTAAATAACGCTAATCAAACAGTCTAAGATAATTAGTTAATGAAGAAGAAGAAGAGAATGAGGAAATGTGTGATGATTAGCAGAAACCTTAGAAAGTCAGTCTTTCTTTTAGGCCATCATAGATTAATTTCATAATGATGAAGGAATATAATATATAAGTAAATAACAAAATGTGAACCTACAAAACCCCTAATCTAACTGTTAGGCCTTCACAATGATGCCAATCAATTGTCAGCCACTCCAATTCCTTTATCAGTAACTAGCTTTTACTCGCAACTTCGTTTGTGTGGACTGTTGTCGCGTGGTAGGTTGATAATAGATGGCGCTCTGCAATGTCATCCTATGCCTATAGAATTAACAGGATTTCTATAGCATATATGTTATTCTGGTGTATAAGGAATAATTGAGCCAAATTTAATCGGTTTTGGTTCGGCAGATTCGCCATGAAAGATTAACAAACATATTCACAAACTTTCGCATTTATAACATGAGTAGGATATATTGTCTCCATGTTCAGCGCTCACATCCCCACCCAGAACTGCTAAGAGATCTCCTATATTACCGACCGTCATGTCTATAGTATGACTTCCCCCTCAAATCGCCATATTTCTACTCCACATCATCAGTGTTACCAACACAAAATGTATATAACTATACCTTACACAACTAATGAGATGTACAAGTACGAAATCAGGCCAACCAAATCTGAGAAAAAGGTAAAAGATATAGGGTCAAAATTAACAAAAAATTATCGACGAGCCTTGTAAGTTAACGGAACACTGCGCTGAAATATCGATAGGTTCAAGCAGTAAATCTTGTACTTGCGGAGATCCAGGCGGGGCGCGGCCGCTGCGTGCGTGTGGTCAAATCGTAAATTTTGATTACGAGCTCTCGCGGGTGCACACACGTCTCTTGCACTGGCAATGATTTAACTGCTTCTGGATTGCTTGCTCTACTTTGGTACGTGTAAGCAACCTGACGCATTTACCACATTTGCTATAAGAGCATCAGTGAATTTTAAAGTAACAAATTGTTAATTTCCCCGTTGTATTTTCTTTTCTGCATAAAAGTATAGTAACGGCCTGTCACTCTCCCACTGGTGGGAGAGGCCTCCTCTCTCCGTTTCTGGAGAGAAGGTTTGGAGCTAAGACCTTCCACGCTGCTCCAATACGAATTGGTAGGTTTGTACATTAGTTAATATTAAAACAACTAATTGTAGTATTTGCTCTGTTATTTTCTTTTTTTGCATCAGTGCATGTTAAAACAATTAAGTGTGTTATTTTCCCCTCAGTATTTTATTTTGTAAATAAGGATGCAGTTAAAATGTTATCATTCTCTTGACTATATCCCACTAACTAAGTGGGGTTGGCACAACATGTTATAAACATGCTGAGACATGATTTGGCGTTTTTACGACCGGTCGCCTGCCTGATGTAAACTTACCTTAGTCAGATTTTACGACATCTCGGTAAGAAAGAGGGTGGTCTATTCTTTTCAGCCGGACACCACACGGTAGATCAACTTACCTTTTAGTCGTCTTTTACGACACCTAGGTAATAAATGAGGGTTGTCTATTCTTCACAGACGGTAACCACATGGCTTAGAGATAGCATTTAAATAAGTGCGTTATTTTAGTACTTACTATACCTGGACAAGTCGAAAAAACTAAACATCATTACAACGGGATGCCGGCAAAAACTATATAAAATTCACAAATTATATCTTTCAAAATAATTAGGAAATCATCAAATCTGATATCGAGTAAATTAATTCAATTTTTTATAGTAGTACCATATGCCCATCACTAAACTTTGTCAAGCCTACTTTTTATACTATTCTTGGTTATATATGAACTAAGATGTAAAGAGGGCCGCTGACACTTTTTTCTCACCGACTCTGCACTTAGCAAGCGCCATATTTAGGTACCGCGTACAAACAAAGGCATCTCCATAATAAGACTTACCTCATGTTCTGATTTGAATTTTTCTCTGCTGCTGTCATCTGTAACAATATAACAAATGTTAGCACATATTGTTATAATACCGTGTCACGGAGTTTAAGTTACCGCTACATAAATATGTACGAGTATAGTATCAATCGAATGAATATATTATTCATTAGAAATAGAGTCCTGCCAAACAATCAAATAAAGCAATTTAAATACATATATTATGTGACTGTCTCGAAGCGTTAAGTATATTTTTTTTAATTAAGACAAAGAACACAGCCGAAACGGCCGAATGTTTATTCGCCTGTGATGACGATCGGCTGATGTGTTCGATTTTTGAAAAATAAGTGCTTTATTTTCATTACTCTACACTCTACGTTCCATTTTTATTAAAGAGAATATGACGTTATTTCGGTGTTATAGAAAAAAATCTTAATAATTTCAATAATTTATTTATCTGTAAAAAAAAATTATAAATAATTTAGTTTAATTTTCGGAACTACGATATAATTCATTTATCATGTTATATAATATATATTATTCATTCTTAAGTTGAAAGCGGAAAAATACTGGTAGAAGTACAAGTTAAATTGCAATTGAATTTTTTTGGTCCGTTGACGCACGTGGCAGTACGCCTGCCTTCACTGATTGTAGCTGGTTCGGTTCCCGCCGAGGGCTGAAACTTTCTAAAAACAATTTGTTGATTCTTTGAAAGCCTAGCTTCGCTCCGAGGTATTTATTACCCGCGACAAAAACGTAGTTCGAACCCCCGCCCGGATTTGAATCCACCACCCCCTAAGTACAGCAGTAGTTACTGATTTACCGTAATAATAACTATAGCTTACATTATTTTGTATAAGCGTCATCTAATTTCATCTTAACAAATACAGGCAACAATCTATTATTGTTTTTGCAAACCTATTGTTAGCGTTGAATTTGCGTAGCAATTCTATCAAATTATCTCATTTAATGTTGCCAGAAGATGAGCGTTACAGTCTACTAACTAGACATTCTTTGGTAGATATCTAAAGAGGTCGACGACCTGGGGGACAATTTCACGGTGGAATATGTCGCAGTAATTCAGCGAAACCTTGCAGGTATTCGCCGGGAGTTATAAACGGTATTCCGTTAATGGTGTGTCGCCAAGGAATTAAATAAGGCTGCTATAAAATTATGGTTCACACCTTGCAATTTCACAAATCTATACTTATATATAAAGCTGAAGAGTTTGTTTGTTTGATTGATTGTTTGAAAGCGCTAATCTCAGGAACTACTAGACCGATTTCAAATATTCTTTCAGTGTAAGATAGTTTATTTATTGAGGAAGGCTATATAGGCTGCTGACCCCCGCTTAGAGTAGGAACAGGGCAGGAGGATGATGACAAATTCAGCTTATATATGTGTAACATTTAGAAAAAGTCCAGTCTTTGGGAACAGTAAAAAATACGACTTAATAAATTTAAGAGCATTTTACATCTAAGTCGACGTGAACCAAGGCAGAAAAAAACAATTTTAAAATGTACATTAATACTTGAGAAATAACGGTATGCCAAACGAAGTATTGACGCACAAAAAAAATAAATGTCTTATATTCATTATACTGCGTCCATCATATTATCAGTCTTTTGACAGCTCACGCTCATTAAGTTTTGTATTGCTTACGTACAAATATCATACAAATAATATTTGTACTTTATGGATGGGTACCGCCCACTTAGTGATGTCACACATAATGGGTTACTACGATTATGCCACAGATTAAAAATAATCGGTAGAAATCGATGTTACGAGTATTAAAAGACATTTAATAACATTATATAAAGTTTTACTTTCTTCTTAGTTAATACATGAATACAAATAAAACAATCAGGATATTTTAATTTATTTTATTAGCACGAGTCGTCGGAATGATAATCAACACTAGACTCCTCCGATGAGGAGTCTTCAGTAGCAGTTATTATTAGCTCTTGTGTAGATAATATATTATCAAACGCAATATCACGTTCCCAATCAGAGAATATTACTCTTTAAGTTCTTTCCACCACACTTGCCCAGTTCTCGGCCGTTACGTGGGTGCAAGCATTTTTTAGCAATTGCAACATTTTATTCGCTGTGAATGGGGGGCTTGTATTGCATCTCGCAGCATGCCCTTTTACTTGTGCCCATATAAGTTCTATTGCGTTGTACTGGCAGTGGTATGGAGGAATCCGAAGAACAGTATGGCCATATTCTGCTGCCATTTCATTGATTACATAGCGTTTTGCTCTCTTTTTGGTTTTTAATATTTTTATTAATTCAACTTTTAACATTGAGTCGTCCACATTTTCTCCATTGTCCCGAAGCCAATTAATTATTTCATGCTTTTTATTAGCCTGTGTTGGCATTTTGTCAATTTGACGGGAGTGGTAGGGCGCATTATCAATAAAAATTATTGATGGTTCTTCCAATGAAATGAGCATTTTTTTGAACCACTCTTCATACACATTTGCATTCATCTCTTCGTGGTAGTCATTTGATTTCTTCGATTTAAATGCCAACAGTGCGTCTTGTACAAATCCTTTTGCTGTACCTGCATGGCAAATGATTAGGCGCTCACCTTTTCCCATTGGTACTGAGGAAGTGGAATCAGCAGTATCATCAGTCCAGAAACGAGATAGTGTGTGGTTAGCGTTGAGCCATGTTTCATCCGTGAAAACAATATTTGCCCAATCTTGTATTTTCTTTGCGTCTCTTAAAAAATCACAACGTGCTATAGCTATATCTGTGCGTTCCATTAATAATTTTCTTTTATTTAACTTTTTATATGAAAAGCCAATTGTGTTCAAAACTTTGACCAAAGAAGATTTTTCACCATGAAATAGACCACTTCTTTTCAAAGAAACAATAAGTTTTCTCAAAGTTGGAATTTCTTTTCTCAAGTAGTAATCTAGTTTACGTAGGTTATCATTAATCGAATTACTTAGGTACGTAATTCGATTAATGATAGTAGGTACTATAATCGGAATGGTATCGCATACGAGAATCTTTAGGACATCACTATCGTCAATCTGTCAAAAGATGGTTAATATAATGGACAGTGTATAACCTTCACTTTACGGTCGGGCGACGCTTTAGTCATTTAACAAAACCAACCGCATTCGCATATGCAAATACCAAGATTTATTTAACAGTGTCAGTATATTTGCTAAGTGCGTTCACCCCCGCAGACGCGTGACATAACCATCCCGACACAACGATACACATATAAACATTCCAACGCTTTTCGTCCATTGATGTACAAAGACACAAGATACAAAGTTCCATGGGTCCTCCGCCTAGGGTTGCCACCTTTTTTTTTGAAGAAAAATAGTATCTTTCTTTTTAAATAAATAAATAATAAATAAATATATGGGACACTTACACACACGGTCGTCCGTCCCCAAAGTAAGTAACTTAATACTTGTGTTATGGGTGACAGACAACTGGTGAATATATACATATATAATTGTTAAATACATACTTAAATACAAATATACACCCAGGCTCAAAGACCAACAAATTCATTGAAAGAAAATGTTGGCCCTCGGCGGGAATCGAACCCGCGACCCGCGGAGATTAAGGCAGGGTCACTACCCACTGCTCCAACGAGCCAGTCAATATATATACTATATTTTTTTTGTCAAAAAAATATACTACTTTTACAAAATTCAGGAAAAAAAATAGTACACATCTATTTTCAGTCATTATTTCTTTTTCCATGATTATTTATTATTACTTTTCGCTTTGGCCATCAAGGTTCTATTAGTTTTTAAATAATTATAGCCATCTGAGCAAGTTAGGTCTATTTAATATAGAAGTATCGTTCAAAAATTCCCTATGTAGCGCTGCGGGTGCGTTACTATCACAGTTGATTTAAAAAAAGTGCGACAATTGAATTAGCGATAAAAATATAGTATTTTTCGTCCTATATTTTTTTTCTATAATATATTGTACAATTGACTAAAATATAGTACGATACTATATAATATAGTACGGGTGGCAACCCTACCTCCCGCCTATGCCGTGGTCCGGCCTCACAGGAGGCACCCCTAGGACGACGTTCCCCGACGCTAGTAGAGCTTCTGCGCTCTCTACTCTCTGCATTTCGCAACTTCGGCGATGCTTCATCGCTCGCCCGTCCCGCCCGGTGGCGCTGTAAAAGCCGTTAGGGCTAACAGCATATAGTCAATTCGAAAAAAAAAAACAACAGAAAAACAAAAGAAAATTAAAAAAAATGGGCCCTCTTCATAATCGACGATTACAAACGATTAAGCGCGAGCATAATCGTGTAGATGGCATACTAGGCTGTACTAGTCAATCACCGTCTATGGTCGCCTACAATCCATGCCTACAATCTGAATCTGGCAAGAGACAGTTTTTCGGACACGCATCAAAGGGAATCGTTTAGTTGATACGTATGATCAAATGATAACACGGAAGATCGTGTGGACACTTGCACGATGATAGTGCCGATTATAGACGATCACACGATCAACGATCATCGCGAAGAGCAGGCACCATACAAATAGCAGATACAAAAAACTATCCCAAGTGAAGTAGTACGATAGCAGTAAAAGTCATTTAAAAAAAAGCAATACAAATTGCGGCTAAATAAAAATAAATATTGAACTTGAACGTATCTGTTAAAGTTGACTTTTATTCAATCAACTTACAAATGTTGCGTTCTGTCTTCGCGTTCAATCAATACTATCAGTCGACCAATAAATAATCGAATATTGCTCGATCAAATTTAATAATCAAGTTTAATGTATAAAAAAACACAAAAGCTGACGCTCTTTTTCTCTAGTGACGCTGTCATACCAGTTAGGGTTCACAACATCAGTCACATCGAAAAAAAATCGCTTGATAAATAGCGGAATTATACGAAAACAGGATTTACATTGGAAAAGGGGTGAAAATCCTTTAAATTGAGTATATAAAAACACGAAAGTTTTATTTACACTTTTACGACGATAATGTATTTTGTCCTTGTTAAATACTTTAGACGTCGTATTCTTACATTTTTTGACGAAAACATCGATATTCTTAACATCTTTTCACAAGCACTGCTCAAAACGTACTGAATGAAAAAATACAATTGCACACAATTACGAATTGTGCGCTCATTTTTTAAGGATATTTTTGAGTCTCTAAATGTGCATCTTGAGTATTATATATCAATGTTTTCGTCATAAAAGTATCCGCCCACTACACAGGGCCG
The DNA here is from genome assembly GCA_029227775.1 of Morpho helenor. NCBI lineage: Eukaryota > Metazoa > Arthropoda > Insecta > Lepidoptera > Nymphalidae > Morpho > Morpho helenor. Next base: position 16,438,289 of record JARGCU010000025.1, read on the forward strand.
CGTAATGACCACTCAACACTTTGTCACACGAGCGCCGGGTCCCTTGTACGCCCACAATGGCTTATCGCGATTTATCCTATTACGGTATCGTGTGTTACATTAACGACTCCGATAATGTTAGCAATAATTTTAGACTGTTCAACTAATTATCGTTTATAATTAACTAATCCGCCTACCAATTCAAATACGAAATTATTAAGCATAGTTTGATTATTACATCACTTTTTTATATTTGTAAACCTAGTGATTAAATATAACATAACTATAATATTCGAATACGCTTGCTTATAAAGCTTGCGTATTTTAATGTAAAATTTTAAAAATAGAATACACACATAAACACACTTTCGCTAGGGTTACTTTAAAATGATTGTACTTACACATGTAAAAAAATTTAAAGAACAACTTTCTTGTCTGATCTATGAGACCATCGGCTCCATCGTATAAATAAAAAATAAGTAATTATTTATTTATATATGTATATTATTTATTTATTTATATTTTATAAAATAAAAAGGTTGATAATGTTATAGATTAATAAATTTCTAATAATAATATGTACATAATATTTAAACCCTTATAATCTTTTTATTTTACTTAACTCCTCCGCCACTTGTGTGTGCATAATTTTGTACATGCCGTAAACTTCAGAAAACTTAATAAATATGTACGACTTTTCACACATTTGTTTTAAAAATGTCCTTCTTACTATTAATTAGTAAAAAAAAAAATCCATTAACAATAATTCAGTTCTAAAGAAGATAAAAGGTGTAAGAATAAGACTTTAGAGTGTTCATCGATTATCGCTCGCACGTTGCTTTTGCCGATAAACTACGGGCTCTATGGCTCTTTATCATATAACTATTTGCACACTTTTAACTAAACGTCATCAGCACTCCAACCATAAATTCACCTGCCACAATTAATTCAAATTCAAAATATGTTAAAAAACGAATAATAGCATACACATACACACGCAACACAGACACATATATACACACTACATACTTCTCTGGCGTCCTAATTAAAATAAGTATAATATTAGCAAAATTATAATCCGTTATTGGCTTTACAAATATATAAATATTTGTATGTACAAACTAAATTAATATTTTGTAAATTATTAGATTAAGAGCTGTGGATTTTGTAAATATGAATAAATAAATAATAAATAATTTATAGAACTAGGCGTTACTCTACGGATATCAATAATACAAAAGTAATTATAAAATTATTATGGTATAATTCTCGATTATTACTTGCTAGAATAAATAGTAACTCTACAAGTATAATACGAGAAGCCCACAATGTGGTTAATACTCCTTGTATCATTAAAATAACTGTTTATGTAATAATTCACGTTATTTTCGTTTTAATTTTATTTGATCTAATTACAATTCCATATTTAACACTTTATATCTTATTTTTAATTAAATAATGTTAACTTTATAATTAGGCATTATGTTTTAGTAGTATTATAGTAGTAGCCGTTTGGTATCCGGCTGAGTAGAGCAGAAAAACCTAATTTTTTTACCGAGGTGTCGTAAAAGGTGACCCGCTGTGTGGTGTCCGGCTGAATAGAATAGATCCACCTCATTTCTTACCAATGTTTCGTAAAAGGTGACTAAGGTAAATCGACCCACCGTGTGGTATCCGGTTAAGAAGAATAGAACACCCTCTTTCTTACCGAGGTGTCATAAAATACGACTAAGATAAGTTGACGTCGGCAGGCGGCCGATCGTAAAATACGTAGCTAAATCATGTGACAGCATGTTTATAACATGTTGTGCCGACCGAACTTAATAGAATTATGTCTATAAAATTTAATGATGACCATTTTATAACGGTATATCTAAAACGATTTAATCGTCCGCACGGAACCCGGATAAATGCTTAAGTCCGCACAAATCCGGACGTTTGGCAATCGTAATCGAAACCCGTTCCGCAATGTAATTTGTATAATCGTAAAATTTGTTACGCCAGCTTAAGAGTTTCGTTGATTTATAGTTCAATGCACTTACAACTTTTTTATCGTCCATCCGTAAAAATCATCTTCTTGCCCTTATCCGACTCTAAGTGCGCACAACATGTTATAAGCATTTTGTCACATGATTTATTGCTATTTATGCTACGTATTTTACCGGCCGCCGGCCTGACGTCAACTTACCTTGGTAAGAAATGAGGGTGGTCTATTCTACTCTGGGAACTGGTGGTCTCGAATTCATAATACCTGGATCGAGTCAAGCCCTAATATTAATAAATTAAGTCTAATTTTTATAAATATTGAGTCTTGCTCAGTAATTTCAGTAAAATCGTTGGAGCTGTTTCCGAGATTCCGAAAACATATATAAGATTAACTCATCTTCCAGCCCTTATCCCACTCTAAGTGGGGTCGGCACAACATGTTGTCACATGATTTGGTTACGTATTTTACGACCGGCCGCCTGCCTGACGTCAACTTACCTCTGTCGTATTTTACGACACCTCGATAAGAAAGAGGGTGGTCTATTCTACTTAACCGGATACCACACGGTGAGTCAACTTACCTTAGTCGCCTTTTACGACACCTCGGTAAGAAATGAGGGTGGTCTATTCTACTCATCCAGATACCACACGGCGGGTCAACTTACCTTAGTCGCCTTTTACGACACCTCGGTAAGAAATGAGGGTGGTCTATTCTATTCAGCCGGATACCACACGGCGTATACAAGATTAACTGATTTAAATATTAAAAAATATATAAAATATTAAATATTAAAGACAAAATCAAAATATCACTTCCAAGCGCCAGTATTTAGGCACTATTGTTTTTTTAGTTCGCAAAAATAAATCGAAACGATAAGATTATCTTTTCGGCGAAACATTCGGCCGTTGTTGCAAAATCTATCGCCTATCGGACGCGCGGCTGCGGGTGACGCCATTGTTTTTCTAACCTAAACGACACGGTGGCTGATTTCATTATTTAACAAGTGATTTAATGTGTTCGCAACCAGCTTTTATGGGAGTCTGTATCCTGTGGCGAGATTGCACCATCATCGTACGAGTTATGGGTGGTAATTATAGAGAGTGGTACCTGCCGGCATAATTTGAGCTTCGACGTAACGTTACTTTACATATCTGATAGAATTACTGAGATTTTTACGAGTAGATATAAAAATGTTGGGCTACTGCAACTTAATGCTATCATTTCAATACATAACATACCATATACTTAAAAAGAAACACACAGATATATCGAAAAAGTGCAATATAAGCAATTGAGGGTATTATTTAACACTGAATAGAATTGTCAAGGGTCGATATATATTTATGAAATAGTAATTGAAAGTGCGTATCTGGGTGACCGTGCCTTACTTGATATATTTTTTTAAATATATATAAAAAATATATTAAAAAAGATATAATGTTACCTGGTGGTAGTTACCCATATAAGCTATAAAGACTTTGAAACTGACAGTGCAATTAACCTTTGCTTTCTCATACAATTGTAGCAGTTATTATAGTGTCCGAAAACAGAGATTAAATAACATTATTTTTTAATAAAATCTAGCTAAATCGTTCTTCCCCCAAATCTCTCTACGTATTGAATTTCATTCGTTAGTGCCGTTTTCAAAATTCAGAAAAATATAAAAAAGTAAGCGCAATGTTGGTAGACTTTCCAAGCGGCACAAAATCGTGGATTGTGGCGAAATGACTGTTATTATCTTTCGAAGAATGTTTTAATCTTAATCTACTTGTATCCAACAAGAAAAAAAATTGTTTTTAATTTTAAGAAGTTAATAACTTCATAAATAAAACCATCAAAACCTACCAACCTAACTTTAACGACTGCTCTAATAAGCTTAAACTAACAAATCTAGCTAATATTTTCCAAGAAAATAGATAAGAATACGATCTAAACCATAATGGGTTTGTTTACATACATAAATTTAGTTATAAATAGACTTAGTCTGACGAAACAGTTAAATGTTTCATTTCATTTTATTTTTACATCTTACTATTTTATTAATTTTGATTTATGTAGAATTGTGAACGAAAGCTATTACAGTCAAAAATTCAATATGAAAGTAAGATAATTTATAGAATTAGGCGTTACTTTGCGGAGATCCATAATATAAAAGTAATAATAAAATTATTTTGCTATAATCCGCGAAGAAGTAAAATCGAAAATATATATAATGCTAAATGTAAGTGGACAATCGGTAATCATACCTGATACATGCAGGATTCGTAAAAACACGGTTTTTACTTCTTCTATTTTACTTCTTCGCGGATTATAGCAAATTAATTTTATTATTACTTTTGTATGAAAGTAAGACTTAAATCGCTGGTTCAAGTTCAGCTTGAAAGGCCACTTTATAGGGCGAAGCAGGTAGCTTGAATGCGAAGCAGGTTTTATTTTAGTGTTGCCAGCTACAAAGTTGTAAGAAAAGAAACCATCATTCAAAAGACGTGAAAAAATCTACGAATTTTTGTACGGTTTTTACTAAAAGTGCTTTTCTTCCGGAAGGTTAAGGTTTATGTAAATTATGTTGAAGAGGTAAAGCTGTTGAAAAAAATCTTCTCTTGGGATGATTCAGTCGCGTGGACCGCCAACAGAGATACGCGAAAGTAATATACTAGAGAATTGTAGATCTTCAAAAATAGTACATAAAAGTCCGCGACAGCATGTCTTTATATCTTATGGTTGACTCACATTAACCACTTTTATGTTCAAAATTTTATTTCGGAAAAATATTGTGAGACTGATTTTCACGCAGGCGAAGCCGCTAGTTAATATATACTAGAAATACTTGTAGAACAATTTTTCTATTTTAATAAAAATACATATATTAATCTGTTATTCGTTTTTGCGATCTCAAGTAGGTAACGATTGAAATCGATTACAATTTGATTACTGGATATTTTTCAACAGTACTCATCTAATTAAGTGGATTCATGTATAGAGTAAATGATGTTATCTATAGACCAGTTTAAACAACTCAATGCATTTACCTTAGCGATATCTTATCAGGGTTAGGGTTATCAACTTATTTGAAAATATAGTTATTTATTTATTCATATAAGGTAAGGGCACTAGTAATTGATCATGCACTAATAGTCCAGTAGTTTTTGAGATTAGCGCGTTCAAACAATTAAACAAACAAACCCTTCAGCTTTATTTATTAGTAGTATAGATTTTTAAACGCGCCATACGGAGATAATTTTATTTTTTCGCGTACTGGACACACTAAATTCTATCAATAAATATTGATACAGATAATAATTAACAAAAGTTTTTTTTAATTTAAACTATCGTGAGTAGTATTCATAGTTAATGTATAGAACCGGTTATACTCACGTCTTATTCTATCGGGTTAGCCCGACTAGTTTCGAACCCATCCGGGGCTCTTATTCATGAGCTCTTTACACGACGTTATCGCGGCGGGAACTGCGTCCCGCAGCTATAGAATAAGACGTGAGTATAGCCGGTTCTATACATTAACAAAAGTTAATAGTTTCATATAAATAATTAGCAGATTTTCCTATACAGAATTTCCTAATAGTGTTGTGCTGTAATTCGCGTTTCAAACAAATCTGCGTTTTCAAACAAAAACATCGAATAATATTTTAGTACTAGTATGTCAAGCCCGCTTTGCCGTGCTTAATTTAAAGATATATTTATTACAGTTATAACAAAAATACAAGCATGCAAGTACCAGTATCGTAGTATACGACCTTTCAACTTAAAATAGTCAGGTTTTTATTTACTGACCGCTTATAATATAACATACCCTATATGTTAAGTGAGGCTTTCTACACATTAGTAAATACAGCATCCAAATCGGATTAGCGGTTTTTGATATTAGCGGGAACAAATGTAGAGAGATTTGACATCTCAACGATTTTATTATATGTATAGATATAGATAGATAAGTGATCGATGGCAACCCTAAGCCGAGACCCATAACATCGTATCTGTTTATGTGGACATTGCGATCTCATTTGCAAATACAGCCGATGATATAACTAGGTTAGTCTAGTTTGGAACGACCGAAAAAAAAATAAACACATTGATAAGAGAATGGTATGACGTGAATATGTTCAGGTGGAAAAGTGCCGATGAATCAATTAACAATTTCGCCGCCATCAAATTCGCGGGTAACATTAGTCTATATTTACAAATCTATATTTACACTAAGTAAAAGCCATCGAACCCACTGCCATGGGTAATTAATGTTCCCAAAAAAAAAGTGTTTACTACTTCTTTTTAAAGCCAAACTTATACATTGGGCAAAGGTTTTGAATAGAATTACTTAGAGCTTCATTACCTTAAGTTTCTCAAAGTTTTTCTTAAAGACTAGTGCTGAGTAGTCCTTAGGTAGATTGGAAAATAACAAATAGCAGTACAAAAGAAGTCCAGATATATTTATTTTGAAAGCTGACGATGAATCCTATCCTATCCTACTAATATTATAAATGAAGTTTGTAAGTATGGATGTATGTTTGTTACTCTTTTCTCGGCGAATCCGCTTAACCAAAATCGATTAAATTTGCCAGAATTATTCCTTATACACCGGAATAACATATAGGCTATAGAATTCCTGTTAATTCTACAGGAATGACATTAAGAAGCGCCATCTATTATTGACTTATCACACGACAGACCACGCGAACGAAGTCGTGGGTAAAAGATAGTTGTATATATTTAGAGTATAAGTTTCTTTAAAGAACTTAAAAGGTTGCCCGATATTTGAACTAGTGAAGTAAGAACGCCCTTTACGGCTCTTAACCGCGTAGCGTACCAAAATGTTTTGGTTTGTTATTTTAGCTAGACGTAACTGTTCGGCAAAACAAACATACCAAGGGAAAATACGGGCATTGTTTCAATTTCAACTCGTTTTACAAATTTTCACGTGATCCTTTTCAACCTTCAAACAAATATTACACAATGCTCTCCAGAAAATGTTTGCACTTTATGTTTGATAACGAAAAATCAATTTTAATTGATTAAAAAAGACAAAAGTTATAATAACTGCCTCCTACATTTAGTATTACATAGATTTTCTTAACAAGAAAGTAAAATCTATGTAATGCTCGCTGAGTAAACGGTGATAGTTACTCAAAAATCATGAATTACAAAATTGTTCTCCTCTAAAAGTTCTAAATAAAAGTCCGCAACAGCATATGTCTAGCTTTTAAGGTTAACCCACTTTAACCATTTTTATGGTTATTAAAATACTATATTACGGGTCTAATCTTTTAATGCGGGCGGAGCCGCTGGCGATTGCTAGTCGTATGATAATACGGACGATCGTGTGGACAATTGTACAATGATCGTGCTGATTATGGACGATCACTGATGATATTGAAGTGCATATAAATAGCTTGTAGATAATCGTTGTTCAGACGAAAATCAATTAAACGGTGGCAAGGTCGGTCCGGCCTTGTTAGCCCTCCAAACAAACAAGCGTGCAGCGCTATCTTATCAACGTCATCGACGAATGGGGTCGAATGGCGAAATTAATATATGGCCAATATCACTGCTTTCCTATAGCGTGTAGAATATTATTGGAAAAACGAAGTGTATAATACTGGCTAAGTGGCTAAGTGGCGTATAATTGGGGATGACTAAGTCCAGCTGTGGACAAAAGTGAGCTGATGATGATAATACTGTTATTTTTAATACATACTTACTTTGTTAGCAGATTATTTTTCTTTTGCTCAATTGCTAATTTTATATATTACTAGCTGAACCAAAAGACGATTTGCCATATAAAATATTGCTTCTCCTCTCCTATTCATCTTAGGGTGATGTTATAGACCTAGTCTTTCTCGATAAATATCCTATACTCAAAGAATTTTTCTAATCAGTTTAGTAGTTCCTGAATATTAGCGCGTTCAAACAATCAAACAAACTCTTCGGGCTTTATATATTAGGATAGATTTACAATTATTATTTTGTGTGAACGGATTTGCAGCGAATAAAATATAATATAGTTAATTTATACAAGTAGGACTTTGCGGAATTCCATATTAAAAAAAGTTACGATAGAATTATTTTGCTATACTCCGCATTTCTTAAGTAAATCTATCTAATGCTAAGTGTAGTAAGAATAAACTGTTCTTATAACTTTTAAATGCATTGCAATTTTGTCGTAGAGCTTATCTCCTGGTGATGCATCGGTTACAGGGCGAAACGATCGCAAAGATTGTCGTAGTGAATGTGTGTAGTGCGTGTGTAGTGTTGTTGGCGGTGTTTAGTGATACGAGCGGTAACTAATTCTGCATGTATAAAGTATGTGACCGGTTTCTGCTTACTGTACTTAGCATTACATAGATTTCCTTCACGCGTAGATTATAGCAAAATTTTTCCATAATTTTTTTACACAAAGTTAATTAATAGTCCATAATAAAAAAATTAGGTGTTAAAAATCGGTAATAAATGAAGCATTTTAATAGGCATTTAAAATGCCATACGCCAAAATGAAGCGACAAAATTGTAATTTAAATAAAATTCAATTGTAAAAAAATAATTAAAGATTTTTTCATATCAAAAGTGAATAAATAAAAGTTATACATAAGATAAAAGGCAACATTTTACCGGCAAATTACTCTTTTCAGCCATTCAATGCTTTTTTCAAAGAGAAAGACCGTAAAAAGTTTCGAGATATCATCGAAAACATTTAATACACCCAATTTATATTTCTCGGTTGTTAATAAAAAAATCTTCCTTTCTCCGGATTATAATTATCGCGTAATTAAATTTATCGCTCAAAAGATATAATCGCCATCTTGGGTTACAAGTGTCGAAAAAAACGTTTAATTCATACAGTTTACTGGTTTATTTGCGTCATTGTACACCTACATTTTATAATAATACTTAACGATATTAATAGTTATCGGATAATTGCATTTAGATAAGATATAAGAAATATTTTGGCATGTGACCAAACGAGTGTTTAATATTAATGTGGATGGATATGTGGAGGAAGGCCTAAAAAAGAGGGTTGGATTGTGTGAAGTATGACATGCATATAAAAGGAGAAACGTAAGAATTGACGAATGATAGGGGATAATGGAAGAGAAAAACATGTTATACTGGCCCCACTTAGAGTTGTATAAGGGCAAGAAAATGGTGATAAACAATACTTTGACGAGTCGCGTACAATAGGAACTAAACAAAAAGTTATGGACTTTTACTATCATAACTAGATAAAGACCTTTTCAAAGAGTTAATTGGAGCTAGACCCACCGCCGTGTGGTATCCGGCTGAGTAGTTTAGACCAACCTCATTTCTTACCGAGGTGTCGTAAAAGGCGACTAAGGTAAGTTGACCCACCGTGTGGTATCCAGTTTAATAGAATAGACCACCCTCTTTCTTACCAAGGTGTCGTAAAATACGACTGAGGTAAGTTGACGTCAGGCAAGCGGCCGGTCGTAAAAACGCAGCCAAATCATGTGACAACATGTTTATAACATGTTGTGCCGACCCCATTTAGAGTGGGATAAGGGCAGGAAGTTGATGCATAGATCTTAGACATTTTCTAAGCAGGTTTCTTAAAGTTTCTTATTATTATTAGATTATAGCAAAATAATTTTATTATTACTTTTGAAATAAATAAGTTCTAAATTAATATTTTGAATACTATAAAACAAAGCAAGTATAACCAAGGATCTCTAACTTCAATGCACCATGCATTTTCCTTCGCCCTAATCTATCGCAGTTACGCGGAAAGATCGTAAATCCGCAGCGGCTTCAGAAGCTTCGAAAGTTAATTCTAACGTGACAGCGGCTGTATATAGGCCGCCCGAGGCCCGTGCTTTCTAGACGTCGAGGAAAGCAAGCTCATGCCTCTAAAATTGCGCTCGCTACACATTTTCTCCTCAAAAGGAAATAAATAATTTAACTAAGTAAGCTCGAGCACGGTAATGCTGCTAAAGCCATATAAAAAGACTAAAATTATCCTCTACTTCGTTAAAATACCATCACACACAGTGCTAAAATACCCTCAATAATTATAAAGTAATTTATGTTAGATTAGCATAAGGTACCTACATAATATAATATTATTTTTGCAATTATTTTAAGGAAAAAACTTACATGAATTCAAAAATTATTTTGCTGTAATCCGCGTTTGTTAAGAAAATAAAAAAGCAGGCAACAATCACATACCCCATATTGCCTGCTTCATACACTTAGCATTGCATGTATTTTCGTAACAAACGCGGATTACAGTAAAATAATTTTATTGTAACTTCTGTACTATGGAGTTCCGCAGAATACTATATCGGCAGATCTGTATCATATTATTCAAAATATGAAATAAGTATAAATATAAAGAAGAAGAAATAAATAAGTAAAAAGAAAATATAGTGTTAATTTATGTAACTTTATTTATTACCTATTTATGTAAGTTTACTTATTCTGTCTTCCTTTTAACTTTACTCAACCACCAACAATGTACATTTCATTATAAGGATGTCCTTAGGCATATGGGTTGCCTGTTAGAGATCAGGCCGCCCTTACACATTTTATTTTTAATTTTTAATTTGTTTTATTTGTATGTAATGTTGTGTGTAATAAAGAATTTCTTATCTTATCTTTCTTAAGAAAACAGCAAAAAATTAATCTATACAAATTTTGGTGAAAGCAACATATTAGAACCACGTCAACGTAACTGATGGTTTTGCAACGAAACAAAGTAGAATGGAAAAGAGCATATTATAATTTACAATCGATCGTTGCGACCAACATTATTGTAACGACAGCTGGATAAGTCACGAAAAACTGACGCCCCAGGCCATCTTGGAATTGGTGATCGAGAATAGGCGGGAAATTGCCCAACTGCAACATTATACTATTCAATTATGTAAATCAGTTGTCATAACATTGTAAACCTTTTTACTACAACTTTAATATAGTATACTTTCATGTTAATCCGGCAGAGTACAATAGACAGCCCACATTTCTTACCGAGGTGTTGTAAAAGGCGTTTTAGGTAAGAAGACCCACCGTGTCGCATTCGGCTGAGTAGAATAGTCCACCCTCATTTGTTACCGAAGTGTGGTGAAAAGCGACTAAGGTAAGTTGACCCGCCGTGTGGTATCCGATTGAGTAGAATAGAACACCTTCTTTCTTACCGAGGTGTCGTAAACTAAGACCTTACCTTAGTAAGTTGTCGTCAGGCAGACAACCTGCCGTAAAATACGTAGCCAAGTCATGTGACAAAATGTTTATAACGTGATATGATTATAAGTTATAAGGAAAAACAGTCACACATTCAAATTTATAATATTAGTATTGATTTCAATAACTTTCGCTATTTATCTATCAAATAGTTGACGCCAGATAAGGTACTTTAGTTTATAATCTGTCTGAACATCGCACTTAGCTATGATAAATCATAGACAAGCGCTTCTACATCAGAGGCACTCACAACCACAGAATTACGATTATTACTTAGAGCAGAGGAGCCAGTCTAAAATTCGACATATTACAATAAAGAGAAAGGAAATTAGGGTGATCTCTTTACTGCTTTCATCTTCAATCTCATTATTTATTGTGTCATAGTGACCTACCGCGCTGCTGGTAAGCAAGGCTAATGTGTACAAAGTAACGTTGTACACATTGCCCCCATTCCCACCAGGAGCAACTCTGAATCGCCAGGAGCAACTCTGAATCAGTGCGCCACCTATGGGCCAAGCCTTCAAAAGTGGCCCCTCCCTCTGGTAATAGATGTATCGGGTGCACCAGATGCATCGACCGCCTCGGGGACCTTCTGGTGGGCGTCCGATAAACCCCGTTTGAAAAGCCCAGAGGTCCCCGATAGGGCGATATACGTCGGGGTTTGGCGAGTCGTCTGCGCACGTTCGCCTGCGTCGGATCCTATCCAAAAACTCGACTTCCCGAATAACTCCCTACTCTAAGTATAACAACTCTATGCTTACAATAAATCTATCCAAAGATTGCCATTTACATTTCGCTATCTTGACAAGTGTCAACTCACATAATCACTGATAAGATACACCAGGAACTGTGATTACTCGACTGAAAGTGTTGCCTCTGTAATATGTAAAACAACAATAAAACAATTGCGTCACTATCAACAAAGACAAGAAGGAAAGAAAGATGAAGTCATGTCAAATTTAAATATATAATTAAACTTCTGTCTATAACTCTTGGTGTGAACTTTATACCGAGATAATATAGAAAAAAAATAACAAAGAAAAACAACTTGACTTATAATAAGCACTTAATAAAATTATACATTTTTTAATTTATAAGTGTCCCATATATTTATATTTATTTATTTAAAGGATTTTTCATTAGAGATAGCCCTTAAAGACATATGAGAAGAAGAATAAGACAGAGAAATATCGCACCAAACATTGTTTTGCTATATCTCAAAGGGAATACACACACAGCTTTTAATTAAACCTCCGGGAGGTTACCTTGTGACATTTTCAAAAAATATGAGAAAATTTGAACCAACTAATACAAAACTCTAATAAATTAAACATTTAAACCCTCGTGCATTACTTTGTCTATAAGTACCTTTCTATTGGTAAAATTGGTATTGTTATGACATGAATAACTAGTAGTACTTTTTGAATTTATCGTAAATCGACAGGCAGACAGACGCCGAGGAAAACTTTTATAGGGAAGTGAGTAAATAGTTTGAATTTAGCAAATGCTGCCAAGAGAATTTGAGTTATAGTGGCATCTTTCAGGAGAATTAGTGGAGTATCGAAATAGTATACATGAACAAAACAAATAAGGATTGCCACATATATTGTCGCACACTTTGATACCTAATAGTTACCCGGTAACCTAATAGTCATAGGTTAAGTTAAATAAGCAATTCATTGCGACGAATAGTAATTTTATTAAGTCATAACAAAACCTAATGAGTTACAAGTAAGATAAACTACCCGTCAACGGATGTGGAAAGTTATAGAATTATTGTTATGTGATTTATATATGACAGTGGGCGGTGTACATAGTTCAAAAGGGCAATATATATAGCTCGTATATATATAGATCACGATATATTTAATAATAAATAATAATAAATATATGGGACACTTACACACACGGTCGTCCGTCCCCAAAGTAAGTAACTTAATACTTGTGTTATGGTAGACAGACAACTGGTGAATATATACTTATATATTTTTTAAATACATACTTAAATACAAATATACACCCAGGCTCAAAGACCAACAAATTCATTTATAGAAAATGTTTGCCCTCGGCGGGAATCGAACCCGCGACCCATGGAGCTGAAGGCAGGGTCACTACCCACTGCTCCAACGGGCCAGTCAAGTATATATATTGTATATGTATAATATATATCCCAGTTTTAGGGCAAAAAAAATGCTAAAGTATAGAATACAACGCAAAAGTTAATATAGCTGTCACTTGTAAAATTTGGAATGGGCGGATCAGAGAAAATGAAATACCCGGGATCAAGTCCCAGATATAACCAGCACTTTTTCCTTTTTTATTGCATTTGTTATATTTAAAAAAAAAATACCGATTAAGACTCGATCAGTCAGATACTAGTGTCGATAGCTATAAGACGGAAAACGTACGTAAGTCAGTACTATTCTTAGTATTCTTCAAAGTATCCAAGTTTAAACATTTATTTACATCTAGTATATCCAGTACGATTCGCCGCACTTAATTTAAAGATATCAGTACTACGAAAAAGACTGTCACTGTCAATTCAAAAAAGGCCCCCATCGCCACCACATTTAACAGGATTAATCGCTTGTCTGAAAATTTCATTATAATCATTCCAGATTTTTCGAATAAGGAACATAAATACTTTCTCTTTTACACATATAAAAAAATTCTTTATAGAAATGTACGAAATCTCTGAAACGAGCAAAGTCAACGGCCATATGCTAGTACAGAATAATATAGATAATATTCCAATAACGCTTATCAAGCAAATTTATTTATAACTACATTTTCACACGATAAATATATAGCATTGACATCATGCTGACATTAGTATGATAAACCCAGTATAAATCATACTGTTATTATAATGGTAGTCATAAAAATAATGAGAACAATGATTTTACACTATAATTACTGCCGATGTACTCTTTAACTAGTCCGATACGGACACTTTCAGGGCAGCCATAAATAGATTACGTTTAAAGATTAACCGCTTAACTCAGTCCTCGTCTGCGGTGTGGAAAGGTGCGGAGGTAGGACCTAAACTAGGGAATTAATATTATGCCGTTCGTTTTAGCAAACGAAAGCATATTTTATACCTTTTCCTTAGCAAAGAAAGAAACTTTAAAACCTAATTATCTCAAAACATGATTTTTTTTAGTAGTGCCACTCTTGCAGCCATATTACAGCCATATGGCAATATTTTGCTAGTCTATATATACTCGATACTTTTAAATGTATTTTTGTAATCTTGTTTAGTTTTCTGTTGCAAATTTAGTTTCGATTTCATTTGAACGCCCCCGGCTTAAGTCACAGTTCAGATTGTTTCGTTGCCATAACTTAGTTTATTATTACGTCATTTGCGTGCTAATAGAACAGTTTTTTAGATGTACCCGTCACTTCGTTCACTACAACTTTAGTGGTAAAATGCCCTCAAAATGTAATATTCCTATTTCCTATTTCCGAAATAAATACGGGATATTTTTTTTGTCCTATATATTGGAATATAGGTAAGCTACGAGTAGGTGTACAGAATTTCATCAATATTGCTGAAGCCGTGAAAATGTTTTTATCTATACACAATTGCTAGTGCATTATTTTGGTACCTATAATTCACGATGAATAGACCCTGTACAAGACAGTAATGACTAAATGTAACTAGTCATAAGAATTATATTTTTAAAAAGAGCAACCGCCGAGTTTCTTGCTGGCTCTTCTCGGTAGGAACGCCTTTCCGAACCAGCAGTAGAGTTGACGATTCAAAAGCACTTGTTTACAAGTTTATTTGAATATAAAAAAAATGAATTTTAAGTAACAATTTCTTTCGTAGTGCGTTTCATTTATCAAATATCCAAAAAAAAATTGTTTTTATTGACAAAAACTCAGCAAAAAATGTATACACGAAACTAAACGAAATAACTCTGCAAGTCATGAATTACCAGAACGTGATTGCTTCTTCAGGAATTTACGCTGTGTACATATTGCTGACGAAGACTTTAACAAGAATCTTATAATTGCTTCTTGTAATCAACAATGACAGTATATACCACATGTTCAGTATTGACCGACTTCAAAATAGGGCGTAAGTCAGGCTTATTCCAAAGCAATATATGTGATCACGCTACAAACTATTTAAAAAGCTGATGTTTTCTTGCTCTTCCTAGTTACAGGATCTATAATCTTATGCGGAACTTAAACATAACCTACTAAGGTACAAGTAAAACAAGTAATAAGAAAATAAGCATCAACTCCGAAATCATCATCTTTTACATATATGTCGTAACATGATTTACATGTCGTAACATGATTTAGCTACGTATTTTACGACCGGTCGCCTGCCTGACTTCAACATACCTTAGTCGCCTTTTGTGACACCTCGGTAAGAAAGAGGATGGTCTATTCTACTACTCTCAACCGGATACCAAACGACTAAGCATCAACTCACTGATCAACAATGATCACTTTTAGTGATAAGACCGCCCTTGCACTCTTAAATGTTCTTATTTCTCTTGTTTATGTCTATTATTTACCTGGTGCGCAATAAAGAGTTATTCATTCATTCATTCAACTTTGAAATATTAATAAAATGTATATTACTACATCATTTAAATACAACTTTCACATGATTCTTTTTGGACTCAAGAAAGAGGATATAATCGGATAACCATATATGAACGAAATGAATTCAGATGACACGGAATATGTAACGGGCGTCTATCAATCAAACACTAATTGTATAAATCCGTATATGACGTTACAAAATCATCTAATGGCTTCTCTCCAATCCCTAAACATACTTATCGGTGCCATCTCGGAGCTTTACCAAAACCATTAATAGCATTGCCAAATATACACAAGCTTAGAAAGTAAGAATGTAAATCACATGTAATAGACAAGGGTACTAGCGTTTCGCCCATTATGCCGAAATGGTCTACGGCGATCATAATTTGAGATGCGATAGATCCAAAACATTTTGTTACTGCCAGTGCACGAACAATGGGTCGTGAATGAAAAAAAATTGCATGTAATTTAGTTTCGTAATTCAGCCGCATTTGAACCATGTGATGATTAGCTTCAATGGTTAACTCTAAATGACCCTTATCGGCTAACATCATTCTGCTGCCTTTATCCCACTCTAAGGGGGGTTAACACAACATGTTTTCAGCATGTTATTACATGATTTGACTATTTTACCTTAATCACCTTTAATGACACCTCGGTAAGAAAGAGGGTGGTATATTCTACTTAACCGGATACCACACGGTGGGTCAACTTACCTTAGTCGCCTCTTACGAAACTTCGGTAACAATTAGGGTGGTATATTCTACTCAGCCGGATACCGCGCGGTGGGTCAACTTACTTTAGTCGCCTTTTACGAAACCTCGGTAACAATTAGGCTGGTATATTCTACTCAGCCGGATACCACATTGTGGATCAACTTACCTTAGCCGCATCTTACGAAACCTCGGTAAGAAATCAGGGTGGTTTAGTCTTCTCAACCTTACTTAGACTTACGTCACCACAAAATTGATAAAAAGAAATAAACACAAATAAATTGAACGAAATGATGAGGAAAATTGTAGGAAACCTTTTAAAGGGAAAGATACCATCAACGAAAGTGAAAATACGTTTTATTAAAAATTCTCACATTCATCTGTCGGATGTCTTCAATTGCAATCATTAAGATTACAGATAAAACCAACTAGAGTTAACTTTGATTTCCGACTCGAACAAAGCGAGTAGAAAGTTTAATTTTTGAAAATAAGTGGCCAACATCTTGATATTTGCCGATAATTCGGTATTACTGAAAGTACAAAATTGCCAACAAAAAAACACGTAGAAGTTCATGATCGGCAATATGGTAAGTATATTGGTCTTTCGAAAAATTGTGAATGTGATTTTAAATTATCAACACCAATACAAACTTAAACGAAATTTAGGTTTACGGAGCACATTCTTAGCATATAACGAAATGAATTACAAACTTAACGAAAATGACACTGTTATAAATACAGAATCAATGTCCTACTTTTAAGCTTTAATACTAATTTATGAAGCGCAGCGGGTTTTTATAAATTGCGCCTACCCAAATATCAATCTTAATTTGACAAGGCTCAGATTGTACCGTTTAGATACGAGACTTTCTACTTAATTGTTACCTTACAGCGTGTTAAGGTCTAATAAACGTGCAAAAATATCAAACGACTGCTTATATTATTGAGGATCACAAAAATTATAGAAATACATTGATTTATTTGCTCTTGGAACTTGCATTGGACCTTGATAGCAATAAAGTAACGGTTTGTACTATCCCACTTCTGAAGCCTCCTCTGTCCATTTTTGGAGAGTAGGATTGGAGCTAAGACCTACCATGCTGCTTTAATGCGGATTGGTAAGTTACACATATCCCCAGAATTGTCTGGAGATAAATTGCAATTAAGAATTAGACATATAAGTTTTAAGATTTCTTCGAAAGGGCCGTCACAGCTAGGCTTTCACAGCTTAAGATAACAATGATAATTTTTAAAGAACAGCCACCGACCGAGCTTCTTGCTAGCTCTTCTCAGTAGAAACAATTTTCCAAACCAGCAAATTGAGGAATCAAAAGCACGTGTTTACAAGTTCTTGACAAAAGAATATTTGAATTTAAATTTTAATTCCAATTTCAATAATTGAATAAAGTACAAGATTCACTCCTTATATCTAAATGAAGAGAAAATAAGAAACGTCGTTGGTCATGTTCGGGTACAGTTAACGAAAGCTGTCCTAAATACTATCGCACACTCGCCACCGACTGTCTCAGGATTCCTTCTATTTTAATTAAGTGTAAAGCTATTTACATCTGCCGCAGACAGTCTAATTACTTTAAGTGCTTTTATCAGAGAAAGGTTATACTTTTAATTTGCCACGTCTATTCGTCTTAAAACAACGATTGAAGTGTCAAGTACACGAGGTGTATTAATAGCAGATTTATTTTTCTGAAATATTCAACTAGTGATATGAAATGATACGTCAAGATTTAATGTGCTGCCAGTAAAGTAAAAGTATGGAAAGTCTTTCTATATCTCACTGTCGTCAGAGAGTAAATATGTTCAATTTAATTTAAGTAAATATGAGTATCCCAAAAAATTTAGATTTTTATATCACAAGCATATGTTTTTTTTAAACTTAGAGATATCTATGAAATTTTAACGTGTGAATTTAGTACATATTTTAAATAAGGAAAATTTTGGTGGCGCGAAAAATTTTCTTTTTTTTTGATATTGATAAATTTCGCGTGACCAAAAATGAAAACGATCCTAAATCGTGTAACCGGTGCTTAATGTCAAACAAAACAAATTCAAAGCAATTTGTTAAATTGTTTATGTTTAACACTATTAGCACATTGAATACGACAATATTACTAGAAATCTTGTTTTCCATTCTCTGACGATTACTTTTATCTGAACATTTGTTAAGATTATACTAATATCTTAATGAGGACATTCTATCAAATAAACTATGAGAGGATACGATTTTTCTCACTATAATTAAGTAGCTGGGGGGAACGGCATAGCCCGCAAAGAAATTAGCGTCAACATTTTTTCCCGCGTAAATTCCGACCCCACGGGAATTCTAATGTAACGTAACTTAAACCTTCCTCGAAAATGACACTATCTTTTAGTGAAAAGTGTACACATATAGTATAGTAATATACATACAGACATCTTTTGGGGTCTTTGTTTTATATAATGTAATGACAAAATAATAGCGTTACCAAGAGTTCTCAGAATAAAACTTCGAGTATATATGAATTTTTAAACCTATTTATTTCTCTCTCTAACACTACATCTTACAATGATTTAATTTGGCGACTGACTGGCACATTGGCGCATGCCTTGGCCTTCAGCTTCAAAGGTCGCAGGTTTGTTTCCCGCCGAGAGTCAATATTTTCTAAAAACAATTTGTAGGTTCTTCTAGTTTGGGTGTATTAATGTATTTATTTTAAATTATATAGTTTTATTAACCAGTTGTCTCTCACCTATAACACAAGTATTAAGTTAGTTGGAGACGGATGAACATATCTATAATTGTCCCGTATATCTATTTATTTATTATATTTATATTTCAACTCGAATAAACCGACTAGCTCACTTGCTGTTAACTGGTATAGCTTGAAGGTATATAAAACTCGAAATTTAATATTTGCGAGCTGCAAGATGAGCTTTTAAATTTTAATGTATTTTTGCAGTTTCATAATTGTCTAAAAGAAATTATTAATGTTCTTAAAACTTTATGTCCGATTCGCGTGTTTGTAACGTTTCAAAATCTCTATTTACGATATCAGATATAATAAATATAGCAACTGAATTAATAACAGTAAATCACGGAATTAGGCAAACGTTGCTGATCTATTTCAATCTTTATTACCGTAACATAAAGATCCATATTGCCATTTCCATAGAGCGATTATCGTTGACCCACTGTGAGGCGATTATACCTCAGTAATTTACTCATGTGATACTATTTTTTTAAACTAATCGCATAAGGTCAAACTGTTGGCGACCAGTCTTTACATTTATACACAACATTATAGTCTCAATTTGTATTCTTAATTGAGTTTTCGGATGCTTTTATCGCCTCTTTATTTATTACTAGCAATCGCCAGCGACTTCGCCCGCGTGGAAAGATTAGAATCATAATATAGTCTTTTGATTACCATAAAAATTGTTTAAGTGGGTTTATTTTTAAAGCTAGACATATGCTGTCGCGGACTTTTATTTATTTAGAACTTGTAGAGGGGAACAATTTTGTAATAAATGATTTTCGAATAACTATCACCGTTTACTCAGCGCATGCAAGGACAGCTATAAATTTTGCCGTTTTCGTAATATTTTTTAATGCTGCTCTTCTCCTATTCATCTTAGCGTGATGTTATAGCCTATAGCCTTGCTCGATAAATGGGTTATTTTACACTCAAAGAATTTTTCAAATCCGTTCAGTACTTCCTGAGATTAGCGCGTTCAAACAAACAAACAAACTCTTCAGCTTTATTTATAAGTATAGATGACCATTTGTCACGCTTAAACGAATAACTCTTTTTTCGACAATTGTTACAAAAAAACGTTTATTATCGACCACGGTTCACGGACCACAAAGAAGGCTTTATAAATCTGATGTTTTAGCCATGCTATAGTGCATGGGGTGTTATCGGTCCACGGTGCGGAACGCCCTTGCCTGCGAACGTTCCCATGGGAGCCAGTGCGTTTGTTACCCCATGAATTATGCATTTAGATTGATACTAATTAATTTATGTAAAATTCATGTTTTAACAACTGATGAATTTTTTTAAACAAATTAGGTTTAAATAGATTTTTAGAAAAAGCTGTGGTAGCCCAGCGGTAACACCATGCGACTCTTTCGAGGAGGTCACGGGTTCAAACCCGGGTAGACACCAATGAGTTTTTCTGTTAAAACTTATGTGTCTCATTGATAATTGCAATTTATCACACGCTTTTTGATGAAGGAAAACATGGTGAGGAAACCTGCATATATCTAGTGACTTCTGGAGATATGTGTAACCTACCAATCCGCATTGGAGCAGCGTAGTTGGTCTTAGCTCCAAACCTTCTCTCCAAAAACGGAGAGAAGAGACCTATTCTCAGCAGTGGAATAGTAACAGGCCGCTACTTACTTTACTTTTTAGTATTTTTAGGTATTTTCGATAGTCTCTAGTTACTAACCCAAAGCTGGGCAAATCTTTTTACTTCGTAAAGTATTATTACTCAGACATCACGTTGCTCTAATGCGAATTGATGTGACGTTGCTCCCAATGCGAATTGACCGGTTACAAATATGCGTTTTTTTCGTTCACCAAAAATAACATTATAAATTTTAAACATTAATGAAGGACATATTCGTTTTTATACAAAACTCTTTGGCGCCCGCCCAGGTTTGAATCTGCGACTCTGTGGTAGATCTCACACAGTCTTACCATTTGTAACAGCCTTCTGCCCAGAGTCGTATATTAGACGCATTTAATTCTTATTTTATTTCGAAACTTTTGAAAACTACCACATACTTATTTACTTTACTCAATTATGGTAATGTAATACCATGTCACCTAACGCCCACATCGGACTAAAGAATGGAAATAAGTCCTAAAGTGAAAATGGCAAACAAATAATTAGCACCTACTTACCGTCGAATATTAATATTTGTCAAACATCCTTTAAAAGATCTCCGTTTACACTAGAAATAAGAACGCTAGTAAACATTATAACGCCGACAAAACTTATTATTAACTTACTTAACTTATTTTGTATATTCCTTATCTTGGTATTAAGATATATTTCATTAAAAATATATACAACGTTCACGTGGACTGTAGTCTTGGATTAAAGAGTATCTTCTGTCATTCTCCAACCTTGCAAATATCTTCATCGCAAAAATCAGATCGATTCGGAAAGACTGAGAGAGATTTATCGTTTTCTCGAGAGCATTGTTTAATTATTTTTATTTAATAACCGGTACGGTACGACTTAAATGAAATATATTAAAATAGCTCATCTTAATTTATCCAATAAACAAAAACCGAATTATGTAAAAACTTTCTTAAATTATGTTATTGAGGTAATACATTTACTTTGACATATAGTGAAATAAAAAAACCTTATTTGACATACATATTGATAATAAACGACGTCTCTTCCCTCTTTTGCTCTCTTATCTTTTCCCGTACAAAAAAAGGTTCCGCGCGGTGACGATTTAAAAGCCGTTAGGGCTAACAGCATATAGTCAATTCGAAAAAAAGGATAGATGTGAATTTTTGGATATAGTTATCCTAAAAAGATTTGCCCACCATATGATCTTGTGTCGCTTGAAAGCGGCTCATTTCAAACATTGCTTACGGCACCTGCATTGAGATTTTATCAAATTAATAATTCCACTATAATCCAATAATAAACGCTTGGATATAGTTCAAAGCATACAGAAACAGAAGAATAAAATTCTTCATCAGATATACACGGTTCTTTTTAATCCACACAATAATCGTTCCGCGCTTATCTTACATCGGAATTGCAGTATAAAAACGTTGCATTAAGCCGGCAAAATTCATGGACATAGAAAAATGTCGAGTGCCACATTAACCTTGCAAAATTCTAAAACCGAGAGTAGTTCTCAGCGTCTCTAACATCTGAAAATGAATAGGACGGAAAATATGAATGTACGTACAAAAACTGTAATTGACGACTATATAAAGAACGAAGATTATCCGCGTGGGTGCCTGACAAAACATTGTAATTAAATAGACGATGTCGGCATATTTGTTTAACTTGTAGAATGCAACCACGAGATGGTTTAGCTTTTAAAACATTTGGGGCCTTATTAATTTCTTGTAATGAATGTAATTTTAAATTCTCAACAGCATAGCTTTCATACACATTTAATCTTACTCCGAAATCAAACATTAAGTTTATTAGACTAATTTAATAAGATAATGTAGATAACTATTTCGTAGGATTTATAATCACATATTATTTCATTTATTTACGTAAATCAACGTTATTATATTAATAATTGAAAGTAAAGAATAGTATATGTAGCATTTAAAATAATCACGTACAATTGAACAATTGAACTTAAAAATAATTTATTAATTTCTTTCCACAATCAACGACACAAGAAATTTTACCACGCTACTTCCTAGAATTCTCTAGAGATTTGAAGGTTTCCTCACGATGTTTTCCTTCAATGAAAAGCGGTTGATAAATTACAATTATCAATGAGACAAATAAATAGTAACAGAAAAAATCCTCCTCGAACCTCGACACCTCGAAAGAATCGCACGGTCTCACCGTTGGGCTATCACAGCAATTCTTTCACATACTTACAAAGAATAATGTCGTTTTAGGTTCTAGTAAACTTTACATAAGTTAAAATAAAGGCAACAACAGCCTTCGATCTTTAGAAAGCGATTGAAAAGGGGTAGCAGGTCTAAATATATATTTTTTTTTAAAAGAATGAAATTAACTGCTGAAAAAGCTTAATTTGAAAATATAAACTTTGTAAATCTTTAATAAAAATAAGAATAGATTTTTAAGCAAATGAATACCAAAAAATGCTGAAAAATAAAGAGGTTATCAACAAACTTAACATTAACGCTGACCGTCGTGACATTACTATAAATACAGCCTATGTACGTGAGTCGAGCTTCAGTTGATTGTGACATTGACAGTGAATCGTCACGGCTGGTGTTTCGTAATTACAAGGCGTAGTCAGTAATACGACTAGGGTTGTCACCTTTTTGGCATTTACATTGTTTAAATATAGAAACCACGTGTAAAAATCATTGACCAAAGGTGTTAAATATGAATGTATGTGGATATGTGACTAGAGGGAGGGCGAAACAGAAGTAGATGGATTGTGTGAAGTAAGAAATGCAGCAGTGGCAGTTAAATAATAGAAGAAGAGAGTAAGAGAAAGAAGAGAATAAGCGAAGAAGAGAAAGAAGAAGAAGAGGGTAGTAGAGTACAACGGTACCCTGTCCCCGCCACCAGCAGCGTGGTGGAGCACTGTCAGGTTTTTAGTCGGTGAAAGTCCGACATACCCGCAGCTCGTCCCCGTAGGGCGGTGACGACCCATAACGGATATTCCTGGCATAGAAAAAAATGGTAGAGAATGAAACATGAAACATCATCATTCTCCTGCCCTTATCCCACTCTAATTGGGGTTAGCACAACATGTTTTAAACACATTATTTAAAAATAATTATTAAAATTTATGTTTGCATATTTTGGTTATATTACGACCGGCCGTCTGCCTGACGTCAAATTACCTTAGTCGCCTTTTACAACGCCTAGGTAAGAAATAAGGATGGTCTATTCTATTCAGCCACATACGGGGCATCTTTAAAATCTCTATTTAAATTAAAGTGGGAAATAAAGTGTTTTCTTGTACTTTTTGATAAATAATTACCTAAAATAACGGACCGCACTTACCTAATTATAAAGTATGATCGGCAACCCTATTTTAAACTGTGACGATGTCGTGAGCAATCAGATATCGAGACATTGGACGTTTTGGATTTGAAGTGTTTATTGAGATAGTAGTAGATTAATCCGATGTAAATTTTTATTAATAATAGGTGGATTTATCTAAGAAACATAACTGTGATTGAGCGCAGTGAAAAAAACATTTAAAGGCTAATCCCTATAAGCGTATGCAGCATAGTGGGTGTAAAATATAATCCTTCTCTCCAAGAATAAAGGAGGGATTAGCCCACTCCAGGATAGTCATAAATCAAAACTAATTACAAGACTAAATATTTACAATGTACATCCTTGCACTAAAAATATTTTTTTTTTAAATTTGCATATAACATTAGATATGCCAGTTAAAAAGCTTAACTATCTTTTCTAAAGATAAGTTAACTATTCAGATTCTTTTTTGGGAAGGAAACCTTTAATTTTTTAATTTATCGCACTATTGAGATATCATAATCTATACATATTTTAAACAAAGTCTCTAAAAGCTGTCTGTCTGTATGAGATAACTAAAAGATAGTACAATTGCTGAGGAAGTTCTATGTTAATAGTACATTACAATACCCGCGAGGAAAAACTTTATAAAAACTTATTTCCACATAGGAGGCACCCTTAGAACGACGTTCCAGGACTCTAGTGGAGCGCTCTACTCTCCACATTTCGCAACCTCGACGATATTTTTACGGTCGCCCGTCCCGCCCGATGACGCTGTAGAAACCGTTATGAATAACAGCATAGTTAGAAAAAAATTTTTATTTTTAAATTAAAAAGTAATAGTAAGAACTGAAACAAACAGAAGCCAAAACATTATAATAGAACCATTAGAATAATCTCACAGAATGCAAATTGTATTTGCTAGTACAGTAGAATAAATTAAATGCAAAAGGAATTCTTCCAAAAATAACGGTAACAATTGCGTGAATCGCTCGTTATCGTAAGGGCCGGTGGAACGTAGCGATTCATCTGAGACAAAGCGACGAACCGTTAACCGCCTCTCGATTCCAGTCAATGGAAAGTAACACAAGTAAAATTAAGTTAATTGAGGTCTAGAATCGAAAAGAAATTGCCATTATTAATGATGCTGAAAAGATACCGAACATTCTGACAGGTATCTATGGTATTGAATTCATTTGAATTTGTAATAGACTATCTGCGGATGAGATGGCTTATCGTCATTCATGATAGTCCGGTCGTAAGAAATACGTGTTCTCCAACCAATATCGACGGCGAGTGCCGTTTGAGTAGAAAATTTATTACCTAATTGATATTTACAGTTACGCCGTCCGCGAAGTAGTCCATTCTTAAGATATACACTGAAACCATCTTAGAACGAAACTTCGGAAAGTCTAGGATAAAAATAATGTATTTTAAAAAAGATCGATTGAAACACATGAAATTAAAATGATAGTAAGCTATTAAAAAAAACCTAATGCCTAATTGATATTTACAATTCCGCTATGTGCAAAAATGACCATCATCATCCTCCTGCGCTTATCCCACTCTAATTGCGATCGGTACATGTTACAAAAATGTTGTCACATGATTTGGCTACGTATTTTACGACCAGCCGCCTGCCTGACGTCAACTTACCTCAGTCTTATTTTACCACACCTCGGTACAGAAAAAACCGTTTTAAAATATACACTGGGACCATTTTAAGACTAATCTCCGGATCGTCTTAAATAAAGAAAAGAAGTATTTCTGAACCATTTATTGGAGCATTTTTATGTACTTAAATTTAAATGGTAGTAAAATTTGTAAATTTTTAAAATGCGGTATACGTTCAGAACGAGGCTTTGATATGCCAAACATCGCTATGTATAAAAAGTATATAACCTGTACTACCTACTCCCGTTTTCGCAAGTAACAACTTAAACAACAACTAATGACAATTGACTATTTCCAATACCGAAATTTATAATCCTAGAGTGAAAGAATAAATTATCAAATACTAAACAACTATCGAGTTGTATTTTTGCAGTAATATGTGCTTATTCATTATGATTCAGAATTTATCTTAATTTCCGATAACTAAATGGTAAAACCCCTTCTGCCATCCTCATTTCGAAGAATGAGTGTACATATGTAGGCGACTAACCAGTTTGATATGACAAACAATTTTTACAGCCGTTTCACGGTATTAAAATATAGGCCAATCGTTTAACTCAGACTTCGCTTGCACCCCACAAGAGCGCGGAGGAAGGACGAAAGCGGGGACTCACGTAGGTGGGAGAGGGTGGGGTAAAAGAAAATGACACCGCCTTATTGCTTATAATCTGGGAATATGGAAGACATATACATTCACATTATGTTGGAGTGCGTCCAAAATGAGGTTGGAAGATCTAAATTTTTGTTAAATTTCAATGTCAATGTCACGTACTCGTATGTTGGAATTTGTAATAGCATTCTTGCTTTACCTTCATCACGAGAAGCAAGGATGCTGTACTAATTAGTTGTTATCGTGTTAGAAATGTAAACTGTAGCTCTTGTAAGGGTGGCATTTTCATATTTTAACAACCCTTTAAAAATTAAATATAAATCTCAAATTACATTGTCATTATAGTATACTAAATACCACATTAATCGTTTATAAGCGAATTCTTTAAAAACGGAACACAACATCAGTATCAAGTTAAAATCACCATTCTCCTGCCCTTATCCCACTCTAAGTGGGATCGGCACAACATGTATTTCGCTTTCATTCTCTCCTATCGTTTGTCAACTCTCGCGCTACTCCTTTTATATGTAAGTCGTACTCAATCAATCCAACCATCTCTTTTTTGGTCTTCCTCTAGTTACAAATCCATCCACATTCATTTTTAACAGTCGTTTGGTCACATGATTTTTGTACCTCTTGCGTATATTATCAAGTTAAATAAACAAAATAACTTGTAATAATACAAGATCATGTAGAAACTTATAATTCCCACGAAACAAACGCTGAATTAAAATCCCACAACATGATATCGTATAACGCGCTATCGGAAAAAACAACAGCAAAGATGTATCATTTATAAGACATACAATATATTACATGACAGAGGGTAATTTAAATGCATGCATATGAAACATGCTTGTAATTTATTTTGGGAAATTACAAACCCAACTTCATTCGTTTTTTGTGCATTCTTTATCACTTTAAGACTACACAAAATTGAGATTATGATAATGTATTCATGTACAAAAATAGTTATCTGTTCGCTATCAGATTAGATTGATTGATTATCTAACGATTTGTAGAAAAGTCAATGTCATTGTATAGGCACGAAAAGTATCACTTAAAATTTTATAGTCATTAGTTTTCTGTTTCTGACTTCTATCGCTAACGCCGCTGTCATAACCATGTGGTGAGCATTGATTGGATGTACGATAGAAACGCGTTAATCTTAAATAATATAGGAATTATCTTTTGCATAAAGCCGATGCGGTTTCTAAGCGATTCGGTAATGAAACTTTAAAATAGTTAATATAACTTTGACCATTGCTTATATTGACTTACACCTAAGCACTTTATACAATAAGCTGATGATTTTGGCAGCCCTAAATTAAATGACCCTAAATTAAAAATTAAACAGAGATTTTCTTAAACCAAATATTTCAGACCAATACAATTGTAAGATTTAGCAGTTGATTAGATAGGAAACATATTATATACTATTATTCTACTTGCTTCGTGAGGATCTTGACTCGATCAAATTGATCATAGCTTCAAGGACACTTATTTAATTTAGTGGTCTGAAAACTCTGTCTGAGGTCTAAGTTACTGATTCCAGATCACCGATTGTGTGCAACTTAGTTAAAATATCGCATAATATGTCGCAAGTTTGCATTTTCGACTCGTCTAAATTGCTTAGCGCTATACTTGAACTATTTAAGTGAAATTCACTTGAATAACCGCAAACCACGTGCTTGTAAGCGAGTGAAAAATTTAATCAATAGGTATTATTTAATTCGTCTAACTCTTGCATAGTAAATGACCGGCGTAGGGCAGCTCGCGTTACGCAACACAAGTCAAGTCGGACATAACCCGGCGCGACGGTCAGTGATTACAAACGTTTGCGTCGCTGACGTAACGGTCGTTTCAAATCCGATTGACATTGATTCCAAATTTGAACTTAAATTTTTACGGAACATCAATCACACTGATTACCACTGCGGCTGCAAATGAATCGTTTTTTAACGAACCGGTTTTACGGTTTCAAACTTAAGCTCTTTTAAGCCTTAGTAAATGTTTAAATTTTTCAAGCGCGTTTACAATTTAGTAATTAAATAACGATAACAAAAAGTGTTTCCATTTAAATTTAGTACATTACTCGAAAATTTTGTTTCACATCTTAATTTTTTCATAATACATTTAACGGTATGACCTTGTTACGACTGGTTATGTGAAACGATTGCGTTTGTTAAGCAACAGTGATTCAAGTCTAATGTTTAACCATATTTTAGTCGATCATTATATATTAAGAACATTCGGAAGCTTGGGCAGGCATAAATAATGGAGAACTGACGGGCATTGGAGTCTGAAGGTGCTGGAATGAAAACGCAACGAAAAACACAGCACCATTGGAATTCTATGAGGTTGACCGACGACCTCAAAATGGTCGTGGGGAGCCTCTGCATCCGGGCGCCAAAGGATTGTGTGGAGATCATCGGAAAAAGAAAAAGAAGAAAGCTTACTTAGTATTTTTATGCTGGCGAATGTAATTACATCATCAGAATGTAGAAGACTTTTTTTTAGATTTAATATTAATTGACAGTCATAAACGATAAATCACCGCAGTAGAAAATTTCCACAGTGAAAACGATTAAGAGATTAGCGGCGAACATGTTCACGAAGTTCTGCACATGAAAGGCCTTAGTAAAGGTTCCAAGGTTAATTGCGAAACCACATCGATGTGATCGTAAACAACCCCTCTTACGCACACTAAAATCTACCGCTCAGCTGCCGTTAACGATCGCTCCGACACTTTGCCTGACATTGACATTTTCGGTGTTAGATATACGCTAACTCATTCAACTAAAGTAGATAATAACGACCGTAAGAGAAAATGTAAATATTATAACACCTCTCTCTAATATATTGTTTATGAAAGCTACATCAGTAAAATTTGCCCAAACACTTTCTTTAGTAGAAATGACTATTGATTTTCCGGGAGACATATCTTTTTAATATCTGCAGTAGCGCATTTTGGCACGATTCCAACACGTCCTTTGGCTGAAATTTTTCTTGGCTTCTTCCGTCGCCAACTTTATACTTAAAGGACATTTATTTGTAGGTCATGTCCGCGTACAGATTATTTCCTAACGGAGCAGTTAAAATTATTCTCCCATTAACTCTTATACCGATTCATTCGCATTTATAATATTAGTGTAGATAAGTATAAAATAAAATAATAATAATTACCATTACAAAACTACATATATTTGTCTTGTCATTTTAATGTTAGACTGTTTGATAATTAAAAAAATGCAGCAATATTATGGTTTACGTTATCTACGGTAATGTCCTCGGTGTTTTCCGTTTTCGGTTTTTCCTCCTCGCGTCTTTCTTCTCAGTGCTAAGGGTCGTGTTCTTCCACGGACCACTTTGGTTTTTTTTTAATTTAAATTTAAAACAGACATTTTAGTCCATATATAATATTAGTAATATTACTTAATGACTATGTCAGTAATTAATAACTAACAATGACCTTGTCCTCTGAATGAGTTTCCACACTAGAGGACTATCATACTTATTAGCTATATTGTTCAGAATACGGTTAATACTATCGCGCAATTTGTATAACAGAGAGGCTGTCTTTTTCCGCCACACAGTATCGAAGACAACGGTCCGTGTCTCGACAAACATTGCCGAAGCACTACAGTAGCGACAATTTTGAACAAACGATCTCCATATTATGTGATCTCTTGCGAATTATAAGGAATCGTGGACTTGGATGGAAAGCAACTTGGTATATCTGGTCAGACCGTCGCGTTGAAGTACGGTTTCTTACTCTTTTTCCTTCCTTTTCATTTTTAGCTCGTCTTTAAACGAGCAAATAAAATGACATGCTTCATTTTTGTTGTTCATTGTAGTGTTAAATTGTAAAAAATATCAACTGGGCACACATAGTTTTGATGATAGCCAATTGAGGTGGCATGTGATATTCATTTAGTGAGATGTCGTCCACCGCGCTGTACTAAATGCACACTCTAGATGACCCTACCTAACGTGGGAACGATCCAACGGAAACAAGAAGCTGTATACACTGCACACATTCACTACGAGAATCTCAACAAACTTCTCGCTCCGTAACCGAATCATCATTATGAGATAGACTGCGCGACAAACGCTTTGCGTTTTCGTCATCATTACTTTTTAATCTTTTTGAACAGTTTGAGAGATACCACAGACTATGGAACATATCTGTATGTTCCATAGTCTGTGGTATCTCTCAAACTGTTATACCGGTGAGTGTCCGTCCTTGCGGTCTACAAACACGTGTCTTGTTACATCCGTTTGTTTGACTACCTCACGTGTTTGCCACATCCAACATCATGAATTCTATATTCGAGAGCATTTGTATCTGCGACTTCATTTGCGTCAACTTAGGCGTTATAATATTCGTTTGGAGAGTAGAGTAGTATATGGACAGACAATTAGTAGGTAGCGATAGCCTCCTTGTGCGAGGATGGTAACTTGCGGAAGGAGGCGGTGGGACGGATCTGGGAAGTTGAGTCCTCGGATCCGATCTGCCGTAGGCGAACGGGGCACTCGCCGAAATCCGCCGCTTTCCCCCCTAACGGGGATCTTCTGGCGTTATGGCGGTTTATCGGATGCCCATCTGAAAAGGTCCCCGAGACGGTCGATGCATCTGATGCTCTCGATGCAACGATGAGTGTAGGAAGGGGCACTGATTAGAGAAGCCCCAACCAGTAGGTGGGCTCTCCGGGTAATGATTTGGTGTTGGCGGGGATGTGGTCTATGTTTCCTTACCCTGTCCTCACCACCAAAGGGAAAAACTCTTTGGTGCCTGCAGGGGGTTTAAACCCGTGACAGCCCGTGTTCAAAAGATTCGCATGGTCACATCTGTGCTATAATAGCTTCTTTCTTTTGAATCATTAACAAAATCCTAAATAATAAGATTATCTATTATCTAATACGATTTATGAATTCGATAACATTTTACAAAATATTAAATTTTAGATATTACGCAATCGGTTTCTCCGTTTCACTTGCATTTAAGTATTACTGATATGAACAAATATTATTCAAGCCGAAAGTATCAAATAAAGTTAAAAATTCCTTACGTATCTTTAATCTAAAGCCTCTTATACTTTGCGTAGGGTTGCCATCCGTCACAACATATAAGGACTTTTACCGTTACTTTTTCTGTTTCGACATCCCGATGAAAGACCAAAAATGTCGTGATTGGTACTTTGCAATGGGATTTATAGTTCTCACCCGTTGTACATAGAGCGAGTGAAAGTGTGGCTTTGCGATTTTATCGTGGTGTCTATTTCCTGATGATGCTTCGGTTGCGAGGCGAAACGATTTGTGATAGTGCATGTGTGCTTAAGCTTATTTATTGTAGTGGCGGTGGTGGAGGTTTGTAGTGAATTTTTATGTACGTATCAGGTATGAAAACGGGTAGTCCACTCAACATTTAGCATTATATACATATATTTTCTATTTACTTTATCGCGGGCTATAGCAAAATAATTTATTATTACTTCTGTGGATGGATGTTAAAAGGACAGCATGTTTTTACGTGATAAAAAACAGCAAGCGTCCATCTGTGTAACTAACATCAAAACTCAAAGACATTTGTTTTTTATTTAAAATAAATCACAACAAACTGTTTTATACGCCCTATCTTAAAACGTCCCGAAGCGACGCTAGCCAAATATGGTATTCCTAACTTTGCGGCATCTTTTTAATCTCTATAAGAATATTTACGATGAGCTAACTTTTATCTTTGTGTTGATGTTTATTTTTATTACGTCTAATTTAATTTAAATTTAACCAAGTGAGAATATTTTAATTTAAATTACTTACATGACATAACTTGAAATTGTTATGTTATGTTGAACATATCTTTTAGATATGCTATACATTTAACAGTGAAATTTGTGATTCACCGTTATCTTATCTTTGTAAATGAGTATAAAATTTGAAAGGCTTGGTGAGTATAGTAATTATATAAAGTGAAACCTTAATGCCGTGTGGTACCAGGCTGAGTGGAATAGATGATCCTCATTTCTTACCGAGGTGTCTTGAAAGGCGACTATGGTAAGTTGACGTCGGGCACGCGGCCCTGTCGTTAAATACCTAGCCAAATGTAACAACATGGTTAATTAATACATATTGTGTCGACCCCACTTAGAGTGGGATAAGGGCAGGAGGAATGATGACCCTTAGAGAATTGTTAAGATATGTCTCAATAATTTTTTTTCACTGCATTTAACCACCGTTTTTTTTGTATACAAACTTTGTCCGGCAAAAAAGGGAACCAATTTTACTTATACTTTGACTGGCTCGTTGGCGCAGTGGGTAGGGACACTGCCTTCGGCTCCGCGGGTCGCGGGTCTGGACCTTGTATATATGAATTTGTTGGTCTTTGAGCCTGGGTGTATATTTGTACTTAAGTATTTATTTAAATATATGTAAGTATATATCCACCATCCAGTTGTCTGTCTCCCATAACACAAGTATTAAGTACTTTGGGGATTAGTTACTTTGAGGACGGACGACCATGCGTGTAAGAGTCCCATATATTTATATATTTATTATTATTATTAGACAATCTACTTTTAATGACAAATTGTAAGACTGTATATTTGCTTTACGAGAGAACCAGCGTGCAAATGATTTTGTTGTGACATTTATTAAAGTGATTAATAAATATTATAACAAATATTAGTTTGAAGATAACTAAGTGCGGTGTAAATATTGAATTTTCTATTTTGAATGAACCAATATTTGTGAAATTATTGAGTTTGAAACTTTAATCTCAAAAGTAATGAGAATGTTATTTTGCTATAATCCGCGATAAAAGAAAATATATGTATTGCTAAATGTAGAGTGTACTATTCGTTCTCATACCTGATACATGCAGAATTTGTAAGAACTCATGCACTAAGCGGCTCTTAATTCAGCGCTCAATAGATTTAAATTTAAAAAAACGCATTATAGATGTATATTATTAGTACGTGGGACGCCGTGTGGTATCCGGCTGAATAGAATAGTACCACCCTCTTTTCTTACCGAGGTGTCGTAAAAGGCGACTAAGGTAAGTCGACCCGCCGTGTGGTATCCGGCTGAGTAGAATAGACCAACCTCATTTCTTACCGAGGTGTCGTAAAAGGCGACTAAGGTAAGTTGACTCACCGTGTGGCATCCGGTTTAGTAGAATAGACCACCCTCTTTCTTACCGAGGTGTCGTAAAATACGACAGAGGTAAGTTGATGTCAGGCAGGCGGCCGGTCGTAAAAACGCAGCCAAATCATGTGACAGCATGTTTATAACATGTTGTGCCGACCCCACTTAGAGTGGGATAAGGGCAGGAAGATGATGATTATTAGTACGTGGGTGACGAGCTTGATCAAGGATTTATTTCTGCGAAAACTAAATATAACATTGAACTATAAAATAAGACAAATGGCGACTGTTTTATTGCGTTTATTTGTGGTTTTGTCGTTCAACCTTTTCTAAGACAAAAAAAAGATTTCAAAAATTTGTCGTATTATTGTATATTATAATATGACAATGTTCATTATTACAGGAAAAAACGGGGAAATTACACTCGTTGTACTCTTATTTAAATATATCTGGTAAGGTATACCTTACCTTATTAATATATTTATTTATTAAGTTATATACCAGAAAAAGTCAAGAATGAATTTAGGAAATCACAAAGGTACAAAGGTTTGTGTCTATGATCACTTTGCCAGAAAACCTTTAATGTCGGTTAATTTACAAAAATGTAGTATCGGTGCGAATAAATATCAAAATTATTATAATATTTAAGAAATTAAAAAAGAACTTATAGATTAATAATAATAAAAGTTGAAAGCTCTAGGAGAAAAGTGAGAGATAATAATTAAACAATAATCATTTACATTTTATAACAACAATAAACCTTTCTAAAAGATAATACCTAATAAACTTTAACTCAGCCATTTAACTCTCTTGTATTCGACTTTTTCTTAACAAATCGCCCTATCCGAAGAATAAAGTATAAACGAGTATAAACATAGGAAATGTGACTATATTCTTTTGACTTTGTGCTTATTGGGAAAATAATAAACAGTATCAATTATAGTATAATTAAAATTTCCTAAACAAAATTCTTACATAATGATTAACAGAATCTGGGACCATTCTATTAAGTTACTAGTATTTCTACTAGTACTTGTGACAGGCGGCCCCGCTCTTCCATAATATTTCAAACATAATGGGAAATAATACGTACGTGTATTTTGTATGCGCAAGAGCTTGTGTTGTTGTGTGTGAGTGAAGTGTGTGTGTGTGTGTGAGTGAACTGTGTGTGCGAGAGTGTAGTGTGTGTGTGTGTTCGTGTGTTTGTTGAAAGTATCAATAATAAATAGTATCAATAATTGATACTAATTATTATTGATATTATTATTATAGTATTGACAGTTGGTAAATTCTTTGTTTAAAACCAAAAAAAACATTTGAAATGTATTTTTTGGTGAAAAAATGAATAACATGCATTGTTTATTTGTTGTAATCTGTTAATTAAGAACATGCCTAGAGTTCTGTGGCGCTGGTTCTCTGTTTTATATATCCTATAATTTATATTTTAACCCGGTATGTGGCTATGTCCTATATTTTAACCCGTTGTATGGGTAAGCATTGTGACAAATTTTAGGAATTTTGGCCTAGTGTGTTCGTAGAGACAGACACACAGACTTTCGCATTTATAGTATTTATATAGATAGCACGTAACCAATCTGTTTTCAAATGTGTTTTCTACAAATGATTCCAAATCACCGATAATCAAATAGTGGAACGTAAGTGCTAATTCAACATTCACTCGGCGTTGTAGACAATTTATTCCCCGCAAAATATATCTCACGCAACGAGCCGGTATCCGTTTCTGCGGTCTCATCTGGTTAGTGCGCCGCGCGTCGCGTTACGGTCTTTCGGAGCGTCACGTGACTTCCCGCGCCGTCGACCACAGAGTATCACTATTTAACGATACTGATTAACTTTTTTTTTTGCAAATACTCTTCCTCGAACTGTGACGTACTTCCAAATATACTTATATTCTACATATACATAGGAAACTTTTATAAAAAAAGAAAAGATATAATATGCTGCTATAGTGGCACAACTCAAAACACACGTGTTTTGGACTAGGAAGAGGTAAATGTCATTAAAATTGAAAGAATATTTCCTTAAAACTCTAAAATAACTAAACTCATATCATTTAATATAAGTTTAGTTATTTTACAACAATACTTGCATATTTCCTTTAAAAAATTATTCAATAATACATACAACCGGTTAATACTGTAGTTTATATTATGATGACAGTAATACTAGGTACAAACCTTTGTGGTTTTTTATAGTGTTAAGTAATATTTGTTAAAAAATTGTTTAAATTGTTAAAATTGTAAAAATGTGAAAATACACATTATTTTCAGCAGCAATACCGACAGAACTCATCATTCAATATATAGGGCCGTCGTTTAAGTAAACTTAAGTCTTTTTATAACTTTTTTTTATCAATGATAACTTTGAACCCGTTTATCTGAAAACATGACTATTTAATTTGTACCACTATTGCAGCCCATGAGGGGATATATGTACCTATCGAACGTACAGTTATTACATATATAACAAACAGGCAGAGCAAGGTTAGACACAGTTCAGTTAATAATAATTATTTAGAATATTGTTACCAGAACCAAACTGTTCAGAATTGGTTATAACCAGTTCTGAACACAGTTTCTACGGAGAAGAACTTATAAAGAATAGTCACTATGGCGCAGACATGGGGAGGCCTATGTCCAGCAGTGGACTGCGATAGGCTTATGGATGGATGGTTACCACTCAACTACCCAAGCTCTGACTTTTGCTATTGATTACTTGAGAACCCTATTTCCAGTATACTCAATTGGAAACTCAATATCCGATATTAATGGTAATTAATAGCTTCTTTCGGCAATTATCCAAACCAGCAGTAGCTCTATCTTTACAAGTTCTCTTGAATAAAGAATATTTTGAAATTGAATTTAATTTCATGTTAAAAAAAGACTTTTCCAATTGATCACGTAAAGTGTACTTAATTGTATTTTAAAATAGTCATATTAAACCGACCCGTAACATATGCATATGAGCGTAAATATTATACTGCAGAGCGTCCGCCCCCGTGTCGCCGGCAGCGGCCCCGCAAGGCCGCGAACCTACGCCCCAGTTAGGAGAAAGGAAGCTATTGTAATGCTCTGAATCACGACTGACTGAGGTGGCAGTGGGACTTGCGCGGGAGAGCACCGCCTGCCATCGAGATCTCTAAAGCCTCCTGTTCACATATGTTAACGCACACTCTATACAATAACACGATATAATGGAAATACCACAATTCCCTTTCCGAGAAGCACTTCTCTTGAATGACGAACAAAGACTGAATGCCACTGAAACGTTTTATCAGTAGAAAGACTCAACTGGAAACAACAACGGCACAGTGTTGCCACCATTTTAATAAAAAGGGCGCGATAATCTTGTTTCATGACTGTGCGAAAGTCATTGGCGACAACACATAAGATTCTTTGCGATAAGAAACTACGGTACGATCGTGTTCGGTTCAAACGTAATGCGATCAGTATTCAAATGTTCTAGTCATCAAGCAGTAAGTTGTAACACAATGAGGTTATAGCCGGTGAGAGTCCAGTATAACTGCAATACCTACCCAGTCCCCTACTGAGGAATATAGTAAGGAATCCCATGAAGGATTTCCTCATATAAAAAAAAACATACATCAATGTTCTATAGCGCACTATAGAATGTACAATAAATGAACAATAAGCGCGGGAAACAGATCACCATCATTCTCCTGCCCTTATCCCACTCTAAATAGGGTCGGCACAATATGTATTAACCATGTTATTACATGATTTGGCTTGAGGTATCTTACGATCAGCCGCCTACCTGACGTCAATTTACCTTAGTCGCCTTTCACGACACCTCGGTAAGATATGAAAGTGGTCTATTCTGCTCAGTCGCATACCACACGGTGGGTCAACATGCCTTAGTTGCCTTTTACGACACCTGGTAAATAATGAGGGTGGTTTCTTCTACTCAGCCGAATACCACACGGCGGGCGGGAAACAGCCTGCTGAAATGAGAATAAAAGAGCACTATGGAACAACTTAACAGATATGTAGCATACAGCGCTGACTCGGTATCTGTTAACATAGACAATCGTGTCTATGCACGATGAATCAACCGTTATTTTTCACGGTTAAACCCCTATTTGAAATAGGCCTTAAAGTATGTATACTTATTAAAGTGTCTAAAATTCTCTGTAAAAACAATTTCACATCGTATAATAATATAAATATTATATTAGCGTGTTACCGAGTTACGACATCATAACTTAGTTCTACACGGTCAAGGACAAATAAAACACAAGGTAAAAACGTCAACGTAAGCATTTCTTAACGATTTATAAAGTAATACATATAAAACAAAATTAAAGTACAGATAAGAGAGTATTATTCCATTAATCTATTATTTAATGTATTAAAAAAGTCAAAATGGTATACAGCGTGTCATTTTCATAATCATAGATTTAAAACTTGCAAAAAAACCGCTAAAATTAAATATAGAAAGAGCATCATGTCGTAATGTTCTTTGCCTATTTATGTACTATGTGCTAATAAAAAAACTACGTAATTATTACGACCAAAAAGATCGAATGGTCTATTACTTGCAATAAAAATAGCATAATATTTTATAATAAAAATAGCAAATATAAGGCAACAACCGCACCAAATCGTGCGTAAAGTTAAATCTTCCGTATATATAAACTACGGACGTGTGCCGTGTCGTGTTGTAAGAGGTTGCGTTCTCGTGAATTCTTAATTATTACGACAATATTGTGCAACATATATATATTTTAATATTGAACATGTTAAACGTTCATTACGGTCATTTCATTGTTCGTTCCGATTATAAAAATATTATTACCACATAATATTTTTTAAATTGTTTATTTTACTTTTAAATTTTACTATTAATTATTATATTTAGTGCCTGGGTGACCGAGCTTTGCTCCTGAATATTTTAAAGATAATAAAAATATATAGATAAAAAAAATGCAATTAAAAAAATAAAGAAAGGGCCGATGACATGTAGGATTTGATTGCGATTATTTTAACGTTTTTAGTCCCACCGTTCCCCATTAAGCGATCACAACTTTACAAATGACAGCAAATTTAAGCTTTCGTTTCTATTACAAGCAGTCTTTTTAGTGTCCGAAAACAGGGTTATAACGACCTTTTTTTTAATGAAACCCAACTAGATCGATTTTTCGCCCCCAAAACCTTGAACATACTAAGTTTTATAAAAATCATTGGAGCCGTTTCAACTCAACTTATTAAAATTAAGCTTAACTCATTTAAATGTTAAAGATATCACTTATGTAATCCACGATAATATATGAAGTCAACTCTACTGCTGGTTTGTAAAGCTGTTCATACCGAGATGAGGCAGCAAAAAACTCGGCGGTTGCTCCTTTTAAAACAAAATTCTTATTATTACTTACATTAGTCACTTCTATCCTATACAGGGTCAAAGAGTAGCTAAATACACGCATTCTTATCATCTAAGTTATCCTCAACAGTATAGTAAGCTTTTTGTATCAGCCTCCTTTTAATAGTTGTTTACTTCAATGGCGAAGCTAAAATTGTTTGCGGAATTTCATTGTAGAACATACCATAACCCATAAACGACTTGTACGTAAGTCGTTTGTGAAGCTCAAAGTAAGAGCCGCGAGCTAATGTCGGTTCCTACTTTGTCTATAAATACATATCCAATTTTATTTTTAATTTCTGTATATTATTATGCACAAAAATGTATATTAAAAATGTTATTTAGGAGGTACGATAAATAAGAACGTAATTTATTCTGCAATAATCCAAAAGTAATGAGAATATTATTTTGCTATAATCCGCGATAAAAGAAAATATGTGTAATGCTAAATGTAGAGTGTATTATTCGTTCTCATACCTGATACATGCAGAATTTGTAAGAACTCATGTCATGTCACTACCCGACACCGATGGCACAACAATACACAAGCACTGCACACATTCACCACCACAATCTCAACAATTGTTTCGCCCCCTAACCGAAGCATCGTCAGGAGATAGACTCCACGACAAAATCGTAAAGCCTTTACTGGGTAGTGCATGAGTTCTTACAAATTCTGCATGTATCAGGTATGATAACGAATAGAACACTCTACATTTAGCATTATACATTTTTTCTTTTATCGCGGATTATAGAAAAATAATATTCTCATTACTTTTGTATTATGGACTTCCGCAAAGTGACGCCTAATTCTATAAATTATCTGCAATAATCCATACCAATAATAGTCGTGAAAACAGACAGACAGAATTTCGCATTTAAATTATTAGTATGGATAGATTAAGTTACGCATCGTTAGCTATTCTCAAGGCCGATCGCTATGTGCCAGTGCGTATGACACCATTACAAGGACAGTAAGCTAATAGAACACAACAGTTTGCATAAATTACCAAAGAACAAATAAAAATATGGAATACAAATCGACTAAAATAAAAAAGGTTTCATTAATATATATTTTTTATTAATTTTAAAATAACGTAAATTTTTATTAATTATTATTTGTTTTATATAATTTATAGAATTAGGCGTTACTTTGCGGAGATCTATAATACAAAAGTAATAATAAAATTATTTTGCTATAATCTGCGATGAAGTTAAATAGAAAAAATATAATATAATGCTAAATGTAGAGTGGACAATCGGTTATTACCACAATACGGTGGAGGTTTGTGCATGTGTTGTTTTTTACGAATCCTACATGTATCAGGTATGATAATCGATTGTCCACTCTACATTTAGTATTATATATATTTTCTATTTTACTTCATCGTGGATTATAGCAAAATAATTTTATCATTACTTTTGTATTTGTTTTATACTTAATTTTTAAAATAAATCGCTCGGTCAAGTGTTAAGTAGGACACTTATAATGTACCTTATTTGCTGGATTCTATTATAGCTGGGGATTAAAAAAGTCTTATTACATAGCGTTTTAAAAATATTGTTTTCAGTATGCATATTGAACTAGCGGTCTTCGCAATTCCGTTCGCGTTAACTTTAGTGTTAAAATATCCTCATCATCTTCCTGCCCTTATCCCACTCTAAGTGTGGTCGGCACAACATGTTATAAACATACTGTCACATGATTTGGCTGCGTTTTTACGACCGTCCGCCTGCCTGACGTCAACTTAAATGTGTCGTATTTTAGGACACCTCGGTAAGAAAGAGGGTGGTCAATTCTACTAAACCGGATACCACACGGCGGGTCAACCTACCTTAGTCGCCTTTTACGACATCTCGGTAAGAATGAGGTTTGTCTATTCTACTCAGCCGGATACCACGCGGCGGGTCGACTTACCTTAGTCGCCTTTTACGACACCTCGCTAAGAAATGAGGGTGGTACTAATCTATTCAGCCGGATACCACACGGCGTTGTTAAAATATCCTCAATTGTGCATAATATTGTTTCTTTCCAATTATACTAGTTTATACTAGATTAGTCCAGTATATAATTTAAATTGCACCATATTTAATCAATATTGCCTCAGTTTATTAGCCGTAAAATTGTAACAGATAGACAGACAAACTTTAAGATTTATCATAATAGTATACATATTGTTGTATTACCTTTTAAAATAACCCCTTAGTTTTACAAACTACCAATTTCTGTTAAAACTTTCCCCGACCTTGCGCGTATATAAATATCAGCATCACTCGCAAAGATCGATAAATCTCACATGATTTACATACTGTCAGATCAAAGGAAACTAAAACTACGTACACGATAACATGATAACGAATGGAGATTATATCCGTAGATAAGCGAAAATCATGCCTCGAAAAAAACAATCTTAACCAAGAGTTATTATTTATTTATTTATTTATTTATTTATTTATTTGTAAAAAAAATTACTAATTATGCATATATACTACTAGCGATCGCCGCCCGCGTTGAAAGTTTAAAACGTAATATAGTTTTGATAATCATAAAAATGGTTAAAGTGGTTTAACCATAAAAGCTAGGCTAGAAAGATAGGCTGTAGCGGACTTTTATTTAGAACGTTTAGAGGGGAACAATTTTGAAGTACATGATTTTTTAATAACTTGCACCGTTTACTTAGCGCACGCAAGGAAAGCTTTAAAGTTTGCCGTTTTCGTAATATATTTTATTGCTGCTCCCCTCCTATTCATCTTAGCGTGATATTATATAGCCTATAGCATTCCTCGATAAACGAAATATCTTACACCTAAAGAATTATTCAAAACGCAAATTATTAAAAATTAACAAAATTAGCGCGTTCACAAACAAACTCTTCAGCTTTATATATAAGTATAGATTAAATCCAAGAACATTTCTTAATTAATTTTCAAGCGCATTCAAACAATCAAATTCTTCAGCTTTCAACTTTATATATTAATATAGATATAGATACTTGCGATGTCACACGGTTTTACGATGATATGCCATGACAATGTTAGGTATATCTGTTTCTTATATATAATTGTCTAATATATTATATTAGACAATTATATATAAGAAACAGACACCACAACGACTAATATTAACTTAACTTCATTTACACATTTCTAAACATTGCAAATATGAGTTAACTTTTACTAGAAAATAAATACCTTTCGCTGCATATTAGGAATGTAGATTGCACATATGAATTTCAAATGAGCGAGACAAAGCGTCAAGGAAAAGTTTAGAAATTATACAAAACCATAGTCAATTAGTAATAAAAGACTAAATTTGAATTCATTAGTATGTAATAAAACTAAATATTTCTAGCATTGCGCATCTTAACTACTAGTAGAAACCTCACATTCACCGACGTAATAGGTATTTTAATGGACATGTTGCTTTTTGTTTGAAAACTAAATTATGGAAATACGTGAAGCAATACTGAAATATTTATACTAATATTATAAATGCAAAAAATGCCGTGTGGTATCCGGCTGAGTAGAATAAACCACTCTCATTTCTTACCGAGGTGTCGTAAAAGGCGACTGTGGTAGGTGACCCACTGTGTGTCATCCGGCTGAGTAGAATAGACCACCCCCATTCCTTACCGAGGTGTCGTGAAAGGCGTCTAACGTAATTTGACGTCAGGCATGCGACCGGTCCGAAATACGTAGCAAAATCATGTGAAAACATGTTGTTCCGACTCTATTTAGAGTGGATTAAGAGCAGGAGGATGATGATTATAAATGCAAAACTGTATTTGTTCCTTTGTTCTTGACTCACGCCTTTTTTTAGTGGAATTACTTCCCGTTGAGTACATGGCTTTTATAGTATTTGAATGTTCGTAAATTTATTAAAAAGTTCCTTTAAAGAACTAAGAATATAATTTTGACTAGTGTCGGATATCTAATTTTTGAAACAACGCCATCTACGAATCATTCTCATCAAAGTTTTCCAAATTTTTAGTACACTTTACAGGCATGGCGGTTACCACACCACGGATTAGAAAAAAAACAACCAACCATCGTACTCTCTATTCAGGAAAGCTCAGCCACAAATTAGAAAGATAAATGTTTCCAGTTTACTCCAATTTACACTAACAATAAATGACAGAGATCTAAAGCAAATCAACAACCATCATACTCTCCGTCCGAGAAAACACAGCCACAGATTAGAAAGATACATGTTTCCAGCTTACTCCAATTTACACTAACAATAAATGAAAGAGATCTAAAGCAAACCAAAAAACCATCGTACTCTCCTGGAAAGCACAGCCACCACTTAGATTGCATCACAACTTACACGCTACCAATTTCCTAATATCATAACACTTATACCCATTACGTATAGTATATGCATCTGCTTAAGTATTCCCACGATTTCGATTAACACGTCGCGTTTTAAAAATATTAAGATAACAAACGCCTCCCTCCAATCAAGCTGTAGCTCCAAAGTGGATTGCATTAGCGTTACGAAACTGACAATGTCTTCAAAATTATCTTCGCTACGTATTAAACATTTCGAACAGGTTACTCTGGAGTTTAAACCCAGATCCCGTTCACACGATACCGTAGGTGGCCCCATCCAAGACTTTATCATATTGATAAAGAAT
This sequence comes from Morpho helenor, assembly GCA_029227775.1. Classification (NCBI taxonomy): domain Eukaryota; kingdom Metazoa; phylum Arthropoda; class Insecta; order Lepidoptera; family Nymphalidae; genus Morpho; species Morpho helenor. The sequence continues at coordinate 16,481,885 of JARGCU010000025.1, forward strand.
AAACGAATACATATATGAAGATATTTAATATCCACGATGGTACAGTTAGATTCTTGAAATCCTCTATGAATTAGACTATAAAATTATTTAACAAAAATTGACATTTATAAAGTTTTGCTAATATGTTTCTTCACATGCAAATGCTGGATAGGCTATCCTAGAGATTTTCAACCTAGAATCTGCTAATTTAAAGACAAAGCATTACAGAAATTTCACAGACTGAGTGCAACGATGTGGTCCTGTCGCGACGCCTGAAGTGGTCGGCGATGACAATAGCAAAACCTTTTAAAACCTTTACCTACCAATCCGCATTGGAGCAGCGTGGTAGGTTTAGCTCCAATCCTTCTCTCCAATAACGGAGAGAAGAGGCCTATGCCCAGCAGTGGGATAGTAACAGGCCGCTACTAATATATATATCACAAATACGGTCTCTCTTCTATGAGGAAATGAAGTAAATGTAGGAAATACTGATCCAAATTTGCAAAATAAACCTCAGAATCAAGAAGGAAAAAAGGTTAAAGTAAGTTTCCACGACTGAATTGTTTGCAGAAATGCTGATTTTAAAGTATTGATAATATTGCTAAACTAGTATTTAGTTAGTCAGTAAACAACAAAGCGTGTCAGCAAATTTACAAAGGGTTATACAGCAAATAACCACATCGGCTGTTCGTAGGACATGTTATTCAGAAGCGTGCGAAGTTGGCTATATGAAGCAATGTGAGAAAGTTTTTTAATCTTCCCGTAAACTCCGGATGATCATGCCTTGTGCATCACTATTTGCATCATCAAACAACTTAACTAACAAACGTCTAACATTAAAACGACCTTTCTAGGGCTAGACGAATCTTTTTAGTGAAGTGATTTACAAACATTTTGAAACATCCCAAGTGACATCTTAGAAACTTCCCGAACAAAAGTAAATGCAGCGAATAACCACATCTGCTGTTCATAGGACAGGTTAATCAAAAGCGGGCAAAGTTGGATTTATGAAGCAGTGTAAGAAAGTTTTTTTTAATCGCCCCGTAAACCCTGGATGATTCTGCCTTGTGCATCACTATTTGCAGCATCAAACAACCTAACTTATAAACATCTAACATTAAAACGATCTTTCTAGGTCTAGACGAATCTTTTTAGTTTAGAAGTGATTTTAAAAACATCCCAAGTGACATCTCAGAAACTTCCCGACTAAAAGTAAGTACATCCTACTCATTAAGATGAAAAAAGCGTAGACAGAAATATAATACCCAGCGAAAGCACCATCACTGATTGATGACATAATTTTGTTTATTATACAGCGTAGAGAGCGCAACATCGATAATTCACAATGAAAACATCATTCGTCGAACGAAATTACACACATAATGAGAACTGACGAGAAACGCGGCCATTAAAATCGCCTCGGCATTTAGAGATCCGTCATCTTCTAAACGTACTAAATTTGTGTTTTTTTTTTCGGGAAAACCCATAATTGGTCGTCACCGCCCGACGGGGACGAGCGGTGGGTATGTCGGACTCTCAACGACTAAAAACCTGACAGTGCTCCACCACGCTGCTGGTGGCGAGGACAGGGTACTTTTGTACACATTGCCCCTATCCCCGCTAGCAGCAACTCTGAACCCGCGTTGAAGAGTGCGCCGCCTCTGGGTCGGGGCCGCACACTAAATTTGGGTAACATGTCAATTGTTAATACAAGTCAAGAATAAGAAAGGTCTTTCTCGTTACTAAATTAAGAGGTATCGCACAAAAAAGGCAGTTTGAGCGTTTTGCTGTTGTTTTTTTTAGTACCTGTATACTGGCTAATGGCTTCAAGGTGGTAAGAAGCAAGTGCGCAGAAGATTCGTCGAGCTTAGAGCTTCGTGTAATAGAGGAATGGTGATATGACATATGTTGTCAATTCGTCAGAAGAGTGACGTGAAGCCATGCATAGAGTTATTATTGCTAGAGTAAAAGAGCCATAGGTAGGTCTATAAGTAAGAGTGTCAAATAATGAGAGGGAAAAGAAAATTCGTATTATCTCTGTCTATCACACATAAAAAAGGGAAATAGGTATATATAGTCTCATATGCTTTCTCTTTATTTTTCTCTATTGAAGTAGGGCAGCCGCCGTGTAGTTTCCAGCTGAGTAGAATATACCACCCCATTGCTTACCGAGATGTCTTATCTCTGTTCTGTCTGTGTTGTTGACTAAGGTAAGTTGACGTCAGGCTGGCATCCAGTTGTAAAATAACTGGCCAAAACATGTAAAATGTTTAAAACATGTTGTGCCGACCCCGCTTAGTATCGCTAAGTATAAAACCTCGGTGGAAGGCATGACCAACCGACGTCAGAAAGCTAGAACCTCTTCGGGTGTCAAGACGTTAGTAATCCTGCATGTATGCGGTGTGAAAACGTATAGTACATTCTATTTTAAACGTTTAATAATTTTGCCTATTATAAGAAAATTATTATAGATTTTTGAAGACAAAATTTTTTTGGACTGAAATTCTATATGTATTAATTAATTAATTTAAAAAATTAATTCTATATGTATAGTTCCACCTATTTCAATAAATTACTTGTAAATTAATTTTACAGAGCACAATTGAAATATAATACATATGTTTGAATTACACGATATTAATCCTTATATCTCTATCTAATTTGTGATAACGACTGTTATCTCCAACCAATGTATGCATGTTTCATATCTTGTCTGTGATATATTTCAGCGCACGTCACTGCGCTGACTAGCATCTTGTATTGTCCAATCTACATGTCATTGACCTGTTTAGAACATCTTAACGAGATTTTTGTTATTATTTTCATTAAATTTATTTTTGTTTGAACTGTCCTAGTAACGTCGGGACGGTATTTTTTAGGTTATGAAAACCCTTTATGGGTCATCACCGCCTGACGGGGACCACGCGGCGGGTATGTCGGACTCGCACCGACTAAAAACCTGACAGTGCTCCACCACGAACTGGTGGCGGGTACAGGGTACCGTTGGACACATAGCCCCCATCCCCGCCAGCAGCCGCTCTTTACCCCAGAGAGCGCCACCTCCGTGTCGGAGTCTCTCTAACAGTGTCTCTCTACTAGCGTCTACGTCTTGTGTAAGTTTGAGTAAAAAAAATGTAAAGTCATCCTGTTACTTTTACACTGCTGGGTATAGGCCTCCTCTATCCATTTTTCGAGTGGGTTTGAGGGTTTATGCACTTTTCCTCACGATGTTTTCCTTCACAGAAAAGCGTGTGATAAATTGCAATTATCAATTAGACACATAAGTTTAAAAGAAAAAAACTCATTGGTGCCTGTCCGGGGTTTGAACTTGTGACCCCTCGAAAGTGAAGATATTAACTAAAATAACTCACTAATAATATATTAAAAGTAATTTTAAGAGATGATGACACGAAAAATCATTATGGAATCGTCGCCATTACCCTTCAAATCGTGACGCAATAACATAACTGATTTAAATCCAATAGTCATAATTTTCAAATCAAACCCCATACGGACCCCGTCGCTGACTTTCTAAGTGATTTCCGAAAGCCTGACACCGAGCAATACTCATAAAAATGTCATTGTTATCTTTCGCATCGTAAGTCATTATTCGACCAAGTCTGTCATCAATTTATACAAATGCTTCATTATTGTAAAACACAGGTTACGTAAGCTTAAGTCCGGTCAGACATGCCGGTCGTGTTATATGTGCAGGTCAGCTAAACTGTTAATATGTTTATTTGTCTTCAAGAAAAAAAATATCTTTGCAATAAGAAAAGCGGGATTTTAAATTCTATATATATTCTAGGTGGTTAGATATTGGATAAAATACGAAATGAGTACATAAGAGGATGTAAGACAGTTGTGACCATTACAGAAAAGGCGAGAGGCGCACGATTTGGATGGTATGAACATATAATGAGGAGGGATGAAAATCATGTGACCAAAGGAGTATTAAATATGATATGGATGGATATATGACTAGAGGGAAGATTAAAAAGAGATGGTAGGATAGTGTGAAGTATAACATGCATATAAAAAGAGTAAGGCCATAGTTGACGAAAGATAGAAGAGAATGGAATAGAGAAACATGTTATGCCGACCCTACTTAGAGTGGGATAACGAAGAAGAAGATATACTCTAGGTGGATAAGCATCAAATGTGCCAAGTTTCATTAATAATGATCTTGATGTTTAGCCGTTATAACTTAACAGACGCAACGCTGTGTGTTATAGAGAAAATTATTACATATTTTTAAATGGAACTTATTAATTTTCTTTTATAGAAAATCATATTTTTATCGTATAAAAACCTACGTTTCATAATAATTTGACAACTGAGTACAATTTCGGTGCATGTGATAAGAAAAACAAAAGAACTGTATCGCTAGACGACAAATCAATTTCGCACTCATCACGTGATTACATTATGTTTAACATTTAATAAATGGCCACTGGGTGCCGAAAAACAATTTATTGCATGGAAATCAATGAAAGGGATGTATCTCTCACAGTCCATGACAGAAACAAATGACAAAAAACTCAATCGGGATCATAGATTATGTAATTTTTTTTGGATTCTATCCTTGTTAAATATTCAGTTATCCTATTAGTCATTTCATTCACATACGAGTACCATAGTCATAATGCATAAAATTATTAATATAGTTTGGTATTACCTAATAACACATTGATTGCTTTTCATCAAACAAATTGCTTAAACGCAAATCTTATCGTGACAAAGGTCGTTTATGTTTTATCTATTGATAACCATAAATAAAACAACACATGCAAAATCGAACTGAATGTGTTGTAGATAAAGCATGATAACGATAAGGAAGGAATTGTCGACGAGAAACGAGAATTTTGTACGGCTTAACGTTTCAGCTGATATTTAGGTGAAACTTCTTTGGTTACATTAAAAAATAGCGGCGTGTTTCTATGCCAATGCAGGGCGAAGATGTTTTGTACAGAAGGAGATACTACGATCTAATGCGGATTGGTGGATTTTAAATATTCTAGGAATTTTCTTAATACATAATGGTTTCTTTACGATGTTTTCTTTTACTGAAAACTCGCGATTTTCAATATTAATTAAGCACATGTATTTTATAGAAAACTTATTCGTAGCTGCTGATCACGGTAGTTCAAAATATAGACAAAAAATTCCCGAAAATACCTTTTGTCATACAGTATCGATAGTAGATGTATAGATCAACAATTTATTCAGATTTGTAAATATATATCAATTGTGTTTAAACTTAATCTATAAAGCTACTAATATTATTAATGTGAAAGTCTGCCTCTGTGTCTTTCAGTATGCCGGTCTGTTAGATTTTCAAGGCTAAACCGCTGAACCAATAGTGATGAAATTTCGTATTATCCCAACATATACTGACGCTTAATTTTGACACGAATTTCGTAGCGGGCACAGATAGTAACAAATAAGTCTTTATAGAAAGAAAATATCCTTAAGGCAGGCCTTAAGGATATTTTCTACTAGTTACCAATAAACTGTCAGTTCGCTTATTCGGAACATATCTGACACATATCTCGGAAATTTGAGTTTCTCAGGTTTCTGATAGGCTTATTCAGCACTTGAAGTCCCTAAAAAACTTAACAGGTATATCATGTGGCTGTTTGTTTATCTGTTGGATAGCAAATACCTATTTCAAAATGGCCGCGATTTTTTTAAAACTTGTTTTTTAGTTTCTTTTTAGAAACATTTATCTGCTATTTAGTTTATTTGTCAGACTATTCGATACTTTATCAGTAAATTGTGAAACAGGCCCTTAAAGAATTACTTGAGAATTTTGGCTATCACAGCTATAGACAATTCATCAATTTTTCCATCGCCATTTATGCAAAAGTATTTATATTGACGACAGCGTTTGCAAGAAACTAAAAAGCTAAATTATCCCGTGGTCCTATGGCCGGTACCACATGCCGAGTGCTGTTTATGCAGCATTCTTAGAATGGCGTGTGTCGGCACGCGACACCGCGGTCTCGTGCACACCTTTTGCCAATTATAGCTCGATTGGTCGGCATTCCTTTCAACTAAGTTATTATCGTCCTAACGTGAACGTGCCTTTATATTCTTTTCAGTTTTTTAATCGAACTCTTTTGAATAAGGAACATTCTTTACTAACTTAAACGAAGGACAATGGCACAAAAATTTGGCACCTTTCATCATCATCCTCCTGCTCTTATCCCACTCTGAAGTGGGGCAGTACAGCATGTTATAAATATGACACGTGATTTGGGTGCGTATTTTATGACCGGCCGCTTGTCTGACGTCAACTTCCTTAGACGTATTTTACACCTCGGTAAGAAAGAGAGTCATCTATTCTATTCAGCCGAATACCACACGGCGACAAAAGAACATTTAAATTGTTTATTATTAATGAGTATACTCGAAATTTAAGTAATAAAGTTTATGTTCCGAAAAAAAATGAAGTCCCATCATTATAGCTATTGGAGCTTAGACCCACCAGGCGCAAATACATTTATTTTTTATTTATTTAACTAGAACGGACATGATCCACTTACACTAATTAAACACAATACATCACAAAAAATAATACAAAATTTTAACTAAAACACAAAGGAAGAAAATGAAACTGAATAAAGTAAAATAATTAAAAATAATAAGAAAATAATGAAGTAAAATAATGATACTAAATATAAAATATAACATTCTTTTGCACGTTCCATCACATCTCCGCAGTCACAGATGCTAAACTGCATGCATTGCTTTGCAATAATAACCCATTTATCCGTAAATATGTCGCATATACTAAATTATACGTAATTAAAAAAAAAACATTTGCAATTTTATTTGTTTTTTTTAAATAAACTTTGCTCAAACAGGATGAGCAGAATAATAATATAATGATAACATTATCATTTCCATAAAAAAAAACCCGTATACTCGGATGTGACGTAATAGCAAAGAGGAACTCGGCTGTAACAAGGATATCGATCGGTCAACCTTGAAGTTGCAAGCACCCGCCCTTATTCAGCCTGAGTGACGCCAACTTGTTGTATATTTATGGACGTCTGGTACACGTGTCGATTACGCTATTTATAGACAAAACTAATTTTTTTTCATTTTTACTTTAAAGTAGTAGCCATGTGGTATCCGGCTATGTAGAATAGATCACCCTCATTTCTTATCGAGGTGTTGTAAGAGGCGACTAAAGTTAGTCGACCCGCCGTGTGGTATCTGGCTGAGTATAGTATACCTACCTACCTCTTTTCTTACCGAGGTGGGATGGTAAGTCGAATAGACCACCCTCATTTCTTACCGAAGTGTTGTAAGAGGCGACTAAGGTAAGTTGACGTCAGGCAGGCGGCCGGTCGTAAAAACGCAGCCAAATCATGTGACAGCATGATGTTGTGCCAACCCCACTTAGAGTGAGATAAGGGCAGGAGGATGATTTTACTTTAAAGTAGATGGATATTTAAGTTCATTAAAGGATAAAATAATCATCATACCGATATTTTTTTAGATTGATTACACCTTTTTTTAGATACAATATAGCTATAATAATAAAGGTCCAAAATAGCTGGATATCTACGACGGTGAAGGCAATCTGAAAATAACTAAAAAGGTCAAATTGTCAACATTTTTAAACTTATTTTGATCCCTACCTTTTGTATTACGAATTTAACTCTATGGATAAGTCCTCGTATATTATAAGAATAAGAATAAATTTATTAGGTCACACCATTATAGAAGAAGAAACAAGAAAGAAATTAAAAAAATAATAATAATAATAATAAGATTAATACATAAAAAAACAAACTATCCTAAATCATTACATAAACAAAAATTAAATATTATGGATGTGACGCAATAAGGATCACCACTCAGACTATTTTAGGGGGAAGTTGCCCCCAAATCTGATTTTCAGTGGCTCCTTTGAATCGTGCGCGCGACAATGTCACTACATATTATAAAACAAAGTCGCATTCTCCGTATGTACGCATAAAACTTTAAAACTACGCAACAGATTTTGATGCGGTTTTTTTTAATAGATAGAGTGATTCCAGAGGAAGGTTTGTACGTATAATAACATTCAATACGGAGTAGAGAAATACTGTAATTTTTGAGATTTCTGTAAATAATTACATTTTTTCCCGCTTACATTGCAAACACAGGCTAAACCCTACGAGATTTATCAAAATAATGTACTAAGTATTTGTACACCTTGAAAAGGTCTACAGAAAAGTCCGCGATGGTATATGTCTATCTCTTATGAATAACCCACAAAAGCAGTTTTTGTCATTTACTTTTTACGAAAAATGATGCCTTATGTTCAAAGCAATTTTTATACAATACAGCATTAATCCTTATCCATTTAAGTATCTTAAATAAATTGTTGATTTAATATAGATCAATATGGCCGTTTACAGCATGTAATTTAAGTGAACATTTTCGGAGATATTACAGATTTAAAATGCCGTGAGGACGCCGCGCTTCGCCCTATAACACTTCGACTTTAGCAGCGATGTCGCTGTTTCAAGAGTTTCTTTAAAGACATTCCGTAATTAATTGTAAAAATAAAATACATAGGGAAAATGTAAAAGTAAATAAGTAAAAATGTAGTTATATGAATTTAGATATTCCAAAGATAGCAAGAAATCTTCTTGGTATAGGGAAAGGAAATTGTTTTTCTCCAAATTTAACGCGTGCGGGCCACGGGCAGTAATGAATAAATCAAAACTACTAGATCGATTTAAATCATTTTTTTTACACTGACTGGCATGGGATATATATTTTATACCCGTGCGAAGCAGGGGCAGGTCGCTAGTTGTATATAAAATGAAAAAAGGTTGTATATAAAATGAAATTATATCTTTAATATTTAAATGAGTTAATCTTGTACGAGTATATATATGTATATTTTCTGAATTTCGGAAGCGGCTACGATTTTTATTCACTAGGGTTTTGACGGAGAAAAATCGATCTAGCCAGTTTGCATTTAAAAAAAAGTCGTTTTATTCCTGTTTTCGGCCAATGAAAAAATGCTTAAATGTAGAATATAATGCAAAATATATTTTAGCTATCATTTCTAAATTTGTAATACTTTAGTGGTTAATGAAAATGAAGTGAAAATACTGCTGGTTCGGAAAGCTGTTCCTACCGAGAAGAGCCAGCAAGAAACTCGGCGGTTGCTCTTTTAAAAATATAATTCTTATGACTAGTTACTTAGACTTAAGTTAGTTAGACTAGCATCACACTATGCAAGTTAGATTTTGTTAAGTAGATTTTTTTAGTTTTAATATATTATGTGTGTTATTATACTTGTGTAGTGTGCTGTTACAAATAAAATTATTTTTCTTTTCTTTTCTAGTTATAAGCGAGCTATATCCACACATTCTTATCTACCAAGTAATCCTCAACAGTATAGTAGGCTTTCTGGATCAGCCTCTTTTTAACAATGTTGATTAGACAAAGATAAGTTTACAAAACTAATCTTCCCTCTCATTATTTACTGTGACACTCTCACTTATAGATCTGCCTATGGCTCTCCTACTCTAGTATAATAACTCTATGCAACTTTCACTTATAAAAGCAAGTTCATTCTTAATTTTTTTCCCATGGGACAAATTACGTTACAACCAAAATTTTATTACTGGCTTACTCTGCAGCTTCCAACACTACCTGCATACCTCCGACCGTCTTTTCTCGGAAGTGTACGTGTTCGACAGGTAGATTGAAAAGGTATATATACAATATCCAACTGTAACCAGTTTAAAAATCTATAAATACACGAAAAAAGAACTCGGCTCCTATTTGTGGTCTGCGTTTTTTTAACGGAAGCTTTGAAAAGTTTTTTTTAATGATGGACAGCGAACGGCATTTCTATTTAATTTAGTTTATTTTCGTGTATCAAAGGAACCGGGAGTGAATTTTTTGCCTATAAGAATATTAGTACACTATTCGTATTAGCAGAGAATTCAAATCCCTACTCTAAAAAAATCCCTATTCTACATGATTTGGCTAGGTATTTTACGACCGACTGCGTGCCTGACGTAAACTTACCTTAGTCGCCTTTTACGACACCTCGGTAAAAAATAAGGGTGGTCTATTCTACTCAGCCGGATACCACACGGCGGGTCGACTTACCTCAGTCGCCTTTTACAACACCTCAGTAAGAAATGAGGGTGGTCTATTCTACTCAGCCGAATACCATATGGCGGGTCGACTTACCTCAGTCGTCATTTACGACACCTCGGTAAGAAATGAGTGGTCTATTATAGTCAACCGGATACCAGACAGCGGTATTAGCAAAGAATTATTACGGACATGAATTCTAAATCTATGTAATTTATAGAATTAGGCGTTACTTTGTCCGCAAAGTAACGCCTAATTCTTGGAATTCACTACGGAATTCCGATTCCATAGTGCAGAAGTTACGATAGAATTATTATTAAGCTGTGATAACTAAGCAGTGACACCGTGCTACTCTTTCGAGGGGGACATGGGTTCAAATTCCGGAGAAGCACCAATGAGTTTTGAATTAAAACTAATTGATAATTGCAATGTATCACACGGTTTTCGGCGAAGGAAACCATCGTGAAGAAACCTGCATATCTCTAGAAAATTAAAAATTCTAATATTAAAGATAACTTATTTAAAAATTATCGCTCATATTTTGATTTATTACACCAGTGGCTGATTGGTAGACTGAATGATTAACAGGAAAAGAATCTTTTTCAACAGACCCTGAGAATAATTATTATAAGTAGGTATACTATAAAAACTGGTAACTCAGAATCATCCACTAAAAACATGCGAGTTAATATTAAAATTTTAGTTGTGTTTATTTATATCGTGAGTTAATTATAAGAGATTTTTGAATAACTTTCACCGTTTACTTAACGCTCCCAAGGAAAGCTTTAAATTTTGCCGTTTCCGAGATATTTTTTTATTGCTGCTCCTGGCCTATTCATCTTAGCGTAATGGTTTATAGTCTACTAGCAATCCCCAGCGGCTCCGCCCGCGTGGATAGATAAGAACCGTAATAAAGTCTTTTGATAAACATAAAAAAGGTTAAAGTGGGTTAACCTTAAAAGCTAGACATATGCTGTCGCGGACTTTTATTTATCACATTTAGAGGAGAACAATTTTGTAATACATGATTTTTGAATAACTATCACCATTTACTCAGCGCACGTAAGGAAAGCTTTAAATTTTGCCGTTTTCATAATATTTTTATTGCTGCTCCTCTCCTATTCATCTTATCGTGATGATATATAGCATATAGCCTTCCTCGATAAATGGACTATCTAACTATTATATCTTAGCGTGTTCAAACAATCAAAAAAACCCAGCTTTTAAATATTTGAATAGATTGGAAATATTCAGTGTTAAATTAAATTATGCTTCTCATTCTGATACATGAGATTTTCGTAATGTTTTTATTGCTGCTCCTCTCCTATTCATTTTAGCATGATGTCATATAGCCTATAACCTTTCTCAATAAATGGACTATCTTACACTGGAAGAATTTTTCAAATCGGTCCAGTAGTTCCTTAGAGATTAGCGCAAACAAACAAACAAACAAACAAATTCTTCAGCTTTATTAGTAGTCTATATATAGCCTTCCTCGATCAATTGACTATCTTATTCTCGAAGAATTTTTCCTTTACCTAGTTCCTGAGATTAGCGCATTCAAATAATCAAACAAACAAACTTCTAAGCTTTATATATTAGTATAGATGTCTGTAAGAACACTGCTAATATCTAACACTTAACTCTCGTAACACGCGTTAATGAGACTTTTCATTTATAAATCTGATCAATAAAGATATCGCATCTGCAAAAAGTGGTTTCATGTCTGCCGGAACTAAGGTTTCTATTCTAGTGTCATAATTACAGAGAAAACTTGAAAGGTGACAGAACAATGAGGAATGCGTAATGTTCAGCGCGCACTGTCATGGGAAACCATATCGCATATTAGGGTTAACACCATAATAATAGCAACAAAATGGAAAAGACAGGTACTTACCTCAATAAATGTGATGTTCACGTACCTTATTAAAGGATCGTAAAAAACAATTTCCAAATTGAATTCCCGAGTAAATTATTAAAGCAAACATTGTTTATCAATTAAAATCTAAACATTGACATTTATTTAAATTGCCAAACACGTAACAATGATACGAATAAAATTATTTAAGAATATTAAAAGAATTTATTCTTACAGAAAGAGAAGAACTCATGAATTTGATTGCGTTTCTTCTAGAACCTACCTCAGATGTACTATCAATGTTTGTATGTCCTTTATAAACTCCGAAACTTCTGGACAGATTTTCATGAAATTTTAGAATGACCAGAGGATCATTCTGAAAAGTTTGGTGGAGCATTTATTTTTAACTGTTGAGTTCTGTTTCGATGGGAATTCGAAACTAGATCGAGTCATAGCAACACGTGATCAGACAGCTAGTTAATTATATAATCTTAAACAGTAAAATTTTCTGTATTTATTTCACACTAGCTTTTACCCGCAACTTCGCGCAGACTTGTCACGTGATAGGTTGATAATAGATGGCGCTTTTCAATGTCATCCTATTCCTGTAGAATTAACAGGATTTCTATAGCATATATGCTACCACGGTGCATAAGGAATAATTGTACCAAATTGCATCGATATTGATTCAGCGGATTCGCTATGAATGAATAAGAAACATACATCAATACTCATTAATTTTATTTCATTTATAATATTAGTAGGATTCAAGAAAAATAAATTTGCTTAAAGGCGATACATAATTTGGTTGCAGTATTTTTTTTAATAAAACGTATTTCGAAATTCACAGACTATATCCGATCTTTCTGGAGAGAAAAACAGATTAAAAAGTTGCCAGTAACTCTCATTGAGAATAATATATAAAACAACGTGAAAGTAAGTATCTGCTATCTATAGCGACGAGGGACTATTATTTCGCGTGTGAAATTTAACAGTAAACAATAAAATACTTGAACTCAAGTGATACAAAAAGGCGTCGGAGCGGAAATGACATTGAAATGCGGGTCGTTTTTTTATATTATCTTTTAAGTGCACAGTGACTCGTGTAATCCGTAAAGTATGAGAAGCCACTTCTAGTATTTATAGGCTTTGCTTGGATTTTAGACTTATGTCACTAGTACTTTGTCTATTTTCCGTTAACCTTATTTATCTTATTTTTATTTTATTTTTATTATTTGGAAAACAAACAGTATACTTATGCTAATAACTGATTAAAATAAGAAACCGCAGTAACAATTTTATTGTTTTTAAAGATATCAAAGACACACTTCCACATAATTTTGTCAGAATTTTACTGCAACTGAATATCATTACTCGAAACAGGTTTTTTTTAAATTCAGGTTAATAAAACCAGATACGTGGATCCACGCCCTGCATGTGGTATTATTTCATTTAGCAAATTCTCAGTATTTAAAATTGAAATATATTTTACTACCACCAATAAAGTCAAGTTAAATGTTATGTACTCGCATGGACTTTAGTGTTAAAGTAGACTCAATTAGGCACTATAGTATTTTCCCTGTTCACGAAGAAAATACGGGAAATTTTATATACTATACGTTAGCTATGTATATAAGATTTAATTGTAACAATTTTCATCAATATTGTTAAAGCGTTTGTCTGTGAAAGCGTAACAGACAGATTGAAAGATAGACATATCTTTCAATTCGTAATATTAGTCATCATTCTACCGCCCTTATCCCACTCTAATTGGGTTGGCACAACATGTTACGAACATGTTGCGCTGAGTAAACGGTAATAGTTAATAAAAAATCATGTATTACAAAATTGTTTCCCTCAAAAAGTTTTAAATAAAAGTCCGCGACAGTATATATCTAGCTTTTAAGGTTGATCCACTTTAACCATTTTTATGGTTATCAAAATACTATATTGCGGTTTTAATTTTTCCACGCGGGCGGAGCCGCTGGCGATTGATAGTCTTGTATAAACGTAATGCTGTGATATACTAATTATATCGGGAGGAAGAAAAAAATTTGAGGTTCCGGGTTCGAGTCCCACATGTCAACGGCGCTTTATTCTTTTTTATTTGCATTTTTTATATATTTAAAAAAAATTCCGACCATGGCTCGGTCATCTAGGTACTACCAGCTTAAGCGTTCAGCTTTCGTTCATTATGCTGGATATCGGGAAACCATTTATATGTATCTAAATGTGTGACACAGATCCAAGGTGCCGGCTTGATTATATACGGATGCAATTCGACCGGTCCCACCGTTTTATATGCAGTTTATTGTAAACTGACCCATTTTGCGTCTATGAATTTATTACGCTGCCGCCTTGTGAAATATGACGCGATGAGACGCGGCGTTAACTATTTCCATAGTTTGCTTGCAATATCATATTATTTTTGCTCGTGCAAACGCTGTTGTACATTGTTTTTTTTATCTAAGAGGTAAAAAATAACTGTTTAATATACGGCCATTATTGTACCACAATTATAGTATATATTTTTGTGTATGCCGTGACACGTTCATAAGTTGTACATGTTCAATTTTTTTATTATTATATGTAAGTTTTATATTTAGCAACAACTGGATGTCCAAATAAATAAATAAACGTTCTTTTTTTTAAAATGAAATTACGTATATTAGCGAATATTTTGGGATTTTGAACCAAGGACTTTATAAAATTTAATAAATAACGACATTACGACTGTTTTTTGAAAACATACAATTCCGATTATATGTATGCTTTAAATAAAGTATATTTCTTCTGCGGCGCCGTGAACACCGTAAGAGACAAACAGACTCACATTTATGATATTAGAATAAAAAAAATATCATATATTTCGGTTTTTGTTTATTGAATAAATTTAATTGAGCTATTTTAGTAATATTTACTTAAAAGCTAGTATAATTATAAAATATATTTTTTAACTTTGTTTAAGCAACGTTAATAATTCTTAAAACCTCAAAATGTATTTAATGTAGGTATTTAAGCTTTTACAAACATATCAAAAATTTCTACGGGAACGTCTGATTTCACCTGTCGGAATTCAGTTGTATTGCCCTTGATAAAAAAAAGAATAGGTATTAAAAAAAATTCCACTGAAACAGTCAAGTCATACATGTAATTACTTTTGCATAATATGTGAATATACCTCAGGCATTTTGAAATTCGAATGCAAGTCTAATTATAACATACTAATATATGCATTACGCAACATACTAGGTGATCTAACGAGTCCGAAGTCTCTATATAGAAATTTAGAAATTTTATTTTGTGTATTTTATTATTATAGTATATTTAGTTTTAAGGGATTTACTTTTAATGGTACAACTTTTTTAACTGGCAAGAAGATTAATAATGTCGCGGTATAGCACTCAAGTTATGATAGAATTATTTTGCGTTTGTTACGAAAATCTATGTAATACTAAGTGTATGAAGCAAAACCGCATTGTCATACATTAAACATGCAAGACACCACCATCAACAGCACACTATATAGGCACTACACACATAAGCACTACACATATTCACTACGACAATCTCAGCAATCGATTCGCCACGTAACAGAAGCATCGTCAGGAGATAATCTCCAAGACAAAATCGATTCTTCATCGCAGTTTAATCAGATTAATAAAAAAAGTAAAAAGCTCTAAAAGTATTTATCTACAATCAATATTAAATTTTATTTCATTTAAGATATCCTTGATGTTTAGCATCATTTTTACGTAAACGCAATTTATATCTATAAAAAATATAGCGAAAAAACTACAAAAACTACAAATACAAAACAACACTTAAAATAATTAAATTTTTAATGTTGCTAGATAAAACATTAAAATTTTGTTCTTGCAACATTAAATCGCAAATCCGTATTGCTAGAACAAACAATAATTTGCCTGTAAATAATGTACAAAACATTTAAATCCTTTATCAAAATTACAATAGTACAACATATAAATACTCGTATAACTAGCTTTTACGCAGTTTCGTTCGCGTGGACTGTTGTCACGTTATAGGTCAATAATAGATGGAGCTTTTCAATGTCATCCTATTCCAGTAGAATTAACAGGATTTCTATAGCCTATAATGTATATATATGTAAGCTGTGATGGCCTAGCGGTGCGACCGTGTGAATCTCTAGAGACGATCATGGGTTCAAACACGGGCAGACACCAATGAGTTTTTCTATTAAAACTTATGTGTCTAATTGATAATTGCAGTTTATCACACGCTTTTCGGTGAAGGAAAACATCGTGAGGAAACCTGCATATCTCTAGAGAATAGGGATATGTGTAACCTACCAATCCGCATTGGAGCAGCGTGGAAGGTCTTAGCTCCAACCCTTCTCTCCAAAAAATGGAGAGAGGAGGCCTATGCCCAGCAGTGGGATAGTAACAGTGGGAACAGGCCGTTACTTACTATAGCCTATATGTTACGCCGGCATGTAAGGAATAATAGTGCCAAATTTCATCGATATTTGTTCGGAGGATTCGCCGTGAAAGCGTAACAAACATACATCCAGACTCACAAACTTACCTACCTTTCTTAAAAGATGTCCCAAAATTTATCAAAAACACGTTGAACACAAGCATTATAAACGTGCCAGCATGAATGACGCAATTGATAAAAACACGAAAAAAAACCTTTGATAACATATCACAAGGTCACTAACTACCTGTCTGTGCATTTGCTTATGCTGAAATTGACTACCATTGTCGACAGGTTTTATTTACTAATACACACAAACCTTGTGTGTGTGTGTGAACACCGAAAACAAATGCTTGTGTGTGCAAAGGCATGCTTGCACTGATCATCATCCTTCTGCCTTTATTCCAATCTAAGAGGGTCGGCACAACATGTTCAAACATGTTGTTAGTTGATTTAGCTAGGCTTTACGACGGCCGCCTGCCTGACTTGAACTTACCTTAGTCGTATTAGGTTACGTAGGTTGTCTATTCTACTCAACCGGATAACACACGGCGGTTCATCTTTTTTAACGATAGGTTTACGCTGTTCTTAAAATACGAAGCCAAATCATGTGACATGTTAATAACATGTTGTGCCCCACTTAGAGTGGGATAAGGGCAGGAAGATGATGGTTTCAGCTCATAGACATCATCATCTTCCTGCCCTTATCCCACTCTAAGTGGGGTCGGCACAACATGTTATAAACATGCTGTCACATGTTTTGGCTGCGTTTTTACGACCCGCCGCCTGCCTGACGTCAACTTACCTCTGTCGTATTTTACGACACCTCGGTAAGTAAGAGGGTGGTCTATTCTACTAAAACGTATACCACACGGTGAATCAACGTACCTTAGTCGCCTTTTACGATACCTCGGTAAGAAATGAGGATGGTACAATTCTATTCAGCCGGATACCACACGGCGTTTTCAGTTCATAGACACGTTTTTCTATTATTGTCAATTTAGCATAACACAAGCTTTTTTTTATAAAACTCGCTGAAGTATAAACTAATGAACTCTTGGTTAAGGTCACGGTTAACCGTTGAACCATAAATAGTATATTATACTTTTATTTTAATACATAATTTATGATATAATTGAACATTTTACCAAATATTTTGTAACTACCTACCGCGGTGCCCGATAAGGTGAAATATTGTGAATATTATCGGGTAATTTACGTATTATGCGCGTGAATCATAAAGATTTATAATTTTATCTGAAATACATGTTTACACATGACTAAAAACTTAATAGAAGATATCTAAATAAAAAACGCGCCAATTTTAAAAAACGCAAAAAGTTTTATCAACCTTATTAACATAACTAGCCGAACGTTTATCTATTGCGTTTAGTTACAGAATACTGACATCCGTATTCAAGAAGCATATTTAGCTTTATTCGTTTAGATTCACAAGTAATTTGATGAAAGGAACTTAAAGCATTTTACTTGAACAAGAGTTGGATCAAAGTTTTAAATCGCGAATTTTATTTGAATAAAGAATAGAATTTTCAATAAGTCACGCAATAAAAACTATATTTTAAGAATTTAAATTAAAAATTAGAAATTTAATAAACAAATAATTAGGTATTTTTTTGTACAACAATTTTTTTCCGTATATTTATTATGTCTGTAATCACTATTTTTATTGCTATACTCTCATTTATATGTATCTTTTATCGTAGGAAACTGTTAATGGTTTAAGTTACGTTTTAGTGTACTTTACTTATAAGAGCTTATATACACTGTATGTTTCCAAAATATTTAAATAAATAAATAAATAAATAAAGGCTTAATAAATAAAGGCATTGAACTCGGGATCTACAACTTGTAGGGTATACGTCCAGCACTGGGTCATAGCGGTCTTATTGTCAAACGATATAATTCCATAGGTTTTTTCGATTTTTGTTACCGATTTAAATTATTACCGCGCTTTAAGCAAGACCTTTTAAGCAAAATTCAACTCTTTTAAAAGCTTTCCGCTAACTCCCGTAATTATACCAAAGATAAGATAGATACTGAATATTTTGATTACGATAGGCTTACTTAGGTTAAGATATATTTAATGTGAGCTAAAATGCTAAACAAAATTACAGGCAATATAAGCCTCCAAAGACAAAAACGAAATTTGAAATGTAGGTTACATATAACAAACGCGTAAATTTTTTTATTAATTTCTTCCAGGATCACTATGATAGCAATTTTTAGAGCTAAATAGAGTTTTTATAATTCAGATAATTTGACCGAAAGAAGCTTTCATTAAAGAAACAAGTTTTAAGTGGCAATCGGTAAATATTTATAGTTCCAAATACGAATATACTCGGCCATAATAAATCGATTAACGCAGTGTGAACTACAACACTATCGCCGTACTGTTGAATAGAAACTTGGTGCAATATATTTATAAATCAATTATACTTAAACGTGTTTCACAAGTCCCACATTTTTTTTCAAAGTAATACAAAATCAATACTGTTTAATTGGTTAAAAATGTAAGAGGGTGTTAGAAAAAAACTACCTATAAACTTTACATGTATGTAAGTTATAATGAAAAGTAGAAACAAAAAGAAGAAAGAATTTGATCTCTTGGGAACCCCGTTTCTCATACTCAGATGCGATCCCAATATTCCGTATTAAACAACTACAAAAAGACATTTTAATATAGTTTGGACAAGCATATAGAATTTTATTTTGAAAATTATTGTGATATTGAGAAATATTCAATCACGACAATCTATAACAATAGATTTACAAAATAATTAATAATACTACAATGTCGCTTATAACATCGCAATACTATGTAATGAACACACTTTTTACAATATATTTTTTTATCTGTTTCTGTTACCGACATTTGATAACTGTATTTTTGTGTTGACATTGTAGGTTACATTTAATCACAACCAAACTGATAATCAACTTGGGAACTAGGCATGGAATACTGATATTATATCTAACAATAATAGAAAACAACTGGGTAGTAGGAAACTAAACAAAATTTGTTTTTTTAAACCACTTTTTTGACTTAATTTACAGCATGTAATGTGAGAGTGTTGAAGAGAGACCTAATTCGGGATTGACAAAATTATAAATTAGTGACTTACCTCCCGTATGTAATGTGCTCGGATGCACCGTGCCATCCTTATGTAGAAGAACATGCACTAATTCAGTCGGCAAATAATACGCTGTACCCTCGTCCAAGCATTTTTGAAAGCAGCGAGAAGCTTGGTAGAACAGAGCCCAGGCGTGTTCCTCGCTTATATGGGAATTGAAAGCCTGGAGGATCTGCTGAAGGGTCAGGCAGTCAGCGGCGTCCAGCGCGACCTCAGTCCCGCCGGTTGGGCCGGCACAATCCTTGCGCATCATCGCACTAACCAGCCGCACCCGGATTCATTATAACACTATTTAACACTAACACCGGTCAATTTACACTGCGAAATTTTCACTGGGAATTTTTGGAACACAAAAATTTTACAGGAGTATAAAAAAATGCATGCCCTGTCAACGTCACTGTCAGTTGCGTTCAGGAAGGGTGGTGTAATTATGATTCTCGCTAGTAATGTTTTGGTTTCGTTTCGCGATGTCTAGAGCGCGTGCGCGGATTTTTAATGAACGGACGTATTTCACATGCACTCGTTTCGGCGGTTAAAGCCGTACTAGTGGCGCCGTTCTCGACGCACGCTCGCAGCGAGGCGGTGTAGACGTGCGGTCGTCGCTTGCGTGTACAAACAGCATCTCACTTTACATAATGCAATGTTATCATTTATCAGATAAAAATGCCTGGACGTTACTCATAGACTCTGAACAATACAGTAATAACTAATGTAACTAGTAATAATATAAGAGATATTTCGTCGAGTTTCTTGCTGGCTCTTCTCGGTAGGAACAGCTTTCCTAACCAGCAGTAGAGTGAACGATTCAAAAGCACTTGTGTAAAAGTTAATTTGAATAAAGAATATTTAAATTTGATATTTTATTAACCGCAATATGTACAATTTAATCTATCAATTTCTCATGTGTATAATTCGCGAATTGCACTAATTAGAAAGTTGAGTTCGTATCAGACGTATTTACAAGAATATATCGCCAAATAACGGCCTGTTACTATCCCACTGCTGGACATAAGACTCCTCTCTCCGTTTTTGGACAGAAGGATTAGAGCTGATACCTAGCATGCAGATTTAACAGGTTACACATATCCCTAGAATTCTCTAAAGATATGCAGGTTTCCTCACGATGTTTTCCTTCACCGAAAAGTGTGTGATAAATTACAATTATCAATAAGACACACAAGTTTTGATAGAAAAACTTATTGGTTGCCCTGCCCGAGGTTCAAACCCATGACCCCACGAAAGAGTCACACGATCTCACCACTGGGCTATCACAGCTTTATATTCGCTTTTTTGATTTTTGTAAAAAAAAATTGTATATAATACGACAATCAAGATATCTCGTCCTGAACGTGTACTAAATGAATATACTCTGAAATGTCGTAAATAATTTTTTTGCACACTTACCTAATATTAAATTCTCTGATTTCAAAAAAGATTGTTTTGTGGCAAATTGTGATAAAGCATTGCGATACGCCTGCGAAACTCGTGAGTGTTAAATAGACCCATAACTTAAAAACACTAGCCTTTTTAATACTTCGAAGCTTAATTTCATAGCTGGTTAAGTAACGGCCTGTTACTATCCCACTGCTGGGCATAGGCCTCCTCTCTCCATTTTTGGAGAGAAGGATTGGTGCTAAGACCTACCACGCTGCTCCAATGCGGATTGGTAGGTTACACATATCTACAGATTTCTCTAGAGATATGCAGGTTTCCTTACGATGTTTTCCTTCACCGAAAAGCGTGTGATAAATTGCAATTATCAATTAGACACATAAGTTTTACTAGAAAACTCATTGGTGCCTGCCCGGGATTTGAACCCTAGACGTCCTCGAAAGAGGCGCACGGTGTTACCGCTGGGCTACCACAGCTTTTCATAAATATTATATACATATATAATTCATAAATATTATAATGAAAATTCATAAATATTAGAATGAAAATAATTCAATAATATTAATATAAATATATAAATATGTATATGGGACACTTACACACACGCTCGTCCATCACCAAAGTAAGTAACTTAATACTTGTGTTATGGGTGACAGACAACTGGTGAATATATACTTATATATATTTTTAATACATACTTAAATACAAATATACACCCAGGCTCGAAGACCACCAAATTCATTTATAGAAAATGTTGGCTCTCGAATCGAACACGCGACCCGCGGAGCTGAAGGCAGGGTCACTGCCCACTGCGCCAACGGGCCAGTCAAAATATATTTATCAACCCTAACAAAAGCTGAATAATTAAACATTTCCACGCCGAGAAATATTGGAAGCCGACTAATAATTCGATAATAAATGTATAGAAACCGGCTATACTCATGTGTTATTTTATCGGATGAGCCCGAGTAGAATTCCACTCACGATAGTTTAAATTCAAAAATTCAATAATAATACATCAAGATTTTCAGAATCTATTTACATAAATTTTTAGTTTACATTTTTTAGTAGCTCCCGACTAGAGGTAATTTACTTTATTGTCATTTACTAATGAACCTTAACACTTGGTAAAATACTTAAATACACAAAATTATATCTAATGTCATTTATAATTAAACCAGACATTGCTAATAACAAAAACTTACCTAACTGCATTTCACAGTAAAGACTCAAAAATATTCTTAAATTTAAGTGAAAGGAGAAATGTGAAAAAAAAATTGCAAATGTGTTTAGTATAATTTGCTAAGAGTGTCTCTACGTTTTTAGATGAAATAGTTTTTATATCACATTGCAAATCGGAAATGGGCAGAGAGAATTATATAAAGAATCGATAGTCGCTATGGTCCCATCGTGGAATCCGTAGAAGAATAGACCCCCTCATTTCTTTCGGTAATAAGCGACTAAGATAAGTCGACCCGCCGTGTGGTATCCGGCAGAGTAGAATAGACAAAACTCATTCCTTAACGAGATGTCGTAAAAGGCGACTAAGGTAAGTCGACCCACCGTGTGGTATCCGGTTGAGTAGAATAGATCACCCTTTTTCTTACCGAATTTTTCCCGAATCGATATATTCAGGAACTTTTATGTAGTATTTTTGTAGATCTACAGTTCTCTAGTACATTACTTAGTGTATCTCTGCTGGTTTACGCGGCACAATCGTGTAAAGCAGGCAAGTTTTTTTCAACCGCGCAACCTTTTCAACGCAATTTACATAAAACGGTAATGTTCTACTAACCTAAACCTTTATTTATTTATTATTTATTTCTTTTTCTACATATATTTATAAAAGAGAAAGAAAATTAAAAAAAAACATGTATAAAGGCGGACTTATCCCTAAAAGGGATCTCTTCCAGTCAACCTTTGAGTAATAGAAGGAAAAGGACAAGAATTAAAGAAGAAAGAGAGTACGGGTCATATAGAGAAAAATAAAAAGTTTATATAAATGGAACTATGTCATCTATTAAATAATTTTGGTAAAATAAATAGATGAAAAGATCCTAATAATAAATAATTACTTAAGATAAATATTTTCTTATTTGTAACTTAAATACTGAAAGGGAAAGACATTTGCGGATGTACGTTTCGGAAGAATTGCACTACATTTTAGTAAAAACCGTACAAAAATCCGTTCAGTAGATTGTGAGAAAATCGATCACATACAGACAGACAGCTTTCGGGGACTTTGTTTTATAATAAGTATAGATGTTGGCCCTCGGCGGTAATCGAAACTACGACCCATGGTGCTGAAGGCCGGGACACTGCTGATTGCACCAACGGGCTAGTCACTATATATAATTACAATATCTATATCCTCCTGCCCTTACCCCACTCTAAGTGGGGTCAGCACAACATGTTATAAACATCAAACACATGATTTGGCTGTTTTTACGACCGGCCGCTTGCCTGACGTCACCTTACCTCAGTCGTATTTTACAACATCTCGGTAAGGAGGGTAGTCTATTCTACTCAGCCGGATACCACACGGCGGGTCGACATACCTCAGTCGTCTTTTACGACACCTCGGTAAGAAATGGGTGGTACTATTCTACTTAGCCGGATACCACACGGCTAACTATATATAATTATAATATAACACGTTTTTCCAGTGAAAAAAAATATCGTGAGGAAACCTGCATATTTCTAAAGAATTCTAGGGATATGTATAACTTACCAATCCGTATTGGAGAAGCGTGAGAGGTATTAGCTCCAACCTTTCTCTCCAAAAAACGTAGAAACAACTATGCTTAGCAATGGGTTAGTAACAGGCCAGTACTTATTTTTCTCGTAGTTACTTTATATTTAGGAGCGTTAGCAAACATAATTAGAATTAATGGACCAGAAGTAATGAGTTTGTTTCGCATAATCCTATGATAATATAGAACGATTATAAACCGGGTTGGTAACCAACAAAAACATAACAGTTTCGTAACAAGTGCGAGGTATTTACGTTTTCGTAAGGCTGCCTAATAAAAAGTCTATTATTTTCAGTCCATAAATCTTTAATGTACGCTTATTTGAAATCGTTAAGGTTTTGTAATCCTATATGAAGGAAGTTAAATGATTACATACAAAATTATTAGATAGCGTTACCGTACTGTTACTTCAGTTTTCGAGAAAACTAATGAGAATGTTATTTTGCTATAAAATAATATTCTCATTAGTTTTGTATTATGGACCTGAGCAAAGTAACGCCTAATTCTATAACTAATTTTTACTTTATTTCAATTTCTTATAACCTTGATTATTTTCATTTGTTGTGTGAGTTTTAATTTGTAATATAAGTTTTACTTTTGTTTTCCTTATCTATAGTTAAACAATCAAGTTTGTATATTTTTTATGTAAGTTTGTATGTTATTATAAGAATGTTGAAACAGTATTAATTAAGCATGTTGTATTCTCCTGTAATTAAGGGTACACTTAAGCCAATTTCTTAGAAAATTTATTCCGAAACTTTTGTGTATACCTTTGTTGGAGTCCCTTTAATAAATAAATAAATAAACGCCGTGTGGTATTCGGCTGTGTAGAGATCACCCTAATTTTTGTCGAAGTACCGTAAAAGGCAACTAAGGTAAGTTGAACTGCTGTGTTGTATTCGACTAAGTTACATCACCCTCATTTTTTACCGAGGTGTCGTAAAAACTTAGTCGTTTTTAAGTTGACGCCAGGCAGGCGGCCGATCGTAAAGATCGTTTATACCTGTTTTTGGGCTTTAAAAAAATAGAAAAATTTACGTTGAAAATATATAAAACACTATTTTTGCCGAAAACTATCAAGTCACCGTAGCTTATTCGGGGAACGGTTGGTATCTAGAAATGAAAGTATCTAGGATCGAGTCCCACCTACCCAATTATTTTTTCCATTTTTTAAAGTTTTTTTTTACCGTGTAAAAAATTACCGAGCAAGGGTCGGTTAACCAGATACTGTTTTCTTTAAATGGCAAATGTTCGTTACCAACTTTAATAAAGATGGAGCCTTGGGGCTACTGTCCGTTGCAGATGTGCTGCAGGTGTAGACTCCATATTACTGTATTTTTTTTAATAAAAATGTACACTCATTATAGGTATATTATACTTGCTGGGCCTGCTTTATCATCATCCTCCTCCTTATACCACTCTAAGTTGGGTCGGCACAACATGCTATAAACATGTTGTCACATGATTAGATGTTTTACGACCAGCCGCCTGCCTAACGTCAACTTACTTTAGTGGTATTTTTACCTAAGTGTATAAACACCTTGTTAAGAAAGACGGTGGTCTATTCTACTCAGTCGTATACTACACGGCGGGTCAACTTACCTTAATCGCCTTTTACACCTCGGTAAGAAATGAGGGTGGTCTATTCTACTCAGCCGTATACTACACGGCGGGTCAACTTACCTTAATTACCTTTTACACCTCGGTAAGAAATGAGGGTGGTCTATTCGACTCAGTCAGATACCACAAAGCGAGTCCACTTACCTTAGTCATATTTACGACACCTCAGTAAGAAATGAGGATAAAAAAGTAAGTAAGTAGCGGCCTGTTACTATCCCAGTGGGATACAAAACGGCACAGGTCGTTAATTAATTTGTACTATATATTTTATTGGTATAAAATAGTTATTTATTAGTGACCAATATTATAAAAAACAATGTTTCGCTTCGAGACTCGCACTATTGACCCCGTTTCACCTCAGTGGTAAGTGGCCGATTGATCCTGGGATCGATTCCGAGGTCAATATTTACATGACTTGATTCGGCGGTTTCGGCACAACTATAATTCAATATTCCAATGTTTGTAACAGTTCAGTTTACCGTTACAACATTAAATGTATTCATTCAAAACCATGAATCGAGAAAGTTATTTATATCACGCTAAATTTTATATCATACTAGCAATCGCCAGCGGCTCCGCCTGCTTCGAAAGATTAGGACCGTAACATTTGTTAACCATAAAACTGGTTAAAGTGGGTTAACCTTAAAAGCTAGATATATGCTGTCGCGGACTTTTATTTAGAACTTTTAGAGGGGAACAATTTTGTAATACATGATTTTTTAATAACTATCACCGTTTACTCAGCCCACGCAAGGAAATCATTAAATTTTACCGTTTTCGTACTATTTTTCATTGCTGTTCCTCTCCTATTCATCTTAGCGTGATGTTATATAGCCTATAGCTTTCCTTGATAAATGGACTACCTTACACTGAAAGAATTTTTCAAATCGGTTTGGTAGTTCCTTAGATTACCGCTTTCGAACAATCAAACAACCAACTCTTCAGCTTTATATATTAGTATAGATAATTAACAAAAGTAAAATATAAATAAATTAGTATGCTTAGTGCGAGTTTTTTTATCCTACGATATATTAGCGTAACGCCAATTTGTATGGCGCTGGAACTGTGATCACTAGATGTCGCTTTGAAGCATCATCATCATCCTCCTGCCCTTATCCCACTCTGAGTGGGTTCGGCACAACATGTCATAAACATGCTGTCACATTATTTGGCTGCGTTTTTACTACCGGCCGCCTGCCTGACCTCAACCACCACACGGTGGGTCAACTTACCTTAGTCGCCTTTTACGACACCTCGGTAAAAAAAATGGTGGAATATTCTACTTAATTTCTTTGAAGCGTCATCATTATGCTTTCAATGGCGGAAAATATGAACACTTGAAGTAGAGTGAAGTAGATCTAAGTATGCAATTTGGTTCTAAAAGCCTTTTAGAACCAAATTGCATACTTAGTTCGAATTTTAATTTTTAGGTACTTAGTGCCTTATTTACTTCAAGTGTTCATATCTAGAACCCAATCTTTCCTATTGTGATTACGGGGAAAAATCTACAATTGATAAAAAAAAACATTTGTTTTAAATATTTATTCATAATCGATACACAGTTACGTTTATAAATTATACATAACAGTCTCAGGTAATATCTGAATGGTCTATCTTACGAGTCAGCCGATTACATACTACGACTTTATAATTACTTGTTACATTGCTATTATAGCCTACAGATAACTAATTAAAGATTACGCTAAAGATTTCATATAAGTAAAACAAAATCAAATTTCATTATTAATACACACCTTAGGAATGTTATATAAATATTTTTGGCGCCTTTTTCACCACAGATAACACGTTCCGATAAGTTTCTATTACTATCGATGGTGTACCATAGACACTTAAAATTTTCTAGACAACACCAATACATAAATGTTAATTAGAGATGGTAAAATAGACCTATAAACTTGCGCTAAAGATAATTTATATTTTATATTTTTAAAACACTTATATGTACCAAATGTTTTTCTGTAAAATAACATGTCTAAATACATTTACTCCCCATCTCTTTTTGTGTGTATATAGGATTGATTATTAATATTTATAAATGTAGAGGATGACTAAATATTTTCAAAACAGCGCCACAGAACATTCAGCATCAAATAGATTTTGCTTTGTCTGTGAAAGTAAAAAATAACAACTTTTTTACCACTGATTATTTTACAATAATTTGTTCATAACTAAACTAAAATTATAATAAATATTTTGTAATATATCTATAGTGATGTCAAAAAATAAATACATAAAAAATTTTTTTTTCATTAAAACCAACTAATAGTGTAAAAGAATACTGGATTTTTTTTAAACTTCATTTTATTCAAAGTTTGAATTTCTATGGAAGTTTTGTCAATAAAATCTATTCTCTACACACCTCAAAATCAATTGTTTATATCACAAGTTATTCGTTTTAAAATTTGCGAATATTTGCTTAGCTAATGAAAGTTTATTAAAAAAAATTTACAGTGGTGTTACATTTTAATAATTTTTAAGTAAGAGATTTTCCGTGCCAAGTTCTAAATTTAAGTTTCTATTGCGTTTAAAAACGTTGATAACTTAAATACATATAAAAGCTCAGCGAGATAGTAAATTCAAATTAATTAAAAAAAAGTGTTTTTTTTTTAACTTACCAATAAGAAACATCGATGAAACATCAATTTAAGGGGTCAATAGATACGAATCTTATTCTATCTTAATAGATAATTTGTAATAAATTAAGACGAAACTAAATACAGGAATCATTGTTAGAATCGAATAACATCTCTTTAAATGCGGTTATATTTTTAAGAATTTAACATAAAAATAAAAAATTAAATTTATTTACTGGTTTAATTTATCGAACCATCAAAAAATTATCTTTGAAAGTGCACGTTACTAAAGTGAAAATTATATTTGCCTTTAACCACCGCAAAATCGTCGTTTACTCGACACTCGTCATTCAGCATGCAATTGAAACAATCGTAACACCAAAACAAAAATTCTATATTTTAATTTTATACTTGTATTATTTTGATCATTTTAAAATTTAATCGTTGAGTAGTATTTATAGTTTAGTACAGAAACCGGCTATACCCCTGGACATTTTACCGGGTTAGAGCGAATAATTTCAAAGCCATTCGGGACATTTATTCGTAACTTCTTTGCATGACGTCACTGCGAGAATTTCAATTTCGGATGAGCTCGAAGCTAGTCGAACCCGATAAAATAAGACGTGCGTATAGCCGTTTTCTATACATAAACTATGTTAAACATTCATTAAAATATAGAATAGTTAATATACATGAGGTTTAAATTTAATTCATAAACATGTATATTCCTATTCAAAATATTTCTATTAATTACTTCTTCTTCAAACTCCATAAGGGGTCGAGGAAGTTAAGTGGGTCCTTCATATCTCCACTCTTGAGGCCTGGGGACTGTTTCATCTCCTCGAACGACTCCCGGGAGAACTTTGGTTTTAATGTGGAAGGGGTGGGGAGAGGTGTGGGGGAAGGGGTGACGGGGGGTAACACGGCCGCGCCGCTCGCCACCGAAACCGCCTCACCGTTAAACATCGTTGTACCTTTGAACGGCAAATAGATTATTTAAAATTGATTGGCCCGTTGGAGCAGTGGGTAGTGTCCCTGCCTTCAGCACCGCGGATCGCGGGTTCGATTCCCGCCGAGGGCTAACATTTTCTATAAAAGAATTTGATGGTCTTCGAGCCTGGGCTGTATATTTGTATTTAAGTATGTATTTAAAATATATATAAGTATATATTCACCAGTTGTCTGTCTACCATAACACAAGTATTAACTTACTTAATTTTGGCGATGGACGACCGTGTGTGTAAGTGTCCCATATATTTATTTATTATTTATAAATTTTACGGCTATTAAATAATAATATAATAATAATTAAATGAGGGCGGTCAATTCTACTAAACTGGATACCACACGGCGAGTCAACTTTCCTTGGTCGCATCTCACGACCCCTCGGTAAGAAATGAGGGCGGTCTATTTTACTCAGCCGGATACCACACGACGGGTCAACTTACCTTAGTTGCCCTTTAAGACACCTCGGTAAGAAATTGAATGGTGTGTTCTACTCAGATGGATATTGAACGTCATGCTATTTTAAAATAATTGTCACTGTAAAACGTAATGTTTATCGTTTTTTTGCACGAATTTGCGTTACCTTAACAAATTAATTAAATAAATTAAAACTGTTTTACTCACCGGAACAAAGTACCCCCTGTGCGTAAAACAGAACTGTCCTATAGGCGTCCGCCAAGTACTTGGTGTCTTCTAGAACGTTAGTTCTATGTTTGTACAAATTCAAGCAGCCCGTGTCTAGCATATCTGTAAATAATTATAATTATAGATTTAAAAATTAAAAGGGCGTAGTCGGATTTTGGAAGAAAACATCTAGTCTATTAAGTACATGTAGATTTTTGTTACAAAATCCGAAGACCAAGACCAAGACTTTAGCAATACGAAATTGGTGAAGACATTCTTCACCAGTTTCGTATTGCCAAAGATTAATTATGTTACCAATATCTAATCTTGGACTATTGGTCTCACGAGAAATTGACTTGCCAGTGACTAAGATTATTATTTTTTTATATTTTTTTTTATATATTGTTACAATGAATGTAGTATTTACTAAAAAAAACTAAAGTGAAACGATATTGGCTGCATTAGTTAAAAACTGTGTCGCAGCCAATAACGCCCGCCTCCAGTACAATACATTAATTATACTACGAGTAAATTAATTTTATAAGTTTACATATATTTTTATAAGTGTGTGTATGTGTGCGAGTGTGGTGTGTGTGTGTGTGTGCGCGTGTGTGCGTGTGTGAGTGTGTGTGTGTGTGTGTGATATAAAAGAAGTTGGTCTATGTGTCAGTAGTAGTCATACATTTACAAATTCAAAATTTTACAAAAATTTAACGTATCATCGTATGAAAGTAATTTAAGCCACTCAGTTACAAGACTTTTACATTTTTTAGTTGCCCATTATGCCCAGAGAGTCTATGTAAGATAAAAACAATTAACTAATAAATTAATTAATAAGGTAGAGAGTGCAAAATGACGGAATCGTAAACATCGTGAATTAATAACTATCAATTTCCGTTCAAATGCTTAGAAACATAAATCTTACCACAGAGATCCAAATAACCAGCTCGCACTTGACACATAACCAACACAAGTAGCGCCAGTACAGAACTTCTCCCAGCGCCAGCGCTGCACTGGATACAGGCTCCGCAAAGTTGGTTACTCAACCTGCCTTCGTAGGTCAAACCCAATATCTTATCTGATAAGAGAACTAAGGGAGGGCAGACGATCCTGAAAAAGTAATGGAATAAAACTTCTTGCGTCTCTTCTCACAAAATCCTGGCTCCTTAATAATACCACAATGTTGATGGTATTCATCAATCAGTCCTATTATCAACCATGTGAAGGGCACAATAGAGAAGGGAATTGGAATTTGCACACAAGTCCATAAATGAAATTATAGGATTTATTCATAACAACAATGTACATTAGTGTAAGCATCGATTTTTGTGCAAATCTTCCAGTTATATAGA
Organism: Morpho helenor; assembly: GCA_029227775.1. NCBI lineage: Eukaryota > Metazoa > Arthropoda > Insecta > Lepidoptera > Nymphalidae > Morpho > Morpho helenor. Next base: position 16,512,794 of record JARGCU010000025.1, read on the forward strand.
AGTAAAACTGAAATAATTTATAGAAGTAGGCATTACCGACCGATTATTGGGACTGACATAGAACTTCATCAAACTATTCTACAAACAGTTAACGATGGGATGCCTAGTGCTATCTTAAAATATTGGCTATCTGTTCATCCTAGTAACAATAGGAAATAGTTGTTAAGACGCCTGGGAATAGTTTCTCAGCAGTTAGCAATATAAGATATTTTATTTCCTTGTTTCTTTGTTTAATTTTTTGTGTATTGGGTTTTTAATGCCTTTCAATAAAAAATTATTGATTATGGGTATTATTCAGAACAACACTGTAAATTAGGCTCAGGATTGATTCTTCTGTAAGTCAATATCTCAAAATATCAATTATGTTGAAATAAAATTTACATAATTTATAGAAGTAGAAGTTACTTGCAAAATTCTTAGAGAAAAAATTGCTAAATTATCAAGCGGTTTACAGTAAAGGAAACCTTCATATCTTAAGAAATATTTTGAGATAATAACAAAATTACAAATACCCATTCAAGGAGCATAGAAGGTCTTAACCTAAACCTCCTGGAGACAGTGAGTTTTGTCAATCAATTGGATAGTAAAAGGCTCATAAAAAAATACAAAGTAAAAGTTGAGCTGGTAATACTTATACATATAATACCACCAAAGTTAAACTTACTTCGCAGGGAAGACATTGATCTGATAATGAGTTACTTTTGACACGCTCTTCCCTAAAGATATGACCAATCTCCGCTCAGTCCAGTGGACGTTGCACGTCACTTCTTCCAAAGTGACCTTGAGACCATCTGCCAAATCTATGGACTGTCCTTTCGCTGTAGGCCAGTACGCGTTGCCTGACATCTTAAATTTTAAATAAAAACCATGAGATACATTATAGACTAGTACTAGTAGTAGTAATTGGATTATTCTAAGTGTTGAACAATGTAGTTGTGTAGAAGCTCTATATTCAATTATTTATTCAAATATTCTTGATTCAAGTGGATTTTTTTTTTCAATAATTGTGAATCGTCAAATGTTATTAAAGAAGCTACTACTGACTCAGAAGTTTAACTCTACTAAGAAAAACAGCTAGAAATTCAGCGGGTAACAGAATATAAAAGGTTAAATACCATTCGTTCCATTAAAACCATTTAAAGCAATATCAAGTATTATATACTCTCAATTGTTTATATTTGTTGTGGCCATTTATATGGAATTAAAGGTATTATAATTGTTTTATAACTTAGTAACATTATGTTACACTTACCTCTATCTCACTGAGCAAGCAGACGATGCAAGTGATTTTATTTTCCAGCATTGCTTTCCAAAATATTGTGTACTCGTACTCTTCAGGGCATTTTGATAATACTATGGGTATACACCATGAGGCTAATTGCTAGGAAAACAAAATTATCATTCATAAAACTCTACTTGTGTTTTATCCATGTAAATTATGTACTCCCTTTTGTGTAACATAAACGACTAGGAATTTTAGGATAATTCGAATCTATGCTGTAACTTAACATGAAGCTATTTTTGAAAAGTTATTTTTCTATTTAGAAGTAGTAAATTTCCAAAATAAGTCCGTTTTCTTTATTAATTTTCTTTAGCTACTATATTGAAATCTATACCAATATTATAAAGAGGAAAAATTTGTACGTATGTTTGTACACAAAAACTACTGGACCGATTTCAAAAATTCTTTCACCATTGGAAAGCTTCATCTTTACAGAGCAACATAGGCTATATTACATTTACAAAAAACATAGGGACCCGTAATAAAAAAGTAACAAGGTGTAAAAAAATTAGTCATAAAAATCTGTATATTCATCACTACATATTATAAAACAAAGTCCATATTTCCGTATGTACGCATAAAACTTTAAAACTACGCAACCGATTTTGATGCGGTTTTTTTTAATAGATAGAGTGATTCCAGAGGAAGGTTTGTACGTATAATAACATTCAATACGAAGTAGAGAAATACTGTAATTTTTGAGGTTTCTGTAAATAATTACATTTTTTTCCGCTTACATTGCAAACGCAGGCTAAACCCTACGAGATTTATCAAAATGATGTACTAAGTATTTGTACACCTTAAAAAGGTCTACAGAAAAGTCCGCGATGGTATATATCTATCTCTTATGGATAACCCACAATAGCAGTTTTTTTCATTTACTTTTTACGAAAAATGATGCCTTATGTTCAAAGCAATTTTTATACAATACAGCATTAATCCTTATCCAATTGAGTACCTTAAATAAATTATTGATTTAATATAGATCAATATTGCTGTTTACAGCATGTAATTTAAGTGAACATTTTCGGAGATATTACAGATTTGAAATCCCGCGAGGAGGCCGCGCTTAGACCTATAAGCACTTCGAATTTAGCAGCGACCGGAGGCGCAACTAAATGTCCTTCTTTCAAGTTTATATTGTCTAATGATAAGAAAGCTATGAATGTTGTATGTAAAGACATTGTCTAATCAATTGTAAAAATAAATAATATCACTACATAGTATAAAACAAAGTCGCATTCTCTGTCTGTCCCTATGTCCGTATATCCCTATGTATGCTTCAATCTTTAAAATTATGCAACAGATTTTGATGCGGTTTTTTTTAATAGATAGAGTGATTTTAGAGGAAGGTTTACATGTCTAATAATATTGAATATGGAGTAGAGAAAAACTGTAATTTTTGAGGTTTCCTAATGTGATGTCGTAAATAATTACATTTTTTTCCACTTACATTGCAAACGCAGGCTAAACCCTACGAGATTTATCAAAATGATGTACTAAGTACATCGTACACCATGAAAAGGTCTACAGAAAAGTCCGCGATAGTATATGTCTATCTCTTATGGATAACCCACAATAGCAGTTTTTGTCATTTACTTTTTACGAAAAATGATGCCTTATGTTCAAAGCAATTTTTATACAATACAACATTAATCCTTATCCAATTAAGAACCTTAAATATATTGTTTATTTAATATTGATCAATATGACCCTTTACAGCATGTAATTTAAATAAACAGTTTCGAAGATATTACAGATTTAAAATGCAGGGGCCGCGCCGCGAGCCTATAAATAGCACGTCGGAGGTCGCGGTTTGCCTCTCGGCGATGCTTCCGCGCTCGCCCGTCTTATCGGTGACGCTGTCAAAGCCATTAGGGCTAACAGCATTAGTCAAATTAAAAAAAAAAACGCGGTTCGCCCTTTAACCATTTGAATTTAGCAGCGATCGGACGCATCGGACGTATTTATGATCGGAGCTCTCTAGCGAGGAAAATAACAATCACTATCACTACATATTATAAAACAAAGTCCATATTTCCCTATGTATGCATAAAACTTCAAAACTACGCAACAGATTTTGATGCGGTTTTTTTAATAGATAGAGTGATTCCAGAGGAAGGTTTGTACGTACAATAACATTAAATACGGAGTAGAGAAATACTGTAATTTTTGAGGTTTCTGTAAATAATTACATTTTTTTCCGCTTACATTGCAAACGCAGGCTAAACCCTACGAGATTTATCAAAATAATGTACTAAAACAAAATAAGTATTTGTACACATTGAAAAGGTCTACAGAAAAGTCCGCGATGGTATATGTCTATCGCTTATGGATAACCCACTAAAGCATTTTTTGTCGTTTACTTTTTACGAAAAATAATGCCTTATTTTTGAAGCAATTCTTATACAATACAGCATTAATCCGTATCCAATTAAGTACCTTAAATAAATAGTTGATTTAATATAGATCAATATGGCCGTTTACAGCATGTAATTTAAGTGAACATTTTCGGAGATATTACAGATTTAAAATGCCGTGAGGAGGCCGCGCTTCGCCCTATAACACTTCGACTTTAGCAGCGATGTCGCTCTTTCAAGAGTTTGTTTAAAGACATTCTGTAATTAATTGTAAAAATAAAATACATAGGGAAAATATAAAAGTAAATAAGTAATAATGTACTATATGAATTTAGATATTCCAAAGATAGCAGGAAATCTTCTTGGTATAGGGAAAGGAAATTGTTTTTCTCCAAATTTAACACTACGGCCACGGGCAGTAATGAATAAATCAAAACAACTGGATCAATTTTAATCATTTTTTTTTACACTGACTGACATGGGATATATATTTTATACCCGTGCGAAGCAGGGGCAGGCCGCTAGTTACATTATAAATATTAGTGTTATAGTAAATTGTGGGTATTTTTACTATAAATATAGTTGTAATATAACATAATAGTAGGTAATTGCAAAATTGTTAACGGATTGTCAGTTCGGAATAAACTGTTGCTTGGACTATGCGTTTTATTTTCAATACATTACAGTGTAATTAATTAAATAAGAAATAAAACTTTAATATTAACAAAAATAAATCTATTATAGTCCGACTTAGTAGACTCTGCACTGCCATAAGATCGGTATGTACGCGGGTGAAACCGCGGGATATTACTACAGTAGAACTCCAGTTATCCGAATTAATGGGGACCGGGATCCATTCGGATAATCAAATATTCGGATAATCGGATTTTTTTAAAAAAAATTGCCATTGGAGAGAATAAAAGCTAGGATAGCTAGAATAAAAGGTCAAAAGCACACTGGCTAATCAAAACAAACAATGACAGGTGCGCCGTGACTGCAATGCGCCGGAACTTGTCTTAACTTGCCGTTGTGCCTACACTGACTTCCCCCGTGTGTAGGCACAACGGCAAGTTAAGACAAGTCAAGTCAAGACTTGACGCGCAAACACTGTTTTTTGTGATTCGGATAATCGGCGATTCGGATAATTGGAGTTTTACTGTAGTAGAATATAATAAAATATCTATTTAATAATAATTTTAGAGGCTAAGCAAATTCTGACAAGGGCGTTGTTTTTTTTAAATCATAACATTCATTTGCTTAAAAAAATCTCATACAAAAATCTTACCTTATAGTAAGAAGCATTAATATAAGCATCTGGATCAGACTTTAACGTGAGGCGAGCATCGTCGTAAGGCACTACATCAGTCACTATATTGCCAGACGATTGCATTGCGATAGATTTCGATCTACTCATATTTTCTTTTAGCTGAAACATATCATGAAATTTAAAAATGTAATTTGAATTAACCTTAAAAATACTGTATCAAATCTAACATACCTGTGCATCTTGAAAATTTTTCCATTTGGAATCTAAAACAGTTAATCCGCTAGGAGTTTTATTAGTCAAAGAGTCAGTTAATTTTTGTAATTTTTTTACCTCCTGCGTAAATGTGTTTAATAAAATAGGATCAGAAAAGAGATCTCTTTTTGCAGGCCTTTCTATTACTTCTTCTTTGGGCACGGGTTTTAACGCTGGCTCTACTTTAGTAATAACACTAGATTTAAAAATGGCTTTCTCAGAAATCTGAGGGACTTTTATCTCGGGCATTAGCGGTTTTTGTACAACTGTAAAATCAATTTCAGACAAGAGATCGAACGCTGAAGGTTCAGGTCTTGGTTCCTCAACTTTGGTCCCAACATTTGTGTCAACTTTAGTCTCAACTCTAGTCTCAACTGGCTGAATTTCTTGCGTTCCTTTTGGAGTATTTTCTACAGAAGGATTTTGAGCCATAGCCTCGTTTGGCTGAGAAGGCTGTTCGGCGACAATTTCATTAGCAGTTGGCACTGGAAAGGATAAATAAAAATCTCTTAGTTTTTATAAACATTTATTTCCAAATAATACAATTCTATCTAATTCATTGTTAATCACAAATCTATATTTCATAGCTAGATTATACATAAATATATAATTTTAAAACACAATACAGCTTATAAAGGCTTACCTTGGTTACTGGTAAACGTGACGCTTGTATTTTCGCTCTGGTTCGATTGCATATACGTCGAACAATTCATGTTAGCACCATAATTTGTAGTGACTTGCAACGACTGAGATACCATTTCATTTGCCTGGTTTGTCACGGTTAAGTAGCCATACGGCAAATTGTAATAAATCTGGTTATTACTTGTTTCTTCTGAAGTTGAAGTATTATTGTTTTGTGGATTTTCTGATGGAGACTGTACAGTTTGACAAGGCCCAGCATTTGTATAAACTCCTGCTGCATTCCAATTAGAGTCTTTTGGTATTGATTGGGGATCAACACTTGATTGGGTGTTATTTGTATAAGAGTTTTGTGAGCCATATGCGTAGTCATAGTTCCCCGAACTCGGATTAAATGTATACCCAGGATGGTTTTGATAAATTTGTCCGTAATTTGCGATTGATTGATCTGCATATTGCGCATTTGATGGTAGATAATTTTGATCTGCAGCGGGATAATTTTGAATATTCGACAACGCTTCTCCAGTGACATGGGATTTAATAGGTTTATCAAATGCATCTATTTGTGATAAATTTGGATCGATGTAGCCCGTCGATTCATTCGGTCCGCTGTAAGGTGGGTTTGCGGTGTATGCTGTTACGGTGGCATTCGTCGTTGATGTCACGATACTTTCCGCATTTGTATACACATATCCCTGCGATATACTATCATAAGGTCCAGAATATGCATACTGCTGATCAGTACCGTATCCAGAGATAGTTGGAATAGCACTAGAGGAATTCGGAACTGAAGTAGGCATATTTTGCATTGAAATTGACATATTCGGTGTAATATTCGACATACTTGGTGTGGGATTTAGAGCATTTGGTACAGGTGTCGGAACATTTTGCATAGGGTTCGGGAAATTATGAACGGGATTAGGTGGATTAGAAATGATATTTGCTGCATTTGGTACAGACATTGACATATTTTGCATAGGATTTGAAAAGTTGGGTGCAGAAGACATAGATGTATCAGGCATATTAGCAGAATATTGTACATTCGTATTTGGGTCGGAAATAGTCTGAGGATTTGAAAAAGTTGCTGCCTGATAAGCTTGATTTGGTACTTGCTGAATGTTGTTTGTATAATTTGTTTGAATGGTCTGAGGGTTTGAAATGTTTGCAGTTGGGTTTGAAACATTTTGTATTGAATTTCGTCCATACTGCGCCATAGGATCGGTTACGTAAGCATAATTATCTGTTGGCATTGGTGAAGGTGAACCTACAATGTTAGTATTGGAGTTTTGTGCAGCGTTACTATAAGTTGCCATGTTTGGAGTGTAAGACTGAGGGTACTGAACACTGTAGTGTGTTTCAGCATATTCTCCACCATAATTCATCACAGGCTCAGTTTTTATTTGCATTTGAGCAAAACTCGCATTAAAATCTTGACTCACTGGAGTATATTGCGCCATGTTTGCATCGGCTGTTGCGGCCATTTGGTTTGCCAAATATGGATTATTATAAACATTGTATTGATTGAGGTTCGAATTGACATTTAGTTGATTTTCATTGGCGTAAGGCGTTGAGTTTTGCGAGTCCGTTACCGCGGTGGAATTATTTTGAGTTGCGGAATAATACGGGATTGTGTATGTTTGAGGTTCGGGCATTTGGCTCGAATATTGGGGAGGCGTATACGATGTGTAGCTATAGTTTTCCTCTGGTTTACTAAATTTGGAATACCCATAGTTAGATGGGTTATAAGGGTCGCTTTCGGTTGGCGCGTAAGCTGTAGCGTATCGAGCATATGGGTTTGGTGCGTTTGGCATCCCCTGAGGCAAAACAACACCGTCGGGCATATTGGGCTGTGTTAACTCGGTTGCTGTAAAAAATATATTATTTTTATATATGATTTTAAAAGAAACCTATAAATTATTAAAGCCTATTGATTATTAAATTTACCTTCAGAGCCCACAGGCGCCGGTCTAACCGAAGTTGGGTAAATTGTTTCAGGGTAGTATGATTCACTAGGCAGGGGCTCTAATTGGGCTGAAAACAAAATAATAATGCATCTAGTATCTAAATTATTTAATTAAAGGATTATCAATGTAAATATTAAAATGTCTATCAATGTAAAAGTAAAATGAGTATTGCCGGTTTGTTTATATTAACTACAAATACCGATCACAATAGTATGCCGTGTGGTATCCGACTGAGTACAATGGACCACCTCTCATTTCTTACCGAAGTGCCGTAAAAGGCGCCTAAGGTAAGTTGACGTCAGGCAGGCCGCCGGTCTAGCCAAATCATGCGACAATATATTTATAACATGTGGTGCCGACCACACTTAGAATGGGATAACGGCAGGAGGATGATAACCAATCTATCTATCTATCTATCTATGTAATTTCGGGGACGCCTGTCGGTGCAGGGCGGGGGGTCAGCTCCTATTCCGGACTATTCCACCCATTTCCCCATGTTGGGACAAGTGTTTCACTTCTGTCCCGACAGTGTCACCTACTCCTGATACTCGCACGAACCTGATAATATCCCTGAAGGAGATATTTGTCAGATCCTCAACTTCAATTTAATCCTTACCTAGTATCTCCCATCTTACCAGCGAGTACATAGGGCACTCAGCCATAAGGTGAAGACTCGTTTCTTCATGATAATCAATCATGATAGTATAATTTAAAAAGTTTGAGAACATACCTTGAGGTGGCTGTGTGTTTCGGGCCAGAGTTCTATTCTTCATATACGGTAGGTAGTCCTTCAGTTTCGGAGCGCTACCACTACTAGGAGGGGGAGCAGAATCAACAGGTTTTGCTGGCGCTGACGTAACCGGGGTAGGAGCTTAAACAAACAAAAATCAACCCACTTCCCATAACTATTGATATAAAGAATTTCGCTGTCTATGAATGGTCTATGGTCCTATATGAAAGCTTTTCTCAATTTTAGCACAGACTTTAACCATAAGCCAAAGAGTATATATGTGTATATTAAATGCATTCATGCTAATTTTGAAATAATATTACCATTCTGCACGTCCTCTCTATATAACTATAAAAAAATACAAAAACTACGAATTTAAGTTTGTTGTATTGAATTGGTTGAAAATATCCGGCAGAGTAGAGTGATATCCTGTTGAGTAGAATAGACAACCCACTTACTGACCGAGATGTCATAAAATAAGACTAAGATCAATTAACGTCAAGCAGGCGGCCGGTCATAAAATACGTAGCCAAATCATGTTACAACATGTTTATAAAATATTGTGCTGGCCGAAAAATGATGATCCCATATTTGAAAAATTATTAGTAGAGTAGAGAATTGAATTCAAATTCAAAATATTCTTTATTCAAATAAACTTGTAAACAAGTGTTTTTGAAACGTCAACTCTACTGCTGGTTCGGAAAGCTGTTCCTACCGAGAAGAGCCAGCAAGAAACTCGGTAGTTGCTCTTTTAAAAATATAATTCTTATTACTAGTTACATTTAGTCATTACTGTCTTGTACAGGGTCTAAGCGAGCTATATCCATATATTCTTATCTTCTAAGTAATCTTCAGCAGTATAGTATATACTTACCCTTCTGAGTGGCCATAAGCTGCGCACGCTCCTCACGCTGCACTTGACACACGCTGCGCACACGCGCTAACAGTCCGCTCACGTTGTGCGACAGCTTGCGGTAGAACTCCAGTCCTTTTTGCGACTTGCCCAGTAACTCAGCGTGAGTGTCGTACGAGGTTATCAAAGCTGCAGGAACAACACTTATAATGTAATTACTGGTGGTAAGGGCCCAAGAGTAAAATAAAGATAGGCTTGTAACTAGAAGAAGCTAAAATTATTTTGCTATAATCCGCGATGAAGTAAAATAGAAAATATATATAATGCTAAATGTAGAGTGGACAATCGGTTATCATACCTGATACATGCAGGACTCGTAAAAACACATGCACAAACCTCCACCACCGCCACCACGATACACAAGCACTATATACGTTCACTATCACAAACTCAACAATCGTTTCGCCCCGCAACCGAAGCATCATCAGGAGATAGACTCCACGACCAAAATCGCAAAAATCGAATTGAAAAAAATCGGCTCCACAAAAATTGTCCACTCTACATTTAGCAATATATATATTTTCTATTTTACTTCATCGCGGATTATAGCAAAATAATTTTATTATTACTTTTGTATTATGGATCTCTGCAAAGTAAAGCCTAATTCTATAAATTATTTAGAAGAAGCTGTGATAGCCCAGCGGTATGCGCCTGGCTTACAGGTCCCCGAGGCGGTAGGTGCATCTGGTGCTCCCGATGCACCGGTTAGCGGAGGGGGGACTTCTCTTTTGAGAGGTCCCTACCCGGAGGAGGTGCTTCTGCGATCAGAGCTGTCGGCAGGGATGGGGGCAATATGTACATCAATACCCTGTCCTTGCCATCAGCAACGTGGTGGAGCACACAGGTTTTAGTCGGTGCGAGTCCGACAACCGCCGCCTCTCCCCGTCGGGAGGCGATACCCATAAGGGGTTTTTTTCTGTATGAAAAAAAGCCCAGCGGTATGTCCGTGCGATTCTTTCGAGGAGGTCACGGTTTCAAACCCGGGCAGACACCACTGAGTTTTTCTGTTAAAACTTATGTGTCTAATTGATAATAGTAATTTATCACACGCTTTTCGGTGAAGGAAAACAACGTGAGGAAACCTGCATATCTCTAGAGAATTCTGGAGATATGTCTAACCTACCAATCCGCATTGGAGCAGCGAGGTAGGTCCAATCCTTCTTTCCAAAAACGGAGAGAGGAGGCCTATTCCCAGCAGTGGGAAAGTAACAGGCCGCTACTTTCTATTGCTACTTCCTTGTAACTAGATTACTGTTAGACATTCCCATAAAAATCAAATTAAATATACTGAGCAATAAAATAATAATATCTGACATAACCATTCAATTAACTTAATTTATTTTAACTTAATACATACCATTGATCAATCCCTCTCGTTTTCTCAACACATCTGAAAGCAGTCTCCGCGAATCGCCGTAGGACGCGTACAATGATGTCAATTTATTTATAATGTTCTCTTGGGCAGCTAAATTTTGTTCTATGATTTTCACCTGAAAATACAATAATTTGGAGAATTTTGTTCATTGCTTCCAGTTAGTCCTTTCACCTTTATCAACTGTTTCAAATAAAGCAAATGTTTTGCATTCAGTAAGACTATATGAAAATAACATTGACCTTCTTTCAATTGTGACCATTGAAACTTAAAAAAAAAAAAAAAGACGAAACAAATGTGTGTGAATGTGTGTGTGTGTGTGTGTGTGTGTGTGTGTGTTTGTTTGTTTGTGTGTGAGTGTGTGTGTGTGTGTGTGTGTATGTATTTAAGAGTGAGTCATTGCGTGCGTGTATGTCAAATCATCACTGTATTTAATTTAAATCACATCTTATACCTTATAAAATGTCGGATATAAATTATTATTAAAAAAATACTTATATATAAAACAATTGCATATTTAATGCCGCACATCTCAAGCGCATCGCGGTACGAGTATCATAAGTTACATCGAACATTACACATGTATTTAAACACCTTATATAACCAGGAATTAATATATCCGTGTTGTTATAAACTAAGACATTATACAAAATGGCTCACCGTTGGCGTGTGCTTCTCAATCTCCTGCTTGAAGATGTCTTCGGGAGGTTCGTTGCTGCGAGCGAGCAGCTGGCCAGTGACGTCATCGTCGGCCACCGCGGTGCGCAGCTGCTGCACCAGCGAGTCGCGCTGCTGCTGCATCTCGCGAGCCTTACCAACTACGCGACGCATCTCCTTCATTGTGTCGCGATCGAGACCCTCTGTTGATAATCATTATAAATTTAATTATAAAATTGTCACTTCATATTGTTTTTTAATGTTTTCATTATTCTGTTTATTTTATTAATTTATTTCTTTTTATATATATGTAGAAAAGAGAAAGAAAAATTAAAAAAGCACATGTATAAAGGCGGACTTATCCCTAAAAGGGACCAGTCCAAGGTTCCAGTCAACCTTTGAGTAATAGAAGGAAAAAGACAAGAGTTGAAGAAGAAAGAGAGTACAGGTCAAATAGAGAAAAAGTTAAGTCTTATATTTTTAAGTTTTTAATTGTAAAATTGTAATTAAGAATATTGTGATCTCCTGTAATTGGTACTACATAATTATTTTCAGACTATATAGGATATTTTTTGGATTATATAATATGTAATGCTGTTCTGTATAAATTCATAAATAAATATAGTTTAAAAAACTTAAAACACGATCTTATAGCACATCGCACTAAAAACTGCAAAGTAATTCTATAGCACGACACATGAACTTAAATACTTTCTCTGTCACACACCAGCTAGCTATCTCATTCGCAAGCCCCCACTTCACCACCTCGCGGTATTGCTATATAAGCCGCTGTGCGGCCGTCTTCAATCAATTAGCTAAACAGTGCGCCTGAGCGATAGACCTCGTCAGTCCTCAGGTTCGCTTAGTCAACGAGCACGATATACCCCGTCAGTCCACTCAGAGGCTAGTTATTCGCTAATACCAGAGAAGCTGCTCATCAATCGAATCAACTGGCATGTGCAACCACGGTATGACTTTACGGCACAGAAAGGCACCAAAAACGCTTTACATAACCTGACAGTACATCAACGACAAACTCAGCCATCAATAAGTCAGACAAAACTTACCAATATTATCGATGCTGGGTATCTTGGTCTGCAATACGTCCAGGGGCTGCGACAGGAGCCGCAGATTAGTGATGTGAAGAGTCATGGCCTTGTGCAGCACCTGGTTGCTCTCGTTGGTCCGGGAGTGGGCCTCTTGGTATTTGTGGTACTCGCGCGATATCTCCGTCTGAACTATCGACGGAGGCCGAGGACCCATTTGCTTCTGATACTCTTTCTCTTTTAATGTTTCTTCCTGTTAAAAAATATGTTTGATAAAACTAATTTTAGTATCTTCCTTATTGTTCTCTAAAGTGTTGGAATGGCGACCCCGCACCGGAAAGCGCAGTGTCTGAAGGCCTCCTACTAGATGGACTGACGACGTCAAAAAGGTCGCTGGGAGCCGCTGGATACAAGCGGCACAAAATCGTGTGTTGTGGATATCCTATGAAGAGAACTACGTCTAGCAGCGAAGATCCATCGTTTGAAGAAGATCTTCCTTATATAAGTTTTTTTAATGTTTTCTTATTTTTGTCTCTTTCTCTCCCTTTCACACCAATAGACGTCCACTGCTTGAGGTCTCTTCACGGGATCCCCACACCACACGATCTCGTGCCGATTGGATCCAGCGGCTCGTGATCTTTTTGAGACCATTAGTCCACCTCGTAGGGGGTCTGCTGACGCTGCATTTTCTGGTTTGGGATTGCCATTCTAATAAAGAACCCAATGCCCATCGTTTCTCCGCACTATATGCCCCGTCAGCTTCGACATACGCTGAGCTATGTCAGTAACATTGGTTCTTCTACGGATCTTCTCATTTCTAATTTGATTATGTAGAGTTACTATTTCAAATTTTATTGTCCGTGAAACTGTATTATATTATGGAACTTAGTGTTTACCTGAATCAGTGACTTGATTTCTTCAAGTGAGTGTTCCACATCACTGATGATCTCTGCCAGACTGTTCATGGAGTCCACGAGGGTCTGGATGATGTCAGAGCGAGCGTTCATTGAGGCACATCGGTCTACTATATCTTGTGGGATTCTGTTGAAATAAATAAATCAAGACCACATAAGAAAATAATAGACAAGAATGTAAAATACACAAAACATAGTTATCACCTACTGCAACACATATTAGCATATACTATCCTTATACTATGAAACAAAACACTCATACGTCATCTTCTATACTAGTATTAAGGAGTCGTTGCTCGCAGGATAATATAATGTGCGAACAGGACGCCCTCTATTGCGCTCTCTGTCGCACTTACGGGCCTTACGACTGGTATAGTGACGCACCATTGTCGTTTCGATGAAAAAAGAAACAATTTCAAACAAGAAGAATACGATCAATAAATCCCGTTAAGCCTATGACTGCATTAAACGATGATTTGCAATTTTTTTTGTTTCACATATGCCCAAAACTAATTTAGCAGCTTAAGTTAAAATAACATATCAGTTATGTACAATTATTCTAAGTATTTTTTTATTGTAAGTTTTTTGTTTAATTATATTTTGAAAAATTGTAGTTTTATAAATATTTTTTCGCTCTTACAGGGTCAATTTTCAAAACCAATATTAAATGAGTTTTTGACCATTTACAAGTGTCTGTTAAAATCTATCACAATAACAATCTAATACATAAAAATCCAATACAATATATAATTGGGGTTGGATATAATCTTCTTTCAAGTATCTTTGTGACGTGATAAAGGAAATAATGCTATATTTAAATAAAGGTGAACGACTTATACGATAGCATACTCCAGATAGACATGCGATAAAGAATGACGCATCACAATGGAATAAATGGTAAAAAATCACACATACTTACAATAGCATGTATTTTAGAGTCATAATCATTCTTCTAACCTTATACACTCTAAAGCGGGTTGCAGACCAAGAGCTAAGCTAAGTTAGTTTAGTTTACCTCGCTAACGCAACCACTAAGTTTCTTGCCAGTTCTTCTCAAGTGGATTAGTGTACCGAACTGGTGGTAGAATCATTTTGCCGTTGGATTTTATAGTGAAATGCGTTAGTGCACAGTAAGGTGCCCGACATGATTCCCTAAACGCATTCCTTTATCTTAAATTTAGACTTAATTTCTAACAGTACATAAATAAATAAATAAAATTGTAAATGACATTTTAAAGAAAAATGCTTCGATCGCCACTAAACTTTAATAATAATAAGATAAGCCGCTAGATCAATCTAAAGATTGTTTGGAATATTTCAATCAAATTGTTCCAGCCTTTTTGGAGTTATAAGGAGCATACACACTTTTGATCGGAATCCAGAACGTCCAGTTGATCTAGCTGCAAGGAGGACATGAACTCCGTCAATTCAGTGTTCTTAGCTTCCACCTGGGTGACAACGTGACGTAGCAACTTGGCCTTCTCCTCCGAGTACAGGGAAGAGGCCTCGTGAGCACCCATCGGCACCAGCCGCCCGAAAATGTCCGGACCAGCCAACTAAACAATAATAACACATGTTGGCAACACTGTTTTGATAACACAAAGTTGGCGAAGGTGACGTCAAAAATTGCGAGTCTGCCATAGCGTTTTTCTAATAATTTATTCCGCGCACCACCATTTTATGGAACGATCTCCCTTTTGGCAGTGTTTCCGGATCGGTACGACATAAGCACCTTCAAAAAACTTATTTCCACCTTTTTAAAGGACGGCAATGCACTCGCTCTGCGAAAGGTCATGGATGGCGGTGATTACTTTAAGGTAAACCGCATGCTCGTTTGCCATCCTATACCATCAAAAAAAATACAGTTATTATATTAGATAAAGGCTATAGGCAGGCCTGTAAGCGAAAGTGTCGCAACAAATAATGAGGAAAGATTAAACATGTATACTATTATCACTGTCACAATCACTTATAAAAAAGAGAGACATATAGATACAGTATTATTTGCCTTCTCTTTATTGTAATATGGCACGTTTTAGGCTGTCTTCCCTACTCTAGTATAATAACTCTATGGAGTGTAAAGTGCGAGTCATTCTTATGTTACTTAAATGCAAGAGTTTCTTACACTAATATGCCCAGTGCAGCATATCTTGTAATTAACGTTAAATGAAACTCCGTGGTAACAGTGGTATAGCTCTAAAGCTGGAATGAGCAACCTTTAATCAACTGGCACATATAAATTTAGAAACATTTAGCGGGTCGCACATAATGCAATACTAACTAGTAATTTACAATAATCTATTTTTAATCAAATTAAAAAAAAATTCAAAGAATTTAATATTTCAGTTTACTACCATTTTATTATTATATAATTATAACAATATATGAATGGGAGAAAGAATATAAAATAATTCACTTTTAGACGAGCCACATTAGAATGTTTAAAGGGCCGCAATTGCCCATGGAATATTGCCCCTCTAGAGAATTCCTATGTTATGCGTATTGGAACGGCAGAGGCTACTCCACATCTTTCTCTTCAATCAGGAAGGAGGTTTTTGTTAAGCTTCTGTTAGGGCAGGCTGCAAATTTAACTTACCTCAGGATCATTGAAGTTGATAGGCACAGCACTGACCAAGCACACTGGCTTCAGTTCCGACAGCATGTCTTTATCTGGAACCTCCTCGTGGTATATGAACTCGTTCTCGTTCTTGGCCGCCTTCCGCTTGCCCTCTACCACGTCGTTGGTGAACGTCAATGCCTCCTGCGTCACTTGGACGGGCTCGATGTGTTTAGCTAGTTTCCTTGCTTCGCCTAATTTGTCTATCGCCTGTTGGTAATAACCTACTCTTTCGCCCATCTTCTGTTGTTCTTCCGCTGTGATACCTGGTGATTTAGTAAACATATAACATTGACAAGTGACATTTCCAATTATTAATACTATACTTTTTTTATAATGATAGCCGTATTCCGGCTGAGTAAAATAGACCACCCTCATATCTTACCGAGGTGTTGTAAAAGGTGACTAAGGTAAGTCAACCCATCGTGTGGTATCCAGTTTAGAAGAATAGACCACCCTCTTTCTTACCGAGGTGTTGTAAAATACCACTAACGTAAGTTGACGTCAGGCAGGCGGCCGGTCGTTAAAACGCAGCCAAATCATGTTACATCATATTTATAAAATGTTGCGTCGACCCCACTTAGAGTGGGATCAGGGCAGGAGTATATATATTTATTTTGTTATTTATTTAGTTACGGCTGCCAATAGTTATGGTTGTGACCAACAAAATTATATACTATCATTCTAGCACATAAAAATATTATTATTAATAGGCTAACCGTTTAACTCAGACGTCGCCTGCGGGTTCTGAGGTAAGTGCGGGGTGCGAGCACTCATAGAGTGATATACAAGAATAGACCACCCGCACCTATCTCAGTCTCAGTGTTGTAGCTCGCACGCGGGGACTGAGTTAAACGGTTTGCCTATAGTTCCTATCACTTTCACACCTGGATGTATAGTGTATAAGTATGGCATCGATTACACATAAACTATAACCACACGTTGATAAAATCAGCGATGTGAAATTTAATTGAAGATTAAAGCGTCAAGGACTTGTCGTCCGTTACAATACTGAGACTCGCTCGGAACTCTCCCGTCCCGCACGGATTGTTTAATACAATAATTGCACGATAAAACCGTCGCTAAACGCGGCGAATCGTTGCGGCCACACGGCTGTCCTTGGACTACCTTGACGATATACTTTAAATGAATCATTGTCTTCTAATAGAAACTATTGAAATCTTCGCGAACCGCTACGCCTCATGAATTCCAGTCTTTTACGTCTTTACCAAAACAATATATCGCACCCATGTTTTGGTGTCAAATTGCAATGAAACGTAGCTTAGCACCTACAAAACTCGTGAGTGTTAAAGAAACGCATAATTTGGAAGATCAAGAAAACACTAGCCTTTTTAATAGTTCATAGCGTGATGTCAAAAATGATATAGAAATAAAGATTACAGTGTATCAACGCAATTAAGTTTTATTTTGAATTCGGTCAGTTTAATACTAAGAGTGCGATATATTTTTATAGTGTACTTACCTTGATACAAAGACACGATACAGCCAATGTATGCTATCTTGAAGTTCAAATAGTGATGCCAGCGATTATAAATCTTTGCTCTTATAATTTCGTACACTAAATCATTGCCAGTGGAGGACCCGATGAGGGCCAACGAATTTTTGTAGAAGCAAAGAACTTGTGTTGCCACAGCGCCTACATGAAAATAACAAAACATGTAATCAATACTAATATATAAAGCTGAAGAGTTTGTTAGTTTCTTTGTTTGATTGTTTGAATCTTTCCTCGCGAAGGGGCCGTTGGTAATTGCTATCCCAAATGCAAAAATTATTATACTAAATATAAATTCAAGACTTTAAAATCAACTAAAATACTAACCAATAACACTGGCTTTCCTTGTATCCTGTATACTTTTATCAAGAATGCATTCCTGTGCCTGAGCGAAACAAATTTCTTGAAGCAGAGGCAAAATATCTGTCGATACATCAGAGCCAGGGGGCACAGAGTTTTGGTCTTTAAGATGCTTGAATACCCAGGCTGCGTACTGGTAATGCTGGCATGCAGATTTGAGGCTGTCAGCAGTCGTACGAGGCTCTGATGAACCCAGTTTCGTGTGTAGAACTCCTATGTTATACAGAATTGATGCCATCTCAAATTTTACATCTGCGACTACATATGTTGTACCAGTATAGAGATCTCTCCTGAAATATTTTATAAGGACACTAAGCAAAATCTTTATTTAAGTATCAAAAGAATTAATTGTACTTATCAACATCATCTTCCTGCCCTTATCCCACTCTAAGTGGGGTCAGCACAACACGTTGTCACATGATTTGGCTACGTATTTTACGACCGGCCGCCTGCCTGACATCAACTTATCTTAGTCGTATTTTACTACACTTTGATAAGAATGAGGGTGGTCTTTTCTACTTAACCGGATACCACATGGCGGGTCGACTTACCTTAGTCACCTTTTACGATACCTCGGTAAGAAATGAGGTTTGTCTATTCTACTCAGCCGGATACCACACAGCAGGTTGACTTACCTTAGTCACCTTTTACGACACCTCGGTAAGATATGAGGGTGGTCTATTCTACTCAGCCGGATACCACAAGGCTTATCATGAATCATATTTCATATTTAGTTATTATTTTAATTTCTTGCAATTTTATAGATATTTGTTAAATATGTTTGTAAAAAACGCAGCCAAATCATGTGACAGCTTGTTTTTAACATGTTGTGCCGACCCCACTTACAGTTAAGGGCAGGAGGATGATGATGAAATATGATTCATGTTGTATTATTAATACAAACAACTGCATTGTTTCGTTCAATAAATCAATACATAGTAATTAAATTAATGGACTTACCAGGCGAAACTACAAGCAGCAGGCCCTCCTTTACCCATCGGGAACCGACTTTGCATTGCCCGAAGCTGACAAAAATATCTGGTAAGAGAATTTAATCCTGCTACGTCACTGGTGGCTCTAACGGCTGCAGACCGCAAGCCTTCCAGCTGATGTATTTCATTGTTATAGCTTTCAGGGTCTTCCTTATAAGCCTCAGCAATATACTGCAAAGATTCTAGAACTTAGGAAGAGAATTGAAAAAATCATTATCAACAAGATTAACTATGTCACTTACCTGTTTCAGTTTTGTACCAAATAGTGTTGACTCCGGACTAACTTTCAAGTCGAAACTAATCATAGGCAATTTTGGTACCGCTTCCATGATCATGAACTGTATTTTTTAATCGTACATATAACATTTAATATTAATTTCATCACAAATTAGCTGTCCATAATTGTTCAGTCTGTCATTTTTTTGTTTGGCTCCAAAGACAAATTTTCCATTACAATGATCTATCATCATAGACATTTCGTAATTTAGCAGATACATAATAGAAAGAGAGTAAGTTCGTCCTGCTGTACGAGCTATTTTTAACTTATTGCTTAAATAACATTGTGCTTGTTCAATTACAAAACAAATGGCCAAAAGAAAAAAAAGGGAAATGGTGATACTAACAAATTAATTTATTTTATTTCTTGAATAAATACAATAAGTACATTTGATACATTTGACTATAGACAAAATCACCAGACTAGCTTCTCTTATTGGTGGTTTTGTTGGTGTATATATGTACAAAAGATTTTTAATTTTCTTATCATGTTATAGCGAAACTGTGTTATAGGAAGCCACGTTGTAGGAGCGTTTTCCGGAATTTACGAATCGTGTTATAGTGAAAACGTTTCATAAGAAACCACGTTATAGGAGGGTTAACCATGTGTATATTAATATGCAGTTTAAATAAAACGGGCTAACAAGAGTCAACAATTTTTCTATTTTAATTAATATCAAGTAACGACTACGATATTACCAGATTTTGAGCAATACACATATAATTCTTATTTTAATTACTTATTTTATTATAAAATTACGAGTCTCTTATCATGATATCTTTTAGAAAATAATATTTAATTTAATTTTAAGAAGGATTTCATACAATTATTTAAGTACGGATTACCGCCTTATTACTGAATATGCTGTTTCAGTAGGTACCTACCCGTTGTGAAACACATTTTATATTTTTGCCTCTGTTCAGTTCTTATTACTAGCTAGTAGCTAGTCTAATCGTGGCTCATTACAACTCTTTTGGTTACCCTTTCTGCTGAACGATTTAGTGTTTCCTTAGCCTTAGATGCTATCTAATGTCTGCTTTAAATACTACCATGCTTCTAGTTTACACATTAGGTATCTTCCCTTACCTAACTTACTTCTTTCTTAAAGTTGCCTAAGAAATTTCAAGTATGTATAATAAGAATTTTTATTAAAAACAGAATAAAGCAAAAGTATATAGTGTTGATTTGAAATTTCGCAATTAATTACAACCTTTATTTTGCAGCAATTTTGGCTGGCAATACTGTACTTTGTTTTGAAATATGGCGTATGCCGTAATTTGAGTGAATACATAAGCAATTTATGGTGTTGATTTTAGCGAAGACTGTACCGATTGTTAATTACTACAGTTTATATATGAAACAGACTTTATGGTAATCTGAGATTGTAATATGAACAAACCTCTACGCTTATGACGAAAATATAATGAAGTTAAAAAAAGTGAAAGCAGACACTGAGGTAGGTATGTTTGTATATTATTTAATGAACCGGTATCTGAATGTAAGTTAAATATCACGTATTTATATATTACAAGACGTAACCGCAACTTCTTAGCTACAGTCGTTAAATACCATTAATTATGTACTGTACTATTTCTTATGTGTTTATGATTATTTGTTTTTGACATAGAGTTTGTTAAACATTTCTATTATAAGAACATTATATCCTGTGCATTATAATTATATAAATTAACAGGTATTAAGAAAAAATGCCTGTCTATTTATTTCTGTTTTGGAAGAATAATGAATGTAGCTTTATTTATTTATTTATGTACCATAAAAAATGTTGGAAAAACATTATTGGTTAAAAAAGTGTACAGGTCAACTTATCCCTAAGACAGAGATCTCTGCCAGCTAACCTACGAAGTGAGACAATTTATAATTAAGAAAAAATTGGTACGCAAATATAAAACATAAATTTATACATTATACATTTATATAAATAATATTATACAATTATATAAATCAAGCCTAATTTTATCAAGTTGGTGTTGGACAACATTACACCTAATTAGATCTCCTAATTAGACCTCTTTGAGACTTCCACTGATTAGATTTGACTAGAAACTAATTGGCTACAAATTTTTTATCTATAATTTCTCCTTTAACCTAACCACAGATATAAGTTAAACTGTTTACAATGTATATAAATGTCTTTTGTAAGCCTTGTGGTATCCGGCTGAATAGAATAGTACCCCACCCTCATTTCTTACTGAGGTGTAGTAAAAGGTGACTAAGGTAAGTCGACCCGTTGTGTGGTATCTGGCTGAGTAGAATAGACCAACCTCATTTCTTAAAGAGGTGTCGTAAAAGGCGATTAAGGTAAGTTGACCCACTGTGTGGTATCCGGTTTAGTAGAATAGACCACCCTCTTTCTTACCGAGGTATCGTAAAATACGGCTAAGATAAGTTGACGTCAGGCTGGCGGGCGGTCGTAAAATACGTAGCCAAATCATGTAACAACATGTTGTGCCGACCCCACTCTGAGTGGGATAAGGGCAGGAAGATGATGATAAATGTCTTAATGTATTAATTATCAATATTTCAAATTTTAGGAGGTGCCTCCCCCTGCTGCCCCTCAGGCGGAAATTATTGAAGCTGATTTGTACAAACGATCCTACTTTGGACCAGATGTACCCACACTGGAACTAGAGTGCTGGGAGGAGGAACTGTCTGAATCCCAATTAAAAGCATATAAAAATGCTGATGATGAGTATAACAACATACAAAACAAATTAGATGTTATTGTTAAAGATACAGGCGGAGAGATTGTGTACAATGGTCACCAATTTACTGCATACCAGTTGCTTGGCAAGTAAGTTCATACTCTAGTCATCAAAGAATCATATAGAATATTTGTAGTATCTATCTAATTTTGGGGATGGCTGTCAGTATAGGATAGGTGATCAGCTATTCTGGACTATCCCACCCATTTCCTCATGTTGGGACAAGGGTTTCACTGCTGTCCTCACAGTGTCACCTGCTTTAACCTACCTGTTACTTTTACAAACCTGATAATATCCCGATACCGATAACCGATTTGTTACATCCTCAACTTCATATTAGTAGCAAATAGCAATTGATCATAGCAATGTGAACTCCATTCCACTATATAATTTAGCAAAAGTAGAGAATATTAGTTTACTGTAATCCACAATTGTTTCGCCCCTTAACCAAAGCATCATCAGGAGATAATTGCAAAGCTTTGCAATTTTGTTGAGATTGTGGTGGTGAATGTGTGCAGTGCTTGTGTATTGTTGTGTTATCGGTGTCGGGTAGTGCATGAGTTCCTACAAATTCTGCATATATTAGGTATGAGAACGAATAGTACACTCTACACTTAGCTTTACATAAATTTTCTTTTATTGTAGATTATAGTAAAATAATATTCTCATAACTTTTGTATTATGGACCTCCGAAAAGTAACGCCTCATTCTATAAATTATGTAATTTAGCATTAATACCTAAATTAATATCAATAAAGGTAAATAAAACTGAATTCCAGAATTATTTAATTTATTACATTTTTTTCAAATTATAGGCAACCTGTGCTTAAGGATTTGGAAAGGCAAAGCGCAGACATTATTAGATCTCGGTCACGTTCTCTCTCTGTTTGCAAGGAGAATAAAGAAAAAGAAAGGGAGACAAGGAGCAAGAGAGGTAAATATATACAATGGTATAAATAAACTACATGATTGCTTGCAGTGCACTACTCTGTGAAATTACAGATCCATATGAGTATAGCATGGGAACTGGTTACATGTACTTTAGCTTTGTTATATTTTACACAGCAATTCAATAACAATAAAATCGGTAGATTATAAACTTTCGACATTCATACTAATCACTACATATTATAAAACAAAGTCGCATTCTTTGTTTGTCCATATATCCCTATGTATGCATAAAACTTTAAAACTACGCAATAGATTTTGATGCGGTTTTTTTTAATAGATAGAGTGATTCAAGAGGAAGGTTTGTATGTATAATAACATTCAATACGGAGTAGAGAAATACTGTAATTTTTGAAGTTTCTAATAAATATCGTAAATAATTACATTTTTTCCCACTTACATTGCAAACGCAGGCTAAACCCTACGAGATTTATCAAAATGATGTACTAATTATTTGTATACCGTGAAAAGGTCTAACAGCGTCTTCATTCCCGAGTACTACAGTCATTATTTTCTTCATCTACCCTCACTTGAACCGCACAATCCGGTGTGCAAGAGACTTTATGTGGATTATAGAAATATATAAAATTAATGTTTTATCATATTTAATTTGACATATATTTACAGGGCGTCCAAAGAAGTACTGTGAGGACGATAATGATTATGCTCCTTCACCTGAACGGGTGAAGTCTCCAGAACTTCGTCACAAAAAGAAGAAAAAAGACAAGGAAAAAAAGAAAGAAGAGAAGAAGAAAGAGGATGAAACACCCTCTACGAAAGAAACAAAAACTAAGGACAAGACTTTGGCACCTTCCAGTAAGTAATTGATATACAGCTACTGCATAAGTTAATATTTATTTCAAGATAAGATATGTTTGTAATTTTAAAATATATACAGGAAAAAACGCTGTGTGCTCTCAGGCTAAATAGAATAGTACCACCCTCATTTCTTACCGAGGTGTCGTAAAAGGCGACTAACGTAAGTCAACCGGCCGTGTGGTATCCGGATGAGTAGAATAGACCACCCTCATTTCTTACCGAGGTGTCGTAAAAGGCGACTAAGGTAAGTCAACCCGCCGTGTGGTATCCGACTGAGTAGAATAGACCACCCTCATTTCTTACCGAGGTGTCGTAAAAGGCGACTAAGGTAAGTCAACCCGCCGTGTGGTATTCGGCTGAGTAGAATAGACCACCCTCATTTCTTACCGAGGTGTCGTAAAAGGCCACTAAGGTAAGTCAACCCGTCGTGTGGTATTCGGCTTAGTAGAATAGACCACCCTCATTTCTTACCGAGGTATCGTAAAAGGCCACTAAGGTTAGTCAACCCGCCGTGTGGTATCCGGCTGAGTAGAATAGACCACCCTCATTTCTTACCTAAGTGTCGTAAAAGGCGACTAAGGTTAGTTGACCCACCGACAATGAATCAATCAAACTCTTCAGCTTCATATATATAGGATTGTAAGTATGAACGCAACTGAGAGTTTCTCTACAATTATGAATGGTTCCAGTAGAGATTCATAAAGAAATATCCTTCCAGATGTACACAGCGTGGTGACTAACGTGCGTCCGTCTGAAGCGACGGCAGTGGGCGGCCTGCTCACCGGCACCGCCACCAAGACCACGGCCATCGTTGACTTGACCAAGGAAGAGGGTAATAAGAACGTTGCCGATTCGCGAGAAGTGTCCTTCAACAAATTACAAGGTAAGATAATTGATGATGTATCTCAAGTTAGTCAAATTTTCCCTTTTGTTTGAAAAAAATCCTGATTAAATTTTTTCTCTACTCTGATACTATAATACAAAGATTCATCATCTTCTTGCCCTTGTCCTACCACTCTAAGTTGGCACAACATGTTATAAAGATGCTGTCACATGATGACGGTGATGACCCATAATGAGTTTTCCTGACATTAAAAAAAAGAAGAATAACTTAATTGCACTAATAAAATACAAAGTGAAAAGAACAAGAGACATAAATAATAGAAACAGTTAAATGTGCAAAGGGTCTTATCACACTGTTGTGATCTCTTCCAGACAACCCTTTGAAAGAGAGGATCTTTTGTATAATCATCCACAGGTTAGCAAATGCAAGCAGATAAGTAAAAGAGTTGACAAATGATTGGAAAAACAACATATTCATCAGGCAGGAGATTTAACCAACCTACATGAATACACCCATTACTAAAAGAAAACTAATCTAATAAATAGGGTTACTGATATTCGTGTACAATAGTTCGCAAAATTTCCTTTTTCGTTTTGCAGGCAAAACGTTCCCATCCCTAGTAGTGGTGGCGCGGCCGTACTTGCGCTCCAAGGAAGCCCCGCCGCCCTCCGACCGCGCGATACTGGACAGCAAGGTGAAGTCGGTGCTCATCCACACGCCCATGAAGTTCACGGAGTGGCTCATACAGCAGGGCCTGGTGCGATCCGAGCAGTGGTGCGCCATACACAACGGGAACAAGCTTAAACTGGGTAAGTATTGCTACTGCTGTCTTAACAGAATATGTACAAAAAAGAAAACAAGAGAAGATGATGGGACATGCCATTGACATGGATTGCTTCATGCTGGCATGCTCTGTCGTATAAATATAACAGGGCGAACAGTTTAGCGTGTAATAATTGTCTCTAAGTAAGGCCTAAGTATAAGCTGTGGTAGCCCAGCGGTAACACCGTCTGCCTCTTTCGAGGAGGTCTAATTGATAATTGCAATTTATCACACGCTTTTCGGTGAAGGAAAACATCGTGAGGAAACCTGCATATCTCTAGAGAATTCTGGGGATATGTGTAACCTACCAATCCGCAATGGAGCAGCGTGGTAGGTCTTAGCTTCCTTCTCTCCAAAAAAAAAAAAAAAAAACGGAGAGAAGAGGCCTATGCCCAGCAGTGGGATAGTAACAGGCCGTTACTTAAGGCCTCTACATTTGCTATCAATCACTTTATAACCCCCGTTTCCAGTGTACTATAACTATCACTTAATATGTGGTATTCAACAACATAAATGCCTATAAATGACTATTTTCTATGCCGAAATAATCATATGTATTGCATGGATAAATATAAATATGATAATGTGTAGAAATCATAAAATGTTACAAAACCCTATAACTAATATTTTAATAATAATTTTGTCTTTTTTTTATTTTACTTTTTTTTATCTTTTGCCATTATCATTTCTAATCTTACTTAGTTACTCTTCGCCCTGTGTTGTAATGTGCCACATAAATAAAGTTTTTCTTATTCTTATTCTTATTCTAATAATGTACATAATTAATTGACTGTATAATCTATGGAAGAACCTGGGAGACTTTGCTTGGTACCTTTTTTTTAATATATAAAAAATTGCAATTAAAAAGAAATTAGGGCTGGGACTTGATTAATATTATTTTCACTTTTTCTCTCCTCTGGTTTTCAACTGAGCTTACAACTTTGTAATTGACAGTGAAATTAAACCATTCTATTTTTAATAATTTTGCAACAGTTTAGCATTTGCCTTTTTAAAACCTGCATATCTCTAGAGAATACTAGGGATGTGTAAACTACCAATCCACATTGGGACAGTGTGGTAGGTCTTAGCTCCAACGGAGAAAGGTCTATGCCCAGCAGTGTGATAGGAACAGGTCGTACTTTACTTGACTTTTATTATTTCCAGGCATGTACTCTGACGTTTCAAAATTCCCATATTCCGGTGGCTACGTATGGATATCCGAATGCTGTCCCACTCGTTTCGTATCCGTGTTCTCCAGCTCAATATTCGAGGGCGCCACGTTCCCGCCCAGCGTCCTCCTCAAGTTGATATACCACTGGGCATGTCAGACCAACGTGCAGAACGTGGTGCAGTGGGTCAAAGTGGACAACTTGTATGTGAAAGGACTGTTCACTTGGTTGAGAGCTGTGTGCACGTCTGCAATCCACCACCACATGGGTCTGTTGGGTGGTCAAGGCAAGAAGGTAGAGGTTGGAGTGATATCGCTTGGCACAACGAGCCATGATGGAACACAGAGGCAAGTCAAAGTTGAGGTGTTGGGAGTTTTGGATCCTGTGGAGAAAGTGGTAAATATATCATAATAGTTATCGTTTAATAATGCTCATAATAAGAATACGAGCAGGATTTTTATTTTAATTTTGATGTTTTTTTTATTAATGCCAAGTAGTATTCTTATGTTTCTTACTATTATAAGAGATTATATGAAAAATATAAGTTATTAAAATGTAGAAATGGTGAAATTCCATACGACAATACAAGGGAAATTTCGTCATATGTCGATCTTGCCCCATTGCAGATATTGTAAACCTTTTTCACTTTTGTTACCAAGTGAAAGCATTTTTTGCTCACCTCTCAGGATCTTATTACGCCTTTAAATATTATTACCTGGTGACCGAGCCTTGCTCTTTAATTCTTTTAAAGATATAAATAAATGCAATTTAAAAAAAAGCGCCGGGTGACATGTGGGAATCAATCTCAGGTTTTGAACTTTTTAGTTCGCGCGTTACCATTAGGCTATCACAGCCTTACATTTGACAGCTCAAATATCTATTGCTTTCTGTTCCTATTTGAATAGCTTTTTTAGTGCCCAAAACAGGCATAAAACGTGATTTTTTTTAAGGAAACCCAGCTATTTCCATCGATTTTTCTCCCAAAAACCCTTTACATGATCAATTTCATGAAAATCGTTGGAACCGTTTCCGAGAATCAGAAAATATACATCTATACATACAAGATTAACTCATTTAAATATTAAAGATGAACCTTATGTTAACAATCCTTTAGATTATTTGAAAAATTCCAGATCCGCCTCCGGGCTGTTGAACCTCTAGCAGAGTACGAGAAAAACTACAAGAAACGATTTCAAAAAATCCTGGAACCTCTATCCGGTTGGGTTCACCCGTCGTCCACCATCCTCACCGACTTGACAGTGGACAAGAGCACCCTGGTGACCATGGGTTTCAAGACGGTCCACCAGTCCTCCTCACATTCCGACCAACCGACAAAGCACAGCAACGCAAACATTATGGAGTATTTGAGACGCATAGTTCCCAGAATGTTCCAGAACACCCTATCGCTACTATCAAGGCAGATTATACAGCAGTTCCTTGACGAGCTTGTTTGGAGAGAGAAGTAAGAAAAGATTTTAAATTTAAACTATCGTGAGTAGTATTCATAGTTAATGTATAGAACCGGCTATACTCACTTCTTATTCTATCGGGTTAGCCCGACTATTTTCGAACCCATCCGGGGCTCAGGTCCCGCCGCGATAACGTCGTGTAAAGAGCTCATGAATAAGTGCCCCGGATGGGTTCGAAACTAGTCGGGCTAACCCGATAGAATAAGACGTGAGTATAGCCGGTTCTATACATTAACTAAGAAAGGTTTTTTTTTATTTATAGTGGGATGTAATGTTATCAAATCATGTGACCAAAAGAGTTTTAAATATGAATGTGGATGGATGTATGGCTAGGGGGAGGCCGAAAAAAAGATGGATGGATTTTGTGAAAAATAATATGCATGTTAAAGTAGTGGCATCAGAGTTGACGAATGATAGAGGAGAATGGGAGAAGAAGATATATGGTGCCGATCCCACTTAGAGTGGGATAAGGGTAAGAGAATGATGAGTGGGATGTCATGGTTACTAGGACTTATGCTCTTTGAGTACCATAGACCACGTTTCGTTTCATAAAATTATGTAGTAACTTTACAGATGATACTATTTTAGATTATGAAGGGTTTCAATTCAAATACGTGTGGTATCCGGCCGAATAGAATAGACCACCCTCATTTCTTACCGAGGTTTCGTAAAAGGTAAGGTAAGTTGACCTGCCGTGTTGTACTAGACCAGTCTACAGAAAGTTTTAATAAGAGATGTACTTATATGTAAAGCATATTACAAAATTGAAGATTATTTGGATGATAAAAAAGCCTGGATTTGAAAATCCTTTCAGCTTCATACAGGACTGCGGTTTAATAATGTAAAATTGAAAATGTTTAAAAGATTGACCGCCGAGTTTCTTTCTGGTTCTTCTCGGTAAGAGCAACATTCCGAACTAGTTGTAGCTTCATTTATCATATTGATCCTTGACGATTCAATAGAGCTTGTTAAAGTTTATTTGAATAAAGATATTTTGATTTGATTTGAATGACCGAAATCAAAATTAGTTTTAATTGAGTTAGATACATTATCTATGACACCATGCTAGGAATTACTAAAAAAGCTAGAGCTAGTCTCTATTGCAATTTGCCACAAAATAACTTTTTTTAAATTCCGTCATTGTAATACTAAGCGTGCGAAAAAGATTTCTTTTACATAGCTTTGTCATTACAGCTATGCCCGATCTTGTTGTACAGTTGACGATTGAAAACCATTTGTTTACAAGTTTACTTGAATCAAGAATATTTTGAATTTGAGTAATTTGCTAGTTTGAAAGGCAAATTAGTAAAAATTAATCAACTTTAAAACATTCCATTTATTTTGATCTATTAATTTCACATTTGATTTGAGTTTCTATATTAGCCGTGTATCCGGCTGAGTAAAATTAACTATCCTCATTCCTTACCGAGGTGTCGTAAAAGGCGACTAAAGTAAGTTATGTAAGGCAGGCGGCCGGTCGTAAAATACGTAGCCAAATCATATGACAACATGTTTATAGCATGTTTTGCTGACCCCACTTAGAGTGGAATAAGGGCTAGAGGATGATCAAATCATATCAACATTATAATATTAACAGATTCGGTATATCACCCGGACAAGCGTTCGACAACATCGTGTCGCACATCGCGGAGCAAACCAAGCTGGATGCCAAGGATCCTATCACCGTGCGTCTGAACAAGATCGCTTCCAATCCATTCAAGAACTGGAAGTATCCAAGCAAGGTTCGACAATTTTCTATAATTATTCTAGACCAGGGGTAAGCTGTGATGGCCTAGCGGTGCGACCGTGTGAATCTCTAGAGACGATCATGGGTTCAAACCCGGGCAGACACCAATGAGTTTTTCTATTAAAACTTATGTGTCTAATTGATAATTGCAATTTATCACACGCTTTTCGGTGAAGGAAAACATCGTGAGGAAACCTGCATATCTCTAGAGAATTCCGGGGATATGTGTAACCTACCAATCAGCATTGGAGCAGCGTGGTAGGGCTTAGCTCCAATCCTTCTTTCCAATAATGGAGAGAAGAGGCCTATGCCCAGCAGTGGGATAGTAACAGGCCGCTACTTACTTTTTTTTTAGGGGTAAGCAACCTTTTTAGTCAACTTGTCGATTTAAATTTTAAAACTTTTTTGGCGGACCGCACGTAAAGTAAACCTATACCTATTAATACTATAGTAAAATTTATATATAATAAATATTAGAAGTTAGGATTTCTCGCCGTGTGTTATCCGGCTGAGTAGAATAGACCAACCTCATTTCTTACCGAGGTGTCCTAAAAGGCGACTAAGGTAAGTTGACCCACCGTGTGGTATCCGGTTTAGTAGAATAGACCACCCTCTTTCTTACCGAGGTGTCATAAAATATGACAGAGGTAAGTTGACGTCAGGCAGGCGGCCGGTCTTAAAAACGCAGCCAAATCATGTGACAGCATGTTCATAACATGTTGTGCCGACCCCACTTAGAGTGGGGTAAGGGCAGGAAGATGATGAGAAGTTAGGATTTCGTATGTAATGCCGTCAATTTAGTATGTACTGCCACTTTTTATATTTTTTTTATATAATATATTCGTGGGAGAAAGTCGCATTAAATATTTAAAGGACCGCAAGTGGCCGCATGTTGCTCATCTCTGTTCTAGACAATTCTTCCCAATCTTTTATATAATATTAAAAACATTAATTGTTCACTTAAAAACTTCAATGATAGGTTAAATTAAATTTATAATTATTATTTGCTATAACTATTTAAAAATATTGCACACTATTAAAATACTTGATTAACTTTAAAAATGTGTATTAAAATTAATTTCGTATTAGTGGTACCACTTGGTATAAAAAGTTTCTTTTACTTTATAGAAAAAAGAGAAAGTCGAAGAACCGCCGGAACCGGAAACTCGTAGCAAGCGGAGTAGGAAAAAGAGAGAGCCGTCACCACCGCCGCCACCAACCAAGAAGAGAAAGAAAGAGAAGACTACTTATGTGGCAGATGATGACGACGAAGAGGTAAGTTAATTTTTGTCTATAATGGTTTATGCGGACAGCCACTGGTTGTCCGTGGTTCGTGCGGAACGTTGACCTCTATAGAGACCTTGACCTCCCTACCATTACTCACCTCTTTAAACGTTTTTCGAAGTTTTACTTCGACAAATCTGAGGTACACCCGAACCTTCGCATTTCAGTTGCTTCCACCTACATTCCAGTTAGGTCTGACCACCGAAAATATAGGCGTCCAAAAAGCGTCCTATATGACCCTGTTGATAGCGATCGCAAACACAAAAACACCTAATACACACACAAAGCGTCTTCGCCGGAGAAGACGAGGTCCTAGATTTTGGACTTCGGTTGGTCGTGGTTTCTTGCGATCCTTCATTGTAATGACTAATCAAAGTCATACCATCAGCCCTCCACTGCACATCGCCCTAAGCCGTGGTCCGGCCTCACAGGAGGCACCCTTAGGACGACGTTCCCGAACGATAGTAGAGCTTCTGCGCTCTAATCTCCGCATTTCGCAACCTCAACGATGCTTCTGCGCTCGTCCGTCCCGCCCGATGACGCTGTAGAAACCGTTAGGGCTAACAGCATACAGTCAATTCGAAAAAAAAACCTGAAAGTTTCTTAAGGCTTAAGAACCTAACTCTATTCATTTGATGCTCCCGATATACCGTCTAGCGGAGGGAGGGGCCATTTTAAGAGGCCCCGGCCCAGAGGTAGCGCACTCTGGGGTACAGAGTTGCTGCTGGCGGGGATGGGGGCAATGCGTACAACGGTACCCTGTTCCTCCACCAGCAGGGTGGTGGAGCACTGTCAGGTTTTTAGTCTGTGAGAGTCCGACGTACCCAGCGCTATCTCCGTGGGGCGGTGATGACCCGTAATGGGTTTTCCTGACAGCAAAAAAGTTGAATTGCCTTATGATATCTCGCTGGGTAGGACAGACCATCGTCATTTTTTACCAGGGTGTCGTAAAAGGCGACTAAATTAAGTTGACCTGCCGTGTGATATCCGACTGAATAAAATTGACCATTCTCATTTCTTAATGAGGTATCTTAAAAGGCGACTAAGGTAAGTAGACGTTGAAGGCGGCCGGTCGTAAAATATGTAGCCAAATCATGTTACCACATGTTGGGCCGACCTCACTTAGAGTGCGATAAAGGCAGGGGAATGATACTTTAGTTACCACTTATTTTCAGGTTCCATTAGCTCTACGCCGTACGAAAATCAAGCAAGAGAAGACGAAAGAAAAAGAACCAGAACCTCCTCCTCCGCCTGCGCCAACTCCTCGCAGCAGACGGAAGATTGTCCGCTCTTATGTTGAAGAAGATCCCGATCTTGATGACATACCGCTCAAAAATATCAAGAAGGAAATCAAGCCGGAGGAGACTGTGTCCTTAGAGAGATTCTACTACGGACAGACTAAAGAAGATGACGTGGAGAACATCGCTATTGCTGTTGTGGTGAGTATAGCCTCAGATGGTTGTTAATGAATTTCATCTTTGCCATTATATAGTGATCAAGAAGGTCCAGAAGAGAGTATTAATGAAACCCTAAACTCTGGATATATGTAACCTACCAATCCGCATTCTAGCAACATGGTAGGTCATAGCTCAAACCCTTCTCTTCAAAAACGGAGAGAGGATGCCTGTGCCCAGCTGTGGGATAGTAATAGGCCGTTACTTTTACTTTACTTAACTGTTGAAAAAAATAACAAATAATGGTTATCATTTAATCAGGCATATATGAAAAAAAAAATTTTTTTTCATATATGATATTTGACATCTTTGACATATCTGTATAATTTTTTTGGGGAGAAATAAAAGGCTTTTTATTTTTATTTTTTTATATAATCAGGCTCTATTCATGTTTAAAATACCATTTGATTATCTAAATTTAAAACCTCACACTTTTTTGCTGCCTACATTAGGAAATCTCAGCGTTATATGGACAGGAAAACACGCGTTAGGCACTGAAAACGTGTTATAAGAGTACCGCGTTATAAGGGAGATGTCTATACATCCGTTATTTTTTCCAGTGTCCGCTGTGCGATGTTGAGTTTAACGAGAGCCTGCTGCTCATGGAGCACATCTTCAAGCATCTGGTGCCTCCGCCAGCGGGAGCTGCGGATGACGCACCGCAGTGCAGCTACTGCCTGACTCGTTTCACCAACGACGAGGACCTGGCAAACCACCTGAAGGCCACTCATCCGGTGGATACAAAGTCCCCTGATTTGTTCACCTATGCCTGTCTCATTTGCGAGGTAATCGATTCTTCTTTAACATATAATATCGATACTTATAAATAATAGCCGTATGGTATCCGGTTTAGTGGAATAGACCACCCTCATTTCTTACCTAGGTGTCTTAAAAGACGACTAAGGTAAGTTGATCCGTCGTGTGTTATCCGGCAGAGTAGATTTGACCAACCTCATTTCTTACCGAGGTGTCGTAAAATACGACTAAGTGAGTTGACCCACCATGTTGTATCCGGTTTAGTATAATAGTCCACCCTCATTTCTTACCGAGGTGTCGTAAGTGCGACTAAGGTTAGTCGACCCACATTGTGGTATCCGGCTGAGTAAAAAAAAACCAACTTCATTTCTTACCGAAGTGTCGTAAAAGGCGACTAAGGTAAATTGCTCCACCGTGTGGTATCCGGTTTAGTGGAATAGACCACCCTTTTCCTTACCGAGGTATCGTAAAATGCGACTAAGGTAAGTTGACCCACCGTGTGGTATCCGGTTTAGTAGAATAGACCACTCCCTTTCTCTCATTCTCCTCTATCATTCGTCAACTCTGGTGCTCCTCCTCTAACTCCTTTAATAATCATTTTGCCCTTAAGTTTAAGGGGTATTCGGGGGTCACATATTGCTCCTTAGACCTGTCGCAACTTCATCCATCCACAACAGAATCAATATTATAACAAATAATATGTCAAGAACAAGATCTAGTAACAGGCTGCTACAATACATTTTAACAATAATAATAAAATACTTTATTGCACAAACAAATAAAACGAATACAGAAAAATCTTAATGATACCTATAAATAGTGCAAAGCGGCCTTATTACTAATAGTAATCAATTACAGGCAACCTTACTTAAGAGTTAAAGTAAGACTAGGAGTATGAAAGACCGCGCACAAAGTATTTATTGATAAACATACATACATTTAAATAATTACACAATAATACACTTTTAAATAATTATACACTAGTCAATATTTATAAATATATATATACATACATCATAAATAGATACATACAGTATTTTATTTAGTTATATAATACTGGCCTAATACTAATATAATATTGAGCTAAATATAATATTTGGCTTAATACTAATATATAATATTTAGTTATATAGTTGAACTGGCCCGTTGGAGCAGTGGGTAGAGACCCTGGCTTCAGCTCCACGGGTCGCGGGTTCGATTCCCACCGAGGGCAAACATTTTCCGTAAATGAATTTGTTCGTCTTCGAGTCTGGGTGTATATTTGTATTTAAGTATGTATTTAAAAATTATATAAGTATATATTTACCAGTTGTCTGTCTACCATAACACAAGTATTAAGTTACTTACTTTGGGGACGGACGACCGTGTGTGTAAGTGTCCCATATATTTATTTATTTATTTAAATATCGCTCACTGTGTTCGTTCGCGTATAGATCCGTTTCGCGGCGGTGCTGACGCTGGCGGCGCACATGCAGAAGGCGCACGCGCCGCGCGAGCTGCCGTACGCGTGCGGCGCGTGCCCGTACCGCGCGTCCGCACACCGCGCCGCGCTCGACCACCAGCGCGCGGCGCACCGGCGGGCGGCCGCGCTGCACTGCCCGCACTGCCTCAAGGTATACCCTATATAAAAACAAAATTTACAGGGATAAAAACGATTTTAAAATCAAATTAAAGATATTTTTAATATAGCATCAAATATATTACGAGCAGTATACGACTGAGAATTCTTTAATGTCTAATCTAATCGATATATAATTTTCGATATTCAAATTCAAATAAACTTGTAAACAAGTGCTTTTGAATCGTCAACTCTACTGCAATTCAATCTTTTTATCAATTTACATGTAATATTATTTCGTATTAATATAAAATATATACATAATATGTTACAGTTTATTTAATTAATATAAAATACAATTTATTTATTATCATTATCTGTACATTAAAATATTTGTGATATCCTTAATTAAACTGTGTCGTTCCTGGCTACTGCTGAAAAACAGTGTTTTGCGATGTGTGTTATAATTTTGTCGCTCGATAGAAATTTGTTGAATTTATACTAAGCAGAGCCATTTTCTGATTCATATATATACATATATTACAAGATTAAGTCATTTAAATAAGATGTGCACTTATGGTGACCCTATTTAATTTGTTTCCGAAGGTGATACCGGTGTACGCGAACGGCTACGAGTTGACGGCCAACGTTCTTCTGTACATCGACCACCTCAAACTGCACCAGGACAAGGAGTTGGAGGTCAAGTGTAACCGTTGCGTGCTGAAATTTGTGCATTTGGGTGGGTTTTGGCATTTTTTAGTGTTTTTGGGCATACCATATTTTTTTTATTCGGAGATCTGAAGTTAATGACGATTATCTCAAATCGACGATTATCGCAGACTGTAATATACATTATCAGCCCACTTTAGTCCACTGCTGGACATAGGCCTATCCATCCTGTGCTTTTCTCGATTCGCGGTCTCCACTCCAGTAAACGTCTACTCCAACGGTCCAACTTTGAATATTTATTTAAATTTATATGTATATATTTACCAATTATATGTCACTCATAACACAAGTATTCAGTTACTTTGGGCACGACCGTGTGTGTAATAGTCCTATCATGTCCTACTAATATTATAAATGCGAAAATTTGTGAGGATGTATATTTGATACTCTTTCACGGTGAATCCGCTGAACCAATATCTGTGAAACTTGGCACAATTATTCTTATACA
Organism: Morpho helenor; assembly: GCA_029227775.1. Lineage (NCBI taxonomy): Eukaryota > Metazoa > Arthropoda > Insecta > Lepidoptera > Nymphalidae > Morpho > Morpho helenor. Next base: position 16,548,719 of record JARGCU010000025.1, read on the forward strand.
CTGGAGTAACTTAAAGGCTATAAAAAATCCTGTTAATTCTACAGGAATAGGACGACATTGAAAAGTACCGTCTATTATCAACCGTTGGCGATATTTTCACGGTTGGAGAATGTTTGAGAATGCAGATGTTTCTGATTTATTCCAAGACTACAGTCCACGCGAACGAAGATGCGGGTAAAAGCTAGTACCATATATTTATATTTATCTATTCTGTAGGACAACTCAAAGAGCACCAGATCCGTGATCACAACAGCGTGGAGGACGCCATCCCGCTGTGCTCCGAAGAACATCTTATTAACCAACCGAAAGTGAGTTATAAATTTAATCAGCATTTGTGGAGAATATCCGCCTTCCATTTACAGTTTTTTATGGGCTTTTCGGACATCATTAAAATAGTTAGTTTATGTTAGAGGTAGGTAACGGTTTATGTCCCTGTCCCGCTCTTCTTTAGAGTGAAGAACCGGAGATTAGACCTCCCACCACCATGAGTACCACGAGAGTTGACGAATGACAGCAAAAAATGGAAGATAAAACATACTTGTGCCTACTTACAGTTGGATTATGGTAGGATCATTATGTAGTTCTCATAATGTTGCCAGTTGAAAAAAATATATTTATATTTCAGAATAAAGCACGGCCACCGGTGAAAGATTCAGCGTGTCACGCTATCAGCGAAACGTACGAAGGGGTGACACTAGTGTTGCCCGACGGCGCCATCTGCCGCGAGTGCGATACGCCGCTCGACAGTGACAAACACTTCCTGTGAGTTTATTTATTTAAAATGATATCTATTTATTTATACAGTTTACTTATAAATCATAGAGGTAAACAAAGAGCGACTTATATGAGGCTCAGTTCCGCATTAACAGCTAAAACAGTGGACCAATATTTATGCAATTTGGAAAAAAACAGTACATAATGTTATCTGAACGCTTATAAAATTGCGGTTACATCTAATAGAACGTGTAACAGCGTGGCTTAATTTCATTGAAATATAATTCGTAAAAACAAAATACTACTATGAAGTGAAATAAAACTTTATTTTATTTTATTTTATTTATTCGGAACAACCAGTGGCAGTTACATTAAAACATTAGAATAAACTAAATACGCCACAAAAACATTAAATGCACTGCCTTTAGGTGCCACAGCATGCACATCATTATTTGTAAGGACAACTTAACTAAAATAACTGTGTAACTTAACTAAAATAAACTAAGCTACTAACTCAATGTAACACTACGGCTCCAATATTTGGAGCTTAAGAATATTTTTTTTAAACTTAATAAATGTATCGCTTTAGACTGATCTTAGATAGAAATAAATTAAACATACACGGCAAGTTGTATAAAAGCTTTTAATAATGACGGTGTCGTGTAGCGGGCGCACGTCGTGCAGCAAGTGCTGCTACGCGACGTCGTGCTACCGCGGCATGTTGCGGCACAGCGGGTACTGCGCGGGCCCGCACTCGCTAGAGACGGCGCCGCGCCGCGCCCCGCGCCGCGCGCACTGCGTGTGCGGGTACGGCACCGACATCGGTACGTACTGCATACCGGACTGGACTGTTCATTGATCGTTTTAGCCTCATTTAGTTATGTGTAGAATATACCTGTTCCATTAAAGTAAAATTCAGTGCATTGACAACACATTTGTAACGAACTGTCATACACGCCGTACACGTCAAAAGGCTGGCCCGTCAAGTGTCAGTGTGACTGTCGTCAGTGAATAAATGCACGAGCATATCATAGATAATACACTATATAGGATATAGATGTGCAACTCTGTCATTTTATTGGAGTAATGAAAGGAACTGTATTCGCTGATCTGGCAGAGATGTCGCTGTAACGTTATCATAATAATCCACTAGATGGTGCTGTACTGCATTCATATAGTGACCCTTATATAAAAATAGCATTTACAAAAAATAGTTTGGCGCTATACCACTTCAATTTGAACGGACTTGGCATCTCCAAATTCCAGTTCAAATCAAAGAGTAGCACCAAACTATTATTCTAAATAAGGGTAATGAATAAAAGATTAAAGCTATGTAATATTTAATAAATTTATTTTTTACATCTTTTTAAATAGTATGTCAATTCAGGAAACACTTCAAAAATACTTTTAAAACATTAAAAAAAATATCAAGCGTATACAAATAACAAATGTTCATCAGTTTACATGTTTATTTGTTGAAAACAACTAACTTTGCATACGTACTACACTCTGTAATTAGTTTTCATAATCATAATCTTCATTTGCTGTAAACCTGAAATCACACATTTGAATTTTTGTAGCTATAGTCTAAATCAGACCAAATATTTCAAATGTATACCAAAATAATGTAACTGAAAGTGTTAAAATATAATATTTATTACGAATAACCACATATTTTTTTCTAAAAAACAAAGTTAAAGGTATTGTGGCACTTATTGACATTTATTGGAGTGACATTACGGACGAGATCAACAGCTGTTGAGTCTCGCTTTGTTAACGTTATAAAATTATTTAAATTGCAAATTTTTTAACTAAAGCCGTTTCTGACTGTTTTTGACTAGTATACTAATCAAATATAGTGTTTGTGAGTGTCTAGGAAAATCTATATAAGAGAATATTGGAGAAAAATAAGTTTTAAAGCAGCTGATGACAGTGTAAATAATCATCTGTTTTTGTGTTTACCCTACGTATTTTGTTTTGAACAGTGAGATTATATTTTTGAACGAATAAAATTCAATATAATATTTTCCCGTCAGAACATTTTAAAACCAATAATATTGAGCTATTTAATTATTCAAATAAGTTTAAATTTTTAATTTTCAACATCAATTATTATTTATTGCTGGACAGCGCCATCTATTCTAGCTTTGTTGTACCAAGTTGCAATCAATAAGTAAAGCATGGGCAGTAAATGTAATATTTGTGGCAAGTTCTTGGCGCCAGTAGAGGGCGTTAAGTGCACCAAGTGCATAACAGTTTTTCATCGGTCTTGTCTCAAATTAAGCCCTGACCATCGGCTGTCAAACAAATGGTTATGTCGCTCATGTAAGGCAAATAAAAAGGATGGAAATATTCCCTCTAGAAGCCCAAGCTCTTCAAACTTAACATCTGCCGATGGCGAAATTCCTTCGTTAACTTCGAATGTGGTGGGTGAAGGTTCGTCACACGCTCTTGCGGCTGAAATACGTCAAGTGATTCGTGCAGAAATGGCATATTTTAGAGAGGAATTATCGCGTATTAATCTGGCGATTTCCGATTTTTATAAGCGAGTGGATGATGTTGAGGCTAGACTCTCAGTGCTCGAAGAATCCACAAATAGAAGAGAGAAGGATGATGGTGGAGCTGTTAATGAGAAAATCGCTCAACTTCAGGTCCAACTTAATGATCAGGAACAAAATTTTCTCCTTAATGACATAGAAATTACTGGTATTCAGGAAGCTAATGGGGAGAACTTATTGCATATTACTGGGCTTGTAGCAAAAAAGTTAGGCTTAAACTTAGATGAGCGCGATATAGTCTCCGCCGAACGAATGGGCTCGCGCCGGTCTATATCCGAAGGCGATTCCAACATACAGTCGCGCCACATAGTGGTCAAGTTGGGAAGAAGGGCGGTCCGAGACGATTTTTTGCGCGCTGCTCGGGTACGACGCGGTGCTGATTCTTCCGGGATTTGTGGTGGCGAGCCCCGTCGCATGTATATCAATGAACATCTAACGCGTTTTAACCGCCACCTTTTTTACAAAGCGCGCGAAGAGGCTCGCCGTAAGGGATTCAAATATGTCTGGACCCGCGGGGGAAGAATCTTCGTACGCCGGGACTCGAATACTACGGCCCATCGCATCCGTACTGATTCAGATATTAGAAAGTTTTTTATAGACGCTACAGTACAAGTGCCAAATGTATAATCAAAACGTTAATTTTACTAAAATTTAACTATATATGCAGTCACAACTCACTTGTTATTTGTATTCACATTATTTTTTCTTTAGATTTAAATGAAACAAATGACACTTTCGAATTACACTCATTTATTTGGGAATCAAACAGAAATTATATAATTGACATCGTTCTTTCATTATACCTCGTTAAAATATCCAAATTAGCTGTAACATTTATAAACAGTTTAGTTTTTTGTTTAGACAAACATGTGTATTACTATAAAAAGAAACAATTGTTAGCTATAAAATCTCGAAATAGTATATTTTTATTGTTATATTTATTGTTCATTTTTATTGTTTTTGAAATATTCTGTAGTATTATTATTGAATTTATAAATCGTAAACGATACGGTAGGTTTTATTTATATATATATTATTATCCTGGTAATTATTACGAAAACAAAGTCTATACATATGCTCTCCGTTGCTGATTTTTGTTATGCATTAAAATTAAAATATAATAGGCATAAACTATTAAAGGTTGGATTTCTTAATGCCGGTTCTCTTGGAACCAACCACGATGAGTTCTTAGCTGCTATGGACAGCTTTGAAGTTGATTTAATGGCTGTGAATGAGACATGGTTGCGTGCGGGTGAAGAGGGGCGAGCGCCCGCCGTACCCGGGTATCGGCTCCAACACATTCCGAGGCCCGACTCCGTGCGCGGAGGCCGGGGCGGCGGCGTGGCTTTTTATATTAAAAGGGGAATCAACATACGGGCGTGTGTGTTTCCGCAGCAAGTTACTATCGAGCAGATGTGGTTAACGTTATATACTAAGTCATACAGGATAGCAGTCGGTACAGCCTATAGGCCCCAATGGCTAGATGTAGATAGTTTCTTTGATGCCATCACTGATAGTATTCAGTCACTATCATGTCACGACTTCACAATATTACTAGGTGACTTTAATATTAACCTTCTTAATATTAACGATTCAAAGACGAAGAAATTTAATTGTTTTCTGAATTCATTACAATTATCACAAATTATCACTTCTCCCACCCACTTTACAGAGTATAGCGAAACACTTATCGATGTCATATGTACTGACCTCTCGGTTCAGTGTTTCGATGTTTCACCGATTGTCACATTGAGTAGGCATGCTTTTTTGACCTGTACGTTGAATGTAGGAAAACATAAAACACCGTCGAAAGTATCATTTTGCAGGTCACTTCGAAATATTTCCACGGAACATTTTAACAAAGGTCTGGAATCTATACCTTGGGATTTTATAGGATCTGCAGACAATGTCGATGACATGGTGTCGTCCTTTAGTAATCTCATTTTGGAGTTGTTTAACATTCATGCTCCTAAAAAATCTAGAACCATTAAAGATAATTTTCATCCATGGATAACATCAAACGTCAAAATTATGATGAAACTAAGGGATAACGCGTATTCAAATTGGCGCACCATGAAAAATGATCGTTATAAACAAATTTACAAAAGTTTCAAACGTTTAGTACTACAAGCTATGGATAGTGAAAAAACTGCGTATTTTAAATATTATATTAATAACATAAAATCTTCTAAAACTTTATGGTATAACCTAAAAAGCACAATCTTACCTAAAAAATCAATGTATTTGCCTGTACACTTTGATAATGCTGATAATATAAACAATCACTTTCTTGATGTTCCGGGCTGTTCTGTAGTGTCTATTTCTCAATTAACGTACTTTGAGTTTTATAAGCTTGATAGTGCGTTCGGTCTCACGGAAATCAGCCATACGGAAGTATATAATATTATCAAAGGGTTACAGTCAAATGCAGAGGGCACGGATGAAATTACGTTAGATATGTTGCTTTGGACACTTCCATACAGCTTCAACTTGATCACGGCAATAATTAATAAGTCCATAAGAACGTCTACATTTCCTGAAAAATGGAAAGTGGCAGTCGTCCGTCCTATAAGTAAGACTTCTAACCCCCAGGCATACAAAGATCTTCGTCCAATAAGCATCTTGCCATGTATTTCTAAAATTTTGGAGAAGGCGGTATGCTCTCAAGTCTCTAGATACCTGGAGCAAAATCACCTTCTTCCAGATAATCAATCTGGCTTTAGGGCCGGGTTAAGCACTGCGACAGCTCTTTTGGATGTAACCGACAATATTTTATTCGCACAAGATAATGGTATGGTTACATTATTAGTTTTATTGGACTTTTCTCGAGCTTTCGATTGTATAAATATAAATTTATTGCTTTCCAAGCTTTCATACTATGGTTTTGATATATCCACAGTAAAGTGGTTTGAAAGCTATCTCAGTAACCGTAAGCAATTTGTTGAGATAGTACAAGATAACGGTAAAAAGTTAACCTCTTCCATTATAAATATATCAAGGGGTGTTCCACAGGGCTCTGTCTTGGGGCCACTGTTATTCATTTTATACTGTGCTGACATTACAACTAGAATACGAAATTGTAAGTCACACTTGTATGCAGATGATTTGCAGGTATACCTTTCGTTCAAGCCCTGTGATTACCAAAGTGCAGTCGATTCGATTAATAACGATCTAGCTCGTATAAAGGACTGGTCAGATAGTAATTCACTTGCACTTAACACCAGCAAATCTAAATTTATAATGTTTGGGTCTAAGAAACAATTGGCTAAGTTAAGTACGGTGGACGTGGCAATTAATATTAACGGTGAGAAGTTGGAAAGGCAAGATGAAGTTCGTAATCTTGGTCTAATAATGGATTCTAACTTACGCTTCGAAAATCACATCGCATCAACGGTACGCAACTGTTTCTACCGGCTGAAAATCCTATATAAGATACGAAGGTATCTTTCAGAGAAATTGAGAGTACAGCTTGTGGAAACTTTAATCCTGTCCAAATTAACATACGCGGATATTGTTTATGGGCCTCGTCTTTTGTCCCGAACGATTCGTCTTATTCAGCGAGTACAGAATGCGTGCGCACGATTTAGTTATGATATACCATCGAGAAGCCATATAACACCATTTCTTAACAGACATAAACAGTTGAAAATGAAAGCTAGGAGAAAACTTCATTTGGCTTGTCTTCTCTTTGGTATGTTTAAATCTGGAAAGCCGGTGTATCTCGTTGATAAGCTCGTTTGGATGGACGATAATCCCAGGCGCTTACGTGGATGCAGAAAGCTAAGAACGCCACGGCATCGTTCTACTGCTTTTCGGGGGAGTTTCAGGTATGCTGCTACTCGTTGCTGGAACAATATCCCACCCCCTATAAAGGATCTGAGAAGTGTCGGCAATTTTAAGAACAAATTAAAGATATTTTTACTAGAGAATCAAATATATTACGAGCAGTATACGACTGAAAATTCTATTCTTTAATGTCTAATGTAATCGATTTATAATTTTCAATATTTAATCTTTGTATCTATTTTTGTTTTAATTATTGTATTAACATATATACTATTTCGTATCATTATAAAATATATATATTATTATACATAATATATTACAGTTTATTTATTAATTTCATATAAAATACAATTTATTTATTATCATTATGTGTTCATTAAAATATTTGTGATTTAAGTAATTATACAAGTTTATCCTAAATTAAACTGTCGCTCCTGGCTACTGCTGAAAAACAGTGTTGTGCGATAGAATTCTGTCGCTCAATTTATACTGAGCTGAGCCATTTTCTTCTTCTTGCGGTATGCAGTATGTTTATATGATATTGTTTTGTGTTCTTGTTATATTTTTGTTCTATTGTTTTATGTGTTTAAGTTTAGTTTTAGTTAATAATTGTGTATCGCGGAAGGTGAAATAAACGTTCTTTCTTTCTTTCTTCTTTCTTTCTTTCTTATAATAATTTTATTTAGTACATTTCAGCGAAATGGCTGCTTTAACCCTTTTGTGCCGAAAGCCGATAAGTTGCTTCTCACTGCGCTCTCATAAAAATTGCATACAGTCAGAAATAAAAAAAATACAAACAAATATAAACAGGTTTTCAAAAATCCACACGGCGCTTACTGTGTAATACCTTTACCTGTGTGTTACCTTCGAGTAATCTCTTTTTTTGTTATGTAGGTATTAGGTAATAGGTATTTTTTATCTTGTTGCAAACTCATTTTTTAATATTGTTTGTATTATTTGTTGTGAATTTTTACTCCGATATGCTGTATGTCTTATTATTCACCGTGTGGTACAGAATAGACCAACCTTATGTCTTATCAAGGTGTCGTTAAGGGCGACTAAGGTAAGTTGACGTCAGACAGGCGGGTGCTCGTAAAATAAGGAGCAAACTTGTTCCTATTTTATTCTTAGTATATTACTTTTTGAATCGTGTAAATATTATTTCTCGTTTGGTTTTAATTGCATAAGAATGTACATAAATAAAATTAAAAAAATTCGGCTGGTTATTCTCGTGTAGGCATTTCCTTTTCGCTCGGCACTAAAAGGGTTAAAAATTAAATTTCTGCAGTAAAAATTTCTATTGTTAGGAAAAGGTGCTAAATGGTTTCAAAAACATTATAGTAGTTACTTACCAACGTTTTCACATCCAAAATAACACATAAAATAATTTTTGGACGGCATAATTTCCAATATAAACCTTTAAATAAGCAGTGATGCGTTTTTGGCAGAAAAATTTGAAAATTTGTGACAGATACTTATATATATTACAGTGTATCATTTGCGACATCTAGTGAATAATGATATAAAACTAATTTTTGTTGTCCAATGCTTGCAATGAGATGACGCTCTCGGCGACCTAAAGAGTGCTTCTTAGAGAGTTTCACCCCCCTGGAGCATATATTCAAAACCGCTCGCGCGCGCAAGGTGGAAAATCATCGAGAGCGGTATTGAGCAGTTCAAGCTACGTGCGTGCATTGTATTGTTATTTATTGCCCATCGGACATCGAATTTATCGTCAAACGCCATAGTCTGACCCAGTGCGTTGATGGCCACCCCTTCGGTGCAAAGCGCCCCAATACCACACTCATTTGTTACCGAGGTGTCAGAAAGGAGTGTAGCTAAGTTGACGTCAGGCAGGCAGATAATGTATAAGAGCCACTACGCTGCACTAATACTGATTGGTAGATTACATATATCCCTAGAATTTTCTAATTAAATTAAATACATGAGTTTTAACAGAATATCTTATTAGTGTGCCTACCTGGGTTTGAATTTGTAACACTCTAGAGCAGTGTTTCCCAACGTGGGGCCCACGACCCACGGGGGGCAATTTGATGGTTAAGGGGGGGACAACTCGACACGAGTTTAAGCCTTTCGCTCTGGGCCATTTAAGTGCAATGCTAGATTTCGGTACCAAATATAACAAAAAAAAAATGTATGTTACTTAAGGGAGCAAAATAATTTTTAAAGTGGGGCATGGACCAAAAAAGGTCGGGAAACACTGCTCTAGAGAGAATGACACGGTCTCACCGTTTGGGTATAAGGTTATAAATATTAGTTAGGTTTTATATATATATATATATATATATATATATATATATATATATATATATATATATATATATATATATATATATATATATATATATATATTCAGAATCCCGGAAACGGCTCCAACGATTTTCCTGAAATTCAGCAGCGTTTTGGGGAAGAAAAATCGATCTAGCTAGGATTTATTCAAACAAAACATTATCCCTGTTTTTGGGCATGACTAAATACTAAAATTTATATTAAATTGAAATATGAATTTTGTTGACTGTCAAGTCAGCGTTGCTTATTCGGGAAACGGGTGGTCGCGAGAAATGAAAATACCTAGGATCGAGCCTCACCTAACCTATTATTTTTTTTCTTTTTTTTTTAAGTTTTTTTTATTTTGTAAAAAATTACCGAGTAAGGCTCGGTCACCCAGTTATTTATTATTATTTTCGATACAGGTACAGACATGTTGTCGCACTTGTTGGTGACTGGCCACACTAGCGCGTACTCGTCTGAAGAGGACGCGCGCGCTAACACTGTTGGTGGCGAGCCCTGCGCCAAGGCACAGGAGGAACCAGCCGAACCGGTTAGTGAGGAGATATACATGTAGAAACAAGTTGTACCCTCGACTCTGTTCGCGTCAACTTAAAAATCCCCAATTATGTATTACGAGTTTATTTCTAATTCCTGGAAGAACACCGGTTTTATCCAGCTATATGCTTTGATTGTACTAAATTTCTTTCTATATGTAATAATGAAAGCGTAAGTGAAGACAGAGTGACACAAATTTTCACATAATATTAGTATGGATGAGAACAAACGAAATAAGTTTAGTTATTAAAGAATCTAATTGTAGAAATAGGTGCTTTTAAACGATATTTTTATATCTTTAATACTTAATGAGTTAATCTTGTATAAATATATTTTTCTGAATTTTGAAAACAGCTCCAACGATTTTCTTGAAATTCAGCACGTAGGGAGTTTTGGGGGAGAAAAATGGATCTGGCTAGGTTTAATTTAAAAAAAATCGTTTTATCCCTGTTTTTGGGCATAAACAAAAAACCATAAGTTTACTTTTAATTTATTGAATATATACAACACAATTTTCGCCGTGAAACGTCAAGTCAGCGTAGCTTAGTCGAGAAACGGGTGGTCGCGCGAAATGAAAATACCTAGGATCGAGCCGCACCTACCCTATTATTTTTTTTAAAGTACCGTTTTTTATTTTGTAAAAAATTACCAAGCAAGGATCGGCCAACCTGGTACAATATTCTTATATTATGTAGCATGTGGGGTACTTAACCGTCTTTTTTTCCAAGTCAATAGAAGTGATTTTAATAAGGTAATACTTCTGTATAGCCTGTGGAGACCATGCCACCAGCCATATCAGACTATGCTCCGCCATCTGTTATCAACACTCAGCTGTCGTTGGATGACCTAGCGCCACCTTCAGTTTTGCAGTCTGACCAGGTATAACTTTTATTATCAAAATTACTATCATTTCCAGTAGCAAAAATGAAGTAAACTTTATTATATTTATATTATAGTAATAGGACTCTTTTAGCACTAAATTGCCAGTAAAAAATAAACTGAAACTCTTGAATTAGAAACCCTACAGTAACAGTCAAAGTTGAAGTTGAGGAGCAAATATCCCCTTCACGGATATTATTAGGTTCGTAAGAGCAAAGGGTAGGTTAGAGCTGGTGACACTGTCAAGACAGCAGTGAAACTCTTGTCCCAACATGGGGATATGGGTGGAATAGTTTGAGAATAGGAGCTGACTGCCCATTCTGTACCTATAGGCAACTCCGAAATTAAATAGATAAGAGTCAAATAGTTTTACTGTTTCCGTATAGCATCTGATGAACTCAAAAATTACATTTTCTAGCATGATCAAGAACTGCTCAAAGACACATATGACAGACCTCTGGCCACACCCCGTCATGAGGAACCTCACTACACTCTTGGAGATTTCGAGCCTCTCCCTCAAGAGCCACCTCCACAGCCAGACTTTGAGCAACTTTAGTTATAAATGATAGAAACTTCAATATATACAATAAATCTTTAGGTATATTACCATAAAATATTGTGTATTTTACCAATATTGCTAAACAATAACTATATTGATTTTTCATATTATATATAAATGTTTTTGCAGCAAATTCACTTTAAGAACATGCTTATTGTTAGGCTTTCAATAAACTTTTGAAAATTGCCTTTTTTTGTTAGGGAGAGAAAATTGTTTAAGAGAAAATCCATTGCTGAGATTTCATATGTAAGCATATGCTTTTTTTTATTTTACAAATATAGATATTGCAAAAATAAATAATATAATATTATAAATCCTTCTTTTTTTTCTTTTTCTTATAACCTAATGTGACTTTATTTCTTACTCCATAATCGCTGATCAGACTGTTATCATCATCCAATATTATGCTATCAAAGTGTAAGCTGTATGTTTTCCAAATATACTTCCATGATATTTTTACTTTATTTCCAGTTCTTTGTTGGTATATTTCAAAATGTCTCGCAATTGCCTTCTTGAGTTCTCTTACAGTTGAGTTTTGTGGAACCTGAAATTATTATCAAATTAATTCCCATACAGATTAGTAGTAGTAGTAGCTGAAGGATTAATTGAATTAGCATACTACAAGTGTCTTAATTTTTTTTTATGATAACTTTATTGTAAACACTGCTCATTTAGATAAGTTTTATATTTAATTTTATTATTTTATTCAGTAATTTTATATTTAATAAAATAATAAGAAAACTTAAAATGACATGAAATATAAATTTTAATTTACAGCCATAATTGCATGCATACCTAAGAGGGATACTTATTAAACTTATCCTAAAAAAAAGAAGTAATAATAAATAATTTTACTATTATTTAGCTATAATCTATAGCAAAATAATTTTATTATTTCTTTTGTATTATGGATCTCCACAAAGTAACACCTAATTTTATAAATTATTTAAACTTATCCTATTAATTTGTGTAGATTATACACTACTTACAATAACTTTTAGAGGTGATTCATCTTCTCTGGAAATGTATATATTAATAGACTGGCCATATTCCACTGCTGTCTGGAAATTATATAGTATATATTATATTAATTGTTGACTAAATTAACAATTCCAAAAAAAAATCATTTGAATTCAATAATAGATAAGTGTATATTTTAAAAATATATAATTATCAGTACATTGCACTGATATGTAATATTTACATAATATTTGTATCTTTAAAGTCCTTCTGGAACTTGCATTTAACATGTAAGACTGAACTTTCTCTCAGCAAGTAGTGGATTCTTTGCTATTTTTATTGATAAAGAAAGAAAATATCCATCGGTTTGAGAGTCAAGAGTTATTTATTATTTTATGACGTACCAGTGATACAATTTCTTCTAAAATTATGTCGGACGGTAAATCAGACAGCAATGAATCTGTTTTCAATATATTACTGAGAGAAGATTTGGTAATTTCCAGGAGATCATCATGCGATAAAGTATCCGCTACTTCTGCAATTTGTTCCATTTTAGCAAGTAATATTTAATGACATATAAAAACATTGTACAATTTAAATCTAATCAACAAATTCGATTAAAATAAATTCAAAATTGCCATAGACAAAATAAAGAGCTAAAGACACAGATAAGAAATATCACAGGAGCTACTTCTACTGCTTCTATCATAGACTACTAAGTAATACATCATATAGGGATATCATTTGGAGTAGAAAAAGACAGTTATTTGAACAACCGTTTTTTCTCTATTAATGAAAATAAATAGATTTGTAAAAAAAACACTAATCTCGAAAAGCAAAAATTCATTATTAATAATCGTTTTTTTTGTTACTATTTGAAAAGTTGTTTTATTTAATCAAAAAGAATAAAGACTTAATGAATCTTAAGTCTAATAAGTGGATCAATACGAATAAAAAATAATGAATGCGTTGTTTATGAAATAAGATTAAAATTTGTAGATAGGCTAAATTAGTTTCATCCAACAATGCATATCGTATCTTAAAAAACAAATAGAAAGTAATAAGAGAATAATAAAAATAAAAAGAGTAATTTATATAAAAATCGATTAATTACTATTACATCCTTGGCACCACTAGAAACTAAAATAGTATGTATGAGTAGTATTTAGCGTATAATCTCTTTTGGTCAGTAATCAGTATGGTCGGTCTAATCATAAATCTACGTCTTAGTAAGTTAGTCCATGTTCTTGTTAGTCTATGGTCATCGGTCAAAAAGTTATGAGCGATAGGTATTTTAGAGGTTAGATTTTTTGCAAAATATATCAAATACAAAATTCATAAGAGAAAAAAAGAGAACCCCTTAAGAACTAAGCTTAAATATGGATTCTCTATCTACTGGGTCATTAAGTGGGGTACAAAAGGAAGAGTTAATGGACCAAGTGAAACAACAAATTGCAATTGCGAACGCCCAAGAACTTCTGACGAAAATGTCTGAAAAATGTTTTAAAAAATGTATAAATAAACCTGGCACATCTCTAGATAATTCGGAACAAAAGTGTATAGCAATGTGCATGGACAGGTACATGGACGCTTGGAATCTTGTCTCACGGACCTACAGCAGTCGTATTCAGCGAGAGAGAAACAATATGTAAAAATTAACTGTTAAGCTTGCGTTGCGCTGTAAATATAGAGATTGTAGTAACAGAGCATTTCTAATATTGTGGGTTGCGTCTAACAATTGTTACGTTTAATACAAATGTTTTAGGTTATATAAACCTTGTTTTATTGCACATCTAGTTCACATATTTATTGTTTTTCTTACTTGTCTTATTATGTCTTGTACTGTGAGTTATGAGCCATGTTAATTATTGTCATTTTAATCGAAGTTAGAACTATTTGCAATTTTATATTAAAGAATTTTTATATATTTTTTCTATTGTATCCAAATGTTAATTTGAATATTACTAGTTCAACAGTAAAATGATACAGACCTAAAATCGTACTAGAGCACAACATCACATCTATTCGTTTTTGAAGATAAATTGTTTAATTGCACCATAAAGTAGTTTAAATGCATTAGTACTACGATTCAGAATGAAAAAAATGTGTAGTTACTATTTGTGCTGGATTCAAGCTAATGCTGCTCCAATGTGGATTGACAGGTCACACATATTCCAGCAATTATATTTATCTGTAGAGATGAGTGGTAATTATCACTTTGCTTAATAATGTCCATAGGGGTTTGAACATATATATCCTAGATAAGTGTCTTGAACTCTTAATTTGCATATATTTTATAATACATAGAAACTTTTATGGCTGTAGCACAATCTATTTTGGCCCACCAAGACATACTCCATTACCATACCATCCATTAGCCCAGCACATATGTTAGCTCAGCTCTAGATATCAGCAACTAAGAGTTGCTCAAGTCTCAGCAAGAGACTGGCTCTGTGACTACTGTAAAGCAAATGAGGTACGGAGTACGGGTAAGGAGTGAATAAAAGGTCAGTTGATGCAACTGAGGATTCATTAGTCCAGAATATCAAGAGAGCCTATCAACTCAAAAATGTGACAATGTTTTTTTTTTATATTGCTGACCATAGATAATACAGTTGTTACTGACCTATCTGTTTAATGGAGGTTGTATTCAAAACATGTAACAATATTTTCAATTATTTCATATTATCATGCTCTTCTTATAAAGTTAAAATAAATGGTTATATTTCAATCATCATATGCAACACATGAAATATTTTGATACTAAAATATAAATGTTCAACTGAGTCTTCTAAGGAAAATTTAACACTGAAACAATACCCTTAAATATATTTAACTTTTTAGTAAACATATACATTATTACAATAAATAATATTAGTTCAATGGATAAGTTGATTGCATTTCATCTCTAAGAACTTTTTTTCTATATTGATAAAGTTTCTTAATCCACATTTCTTTTCTCTCCTCATGACTGGGAATCTCCTGCAAAAATTAGAAAACTTACATTATATAAACTCTTATTTATGGAAAGTTACATAAATATTATAATAGTCCATCTTCTCAGAGATATGTTGGTGCATACAGATAGGCCATACTAATACTATATAGATAACTTTTAAGTAATTTGTAATCCAGGAAAATCAATGATCTCAGATAAATAACTATATTTTTTGTGTATAACATATATTTAGTCTATGCACTGCTGGTAAAACTCATGGGCTAATCAGATAAAAGAGCTGCATAATTTAAGTAAGTATATTCAAAGTATATTGAAATAAAATTGTGCAACATTATCATATTATATTTTGTAGTTTTTAGAACAGTATAGTATTATCTCTTCAGGCTATATTAAAATAGCTTTAAGCCAAATGAAATCTAACATAGTGTTGGAACACAACTGCCCAAAAAACAAAAAAATTTAGTACTTCAATTATTTTGTTGTAAAATTAACATTAACATGAAGTAAGTATATTTGAAATGATGGACTTTAATCTTTAAATATGAACTAACTCGTACAATAGTAATAGAACTCACAAAAATTTACATAAGTTATACTCACATCAAAATTTATGATTGAATCATCATTTTGAACCTTAACATCAGGTTTCGGCAATTTCACTGTCTCAGAGTTTAGGTCAATTACAATATTTTGGGACTGTTTCTTGTTTCTTGATGATGTAAATGCTTTTTGAACAAAAGAGTCAGAGTTTAATTCAGCTATTATATTCCTGTCGTGCATCGTTGGCATATCCTCTTTTATTTCAACCTCTTTGTATTCATATGTTGGTAATTTGGTCATTGTTAGTCCAGCTGCTTCAGCAGCCTTTATAGCCTTTTCAATTTTTGTATCTGTGTCATCTATATTGAGCTTCCTAGGTTCTGTAAAGTTATTTAAAATTTAAGTGAATATTAAACCCTATAAAGAGCAAGCCTGTTACTTATTGAGAGAAGGATTGGAGCTAAGCCAAACACATATCCCTAGAATTCTCTAGAGATATGCAGATTTTCACTCAATGTTTTCTTTAGACACAAGTTTTTAATGGAAAAACTCATTGGCACCTGCCATATGAATTTAACAGTTGACCACAAAGGTAAAGAGCACTTACATTTAAATAATTAAACAATAATTTCGTTAATAGACTACAGTATAATAATCTATATATGTGCATTTTATGTTTTAGGTATCTGTATTAATATAAAATGTAAAGGTTATAATAAAGTATGAATATTAAATATGTAGTTCATTTTAAGATGAATAAGTTGCTTTCCATCAGGATACATTAACTGTGGCGTCTAGAGTTCAATGAAGACAAAACAAATAGGGTCAATAAAATACTTAAATTAAAAGTATTAGAAATTTCTTAAAAGAGTAGTAGAAAATACTTTATAAATGAAGTATTAATTTTCTACATACCAATATCAAATGAACTAGCTCTACTTCCTCTGCTGCTAATAGATCGGGATCTTTTCCTTTGCTTTTTGTTATTCTTACTATACTTAGAACGGCTGGGAGACCTTGATTTAGAACGAGAACGCTCTCTTGAATGTCTGGACTTCTTCGATCGAGTCCGTGAGGTAGATCGACGCCTAGACTTGCTTTCATATCGCTCTTTTGATATACTTCTAGAATAGCTTCTACGTCTGTGCCTAGTACGCGAGCTGGAGCGTTTTCTCCTACGACTGCTGGATGCCGACCGATCCCTTGAACGTGAACGACGTCTATGTTTGCTTTTAGTTTTTCTTCGACTGTGAGATGATTCTGAACTGCAAGAAGAACTTCGTCTATCCCGATATCTACTTTTTTCTCGAGGCATTGGTAAAAAAATACTTTATTTTTATTCTTACATTATGATTTTACCCAGTTTTTTATGCCCAACTCACCATGTTTTTAATTTCTCAAACAGGGAAGCCACAGACTACTGAGAATAGAGAGAAGAGAAGCTGAAAAACATAGTCTATTAACTAAAATACAGAGAAGTTTATGAACACAGATTATCAGATAATAATTTTAGATTAAATCTTATAGATCTATTCTTCTATTTTATAAAGTTATTGATAATTATTAAGTTTAACTTTAACTTATTTTAATACCACTCTAATTTTTATATTATAACTTCATCTCTTTTCTTATTTGAATAACTGATCTGTTAATGGTACGTTCCAATTGTTATTTTTTTTCACGTGAAATAATAAACTCATTAATTGGACAAAGCTGAAAAATAATGAAAATATTCTCTTATTTACATAAATATAAATTTACAATTTTTTTTGAATGTTCAAGAATTTTAACACGAATTCATTAACAAAAATCCTAAAATAATTTAACGGATTTGATATATAACACGTGAATAGTAACGTAGTTATAGGGCAGCGACCACAGTCAGTCGGCCTCGATGACGGAATGTGTAAAATTTTAAGATGGTGATGAGCAGTGTTTTTTCGTTTTCGCTTAGAAAAATTCGGTATTGGTGCTTTATTATTTTGTTGATATAACCAATATGTATCCATATGTATGACCAATTAGACACTAAGACGTTTTATATAGGCATAATAGACTTGAAGTGTGAAACGTGTATATCGGATCATTGACATTGTTTCGTAAAAAAAATTTTGTACCATCGCGATTGTTATGTTTATGCTCTTATTGTGTGCATTTGTAATGCCCAGTAGACGGATAAGGCGATTCTGATGTTTCCGAAGTCATGGAGAGGCAGGAGCGCACATATACCAACATGGAGGCCACAGACACTGTGGACACCAAACAGGTGAGATGGGACGATTAAAATTACCGGTGTTTGACAATGAATACATACCGCGCACATGTTAACTGTCTTTACTTAAAAAACTATAAAAAACGCCGCTCATTAAGCCTTTTTTATGTAAAAAGACTAATTAAAAGTAAATAGATATTTCAGTAAAATAATATAAGTATGTCCAAAATTTTCTTGATTCAAATTCTTATAAACGTTAATAAAAGATGGAGTCACCTTTAAAATAATTAAGCAAATCAAGGCAAAGAGTGGGTGAGGTGCCCTGCCCACACTGGTGCAGAATAAATTATTTCTATTAGAACATTGTTGTGTGCCTTACATGTCATATCAGATACATTTATATAATTATATGTATAAAGCCTTTGTTTTGACATTGTAACAATCAATCTTTTCATCATCCTCCTGCCCTTATCCCATTCTAAGTGGGGTCGGCAGAACATGTTGCAAACATGTTATCATATGGTTTGTCTACATATTTTACGACTGTCTGCCTGCCTGCCTGACGTCAACTTACCTTAGTCGTATTTTACGACTCCCTGGTTAATTCGATTACCAAATATATCTACAGTATCGTTGCTAAGTCCTGTATTAATAGTGTATAATGTATGAAGTTGGTACTATATACAAGAAAATATGTATTAGGCTTAGTTTTAAAAATATAAACCATAATTTTGAATTTATTTCTATTGAGCTGATTTATTGATTTTTACTATCTATATACTACTACTATTCTACATTTATTTTGACTGGCCTGTTGGTGCGGTGGATAGTGATCCTGCCTTCAGCGCCGCGGATCGCTGGTTTGATTCCCGCTAAGGGCCAACATTTTCTATAAAAGAATTTGTTGGCTCTTCGAGCCTAGGTGTATATTTGTATTTAAGTATGTATTTAAAGAATTATATATTCACCAGTTGTCTCTCACTCATAACATAAGTATTAAAATTACTTATTTTGGGGATGGGCGACTGTGTGTGTAAGTGTCCCATATATTTATTTTTAAACATGAATAACAACATTCAAACATTCACATATTAGATAATTTTGTATTTTGTAATTTGCTATGATTTTATAAATCCCTTAGATTATTTTATATTACTCTAGACATTTTATAAGAAGTCTATACTATATACTATATTTGAAAAATAAACTTTATACACTTACACTGTGTTCAATTCTTTAATTGATGTACTTAGTTGCAATTTTAGTGTCTCCTCTAAATTGCACTCTGTTCTTTATAAAAAAATATCTTAGTCTCAAGACTTTATATATAAGACTTTATATATATGTAGCTGGATGTAAAGTAACACCAAATTCTATAAATTTGTGAACAGCTATCATCGTTCCGCCATAACAGCTTATTATATTATTTACGACAGCCATATTATAAACAACTGTATTAGTAACTTCTTTACTGTAAACTTAAGTGTTAAAATACCATCAATTATGTACTCTATGTGTTATTGGTTCTCAAGAAATCATGAAAATTTTCTTCCTAGCTGTTAGTTTGATATATCAGTTTCAATTCTGCCAAATTTCATCAATATTTCTTCATCAAAAACCGTGAAATAATTACATAATTATAATACATAGTATTAGAGATACCCGTGACTTAGTTCTGACCCACCATCATCTTCCTGCCCTTATCCCACTCTAAGTCGGGTCAGCACAACATGTTATAAACATGTTGTCACATGATTTGGCAACGTATTTCACGATCGGCCGCCTGCTTGACATCAACTTTACCTTAGTCTTATTTTACGACACCTCAGTAAGAAAGAGGGTGGTCTATTTTACTTAAATGGATCCCACACGATGGGTCCAACTTTTCTTAGTCACCTTATACGACACCTCGGTAAGAAATGATGGTGGTCTATTTTACTTAGCAGGATACTACACAGCGGGTCGACTTACCTTAGTCACCTTTTACGACACCTCGGTAAGAAATAAGGGGGGTACTATTCTATTCAGCTGGATACCACAGGGCGGTTTAGTTTGGGCCCCCAAAGCATGTAATATCGTATAGAGATACGATATGTGTTTTTCACCTGTTCCGTAAGGAAAACCATTTTTTTATGTAAACCTAAAATATATAGCTTTATTTGTAGTAAATTTCATCAATATCGGTCCGGTCCAGGAAATTTGCCGTAAAAGCTTGAGAGATAGACAAAATTTCTTAATTATAATGTAAGTAGTATTTATTAATTTAGTAGGTGAGTTGTTTATTTTCCCGATTACAAGTAATTTGTACATGCTACTTGAAACATGTTCTAATCGCGGCGGATATTCAAAGTTAACACACTTATCTGTTCGTCAAACACTTCCATAGTCTTGGTAGGGGGGCGCGAAACGGTCAAAGCGGCCGCCCGTAGGCAGTTGGAACGCGTCGTGCGCGCAGTACGCCGCGCGCGCAAAGTTCGCGAAAGTGATGTCACCGTGAGAACCCAGTGGTCTGTGCTGTGTGTGTCAATAATGGTAGCTATGGTGGCCTCGGCGTCTGGATACGGCACTCTGCGCCGATTTCTAAGCGTCCCTGACGGCCAGGATATAGAAAACACCGGTGTTGTTCCAAGCGCCTCAGTCGCGGTCTCGGTAAGCCACCGTGTTATACGAAAACTGTTACACTGATTAGTGGTAATGCTATGCGTATGAAATACTTTTTTAATTACTCAACATAAAGAACTAAGGACTTGGTGATATTTTAGACCACGGACGAGTAACCTCGCGCCAACCTAAAACCTAACTTGATTGCATGCGATGTTTTTAAAATCGATAATCAGAGGCGTGGTGAATTAATTATAAATAAAATATTTAATCAATTAAATGAATCATTTGCTCACATTCATGAACGAATTTTTATCGAAACTGAGGCCAAAGAAATCGCGTTGCAAAACGATCTTTTGCGACATAAAAGCTTAGAAAGTAATGTGTCTAACAGTTATTATAATGGCCGTTAAAATTACATTGGCACCTAGAAAAGTCTGCGTGCGCCCGATTGGCTTATATATTGTAATTAAGTAAGGCTTAACTGAGAGCGATATTTTATTTTTAACGCGCCAGTTCTACGCCGTCGAAATTGTCGTGACGGTTTCGGAATAACTTTTTCGTTTTAAAAAAAGAATCTGAACAGCCATCACTCTACTGTAGCCGTTGTGAGGTCATTGACCCGACTTTCCTTTTTAATATTTAAGTTATAATGCCATCGATTGATGTTCCGTCCTTGGCCTCGGTAGGCACATGGTACGTTGGTATATTTTTCGTTAATGATGTCATCTTCGTGTGGTCGGGACTACACGGGATGGTTCGGCCAAGGTTAGGTCATCAGACCGTGGCGCATCTCGAAGATCACGGCTGGCTGGTTGCCGAGAAAGGAGATCACCGAGTGGCTCGCTGGTCGCGCAGTGTGATTACCGACCCAGATCACAATGCACTTACTCGCTTTTTACCCTCCAGAATTAACTTTTCGTCTCATAAATTCAATTACGTTTGATCTCAGAAAGCTGTCTGTCACGCTTTCACGGCTAATCCGCCGGAGCTATATTGATTAAATTTAATATAATAATAGCCATTACATATAATAGCTGATCAGAAACAATAAACCCATTTTTTCTTTGGGAAGGCAACAAAATAATTGGGTATTTTAACATTGATTCGACGCTAACAAAGTGGCGGATAAGAGATATCTAGTAACAGATGAACTCGGTCTTAAAAAGATCTGTAAAGTTTTTACTAAAAAAATACCTCGTTTCGTAAATTTTTGCCAATCGTACGGACAATTTATATACAAAACATTACGTTTTTGTTCAGCCCTTCTGTATAAAGAAATCAAAATACAATCATACATGCTTTTGAATAGATTTGAATATAATTTCCAGCAGAGAGACTGTATAGAGCTGCTATAATTTAATAGCGGTAAAATTGTTCGTCCGACACGTTTGGCGTGGTATTAAAGCTAAGAGTGGAGCCATTTTCGACTACATGGGCAATATACATATTCCCGATAATGCTGGGGCTACATTAGCGGACTACGGCGAATATTCGGGCTACAGCAATGTATGTGGCCGGGTATATCGTTGTAACGCGGTGTATTCGGGTGCAGACGATGTAGCATCGGGACACTGTCGGTAATCTGGCGCGCATTAAAGGAATTTGTTAATATTCGTTTGAGTGCCCACACCTATATCACTTCTGTTTTGTCTGGACTTTGACGTTCAGGTTGTGTGAATAGTACGTATCCACAATCTCCTCCTTCGTCTCATTTTCATATTATTTCGTACTTGATGCTCATAAAAGTAATAAATAATATTTTACTGACATATAATCCAAAGATACATCGTTGGATAACGAATATTCGCCGTAAGCCGCTTTCTGAATCTTCCCCCGCCTTATGTGGACAAGAACATCGTGTGTGCGCGATACACACGACACGAATCATCGCCCGCTGATGTAGCTCCAGCATAAAACACTGTTCAAAAAAAGGCTAATGCAGAAGCCTTCTATACCTTCTAACATTAAGTAACACTTCGACAACACAGATAGTCTAAATCTTTATAACATAGCACAATAATATTAATTAATCTTTTCATATTTATAGAGACCTATTTTAAATGCTGTTATACCTGTAATTAGTGATTGTACCGATCTCTGTCCAAATAATTCATTATGTTATTCTGTACTTTTATAATTGCTGAAACTTAAAAAAATATATTATTAAATCCAGAGGTTTTGATTAAATAGACCATTAACAATTGAACCTAACCTAAATTATGTAATTAGCTTAATTTAATTTGTTCCTTAACTGCTTGTCAATACATTTAACTCTACAATGCTTTAAATATCGAATTAAGGCATATTAAATTCGATTATTTTAAAGATTAAACAAACATGTTTATGAATGGGTAAACGGTATAGCGGAAGGGAATCGCCTGACATTTACAACGGGGCTCGCGAATTCAAACCCTTAATAAATAAGGCTTTAGAAGATTTCACATAATTTAAAGATAATAATAATAAGCAATAACTGGAAGCGAGAAAGGACAATCTAAATGAGTTTAACAGAAGAGAGTATGCCGAGGTTTGTCCTATGCAAATTAATTAGTATAAAAATGTTGGCATTTGAAACAGCCTAACTTCAGTCAGTCTTTCAATTATATAATAAAAACATATCATGCTATTTATATTCAACTAAGCAGTCCTCCATGAAGCTAAGTATTTTTGCATGGATCTGGTTTTGTCGTGACTAGATAAACTCAGCTTCCTTAAATATTCAAACCGAGATGCAAATTGAACGGTACCTAGAATTCCAATTAAGTGTTGAATGCATCGAGATCTGTTTGTCACTAAAGTCATTAAGATATAATAGACTCGATCATTGGTATGTACCTTCGCCTCATTAGGGTGATTGTCGCGTAGACGATCACCTTGTATCGGTGTACTATGTTTATTTACGGTGTTTTGTGTTTCCTTGTTTGCCATGTTAAAACGTTGTAGTTATCGGATTTCCGCAGGAAGTTATTGATGTCTAAGATTTTACTTTGACCTTTTTTTTTTGTTAGGAAACCCGTTATGGCTATGACAGACCGCAATAGCGTGATGGAATGTTTTTGTGCGCGAATGCGCTTTACCTTAAATCAGTTGCTCTACCTTGGTGTTAGTGGTGGCAAGGCAACAGCACTGTCTGCTTTTCCACTACCTACATTACTTGGAAAGTTTCTCACTGCTTAATACAATATTAAATATTTAAAGACTAAATAATTGCCGATCGTTGACTGCGCGTGATGTTTACCAAACGTTAATCGCTTCAAACTATGTAGGCATGACTTCTATAAATACATCATCATCTTCCTGCCCTTACCCCACTCTAAGTGGAGTCGGCACAACATGTTACAAACATGCTGTCACATGATTTGGCTGTGTTTTTACGACCGGCCGCCTGCCTTACGTCAACTTACCTCTGTCGTATTTTACGACACCTCTGTAAGAAAGAGGGTGGTCTATTCTATTCAGCCGGATACCAAACGGCGATGCATGAATTCTAGAAGTACATATGTGGTTAATTGTTACTTCAAATTCGTCATGCGGTTTTTGGTAAATGTTTTCCATTATAAGAAAACCTGCATATTTCTTGAAAAAGATATATGCAGAAATACTTTAGAGATCAAAAAATTCGGTGTTCGTATAGTGTCGTTAGTCATGCTGCATAATAACACTAGCAGTTTCAACATAATCAGTTTTTCTATTTGTTTTTTTCTAAACATATTCGTAAATAACCTTCAAATATGTATAAAAAAATAGCTGATAATTCTACGTTTTGGACGGACACGTGAAATAGATAAAGAACATTGCAGGAGTCGTTTTAACAAGACATTCATAACTTTAAATTCAAATTCTTAAGTAGGTTTCTTCTGTCACGGAACTTTATGTTGAAAGGATGGCCTTAGAAATTACGACGTGTTCAGAGGCCCATAGTCTGCGGCGAGTCGTCGCTTTTGCAAGGAATGAATAGACTCAACGCTCTATGTACAAGTACATGAATCAGAGATGTCGGCCGCGAGGAATTTAATGTAGCTATGTTTATGGATACATAATAATTATATGGTTGTTATGAATGGTATTGAGAGCTTTATTTGTGGCTTTTATATGTTAGGGGATTTTAAATATAATTTAAAACATTACACAATTTGATGGCATGTCGTAGGTCGATGATAAGCCTCTTGTTTTTACGTACCACGAAGAACTGAGGTGAATTACTTTTATAAGAATACGTTGATGAGCAATATAGCTACCATATATGTGTATCATTGATTAAATTTAATTTCCTAAATATTTATTTATTACATATAATAAAACGTGTACCTTCGATGCGTCTGTCAGTTTGTGTGTTTGCGACTCAATAACTACTGAATTTATTTTCATGCCGTTTTTGTAACCATATACGGAGTGGTTCATTAGGTAGGTATTTAATGTATAATTTATGCAGGTTTTTGTATAAATTAGTTGTATTTTTTTTAATGATATTAATTTAAAAATTTTGGTAAAGTCAAGCCGCCTGAGAGATTTATCGAATATATTCAAAATTTGAAGAGCTGTTGCTTATTGATGTCTCGAAAATGTTATTTCGAAGGCGCAGTTTTGGTTGACCCGTACTTACTTCAAGGTCACACGGAGCCGGTGGAAGTATTACAAAAAAATACCTATGTTCAAGTCTGCTTTTGTACATATTTAAAAGACTGGAATAGGAATCTTACAGCTCCAATGGCTAAAGACCAGAGATTTTCTATAAGTCATAAAAAAAGTTTTGTAAATGCTTTTTGTATAGCTGAGATTCTTGTAAAGTAAAGCTCATATTTATCAAATTTTTTGGTGACTTTTTTTCATTTTCTTCCTAATGTTAGTACGCCCGTACAGAATTACGTCCTTGAGCTCATATGGAATGGCTTGAAGGCAGACCCATTTTCTTATATGTAAATTTTAGTACCATCTCTTTATTCATAAAACTCATATTTGCTGTTTTAAAGAACACAGAAAATGAATTTATTTACGTTACTAAACTTTTTCAAACTATTATTATCTGTTGACACAGTGACAAGTTTTAACTTGAGTAAATATGGATAACGACGTACTTACTTGTTCCCATATTTAAAAAAAAAATAACGGTCTTCTGTTATCTATGGTTATATACATACTTGTCTTTAGTTTGATTAGCACTATATAGCAATTATGGAGTTTAAAAAGTAAGGTTGATGTTATTGATATTTGGTAATTCTTGAGTTTTATTTTTGTTCAAATAAAATAATTTATTAGTAAAATGAAACCCACTGTTTTCTATTGTTTGTATTTTCTTTCGGGTTTAAACTTTAAATTTTCACACTCCAACACTTTCGTTCAAATCGTATTTTCATAAGCGAAATTCTAGTCACGTTTCCTGGTTTAGAGGATTTCGCCAAGTTAAATGATTATTTATGAAGAAACCCTAAACATCTTTTTAATATATTATGTCTTATATATCCTAATAATACCAAAGATAAGCATTAATTTGCGGCGTAGAAAGTTTCTTAAACATAACGATATCTGTAAAATAGCTGTAGTTTTGTAAAAGTAGCGGCCTGTTACTATCCCACTGCTGAGCATAGGCCTCTTCTCTCCGTTTTTTTTGGAGAGAAAGTTTGGAGCTAAGAACTACAAATCTGCTCCAGTGCCGATTGGTAGGTTACACATACCGCCAGAATTCTCTAGAGATAAGCAGGTTCCCTCACGATGTTTTCCTTCACCGAAAAGCGTGTGATAAATTGCAATTATCAATTAGACTCATAAGTTTTAACAGAGTACCTATTGGTGTCAGCCTGTGTTTGAACCTGTGACCTCCTCGAAAGAGTCGCACGGTGTTATTACTAGGCTACTACGGCTACTAGTAGTTTTGTAGTTATAAAGTATATGCCACAGATAAAGGGACCACAGTTGTCTATAAATAGGTATTGCACGACGGTTTCGGAGGAGATCGGGCGGCGTGTTGCGACAGACGGACGGTAATCCGCGCATACTTCCGCCCACCGTAGTTCTATAAGGCGTGGACCTTGTTACGATTACACGTAGGCATGTCCTATTGAATGTTTTGCAATGTTTTTATCTTATCTTCGCCACATCATTAATTGGGAAAATCTACTCAGATGCATTGCGGTTTAATTGCGTACAGGAGACCGGGGCTAGTTGTGACTTTTTAATTTTAAAGTGTTATATTTTTTAATTTGTTTAATTCTTTTACACCAATTTATATTTTAATAAGTAACCATTCCGCATTCATTTTATTAAATAAGTTAATCTTGTATATATATATTCTGAATCTCGGAAACGGCTCCAGTGATTTTCATGAAATTTTGCACGCAAGGGGTTTTGGGGGTGAAAATCGATATACCGATCGATACCTGTTTTCGGCCATTTAAAAAATTATATGTAGATTGAACGCAAATGATATTTGATCTGTCAAATGTGTGGTATTCGGCTGAATAGAGAATACCACCCTTATTTCTTACCGAGGTGTCGTAAGAGGCGACTAAGGTAAGTCGACCCGCCGTGTGGTATTCGGCTGGGTATAATAGGCCGTCCTTATTCCTTACCGAGGGGTCATAAAAGGCGACTAAGGTAAGTTGACCCACCGTGTGGTATCTGATTGAGTAAAATAAGACTACCCTCTTTCTTACCGAGGTGTCCTAAAATATTCTAAGGTAAGTTGACATTAGGCATGCGGCCGGTCATAAATACCTTGCCAAATGATGTGACAACATATTTATAACATCTTGTGCCGACTTTACGCCTATTTTACGACATCTAGTTTAAAAAGAGGGTGGTCTATTCTTTTCAACCGGATACCACACGGCGGGTTAACTTACCTTAATCGTCTTATACGACACTTTAGTAAGAATTATGGGTAGTCTATTCTATCGTGAGTAGTATTCATAGTTAATGTATAGAACCGGCTATACTCAAAGAAACTAGTCGGGCTAACCCGATGAAAAGACGTGAGTATAGCCGGTTCTATACATTAACTAGTCTATTCTACTCAACTGGATACCACACGTCTAGTAAAATATTAAGTCAATTACTAGCCATAATTGATTATTATCTTTATTTATACAAGTCAATATTTATTTTAATGTAACTCTCATCAGAAGTTTATAAAAAAAACAATCATACATTCCATTATAAGCATTAACGTAGCGCCTGTCGCATTGTTGGTCCATTTTTGTATCCTTAAGGTTGTATAAATAGGCCGTAACGTGTCCTTATTTAGACCGCCGTCGGAATCCTTCGTACTTTTGTCGCTATCCTTGTATGAAGGTCACACTGCCAGTATTAAATTCGCGGGATCACAGACAAGATTGTGTATGATTGTTTTTATGCGTTTTTGATTGGCCCTTGCCTTGGTTTTGTTTTAAATTAATTGTGTAATTTTGAGCAAACCGATATTTATGGTTTCGTTGTCTATGTTTAAAACTATTGTCTGTGATTGAGAGTTATTATTAAATTGATCTTCTTTAACATTCGGCAGTATCGTGACCTACTTCATAAAACGTGGTATTAACCACATTTTACGAACCACGTTATTTATTTATTTATTTATGTACCATAAAAAATGTAGGAAAAAAAACATAATTGGTAAAAAAAGTGTACAAAGGTCAACTTATCCCTATGACAGAGATCTCTGCCAGCTAACCTCCGAGGTGAGACAATTTATATTATGTTATTCTTAAAGATTTTTGAAATTAATACCACTAAGTGGGGTAGGCGCAAAATGTTATAAACATGTTGTCACATGATGTGGCTACGTATTTTACGACCTGCCTCTGCCTGACGTCAACTTACCTTAGTCGTATCATACGAGACCTCGGTAAGAAAGAAAATGGTCTATTCTACTCAACTGGATACCACACGGTAGGTCAAGTAGGACGGTCCTTAGTCGCCTTTTAAGGCACCTCAGTAAGAAATGAGGGTGGTCTACTGTACTACGGATACCACACCGCTTCTGTAAAAGTAATGACTTTTGTATAAAATAATGTGAGCTATATTTGTAATGAACTTCGGTGAACAAAAAAATGTAATGTAACCTGCATATGAGAATTCCGGGGATATTTAAAACTAACCTTTTCTCCACGGAGAAAGGGATAATTTCTCATATAATATCCTACCAGTTATTTTATTCAGTTCCATAACGTTTAAGGTTGCCTAGAAGAAATCGCTGGTCAGCGATAAGGCCGCCTTATTGTACCTGTATTTGTTTATAAATGTCTGTAATTTTTTCTGTTCTGTGTGTACAATAAAGAGTATTCTTCTTCTTCTTCTCTTATTATCTCTCTTTGCCCAGGTGTAAGATAGTAACAGGCACTGTTCTATTAGCATAGAATGAAACGCATTCTGAATTTCATAATTATTCATTAAAATAGAAAGTAGCAAATTTTATGAAATCAATCATGTCGCTATAATAAATTATATCGCTTGCGATAGACTCTGTGATCACAGATTGGCAACGCTTTTTATATAATAGCCTGATCTGAAACTTTATCACTTATTGTATGTAACACGGTTGCTTGGTTTGCACAATCCTTCACATTCATTAATTCACTCACAAAAAAAATTATACCTATCGGCGGAATATGTCACATGTAAGTAAAACAACGGCATGTTACTATCCCACTGCTGGGCATAGTCTTCCTCTATTCGTACAGAGAGAAGAATTGGAGCTAAAACCTACCAATCTGCTTCAATACGGATTGGTAGGTTACACATCCCTAGAATTCTCTAGAGTTACATATAGTCATTACTGTCTTGTACAAGGTCGAAAAGTAGTTTTGTCCGCGCATTCTTACCATATAAGTAATTCTTAATAGTACAGAAATATCCTCGAATACAGAAAGCCTACCAGGCTTTCCGTATTAGCCTTTTTCATAGGGGTTTTAGTGTTTAATCTGCTAAAATATAAAATACCCGTTTTTTTCTCGTATAGGATACAAACGCATGGTATATAATGGAGGTGTCCTTACTTTTTATAATACGCGAAAAATGGTCACAGATTTTGTCCTAAACTTGTACAAAACTTTCGTTTGTATGGTACTATTCAGACTTGTATAAAATATGTTATCAAAATCACATTAACGTAGCATATTGTGAGTGTTAACGCTCACTGCTCGCCAGTTTTATATTTACGATCTAAACCGGCGTTGGAGTGCCTAATAACACAATGCGCGAGCTTAATGGCTTTCCGGTGGAAACAGCGGGGAAAGCGATGGCCGCGGACACTTGTGAGATTGCATTTTGTTTCTTTTGCCATACGCCATGTAAATATTAAACGATTTCTAAGTTAATTTACTACTTGTATATAGGATCTATCTATCTAATTGACTGGCCCGTTGGTGCAGTGGGTAGTGACCCTGCCTTCAGCTCCACGGGTCGTGGGTTCGATTCCCGCCGAGGACCAACATTTTCTAGAAAATGAATTTGTTGGTCTTTGAGCCTGGGTGTATATTTGTATTTAAGTATGTATTTAAAAAATATATAAGTATATTTTCACCAGTTGTCTGTCTACCATAACACAAGTATTAAGTTACTTACTTTGGGGACGGACGACCGTGTGTGTAAGTGTCCCATATATTTATTTATTATTATTATTTATTAATTGCGGGGACGCCCGTCGTTGCAGGACAGGTGGTCAGCTCCTATTCTAGACTTCCACCCATTTTCTTATGTTGGGACACGGGTTTCACTGCTGTCCCGACAGTGTCACCTGCTTCAACCTACCTGTTGCTTTTACAAACTCACAAACTTTCGCATTCATAATATAAGTAAGACAAGATTTAGTTAAAAGAAAAAAATATATTACAAATTTAGTAAAAGTACATTTCATTGAAATTCCAATTTAAACCAATATGGTTTAGCGGATTTGCCGTGAAGGAGCAACAAACATACATCTACGTGTATCACATTGTACACTTAATTGTTGTACATTGTGTATTAATATAGCTCCGGTTGTTTGGTCGTGAAAGTGTAGCAGACAGGCAGATAAATAGAATTATAATTTTAGAAGTAGTATTACCATCTTACAAAAGTAATAATAAAATTATTTTGCTATAATTCACGATGAAATGAAATGAATGATCTAATGAAGTCATCGCGGATTATAGCAAAATAATTTTATTATTTATGGATCTCCGCAAAGTAACGCCTAATTCTATAAATTATTACCATCTTTTTACATAACCTTTGCAGAGCGGGTGAAAACCGCTGGGTGCACCTAATTTTCAAATAATCAAATATAATCTGTTACAGCATCTGTATACGAAACTTTCAACTATTGTTACGCTTACCTGTGAAACTAAACATT
The DNA here is from genome assembly GCA_029227775.1 of Morpho helenor. Lineage (NCBI taxonomy): Eukaryota > Metazoa > Arthropoda > Insecta > Lepidoptera > Nymphalidae > Morpho > Morpho helenor. Next base: position 16,579,661 of record JARGCU010000025.1, read on the forward strand.
GATGTATGGGTTATGACTCCACTCTCACTATTGGCTAACAAGTGCCATTTTCTAATCTAATGCGGTTTTAGTGTTTAGCTTAGACAGCTTCAGGTTCACAATTATGCACTCAGCTTTATGTAACCAAAAAGTTATTGAGTGAGAAATCATTAAAAAAGGTATTACAGCCACATCGATATTCATATATATAGTTAAAGTAAGTAGCGGCTTGTTACTATCCCATTGCTGAGAATAGGCCTCTTCTCTCCGTTTTAGAAGAAAAGGGTTGGAGCTAAGACCTACCACGCTTCTCCAATGCAGATTGGTAGGTTATACATATCCACAGAATTCTCTCGAGATATGCAGGTTTCCTAACGATGTTTTCCTTCACAGACAAGCGTGTGATAAATTGTAATTGTCAATTAGACCCATGAGTTTCTTAATAGAAAAACTTATTGATGCGTGCCCGGGGTCCGAACTCGTGACCCCCTATAAAAAGTCGCACGGTCTCACCGCTGTTTGTCACAGCTCTTGAAAGTCTCTTTGACATAATTTAATGTATTTAAAACTAAAGTCGAAGCAAACAAAGTAACGGGTACAGCATATATTAAAATTATAAAGTTACACTGTGTTAATATGTTAAGGTTTCTATTACTGGAGATAACTGCACCTGACCGGTTTGACGGGCTACACATATCTTAGAATTTCTCTTGAGATATGCAAGTTTTCTTAGGATGTTTTTCTTAACCAATAACCAAATATAGGTTTAGGTACCTGTACAGTTTAAAGTCTTGTAACTCCTAGTTAGAATTTTACACAATTTTATAGCGCTTTATATAGTACTAGCTGCGCTTGCGACTTCGCCCGCGTGGAATTTATTTAATTGAAATTTCGTACGTAAAAATTATTGGTAGATTTTTAATAGTTATTTAGAAAGAAAGAAAGAAATGATTTGTTTGAACACAATTGCCAATATAACACAAAGAAACAAAAATACATATTTACATATTCGAGTATTGTGATCAAATAAGGTCTCCTTCTCAGCATATATGCTACAGCAGGCTATAGCGCTGCTTTTCAATAGGCACCTTTAACAGATACGCGAGGAGATTTTGAGTTAACTATAACGGATATAGCATTACTTTTGTGTATATCTGTAGGTTACGCACGCTGGCGCACGCGACTAAAAGCTTACAGCAGGCGATCTTTTTGCAACTGCGCGATTTCGTCATTATAATTTAAACCATAATGCACTTTGCACAATCTTCTAGTACCAAAACCGACAAAAATCTAAAAAAAATGAACTATTGATTAAAATAAAGGCAGATGCCGGTTATCCGGAAATCCATGGAAACAAAAGGTCCCGTAATATAAACCGTGAAAATAATAATCACAATAAAAACATCTGTGCCTCGGTCATATACGTTTCTGTTAATTATTCTCGTTAGCAAACTGAAAGCCAAGATCAAGGCTTTGTGTTGTAACAGAAAGAGCTCATTATTTTAGCTGTTGCTTTTTAAATAATACAAAAGTTTATGTCGTTGATGATTTAATATATCTCAATTTAGTATCACTAGTATCTGGAGCCTTGCTCGGTAATTTTTTTATATATAAAAAAATGCAATTTTTTTTTTTAACAATTTTATAATCTGAGACCGCCCGTTACCGGAATGTGTTTTCATGATTTTATAATTGACAGTAATTATCCATTGCTTTCTCATAAAATTTTAGCAGTTTCTTTCAGTGCCTGAAAACAGGATAAAAGAACATTTTTTTTTCAATAAAATCTAATTACCGCAAAACTACTTGATCGTACACATGAGTCGTTTCTAAAATTCAGAAAAATATATATAAGATTAACGCATTTAAATATTAAAGAGATAATATTCTTCGTAGCTTTTAAATTTAAATAAATTATATTTATTGATTGGCCCGTTGGCGTAGGTGCTAGTGAATCTGTCTTCAGCTTAACGGGTCGCAGGTTTGATTACCGCCAGAATCAAAATCTTTTTAAAACATTTTGTAAGTTCTTCGAGTATGGGTGTGAAATATATGTAACCTGTATACGCGTGTAACCTGTGTCGAATCGAGAGGTAGGTTTAAAAGCTCCAACCCTAATCTTTAAAGGATGCATATCTTTTTCTAACGTTTAACGGGTTTAACTATCGCTTTTGGCAGATCAAATGAAATCTTTAATAGTCTGAATGAATAATAAAAACGACAAAGTCGACAAAGCATATTTATTACGAGGCGGAGTGGCAGTTTATCATAAATTTCGATATTAAATATGATAGATTAAATTGCACAAACAATATTAATAGTTTACGTTTATCTAGTGAAAGATTATGAAGCAATTACATTCTCGACAAGCCTAGATTCCGCTTGAAATTAAATGTCCGAGTTGCCAGCTAGGCGATTGTGTCTACGCAACCTCCGTGGGAAATTTTGAAAACGAGCCGTTTAAATGGGAAATAATGTTATAGAATTTAAACTTTCGTAAATATTATCTTTAATATTTAAATGAGTTAATTTTGTATGTATATATATATTTTCGGAATCTCCGAAATGGCTCCAATGATTTTCCTGAAAATCAGCATGCAGCATGTTTTTGGTGAGAAAAATCGATCTAGCTAGTATTATGTAAAAGAAATCCGTTTTATCCCTATTTTTGGGCATTAAAAATACTAAAACTTTCGTTTTAGTATTTTTATAAAACTTTCGTTATAGTATTTTTATTAGAAATTAATTAGTAAAAATTTAGTAGTAGAAATATAAGATTTAATTTATCCTATATAGCTATCCTAGCCCGGTACATACGATACATTTGCGACAAATTTCATCAATATTGGTCCAGCGGATTAGCCTTGAAAGTGTAACCGACAGACAGAAAGGCAGTTATCGACAATAACACAGGCATACTTTCGCTTTTAAAATATTAGTACGTATGATGTAACCGTCTGTAGGTAAACTAAGTACGGGTGTCGCCAATCGTATCGATCGCTTCTACATAGTTACCAATAATAGCGATTACGAAATATTTGTATTGGTAGGTCTCCCGTCTTATGTTCGCACGGCGGATGAAACATCTCTCACTTTCACCAAGATCGTGTCTACAGTTTCCAACTGGGTCGCACGGTAGATGGTAGATATCTGAAACGATGAAAATGAATGACCGTTAATCATACGTGTATCGCTGGATACGGACGCTTTATCGATTAAATTAACACGATTACGAAAATGTAGCACGAGAAATTACTAGAAAATGTAAACGTTATTGGCTTGATAAGTTATCGCATGTTTTTTTTATAAGTAGTCCGTACAAGACTCGTATTGTGTCATTCTCGGTTCTGAAGCGTCGATTGTGTAAAAAATAATAATTTAGTAGCCCTGTTTACTTTTTAAGAAGATACTATGAATCTGTACATATTATAAAACAGTTTTTTGGCTTAACTAAAAGATAATGCAGTTATTCGGGAAGGTTAAGGTGAATAGCACATTCTTCGGAATGGCTGAACCCGGTTTTGACGGGACTTTCACTGGGTGATAAATTGTGGAGCAATATAATTAGACAATCTTGTATGGTCGGGATTTATGCGGGAAACCTTTTGTCATACCGATTTATACGCGGGTGAAGCCGCGGGCACATATAGTTATTATACAAAAGCTACATAATATCATCATATCATCTTTAAAAAAAATAATTACTACTGTGTCATACCTTGACGTTTCAACCCGTGTTGAGCATTGGTGATAATGTTTATATTTCTGAAGAAAACGGATATAGTCATGTAACTATGCGTTTGTGATGTTGTAGGTCAAGCCAAAGATATGTGATTCTTTAGAATTATTGCAACTGCATTATTATCTTTGAATGAGTGTTCAAATTCAAATTTGAAAATAATCTTTATTCAAAAAAACTTGTAAACAAGTACTTTTGGATCGTCAACTATACTGTTGGTTCGGAGAAATGCTCTTAAAGAGCTAAAAGTAACTCGGCTGTTGCTCTTTTCACAATGTTTTTCTGAATAGTTATATTTCAATAATCTATTGATCTTATGCAAGGTCGAAGAGAAAATCCTGGCACTTTTATCATTTACGTAAACCTCAATAGTAAGGCTTTTTGTATCAGCCCCCTTTTATTTTAAAATGACAAGACCAAAGTGATTATGGGATTTTATTATAGAAACGTATTCAATGGCTTGAAAGTAAATTATTTAGTAGAATTAGGCATATTAATTTCTAATTAAGCTCATATTCGCTTATCATTATCCTCCGTTATAATACAAACTCTAATTAAGCTTATATTCGCCTATCATTAGATGGAATATCCGTTATAATACAAACAAAAGTGTAGGTTCAAATATTCTTAAATTGGGTAGGTGATATTTATATTGAAAGCGATATTCTTATTTGTGAATTCGATTAATAAATATTAGATTTTAGTATACTTTCGAACATATCCGGGTTATAAGTTCTAAACGCAGCGCTTTGTCGGCCGGAACTGGAAATAGTTATTGGTTCATTATTGTATATTAATTAATTTGACACAAACCTGTGATAGAAAAAATACTGTATCTTTCATATCGCAAACAATTTTAAAATGTCGTTTTACAATCTTAATAGATCCGCTTCCTTTTCGATACAAATTCGCAATAAAACTTTTATATATGTTTCTAATTTCCATTTTTTTTTTGTAGTTACGTAATACTTTTATTTTATGTAAATTTAAATTTTGTATGATCTTTATTATAGGTATTTGGTTATAATTTAAAAAAATATTATAAATTTTCTAGATGTACAATTCATTGAAATTCTAAAGATATATTAATAATGTAGATTTGGCTTTGTGTTTGTCTTATAATTTGCAATTCACCAAACGCTTTTCGGGGAAGTAAACCAGTATATCTCTAGAAAATTCTATGGGTATGTGTAACCTATAATCCGCATTAGAGTAGCGTGGTGGATCTTAGCTCTAACCCTTCTTTTCAAAAACGAAGAGAGAAGACCTATGTCCAGTGGGGTAAAAGTGCGCTACTTTCTTATAATAATAATAAGTAGCAATCGCCTGAGGGTCCGCCCCCGTGGAAAGATTAAAACCATACTATGTCTTTTGATAACCATAAAAATGGTTAAAGTGGGTTGTAATACATGATTTATGAATAACTATCACCGTTTACTGATATACTGTTTAGACGCAAAGCTTTAAATTTTTCCCTTCTCGTAATATTTTTTATTGCTGCTTTTCTATCCATCTTAGCGTTATATAGCCTTGCACAATAAATAGACTATCTTACACTGAAAGAATTTTTGAAATCGGTCCAGTAGTTTCTGAGATTAGCGCGTTCAAACAATCAAATTGTTTGTTTGATTCTCATCATCTTTATATATTAGTATAGATTCGTATAGATTGTCGTCGAAATTTTTAATTGATTATACTCAAACAGAAAGTAGTATAGTCGGTGTTTTACGAGATTTTCCAGTATTGTTCGCTTCCTGCATCGAATTTACTGTACCGTAAAGTTAATCTCTATTCGAGGTTGCGTGGGTTGTATATTTATAGTAGTCATCTGTTATGACTTCATCGGTATACTTATGGTGACGTTTTTCAACAAAACTAGTTTACTTACTTATTTTTGAGGCTATATTTTTGAATAACTTACGTAATTATGCATATAAGTTTTCCGAATTGACATAATACATTGATTAATATTTAATATTTTTTTATTACAAAAGTACCACCACAATACACAAGCATTACACTCGTTCACTATCACAAGCTCAAAAATCGTTTTGCCCTGCAACCGAAGCATCATCAGGAGATAGAGTCCACGACAAAATCGCAAAGAAAATCAAGCAAGCAAAGATTTTGTCACGTTGTTGAACGTGTGTAGTGCTTGTGTATTGTGGCGGCGGTAGTGGAGGTTTGTGCATGTGTTTTTACGAATCCTGTATGTATTAGGTACTAAAACGGATTGACAACTCTACAGTTAGCCTTATATATTTTCTGTTTTACTTCATCTTTTCTTCGCGGATTATAGCAAAATTATTTTCGTATTATCGATCTCCGCAAAGTAACGCCTAATTCTATATTTTTTTTAGTTATTATTATAAAATTATGCCCATATTATCTTAGAGATACTATCATAGAAGTAGTATTTTAATAGAAAACTAATATGTCCAGTCCCCTTCGAGGGGTTTAATTCAAATCGATTTAATTTTAACAGTGCATCTCGTTAATTTTTTTTTAATTTCTTCGTATTTTTATGACTCAGAAGCTAGAATTAATCATAATATAATCGTTTTCTGCAATACTAAGCTAATCTTACAATAATAATCGTTAGTACAATAGGCCCTGAAAGTCCCCGTAGGGTATTGTTTTGACTATACTACTATGACCTCGGATTTGGTGACATCATCATTAACTATAGCATATATCATTACTAATATTATAAATGCGAAAGTTTGTCTGTATGTCCGCATTATACGCTCAATATTGATAAAATTTGACACCGCCGTGTGGAATCCGACTGAGTAGAATAGACCACCCTCATTTCTTACCGAGATCCCGTAAAAGGTAAGTTGACCCACCGTGTGATATCCGATTGAGTAAAATAGACCACCCTCTTTCTTACCGGGGTGTTGTAAAATACGACTAAGTTGACGTCAGGCAGGCGGACGGTTGTAAAATACGTAGCCAAATCATGTGACAACATGTTTATAATATGTTGTGCCGATCCCACTTAGAGTAGCATAAGGGCAAGAGGACGATGATTTTATTATCCTGTATGTTACCCCTTAAGTAAGCTTTGTGTCAAATTTCATCAATAAACACGTCACATGATTTGGCTACGTATTTTACGACCGGCTGCCTGCCTTTTTCAACTTACTTAGTCATATTTTACTACACCTTGGTGAGAAAGAGGGTTGTCTATTCTACTTAACCGGATACCACGGTGGGTCGACTTACATAGTCGCCTTTTACAACACTTCAGTAAGTAATGGGGGTGGTCTATTCTAACCAGCCAGATACCACACGGCGGGTCGACTTAGTCCTACTTAGACCTTAGTCGCCTTTTACTACACCTGGGTAAGTAATATGGATGGCCTATATACAGGATAATAAAACCCAATTTTAATTCGGGATCCGGGAAAAAAATATATAGATACATAGAGATATATAGACACGTCAATCAACGATGCAAAACTTTTCATACATTGCACAGATACTTTGCGGTTCTTCCTTCTTGCCAATTACGGGAAAAAATCTCGTTCAGTAGATTACCAGTAGCAAATATTCCAGACGCCGTACTTAGACTTGTCTTTGTACGTCCAAATTGGGAGTCAATGATGAATAATGTATTGAAATAATAAATCTGATGACGGCGGAGAGGTATTTTCTTTTTGTCGCCTGTCGCGTCCGCCATATTTGGGGCGACGTATAAATCAGTTCTTGTTAGGTTCTCGTCAGTGATTCGGAATCTTGATGTGTTTGTGTTTTTCTGTTTTGTTTTAGTAAGACCTCGTGCTATGTCTTAAGGCCTAAGGAAGCTTTTTAAAATCCAAATCAAAATTAAATGCGTGTTCGGTGTCTGGGTGTCATTGGTACCTTCTTATGGGAAATGGCACGTATGCGTAGTGGGCAGTGACCCTGCCTTCAGCTCCATGAGTCACGGGTTCGATTCCCGCCAAGGTCAAACATTTTCCATCAAAATTTTGTTGGTTCTTCGAGCCTGGGTTTTTTTACCAGTTGTCTGTCACCCGTAACTCAAGTATTAAGTACTTACTTTGGAGACGGACGACCGTGTGTGTTAATGTCCCATATATTCATATTTATTGATGCGAATATCAGATAAATACATCCTTTCAAGTAGGGATGTAAAAAATTTTTTTTTATCGATATTAATCGATTATTTCATTATGTTTAATAATCGATTTCTAATCATTATAAATCGATTGTTCAATAATTTATTATATTAATTATCACCTCAATTAACTCTCTTTAAGATAGGATATGCTCTGTTGGATGAAACCAATGTAGCCCAAATACATATTTGAATTGAATTTCGCAAACAGCGCATCTGTTCTATATTTTTTTGTACTGCTTTACGTACCTTTTAATTAGTCTTTATTCTAATTAATTATTCATATTAAAAAGTCAACTTTTTAAATATTAAGAAAAAAGGATTATATCGATTTTTTGGTGCTCCACTATTAATTATCGCACTACTCCAAGTCATATCCTACTTTCAACGGCAACTTAAATCTACTTGATGAGTGGGATAAAGAGGTTATATTTTATGATACAATTTACCCCAGCTCTTTGTTTCGGAGGGTATATTGAACCTTCTTTATAAAAAAATCATTGTACCCTACCAGGGACTTGAACCCGTAAAATCTTAGTTAGAGTCATACGAACTCACCATTCGGCTATCACGGCTGGTAATGACATAAGGATAACTAATAATAATAGACACAGACACTAATTAAGTTTGTTATTTAAATGACTAAACATTTAAATACAGTTATATGTTACTATGTTTTTCTATAAATACACAATTAGAATTTGTCTGTATTCTGACAAGAATATATAATAATTAAATATAACTGTTATATACTTTATTTGTATTTATAGTAATAATAATTAATTGTTATAGTAGTATAAAGTTCTATTTTACCAAATACAGGACTACGTGTCAAATTCAGTTTTCTAAAAATAACTCAAGTGTCAAAAAAAAGTCACACCACGAGACGTATAAGATAAAGGTTAAAATAGTGATAACCTTTCGTTACGTAAGCGTATATCTTGAGAGATAATCGTATATCTTTAATAACAGGTAGATACGTAGGTATGTTTGTGAAATTTCACCTATTGTATGCCCCCCGTTTGTGTGTATTAGGAAACACCCCATCTCACGCTTAAAGCCTTGTACAATGTTCTGACATTTTTCAAACGTTTCTGTTTGATATCATACTTGCAATAGCATCCTTCCCGTTTCCTTCCGCACGCACTTAAGTCGCAAGACGGTCGTCGCACGTCGCACATCAACGCCGTATGTGATCTATCGCCGCACGCGCATAATTTTGGCTATAAGTTCGCACCGCACCGCTAGCACGTTTGTGTAGTGTAAATAGTGTTAACAGCAGTGAATGGACAAAGTGTTGGATCCGACATCACAAGTAAGTGCCTCCATCCCTCTTGGCAGTTACTTTATTCCCGCCCAGTACCAGACGGCTGCCATATCCTACCTTGTTATTTGCAAGTATTTTGGGGGTTTCCGCGAACCAGCAATAATAAAAAATACAGTCCACTTTACTAAGGCTCGGAAGTAATACTTTGCACCGGGCCCCACGCCCGCATGTCCAGTTTCTGATGTACCTAAGTCCGTTTTAAGTGACACCCATATAGTCCATAAGTAAATCAATCAATCAATCAAGAAAAACATTTTTTCAAGTACACAAAAGCTTACTTGAATCTTCATTGTCATATAACTTTAGTTCCCCTAAAGTTTATCCCCTACGGAGTACAAACAACACCAACTTGTTTTCTTTAGCTATTTTTAATTGTACTTTATTTACAACATTTTGTGGAGACTACTTGTTTCAGGATTTTTTGCGAAATTTTAATTATTTAGCTTGGTAATACATATATTATACGATATTGTTATAAGACTATCGTTCGTAGTTAAACAATGATTTTAAGCTGTTAATAAGTAATGCAGGTTGAGAGATAAACAGATCTATAATCTTCCATCATCTTTACTAATATTATAAATGCAATAGTCTCTCTGTCGCTGTCACGGCTAATTTGCCGGACAAATATAGTAAAAATGGCCATTTTTGTTTCGGAAACACGGAAAAACTATTGGATTGTTGAAAGTACTTAAAAACTTAAGTTATCGTCCACTGCTGGACATAGGTCTCTTCATGGAATCTCCACACAACACGATTTTGTGCCGCTAGAATCCAGCGGCTCCCTCGGGATCTTTTCAAGGTCATCTTATAGGGGGTCTACCGACATTTCGTTTTCCGTTGCCGGTTCGCCAAAGTATCACTAGTTTTCTGTATCTATAGAACAACTTTATTTATCCAAGGAATATAAAACAAGTATGTTTTTGTAACGAATAAAAAATATAAAAATAACATTACGTATAGTGCCGTGATGTAATAATGATGTATGATTTTTTTTTTCAAATCGAATGCTTTAAAACGCAGTCCGATAACATCATATCAATTATTACCAATTGCTATACCTAAGTGCAGTTCGGAATAATTTTTTGACGCAGCTTGCGTAACCGTGTTTATTACAATCACTCTCATTTCCGTGTTAACAACTAGAAATGACAAACTTATAATCATTAAAGTTTTAATTTTCTCTAATACGTCGGCGGATATTACTTTCACCTCATTCAAATTGTCTTAAATTGCATAAGATACCTCGACCATGACTGTTTTTGTACTTTAATATTAAAAATTATGATCACGGAGTTTATTTTTCTAATAATAGCAAAAGAATCATGCTTTCGTCAAAATTTTAGTAACCTGGTGTTAGTAAGCAACGTTTTATACCAACATTTCTCTATTACCCACCCTAAGCAATAACTAAGCCTCACAAAAGACAGCTTTAGGTCGTTCTGAAAAGTTGGAGTAGGTTTCCCAGGTCGATGTATCTGGTGCTTTCGATGCATTGATGAGTGGAGGGAGGGGCCACTGTTCAGAGATGTTCCGACCTGGAGATGGTGCTCTCTGGGGTCCAGAGATGCTAGTGGTGGGGATGGGGGCAATGTGGACAACGTTTCCCGTATTATTCGGTCTCAGTGCGAGTCCGACATATCCGCCTTTCGTCACTGTTTGGTGGCGGCGTTAATGACCCTTAATGTGTTTTCTACCTTACTACCCTTAAGAGAGAGTACCCTGCAGAGTTCCTACGGTCTATTTTTGCAGGCCTGTCTAGCTGTAAACCCGTTAGTCTTAGTGCGTAGTCAATTCGGATCGAATTCAAAAATAATTAACTTAATAAATGACTTGATATGTGACTTTTAAATGTTCCTGAACTTTATTGTTCGATGAGATTCGCATCTTCCTTTTGCACTGATGGAGAATGTACTATTTTCCTCTGAAGTTTGTTGAAGGCGTAATGTCTTTGTCAGTTTCGTTAGCGATATTATATTCTGTTGGAATTTTTTTAATATACTCTAGTGTTCCACTGCCATGAAAACCTTTTGTGTTGCCTTTTATGCCACTGTTCCGTAGTCTGGGCATTTTTATATTAGTAGATTGCAGTTCATTCATGTTTTAAGACATCGTGCATTTGTAATGTTGATTACATGTACATCTATTCTTTTAACCTTTTTTTATTTTAAGAAATTCTATATAAGAAATTAGTAGTAGCCACTAATAGTAGCAGTTATGTACTGCTTAGTACCTGTTGCCGAAGGAAAATCTAGATTTTTTTATCTTATATGTTAAACCGGTAGAAGCTTTCATTGTATTAAATTTTATCAATTGCTTTAGAGGTTTTAGCTGTGAAAGCATTACAGACAGATATATCGTCCAATAGCTCATATACCGGTGAAGCTTGAAATATAAGAAAAACATACCGTTTTTCTTTGTTAGCAGGAAAAAAAACACATAATTGAGAATAATATCTCTAATAATATCTAAGTAGACGTGAATATGGCAGTTTGCCCTACTGTTATATTATATGGGGCAAATATTGGTTATTTTACCAGACAATACTATCGAATAATTATTTGGCTGTGAGTTATATCTGCTACGATAAAAGCTTGCACAAGAAGCCTTCCAATTTATAATGACCACATAAAAGCAATCTAGTTAGTGAAATCGTGCTGTTATCCAGGAAGTAAAAGCAACTCGTCTCCGACTTACCACTGTAATTTATTTGCGCCGAGCTCTGAAGGCGGCGCGTGGGCGAAATCCCCACGACCTCAGCTCGCGTGGGTTGCAGGTGCCAACGCACCTTTCCAGTTATACACGTTCGCGCTGATCCGAATCGCCGATAGTGATTTCGCCGGACCATTGTCTTTCGAGATCCATGACCCTTTCCGGTGATGTGATTGCATACTCTTAATTGCTTTTTAGCTTTATATTGACATACTTCTATTATACGCGTTGTTTGCATTTATCTGTATCGCCTACACTGATTTCTCTGAGCATTACCTATATCTTATGTAGGTTCACATTCATATTACCATATATTATTGTTTAGACTTCAGAAGAGATAACTTCCCGGAAGAAGTTTCTGTGGTATATTTCTTTTGCACCTTATTTTGACTGTTAAGAGGGGCAAGTCGAAAATGGACTCGAGACGAGTTTAAAACTTTCGCTCCGGTTCATTTAAGTGCAATAACAATTTTAACGCAAAAAATTTAATTTTTAATATTAAACGTTATGTCTGTAGGAAGGTTTGTAAATTTTAGATAGGCTTTGGCGGCGTTACAGTATAGGTCATGTATAGGGCATCTTATTACGGCGGACATTAAAATACCTAACCTAAATTTAAAATATTTTAATTTTAAATTTTGAATTTAAAATTTTTAAATTGACAAAAAGTTCCCTCAAGAGAAGAAAAATTGAAAGTGGATAAAATTAACTAATTTTAGAAAAAAGTGCAGAATAAATTGTATACAAAAACGAAATTTACAAAAAGGAACATTATATTTTTTGTTATTCCTCATATTTATAATAACAACTGAATGAGGCAATGATGTTTTTAACGGAGTTTGTTTAATTAAGATATTAAATTTTAGTTTAACCTTCGCATACGATGTAACTGTGACGTATAAAGTTATCTACCTTGTGTTATTAATTAAAGAGAATATAAAGCATCAAACATATGACAGCCTTTGGATTAATTAGATAAAAGTTCCAAAAAACTGTACACTTTGAATGGTGTAAGAGAGAGTGAATTTCGAATGTTGGGTGATAATACCGCTAATTATCCAACGATTAACTAGTACGAGATCAGTGTAGAGAGTGGCCTAACCGCTCTACTTCTTATTAATTTTAACTTCTGAAAGATGCCAGATGAAAGTAAGTGAGATGATGTGAATGTATTCATTAATTGAATTTAATAAAACAAGCTTTTAATACTGAGCCCTTTAATTGATATTTGATACCGATATCGGGACAGCTGTATGTGTGTGCGTGTGAGCGTGCTTGAATGCGTACATTTATGCTTGAGTGAGTGTGTGCGGCTTGTGTATGTCCGTGCGTGCGTGGATGCTTGAGTTAGTGCGTGCGGCTTGTGTGCGGACGTGATTAAGTGCGTGCGTGCGTGCTTGAATACGTGCATGTATGCTTGAGTGAATGTATGCAGCGTCCATGCGTGCGCGCATGTTTCAGTGCATACGTCCTGGTGGTTGTTTGCATAGCTGGGACGCAAAAAAACTTAAATGGATTCATTCGTTTCGTATGGCTCTGAATTACAAATAATACTACTTTTTTTCTGCGAAAATTCATGGTCCCGAAGAAAACATATTGAATCCTTTATTTTCATCTATTAATTAATTATTAGAAGGGTTCAGTAGATCACAATCTAAGTTCTTACATAACCCTCACACCACAGATTGGTTACGTACATTTAATTGTTATTACAATTATGTACCTAATTTAAGAAATTAAAATTTACAATATACACCAGTTTCACAAAACGTCTAATATGACCCGAACTATTAAACTAATATAGTCTATACAAACTTAGTAAACGCACTTATAGCGTCTTTGCGTGCGAAAATTGTGGCCTAGTTTTCTGAAGTCGGTCGGTTTTGATTATCGCCATATGCAAGTTACATCGGAAGTTTTCAATGAATCTTGACTGCAATAGTTGAAACAAAGCTATTAATATACTAACAGTATACAGGGCCTCTGCAGTCAAGACTAGTTGAATGAAATTTTAATCGGAAAATGTATCTGCTGTTGTATAACGTTTGTGATAACGATATTAATCAATATATATATACATATGCACAATCTTGTATATTTACGTTGATTTCACATGTATCACGCTATTAACACCTAAGTGGTGATTTGAGGTATGTTAAGTAATCTAATACTTCACACTTTTCACTGGTATTTTAGACGTTATTTAAAGGTTTTTAAAATTTGTTAAAAAGCTAGAGAAAAAAAGTATTTGATTTCTTCTGAAAAGTAAACAGTCTCTAATACTAATCTTTAATATTTAAATGAGTTAATGTTGAATAATATAAGTATATATTTCCTGAATCTCGGAAACGGCTCCAATGATTTTCATGAAATTGAGCATGTAGGGACTTTTGGGGGAGAAAAATCGATCTAGCTAGGTTTTATTACTAAAAAAATTCATTTGATCCCTGTTGTTGGGCATTAAAAAAATGGTAAAATGTAGAATTGAAAGCAAAGGATTTTTTTAGTCGTCAAACGTAATGTTGCGATAGCCGATCGGTAACGGGCGGACCGAAACCCGGGTTCAAATCACATGTCATCGGCGCCTTCTTTCTTTATTTTTCTTACATTTTATATATTTTAAAAAATTACCGAGCATGGCTTGGTCACCCGGGTACATGTTGATATGTAATAATAATATTATCTACCAAAACACGACAACACTTGTGTACAGTTATGTAATTTGACTTGACTCTTTTTTAAGACTTGTAATGCAAAGCATGTTCGAGTTAAAATATTTGAGATTGGAAGTGAGCTCTAGAAATTGTGAGTTTAATTTATGTACACATTGCGAATGTAATGTCATTTATATATTTATAACTAGCTCTGCTTGCGGCTTTACCTGCGTGGAAAAAAGTGTATTTAATTGAAATATTGAACATAAAAGTAGTTATTGTGAGTTAATCAGAAGAGATAAAGACAGCATGTCTTTATCTCTTCGCGGACTTTTTTGTAGAACTTTTGTAGATCTCCAATTCTCTAGTACATTACTTTATTGTATATCTGTTGGTTGGCTCACGCGACTGAAGCTCCCAGCAGCGAGTTTTTTTAACTGCACGGCCTCTTCAACACAATTTATATTAAAACGTAATGCATTATTAAACTATACGTTCCTCAAGAATAACATTATCTTGAAGAAAAAATCCTACAAAAATCGGTTTAGCTAATTTCGAGGAAATCGATTACATACACACAGACGGATTTGAGGACTTTGTTTTATAATATGTATAAATAATTTAGAATGTTTATGCCTGCAGATTTTTTTAAAATTTTTTACACGTGATGACGTCACGCTTTCGTGATATTATTTTTTTTATAATGATCTTCGCCGCTGGTTACTTCTCAATCGCCGTCGAAATAGCCAATCACAAATTCCGATCGATCATAGAAAGATAATCGGAGTCAAATTGCCCGCGCTCTGTAATGAACTATGCCGTTAGATAGCTGTTATTATTTTAAACACCGCTTCAATATTAATTAGGTTTATATTTGAAGCGTTCAGAACTTTGATCGACGTGATTTCTTCCGGCACACAATCCCTCTTAATACAGTGTGTATGTCAGTTGTTTATGATGTACGCCTTTGATCGGGAACAAGTGGTTTCCTATTCGGGAGTGTCTCTGCCACGACCTATTTTTAACTGGCTTGGCATGCGGCGGCACGCGGACGACCTTTCAGCTTTATGATTTATCTTAGTTTTGTACTCTATGTGATGACGGGTTTTTATGATATGCTATACAAGCTGTAACCGTGATTTTGTTCGTGTTAATTTAAGAATCAAAATACCCTTAACTATGCACTGTGTTTTTACCTCTTTCCTGGGTGTAAAGACGCATAATTTTATGTTGGCCCGATAATTCAACTTCGATTGTATCAAATTCCTCAATATTGATTCAGCGTGATAATGGCCGCTGAGTTACTTTTTGATTCAAGAGAACATTTTAAGTCAGTGGTATCTTAATTACAAATTTGACGATTCCAAAGTGATTTTTAAAGCCAATTTGAATATAGAAATTGGTTTTGCCATTACCAATGGTTCGCGGGTTTAAATCATGTTCTTTTCGTTTAATGAAAACGTCTTGATGTAATCTATACTCCCTTAGAGAACGTCTTGGATGTGTGAACTCTGCCAATCAGCATAGGAGCGCCTTTGTGATCTTTCTTTTCAATGTGAGAGTAGAGTCTTGCCAAGCAGTGAAATAGTAATAGGGCTTTACTGTAAAAACTCTTTTCGACGTGTTTTTTCAAAGAAATAAAACCCTGATACGGCCTGAATTCGGAAGTTGTAAACGTCGTTTATAATACCCAAATCAATCAATGGTATGTATTCCCATTTTTTTTTGGAGAGAAGCTCTTAAAGGGAAATAGAAAATCCCGTTAAATGAGCTCATTAGATTATAGGGTTTAAAAATTCTTTAAAGTGATTTATATAGGTGTCAATTCTCCGAAAATGACGTGATAAGACAAAGCTTTTGTTCCCAGATACGTTGTAGGCCAAATATGGAGAGACACTATCGACATTCGTGGAAAATATATCCGAACCATAACAGTTCGAATTTGCAACGAGTCCACTATTTACTATGTAAAATAATTCTTATAAGGCTGCCCTAAATATTTACCGTACGTCTTGGATCGACATAGGTGTGTTGTGTAGAATATTGAATACTGACGTTACGATTTATTGCTAAGCCTATGTTTGGCATATCGCGATGAAATATTTATTTATTTGTTTATTATATTAAGTAATCCTACGGCGTAACAAAGTTCTTATTCAATACATATTAATATAAACACATTATAAAAGTAATAATAAAATTATTTTGCTATAATACGCGATGAAGTAAAATAGAAAATATATATAATGCTAAATGCAGAGTGGACAATCCGTTTTCATACCTGATACATGCAGGATTCGTAAAGACACATGCACAAACCTCCACCATCGCCACCACAATACACAAGCACTACATACGTTCACTCGCAAAATCACACATCGCTCGCAAAAAAAATTGCGATTTTGGTCGTGGAGTCTATCTCCTGATTAAGTAGTAAATTCCGGAAGTAAATTGTTCCCTTATTTAAACGATTATTACCAAATGTTAGACATAATACTCGAAACAAAAAGCTTAACTTCCACTCGTAGGAACGAGTAGCGATAAATAGCCTGAACATTATGCAATTGGCCCTCCAAATAACGGTTCAATTATTACTAGGCTCAAGTCGCTATTGCAACTACGCAATTATCTAATTAGTCGCATGAAGACAATACTACGCTGAATAACAAGTACTACGTTCCATTACAAATACTATGAGGTATCTTTAATATTTAAATGATTTAATCTTGTATATATTTATTTTTGGAATCTCGGAAACGGCTCCAACGTTTTTCCTAAAATTCAGTATTTAGGGGGGTTTTTGGGAAGAAAAATCGATCTAGATAATTTTTTTTAAATGTCGTTTTATCCCCGTTTTCGGGCTTTAAATTTTTTTTTTGAAATTTACGTTGAATACAATCACAATTTTTCGCTGTCAAACGTAAAGTCATGGTAGTTCATTTGGGGAACGGGCGGTCTAGAGATTTGAAATACCTAGGATCTAGCCCCACCTGCTCTACTATTTTTTCATTTTTCTTATCAATTTTTTTTACTAATTAAAATATAAACACTGACATGAACTGACATGAGTCAGTTCGTGACCACGGTGGATGCAACTCTGCCGAAACGTCGAACCTTATACAAAGGTAACGTAATTATCGCGATGTGACCCGGTTGTTTATATTTTAATTAGTATGAATCGCGAAAGTTTAAAATCTACAATTTTTTTTACATTTTAAAAATTACCGATCATGGCTCGGTCGCCCAGGTACTATAATATATACCAATAACAATCTGTAAACAATTATTGTCTGATAATACAATACGCATCGCTAAGGTATTTATTATACCTCAGTAATGTAAATGATTAAATCGATTATAACGCTTTCCGTAGTAATCGAGTAAATGATAAGGCTATCGTTAGTAAAGGTATGTTTACGATGAGAAGATACTAAAGTTAATGATTTTTAGTACAAACAAACCTTCTAATTGGTTGAAATACGCCATTATCATTCTCCTGCCCTTATCCCACTTTCAGTGGGGTCGGCACAAAATGTTATAAACACGAGTTGGCTGGGTATTTTACGACTAGACGCTTGCCTGACGTCTACTTACCTTAGTCATATTTTACGACTTCTCGGTAAGAAATAGGGTGGTTTATCAGCCGGATACCGCATGGCGAGTCAACTTACCTTAGTCGTCTTTTACGACACCTCGATAAGAAACTAGGGTGATCTCTCTACGCAGCCGTATACCACAGGTTGAAATACGCCATCGCAGTATATTATGTAGTATATATTTTTTCAAGTTAATAAACGTTTTAAATACAACAAAAATATACAAGTTATATCATATAAAATATAATAAATAAATATATAAAAAAGTACTATACAAATCATGTTTTAACAATTAAATTTGTTGCTTCTTTGAGTCTGAATGTATATATGTATTTAATATTATATGTCTGTTGTTTATCATCCTTAACACAAGTATTAAGTTACTTACTTTGGGGACGAACAGCCGTGTTTGTGTCTCATATACTTATGTTCATTTACTTATTTCAACTAATTTAGACAAAAGCTTAACAAATTATATATCTACGATCCAAATAGAGTTATTTCGTAATTGACTGGCCCGTTGGTGGGTAGTTACCCTGCCTTCAGCTCCACGGGTCGCGAGTTCGATTCCCACCGAGTGCCAACATTTTCTATAAATGAATTTGTTGGTCTTCGATCCTGGGTGTATATTTGTATTTAAGTATGTATTTAAAAAATATATAAGTATATATTCACCAGTTGTCTGACTACCATAATACAAGTATTAAGTTACTTACTTTGGGGACGGACGACCGTGTGTGTAAGTGTCCCATACATTTATTTATTTATTTAAACTCCATTGGAGAACACCATATGAAAATCCTTTCAGTAAACACAGTGACAGACAGATGCGTAGTGCGTAGTGTTAGTATTTCTAACAGATGTTTAAACGTAAGGTTAGTAGAGAAGTCAGGCACATCAAATATGCATTGACTCGTTTCACTGGAAGACAATGCGTCATAAATTTTGCAATAGATTTAATAGAGTACTTAATACTCGTATCACTCGCGACAATCGGGTTACCAGGGTGGGCTACATATTAAAATATTATATTTTATACGAAAAATTAACGTGGAATTTATTCATGAATTGATAAAATGATGCATTTCAAACTTTAAATTGTCGTCATTTGGAATAATTTATTCACTATTTACGTCACAATTGTCTTAGATCATAATATCTCGAATTTATATTTCATTAGTATTAAAAACAGATTTTACGGCCATGGCAGAAAATTTCCCGTTTAAAAAACAAAGGTGATATTCACATATTTTCGTATTATTAAACCAAATTATTCTTTTATTCTGAAATACTTCATTTTTCGATAGCAAACTTAATTCAGACGCCGCCGTAACTTTTGAACTTACCAGCATCTTGAATGTCATCCATTGCAGACCGCCATCTTGTACTCTATCTCCATTAGTTTTGCCAACAAAAGAAATTTCCTATACTTTGTACTTCAGTCAATTTAAAAACTTACCTTACAATTCAAAGAGACTATTTGAAAGTTCGAAAAATATTTGGTGTGTTATTTTTTAAATATTGATAACAATTTTCAATTTGATAGATGAAGATGCTACTGCCCTGATTTGCTTCTTACTGTAGCTTACCATTTTGTACATGAAGCGATAGCCGCCTCACCTTGAGAATCCTTTAAGGGAGATTTACTCTGGGAAGAAGTTTCAGGGATATTTGAATATTTTTATTTTATTTATTATCAAGAATTTGCTACTTCAAACGTCGGAAAGACACCTACGAGTATGTATTTGCTTATAAAATACTTGTACTTAATTAATATTTACATTTTGTCATGCGTTAGATGTCAAGGTAAACATTAGAGAATCCAGCAATATTCCTAGCGAATTCATCAGATGCTAGCAACCTGTCAACTCCTATAGAATTGCGTGGTGGTGAGACAGCAATCCGTGTCTACAACGAAAGGCTTAGACCTATGGGTAATTAATACTAAACCTCCCTTAAAGTAATCCCCCGTGCCACATTCGCCACTGTCCCTAAGCCATACTACATACAGTACATTGTCCAACACTCGGTTCCACAAACTGGTCAATTTGTTCACAATAACCGGACGTTAACGTTATATGACGTTGACAATAATGGTCGCAATTGACAGTTGTTTATTTAGCTGTTACCGGACTCGCGTGAGTTGTTGAATCATTTTTATAGTTTTATGCTATAGATAAAGAATTGTTACAATATTTTTCAAATACAACCTCCTTCAAATATCTGGGTCAATAATATAGCAAAAACATTGTCGCCGTCAATATTTATGACAAGTTGTTGAGAAAGATTAGATGGGTTAACTTTTGTGAAAATTCTTTCTTATTTATTGATTAAGTGTAAAGTAAAAAGCGAATTAGCGAAAAGGCTAAGTTTGTTACAAACTTAGTTGAAAAAAATATGATAAACTGAATTAAAAATTACGCATTTTGTAGCTCAGTATTTAACATTAAGTAGACCTAAATTCTCTATATAGCTACAAAAAAATAAACTGACCGCTATTATAAGCAATTGTTACTTCAGGCGTATTCTACGACTTCAATTTATACAGCTCAGTTAGGGATAACCTAATATTACGACGCACGCACATGCTAAAAGTATTTAAAAATTCTGTAAGCGATTCTTCGGCATGAATCTTATCTCAAACTTATCGGTTCTATTTGGAACTAGTGGAAGATTCAGTAAAATATTATTATTGATCCTGGAGGACTCAAAAGTGCTTGCAAAAGCTTTTTAGGGTAGTGTAATCAATATGATCAATATTTGACAAACTAGAGGGGCTGAATTTCGCATTTCTAGTACAGTAATACCCCGCTTTACGCGACCCCGTTGTACGCGGTTTTACTATAACGTGGATGCAAATTTCGCGCTCAAATGCCTCGAATTACGCGTAAGAGTGTGTATATGTATTGCAGAGTATAGACAATAATGATGACCGTGTCTTGACCATCTGTCAAACAATTAAAAACAGTGTTGGGTGTTATGAACGTATTTTACAAGAACGTAAACAAAACGTTACCCAAAAGACAATAGATGTATTTTTCCGTAAAAAATAAGAGTATGTATTGCATAAAGTGTTCCTAGAATTAAAATGATTAATTAAAATGATTTGTATTTTTTTGTAATAATTTTTGACTATGTTAATCATAAACCTCGTTATACGCTAATTTCAGTTAACACGATTTTTTTTGGAACGTGTCCCTCGCGTAAAGCGGGGTATTACTGTACTTATTATGGGTCATTAAGTATTTTAAAAAATCGTGCAATATTTTAACGGTAATTTCTTTGTTTCAGTCAAAGCAGCGAGCGTCGATTAAATGGCTGTTGTCGAAGGCATTCAACAACCGGGTACCGGAGAATCTCCTAGAGCCGTTCTACAGAGACCATGAGGTAAGTGTTATATCTTTACATGTTATAAAACAAAGTCCCAAAATGCTGTCTGTCTGTATATGATCGATTTTCTTAAAATCAGGTAAATGGATTTTAGTATGGCTTTTTAAAAGATTGCAATTGAAGAATTAAGAGTGCAATTCTTAAGGAAAGTATAGTTCTCAGATTCTCCGGAACAGCTAAATAAATTTTGATGGGACTCAGTCACCGGAAGACAGAGGAGATTGTGGAATAACATAAAGGCTACTTTTTATCCTACAACTCTCGCAGACAATTGTGACACATTGATTTCCATGTGGACGAAGCTGAGAGCACAGATAGTATAAACTAAAAGTAAAAAAACGAAACTAAAGAAAAAAAATATCCTTCGTTAAAACTGTACATACTCGTAGACTATACACACCAGTCTTCCATTCCATAAAACCCTAAGTCGAGATCCGACCTCACAAAAGGCTTTCTAAAGAAAACTTTATCTTGATGCTATGAATGTTGTATGATCTTTTGCGTCACTGCGTTTTATTTACCGCATATTTCGTATTATATCGAGCTTGTTCACGTACTACTAGTATATTATAAATAAGAAAGCCTCTCTATTTGTTTGTCTGTCTGTTACACTTAACATTGAAACTTCTATACAGGGCTAACATACAGGATAAAAAAATCCCGTTTTTCCTTTCGGAAAAGAAAAAACAAATACATAATTAATGGCGATTAAAAACTTATGGGGGTCGCAGACCGAAAGCTATACCACTCCAAAGCTAAAGTAAGCCTGTTTAGTTAAGCTAAGCTTAAGCTTAGATGTGGTATCCGGTTAAGTAGAATAGATCACCCTCTTTTTTACCAAGTGTCGTAAAATACGACTAAGATAAGTTGATTTCAGGCAGGTGGCAGCTCGCAGCCAAATCATATGACAACATGTTTATAACAAGTTGTGCCGACTTCACTTAGTGTGGGATAAGGGCAGGATGATGATGATCGTCTTAAACAGCCTCTTTATATTGTAATCTTCATTTCTCATGATAAGTACCCAATAAATTAATTTATTTGTCCTTATAATTCTTCTATATGTAATAGTTTAACTGTTTGACACTTTCTTGTTATAATAGTACGTAATTGTTGATGGAAAATGCAAGATAAAAATTCAATTTCCCAGAAGCGTTATTACCGAACAATGATAGTTTTTTTGTTAATTGCAAAAGTGAAAAATACTTTGAGAAAGTGTCATCTATAAACAAATTATCGTTTATCTTTGGTTTTATATCAATAAATTATATCACTGTTTGTTTAGAATTCAATGAATACTATAAAGATACGGTCGAAGAATGCAAAACTCTGCATTTATCATAACATCAAAGGTAAAGGTCGATACACAATGCATTACTATTAGCACATGTTTAAACTATTTATAACTTTTTATTTTTTAGATATCCTAACTAATATTATAAATGCGAAAGTCTGTCTGTCTGTTTGTTACGTTTTCACGGCCAATCCGCTGAACCAATATCGATGAAATTTGGCACATATATTCCTTCTACACCGGGGTAACATATAGGCTCTAGAAATCCTGCTAATTCTACAAGAATAGGATGACGAAAGGCTCCATCTATTATCACGCGACAATCCACGAAAAAGTGGGTAAAAGCTAGTTTTATTATATTTTGCTTTTACCTGTCTTAGTCATCACATTACTTATTATTTACATTGGCGAGTTCCCAGAAGACAAAATCTGTAAGAACTTGAAGCTATTTTTGCCACAGGAAGGCATCTGGTCTTAGGTGACGTCCTTGAAACAAATGCCCGTTGCTTGCAAAGTTCGAGCCGTGCCATAGCGGTATTGATCCATCCAGTTATATGGTGTTGTTCAGCACGCGAACTCTGTTTCAGTCGGTATAGCGTGCTTCTGGGAGCGCCCGGCGGGTCACCACGCGAGTTATTAGTGTAACTGTGTAAATTACGGCATTACTGGAGTCCAGTTTGGGGCAGGGTTACACCGTTGTTCGCGTTACGCCTTTATTCTAAATCAAATTAAAAATATTCTTTATTCATGCAAAATTATCAACAAGAGGTCTTAAATCGCCAAGTCTATTGCTGGTTCGGAATATTGCTCCTACCGAGAAGTACCCGCTAGAAACTCGGTTGCTGTTTTCAAAATGTAATTATAGTTACATTTGTTCATGGCACTCTTGTTTAGTTCTTCTTCAGTTTTTCTTAATATTAACAGGAACATATCTAGATTTACTAGGTCTCATATATTTTTTTGCCTGTTATCTGTACAACAAACATAGAGATTGTATTTCCCTACTTTGTCCACTTTTCTAAGAAATGCAAAGGTATATTTGTTTCCGTTCTTGTATCATTTCCAAACAAGTTTAAGACAACTATTAAAAGGACGCTGATACAGAATGTCATACTTTACTATATTGCGGAGGATTACATAGATGTTAAGTAAGCGTGGATATAACAACGCTTCGACCGTGTAAAAGAAAGTATTAAAATACTTAGAAAAGATTTGCAAAATTTACCAAAACAATTCTTAAACACTTTATTACTCTTAATTACTTTAATAACAATTATTTTTCGTCAGAACAGAATGCCGCCAAAATTAATTCCTCTTCCATTTTTAAATCTCCTCTTAAGTTAAAATTACAATATTGACACTAATGCCAATATTTATACTTCCTAATACACTATACTTAATACAATAATTATTATCTTATTGTGCAAATGTTAAAATTGCTTACAATAGTAATGACTAAATGTAACTAAAAGGAAATTTATTTTGAAAAGAGTATCCACCAAGTTTCTTGTTGGCTCTTCTTGGTACGAAAAGTTTTCCGAACCAGAAGTAGAGTTGTCAATTCAAAAGAACTTGTTAACTTGAATAAAGAATATTTTGAATTTGAATTAGACCTATGTTGTGTTAAAGGAATTTAAATGGTAAGCGATTCATACTTAATTGTAGAATAAAAAAACTTTCCTTTTCTTATTCGAGTGTTGGTTTAATTATTTTTCTCCCGAAAATTATAATTTCAGCACCTTCAAAGTGAGAGTGACTCCACTATTACGAATAGATTATAACAGAAAGTAGTGACGTCTTTGGATTGCAACTTTCTATTTCCATAGCTTGCCGTTAAGCGCAAGCGTTAAAGGTCACCTTAAAAAAAGTATAAAAATGTTACATCCAAATTAACTTTATGAATACGAAAGCGAATCTGTTTTTATGATATTTTATAATGGCAATCCAATTTATCGTGGCTTATAGCAAAAAAACATCTAACCATTATTTTTGTACTATAGAATCTTGCAAAAGTACCGGCCTGTTACTATTCTACTTCTGGACATAGGCCTCCTCTCTCCGTTTTTGGAGAGAAGGATTGGTGCTAAGACCTACCACGCTGCTCTAATGCGGATTGGTAGGTTACACATTTCTCTAGAAGATTCTAGAGATATGCAGGTTTTCTCACGATGTTTCCTTCACCGAAAGGCGTTTTATAAATTGCAAATATCAATTAGACAGAATTAGTTTTAACAGAAAAACTCATTGGCCTGCCTGGAGTTTGAACCCTTGGCGCTGGAAAGAGTCGCTTGAAATTGGAATTAGTGGTAGTCGCTATATAAGTGTTTTGTGTCACACAACAAATCTCCCTCACATAGGAAACCCGTTGTAACATAACACGACCTTATCATCAGTCTGTCACCAGTTCTTCTTGGTTTCTTTAACGTGATAAAATCCCTGTAATATGATAAGGCGAGACATGTCACATTATGTTGCGACGTTGAGGTTGTTTGTATTACAAAAGACAAATTTTTTATTTACCATCTGTTAACGTGATCATTTCACAATGTTTTCCTTACCTACTTAGTTAAAACTTTTAGTGTATCTCTCTGGTCAAACTCTTGCAAAAGACTTATTATTTTTCAGTCGCGAGGTTTTTAGCGCTTATCCACACATTGTGATTAAACAACACATTTATTTATTGTGAACGCATGGAAATCTTTGAAAAATAACTAGAGATATTTCTACTCATTACAACGTAATAAAAAAGTTACACTAATATAATAGAATCAACTCATATAGCATTCTGGGTCGGATGTACGTATCGTTCTTCGCTTCTGTTTTGTAAAGGCAAGATTCAGTGTATGAGATTCCTCCTCAATATTTTCATAGCCTTTGCGTACGGCATTTTTAGATTGAGTTTACAATATGTCTCCACTAAGCTGTTTATTATAGCACAAAGAATAACCCTCACACCACGCGTCTAACATTCATAGGAACTCATTATACCTACCTCTGTCTTCTTTCACGCATTGACCATATTTGTATTACGTTAATCTTACGGTTTTTCCTTCTCGAGCACATTTTTATTCCTCTAAGTATGTGATGCGAATATGCTGGAAGAAGAATGCGTATTTTATATTGTTTATGTCTAGTAATCCGAAAGTGCTAGAACGAACGAACGAACGCTGCCATGGGCGTGGGCCATGGTGCTACGTCCTCGCTGTATTTCTACAGCCATTTTTGCTTCAGGATGCACAGCTTAATTCAATACTAATGAACCTGAACATCATCATGTCATGTACAATTACTAATACCATCTAGATTATGGTAATTGGGATCCTCAATTGCTCTTTGTGACACAACTTTCAGAGATACGGGTCTGAGATGGGTCCAAGTTACTGTACCGATTCACTTGAGCCCATAAGTCAATTACGTGAATGCAAACAGTCGGACGATATGTGTCTTGTCACGTTGCGTTGGACTTTATACTTCCAGATTACAAAATGAATTATAAACATTACCTAATAACATATGACCATGATATTACACTCATGATGTTATAAAATATTTATAGAAGTTTGTTATGATAGCCTTACACGTTTGTATAACGTTTGTCCATTTGATATCAACAAGTTCAAGGACCATTTAATCTGTTTGTTCTATAACTGGGCATGACAGTGCCTTGCGTTGTATGCATATTAAATTTATTTTAAGATGCTTCAATCGAGCATACTTTTTGCTCGAGTATTTGATTCTTCATATTTATATTTATTGGCTTAATCCAGCTGCTCTTTAGTTAAGCTTAGTCTGAAATTTCCTGTTCTCGTGTTCAATCATATTTATAACATTTTGTGTCGACCCCACTTAGAGTAGGATAAGTGCAGGAGAATTTGTATATTAATCGAAATATGACTATAATTTTAACTTTAAATGGTTCAAACACCAGAACTACAAACAGAATCTAAAAGTTGATTTGTTGTTAGTAATTTTTTGTTAAAAATTAGTTGATACTATGTATGATCATCATCCTACTTCAAATTAATGTGTCATCACAGACTTACATCACAGTTTAAGTTACTAGACACAATGTAGTGTCTAAATATTTAAGCAATTGCAAAATATTCGCAATCTGTTTGACAAATAATGTGGCTATGTTTATATTGCATGCTTACATATACACTACACCTCTGCTGAGATGATTGCAATGTTAGATTTAAAAATAACATCGCACAGACGCAATTATCAACTGCATCGCCGGTTCATATTTAAAAATATAAACAAACGGAGCTTTGATATGCTTACAGGCTATGGTGTTCCGCTTCGTCGGGAGCAGCTCGAACTGTTTTGATGGAAATAGCCGCTAATGAACGTATAGAATAATACAGTACAACACCAACTGTACACTCAGCACCAAATATATCACATAAACTTGATGCATATTCGCTTATGGGTGCATACTTTTATAAGAAATAGGAAATGGCTTGGAAGAAATTGAAGTCCATGGGTGGGTGGAATCCAGAGGGTTTTTTTATTTTTAAATTTATTTTCAAATGGCAAGCGTTGGTTTTCATATAAATACTAGCAATATTAAATAATAAAAATAAAATTAATACGGTATACTGCGACACTATCGATGAACAATGTGAAAATTACGAATAAAATGAATTGCCTTGAACCTGCAATAAGTTTATTCACAAAAACTTGTAGATGGTAGTGGCTCTGTGAAACACTTGGTGGCATGTCATAATTAGTTATAATAACAGGAAAGCATAAGTATATACCGACTGATAAGACAGAGTCATAAAAAATCACTAATAATATAAAATCTAGAAAAATAATCGATCGTCAGCTGTCGTCGCAGTCTGAAGTCTCATGATTCCTATAGTAATTGAGAAATTTGGGTATTATTTTAAATATTGCATTGGTAAACTTAATTTTTGTCGTTAACTATACATCAGGCTTATGTTTGCTTTTAGATATTTCTAACACAAGTCGCTTTCCTTTCCGGACTGTGAAGTCGCTAAGGTTGATATTGGAATGCAGGTAGTTCGAAAGAGTATAAATATAGAGGCAATGCAACGTTCCGTAAAAATAGGCAGTGCCATTTCCGTCTCCGAGAAACGGCGATCTTTTGTTACTGTGTTGTTTGTCAAACCGCGTTCGCTCTGAATCTCTAAACGTGTATCGTTATCATATTATAAACATATGATTCTATTAACAGTATTTTTGAAGTGCTCCTTTGAACTTAATACAGATTAGCTGTATTAAAAGATTTTAGAAGGATAAAATGTTGCGAGCCTGAAAAAACTGCTAGGTTGCTTTCCAGTACGAGTTTATCGAAAAGAGGTTTATAAGAAAATATGATTAAGTTTGTTCATCTTTAGTATCCATAGCAGTTATAGAGTTAATAGGTTATATGCAGAGCACGCGAGTGCGATTCTATTGGCATCATGAATTTTCTAATGTTCATATGTTTTGTCAATTTTCATGATTGATATAGAAAGATGGATTTTTTTTAAATGTCGGATAATGTCACCTTGAAATGAAACATACATCTTACACAATAGCATACAAACAAATACTTGATGCACTTTGAAAAGCGTAGCAATCTTCACTCCCTAACCGGACACTAGTCAGAGGTAGCTAAATTTGGTGGAATTGTAATATATATAGGCATGTTAATAAAACCAGTTCCATGAAACGTTTCCCACAATAAATAACAGTTACATTTGAAATGAATCAACACTGCGAAATCACTGTTCCGATTGACTCAACCGACGAACTCTCATAATACCTTTTACTTATTTATGATTCATGATATTCATTTCTTAATTATTTCCTTAGTCTGATACCAAGTAAGATGTACTGCTTTAATTAAATGTTACATTATTAGAAACTCTTATTATGTTAATGGTATTAAAGGGTCCGTCAGCATAAGAGCTGTAACTTGCGACTACATAAGTAAACATTCTTTTGCCGTAGTTGGTTTGTTTATCGTTGTTTCTTTTTTGTAAATCGTTCTTTGTTTTAAATACGTTTAATTATAAGACATTTAAACGTTAAACACTGTATAACCGTTGTATGTTTAACGGTATAGCGTTCTTTTATTTTTAACTTAACTATATAGCCCTTACTTCATCTAGCAGATTAATTTATCACAGTCGGTTAGAAGCATCGTAATTTAGAGTTTCTTTATGCAAATCAGTTTTCACTAGCTCTTTTTAACTATACAAGTCTAATTTTAGTTTAGTAGAAATAATAGCACGTATTAGAAAAGCTGCTTCCACCGAGAACGGGGAAAACATGTATAGGTGTTCTATTTTTTTTTTTTAATTACACTAGATGATCTGACAGCTAATTATGTACTATTTGTAAAAACATTAACATTACTATTGAGTATACAGTAAGATATGTACAATACCTAATCCTAAATACATTAAGGACTTTTATGACTTTCGGAAGTGTACCACTTGTTTTTTCTGACTTAATTCTTTCTTTACAAATCCATAAAGCACTTTTTTATCTTTAGTTCTTCCTATATCCTTAAATTTAAATACCAAATCTGGAATATGGTATTCCTTAGCTGTTCTAATAGCTTCTTTATTATTAAGTACTCCAAAAAGAGCAATCCTTATTAAGATCTTCTGGTAAATGGGTTACCTAATTAGCATACCACTCGATTTATACTTGTCTTATTAGACTTAGTCATATCATAGTGGTCTTATTTATGTTACCGTATATCTTCGAATCGATTTTCTATTGTTTTTGTTTTTGTAACCAAAGAGTTAAATGTAGATTAAAATCAGAGTACAGTAATCCCAACGCCTCTCTCCTTGACCTGTAGCCCGCAGCTGTCCCGATGCAATTTGTCTATTGTTTTATTGCGTTTTTTGTTGAGTCTACATCGGTTATTTTCACATTATTAGATGCTTTTATTGGAGTCGTCTAATGAAGATAATGCTTTTAGATATGTGCAAGTGTACAAATTATGACTAAGCAAAATTCGGAACCGGATGCGTTTAAACGACATCTGGAATGCTTCGTTATTTAGTAGCGAAAGTGGAGTTTGTGTTGAGTGGAATAGATATGTAAGTAGTGGAAGTCTTGCGAATACCATAGCATGACATAGTGAAGACCAGGCAATATGATGGTTATAAAGAATGAAGTGAATAAATTTTTTTTAAGTTTTCTGGTCTTATGATTGTTTCCTTTTTATTTTGACTGGACCGTTGGCGCAGTGGGTAGTGATCCTGCCTTCAGCTCCGCGGGTCGCGGGTTCTATTCCCGCCGGCCAACATTTTCTATAAAAAGAATTTGTTGGTACTTCGAGCCTGGATGTATATTTGTATTTAAGTATGTATTTAAAAATTATATATCTATGTATGTATTCACCAGTTGTCTCTGACCCATAACAAAAATGTTAAATTACCCACTTTGGAGGCGGATGAACGTGTGTGTAAGTGTCCCATATATTTTTTAATTTAATTGCCTAAATCTATTTGATATTTAGTGAAAAATAACTAAAATTGTACGAATTCCTTCCGAACGGTGTCAACGAACTCTGAAATTAATTAGCGAACACCGAAAAGCAATTTACCATAATAGCTCCAGTCTCGACGTGACTACAGTCCATTCTCAGATATACTAACGTTATTTTTATTGCACTAGTAAGTAATTAACCACACAACTTTTTTTTATAGAATAAAATATAGCAACTCGTCATTCATTAAGATTAACAAAATCAAATATTATAATGTTATACTTAATTAACTTATACTTAAAGGAAAAATATTTTTTTTATAATTGAAAATATTTTTACAACTTTCATTAAAGATATTTTTAATTTTCAAGTCTCCAAAAGTAAAATGTTCTAATAGTTTATTTTACAAAGAAATAAAATACTATAATAATACATCATACAATATAATTCTTAGTTAATTTTATATATCCCTAGCCACCCCTTGCTGTGCTGGTGGGGATGGGGGCAATGTGTTCAACTGACCCTGTCTCTGCCACCAGCAGCGTGGTGGAGTACACAGGTTGTTATAATCGGTGCGAATCTGACATAACCGTCGCTTGTCCCCGTCGGGTGGCGTTACTTATAAGGGGTTCTGTCTAAAAAAAAATCCCCTTGCTGTGGCGCAGTCTGATTTCAAATTCCCATCAAAACAAAACTGTCATTATTAAGAACTGAAAGTTTACAGGATTATATCTATTCCACATTCATATTTAACACTCGTTTGGTCAAATGATTTTCATATCTCCTCATTACACGTTCGTACCATTTTAATCTTGCGTTTATCGTCTTCTGTAATTTATCTTTTTCTATATAGTGGGTGGAACTTTCAGACTCTAATATATCTTATAATCCTTTCGTATTTTATCCAGTTTTTCACACCACACGCCTCTCTTAACATTCTCATCTCATTTGTACTCTTCTTTCATCCGTCTTTTTCATTTCCTCACATTTCTGATCCATACAATAAGGCAAGCCCATTTTTTTAATCGTTTTATCCCTGTTTTTGGGCATTAAAAAATACTAAAATTTACATTGAATATAAAACATATAATATAAGTCAGCGTATCTTATTCCTGGAACGGGCGGTCTCGTGAAATAAAAATA
This sequence comes from Morpho helenor, assembly GCA_029227775.1. NCBI lineage: Eukaryota > Metazoa > Arthropoda > Insecta > Lepidoptera > Nymphalidae > Morpho > Morpho helenor. Next base: position 16,611,080 of record JARGCU010000025.1, read on the forward strand.
CCTAGGATCGAGCCCGACCTACCAAATAATTTTTTTATTTTGTAAAAATTACCGGCTCGGTTACCCAGGTACTAAATAATAAATAGATTAATGATTAATAAAAACAAATCCAAACCAGTATTGCTCAAGCATGTTTCCACTCGGTTGATAGTAATTACAGTTACTCGGTTAGTCATTAGCGTGCATGAATTTGATATGTTAATTGTCCAGCGCGTAGTTGCGTTTTGCAAATCAATAAGCACTTAACGAAAATGTTACATTTCAAAAGTGAGAGCTATCAGGCAACAAGGCCGCCTTTTTATGGCCAATGACCAATATTACTGGGTGTTTAGCGCTTCGCGGCTAATGAGATGATGATTTGATGCTGTAACACGCGCGGTTTGAGGAAACCGGTTATGTTTTAACGACCTGTCATGTTTATCTATATCAGTGTTTGCCAACGTGCGGCCCACGCCCAACAGGGGGCAGTTCGAAAATGGATAGATAGATAAACATCCTTATTGAACAAAATTACACTATAGATGCTATATATAGAATAAGCTGTGGTAGCCCAGCGGTAACACCGTGCGACTCTTTCGAGGAGGTCACGGGTTCAAACCCGGGCAGACACCAATTAGTTTTTCTGTTAAAACCTATGTGTCTAATTGATAATTGCAATTTATCACACGCTTTTCGGTGAAGGAAAACATCGTGAGGAAACCTGCATATCTCTAGAGAATTCTGGAGATATGTGTAACCTACCAATCCGCATTGGAGCAGCGTGATAGGTCTAAGCTCCAAACCTTCTCTCCAAAAACGGAGAGAAGAGCCCTATTCTCAGCAGTGGGATAGTAACAGGCCGCTACTTACTTACTTACTTACTTTTTTTACACTATAGATAAGAAAAACCCTGAAATTTTTTAACTTAAGGTAAAGTGTGCAAAGGGCGGACGGATTACTGATCTCTTCCAGACAACCCTTTTAAGCTCAAGAATCACGTATAATAACAGTGTAGTGGATTAGTGTTCACAAAAAAGAAATCGTTCTATCCGAAGAATAAAGTCACATTTCCCATGTATAAGCATAGGAAACGTGACTTAATTTTCAGATAGGGTGATTAAAAAAGAAAACTTAAATAACGAAAAAAAAAATGAGTTATAGTAATAAGATAAGAGTTTAAACCTCTCGCTCCGGCACTTAAGAAACTTAAGTTATAGATTTTTTTTCCAAAAATCTATAACTTAAGTTTCTTAAGTGAATATACAGACTTAAGAACATATACAGACAGACAGTACAACATTAACAGGGTGTACATTATTGATTGTATCAGTCATAATTTAGTTATTTCTTCGATTAGTGTGACTGCAAACTGATGAGGCATCACGCAATACTGTAATACACTACGTAAAAAACAAATGAATCCCAGCTGTTTAGTGATGACGTAATACTCGACCACACCCGGCGGCGCGAAGCTAGTCCCTGGAACTATGACGTAACCTCGTCACACCCTGTAGAATTATCACTTATCACGCATAATGTTTCATATAACTTCACATTTTAATATCATACACAAAAGTTTATAATTAGTTATTCTAAAGGGTATGCTTACAGCCAAATACTAGAGATATTTGTCATATATCGTCTTGTATTGTACACATATCCAACATATTATGTCGAACATGTTGAACTCTTTATCATAAAACAATGATTTAACAGTTGTAACATCGTAGAAGACTACAATACAATAATTGGTTAAACAAGCTTTAAAAATTATACCGAATATTTAAGCGTTTTTACGTCTAATTGTTCTGAAAATTGGAAAGAGTATTTTGACGAGAAGTCGAAACAAAATGGAATTTGGTATCGCACTTTAAGTTTAAGTATTTGCTTATCATAAGCAACTACTCTCTGAATCGAATAGACGCTGTGCTTTTAATGTGATTTTGGTCCGGACACATTCAATTAAAAAAATTCAGATATGAGATAAGGATAGTTTCATCTTCCAAATGCTCAACATGTAATAGGGTAGAGGACGTGTACAATGTTCTGAGACGCAAGCTATTTGATAAATTCCTATTGCTGAGGGAGACTGGCTGTAACAGCGCATTGACCATGCCTTTGTCGAGACCAAGGCTCTGTTACAGTTAGCCAATGTAATTATAAAGTAATATTCTATAGTCGTCGTACAAAGCGGCATAATCTATAAAGATTAAGCTCCTTCTGCGGTTCTTTTCGTTTCTAGTTTGTTTTCTTGGCAAAAAGCTACATTATAAAAATGTTATTATTTTATCATAAGTTGAAAAGGTCTTTAAGGACTCATGTGCTTTTAAATCAGTATCGTTCCTCGTAATTGAAACCCACTGAAACATAATATTTATATTTTATTTGATTATTGATCTAATACCTTCGGAAGGAGACCTCAATAATTTCTCTTTTTTATCATTATATATATAAAAACGTTGTATGTTTTTCGTTTCAGGATCAAGAGCACTTAAAGCCGCCCATAGTCGGTGGCTTGGCCAACGCGGAGCTTTACTGCCTCGCGTTGGCCAACATGTACTCGGACCCCAACTACCACAGTCTAAACCACTGGAACATCCTGCAGACGTTGACGCGGAAGGGCGTGCAAGTGCCCGACCCGCCGGACTGCGCGCTCACAGAGACTGTGCTAATACAGACCAACCCGCTTAAAATGGTAAGAAAACGTACATGCTACGTATTACTTAACTTAGGTAAACATTTCCCCCTAAATAGTATAATATTGTTGTCAAGAGTTCCCGATCGGCATATATTTTATGATAATAGCTATAGGTTCAAAAGTGGGATAAAATAAATGATATGATATTTAGGAAATAGTGTTTGATTCATCTGAAAGATACAAATATCTACTTAGCTCCTTATGGCAAAAGTCTACATTGACCTTAGAGCTAAATTTATATTAACCTTTATGTCAATACTTTTGACTATTACCCAGTGTTCTCCAATGGAAATTGTAAACTGGACTGGTATGTAATCCCGTTTGATATTTGATCGAGTCAAATTCGTCCACGAAATACCTATGTGCTATATATTCAAATTTTTTATGCTCGCGAAAAACTTGACGGTGTTTTTATTATTTGAAACCACGATGATTACAAAACGTTGCTCTTACCTATATTTGTGAAACTATTTTTATATTAATTAGCTACCATCTGCTTCTAGTGACCCATTCAATGTGTTACAGAATAGTTTATTTTAAGATAAGAAATTTAGGTTGTTTACTTAAAGATATACCTCCTAGATGGCCGTAAAAAATTAACGGCATCAAGAAAGTGTGTGTGTTGTAAATTTTCTATATCTGTATTCATTGTCCTAATTTATAATTACTAGGCAGCCGAATTGCGTAATAATTAGGTATAATAGTTTCTTTTATATGTATATCGACTTGTATGTAATTTAGTATACAAAGTGTCTTAGCACTAAGTGAACACTCGCGTTTTTTGATATTTGCTATTTTGATAAAAGTGGTCCCTAACGAAGACGCCTTTGCCTAACTTTAAGGAGAGTAACTGACCGTTATTTTAAGTTTTATATTAGTTTCACCTGTATGTATGTATGTAACCAAATGCTGAAATTTTTTATAGGGAAGATTTTTCCATCTTTGTGCACTTTTCGGTGGCAATAAAATTTAAAAAAAAAAAAAATTTGTCGCACTAAAAAGTGGAAAATAAGTAGAGATAAAAAACTAAAAATACTTTTCGTAATAAGTAAGCGTCTCTCTTATATTTTTTTTTGCGAAAGCGTGTTTTTTTAGTTCATTTTAAACCCTGTTTATTTACTTTACATCTTTGTCAGAGTTATTTCGATAGGATATAAGGCCATAAAAGACTCGATTCCTGGCCGAAAAACTAATTAAAAAAGTATTTATTAATAGCTTTATATTTCGCCAAACATCAGATGTCTATTTTAAGTATCGATGAGGTCGAACGTAGGCAGCTAACTTATAGCTGGCGTTAAGGTATATGGGCGGCAGACAATAACGTCACTTTATAAGTAAACAGTTACATTTGTTCTAGATGTGTCGTTTTTATTTATTGGATTTAGATTTAGTGTCATGCACGTGATTAATGTTGGCATTACATAGCTTGATGCGATTAGCGGCTTCTATTCTCAGCGTATTTGCAACTATTAAGTTTATGTAGGTATTAAGGACATGTTTGTAATAAATCGACCTTCCACCATAGTTAATAACGAGAATTATCTCTGATTTTAAAAAGTTCCAAAAAGGTTTGTTTTTTAATTGACAATTTGGGACGCAGGCAAAATTCTCTTGTTATACTTTAGTTATAAAGAAGCAATATCATTATTCTCCTGCCCTTATCCCACTCTAAGTGGAGTTGAGACAACATTTTGTTAGATGATTTGGTTAGGTATTTTACGACCGGTCGCCTGTCCCACGTAATCTTAGTCGTCTTTTACGATAAGAAAGAGGGTGGTCTATTCTACTCAGCCGGACACCATACGGCGGGTCGACTTACCTCGGTCGCCTTATATGACACCTCAGTAAGAAATGAGGGTTGTCTATTCCACTCAGCCGGATACCACATGACTTAGCTAATAAATATATAAAATATATAATTTTAAATACATAAATACACCCAGATTAAAAAATTGTATTTAAAGTGATAGCTCTCGGCGGGAATCGAACCCGCGTCCCGCGAAGTTGAAGGCAATGTCGCTGTAAACATGGATGACATGAAAACATGGATAATACGACATTTTTTTAAAATGAAACCTATCGTTTTATCCCTTTTTTTGGGCATATAAAAATTTTGAACATTTAAATTTAATATAAAACACTATTTTTGCTGTAAACAGTGAAGTCAACGTAGCTTATTCGGGGAACGGGCGGTCTCGATAAATGAAAATATCTATTTTACAATCACAATCACAATATTTTTTTATAAGGTACTTTTTTATTTTGTAAAAACTGCCGAGCAACCAGGTACGCTCAACTAAGTCATAACTATAGCACTTGATATAAATATTGATTATTTATTATTATACATCACTAGATGTGACGTATTACATAGTCTCCTATTAATCGTGCGGTAACATAATAATAATACGATTAGTCCATTTAATGATTAACGATTGGTATCAAAACATTGATTCCAGGGCGCGCATTTAGCTGTGATAGAGGCTGTGATGATGCTGTACGCGCGGGAGGTGGTGACCCTGGACCGGGTGTCTGCGGCGGCGCAGCGGTTCGGCACCTCGCACCCGCTGCCCGCCGGCTCCAGCATACCGCACGAGGACGGCCTGCTGTGCTGGATCAACGCGGCGTGCGCTGCCCTCAACAAGGCTGAGGTATATAATTTGCTTATTATAGAAATAATTGCCATGAAATATGTATAACTTTTTGTTATGATTGCCGGCATATTCTCGTACAATCATTTTATGATATGAATGTATGCATAGTGTAGCATAAATCACGACGTCAGTAACTTTTCTGGGGATACACTGTCAATTTTTGACACCACGTCAAACTAGTAAGGGTATATAATGGTATCCATATGAGTCATCATCTGCCTGCCCTTATCCCACTCTTAATTTCCTATGTTGATTCCCTTGTTATAATTTAGTTACAAAGAAGCAATATCATCATTCTCCTGCCCTTATCCTACTCTAAGTGCGGTCGGCACAACATGTTATAAACATGCTGTTACGTGATTTGGCTGCGTTTTTACGAATCGCTCGCGAAAATATCGTTTTATCCCGTTTTTGGGCATCAAGAAATACTAAAATTTATTTTGAATTGAATTTTTGCCATAAACTGTCAAGTTGGGGAACGGGCACAACGATCGTATGTTTCGGGGAACGGGCAGTCGCGAGAAATGTAAATACCTAGGATCGAGTCCCAGCTACCCTATTATTTTTCCTTTTTATTAAGTTTCTTTTTTTATTTTGTAAAAAAATTACCGAGCGAGGCTCGGTCAACCGGGTACTAATATCAGAATATGAATTGCATAGCCCTTCCTTCTATTACTTGTTGAATTGTATTATTTTAAAGACACACATACTTAAGCCGCTATCCTTAAGTTATAGGTAGCAGTCAGCTGGATAGCTGCAACGATTATGGTTACAAGAACCATCAAATTGTAATAATTTTTTTAAAAGATTATCCGCCGAGTTTCTCGCTGGTTCTTCTCGGTAGGAGCAAACTTCCGAATCAGTGGTAGCTTCTTAAAAACATTTGACGATTCAAAAGTACTGTAAACAGTCTACTTGAATAAAGAATAATTTGAATATATAAAAGCTTTAATTTTCAGGAGAACTCATCGTCCCACGTGCCGATGGTGAAGAGTCTCCAGGAGCTGTGCGATGGGACCGCGCTGGCCGCCCTCATCTCCTTCTACTGCCCCGACGAGCTGCCGCGGTCGGCGGTGCGCGTCGGCCGCATGTCCTCCATACAAGACTGTCTGCACAACCTCATGCTGGTCTACGACTTCTGCCAGACCGGTCTGCCGCACAACGTGTTCCACATGATGCCTGAAGATGTCACATACATGCGAGGGTGAGAGAACCGTTAATATTAATAGCCCATTCAATACTTAGCCAAGTTCCCTAGCTTAGAATAGCATAGAAATGGCGTCTTTAAAAGGATAATTCTCGATGCTACAAGTACACTACTTATGCCCATTCCACATTGGACAAGCCCTCAGTCTATAGAATACATTAATATTGTCAAAAAATAAAAATCAAAATTAAATCATGCTCTGTCCTTACCGTTAAACCTTACCGAGGTGGGACGAAAATGGAAGCTAGGTAGATGCGTGCAGCGAGCTTCCGTTAGGGAAGTGACTAGGAGTTGAATAAATAATCGATTTTGTTGTCGCGGCGGAGGGCCACTATCACCTATAAGTAATTGAGTGGACTGTATTTTTTTTTGCGTTATTATATTTAATATGCAGTGTCCACGTAACAAAGGAAAAATGGCGGCACAAGGAAAAAACTGGGAACGTGCACGTACCTGATAAACGGCCACTGCTATGATTCCTGGATCCAGGCACACACACGAACACACACTCGTGGACACTTCGCGAGGTGGATAGCACCAATTCTCACCGGACACAATTTTGGATAGCGGATTAGCGAGAACTTAACCGAAGTTTATGTTCGTTGAAATAATAAGCGGTATGCGGCGATTAGCGTTTGCGACAAGACTCGACTGACGTGTCTTTTCTTCGGCCACAGTGCACGTAAGGAAAGGGGAAGGGGTTTTGATTGGTCATTAGAGACACTGCGATATCATTATAATAAAGGACGCGCGTCCACCAATAGATGGCGTTACCATTTCCCCCCGCCCTTAAAGGGTAGCCTTTAAGAAAAAATGCGATATACATAAATAGCGAGCGGGCGATAAATATACGTATATTATAAAAGGAGCGATATATATATATATATATAGGCGAAACATAATAAAAAAAAATATTTATAATATATACATGAAACATAAATAGCGGGTCTTTATGTTTTACCTAATCTAACTTATACTAATAAATGCGTATCAAACGTTATTGACTAGGCAGCGGGCATAAGCGAACTGCCGGACGTAAGAAGGTTCCCTTAGCCGTTCGGACTGTTAACCCGCGGACCACTCCATCTTTGGAAGGATGGATCTTGTCTACAACACCTAACGACCATGCCAAAGTAGGGGCGTTATCGGTAATAACAACGACGACAGTACCTACAGCGATGGGAGCAGTTGAGGTGTTCCACTTTTGTCGAACTTGTAAATTATGTAGATACTCGAAATTCCATCGCTTCCAGAAAGAGTGCCTGATTTTATTTAATAGCGAATGCATATGAAGCAAACCAAGGTCCTTTGATTCTACGTCTGATGCGGGTATAACGAAATGACTTGGCGTTAAAGCGGTTGGTTCAGCATGAACTGAACTGAGAGCGGTAAGCGGGCGCGATTTAAATAAAATAGAATTGTAAAATTCCTTAAAAGAACGTATCCCGACGAAGTTCCTCCCGTAGCCGGAGTATATACATTCGACCAGAGCTCTTCGTGCGAGAAAGCGTTTTAAAGCAGCTAGAGAACTGTCAGTACTTAATTTTGTAGCGATACCAATGTGAACTGCGCGAGTGGTATATGAGATCGGACCTGCGTAGTCGCAACCTGTATGTGCGATGGCCTGCGTAACTCTGGCACTTGGCAGATCAGCCATGAGAGGAAACGTAGAACGCGGTTTTAATTTGAAACACGTATTACACTTGTGAACTCGACTTCGTATCGATTTACCGGCGGAAAGGATCCAAAACCTTTGTCGCAGTAAAGACATTAAAAGTTTCGGCCCGGCGTGCAAATACTTCTTATGGTAATAATCGATTAAAAAATTAATTATGTGATCATTACGTGGCACCACAACAGGGTGTCTCTGCGGATAAATTAAGTCGGAGTGTCCTAGACGCCGTCCAACTCGAATAAGTCCATTTTCTAAAAATGGGTTTATTCTTCGTAGCGCGGATAAACAAGGTTCATTATTATTTAAATTTTCGAATTTATCTTTAAAATAGTTTAATTGTAAAACTAAGTAAATTAAAGTAAGTAATTTACTTTCCGCAAATTCTAGATCCCCGACTGTGATGTTAGGAGATTTGCGGCGCGGTAATAATTTAAAGAAGCGAAAAACGTAAACAAGCGTGCGTAATAATTTTGTCCATGAGGACATGCGGGTAGCGAGGTCATAAATAATAGGTTCTTCCACAGCAGTTAGTGTTGCATGCGAAAGTACCTTTTGCTCTGGTATATCATCACCAGATATATCACCCAGTTCCTTAATTGGCCACTGGTGAGGTGCGAAAGAAGCCCACAAAGGCCCGTGGAGCCACAGAGGGTGCTCGGGTAATTGTCGAGGCGATAAACCGCGGGAAAGACAATCTGCTGGTTTTTCGGATCCCGAAACATGGTAAAACTTACTAGCAGGTATTTTGTTATTAAGCGCGACGACCCTGTTAGCGAAAAATGTTTGCCAGCGGTGCGATGAGCTCTTAGTCCAATATACCACGATCTTGAAGTCGGTAAAAGCGTAAATATCAATTTTATTTTGCGGGTTATATTTATGAAAAAGTATGCGTAATATAGTTGTGATTTTATCTTCTCGCAATGAAGAAGAATGCGGAATAATATAAAAAGATAAATGCGGTTTATTATAAATGTAGGAAGCTTCAGCGGATATGTAATTGTTTAGTAAATATTCGCGAAGTGCGGTGTCATAAGCGATTCTCAACTGGGAGGACGCTTCTAATTTGCGTTTTAAACATAAAAAGTGTTTAAATGTAATTAGGTAAGAATTCCCGAGCGTAAGCGTATCCTCGCGGACTGGTAATGCGACGGAGTACCTACCACTGACGGTATCTCGTTCAATCGTAGTGCGGTAAAAATCTTCACATTCATTGTCATCGGGACTTTGAATGGGCGGACAGGAAAGCTCCTCGAGCTCCCAGAATTTTTTAATAGCGTCATCGATCGCGACAGTCTTACGATCTTGGACGATGGCGCAACAAGAAGTCGTAACTGTATGAGCGTAAGCGGGCGGCAGCGCGGGCACGTCACCCATGATAATATAACCGAGAACGGTCTGTATAGCGGGCGGCGCCGACGTGTTGCTGTAAACAACGCCGGGCAACAATAAATGCGGAAACAACGAAGCCCCAATCAAAATATCAATAGGGTTCGGAGTAGCGAACGTATCGTCTGCTAGCGGTAAATTATTTAAATGCGTGAGCGGGTATTTATCAATAAAAGTCGAAGGCAAGTTGTCCGTAATTTGGTTTACAACGAGTGCCGACATATCGAATTTAATATTGTTATTATATTTCGAATAAAATTGTAAGGACACCGAACCTTGAATATGTGTCTCTGAGCCACCGATACCCTTAACAATTGTACGCGATCTTTGGATTGGGCTTATATTTAACCGAGTACAACAATCTGCGGAAATAAAATTACTTTGAGACGCGTTGTCAAGTAAACATCGTACAAGATGCGAGTTGCCCTCGCTATCGTAAATTATTACTTGAGCGGTGGCAAGTAAAATCGATGTAAACGCTGTACATTGCTTACTACGTTCGCTGGCGTTATTACTACGAATAGGGTGCGGAGCGGCAATGAATGTTGTACATAACGCGATATCCGTGCGCGCCGTTGTGTTATCGCTACGAGCGGGTGCGGGGACGGGGCGCGCGGGCGCAGTGCCATGCGGCGTGATGGTTGTAATGTCGGGCGCACGACTTGAAGTAGCGTGGTTTGAGTCGGGCGTATTAAAATGAAGTAAAGTGTGGTGTCGAAGATTACACACTCTGCAGTTTGTATCTGAGTTACAAAAGGAAACTTTATGATTTATGCTAAGACAATTAACACAAGCGTTGCATTCTTTAATTAATTTAAATCGTTCCTTTGGCGATACTTGACGAAACTGAGGGCATTTAAATATATGTTGATGCGTTATATTATTACGTAAGCATTTAGCGTTAGGTTTATTAACAGCGGCTAAAAATGTATATTTTTGTGGGGAAATATTATTATTGTTGCGTCCACGGTCGACAATTTTTTTAATATTAACAACTGGCTGCGCGCGTTGCATCAACTTAGATTGATCGCTTATAAATTTTATTAAAGACTCGAAGGTAGGAATGGTTGACGCGTCACCTAGCCGCTCGAATGTGCGCGCGGTATCGGAATCTAATTTCTTTAAAGCAACGTGCAATATTATAAAATCTGTTAGGTCGGGAATTTTTAGATTTTTAAGACCTCGAAATGCTGTTACAAATTTATCCATAAATAAATCAAAATTATTAGCGGACGCGGTGCTGAAAGATTTAAATTCAAATATTTGATCGATGTATGTAGACGCGAGTAAACGTTTGTCATCATATTTATCAATCAGAGTTTGTAGTAATAAATTATAATTTTCTGCGCAAGGTGTGATCCCTGCGCAGGCGGTTTGCGCTTTACCAGTAATTTTACCGAGAAGATAATATAATTTTTCGGAATCTGTGAGCGAAGGATTGTCGTGAATCGTAGATTTAAAACTAGCGTAGAACAATGACCACGAACGAATATCACCGTCAAATGACATTAGTTCGATGGGTGGCAAACTTGGCCTTGTTTTGCGCGGCAAAGTCTCATTAGTGTCTGCCTTAGAATATTTTGAACTAATAAATTTAATGCGGCCATATAAATCATCGAACGAAATTAAACAAGAAAAATTAGGTGTTGCATCGGGATCAACAGTTAATAAGCGGTCATTATATTGATCTAAAAGTCGTTGAAATTCGTTGCGAAGAGCGTCTAACGTAACAATCGAACTAAGAAAACCTTCTGTTACGTCCTCGTTAGTACGAATGTCTTTCGTTGAGTCATAAATTTTTTGAATACGTTCGAAAATAACGTTGCGTTTAGCTTCTAATAATTTTAATTCCTTATCACTTGAACCTGAGGAAGCGATTCTTTTAGTTCTATCTTGAGACATTATTAAAGAAAGATGAGAAATATAATATATTTACTAAGCGTAACTGCAGGAGAATATTTGTTAATAATTTCAATTATATTACGATGCGGTATGAAGTATGGGGAATATTGCGTATAAATTATAAATATATATTTAAATTACTTATAATATATATTTTATTTATATTTTATCTATACTTATATATATTTTAATCACTTATAAGACTACACTTAATAAGGGCGGGTGCGGTATGAAAGCTAAGCAAAATATATGCTCGCTTATCGATAAATGCGAATGCGAACCGAAACGGACCAACAAAATGTTGCAAATCCGAATCGAAGGACCACTAAAAATGTTGTCGCGGCGGAGGGCCACTATCACCTATAAGTAATTGAGTGGACTGTATTTTTTTTGCGTTATTATATTTAATATGCAGTGTCCACGTAACAAAGGAAAAATGGCGGCACAAGGAAAAAGACCGGGAACGTGCACGTACCTGATAAACGGCCACTGCTATGAGTCCTGGATCCAGGCACACACACGAACACACACTCGTGGACACTTCGCGAGGTTGATAGCACCAATTCTCACCGGACACAATTTTGGATAGCGGATTAGCGAGAACTTAACCGAAGTTTATGTTCGTTGAAGTAATAAGCGGTATGCGGCGATTAGCGTTTGCGACAAGACTCGACTGACGTGTCTTTTCTTCGGCCACAGTGCACGTAAGGAAAGGGGAAGGGGTTTTGATTGGTCATTAGAGACACTGCGATATCATTATAATAAAGGACGCGCGTCCACCAATAGATGGCGTTACCATTTCTTTTTCCCTTTAAAAAAAATCGCTTAAAAACTGATCTTAAAAGTTGTCTTTTTTAATATTAATAATTAATTAGATTAGATTAAAGGCTAATTAAAGTGGACAACTACTTATAAATAATAATAGATCTACATCAATAAATAATCGCATTTATGTTGATTTTGAATCAAATCAAATAAAAATATCTTTATTCAAATAAGCTCTTTCAAGCACTTTTGAATCGTCAAGGATCAATATGATTAATGAAGCTACAACTGGTTCGGAATGTTGCTCTTACCGATAAGAACTAGAAAGAAACTCGGCGGTCAATCTTTTATCAATTGAAGCTTGTGATTTACTTATATATTATTTGTAATAACTGGTTGGATGAACCAATTAAGACACTTAAATTTTCTGTATCGTTTTTCTACATGTATAATTTTTATTTTATATTGAATGAAAACTGGAATTTTGCAGGTCAATGCGGCAGAACTTAATAGCCATGCTAGCTGATCTATTCAACATGTTAGAAGTGCATCCAGTCAAATCAGTCAAATACCCGAGCAGTGGTAAGTGACCAAATTCAATAAGTACTTACTATATATCGATATTGCATGCTAGAACAATGGGAGTATGTGGTCATAATATCAAATATCCTATGCCCACTAATTTAAATATTTATACGTGGACGCGGTAAAATGACGCTTATATAACGCAAATATTACATTAAGTCAATAACGGGGCTTACACTGTTATTTGGAATATATTTATTATGAACTCTGAATGTTTCATTCATTTCATTTTTATGATTTATTATACCTTTTTTTCTTTCAAGGGGAGAAAACAGGTAAGTCAAAAATTTTCTATTGTTTTGGTAACGATATGACTTAATTATAACGAATGATATGCTTTGAACACTACTATTACTATGTTCTTACTAATTGGCTGTAAATTTACCTAAAAAATGGCATTGCCGCTACACTTTGTAATTTTTCTAAATTGTTTGTAACAAAATTTGATACAGTGTGAATTAAAAATATCAATATATGAGCGATAAATATTCTCTCAAACAATATCATGGCTATTCTCAAGTATGTGATATATAAATGAATAGAATGAATAACGCGATCTGTATGCACTTTTTGATCGACCGAGATGCCTATATGCTTGCGTATGCGTTCTTGTTTGTTGCGTACAAATATGCGTGCATGTATTGTGTTTGTTAGATTTTATGTGTGTCTCAAATATGCCCGAGCAACTGATTGTACGTGTATAAATGAAATATTAAACGTTCTAAGACTGGCAGACACTAAATAGTAACATTTTGTGCAGTTGGAAGTTGAATGCACTATTTGAAATACGTATGCGGTCGTGTATTAGTAAGTAAATGCATACGTGTGACTGTTAAGAGCTAAGGCTGACGCACGTTTTGTACATCTCCACGTAAAATCCATTGTGTTTGAACTACGTATGCGTGTGTGTATCAGAGTGCGGTGCATATGCTAGCGCTGTGGCTGACGCATATTTTGCGCAGTTGACGTAAAATGCAACGAGTGTGTGTTTGTAGTACAGATGCGGGCGTGTATTAATACGTAAATGTATAAGTGTGAGTGCGGTGCGTGTGCTATCGCGATTTTTAAACACACATTTTAACAGTTGGACATAAGGTGCACTATGTATGTTTGTAGTGCGTATGCGGAGTGTATTAGTAAGTAATTGCATACGTGTGAGTGCGGTACGTGTGTTAGCGCGATGCCTGACGCACATTTTGCGCAGTTGGACGTAAGGTGCACTGTGTATGTTTGTAGTGCGTATGCGGAGTGTATTGATAAGTAATTGCATACGTGTGAGTGCGGTACGTGTGCTAGCGCGATGGCTGACGCACATTTTGCGCAGTTGGGTGTAAGGTGCACTGCGTGTGTGTTTGTAGTACGTATGTGAACGTGCATTAGTAAGTAATTGCATACGTGTGAGTGCGGTACGTGTGCTAGCGTGACGGCTGACGTACAGTTTGCGCAGTTGGACGTAAGGTGTAGTGTGTGTGTTTGTAGTACGTATGCCAACGTGTGTTGGTAATTGTATACGTGTGAGTGCGATACGTATGCTAGCGCGACGGCTGACGCGCATATTGCGCTTGTAGCGAGGTTTGGCGCGGAGTGCAACGCGCACGGCGTGCGACACAGGCGCTGCCTGCCGCCGCCGCCGCCCGCCGCCATCCCGGACCTGCGCGCGTCGCCCGCACACGCTGCGCCGACCTCGGCCCAACCGCCCTTTGCAGGTACACCGCGCCGTGTCTCATTACATCTCATCTAAAGGGGGAAGGCTACAAAATCCTCAAATCACAATACATCAATAGTTTTTCTCCTTTAAATCATTAATAAATCGGCCTAGCCGTATTAAGCGTATTCGTGGTTATTTTGTTTACTTTTCGGTTAAGCACTGTTCCACTATTCATCAAAACGCCCTCTCTTTTATTTTAAAGCGCAGTACAGTTAAATATTTCTGACACAAATATATTCCTTCAGGTATTTAAGATGATATTGGTATTGGTTAAAAAAAAATATAAAGATTTTGTAAAACCAGAAACTTAATATTAAATTTAAAATCAAAATATTCTTTATTCAATTAACTTGTAAACAAGTGCTTTTAAATCGTCAACTCTACTGCTGGTTCGGAAAGCTGTTCCTACCGAGAAGAGCCAGCAATTAACTCGGCAGTTGCACTTATAAAAATATAATTCTTATTACTAGTTACATACAACTGTCCCATATATTCATATTTATAAATCCTGAATTAAAAAAAAAATTGTTTCGATTCCATAAGTGAACTGATGTGGTCGATTTAGTAGGAAAAATTGTATTTAAAAAAAAACCGATTTCGTACAATATCTGCCTTCCCCCATGACATCGACGATCACCATCCATCTGTGTGTTGTGTGTGTGTGTGTGTTTACAAAATGTATAAGTTCTAGGGTGCATTTAGTAGTGTTTACAACTACAATTTATTCTCTATCGAAATTAAGTAAAATGAAATTATGCACTTTTATTTTCACGCTTGTCGCAAATTAATCTTAATAAACGGCTTCAGCACTTTGCAACTTTTCCGTTTCAGCTTAACGAAGCTTTGCATGCTATTTATGGTTTGAGCTTTTGTATTAATTTTATCCCAAGCACTAAACAGCGCATGGAGTCATGACGTTATGTCCCCAGGACTCCCAGATATATACAATAAGTTGAAATAGTATTTTGACAGCTGTCTATAGAAAATATATGTTTTTTTATTCGTAGACTACAGACGCGTTTCGGTTTTTCTAATTATTTTTAGTCAGTTTTATTTTGTCTAGCAAGTTTTTTTTTACAAATACGATATTGTTACAGCATAGCTTTTTAATAATGATTTGTAATTAGAATGCACTATTTTCATTTACGTTTTCACTCGTGTCTATGGATAGAAGTGTTCCTAGAAATGTAGTTGTATAAATTTTTGTTTTCTCTATTCTTTTATACTCAACAGTAGTATCGTACTCTATTTGATGTTTTCTTTTTGTTTTTTTCCTAAATGTTCTTTGTTAGCTTGATATATTTATTTTTAGATTTATTCAAAGAGAATTGTTTACTTTCAGTGTACAATCATATACGTTCAGATGTAAATTTAACTTAAGACTAGATTGTGATGGTGTTTAAAAAAGAAAATTCCTCTATTATACTTTACTATTAGGTACTTAGTTAAGATATTTTGAACAGGCCAGTGAAATAATTTTTTTTTATAATATGTTTGAAGTCTAAATGGTCTAAAGTCGTAACTATTCGTTGATTGAACGCGCTGATCTCAGGAACTGCTGGATTGATTTGAAAAATTCTTTGATTGTGTAGTCCATTTATCGAGGAAGGCTTTAGACTACAACGTCACACTAAGATGAATAGGAGCAGCAATAAAAAATCTTCTTACGTACGTTAAGATAACGGTGAAAGTTATTAAAAAAATCATATATTACAAATTTATACGGCAAATCAATATCGGCCCGGTCAGCTAGGGTTACAATATTCTTAAGGAAAGTTCTTGTTACTTTCCTATTGATATATGTTCCGAGCGCGATATGTAAGGTTAGGTGAAACAATATTCTATTAAGCTCTATTAAGACAGGTATATGGTCGTTTCTCCAGTGTCTAGGTCGCCGTCCGCTTGCGGCATGAGGCCTCGTGGCCCCGCCAGCCGCTCGTCGTGTTCGACGCCCGAACGGCGCAGTTGCAGTCCGCAAAGAGACGAGTTTGTTGTACACAGTCGGAAGGCCATCACCACCCTTTCGGCTATGGCGAGGCGGGACGAAGAGAGTAGTAAGTGTATCAAAACATCGTCTATAATGCTAGTATAGGGCTACTTTAGCGAGCGAACGTACTTGTTGCGTTGGCGCGCAAAATCGCATACACGCGATATTCTTGTCTCTATTAGGCGGGCGGAGATTCAGAAAGCGGTCTACGGCGTATATACGTTGTTCAGTTTTGTGGGTCAAACGATCAGTGTCTTTGCATTATATGTCAGTAAAATATTATTTTTTACACTTTTACGAGTATGAGGGACGAAATAATATATAAATGAGACGAAAGAGATGAATACTATTGACAGAAACCGAATGTCAAAGTCTCGACAACACTGAAGTAACATAGGTGTTACAACAAAGGAATATTGTCGTGAGAAATCCCTTTGCTTTCTCGCGACAATATTCGTTTGAGTGGCCACGCCTACGTCATTCCGTGTTTTCAGGACTTTGACGTTCAGATTCTGTGAATAGTAGTCATCCACAATCTCCTTTTTTGTCACATTTTCATATTATTTCGTAAATGATACTCGTACAAGTGTACCGCCGTGTGGTATCTAACTTAGTAGAATAGACCACCCTCAGTTCTTAACGAGGTGTCGTAAAAGGCGACTAAGATAAGTTGACCCACCGTGTGGTATTCGATTTAGCAGAATAGACCACCCTCGTTCTTACCGAGGTGTCGTAAAATACGAGTAAGATAAGTACACCTACCGTGTGGTATTCGGTTGAGTAGAATAGACCACTCTCTTTCTTACCGAGGTGTCGTAAAATACAACTTAAGTAAGGTAATGATGTTAGACAGGCGGCCAGTCATAAAATACGTAGCCAATTCATGTGACAACATGTTTATAACATTTTATGCCGACCCCGCTTAAAGTGGATGAGGCCAGGAGGATGTAATATGAATGGAAGCAATAATAAAATTATTTTGCTATAATCCGCGATGAAGTAAAATAGAAAATATGGGTAATGCTAAATGTAAAGTGGATAATCAGTTTTCATACCTGATATATGCAGGATTCATTCACCACAATACACAAACCTTCACCACCTCCACGTATGTAGTATACGTGGAGATGACGGAGGTTTGTGCATGTGTTTTTCGAATCCTGCATGTATCATGAAAACGGATTGTCCACTCTACATGCATTATATAAATTTTCTATTTTACTTCATCGCAAATTATAGCAAAATAATTATTATTACTTTTGTATTATGGATCTCCGCAAATTAAAGCCATTTAGGTTAGCAGCAGCGAGAGGTTTCAAGAAAAAGAATTTTTAGAAATAATATATTTAAAATTAAAATTACAACTAAACTAAACCTACTTCAACTATCTTCTCAGTCGAAGCTAAATCTAATAATGATGGATTATATTTATTTAACAAATAAGATTTCCTCGGCCGATGCAATGCTGGATCAGCTTTACCCTACTTTAATTAGGAATTCATTTCATTAGGCCGCAAAAACAGGAACGCGAACTCAGCGACTACCTCGTATCCAATTTTATTTATTTTTTATTTTTTATTTTAATTGACGTAACGCCTAATTTTGTGAATTATTTATAGGCAGGAGGATGTTTTTAATGTTATGTTAATTAGTGTTCTCGGAGCCGGCGGTGGCGGCGGGCCGGCCGTCCAACTGGGCGGAGTCCCGCGAGAGCAGCTTCGCGGGCCGGCGCTCGCGACGCTCCTCCATCACGGACGACAGCCAGCTGACCGTGGAGAACTTCGGCGGCTCGCAGGACCGGCTGCACTTCGCCGGAAGGAACCCCGAGAAGGAGCTGGCGACTGTGGCCAATGTCAGGAAGATATCGGCGCCCGCAGGTTAATACAACTTTATAATAATCCATACTATAGGATAACGGTTTAATTTAGTACTCGTGTAGTACTCATTCGGGTGCTCGCTGCCCACAACCTGCCTCAGTCCCCGGTCACCTCCCCCTTTTACTCCGCAGGCGAGGACTCAGTTAAACGGTTAGCCTATAATGTAATAAATGTAAAAGTATGTCTGTCTGACTAGCTAACTAATCCGTAATGTCTTTTAAAATTTAGTTAAGTAATTAGACTGATTAAATTTGGTACCATTGAATCTTATATACCGTGGCTTAAATGTAGGATAAAAATTCTTGTGTTTCCTTTGGAAACAGGAAAGAACCCAAATAGTGCATAATTGAAGATATTTGAACATTTAAATTAATGCGAACTAAGTCGCAGGTACCGCTATGGTATATTAGTCGGTCTGTGAACAGAAATATCACTGTGATTAGACAAAATCTATGTAGTGCTAAATGTAGGGTGTCTGCTTTCTTACCTTATACATGCAGGATTTTAAGAACGTTTGCACTACATAATGAGACTACCACCACCAAACTACACTACCACGGAACACATTAATTAACACAATCTTAAAACATATATTGCCTCATAACCGAAACATCATTAGAAGAAGGACTCCATAATAAAATCGCATAGCTTAACTCCTTCTGCCATTATCCCACTCTAAGTAGGATCGGGTACATGTTATAAATGTTGTCACATGATTTGCCTTCGTATTTTACGACCGGCGACCTGCCTGACTTCAACTTACCTTGGACGCATTTTACGGCACCTCGGTAAGAAAGAGGGTAGTCTATTCTACTCAAATGGATACAAGACGGCTTAAAATCACAAAGCTTAACTGATCCCCATTAATTCCAGGTCCTCTAGACCACAACCCGCCATTACGATCGTCGCGGCAGGACATCCGAGGCTCGATACAATTCATCCACGGGGACTACCAGAATGGAGCGCAGGATGACCGCCAGAAGGTCGAGCGGCAACACTCGCAGCCGCAGACCGCCGAGCCGCCCTACCATCCTATCAGGAGACAACTCAGCAGCGACACGATAACCCTATCACAGAACTATGGCTTCAATTACAAGGGCGGTGGGGACGGTTTTTGCTTGAACGAACGCGACGCGCCCGACGGTGACGTCACCAAAACGAGCTTCGCTGATCTCACTAAAATTAGAAGTAACGGCGACCAAGGTATGTTGGGGAGTAACCTGGTAAATGTGTGACGTGAGTATAAAAAATGTTAGGCGAATGGAAGTTGAGAGGGAGATATAAGTTAGTGAAGATAGAAAGAAACAGAGTTACGTAGTGTGATCAGGTGGCGCGAATGGAAGTTGAGAGGGAGAAATAAGTTAGTTAAGATAGAAAGAGACGTAGTTACGTAGTGTGATCAGGTGTCGCGAATGGAAGTTGAGAGGGAGATATAAGTTAGTGAAGATAGAAAGAGAGAGAGTTATATAGAAGAAAGAATAAAGAGACAAAGACATTTCGTTTACTGTAGGGTCAAGAGAGAGGTGATGCGAGGGAGAGAAAGAAAACGTGCGCTCGACGTTTTCTTTCTCTCTTCCGCACATAACCAGTGCATCAAATATACATAAATGAACTATATTGTAGTACACATTTATGACATATATGGGTGGTGACCCTGTCTTCAGCTCCGTGGATCGCGGGTTCGATTACCATAGAGGGCCAACATTTCTAAATCAATTTATTAGTTCTTCGAATCTGAGTGTATCTGTGTATTTAAGTATCTATTTATTTTAAATTATATATGTATATATTCATCGATTGTTATAACATATTCGTAACACAAGTATTTAAATCACTTTGGGGAGTAATTATTAGTATTAAGAAATACCTGATTTCCATTTTTATAGATTAAAATTTTTTTGTTAACCAAATTTTTGTTATATTTTCTGTAGCTCGGTTATAATTGAGAACTTATTTCACCCACCAGATGTATCAGATAAAGATAATTACGCCAAATTATATACAACGGCGCTCAAGTTGTGCTGTTACACACAAACACACAGACGAAAAGTAGAAACGGCCTTCCCAATAGATGAAAATTTCAAAGGTTTTTAGTTTTCCAATATAACGTAGTTATTAAAGTCATTTTTATTTTACTTTTAAAACGAATTTTATACATAAACTAGCCATGAACTGCGCGCGTGCATAACTGTGTTACGAATTTTTCCCGCGTAAATCCTTTTTTGATTTTGTATTAAAAATATTCTTTTCAATGTAAAAATTGATATTATGAGATAACAATAAGAGATAGAGATATGCTATCGCAGACTTTTTTGTAGTATTGATCTACAATTGTCTAATACATTACTTTAGTGTATCTCTGGTTTAGGTTTGCTTGGTAACTCAAGTAAGAATGTTTTTTTTACAACCACGCGTCTCGTTTAATAGAACATAAAACCGTAATATACTGTTAACCTAAATCTTCCGGGAGAATTTAACTATCTTTAAGTAGAAACTGTGCAAAAATTCGTTTAGTAGATTTTGAGAAAATCGATCAAATACTTACAGAGAGCTTTTAGGGACTTAATTTTATAATAAGTAAATATAATGTTCTGCAATTGAAAGTTTGTAATATTTATAAGCGATATTGACCACATATTCCCATGTAAAAAAATGTAAACTATAAAGCTTTTGCATTGACACTAGCAGCCAGTAATTTTTGAAAGCTATTTAAATTTTATTTGGCACTTTTATAGTTGTCGTATTTGAGTTTGTGTGTTTGTGTATGTCAGCTTCAATTTTAAACGTGTTTTAAGCTTCAATCGAGAAATCTGCTAGAATATTTTTTTTACAAAATTAGCAGAAAATGCATCGTATTGCTTTTTTGTATTTAATCAAGCTCGCGCAGTTATATTTTTTTTTTTATCTCTAATTGTATTAATTTAATACGCCGTGTGGTATCCGGCTGATTAGAATAGTACCGCTTTCATTTCTTACCGAGGTGTCTTAAAAGGCGACTAATGTAAGTCGACCCGCTGTGTGGAATTCGGCTGAGTAGAATAGACTACCCTTATTTGTTACCGAGGTGTCGTAAAAGGCGACTAAGGCAAGTTCACCCACCGTGTGGTATCCGGTTGAGTAAACTAGACCACCTCGGTAACGAAGTCTCCTTACCGAGGTGTCGTAAAATAGGCAGGCAGTCGTAAAATACGTAGCCAAATCATGTGACAACATGTTTGTAACATGTTGTGCTGACCCCACTTAGAGAGGGACAAGGGTAGGAGGATGATGATCATAGATTGTATTAATATAATATAATTGTTCGTCACTAAATAGAAATTATTCATAAAATAAAATAATATTTACATAATATAAAAGTTAAAGTAATATTACAATAATATTATTTTATTTAATTAACTTAAATTGTTAATAAAAACATATTGAATTGATTTACTTCATTATGACTTGAATATACTTATCATATACTCAGAACTTAGATTACAGTACATACTTGCCCTGAATCACCTTTCGTTAGAAATGTTGATTAAATGCCAATGACAATATATTCATAGTAATTTAAACTACGTTACAAAAGTATATAATTAAGTTTGTGTTATGTAAAGTGTATATAAATAATATAATAGAAGGTTACTTACATAGGCGCGGGTGAACCCGAACGGCGGAAAACATCGTTCTCAACGCCCGCAGCGAACACCACGACGTGGCAGCAACACTTCATGCAACAAGAAAACCAGCCCAGTCAGTAATATTTAATATTTAATGAGTTAATCCTGTGTGTGTGTGTGTGCGTGCGTGCGTGCGTGCGTGTGTGCGTGCGTGCGTGCGTGCGTGCGTGCGTGTGTGTGTGTGTATATATCACTTATTTTACGTCACTTTAATACTAAGCGTGCGATATCTGTAAAGTAATTAATGAACGTCATTACACGTCATTACATATGGTGTATGCCCGGGGATTGAACTCGTGAACCCCTTGAAACGAGTTGTACGTCGTTAATTATGTGTTTTATCCTGTTCCCGAAGGAAAAACGGCATATTAGCCTGCATATTATAACGGCATCTAATTGATAATTTCAATTAATCACACGCTTGTCGGTGAAGTAAAACATCGTGAGGAAACCTGCATATCTCTAGAGAATTCTGGGGATATGTGTAACCTACCAATCCGCATTGGAGCAGCGTGGTAGGTCTTAGCTCCAATCCTTCTCTCCAAAAACGGAGAGAAGAGGCCTATTCTCAGCAGTAGGGTTAGTAACAGGCCATCAACTACTTTCTTTTATAACGGCATATTATAAACGGCATATAATAAACTACTTTCTTTTATAACGGCATATTATAAACGGCATATAATAATATTATATTGGTATATTAGCTGCAATACCCGTAAAAGTGTAACAAACAGACTTTTGAATTTATAATATTAGTATGCAAAACAGTACTTAAAACGCTTTCTATATTTTGAACTTTCAAGAGCTTCTCACAGATGGCGAGGACTTAAACGAAGATACGGTGACGTCACCGACCGGCGGACAGGCGATGGCGGCGCAGCTGAACAACATCCGGCTGAAGCTGGAGGAGAAGCGGCGCCGCATCGAGCAGGACAAGCGCCGGATGGAGCTGGCCGTGAACCGGCAACGGCAACAGCTTGGCCAACAGGCTTTTTTGCAGGCCGTCACCAGGGTAAGCTATTGGCAATATATCAGCATAGGAACGGACACTTTGGCTTCTGTTTAGAGATGCCTTATTTGAGGTCAATATAAAAGTTGCTAGAATACTAGCAAGATGATATTTTCACCACCAGAAGAGAGTATAGGTAGATTTGGATTTTAGCAGCTGCCTCCTTTGTGTTCACAAAGTATTAGTTAGGCATCTATCTCTCGATCTCTCTTTCTCTGTATGTATGTATGTGTGTGTTTGTGGTATACCATTTGGTCTGTTATTGCCTTTAAGTTATCAGATGATATTTTCACCACTAGCAGAAGATACAGGTAGATTTGGATTTTATCAGCTCCCTCCTTTGTGGTAACAAAGTATTAGTTAGTTATTAGGTATCTATCTCTCGCTCTCTTTTTCTCTTTCACTCTCTCTGTATGTATGTGTGTGTTTGTGGTATGGCGTTTGGTCTGGTATTACCCTTAAGTTATCAAACATGCTGCTAGTAGGGACACTAGCAAGATTAATATCGCTGATATTTTCACCACCAGCAGATAATATAGGTAGATTTGGATTTTAGCAGCTGCCCTCCTTTGTGGTCACAAAGTATTAGTTAGGCATCTATCTCTCGTTCTCTCTTTCTCTGTATGTATTTTTGGTATGCCGTTTGGTCTGGTATTGCTCTTAAGTTATCAGACGAGAGTTATCAGATGATATTTTCACCACTAGCAGAAGATATAGGTGGATTTGGATTTTATCAGTTCCCTCCTTTCAGGTAACAAAGTTATTAGGTATCTATTTCTCGCTCTCTCTTTCTCTGTATGTATGCGTGTGTTTGTGGTTTGTGCGTTTGTTCTGGTATTGCCCTAAGTTATCAGTTATTAACCTTTTGTATGTGACTCCCAAACAAATGGACTTAGGATTTCTCGTTGGAATACCATTGTACTGTTGGGATTCTAATATTAATTTAGTGAATTTTGTGGTATTAGGGTTGCGAATAAATGCTTATATTTACCTTCAAGCGATATATAAAAGACGTTCAAGTTACAGATCTTATGTCGTGATAGACTGACTATGTTACTTACCATGAAGTTGAAGTAAAAACTGTTTAGAAAAATTAATAGAAAAAGATATAACTTTAAGTAAAAGTTTATTATATCTCGCTCTTAAAATTATGGAGATTGAGTCTAACCCAGTGGCATATATGTAAAACAATGGTAATACAATGAGATTTGAGGAGTTATCTGTTTTAGATTTAAATATCTATATACTATTTTGTATTTGTCCAGAAATTTGTAGTTTTGGATTGAATTTTGTGTTGTTTGTTTTTGGTATGTATAGCTTGCGATGTAATATGGGACATAGTGATTTGTTTGTTTTTTTTAGGTGATTTTTGTAGTTAGAAAAATCATATTAAAAAATTTGGAAAACGGTTTTTATAGTACGTATACTAAATATATCGCTCATGGGGATGTGGATAGTACCACAAATCAAAAAACACGTGGTTTGGGTTACGGATAGGTACAGAAAATACACAATCTTTTCATAGCAGGATTATTAGATCTCATAATTTAATATTAGCCATTTCGTTTAAGCAAACTAAAGCATTTTCCTTAGCAATGAAAACTTTTAAACACATTTATCTCAAAACATGATTTTTAGAGTTGTGGCTCTGTTGCAGCCCATGAGTGATATTATTTAGGAAGACTTTTAATGACGAACATAAACACACATGAACTTTTAAAAAGTTTCCAAAATTAGATTAGTATGGTCGGTGAAAAACAGTATTAAGAGATTTAATTACTATATACAGGTTATAATAAACTGGATGGGTAAACGGTATAGCTTTCATACGAAGATGTTTATTTATTAAGAAACTGTTCTACCTATTGTATAAATCAATACTTTCTTAATAATATGATGACCTTAGACAACTGAGAAATATTAGAAAAGAGTTTCGAAATTTATAATACTAAAAATAAAATTATAAGCATATTTATGAAGTCCCACATAACCTTGCATTATTTTTACACATTACTTAATAACATGTTTTGAAAACATTATACACTTTTTCGAATGGACATAAAATATATTTTTTCTATTTCGTTAGGATGCATTTTTGCAATACCAGTTAGCCTCTTTGGTGAGTGCCCGAGTCTAAATACGCAAATTTTATTAATTAGATATAGATATTTTGTACTTTGTACGTTTTGTTTAATGCTGTATTTTTGATATTCAATTCAATATAATCACATTCAGACTCGCTGCCCACATAATAAGATGTGCCAAAAAAAACATCTTTTATCTTTACTTATATTGAAATTAATTATTGTCTACGGTAGATTTGGTAAATTATAATTAATAATTTATGTAAGTAATAGTTATTATTGTAACAAAAACATTTGTTTTTAATTTGGTACATTAATTAAAATGTTTAAAAATATATATAAAAGTATGACCTTTTCTATACTAAAAATACTTCACTCCATATTCGTAATACACTACGTACTACTCTACGTACGTCGTACACTCGTAATATTGTTTATTAATTTTGGCAGCGAGCTCTGATTTGAGGTATAAGTTCACGCTTAACAGCTTTCATTCGGGCATCAAAACACATCTATTACTCTAAAATAATTTTATTATATCAAAAATTCATGCGCATAATGCCGTATGTACAAATATATAAGTTAGTCATGCGTATATTCAATACTGTAAGTATTTTATGGAATATTTGCTTCGTAAATGCGTATAAAAATCATGCGTTGTAGAAGTCAGCTTTTGTACGACCAGATCATGTTAGCAATTCGTTCAAATCATAAATATTTTGTAACGCAACACCATGTACAATTTGTCATAACATCTATTGTAAATTTTTATGCAATATCATCAACTCACCATATGAGTAAAATTGTTACTTATATCACACGTATCGAAATAAACAATTTCACTATCGAATAGCATGTACGCAATTTTGGTCATAGATTTAGCACAATTATAGTATACTGAATTTACAAAAAATGTTTAAATATGTAAATAATTTTTCGAGGAATCTCTGATAAGTCTTACTCGTAAAATTCGTTTGAAGTATCGTCAAAAATAATTGAACACTACTTATGTCTTATTTCCAAACAAACTTCTCTTTTATCATGAAAAATTAAAAATTAAAGCTTCGGACTTTGCATCCAATACGCTGTGTGCATTATAAATTTATTGGATTTTCTCAAGATGTTTTCTTTTAATGAAAAGCTATGTGACTAATTAAAGATGGCGATGAACTACAAACATAAGAAAATAGCATTACTAGCAGAAGACTAGCTTAATTTGGAATACGCTTTATGCATAGAACATAAATCAATGATCCATTTGATTTGGCTGTGACATATATTAAACCCGTATTGTCCATTTGGATACCAAAAACTTTATAGATAGTTTTACAAGACTGCATCTTTGCATTAAATATAAACTACTGTACAGGCAAATGTGTGAATATCTTATCCATCAGAAAGGACTGTAACCAGAGCCTTCTTTTAGGAATAAAACAAAAATATTCTACCAAATTCACAAGCACAATAATATAATTATAGTATGTAAATGTAATTGTCACATGTCGCGTTTGAGTCGTTAGGCACACATCACATTAACGCATGTAACGCACGGCGTGTTGCGCTGTGCGTTGTGTTGTTACGGTGGCGGTTGCACGTGTTGCAGGGTAAGGGCGCGCGCACGCCGGCCGACGACGCCAGCGCCGCGGACCCATCTCAGGTGAGCGATATGTGCTTTAGGCTTTTGTGATTTGTACCCGTTCAATACATTAACTGTTAACTCAAAATAGCATGGTGTTTGTTCCAAAGTTCACATATAGTTGTTATAATTTTTATTTACAAAAATATATAGGTACTGTTTTATTGAATGTCTTAATCCTATTAATGCTTAATAATATTATGAATGCGAAACTTTGTCTGATTTACTGTTACGTTTTCACGGTGATCCTTTGAACCAATATCGTTGAAATTTGGCACAATTATTCCTTTTACACCGGGGCACAATATAAGCTGAAGAGAAATCCTGTCAAAGTCAAGTCAAATTTGTAATTTCAAGAAAGTTTTATATAAGGTTGTTTGGCTTACATCGAAGGAGTAATTTTAAGAAAGATTTATATATTTCGTTTTTGTTTATTGGATAAATTTAAATGAACTATTTTATTAAATATTTCATGTATTTCATACTACTAAAATATTATTACTTACTACTTAGTAAGTTTAGTAAGTTTAATTACTTAATTAAACTTTTCTCTCGAGAAAACGATATATTATTTGTTGCGACACTCACTAACAGGACTCTATGGCATCTCCACTCTTGTATACCAACTCTATGGTTATCCCGGGTTCGATTTTAAAAAAGGACAACCTCAACAAATTGCAATTAGTGGTCTACTATGTCACTTCAACAATTCATTCAAACAAAAATTCATACTATTAATCTGGTTTAGAAAAAAAAAACAATTTTATTGAATCTTACAACATGTTAAACATAAACTATGTAACAATAATATATAATATCTATTTTGGTTAGGTACAACATAATGTAGGCGGTGAACAAATATTTAGTCTGTTTGCAGTGGGCTGTGACCATGAAATATTAAATAATGGACATCCTATTTGCAAATATTATGGAAGGCTATGAATCACTTGTCGTTAAACATTTTTTATCGCTTTTGTTTGCGTTCGTGTTTGTTTAGCATGATAACTTAAAAATTTGCATGTCCCACACATTTTATTGAAAATTGAGATTTTAATCTTTACAATTTACACTTTGTTTTATTATATATATCCTCCTGCCCTTACCCCACTCTAATTGGGTTCGCGCACAATATGCTACAAACATGATGTCTCATGATTTGGCTGCGTTTTAACGACCGGCCGCTTGCCTGACGTCTACTTACCCTAGTCGTATTTTACGACACCTCGATAAGAAATGAGGGCGGTCTATTCTACTTAGCAGGATACCACACCGCGGGTCGACTTACCGTAGTCGCCTTTTAAGACACTTCGGTAAGAAATGAGGTTGGTCTTTTCACTCGGCCGGAAACCACACAGCGGATAGCTTTGCCTTTCATCCAATATTAATTCATCTACTTTGGATAAATTGTTCCAGAATTGCATGGATATTGAAGGTTTTCTTTAAAGCTACCTTATCTCTATACCTTCATTCAAGGAGTTAGTGTCTTACTTTATTGTTGCAAGGAAATTCTAACCAATATTAAATTATAGATTTAGTATGATATAGCGGCATGGCTGGGTGTTTTTGTCCGTATAGGTTTGAGTATACTGATATTAGCGCAGTCGTCTTTCTTATTTTAAATTAAAATATACATCATGTTGTTAGTATATCATCACGCTTAATTGATAAGCAACTAGGTGACCGAGCAATGATCGGTAATTTTTGTTATGATAAAAGAAAGAAAGAACTGATGAAATCTGGGACTCGATCTGGGTTTGTTTTCATTTCTTAAGTCCGCTCGTTCCCCACTGAGCTATAACAATTTTACAAATGACAGCCAAATTACCCTTTGTATCCAATTCATATTTTAGCAGTTTTTCAATGCATGAAAAAAGGGATAAAACGACATATTTTTAAAATAAAACCTAGCTATATCGATTTATCATCCACGAAACCCCCTACTACCCCTGAGTTTCATGGAATCGCCGTTTCTGAAATTCAAATTATATATATACAACATTCAACTCATTTAAATATTAAAAATAAATATTGGATTTGATGATATTGTACAATTTTTGACATGAAGTATATCATGTCTATGTTTTTGGTTGTTTTTTAAATTATTTTATAATGAAATACAAGCCAAGATAAAATTGGTCATTGTAACTTAGTGGATGTGTTTTTCAATGTAATACAAATTATGAGAATCTGGCCATGCATCGTGGCGATTGAACATGTTCATAATGTTATTATATGCAGGTTGATGTGGGTAACTTCGTATGGGTGTAGTGACTGTTTCAGAACTGAAAAAAGCAAACCTATATAACTTTTGAAAAAAATATATTTACCAAATTTAGTTTGTCAATATTTTGACCTTGTTATTCTTGTTACAAAATTGTAAAAAAATAGTTTCATACAGGAAATGGTGGTGGAGGCGCCAAACCAAATTGCCGAAAATGTTGCATTGGAGCAGTATCAGCAATCAATAGCCAAGTAAGATAATTTTTTCTTTTTCTTTTTTTATATTTTATGGCATTCGCTGATATCAACTAAATTTCATTTTGTATTAGTTTAAAAAATATATATATTCGTCACATGTATTCATAATTTTTAGTTTTGCTAGTGCTTTGAAAATCTTTTATTTGAATAGTTTTTTTTTTATTTAATAAAGTTCTTGATGTAGAAATTAAGCCACGCAAAAAAGCCAGCGCCTAATATTTACAGAATGAACTCCAGCCTGCAGGATATACAGAGTGACATCGCGCGGCTCGCCAGCCAGCAGAGCCAGCTGCAGCAGCAACAACAGCAGCAGCAGCAGGCACAGCAGCAGCAGCACCAGCAGCAACTGCAGCAGCAGCTACAACAACAGCAGCAACAGTTGCAACAGCAGCAGCAGCAGTTGCAGCAGCAGCAGCAACAAGCGAAACAAATGTTCCAACAGCAACAGCAGCAACAGTCCCCATATCACCAACCATATCAACAAAACATTCCACAATTGGTAAGTCATTTTTCACTTAAATATATCATACTACTGTAGAAGACATTGTTATAAGACCAGCATACTGATTATATCACACAGATAAACACACCTATTGTGTCAAAAGAACAAACATTACCTAATCATGTGGTGCGGAACTTTGCTTGTTTCTAACTGCACATACTCGTAGTTTCATTGAGGCATCTGATGCATAAGGTGTTTCCAATACGTGGGTTATTGGTAATTTTTCATAACCAACGTATTGATGTTCATTTTACTTTATAACCAAAGTTGGAGAATTCACCATTGCGGGAATGTGGAATAATAGATTATACCAGGCAAGAAAAATTGACATCGTTGATATAATTTACTTAATTCGCTATAAACACGTCCGTAGAAAAAAATGTTTTATTCAATTTAATGTTTGAGTTTAAATAGCGCTGAAAGATATAAAAAAAATATTTATTATTAAACTAGGATTGTATAATTGCATGTTGCGATAATCTTCACAAAAATTGTAATGGCTTAAAAGATACTAATCATATCTGATCAGTCTGATATGCTCTTACAGAAACCTATTACATATAAGCTTAATTTTATAACTCATGACGTTCGCACATTCTTCTGTATCGGCCATCCACTCGGCGCACGAGCTGACCACTCGCTTTACACCATTGCAGCACAGCCAATTCAGCTCTCAGCACAATGTGTCGCGCGCGGCCAACGCGTTCGGCTCCACACCGCACATCGCCCGCGATTTCTACTACGACCAAGCTGGCCAACCGAACGTCCAGCCGAGCCCCCAACCGAACGTGCAGCAGAACTTCCAGTACCAGTTTAGGGACATCGAGCCCGAGTTCGGCAGGCAGCAGTTCTATCTGCACGACAGCCCCGCGCCCCCGCAGCGGCGCACGTGGGCGCAACACGCGCAGATACAGCAGGAGAATGCGGAGTTGAGGGGCTGGCAGGTAGGGTGGAGTTTTAATAATACTAACTATATCAAAAAAATACATTTTAAATTGTTTCGAATAAATCTGTTGGTAGTATACCTAATATAGATTCTGATTAAGTGTCTCCATTTTTATTTTCAGTTGCACCAACAAAATCACCAGCAGCCTCAGTTCCAGGCGACACCGGAGCCCGCGCAGCGCACGTGGAAGTCTCCCTCGCCGCAGCCGGCCGCCGAGCGCGGCGAGCGGGCCGAGCGCACGTGGACGCCGCAGGGCTTCGCGACGCACGAGCGCGGGCCGCCCTCCGCCTTCCCCGTGCACTACGCCGACCGGTATCAAAACGGCACCGAGAACGTTCAGAACCACCTCAGCTACACTGTGATAAACCCCAACCAGTACGCGTCCCAGTCGCCGCCGCCGGCCAGCCCGCGCCGCTCGTACACGCCGCAGCGACAGGGCTCCTTACCGGAGGTGGTGAAGAGGCCGGAGCCCGTCGGCCTCCACCAGTTGCACTCTCCCGCGCCGGCGCCCGCTCCCCCGGACGACATGGAGCCGCAGAACATCTCCTTCATAGGAAACGCCGAAGATGACGCGCTGCGGCAGGGCATAAATAGGTTAAATATTTCCTCCGGCACGCGAACCTATCGCATTCCGTCCCCGACGCGGCCCTCGATCGGCAGGAACTCCTTCCAACGGCTGGAGCGGGAGGAGCCTAACGAGAAAGGTTTCTACATATCGTTCGACAACGAGCAGCCGAAGAGGCCGAAACCGCCGCTGCGAGCGAAACGCGGGTCCCCGAGGAAGGAGCGCGCGGACTACCCGAGTCCGGAGCGGAGTCCCGAGAGCACGTGGAACGACCGCTTGCCCGAAGAGGTGGAGGAGGCACCGCGGCCCGAGGTGCGGCACCCCTCGCCGCCGCGAGAGCGCGCGCGGCCCGCCAGTGCGGTACCCGCTGCGCTCGTCATCGGTGAACTGACACCTGACCCCGTAAGTTTTGTTATATACTTTACGCGTTATCAAATTTAGGCACAAATTGTTGAGACAGACTTTTTGACTGATATTCATTGTACCGGAATTATCAGGTTTTGTTATTAGATGACTCATAATACACATTCCCCATACATTCTCATCAGTTTTGTATGCTACTACTACCCATCATAAACTCTGAATTTAAATGTTGTCTCCTTAATATTTATATTTTCCTATTAAATTCCCTGATTGATTCAACTACAATATATATGTATTTATAACCCAAGCAAAATTTTTACTTAAATTATCTATTGTCACTTTCCAGAATTCGGCAGAAGAGATGGAGCGTAAGAAAGAGCGCATAATGCTGATGTCGCTGCAGCGGCGGCAGCGCGCGGACGAGGCGCGCGCGCGGGCCGAGGCCGCCGCCGTCGCGCGGAAGGCGCGGGACGAGGCCGAGGCGGAGATGAAGGCCGCGAGGAAGGAGGAGCAGGCTCGAAGACGGCAGGCCATCCTCCACCAGTACAAGCTGAAGAAGGCTATAGAGGAAGCGGAGAGAGAAGTGAGTAAAGTTTGCATACCAATAAAGGATCCCGCAGTTGGCGAAGTTTAAAGAAATATATCGCCCTATCCGAAGAATAAAGTCTATTATTCTTCGAATAGGGCCATATTTTGTTTGAAGTTGAATGGACGAAGAACGGATCTTATGGAAGTAACTACGGTATATCGAGAAAGAAAAGTTACATCCAGAGATAATCATTCAAACCCTTAAATACGCGAATCATTACTTCGTATTTTCGCCTGGAGTGCATATATTATGTTACTTCGTGCAACGTAGTGTTACGGAGTGCATATATGTGCTGTCTCATTGTTTTTTTAAAGGTTCTTCTTTCGATTTAAAATGTAAAAAAGTGACACCTATGATTATACGACTTTTTACAGCGAAAATATTGAAAAAAGAATAATCAATAAAATAATTAGACAAATCATGTTATAGAAATTACTGTGACTGAATAGTTCTAAAATTTATTTTTATATCAACGATATATGTAGTTTCGAATCAATTATCAATGATAGTAAAGTTATTTTGTAGAATAAGTCTATAATCTATATCAATAAAGAAATCCTCATTCAATTATTTCAGGGAAAAGTCCTAGACAAAACGGAATACGTCGAGTTATTAAAGGCAGGGGGCGGAGCGCCGCACAATCCTACGCCAACGGGGGGTGGAGCGCGGTTGCGGGGCAAAGTCCCCGCACGAGCACGACCCAAGACGATCCACGTGGACAGCGGAGCGCTGCAGGCTGCGGAAGGTATGCTTGGCAGCAAGCAACCTTCCTCCACCAACCTCACAGGTAAGTTTGAACGCGAATAAACCCTAAAAAACAACCAAACGTTTTTATTTTCTTCAAAAATTATTAACAATATGTAAAGAATATAAATTCTTTTTCAATACATACATATCTCAAGTTTGAATTAAGAAAAGAGCACTGATTGACTCTGTCAAAGGGAAAATTGTTTTGAAGAGCAAACATTAATATATTAACAGAATAGATATATAAGTAAATATTTAAAGGGAGTCGGCAAGTAAAATAGAAACCTTAATTGTCGTTTCTTTGATTTTCAGAGCAACACAATTTTTATTTGCCGCTCCAAAAGAATACTTTTAATTGTCTTATAAAACGACGTCTTTTAAACTCAATCACTTTGTCTTTGGCAATGTAATGTATTTTTAATCTATATACTAATATATAAAGCTGAAGAGTTTGTTTGTTTGCTTGGACGGGCTAATCTTAGGAACTACTGGACCGATTAAAAAAATTCTTTGACTGTAAGATAGTCAATTTATCGAGGAAGGCTATAGACTATAACGTCACGCTAAGATGAATAGAAAAAGAGCAGCAATAAAAAATATTGCGAAAGGCAAAATTTAAAGCTTTCCTAGCGTGCGCTAAGTAAACGGTTTCACCGTTTATTCAAAAACCACGATAAGTACTTTTATATTCAAAATTTCAATTCAGGAAAAAAATTGTGACACTTATTTCCACGCGGGCGAAGCTGCTGGCATTGCTAGTCAATTATATTGGCGTTATAAAACTTATAGTGGCTTATGTTTTATATGCAATAGTAAAATTTCCCAAAGGCTTGCCTGAACCAAGTTAAAAAATGATAAATCAAAATGAGTATGACCAGAGCTAGAGTCAAATTTGAGATATGCAACACAATTAATCAGTAGTAAAGCTTTTATTGGCACTGTATTTTAATTTCAAAAATGTTTTTTATTTGCGGCTTTTATTGTCTCGCTATGGCTAAATCTCTTAATTGGCATATCGCTTGCGGGGGCAAGAGTTTTTTAGAATTAGAATAGGTGAAGCGAGTAACGTAGTTTTAGAGCAGTTATGCCTCCACCCGCCGTGTGGTATCCGGCTGAGTAGAATAGACCATCATTTGTTACCGAGGTGTCGTAAAAGACGACTAAGGTAAGTTGAACCACCGTGTGGTAACCGGTTAAGTAGAACAGACCACCCTAAAAATATGAGTAAGGTAAGTTGATGTCAGGCAGCCGGTCGTAAAATACGTAGCCAAGTCATGTGACATATTTATAAGATATTGTGCCGACCCCACTTAGAGTGGGATAAGGGCAGGAAGATAATGATTATGCCTCCACCCCGCTCGCGATAAGCTACTTAAGCGAACGAGCTATGTTCGTGTTTCTCACGTGCACGTATCTATGCCTTTGTCGCTAAGCACTTAATAAGGACAATGGCACATGTATGTACACGTGTGTACACGTAAAGTATGGCGCAGGCGGCACCATGCGGCGCGACTACTATCGGGGCTCGCAGGACAATCTCGCCGAAAGAGCAGCGTTGTACCGAGGTAACTGGCTAAGAACAAATATTTATAATTATACAAAATGTTACAATAAGATGTATCTAAATAAATAAATAAATAAATATAAATATATGGGACACTTACACACATGGTCGTCCGTCCCTAAAGTAACTTCATACTATAAATATATAACTACATACATAAAGGACAATTTAAAGCAGTGTTTCCCGACCTTTTTGGTTCATGCTCCACGTTAAAAACTATTTTGCACACTAAGTAACATACATAAATTTTAACATTAAAAATTGAATTGTCCACTTAAAGAACATAAATAATAGGGTTTAGGAAGAAAAATTCCTTTTTTTGTTAAATTTGGCTACGAAATCTAGCATTGCACTTAAATGGCCCAGAGCGAAAGACTTAAACTCATGTCGTATTGCCTTATTTTGCCCCTTAACCATCAAATTGCCTCCCTGTGGGTCGTGGGCCCACGTTGGTAAACACTTCTTTAAAGGATTATACATGGTACATGTCCGATTTAGAAACAATTAATTGTCATTTGGTGTTTATTAAGTTAATAATTCATCGAGCAACATTCCGAATCATTGGTAGCTTTATTAATCATTTCAATCTATGTCGAAGCAAAAGTGCTTAATAAAGCTTATGTGAATAAAGATTATTTTGATTTTATTAATGATGTTTTGCTTAATTGGAATATTGAAAATTGGGTTTTTAGTGCTTCGCATATCTATTGGTGTAGTGTAATGTAGTGTTTAAAAGCTATTTTGCACGCTAAATTTTTAGTTTTATGTATTTGCATTTGTATTTGTATCAATGTTGCAATAAATAGATCAAAAAAATACATAAAATAACGTAGTTGTAGAGTTCATTTATCTCTTCGCATAAATGAATAAAAGTATAAAAAAAATTATAAATCCATTACCAAATATTCTTCAAAAAATGAAACAGCGACTGGGTAATTGGGTAGTTGTAGTTTGATTAAAATCCTTTTATATTATATTATATCCAAATATTTGTGTTTGGACTTGTCTTTTCGTGAATTTTCGGTTTAACAAGGACCAGTAAAACCTTAATTGAAACTAAAAATTGGTAGTCACGGAATCAATTTGTAGTTGCATATATATTTTTTTAATTCAGTCCATTTTACCGTAATCCAGATTCTCCAGTGGAAGATCGCGGTGGTATGTCACCCAGTAGCGCGTCAAGCGGCGCTCTGGGCCGTCGCGGCTCATGCAAAACCTCACGAGGTAAAACCTTCCTCTCCCACTCAACTCCTCCCCGAAACCTGTTTCCTATCCATTCACCAGATCTCATGACGCCAGCCTGGCCCCTAAGCTGTTGCTACTAACCACGAGCGCTTTTGCTATTAGACAATTCCACTCGAAAATATTTATACTTCAGATTATCAAACTATTAAAACATTTAAGCCAAATTTATCGCATTTGTATAAATTATATATTTTTTTTAATATAAGATATGGATTCGAGTGGGACCATTTTGTGTGGTAACGGTATCTTATTTCGGTATTATCTTAATTAAGAAATGCTGAAACGAGTTGCCATAAACAATAAATTGATTTTTCTATCGAGGACATAAAGATATCTGTAAGTTTGTATTATTTCATACTATACATATCTTTGTGTTCTCGGTATACATTGCAGTTTTTTTGTTATTAAAAATACGAAAAAATTGCACTGAGATTTGATTTTTATTTTTCTAATATGATTGTGTGAATGAAACACGTGTTCGAGGATGGTCATATGGCTCAGTATCCCTTAGTCGGTACAGCTTCTTTGATTTTTTATTTGTAGACGCTTTGACCCCTTTTATTTATATCTCTATATTTAATGAATTTATTTTTATATGTGTATGATTACAGCATTGCATAGATTGGCTAGATACACTCAATATGCAAAATTACGCTTCATATTACCTATATTTGGGTCATCTCGGTTAGCGATACTCGACTGGGACGACGGAGTTTTAGCTTTCTTCCAAATTACGAAACCCCATCTAGACCTTCCGCGCATTATGAGAATTGGTTCCAGTAATGTATAGTATCATTAAACGATTATGCGATTGATGATTTGTATCCGCGATGATTACTTTTGTTTGCTGCATACGTATATAATTGCGAACACGACGAGCCTGCTTCAGTGACCGACGCATGCCGCGCGGCGTGCGCTCACACCGCATGTACTGCCATGATATGTATAGGAAACATTTCAGAGCGTGTGAATGA
Organism: Morpho helenor; assembly: GCA_029227775.1. Lineage (NCBI taxonomy): Eukaryota > Metazoa > Arthropoda > Insecta > Lepidoptera > Nymphalidae > Morpho > Morpho helenor. The sequence goes on from JARGCU010000025.1 coordinate 16,647,870, forward strand.
TGAACCACAGTCGACACGTGGAAGGTCTAAATATTCCACTTACCAGAGTAACTTTAAGGCGGGGAGGAAATCTAGCTCTCTTATGAACTTGTGCGGTAAGACATTTGACTTCACACGATGTATCGGCTTGTCACGGTAGCCGGTAGCCGCTGCCCGCTTGTGGTGCGTTGGGTTTCTCTTTTCCGTTGCAGCACGCAGGGGGATGTTCAAAAATCAAAATCAAAATCAAAAATGTTTTATTTCATTAACAAGCATAGTACATTCTTACAAATTGTTATAAATGAGATCTCCTTTTGAGCATGTAAATGCTTGTGTTAGGAGATGTTCAGATTGTTAGAAATTTGGATCAAAGTTCTTTGAAAGTTATAGATAGAATAGTTAACAATAATATTTTATTTAGGTAAAACCCATAGCTTTACGAGAACAACTTTACACATTCTTAGTTAAATAAAACTTTAAATCAAACTAATAACAATATTAAAAGCATATAGCACTCTGAAGGTATGTTGAAATAATTTCTTAATTCATTGCTTAGTACTTGGAATCGTTAAAAACTTGTGTTGCGTCCAGGAATGATTTGACAAATTAGCCTAAAAAAAAGAGAACCGTTTATTTCTCTTATATTGTTACAATATTATACTCAATTTAGTTGCATTAAACAATTGAGTTTAGTTCCATTTGATGATTATACAAAATTATATATAGTAAAAGTAATTATAAACCATTGACTTGGTTTGGCAATAATATAACGTTAAAAGTTTAAAAAGGAAGTACGTTATAACATTTTATTTACACTTATATAAAATACTATATATTTATTGGAAGGAGACTAATATATTTAACTTTTAACAGAACCTAACAAGGTAATGAAGTATATGGCCTGTTTCAAAATTCGAAAAATTGTCTTTAGATTTGTTTGTTTTGTCGAAAAGTTAGCATTTCTATGACCATTTATATTGCGAAATTTTAGAAAAAATCTAATTGTATAAAGGCCGATTATAAAAATTACTAATTCTAATCAGATATATCAATATTTATTGCTACATAATATTTAAGTATGAAAAAATCTTGGTGCCATAACCAGAGTATAACATCCCCCTGCTGCGAAATTTATCTTATGCACATTTATGGTGTTTGTTTCTATAATAGACTATACTATGTACGGTTGCTATGAGGTTGTGGTTATATTCTGCAGGTAATATTTTTTCTTATTCTATTTATATGGTGCATGCTTTTATCATTTAATTTGTTTATCTTGGTGTTGGTATGACATCGTTTCGTCTATAAGTATTTTTCGGAATTTTTCATCCTAAACGTGAACCGTAAACCAAGTGTCTTATTGAACTATTTCGTGTTTGTTTATTGTGAATGATTCTATAACTCATATAAGGATGGAGTGTTTAAATATTAAAAATTTTTTTTAAGGATATACTGGAGTAATTTTTTTAACAATCTTGTCCATATAACCATATGCTATTTAAATTTTTACAGTATCGAAAGTAATTATTATTTATTTTGTGCTTTACAGAATAAAAATAGTAAAATGTTTGGTTTTCCAAACTCGTTTAAATATAAAAAGAATGATTTTTACTATTAAATATAATATTTGCTGTTGTTGTTATATAGCATATTTGTTAGATTATTTTATATTTAATGCTGGTGAAGATACGAATAAATAAAAAGTAAAATAAATATTTAATATGAATCAGGAATGTATAGCAAGGAGATATAAAATTACAGATTGGATTAGAATTATAAACCGATTTGTATTATTGTTTATGAAATTCCTCATTATAATTCCTATATTTAACATCTTGTTAACAGTCATCATAAGAATTTGTTTTAAAATAAAATACTAAACAACATAGTTTGCAATAAACACGTTTTTCAAGTTTCTGTAGACTTTCAATCAATAATAGGAATTTACCTTAACGACTTGAGTTAGGTGCCCTATTTTGATAATTTTTGTATGCTTTTTATAATTTTGAGGCCTTTTAAATTTATTTTGCGGTAGATATTGTATTTTTTTACACCAAATGTTCCCACCGCTTCGCAAGCGTGCGCGACGCTTGGTGTTTTAGAGTATATTAGTTTGTTCATATATCGATATTTTTATATTAAATGCTTGATCGAACGAATGTTTTAAGCTTTAAAATTTTAAGAGAATATTCATCAATTTCAATTTAATATATATATTTTTAATTGTGAAGATAGATATGAGATTTTTAATTGTATTTTTTTCGTATAATCCTATATTTATGCTAGTTTCAATTAAGAAATTGTTTATACTAACAGGGAAAACTAACATTTGGTCTTTGGGTTATCTTATACAGTCCTTAATCACGTTGTTTTAATAGTTATATATAATTGTATATGAATTTCAGAAAAGTATATTTTGTATGTTCGTTACCATTTGCATTTTTAAACGTTTATTTGTTTGTATGTTAACGTCATTATTATAATTTCTAATACCATTGTTATATACAGATTAGTTCAATTCTTTTTGCATTTACTAGTCCTTAGTATTTCTGGTAGATTGCTTTAATGAAATTTTAAATTTATTATCTTAATTTATGGAGCACACTGATAACTTCATTTAGTTATAAATTCAATTAAATGTCTATACATTAACTATTTTATATTAATATTTTCATTACTTTCTTATATATTTTTTGTAACAGACTAATTAAATATAATATTTTACAAATAAATTTTGTAAGTATCCTCCATTGTAGTTCAACTCAATTAAATATACATATATTTTATAATAACAAAAAATTTACGCGCCAATATCAATCTTGAATATTACAGTTGAATAATAATGGTAAATTACTTCAACTTAAATTTTCCTAGATATTGAGTAGAAATTATTATGGGTTTCCCAACTATGTCACATACTAGCCTAGTACTGAGAAACGTCACTTTGAACTTGAATTTAACTATATTGAAAAACACAGTCATTATAATGTCTAACATATGGATAGGCATAAGTTATTACTTATAATAATATTGCTTTGTTCTCATCAAAACAAATAAAAATTATACGTAATCCTGAATATAGTACCATTGTACCATTCACTTTCACAACCTCAACAATCGTTTCCCGTAATTGAAGTGAATTGAAGAATTCCCGTCATCAGGAAATAGGCCGCGATATAATCGCATGGATAGCCGCAACTCATTCATACGAACAGCCACTGGTTGTCAGTGGTTCGTGAATCTCCATAGAAACTTCAATCTGCCCACGATATCCGATTTCTTCAGATAATTCTCGAAGATTTACTTCGAAAAACCTTCAATTCACACAAATCCCCTTATAGTGGCTGTGTCCAACTATAAGATGCTAAACATTCCCAACAGAAACTCTATAGATGCCTTAAGAACGTCCTTAACGATCCCGACGATATTGTAACATCGTCCAACAAGAAATACACACAGCGTCTTCGTCGAGGATCCGCTTTGTGGCGCCTTGGCTGTTATAATGCAGACTTCAAAGTCAAAATTATAGATTCAGCCCTCCAAAACGCCGCTTTGAGCTGAGGTTCGGTCCGCCAGGATATAAACTTAAGACGACGTTTGCAGGAAGTTTTGAGTCTTGCACACGGTCCTTCAATTTTCTCCGGCGAAGTTTCTGTGTTTATCCCCCTCTCTTCTGTGACCTGGTCAAAGCCGTGAAGGCTAATAACATTAGTGAAGTCGGGAATATAATATCCGTATAAAGAGCTCATGAATAAGTGCCCTGGATATTCACGACTAGCCGGGCTAACCCGATAGAATTCACCGGTTTCCGTACATGACAACCACTGAAAAACGATGTTCGTGTTTTTTTTTCGAATTTGAATCAAAGCCGAGTGTTTACCCATTTTGTGACGTCACACCACGCCTTTATATGTAAATAAATGTGTTCCATTTATGTCCTTTGTTGTAAAACTTATTTGTACGTCATAAAGCTTTTCGTTTCTTTACATAAATTATGACTATTACTCACGGTATCTTCAATTAAAAATTAATAAATACAATAAAGAAACAAAATTAGTTAGTTGTGGGGGTGAGCGCTGTTGGGATTTGGGGGTTGTTAGGTAACAGTGTAAGGACACGGTGTGGTGTACAGACTCGGGGCTGGGACGCGCCACGCCGCCTCGCCGCGCCGCTTCGCCTGGGCTCCGAGCTCTTGCTTCGCCCGCATCGGGCCCAGGGTCTCTTCCCGGCGCCATCGGCAAGAGGCGCCACCACGACGACACATCCGACGTCTCCTCCACACATTCCTCCATCATGGACTACTCCGGTAAGTGATCGCCTCGACCCAACTCCTCTACATAGACAACACTTACTAACAGTATTGTCTATGCCTTATCTTGTTTATGTGATGCTAAGACAGAAGTGTACTGTACTATAGTACTGTAGGATATTACACTCTACTCTCAGCATTACATTATTCTCTAGTAGCGGACTAAAACAAAATGATTCTTATTTTTTGTATTACTTTTACGTTTTATTAATACAATGTACGCGTATATTTTTAGCTGATGTCATGCAGTTGTTTTTGTTTATGTACCTAAAATATACGCTTCATTATTTATTATGTCTTAAATAAATGAAGATATACAAATAACTTCTGTATCTATAAGCCTGATTGAAAACGTAGTAAATGGCTTATGTAAGGTACAGATTAAAGGAGTGAGTTAGAAAATGTTTGCTATTATAATAATGTCTTATTATAATAGCAAACATTTACACAGGTTAAAAAAATCTATTTACATGTTATTTATTTATTAAAGCGACCCCCCGAGAACGACGTAAAGGTTTAATTTAAACTTTACTACTTAGGTAGTTCGGTTCACGAGTAACTGCATTTTGGTTATTGAACACGTACGTCACGTTTAAATAGATTTAGCGATGTCATGCCAACTACTTCGATATAGATTTTAAGGCATGGTTTTTTTGACAGTTTTTGACATTGTCTTGTTCTAATTATCTAACATGAGTTCGTCCCATGACTTCGCTTAACATTGCTTACTCACAAAGATTTTAATAACACCGTCATCGCACCTCGATAACTGGGTAGTTGACAAAAAATTTCACACAATACTTAGATATATAAATAAATTTATAACGGTTCCGAATATTATCTAATAACTACGTACTTACGATTCCAAAATCTTGTATAACAAAATAAATTTAAATTAATGTGTAATTTTTTTTTAAATGTCACAAAAACAAAATCCAGAAGTCAGTCTATTTTCAACTTCACATCTCCTAATATTTTGGCGCACTTTAATTTTGCTATACGATATTTCAGGCGGCTTAATTCTTCAAAATTTTCAATTTGGCCATTGGTAAAAACTGCACGATAATCCGTTAAGTAGTTTTTGGAGTTTATCCCTATCGGACAGAGACGCGGTTAGTAATTCGTTTTATGATATTAGTGGAAATATCATAAAATTGGTATGATTCAATTTATTTGTATTAGATAATTTAATTAATTTTTAATTAATATTCTATTATCTAATGTCAGCTACCCAGTTTTGCATTATTCTCATGAAAACATATGCCCATAAAAATACAATAGGTCTAATATAGATGTACGTAAAAAGGATTACTTTCTAAAATGTATTTAGGTCTAATATATTAGTTTGAACGAATTACAATGATGAATTCACAATCAATCTTGTTTTATAATCAAATTGCAATCACTTAGCAAAGTCACAAATACACGTACATGAAGAATTTTGTTTATCTTTTATATTACACATGCACTATGTAAACAAAAGTGACCTAACTTAACTTATTCTGATAATAGTTACCATATTTATTATTGTACTTAAATCAAATATTATAATTCGCACCTGCATACAAAAATGGTAAGTATAGAAAATGTCCTTTAATTAATTGAAGTGGACAGTGTAATTAGAATGTAAAATTGTGCCAATTTTTTAAGTATTAATTATAGAATACATTTTCTTTTATTAGATTTACATATTGAAAATTAACCAGTGCATAATGTATGGTAATTTTCACACAGAAATAGTATAAAACATCTATATAAAGAAATTCATTAATTGCCACTGTTTAAAAAAAAATTACTTGGTACTTATATAAATATAAAGCCAATATTCAGCATAACCCCAGGATTCTTTGTCTTCGCCTATGAGGCATTAAAAATGTAATTTGATAGGTTAAAAGATATGGTATAATTTTATGTAAGGCTAGGTATAGGCAGCACAATTCGTTCTCATACCTTATACATGCAGGATTAGTAACCGCACGTATACAAGACCACTATCGCCACACTACGCACGCACTGCACTATTATCTAAACGATCGTTTTGGTCCTTAACCGAAGCGCCATCCGGAAATTAAGCTCCAATACAAACACTGTGCCATTTTGTCGAAGACACCTTTATAAATTATTTGCGTTAGGTCACTTTTGTTATGTAGATGCCATAAGTGCTTCTAGCAAATCACGTAAAGCAACACAGCGATATATACAATGTGGCTCGTCGGCAAGTGACCGCCTGAAATATTCTGAATATTTATAAGAAAATATCGGAAAAACACAAAGCCCCCCCCTTTGATCTAACTTAAATACTTTTTCTTAATTTAATTTTTAAATTTTGTAGAATCGTGTTGTGTATTTTCCCCCATATCTTTGATTTTATTGCCTCGATTTCGATTATGTTTGGTATGAAAGCTGATTAACTACGTTAGTGATCTAATTAAAAATTATTACAAAATGTGGAAATTGTTCAAGAAAAAATGGAAAAATTTAAATAATGTATAATGTAATAATAATGAAATGTTAATCTCTATAGAAAGTTATTTAAGTACAAAAAATGTCAAACCTTAAAAGTACAATAAGTTTTAAGTTTAAAAAAAAGTTAAGGCATTACAAGAAATTTTGGCTATTATCACATGTGCAAAATTAAACCGATCAATGAATTTTGAACCGGTTAATTGTTATATAACCGTGATTCTGCCATTCCACGTGACATTGGCGAAGTAATTAGTGTCCTGTGACACTCCCAAAAGCCATAAACCCAAGAATTGAATTGAAGTTTAAAAGTTTTTTTTTTCAAGTATATTTTTTCATAAATATTGAGAATATTTGTGGCGGTCACATGCCGTTAAAGGCAAGGTGTTAAGGTTGGTATTCGCATCCGGGGCCGGCAGGTCCGCGGCTGTACAAGCAGCCGACGACCAAGTCCAACCGCGGCATCATGCTGAACGCGGTGGAGTACTGCGTGTTCCCGGGCGCCGTGAACGCGGAGGCCAAGCGGCGCGTGCTGGAGGAGATCGCGCGCTCCGAGAGCAAGCACTTCCTGGTGCTGTTCCGGGACGCCGGATGCCAGTTCCGGGCGCTGTACAGCTACTGCCCGGACACGGACACCGTCGCCAAGCTGTACGGCACCGGGCCCAAGCACGTCAACGACCGCATGTTCGACAAGTTCTTTAAGTGAGTTATCATTGATCTCCTGACTTATTCACTCACTACACTCTATCGGCACATGATTTCATCTTCCACTTCTCTCTGCTATCAGTAGTCCACTCTGGTGCTACTCCTTTTATGTGCTTTTATGTGTGTCATCATCCTCCTTCTAAGCTGTGGTAGCCCAGCGGTAACACCGTGCGACTCTTTCGAAAAAATCACGGGTTTTCATCGAACCCGGGCAGACTCCAATGAGTTTTTCTTTTAAAACTTATATGTCTAATTGATAATTGCAATTTATCACACGGTTTTCGGTGAAAGAAAACATCGTGAGGAAACCTGCATATCTCTAGAGAATTCTAGAGATATGTGTAACCTACCTATCCGCATTGGAGCAGCGTGGTAGGTGTTAGCTACAATCTATCTCTCCAAAAACGGAGAGAAGAGGCCTATTCCCAGCAGTAGAAGAGTAATAAGCCGCTACTTTACTTTACGGTCTATTAACAACTATAGTATTCCATTATATTCCATTCCAACCAATTATTATCTTTTGACTGTTAAAGTAGTAATGTCCATAATAGCATGTCTGTCTATTATATCTGAGAGTTAATTATTTCATCACAATGTTTTTAATATAATTTTTTTTACGTACAAAATAGTTATTGATTTTAAAGTTAATTTTCATTATAGATCCAGTGCGATATTAAAATTTATTCCTTACATAACGTAACTTGTGTATTAATAATTATTATTTGTTTTTTCTTCAGATACAATTCTGGCAGCAAATGCTTCTCCCAAGTGCACACGAAGCACCTAACGGTGACCATCGACGCGTTCACGATACACAACTCCCTGTGGCAGGGCAAGAAAGTGCAGCTGCCAAGCAAGAAAGACATGGCGCTCGTCATTTAGAGCGCGTGACGTCACCGACCGAGCGCGTCGCAGCCCGTGACGTCACCGGCTGCCACGCGACCGGTGCCCTTGAGCCGTAGCTCAGATGACGTAACTATGTTATAAAGGATCCACGTTATCTAGTCGCCGGCGGCAGTCGAGTCAGCCTTGTTACACTTCGTTTTAAGACGCTTCGGTAGTGAGCCAGTGTTGTAATATCGGTTAGTGTGTCTCGAGGCGGGAAACGCCGAACACGTTCAGGTTGTTGGCCGCATTTACTTAGTCTTAATGAACACAGATTAAAAAGGGAAATTGAGTATTTTAATCTATGCCAGTAAGACCACGGTCGACCGATTTTACGTTCGGAAATGTGTTGTATTTGACTGATGGTACGAAATCGTTCGTAAATTTGTCTAATGATAAAAGTTTTCGGATCGCGATCACGATAGGGTGTCATATTGTACAGTTAGAGGGGTTGGAGGGTCGGAAACTCGAATCGGATGCTATCGACCTAACTAGGGAACTTCACAGAAATGTTTGATATTTTATTAGCTTTTGAGGCGTCGTTTATCAATTTTTAACGTGTTTTAGCGTAATCATTGCTTAAGTATCGCATTGGCTTTAATAAACGTATGTTAAGGGAGAACTCTAGTTGGGTTGCGGCTTTTTCGATTGGTCCGGAATGGAAATTGTTTTGTTAAACTTGAGCTATGTTCACTATTGATTAATTTGCGGCTTATTGGAAATAAAATCGTATTGAATGACGGCGAATTTCGTAAGTTAACGCTGTGACTTGCGAAACGATCTGTTGGTATTTTTTTTATTCAGTAGTGGCCAGTCTTCTCCATTCTCGTGTACAGATTACATAATATTTTCAATTAATCTGTCTTTCAAGTTTTAAAACGTGAGGTCTCGTATATTAAACTTTTATTTCTCAATAATATGACTAATTTTAATAGATTTCTGAAGAACGTACGGCGTGGCTAAACTGTTTTCTTTCTTCTTCTATTTTCTTTTATATATTTCTACATTATGTGAAGTTGAATCTTTAATAATAGCAAATATTTTTGCGTTAATATTAATATTTCTAGTCCAAACTAATATTTTAAAGTATTATAACGCTCTTTTCCAAATATTAGAGTGTTAATGATTAAAATTATATTAATTTTAAATAAACCAACTAAGTGACTAATGGATATGGGTAAATAATCAGAGGGAAGATTAGATTCATAGACAAAAAAGAGAGACATATATACACCCTCAATTGCGTTCTCTGTTTTGTAATAAGGCACATTTTAAATTGGCTTCCTTACTTTAGTAATGAATATTTTTTTAAGCGACAGTATAGTTACATAAGAATAACATCGACCAATATTGATCGTAAAAATAATTTTTTGACATTATAAAGTATTTTTTTGGTTATAATTTTTTATTCAAAATGCGATCTGTACACGAGTGTGTGTAGCGTCAATGTGTGTGTCTAGTGCGATACGAAAGATGTCCGTGTGTGCGTTTGCCATATGTGTTAGTGAGATGGTCGATACGTTCCATTATAATTTTGTCTCAAACGATAACAACTTTATTTCGAAGTCGATTCAAGCTGTGCTATTAAATAGTGGATACAAAATGGCGGCTTATGTTTGTGAAGTGGTATTTTATTAATTATTTTTAATAGTGTATGTCCCATTACAACAAATCTGTTTTAATTTAGTTTTACAAAATACATTTAACTGCTATATTCAGACGTTTTTAGATGTTTTGTCTTGGGCAATGTTGCAAGTATTAACAACTAAAAATATAACGGAAAGTTATTTTTTTTTGTTCCACAATTTTAAAAATGTGCGTAAAACGAAACGTTTTGTCATGCGCCATTTTTATCCTTAATTAATGGCACAGCTTATAAATTATTGCTCGTTCAATGACATCTGTCAACTCCCGCAACCGTGACGTGCTCAATTTTGACGTTTGCGTTCTTAATTCACTGCCATTTTTTTTATAATACTCATATAATTTTTAACACGGTATGTTAATTCTATTTATTTAGAGTGTTGATTTGAAATGATATGAAAGATTTGCGTTTTAAACTATTGACTCCAAAAAAGCAAAAAATACAAAGTTAAGTAATAAGTCATTCTTTGATTCGTAGATTAATAGTGTATAATAAACGACGATATTTCTTCCTTATATTCTTATTCAATAAATAAAAAGCAATTTTCCCAAAGTCAACTAATTTACTCTTTTCGCAACAACTCAATGACATATATTATGACAGCCACAATACTTTTTTTTTCAAATTCAAAATATTCTTTATTCAAATAAACTTGTAAACAAGTGCTTTTGAATCGTGAACTACTGCTGGTTCGGAAAGCTGTTCCTACCAAGAAGAGCCAGCAAGAAACTCGGCGGTTGCTCTTTTAAAAATATAATTCTTAATACTATTTACATTAAGTCGTTACTGTCTTGTACAGGTTCAAAGAGAGCTATATCCACACATTCTTATCTTCCAAATAATCTTCAAGAGTATAGTAGGCTTTCTGTATCAGCCTCTTTTTAACAGTATTTTTAAACTGATGTAATGGCAAAGCTGAAATTGATTGCGGAATTTTATTATAGTATCTTATACCAAAACCCACAAACGAATAACGTACTTTTGCAAGGCGCAAAGCAGGAGCCGCAAGCTTATGTCGGTTCCTGCTTTGTCTATTGTATACATCACCTATCGTTTTATAATTGTTTATATTTTTATGTACATAAATTAGATTGCTTAAAATATACTGTGAAGCAAATGTAAGAATACCTGTTTCCTTAAACTTCTCTCGCAGGGAATCACGCGGTCTTAAATTATAAATGCCACGTATAGCTCTTTTTTGTAAAACAAAAATTTTTTCACTATCCGCGCATTTACCCCATAGCAATATTCCATAAGACATAATGCTATGGAAGTAGGCAAAATAAATTTTCATATTAATGACCAACTCTATGAAGAAGGTTGTATTAAAAACATGCTGTAACAAGTGAATATATCTCAAGTTGCTAGGAAAATTCTGACGGAATAGAAGCTTCTTTCTTAGTAATGATTGAGAAATCAGAGATTGCGATATTCATTTAATGTTGGAATAGTGGGAATTTATGGAATAAAAAGACATTATTATTTAATTGTAAATAAATTACACAAATATATACAATTTAAATCTTATATACCTTACAAGCTGTTACTATAATGCAAGTATTAATTTTTTTTGGAAACAAAACCGTGTGTCTTGTATATTTTTATTAATATGTTCTAGCATTATTTAACGATGGATACGAATCTAACGTCAAAATATTAGCGGTTCCGAGAGTTGTCGGATGTAGCGAGCGTTGGTATATAGTAATAACAAATTCACAAAACTAATCCTTGCTTAATCGTAATATTTAATTTGTTAGTGATTATTTCAAATGACTGGAGTTAATTAAGATATTGATTATTCGTTTAATTGACCTTTTAAGTTGATTCAAATCCAATTTTTTACTGCTTGTATAGCTAAAATAAGACAAGGCACGTTTTACGTGGTAATTGTACTGCCTTACTCTGTAAATAATTGTTTTTTTTTTTCTTTTTGTATACAGCTATTTATTAAAACGATGTTAAACGAAAATTGATGAATATCATTTTTCATTGTTCAATGATTGGTCATCAATTTATATTATACTACCGATAGTGTATGGTATGCAAATATATTGTACTATTAAAAAGCATAACGAAATAATATTGAATTTCATATTAAGTGTTGTTGTTTAATTTATTTTTATCTTTTCCCTAACATTTCTATTTGTTTATGATATGCGATGCGAATTATTTTATTTAGAGCGACTGCCCTATTATCTGTGTTAATTTTTAACTTCGATCGTATTTTGCTAATAATCCACATCAGAACTATCCTTTTTAAGAAATGAACTTATTCTAGGGTAGTAATGGTACAGCCTATTTTATAAAATCATAGACTAACATCATTATTTACTATTTAGTTAAATAGCAGTGTTAAACTTCTATAGATAAAGCTCAGAAATGTTTGATAATCTAACAATATTTATAACAAAGATATTTTTCCTTTACACTTATTCAATAAATAAGTAGCAATTTTTTTTTTAAACCATTTTAAAATTTCTTAAAAACGTCATATTATTCACCTAACGGATTTGAAATATGTAAAAATAAAATTTACAAACCCCCTATGCAACTTTTCTGATGTGTTGATGAAAATATCAACTTACTATTGTAGGGTATATTTTACGATTGCTATAGTTAGTTAATAATTTCTCGATCGTCATTAAAAAAAAAATAAGACCTGTATCTCCCATACATTTATTTCAATTAATTGCATTATGTACATTTATTCTTACAAATCTATTCAACTAAAACATCAATTTTAATAAAATAATAATTACCGCTCCATAAAATCAACAATGTAATTGTCACAATATTGGTAATCAACGATGATTATGTAAAACTTATCACTTTAAAATAAGATTAATTACCTTATATTCAAAAAGTGCTAACAAAATTATTATTTACTAGCACGATATAACGCCGGTCGAAAATATGACAGAAATATTAATATGGCAATAACAAATATAAAAAAAAACAATCATGAAATCTTTTTAAATATAAACTAATAACTACTAATTTCAGCCAAATAATGGTAACATGCTTACTAATTTTTTGACATTAAACTTGACTTTTCGACCGGACTATATATAATTTTTTTTTAATACAAGCATACATCGAGATCAATTAAAATGCACAACAATTGCATCATACTTAAATTTAAAATTTACAGCAGCGACTTTTCTAAACCTCAATTTTAAGAAACTATAAAATATATATTTCAATTTTTTAATTTAAAACCATTTTAAATTATTACAAAATATTATTCATTTTAGTATTAAAGTGACCTAATTTAAAATTAAGTAAATCATAATTGACTTAGGATACATTGTAATCTTTATTTGAATTCCTCACAAGCCATCACCCTAAGAACTATTAAAAAGTTCAAGTCATGAGTTTTGTAGGTGCTACTACGCTTTACTGCAATTGGCCACAAAAGATTTTTTTAAAATTAGGTCATTTTAATACTAAGCGTGCGATATATAGTGTATATAAATTGAGTAATAATTTTCTTGACAGGACCAAAATTTAATAAATAATGTTAATATTAATTTAGGTTAAAAAAATTGTATTCGCTGTACCCTACGTAATAAAAACCGTTATAATAAGGAACAATAAATATATATTATAATTAATTGTGATAAAATTAGAAATATTTAAAATATTATATTTTTGATAAAATTACTTTTATATACGATACACATGGAATTGATTCAGAATCAACTATGAGTAAATTTTCCGTATTTATTTCAAGTATTTCACGGGAAATTTCGCAGTTTCCATAAAATCCTTAAAAAAAACCACTATCCATTAACAGATTTATTAATGAAGTCTCTCCCGAAAGATTAAAAATGATTTTCATTAGACAATTCTATTAAAACTAAACGACTTAAATTATAAAATAATAATAATTTTTTATTTATATAATAAAAAACAAAATTATTCATAATGAGCAGATAAAATTTTAAATTGAATTAAAACTATTTATAATTGGAAAACTTGTTCTTTTAACAATTATTATGATTCTTGTTAGTAATTACCGCTCCAATACTTAAATACCGCTATTATTATGATTCTTGTTAGTAATTTGTTTTCGTATTAAACTTTTGGTTTTGATCAGATTTACCAAAATTCACAAATAACACTTTCCCTAATCACTACTATTTTCTGACTAATCATGTCCATGACTATCTTAGACTCTAATATATAGAATAAGGCGTTACCATAATACCAAAGTGATAGTAAAATTATTTTGCTATAATCCGCAATAATGTAAATTGAATTTTGTTATGTAGTCTATCTCCTGATGATGCTTCGGTTGGGGGCGAAACGACTGTTGAGATTGTGGTAGTGAGCGTGTGTAGTGCTTGTGTATTGTGGCGGCGGTGAAGGTTTGTGTACGAATACTGCATGTAACGGGTAGTTTACTATACAGAACTTACAATAAAATTATTTTGCTGTAATCCGCGTTTCTCACAGATTACAGCAAAATAATTTTATTGTAACTTTTGTAATAAAATTCCGCAAAGTAACGCTTGCTTCTATAAATCTACTATACATTTAGCATTATATATATTTTCTATTTACTTTATAGAGGATTATCTATACTAATATTATAAAGAGGAAAACTTTGTATGTATGTTTGTAATGTTCTCACACAACTACTGGACCGATATCAAAAACTCTATCACCATTGGAAAGCTGCATCTTTACTGAGTAACATAGGCTATATTACATTTTAAACAATACTATTGATACGTAATAAAAATGTAATAACGTAAAAAAATAATAATTATGCGGGTGAAGCCGCGAGATATTACTAGTTATATAACAGCGAGATATTACTAGTTATATAACAAAGTCCGCAAAACTGTTATGTGTATATATATATATTACATTTTCAAAAAAAAAATAGGGATCCCTTATAAAAATAATAAGGGGTAAAAAAATAATGCGGTGAAACAGCGAGATATTACTAGTAGCAAAATATTTTTATTATTACTTTTGTATCGTAGGTTCCTTAAGTTCACTAGAATTTTTGAATATGGCAACTTTTTCCATACCATAATGTTATTATACATTCGTAAGTCAGGACGATGGCAGCACGCGGTCCATGCGATGCTGCAGTATGGTGTGGCGCGCGTCCGGCCGCCGCCCGCCCACCTGTATGTCCAGCTGCTGCACCACTATCTCGGAGGACATGTTCTCCTGCACAGATTAAACATAGTGTGCTGAGATGGTTCAAAACACAAGACAATAATTTATAGAATAAGGCGTTACTTTGAGCAGATATATAAAAGTTATTTTAATTTATAGAATTAGGCGTTACTTTGCGGAGGTCCATAATACAAAAGTAATGAGAATATTATTTTGCTATAATCCGCGATAAAAGAAAATATATGTAATGCTAAAGAGTGTACTATTCGTTCACATCCGCTATCCGCCACTAATATCACAATACATAAGCACTGCACACATTCACCAACAGAATTTAAAAAATCGTGTCGCCCCTAACCGAAGCCTCGTCAGAAGATAGACAAAATCCCAAAGTTTTATTTTTCGATTTCGAAAATTTCTTTGCATATACATTTGCATTACATTTTTTTTTTCGCTGCTTATAGCAAAAGAATATTTTCATTCCTTTTTTTTATTATGGACCTCCGCAAAGTAACGCCTAATTCTATAAATTACTATTGTTTATTTGCACTTCTGTTTTCTTTATTGCAATTTGCTATAACACAACTTCTTTCAATGTGGTCATTTTAATATTAAGCGTGGCAAAAGTGGAGGTAAAGGGTAAATCCGCAACGGTCGGTGTTAATTTGGAAAATATCATTTAGCTAGTTACCTCTTCATTGTAGCCGTTGATCTCCACCGGTATTGTTTGCCCGTCTTGTGTGATGACCTGAAAAATCATCGATTCCTTTATATCAAGAATCACTATTTCTTTTAGGTTAAGAAATCATTTTTTTAAGCAATATTTGCTTTATACAAATATCCAATCGAGGTATTTTAAAGTGGTAAAATATTCCATGCCGTGTGGTCTCCGACTGAAAGAATAATAGCACCCTCATTTCTTACACGAAGTATCGTAAAAGGCGACTAAGGTAAGTTGACCCGCCATGTGGTATTCGGTTAAGTAAAATAGATCATCTCTTTCTTACCAAGGTGTCGTAAAATACGACTAAGGTAAGTTTACGTCAGGCAGGCGGCCGGTTGAAAAATACGTAGCCAAATCATGTGACAACATGTTTGTGTGTGAGTGGGATAAGGGCAGGATTAGGTAAAATATTCCGATGTATTAATATTAAATTAAATAATATTTTAAATTTAATATTATTTAATGAGGTTAAAGTATGTGAATGTGTTAGTATTCGTACTGTTTCATCGTAGTTATAGAAGGACTAGTAATAAACCAGTTCCCAGATAATTTTTGCCCCAGGTTGCCTAGCTACGTCAATGGGTCTGTCGATCATGGTTTTAATTTTGAGCAATAACACTCAGGCGAATTTTTATACTAAAGCTAGAGGAGGGGGTGGCCTATGCTTTCTTCTTCTGGGAGTAGTGGCTTTGCAGGGTCTGAGGGTCCTGCAGGGTCTGAGGTCACAATAGATCAATAATGGTCACTTTGACCATTATTGATCTATTGTGATCGCCACTGACTATAGTTCGCTGCCAATGCAGGTGTTCTCCAGGAATTCCAGGATCTTTTTGACAGCGAGATCTTTCACCTCTTTTGGACGTAGACTATGCGACCCTAGGTGTGAACCTGACCCTCGAATGTAAACCAGCGCAGGACAATCGCACAGGATATGCATGGGTGTTTCCTCAGCCTCTAGGCAGAGTGCACGATCCTGTGTCTGACAGCTTCAGGTTTAACATGTGTTTATTTAGTCCATAGTGCCCTGTAAGCGCCCTCGCTAGTGGCATATGCCTAGTGGGATATTAACAAGCCGTTACTTTAAGAGTTTTGGTGGTGCTGACGAAAACCGTAAAAACTTCATACCTGCAATGTCTTCCCATCAATGGAGGTGATGGCCAGCTTGGTGCCGTCCTGCATAGTGAAGTGCAACGGGTTCCCTTGCTCGTCAGTAACCTGATGAAGAAGTATATATCCTCTAGAAGCAATTTCTTAGATATATTCAAATTCAAATAATTCTTTATTCAAATTGGCTTTTACAAGCACTTTCGAATCGTCAAATTACAATGAAGCTACCACTGGTCCGGAAAGGTGCTCTCACCGAGAAGAACCAGCAAGAAACTCGGCGGTCACTCTTTCCAAAATTGAGTTTTACAATAATGGCT
Organism: Morpho helenor; assembly: GCA_029227775.1. Lineage (NCBI taxonomy): Eukaryota > Metazoa > Arthropoda > Insecta > Lepidoptera > Nymphalidae > Morpho > Morpho helenor. The sequence goes on from JARGCU010000025.1 coordinate 16,665,140, forward strand.
TAATTAAGAACAAATTAAAAAAATTACAATATAATCTAGTGCGTAGCTGGACGCAATTTAAAACCAACCCTTCTTATCATCAATATAGTCCTCAACAGTATAATAAGCTTTATGAATGAGTGTCTTTTTAATTGCTATAAGAAGATAAAAGCGAAAACTATGGGTAAATAGACGTTTCTTTCTCGTTTCTCCTTCTTAGCTATTAGTTATTTACAATCACGCCAATCAGACTGGACCCCTTATGACTGACGACCTCCCATATATTTTCGCTTACGAAATCTATCCACTAGTAGCCGTGTGGTATCCGGTTTAGTAGAATAGACCACCATCTTTCTTACCGAGGTGTCGTAAAAGGCGACTAAGGTAAGTTGACCCACCGTGTTGTATCCGGTTTAGTAGAATAGACCACCCTCTTTCTTACCGAGGTGTCGTAAAATACGACTAAGGTAAGTTGGCCTCAGGCAGGCGGCCGGTTGTTAAAACGCAGCCAAATCATGTGACAGCACGTTTATAAAATGTTGTGCTGACTCCACTTAGAGTGGGATAAGGGAGGATGATGATGAAATCTATCCACTAGGACTCGATCACCTACCACTGACGATTTCAAAAAAGTCGTAGGTCGTAGCGTTACGTCCTGTCACGTCCAAACAAACGACTCGAATAGTACACAATAATATATACGTTAATAAAGTTTCATACAAGTTAGACTTACATGTAATTCTAGGGCATATTAAGGCTTCAGCGATCTCCATATATACAATACTTACAGGTATCCCCTCCCCGTTTAGCAGGATCTGCTCCTCCTCCTCGGACTCCAGCTGCAGATGAAAGCCTCCCTCCTCCATCTTGATTGCCTCGAGCTGCTGCGGCAAGAGCAGCGAGGACCCGGAGTACAGCTCGCAGCTCGTTAACACTCTATTTTGTTCTATGTTCACTGCCTGAAAATTCAATTTTGTCTGAGAAATAGTCAAAGACTTATATGTAGTTTCCACCAAGTCACTGGCTGACTGTACAGGCCGCAACCACAACTTCAAGTTCTGGCGAGGAACCAACCCTTAACTTGCCGCTAACCTTGCCTTAACAGGAACTTGCCATAGTGCGGTCGGTGCCGTACTAAACATTGACTCATATGATTATTAGACGCTCACGCGTCTAGATACCGTACCGTCAAACGGGGTGAATAGGAATAGAGTGGTGAATGGGGAAAAAAATCATGGTAATAACTCATAAAATCAACCAGCTAAACACTACAAAATGGAAAGATTAATATTTTAAATTTAATATTTTACTGGCATTACTCAGTTTGCTAAGCTGTGGTAGCCCAGCGGTAATACCGTCCGCCTCTTTCGAGGAGGTCTAGGGTTCAAACCCCGGGCAGGCACCAATGAGTTTTCTAGTAAAACTTATGTGTCTAATTGATAATTGCAATTTATCACACGCTTTTCGGTGAAGGAAAACATTACGAGGAAACCTGCATATCTCTAGAGAATTCTGGGGATATGTGTAACCTACCAATCCGCATTGGAGCAGCGTGGTAGGTCTTAGCTCCAATCCTTCTCTCTTATAACGGAGAGAAGAGGCCTATACCCAGCAGTGGGATAGTAACAGGCCGTTACTTACTTACTTACTTACTCAGTTTACATGAAGTTAATAATAAATTGTCAAAACAACATTTTAAAGTTGCTTCTTTGAACTACCTGCTATCCGGAAAGTCTTTAAATTTAAAAAAAGGTTGTTCTCGTATTTGGCGTAGTGTCATAACGTCTATCAGCTAGTTGAATGTTTACTGAATTTACTTATAGTGTAGTAGTAGTTTAGTATTATAGTAAAGTTATATTTTTATTATAACTGGACATTTATTAAGAGATTTAGATTTAAGATAAGAGAACAAGTATTACCCGGGATTCCGTAAATTACGCCACAATCGTATTTGTAAATTATGTTTGATTCAAGATCAGTTTTGTGTACATTCAAAGTAGTAATTTGGAGTTTCTTTAAGTGTAGAGAAGCTGTTTAGAGTTAACATTTCTCTCATCTGCAGATCATTCAAATCGTATATAACCCCTTGTCGTGCTGCTGTTCTACCTGCCGCGGCCTCTCTGCCAGTGTACAGGTGTCCAGGTGTACAGTACCTGTTCAGGGTCCAGTATGTGGAAGGCGCCGGTCTGCGAGTCGTCCGCGTCGTACGCCACGTATATGACGCGCTCCCCGCCGCCGTCCAGCACGTGCTGCTGCAGCGGCTCCAGCTGCACGTGCTGCTGCAGCGACTCGAGCTGTATGTGCTGCTGCAGCGACTCCAGCTGCACGTGCTGCAGCTCCGCCTGCTGCACGTACGTCTGCGTCGCCTGCTGCTGGCCCACTGCGCTCTTGTCGCTCACTAACAGGCTCATTTGCTTGTTCATCTGCTGGAATAGAATGACGATGACGCATACATACTTTGAAGTTTTATCCTTACTTCGTTATTTATGCTATATCGTTTTACCTTCAGTACGTAGGTGACCGATTAGATATAAATTAAATAATTAAGCAGGTGGGGCTTGATCTGGAGTATTGTCACTTCTTTAGTCCGCCCATTAAGCTCTTGAGCTATGACAACTTTATAATTGACAGCTAAAATATAGTTTGCATTTTATTCTACATTTTGCGTTTTAGTGCCCGAAAACAGGGATAAAAAGACATTTTTTAAAATGAAACTAGCTATGTCGATTTTCCCCCCAAAATCCCCTACATGTTGAATTTGTACGTCCAGCCGTAAAATACGTAGCTAAATCATGTGCCGACATGTTTATAATAAGTTATGCAGACCCCACTTAGAGTGGGATAAGGAAGGAGGATGATGTATAATAGACGTTTATATACTTTTTTGGGCGTATAGAGGATGAACTGCTAACCTCAGAGCAGTGGCCTCACCTTAGTCTTGTCAGATGGCTTTTTGAGCCGCACATTCCCGCTGTCATCGCGACGGCCCTGCAGCACCCAGGGGTTGCGTGCTGCGTACCTGAAAAAATATATAGTAAAGTAAGGAAAGTAACGGCTTGTTACCACGCTGCTCCAATGCGGATAAGTACGATATTCATATAATCATAATATGATATGATAAGTACAAATTGCACAAAAACCGACTATTACATGCTAAATCTTTCATTAGGATGTGACTACACTCATTTAAATTCAAAACATTCTTTTTTCAAAAAACTTCTAAACAAGTGCTTTTGAATCGTCAACTCTACTGCTGGTTTACAAATTTCGCTGTCAAACGTAGTCATGGTAGTTCATTTGAGGAACTGGCGGTCTAGAGGTGAAAATACCTAGGATCGAGCCCCACCTGCCCTATTATTATTTTTTTACATTATTTTAAAAATTACCGATCAAGGCTCGGACACCCAGGTACTTTATTATGAAACTTGTTGCACGTTATCGTATTTATTACCGGCTGAATATTGTCTAACAAATTGCGTCTAATTACATTCGATATTAGTTGATGATGAGGTACATTGACCACTTACCGTTTGCCGCACTTGGGGTGCGTGCGCCCCGCTTTGTATACGCGTCTCCATTGCATTAAGTAATTAAAGATATCCGTTAATTACATCGTGTTTATTATTGCATCATTTGAGCCAGTGATTCAACCACTGTACCGCGGCACTTTTGTGTGCCGCCAAATTTTGCAAATATATAATAATGTTAATATTATTAAATTATATCATTTAAAAAGAAAAATATTTTTATTATTAGCTCGTAATCAATCCATTAATAAACTTTTAGTTATTATTGTATATTTTAGTATATTTCGTATATTTAAAAATTTTGTCATAAACTATTTATGCAGTGTGTTGTAGTAAGTAAATAATTTTTATCTTTTTCGTGCCGCTCAATTTTGAAATTGTTAAATATGTGCCACAACAAAAAAAGGGTTGAGAATCACTGATCTAAGCAAGGGAACACTGACCCTACTCAGAGTAGGATAGGGGCAGGAGAATGATGATTCCACCACCACCGTGTTGACCACTAACCGTTTGCCGCACTTAGGGTGCGTGTGCGCGCGGTCGGGCGCGTGCCGGCGCGCGTGCAGCCGGTGCTGCGAGGACGTGGTGAACCGGCGCGGGCACAGCGAGCACTGGTAGGGCTTCTCTCCCGTATGGATACGCTCATGTTCGGACAGGTTGCCTTTCTGACTGAAGCTCTTGCCGCACACCGCACACGAGAACGGCTTCAAACCTGATGAATGCATGCATGCAATGCATTAAGAATTAGGCGTTACTTTGCGGAGGTCCATAATACAAAAGTAATGAGAATATTATTTTGCTATAATCCGCGATAAAAGAAAATATATGTAATGCTAAATGTAGAGTGTACTATTCGTTCTCATACCTGATACATGCAGAATTTGTAAGAACTCATGAACTATCCGACACCGATGGCACAACACTACACAAGCACTGCACAAAGCGCAAAGCGAAGTGGCTTTGCGATTTTGTCGTGGAGTCTATCTCCTGACGATGCTTCGGTTACGGGGCGAAACAATTGTTGAGATTGTGGTGGTGAATGCATGCAGTGTTTGTGTAGTGTTGTGCCATCGGTGTCGGGTAGTGCATGAGTTGTTACAAATTCTGCATGTATCAGGTATGAGACCGAATAGTACACTCTACATTTAGCATGATGTACCTGTTAGAACACGTTTCACAAGCCGATACAGTCCTTTTTACATTCCTTTAAGCGAGGTCCAGCCTGACTGAGCATATTTAAGGTGCTCGCTCGGGACTCGCTCTCACAGTATCTCAATCCCCGGCGATGCTTCTGCGCTCGGTCATCCTCCCGGTGACGCTGTCAAAGTCTTCAGGGCTAACAGCCTGAGGCCTTAGTTAGTGTCCGAAAGAAAAGTTAGGATACGCCTAGATCGAAATACATCAATAAAAATACCATTACAATAAAAAATTAATATAAAATTAGTGAAGCATTTTTCTTTAACTACACTTTGTAAAAGAGTATAGTATAATATTCTCCGAATAAAAAAAAATTTGAGATCTAGCTTTGTTAGTAATGATTATTTGACCTGACGTGACGCGCTTGTTAAAAAAGTAGGAGAAAACAATAACTGTATTAGTCCCTCTCCCAACCATACTTTTTAGTTTTAGGTCATGGTTGAATGGTGTTAGGTTACGGTCATTGATCTCTATAAATCGTGTTTATTTTATAAACGTAAAATAATTCATATGGTTCATGTGTTCATATTTTTTTAAAATCTTTTATCGCGTATTATAGCAAAATAACATTCTCATTAGTTTTGATTTCAAAATTTTCTCTTATCAATTGTACACTAACCTGTATGTAACCGCATGTGTAGCGTGAGGCTGGTCTTGTGCGCGAACTTCTGCTTGCATATCTCACACGTGAACTTCTTCACGCCGGTATGCAGCAGCTGGTGGTTCAACAGGTTTGCTTTCGTCTTGAACGTAGCGTTGCAAATCTATGGTAGACAATCATACATTCATTATACATAGAGCAGGGGGTTAGACATGTTCACAGGTAGTTCACTTTCCCTTATTCCCAATGGACACACTTTAGGCAGGCTCCCGTACTCTAGTATAATTACTTTATTATACATAACAAACTTATTAAAATTAAATTTCAGCGATATTCTTAATGCCTATTTAATCCCTTAGCTATTTAGTTACCTTATTATAATTATATATTTATTCGATATTTTTGTCTGGGCATATACACTGGTCTCATAACTCCAATAGTCAAAATAATATTGCACGAAAATCAAAAAAGTCAAAATAATAATGCATGAAATGGTCTGAAATGGTCATCTATTGCTGAAACAGGTTTTTGGGCCCGTCCGATATAGCGGAAAGCTTCCACCCGCTGCCGGCTATGAGCGAAAAACACGAATTGAACGTGTCAAGCAACAGAATGAGAAATTCGTCTCTCGGGCCTTACTATAATAAAAGAGTTTGAAGAATTTATTAGTTTATTGCAATCAATGTGTTAACCTTCAAAAAAATTCTTAGTTAAAATTTTGAAAATTTCTTAATTGAGTAAAAGTGGGCAGGCGCGTTTGGCAATTTTCGAAAATAAACTGTTACAAGCCCCATGTGTAGTAGGAATAATGTATGTGACCTTGCACTGGAAGGGCCTGAGCTGCGAGTGCACCAGCTGGTGCCGCTGCAGCAGCTGCTTGTGCCGGAAGTGCTTGCCGCACGTGCCGCACACGTAGCGCTGCTCCGCGTGCTCGGCCTGCTTGTGGTACACCACCGACGACGGGTGGTTCAGCACCTGGCCGCAGTTATACTATAGTATTATGTTGATTTCTGTCATTTTAGCGCAAGAAGAAAGAAGGAATTACGAAAGAAGGTTGCTGTCTGTTTGATGTCAAGGATGACGTCATGTCAAGGATGACGCACACAATAAGGCAATATATTAATTTATACTCTAAATTATATAAGACACTAGCAATCGCCAGCGGCTCCGCCCGCGTGAAAAGATTAAAACCGTAATATAGTCTTTTGATAACCATAAAAATGGTTAAAGTGGGTTAACCTTAAAAAGCTAGACATATGCTGTCGTGGATTTTTATTTAGAACTTTAGAGGGCAACAATTTTGTAATACACGATTTTTGAATAACTATTGCCGTTTACTCAGTCCACGCAAAGAAAGCTTTAAATTTTGCCGTTCTCGTAATAGTTTTTATTGCTGCTCCTCTTCTATTCATCTTAGCGTGATGCTACATAGTCTTCCTCGATAAATGGACTATCTTACACTGAAAGTTTTTCAAATCGGTCCAGTAGTTCCTAAAATTAGCGCGTCCAAACAAACAAACTCTTCAGCTTTGTATATTAGTATAGATAAAGTGAGACTATTTAATAATTAATATGATTACTAATGTAAAAAATATTAATTGAATTTTAAATATTAAACAATGGGCTATAGTTCTGAGCATTTAGGCAGTTGTTAATAGATGGTAACAAATTAACAGGTAATTATTATTATTTTTTATTAGCTACAACAAACAAAACGCTTATTATTAAAAATTTCAACTAGGTCAACTACTAGTACATGGTCAATTACCAGTGCTTTTACCTTAAATAAATTTAAAAAAACCTAGATATATAGCCACCAGTGACTATGGTGTGTGGCTGTTCGAGCGGAGTGTAGGGGATCCGCTTAATGGCCTAAGAGACCCAAAAACATGGTCTTGCCTTAACTTAAATAAATAAATAAAACCTAGACATATAGGCACCAGTGACTATGGTGTGTGAGCCGTTCTCGCGGAGTGTAGGGTATCCGCTTAATGGTCTAAGAGACCCATAAACGTGGTCTTACTCTATGACTATGACACCATAATACGTTGATACCTTCCCGCAGAGGTCGCAGGCGAACCCGCGGTGCGGGCGCGTCCGTCGGTGCGACACGCGGTGCACGGCCAGCGAGCGCGGGTACGCGAACCGCGCGTCGCAGTCGGTGCACGCGTAGTTCCTCTCGCCCAGGTGCACCGCCTGGAACATAGGACACCATAACCTAATGGGAATTCAGGTACTCTGGCCTTGGGCTAAGTTACAATTTTAACTCTACTAGAGCTTCTGAAAACAAAAGTCTTCGAACAGTGCGTGTTGCCAGTAATGACATACGGATCCGAAACTTGGTCGCTGACTATGGGCCTCATAAGAAGGCTCAGAGTCGCTCAGCGAGCGATGGAGCGAGCTATGCTCGGAGTATCTCTACGTGATCAAATCAGAAATGAGGAGATCCGTAGAAGAACCAGAGTCACCGACATAGCTCAGCGGGTCGCGAAGCTGAAGTGGCGATGGGCGGGGCAAATAGTGCGGAGAACCGATGGAAATTGGGGTCTCAAGTCTCAAGTGTTGGAATAGCGACCCCGCACCGGAAAGCGCAATGTCGGTAGACCCCCTACTAGATGGACTGACGACGTCAAAAAGGTCGCAGGGAGCCGTTGGATACAAGCGGCACAAAATCGTGTGTTTTTGAGATCCCATAAAGAGACCTATGTCCAGCAGTGGACGTACATCGGTTGAAGATGAAGAAGAGCTTCTGATCCCATTTTATACCCTCCGTTGGTATTTATTCTATTATTTGTATAAAAAGTAATGCATTTATTTTTCTAATGGCCACACTAAATTAAGTATATAAAAGCAGCGTGCGCCATATTAAGTTCTCCTACTTCGTTCACCGCTGTGCTAGGAGAAGAACACGTAACCGTCTAAGGTATAATGTATTTTGAATATACTTTTGTTTCTACGACTTTATAATTTAAATATGTGTTTTATTTCATTGCGTTAGCTCTGCATATTCCAACTTCGTATACCCTCAACATTGGCTCTGAGCTCGCTCATACCGATCGTAGCCGGTGTATAGACCGTAAGGACAAACCGCACGTCATAAGCACGAAAAAACACACGCACGCTTAAAGTAGCCTATAACTCTCCCACTGCTGGGAATAGGCCTCTTCTCTCCGTTTTTGGAGAGAAGGATTGGAGTTAAGACCTACCACGCTGCTCCAATGCGGATTGGTGGGTTACACATATCTCCAGAATTCTCTAGAGATATGCAGTTTTCCTCACGATATTTTCCTTTATTGAAAAGCGTGTGATAAATTGCAATTATCAATTAGACACATAAGTTTTTACAGAAAAACTCATTGATGTCTGAACGGGTTCGAACCCGTGACCTCCTCGAAAGAGTCGCACGGTGTTACCGCTGGGTTACCAAAGCTCACGCGCGCTTAAAGTGACCTAATGAAAATAAAAAATAATAATTATTTTGTGGCATATTGCATTGTGTAGCGTCTGCAAAACTTTTCAAGTAAATAAAAGAAGGTAGGACATTTTAATACATACTTCTACATAGTAGCAGTTAAATCATTTGTCATAAATCACATATGAAATCATTGTAACCAATATCGAATGATCAATGTAAAGAAACAAGCTATACTCACCAGCCCCACCGCGATAACGTTGCACAAAAATCACGAGCCCCGTATGTGCCTGAAACTACTCGGGCTCATACGATAAAATAAGACGTGAGTATAGCCGGTTTCTATACATTAATTATGAATACCACTAACGATAATTTAAATTAAATATGAAATGAATGATACATACCTTGTTGTGAAGGGACTTGCTTTGTTTATTACTGAACATTTTATCACAATGGTTGCACTTCAACTTCACCTTGGTGGAGATATTTAAATTTGTATTTTCTGGAATAGAAATTTCGTTCACCGCACTTTCTGGAACTAACGATATAAGCCGTTGTTAGATAGATAAGATAAGACAAGAAATAAATAATATAAATAATATAAATATATGGGACACTTACAGACACGGTCGTCCGTCCCCAAAGTAAGTAACTTAATACTTGTGTTATGGGTGACAGACAACTGGTGAATATATATACTTATATATTTTTAAATACATACTTAAATACAAATATACACCCAGGCTCAAAACAAACAAATTCATTTATTGAAAATGTTGGCCCTCGGCGGGAATCGAACCCGCGACCCGTGGTGCCGAAGGCAGGGTCACTACCCACTGCACCAACGAGCCAGTCAAATTCTTTATTACACACATTACATAGAAATGTAACATACATACATCATCCTGCCCTTATCCCACTCAAAGTGGGGTCGGTACAACATTTTATAAACATGCTGTCACATGATTTGGCTGCGTTTTTACGACCGGCCGCCTGCCTGACGTCAATTTACCTCAGCCGTATTTTACGACACTTCGGTAAGAAAGAGGGTGGTCTATTCTACTCAACCGGATACCACACGGCGGGTCGACTTACCTTAGTCGCCTTTTACGACACCTCGGTAAGAAAGAGGGTGGTACTATTCTATTCAGCCGGATACCACACGTCGTATAAAAACAATAAAATGTCACTAGAATAATTGTCACATAGTCTCACCATGAACATTTTCAGGCTCTATTTCAATTTTTAAAGGGTCATCCCCAATTTTGGGACTCATCTTTACATTATTCTGAATGTTCAAGTCTGGCAACACTGACGTTGATACTGCGCTAGCAACATTCAACTTCTCTACTTGTCCAATATCTTCATTACCCGCTTCATTCTCTAATTTTAATATTACATCACTTCCTTTTATCTGGAAAAAAAACCTTTTCAGTAATGCTCGATGTATTTTATAATTAATGTATAGAAACCGGCTATACTCACGTGTTATTTTATCGGATGAGCCCGACTAGTTTCAAGCCCATACGGGGCTCTTATTCATGAGCTCTTTACGCGGCGTTATCGCGGCGGGAACATCCGATAAAATAACACGTGAGTATAGCCGGTTTCTATACATTAAATATGAATTCCACTCACGATAGTTTAAATTCAAAAATCGATGTATTTTGTGATTTTTAAATAGTTATATAGTAATTTATAGAATTAGGCGTTACTTTGCGGAGGTCCATTATACAAAACTAATGAAAATATTCCATCATCTTCCTCCCACCCTAGTGGGGTCGGCACAACATGTTATAAACATTCTGTCACATGATTTGGCTACCTATTTTACGATCGGCCGCTGCCTGACATCAACTTACCTTAGTCGTATTTTACGACATCTCGGTAAGTAAGAGGGTGGTCTATTCTACTCAACCGGATACCACACCATGGGTCAACTTACCTTTGTCGCCTTTTACGACACCTCGGTAAATTGAAATTCAAAATATTTTATTGATATAAACTTGTAAACAAATGCTTTTGAATCGTCAACTTTACTGCTGATAATTGGTTGGTAAGAAATGAGGGTGGTACTATTCTATTCAGCCGGATACCACCCGGCGTTTCAATTTTTTTTTTTAAATTACCGAGGAATACTCGGTCACCCAGGCAGTGGCATAGCTAGTATATTTGGGGCCCGGGGCCAATTGTCACCTGGTGCCCCCCCCCCCCTTCCATAAAGTCTAAATAATTTTAGATTTCAGAACGCAATGACTTTATAAATGAATATATAAATTTAAATTGGTTCAAAATGATAATAACTATATATAAAATAACATTAGATTTTGATAAAATTTATTTAGAAAATTTAAAAACGAATTTTCCTCACTTTTTGAGTGGCAAAGTCCGTTGTTTCTTCATTCTTCATCGAGCTCTACAGCTAAGAAACTTTTTTGTGTTTATTGTAGACAAAAAAATCATACAAAATCAATGTGCAAAAAGTTGAATAAGAGTCTTATTCAACTTTTTCTGAAATGATTTCATTATTCATCAAAAAAAAAAATTATTATCAAGTTTGGTGCCCCCCTTGCCTGTGGTGCCCTGGGGCGACCGCCCCTCTCGCCACCCCCTAGCTACGCCACTGCACCCAGGTACTAATAATGGATTGGTTAATGTACCAAATGACATGAACTTACGGGGCTTTTAGTTGTTTTAGAGTCCTTATAGGCCTCTATAGTGCGGCCAGTGTGGCCTGTATTCTTCTGGTGCTCGGTGAACTGCAACCTGGTGCTGAACCGCTCAGGTACTAATAATAGATTGGTTGATGTACCAAATGACATGAACTTACAGGGCTTTTAGTTGTTTTAGAGTCCTTATAGGCCTCTATAGTGCGTCCGGTGTGGCCAGTGTTCTTCTGATGCTCGGTGAACTGCAACCTGGTAGTGAACCGCTCAGGTACTAATAATAGATTGGTTGATGTACCAAATGACATGAACTTACGGGGCTTTTAGTTGTTTTAGAGTCCTTATAGGCCTCTATAGTGCGTCCGGTGTGGGCCGTGTTCTTCTGGTGCTCGGTGAACTGCAACCTGGTGCTGAACCGCTCCCCGCAGTCGCACCGGTATATGACAGGGCCGTGCGAGGCCACGTGCGACATGTACCGCCTCCGAGACATGAACTCCGTGCCACATATTGCACATTCCTCCCGGGTTTGGTTTGACCGACCTGTAAGTAGAACAAACAAGGACCACTACATACTAGACCAGTCTACAGAAAGATTTAAGTTAAGTATAAGAGATGTACTTGCGCGTAAAGCATATTACAAAATTGAAGATTATTTGGATGATAAAAAAGCCTGGATTTGAAAATCTTTTCAGCTTCATACAGTACTGCGCTTTTATTATGTAAAATTGAAAATGTTTAAAAGATTGACCGCCGAGTTTCTTTCTGGTTCTTCTCGGTAAGAGCAACATTCCGAACCAGTTGTAGCTTCATTAATCATATTGATCCTTGACTATTCAAAAGTGTTTGTAAGAGCTTATTTGAATAAAGATTATTTTGATTTTATTTGAGAAATATGCATACTCATAGCTGTGATAGCCCAGTGTTGTGTGTGTTTATTACGAGAGGGTCACGAATTCAAAACCCCAGGCAGGCACCAACAAATTGATCTATTAAGACTTATGTGTCTAATTGATAATTGCAATTTATCACACGCTTTTCGGTGAAGGAAACATCTTGAGGAAACCTGCATATCTCACACATAAGTTTTAACAGATAAAAGCAGCTTGTTGCTGCTGCAGTTGCAAAGCTTAAATTGTAAATTTTAACGTATTTCGATTTCGACATATTCTATGAGAATCTTAATACAAAAAAAACTAGTAATAACTACATAGTATAAAACAAAGTCGCTTTCTCTGTCTGTCCCTATGTCCTTATGTCTCTATGTATGCTTAAATCTTTAAAACTACGCAACATATTTTGATGCGGTTTTCTTTAAATAAATAGAGTGATTCAAGAGGAAGGTTTATATTTATAATAACATTCAATACGGAGTAAAGAAATACTGTAATTTTTGATGTTTCTAATGTGATGTCGAAAATAAATACATTTTTTGCTGCTTACATTGTAAACGCAGGTTGAACCCTACGAGATTTATCAAAATAATGTACTAAGTATTTTTACACCTTGAAAAGGTCTACAGAAAACTCCGCGATGGTATATGTCTATCTCTTATAGAAAACCCACAATATCATTTATTGTCATTTTCTTTTTAACGAAAAATAGTGCCTTATAATCGAAGCAATTTTAAACAATACAGCATTAATCCTTATCCAATTAAGTACTTTAAATACATTGTTGATTTAATTTAGATTAATGTGGCCGTTTACAGCATGTAATTTAAGTGAACATTTTCGAAGATATCACAGATTAAAAATCCCGCGAGGAGGCCGCGCTTCGCCCTATAGCACTTTGAATTTAGCAGCGGTCGAACACGTTTGTCTTTCACATGACCAACTATATGTCGCTCTTTCAAGAGTAACCTCTAAAGAAAACATATTCGTATTGTTTATTGACAAGAAAGCTGTGTAGATTTTAACCATTTTTTTCACTGAGTAACATAGGCTATATATTTTGTACCCGTGCGAATCCGGAGCAGGCCGCTAGTAAGAAATACATTTTGAAAAAAGAGCAAATATGAAAATATTAACTGGCTCTTTTTTTTAATTTTACATGTTTTACAATTTTATTGGAATATTTTTTAACTTGAATGGAAAAATGTTACCTTTAGGCCTCCCCCTCCCTTTGTTCTTCACAACCACAACCGGCTCCCCAGACTTCTCTATGTGACCTATCACCTCTGGTTCTTTACTGACTGGCGTTTTCACTACGGGTTCTTCCTCATTTTTAACTTCGTGGTCACTCTCTTCGCCGTCAATAACTCCAACCTCGATAAATATTCGTTCAAGTTCTTTCCCCTGGAAAATATATGTCGCATAAGTAAGTAAGTAAGTAACGGCCTGTTACTATCCCACTGCTGGGCATAGGTCTCCTCTCTCCATTTTTGGAGAGAAGGGTTGGAGCTAAGACCTACCACGCTGCTCCAATGCGGATTGGTAGGTTACACATATCCCTAGGATTCTCTAGAGATATGCAGGTTTCCTCACGATGTTTTCCTTCACCGAAAAGCGTGTGATAAATTGCAATTATCAATTAGACACCTAAGTTTTAATAGAAAAACTCATTGGTGTCTGCCTGGGTTTGTAGTGAAAAGTTTACCTGAACAGCTTCCTGAAACCTAGTTGGCGCTTTCCTTTTCCTCTTTCCAAAAGGCTCATCATCATCGTTCCTTTCCCTGATTGACTTAGTTTCAATAGGTGTCTTTGATGCTGCCTCTCTGGCGAGCTCTTCTGGGGATTTTGATTTTTTAGGTGGTCGCCCCCTCTTTCTCTTAGGCTTCTCGAGTCCAGCAACTTGCAGTGAGACAGGATGTTCAACTGTGTAGACACCATCACTTGTGTTTACTGTAAACATTAAAAATATATCCTCCTGCCCTTATTCCACTCTAAGTGGAGTCAGCACAACATGTTATAAACATAATGTAACATGATTTGGCTGCATTTTTACGACCGGACGATAACTTACCTCAGTCGTATTTTACGACACCTCGGTAAGGAGGGTGGTCTATTCGACTAAACCGGATACCACACGGTGGGTCAACTTACCTTAGTCGTCTTTTACGACACCTCGGTAAGAAATGAGGGTGGTCTATTCTACTCAGCCGGATACCACACGGCGGGTCGACTTACCTTAGTCGCCTTTTACGACACCACGGTAAGAAATGAGGGTGGTACTATTCTACTTAGCCGGATACCACACAGCTAACTGTAAACAATATTACTGATAAAAATATTAGTAAATATATAAAAATAGTGGCCTGTTCCGGCTTCACACGGGTATAAAATATATAGCCCATGTCACTCAGTGACAAAAATTATAAAAATCTATCCCGTAGTTTTGATTTATTAATTTCTGCCAGTGGCCAGCACACATTAAATTTGGAGTTAAGCATACATAGGGATATCAAACACTAAAGTGGAGATGGACTGGTCATATGATGAGGCAACCAGTGGATAGGTGGGCTAGAAATATTACAGAATGGGGTGGTACCCATTCTGTAATATTTCTAGGTATCATATTAAAAGGAAAAGAGGTCGACAGCTTAAAAGATGGGCTGACGACCTCCGCGGAATTGCTGGCGCTCTGTGGATGAAAACGGCGAGAGACAGGGACGAGTGGAAGAAGTTAGAGGAGGCCTATGTGTCTACGACACACTGATGTGCGACTAAAAAAATCATAGATTTATATTGTACAGAGCAACATTAGTCAGTAATAAAGGCTTTATTATTATTATTATTATTATACATAGGGATATAGGGACATGGGGACAGACACAGAAAGCAACTTTATTTTATACTATGTAGTGACCATGAAGTTATAGAATAATTCTTACAACAATGAAAGTAAAATATGTCATATAATTTTAGCATAAATGGCTAATAACACCAATAGGATGAGTGAATAATTTTGATTTTCAGACATAAAATAAGACATAAAAAGATATTGTTATGACTTAGAGTAGAAAATATATAGAAGACTCTGTATCCATATTTTTCTTTAACTCTTCATACTAACTACTAAACTTGAAGCTTATACATATACCTATTCAACATATAGTTACTGCATATATAAAATAGTTAAAAAATGGCAGTTTCACATAATTGTACAAAATAATGTATAGATAGACCTCATCTATATTATTAAATCATAATAATTACATTTTCACTAAATCATTTACATTCTACTGTATACTATACATCTACAGTCTACTATATTAACTAACCCGTTGGTGCAGTGGGTAGTGACCCTGTCTTCAGCTCTGTGGGTTGCGGGTTTGATTCCCCCTCAGAGTCTACATTGTCTATAAATGAATTTGTTGGTCTTCGGGTCTGGGTGTATATTTGTATTATGTATTTAAAATATATTTAAGTATATATTCACCAGTTGTCTGTCGCCCCTAACAGAAGTATTAAGTAACTTACTTTGCAGATGGACAACCATGTGTATAAGTGTCCCAATATATTTATTTATTGTGTGCTTGAGTTATAAGTTTGGTGATTTTTTAAATATTTCATATTTTTTATTATTACATTGATATTTACTTACTGTCATAAACAATTTTTTCTGAAACATCAGACCCATCTGCATTTGAACTGTTCAATATACTTTTTTTATATTCTTTTTCTCTTTGGTACAACTCTCTTATTACTTTCTGTAATATAGAGTCAGAATAAACACTCAGGAAACATAGAATCATCAGTTATATAACGTTACTTTTGTAAAAAGGTACTTATTAGAATAAGAAAATTTTGTAAATAGAAATTATCACCAATTACCTGCCCATTAATTATAAGATTCAAAAACTCTACAGTGGCTTCCAATTGAATAGTACATCCAGGACATATAGTTCTTGGAAGTTCTCCATCGTCTTCTACCTTAATAATAAATATTTTAATAAATATAGTATTCTAATATTTTCTTTTATTTATCTTCTATTATGCATATTATATATGAAATGTCATGGAAAGTGCATTAATACTTTTTGTATCTTAAATCAATATAAATATTACTCTCAACTTAGGAGTTCAGAATTAAGATTAGTATAATAAATATTGAATTAAAATTATTCTTCCTGTCAAAATAATCGTCAAATAGTGGCGCGAGAAATCGACATAACATAGAATTTTGAGATTTTAGAGAAGTATATTGAATTGTAAGCTGTCTAAATTTCCTGTAATTCACACTTTGAAACAAAATATTGGAAAATATTTTAATTCTTTCGTTTAAAACGAACTAGCAACTACAGAAAATAAAGATATGATATTGATATATTGAGGCTTATAAAATGTCAGCCATCTTGATAAATTATGAAGTCAAAACAGTCACAATTTATTGCTAAACTGCTTTACCTTTACTGGTAAATATGAGTTTATAATTTCACATAAGTTTTGGTTATTTTCTTCACAAGAATATAATAAATTTCCATTATCATTTTCTTCGCCACATAATCTACAAACTGTGGAATTATAAAGAAATACTTCCATCTTTCCATAAGAAAAATGGATGCGCCATCTATTTCCGTATTATTGACATTCGTATGAATATTATAATCAAAAATGTTCTTGAATGTACAATACGTTCAGAAAAATTATTAAAAAAAATTGGTGACATAGATTTTGCATCAGTTACAAAAATCTTTAATGCATATTTTGGATATGAATTTCAATTGAATTACGAATTTTAGAATCTATTTTATTGGCTCTCAATTTCAGTGAATTTTAATATATTATGAAATAAGTAATGAAAAAACTATAAGAGTGGAAAGAAATATTGATATAAATCTCGGAACTATATGAAATTAACTCCCTTATTTTTTACTGTTTTATATAGTTTTAACCGTTGAAATATAAGAAGGCACATACTGATAAATGGTAGGTAGTTTGAGTATCACACAAAAATTGGCAACACTGTGCCTTATGTTAAATTTTTCTCTTTTTTTCTTTCTTAGCCCTTTCCGGTTTAGTTCCTGGGGCTAGAAGCCGTAGTTTCGGTTTTTATTATTTTTAATCGCCCGTAATCCTATAAAATGAGAATCTATAAGGATATTATTACCGGTAATTGTGTGTGATATATTAATTTCAGTGACTTCAAGTTATTATTTCGACATTTTATTGTGTATCGATACTGTGAATTTGACATTTACTTGAAGAAGTCATCTGTTCTTGTATTTTTCGTTGAAGTGTTTTGCCACATCGACAAAGTAGTCGTTGACTGTGTTAAAAGAGATGATTAAATTTAATATAAACGTGTTAATTTTCAGGTGACGAGATGTTCTCGGACACTTATAAAATCAAGCTGGTAGATGAAGTGATTTACGAAGTCACCGGTAAATTAGAAACTAGAACACAGGGCGATATCAGAATCGAGGGTTTCAATCCTTCGGCCGAAGAAGCAGATGAAGGCACAGACTCAGCGTGTGAAAGCGGTGTAGACATTGTGCTAAATCATAGGCTGGTAGAAACTTACGCTTTCGGTGACAAGAAATCATATACATTATACCTTAAGGATTACATGAAAAAGTGAGTATTGCCTTCGTTGTTTAGTTCTAACTACGTGGCGACTTTCACATATAATTTGAGGTGAATGACTAATATGTTGACTCATTGTTAAGACAATGACAGGGTACCACCCTAATAAACTTCTTTCTTTGCTTATTTCTTAGGTTTATAACATTTCAGCTATATTTTCAATTTCTTTATAAACTATAGTAGTAAAAAAATAATATACTGTATTGTTTATGTACATACATTATCTTACATGCTGGCCTTTTGCAATGTCATTGCCAGTTCTCTTATCTATATAGATATAGAAGAATTATATTTGAAGATGTGATTCACAGTTATTATTTATGTCTGTAACAAATAATTATTCTTATGATTGCAGTATTATATTACTTTCATTACAATTTGGGAATTATTCACTTAGAACTGTATTTCATGTTGTATTAAAATGAGAGGTACTCTATACTTATCTTAAATCCTAAATTTATAGAATAGGAATTTGAAGGTTTTAGGAAGTTTTTTTTAAATTTTATATAATTTATTTATTATGCATTATGATTCGGTTGAACATATTTGAGATAAACTGGTAGAATAAAAGTTAACTGTCACAATAGTTCATAGCTACCTAACCTAACCTAATTTGGGTAAGGGTTTGAGCTATATTTGGTTGGATTCAAATTTCAAAATATTCTTTATTCAAATAAAACTTGTAAACAAGTGATTTTGAATCGTCAACTCTACTGCTGGTTCGGAAAGCTGTTCCTACTGAGAAGAGCCAGCAAGAAACTTCAGGGTTGCTCTTTTCAAAATATAATTCTTATTACTAGTTACATTAGTTATTACTGTCTTGTACAGGGTTGAAGAGTAGCTACATCCATGCATTTTTATTGTCCAAGTATTTCTCAATAGTATAATAGGCTTTCTGTATTATCCTTTTATTTGTCATTCATGTCTTAGGTCAACTGCTTTCAAGCTGATTTAAGTACCAATGCATCATCTAATACCAGAGGTTGATACACAATGTCAACTTTTGGAGCGAATCTGATGCAATATAAAAAAAACTTTAGTGAAAAAACATTCATTTCCATAGTGTTTGTTCATGAAATAGAGCTGACATTGAAATTAAGCTGTCTTTTGATACAGTAGATTACATAGATTAGATTTTATTTTAAACTTGGATAAGTTTTAACCATTTTCATCCCTCTCACATGACTATTTAAGCTTTGTTTGGTCAAATGTTATATTGTTAGTTCTAAAACTTTGTGATGAAAGTGTAGCCACCATCCATAAGGGAAACCCATAGGTTTCCTATACATATATAGTTGTTATATGTATCAGCAATGTCATGGAGCTTCCAAAAAGTCATGCGAGTCTGATTATTAAGTAAGGTATCACTTACCTCTATTAAAATTTTACCTTTGAATACTAAAAATGTTTATTCTAGGTTATGAAAAGGTTTTTTTTGCATTATTTACTTTTTAAGTTATACTTTTTTTTTTATTAAGCGTTAATTATTATCAACCAGCTTATTATCATCCTAACAAGATAGTATATTAATAACATTACTATATAAATTAGTGATAAATTTGTTGAATGGTTTTTAAAATTGTCCATTTCTTTTTTCCAGATTAGTAGCAAAATTGGAAGAGAAGTCGCCTGACCAAGTAGATGTATTCAAAACGAATATGAACAAAGTAATGAAAGATATTCTCAGTAGGTTTAAGGAACTCCAGTTCTTCACTGGGGAATCTATGGACTGTGATGGCATGGTTGCCATGATGGAATACAGGGATATAGATGGGGTCTCAACCCCTGTCATGATGTTCTACAAACATGGACTGGAGGAAGAGAAGTTCTAAATTCCAGAAATTGATGTCGAACTTGAGTTCAGGGCTTGTACTATGGACATTGAAGTGTTTATGAGTACAGTTTCGACTATAAAGCTCTCAGAACAAGCTTCTATGTACAGCATAAGTGATACTAATTCATATTTTCAAACCAGAGCCTAACACCTTTTTTATTTATTTACTCAAATCATGTCCGCTCAGCAGTAATCGGCTTCGGCTACTCCCCATCAAAGGCTGAACTTTTGTAAAGAATTAATGTTGCATATTATTAAATAATTTAATGAGCAATTGTTTTTGTATTTATTTTATCTATTTCAAAAGTAACTGCCATTGAAGGTAAGGTAAGATATTTCTTTAATTTTCATTCATTGTTTATGGAATGAAGTATTGTTACAATATTCTAGAATTGAGTATGTACCTATTACACTAAAGTTCAAAACGCGTAGTGTTAGTACAAAAGTAACACCTAATTCTATAAATAGAAGTAGAACCTGTTACCCCCAAGCTGGTCCTTGCAGGCTATAAATTATTTCCTTAACCCTGGTTGTATTTCACAACTAGATGGCGCTTATGTACAATAATTGTACTTCAGTTTGGTTAATATAGGCCTCTGTGGCGATTAGTACGTTCTGCAGATTTCTTCGACGTATTTATTACAATTTTCAAGAGATGGCGCTGATGAGTTTTTTTCAACTTCCGTACTTTTGTCTGAGGTACTTTCGATTAAGAATTACAATTGTTATTTATGTTACTATACTTGCGTTTACTTATGTAGTGTTTATTAGCTTTGTAAATAGAATTACCCAGTACAAAGATATCCGTTGTGAACTTCCGTCATTATTATTTACCTGAATGATCAAGTATTTGTTTAAAAGTTACATTTGAATAGAGCTTTACTTGAGAATTTGATGTTGCTCTATAATAATAAAATTAGCATTCATATGCATGCAGAATTGGGGAAAGGGAAAATAAAATGCAGCATTTGAGGTATGTTATATTTATCGAGTTCGTATGTAGGTAATAACTACAATAAAGTACAGAAATGACCAATGATCTATTACAATGCCGTGAAAATCCTAATCACAATTTTTCATATGTATTTATTAATTTTGTATACTTTTTAGGCATCCTCTAGGCCTCTATGCCTATAATTTGTTTTTAGTCTTTAGTTTCTCAATATGTATTTATTTACAAAGAAAATCACTATTATAATGTAAAAGAGGAATAAAACATAAGGACCAAATCGGAAATCTATTCACACCATTATATAGCGACATTAGAAATCATATATAATCCCATAGACAATATTTTTATTAACATTAATCACGGCAAGACTGAGCATAGATTATTTAAAATGGTCCGAAAAGATAATAATATGTATAATTCTTAATTATATTTTAATCTGTCAAATCTCATATCGTCAATACTATCAGAGCACCGTAAAATTAAACAAAACAATTCAAGAAATAACGCATAAATAAATAAAGTCAATAAACTATTTGATCACATTTCTACCATAGAGTTATACCATTTACTTAGAGTAGGGACGCCATAGTTACAATAAAGAGAAAGCAACTAGGGGTGACCTGTCTGACTCTCTCTTTCATATGTGATTAGACAAAGATGATACGAGTTTCATCTTCCCTCTCATTATTTATTCTGTCAATGTCATTAACAGGCATAGGCAGCTATGGCTCTCCTACACTAACTTAAATAACTCTATGATCTTTACACCATGTTACATTTTTTGGCAACATGTCCCAAAAATATATCAAGAAATGTATTCCAAGTAGTCTAAATAGTATTACAATTGCAGTATATTTTTACTATTTAAAATTTCTAATGCCTTTATATTTAAATTTCGATTTTTAAAAAACAACATCCGACTTTTCACAATATCCTAAAATAGAATGGGCAATGATTTATAAAAGTTAATTTTAAAGTGATTATATTTAGTTGCGATTATCAATATTTCAAATATGATTAAAAGATTGATAATAAAATAAAACATGATTTTTTTTAAATAGCATTTAGAAATAATTGGCATATGAGACCTATAATTAGCACTTGGATTTGGCCAATTCATAATTTTCGACTTATTACATTAAACATGATTCGTTTAACTTTTAACATACTTTAATGTTATGGCGTCAGAATGTAATGGATATAGATTTTTCGTTCATAAAAAATAGTGTTAAAAAAGTTTAGTTTCGTCTAAAAGTTCGGTTGTTGAAATAGGAGGTCAACATTTAATTTACATGGTAGAAGGGCTTAAGCATAAATATTTAATTTAATAAATATTTATTTATATAAATAAATATTTACGTTTATACTTGCAGTTTCGTGACATAGACAATGTAATTTTTTAACGGTTAAAAGTATTTATTACATGTTATATTGAAATGAAATATTTAACGCAGTTGCCTCAAAAATCACAAACTGTTTCGAGGAATTGTATTAAAATTAATGGTGCAATGTGACCAAGTGAAGATATTAATAAAATATAGTGCTTCGTACTTAGGTCATACGAATTGAGTGTACATAGTATCAAATATGTAACAATATTTTTAGCGAACGATGTCGTTAATACAGGATACCAGTCCTATAGCAAACAATACAATACTGGGAAGTAAGAAATAATTTTAATTTTATAAGAGCAAGATCGTATTAAATTTTATAAATATTATATCTCAATACAATATAAATATATTTACATTTATTAAACACTAATTTCTTCTTATATTGGTGTCTTATTTAACGCACACTTAATTTATTCACCTATAAATAATATAAGATATTAAAAAGACTTATGGAATGGTTTTTGTACAAAATCAAATACAAATTCCACCACTGCGGTAGATGTAATTGCGAATCACAAAGTATAATACGATGTAAAATTATATCTGGGAGCGATCTTCACAGCCTCCCACGTTAAAACTTAACTCGACTAGCCTGTACATTGTACGATTTGGGGTCGTTTCGCATCATCATAGCATATGGTCGTTTCGTTGTTAGTATAATGACAAACGGCTACCTTAGTGTTTCTTTTATGTTAAATTTAATGTTAAAGATCAATGGGAACGTGATTATGAATTTATTAAATTGTTACGATGATACGAGTCAACCTTTTGAAAGTTATACTTTCATACATCCACTCCCCTCATCTCATTGAAAAATAGATCCATAACTACTTAATATTACAATTTACAAATAAGGTACTCTCTTAAACCGAACACGATATAGGATAGTCCTCACTGGTCGAACGTACACCGGACCCAAAACTAATGTTCTATAGCACTACGTCCATCACGAATGAAGTCTGTCCGTAGGAAAAATTAATGGAATGAAAGATTTATTGCTAGAATTACAAGATCACAAATTTTTGAAAAAGTTCGCAGCGAACACTCAACAGTTGAAAGTGTTGGAGTGGCTGCACGAGCGCGGGAAGTCTTCGGCGTAGCCGTTCTCCGGTATGATGGAGTACTCCGGCTCGCTGTAATCCCGGTCGTACTCCCTTTCCCTCTCTCTGTCCCGCGGGAAACCTATCACGGTTTCAGAATTCCGCATGTAATCGTTCTCTTGCTTCCTCGAGTAGCGGGTGTCGAGGTTTCGCTGAAAATTCTCAGGGTGACACACTACGCCGTTGCGGTTATTCTTTTTATCTGGCAAAGAGCGTAGCGAGCCGTTATTGAGGTGGTGAGCGGGCGCTCCATTGTTGAGTGTGAGGGGCTGGTTGTGTCGTCCGTCGCTGCCGATGTAGGTGAAGCCGTTGGCGGGCATGGTGCCGCCGCCTCCCGTGCGCTGCGGCCGCCGCGTAGAGCCCTGGCCGCCTGACATAAAAAACACGCTCGGGGAGGCGTAAAGCTCTAGCTACAGTTCCGTCACTGGAATTGGCCTGAGGCCGGGCGCGTGCGGCGGAGGTACGGGGTAGTGCGATGGGTGGATACCGCGCACTATGCAATCCTCCTCTGTGGAGATTGGCTTGTGGTATTCGAGGTTTTTGCGCCCTTTGTTCCACTTATAATCTTTCAATTTTTCCTGCATGCTCTTTCTATACCTGTACAATATTAAAACCAATGTGGCTATCGTGGCTACACACGCCACCACTACTATGCAGATTATAGTCTGTTGCCTCGTGTCGTGCAGTACGCATCCTAAATCATCGGCGTTTAACATTCTTAAATTTTTATCCTTAAGGTGTTCGGGGCTAGCACACTGGATTTGAGTGAAATTGCTTTTTTCGCTCAAGAGTTGTTGAAGCCAAAGTATTTGGCAATCACAGAAAATAGGGTTATCCGTTAAGTCCAGTTGTTTCAATTCTTTGCCGATAAAGACTGCTTCGCTCATTGTTACGATAGCATTATCTCTCAGTGTAACATGACGTAATTTTGGTAAACCTAACAGCGAACAATCTTCAATAATGGATAATTTTTTGTTATTGGTCATAATAGCGGTCTCGAGATTGAGGTTATCTTCCAAAACACCTTTCTCGATTCGTTCCAGTTGAGATGCGCCGGATACATCGAGGAGTTTTAGATTTTTCAGACCTTTGAAGGAATGACTTTCCAAAACAATAAAATCATTTTGGCCTATATTCAATTCTTCTAACCTAGTCAAGCCAGACAATTGTTGCGTAGGTACGACGCTCAATCGGTTTCCGTAGAGGTTAAGACTTCTTAATCCCGGGAGACCTCTAAATGCATAATCACTTATATTAGAGAGTCCAGCTCCGTTTAAGTCTAAAACCGCGAGCCTGTTCAGACCAGCAAAAGCATCATCTGGTAAAGTTGAGAATGCATTCAAACCTACATGTAATTCTGCTAGACTTCCTAAGATATTGAATGATATCGTTGGAACCGAACTTAATTGATTGTCGTCCAAATATAGAATTCTTAAAGCTGACAATCCAGCAAATGCTCTCGGTTCTATTCGCTGGATCCTATTTTGTCCCAAATTTAATTCTTCTAGTCTTGGCAACGTAGAAAATACGCCATTCGTAAGTTCTTCTAGAAAGTTACGTTTTAAATTAAGTACAGTCAACGAATTCAGTCCTTGGAAGGTAGTGTTAGTAACTGACGATATCTTATTATGATTGAGATGAAGCTCTTGTAATTTTCGTTGATATGAAAAACTTTTCGCAGGAATATTCACGAGATGATTTTGTGAAAGATCTAAGTGTTGCAGCTCCGCATAGAACTGCATGGAGCTATCGATTGTTTTTATCTTATTATTACGGATGATCAACCGTTGTATGGATGGGTTTAGAGCGATGGGGAGTACATCGAGACGGCTTTCTTCGCAAACTACGACAAGTGTATCATCATTGCAACTGCAACCGCCAGGACAATTTGCAAGAGCTGATGCGCCACCTCGCCATACCAGTAATTCCACACAGAGCAGCAAGATCTGTAAGCAAAAGAAATTATAAGAATTAATGCAATTGTTAAAACAACAATGGTATTACTTAAGTTAAAGAATAAATTAGTAAATTAATGATTGAAATTGTAATAAGGGACGTAAGTAAATTGAGATACTCAGTTGTAAAATAAAACAAAATCAATGTTAGGCGAGTGAGATTCGTCGAAGAGAGAGCAAAAAGTAAATTAAATCATATTGGAAAGGGAATTTTGCGCAGTTTTAATTTATTAAAATGCGCTTCGTTGAGGCGCCCGGGGCAGCTTCTTTGCTACAAAGACTAGCGCTTTTATTACGTTTCCTCTTTCCAACAATTAGCAAGGAGATCTACGCGGCACTGAGATTCAGCTCGAGTTTCGCGAGGGATTTTAATGTTATTACGACGCGATTTCTCGCAAATGTAACATCAACAGTCTTTTCGTCCTTATTCTTATGACTACTTTGTCTAAAATAATAACTATTTGGTCTTGTGATTTTAGAATTATATTCTTAAGTTATATCTGGATTCTTATTTCTGCTTTATTATATGCAAATATTGTCGACCGTATTACTGTGACAGAATGATATTACATTTTAGTTACAACGTGAAAAGATAATGTTTAAGTCGCAGAACTTAATTATAAAGATTTTTTCCGTTGGCGCTATGAAAGCCGCAGCATAGTGTCAATAAAAAAATACTCCACTAATATTCACTCTCATTAAAACATTACCAAGATCCTATCTTGGCCTGATAAGCTACTTGGTAATATTACGATGCTTCATAAATCATGTCTTAGAAATGTTGTAGTGTTTAGTGCTCAAAAACCGTGTCATATTATTAGAAGACACCATATATAATATGGGTGG
Organism: Morpho helenor; assembly: GCA_029227775.1. NCBI lineage: Eukaryota > Metazoa > Arthropoda > Insecta > Lepidoptera > Nymphalidae > Morpho > Morpho helenor. Next base: position 16,691,130 of record JARGCU010000025.1, read on the forward strand.
TTTATTAGAAAAACAAATCTACACTCTGTAGAAGTGAGCGCCAATGATAAAAGATATGAAATACATCTAGCAGTCCCCATAATGTAAGAAACGTATGTTAGACATTTTTTGTAGTTATGAAATAACTCTACGTCCGAGAAAAGTTTGATGTATTATTATCACAGAATTTTTGTTATAGTTTTTCCTACGACACACAAAAAGTAATGAACATCTACGTTCATTATTTTTGTCGTTCTCATTTTAGTCGGCTATTGTTTTATTTTTTATTGCGCTACAGCTTACAATTCGTTCCTTTCGTTATACCTTTGCGTCATAAAAATATATCAGCATTATCCGAGTGCTACGGCTATCGAATTGCGCCGGCATTTTGCCGGACCGTGCCCTGTACAAATCATAATCAAAACTCGATATGCAGGTCATTCGCAAACATCGTTGTTCGTTTTGCGCTGTCCCGGTGAAATTTCCGCTAAAATCCAATAAACGGGTTGTTCGGCGCGTTGTGCTGAGATTTGGTCTTGTTTTATAAACGCTGCAATAGTTTTCTGGCAAAACGTTGTTTCTATCGTATAACTATCGGATGGATGAATGATACATAGCTAGTAAATTCTGCATTGGTGTGATTTTTTTACATCGAATTTAAAATTTCAATTATTTATGGAGGTTATTTATTAATCATCATCTTCTTCAACAGATGGACGTCCACTGCTGGAATAGGTCACTCCATGGAATCTCCACACCAACAATCTTGTACCGCTTGCATCCAGCGGCTCCCCACGACCCTTTTGAGGTCGTCAGTCCAAATCGTAGGGATCTACCGACGCTGCGTTTTCCGGTGTGGGGTTGCCATTCCAACACTTTCAAGACTCAAAAGCCCATCGGTTCTCTGTAAAATATGCCCCGCCCATCGCCACTTCAACTTCTTGACGCTGAACTATGTCAGTAACTTTGGTTCTACTACGGATCTCTTGATTCCTGATTTGATCGCGTAGACAAACTCCAAGCTAAGCTCGCTCCATCGCCGGCTGAGTGACTCTGAGCTTTATCATAAATCCCATTTATTATTCATTTATCTTTAAAAAAACATATCAACGGAAGCAATAATGTTTTATAGGTTATGCCACAAAATAGGCGTAAAAAACTCGGATGGAGTTTATGGCATAGAGGGAAAATATCGTTGAGTGTGATAGCTATGCAAATCGCATAATTGAGGCCGCGGGATGAAAAAACTTAGCCAAGCGTGCGGCCAAAGGGGTCCGCGTAAGTGAAATTAAGAGTAATTTTAATATTAAAGAGAATTTTTATACGAGGAATCCATAATTGAGGTTTGTAATATGCAGCACACGGAAAGCCATAATTTTAAAAATAATAATGTCCATTACGTGACTAAATTTTAAAACTATTACTCAAATATACGTAAAGTATCACGTGTGAGACTACATCAGGCAATTAGTAGTTTTAAGTGTCTAAGAAACCATGATGGTAGGATGGTAATAGCGCTTTTCACTAACCAAGGGTTTGCATGCATTGCATGTTAAAATTTTGGATATCTATTTCCTTTGATAACCAATAAGCTAAATCGATAATAACGATTCATCACTTAACACTCATCACTTAGCGGTGTGGGAAAAGGCGTGATTAAAACTAGAACTAGAAAGAAAATATCTGAATATTTTAAACCAGCCAATCCGCATTGGATTGGATTGCATCTAAGCTTTAATCCGTATCTTGAAGAGAGAAGGCATTAGCCAAATCAAGATAGTTACAGGGTGCTTTAATTTTTTCAATTAATATGATTCATTTGGACTGTTGATAAGTGTTGAAAGTTTAGATTTAAATTGCAACCAGAGCTACGCACTACATTCGATTATAATTTTTTTAATTTGTTAATTAAAAATACATTATTCTAAAACTTAATTTGGAAAACATTGACCGCTGAGTTTCTTGCGAGACGAATATGACGTTAATATGATTCGGCGTTTTAACATCACAGTTGATTGTTTGTCTCTTCTTTCTGCGGATCTCTAAAAGGGGAAGATTACATGAATTTTTAAGGAATTTTCATGTTTTTAAATATAACTTTTTGAATGTTATATTGCAAAGAGATTTAGGCAGAAATATATAAAAGCACTCTAGTGGTTTGAATCTGTTTCTTTATTTTCACGAATTATCGTTCTATATTTTAACCAATTTATCTAAATATTGACAAAGTAAAATTTCCTCTTCTTATTAAAAAAAAACAATTTATATATAGAAACTTCTTTCTACTAGTGAAAAATCACAATACATTCAATATTTGTGGAGTTTATCGCCAACAGACACGTTGGGCATAGTTTTATTGTACGTAGTGATAAAATACCCGTTATTCAAATTAGCTCTAATTCCGTATCGCAGCTGATTAAAAATGCGAGGGCTGTCGAGCGGACCGACGCGACGGCTGGAGTTACCAATTCTCTAATTTAGCTAAAGATCCTGAATGATGTTTCAAGACCTATTGTGAAATGCCCGCATAAGAGGTATCTTGAATTTGGATGTTCAGTTCCGTTATACAAGTTATTTCTTCTTCTGTAGCATTTTCATTACTGAAGGTCGTGTCCCACATGAAAGTCCTTCACAGTTCGTATTTGCCTTCATTTCTCCCAGTGTTTGGCTTTTCTTAGGGCGGATGTTACAGAGAGACAAGTACGGTCACTTGGTCACACCAACGGCTAGGTGATAGGCCGCGGGGTCGTTGTCCTTCGACCTTTCCAACTACTATCAACTTGTCAAGATTATCTGGTTGACGGCGAGTAATGTGACCAAAGTATTTGGATTTTTTAAATAATTTATAAATGCTGTTAGTCCTAAAGGCGTTTACAGCGTCACTGGTGAGATGGGGCGAGCGCAGAAGCTTTGCCGGAGAAAAGTTTGGGAAAGCAAGCAAATAATATTAGACTCGTAACATCCTCGAGCATTGTCTGTGTGCATGTGAGACCGAACCTCCTAAAATGTTTTGGAAGCCTGAATCTAGACTTATACGATATACCTATAAGGAGAACCATCTAATCACTACGAGATAAATTTATGTCTGGAATCACCTCGATGACTTTTGCTACTACATGTTAGATAATACGCTCTGTCATCCGTGATGGGGCAAAATAATTTCAGGACCTCCAATTACATAAGCGTCGAAATATAAAGAAATCTGACAAGATAAATCTGAGGTCAAACGAAAGTATGACAGCCCCACAATTATTTACAATTTAATTAATATCTATAATAATTTTTATATTACGTACTCTAATATTATCTACAATTACACATTTATGGCTCAACGCGTTTCTGTTGACATGTACTAAGCAGTACGTCTGATAAATTATCGAGCTTTGGAGCTGCCATGTCGCCGAGAGCTATCGAATTAATTAATATGTTACTGCTTGCATGATTTCCCCGATGTACATGTTAATGATAAATAAATATTATTTGTATTTAAGTATGTATTTAAAAATATATAAGTATATATTCACCAGTTGTGTGTCACCCATAAAACAAGTATTAAGTGACTTACTTTCTTACCGTGTGTGTGTAAGTGTCCCATATATTTATTTATTATATTATAATTGTGAAAGTTTGTGAGTATGGATGTAACTTTGTTAATCTTTCACGACGAATCCGCTGAACCAATATCGATGAAATTTGGCACAATAATTACTTATACACCAAAATAACATATAGGCTATATCCTGTTAATTATACAGAATTAGAATGACATGCAAAAGCGCCATCTATTATCAACCTATCACGCGACAACAGTCCACGCAAAACGAAGTTGCGGTTAAAAGCTGGTTTCTCAATAAATTAGTTATTATGTCGATAAAATTTACGTGTTTCACTGAGTTTTACGTTACCATGCGCTTTGCAAGGAAGGGATGAAAGATATCGTCATTAAAACTGTATAAAATAGTAATGTGATCCACCCAAACGAAAGGGAAGCGTGTAAAATGTTAAGGCATTTGAAGAGCGTGGTGAAATTAAGCTACAATTTTCCAAGCAGTAATACAACTTTACTTAGTTTCATACTAATCACTACTTATTTTGAATATCTCGCTTTACGTTACGTTTGATTTATACTTAAATATTAATTGTCTAAATACGGAAAATTTTGTGTTATTTTAACCGTTTAAATATATACATCAAGAACTTTTAGAACATGCGGACTTCTCCTTAATGTGATCCTTCTCAGTTCTAAACGACACGAGTAGTTTGTTCAGAAGTGGGATAATAAATTCAAATTATTCTTCATTGAAGTAAAATTGTAAACAATTTAGTAACTTATTGTTACGCGGTAACTACTACATTATATTGAATTCTTAATTTTATATTACACATTTTAATATTTGTAACTTGAGTTACAAATATTTGAGTTGACATTTGAATGTCAGCAACATACTTTTTTTTTAATAATCTTTATTGCACTATTAAGATATAAAAGTACAAAAGGCGGACTTAACACTTAATTAAGCGTTCCCTACTAGTCAATCTTAGGGTCAAACGGAAAATTTAAATAGGTGCAGAAAGCAAACAACAGAAGAAGAAAAGTAGTAAAAAGATAAAACATTAAAAGCACATACAACATACTTATAATGTGCGCAAAAAATTCGTCAATAGGTAATAAAAGAGAACGATGCGTTTTTTTAATGGATATGAGAAATAAAACGGTTCAATCGATGCGTATAACCACAGTTTCACGCAATATAACTACGCGTACGTTTTGTGAATATTTGCGTTAGCACGCATCGGTTACGAGGGTCCACGTTCCACTGGTATTTATAGTGTTTGCTGCGGTCACAAAGACAGAGGCCAAGTTATACTGGCCGTCGGGTATGGCAGACTTCCGCGCTTGATTGTTCGCTGAATTACTAGTGTGACCATTTTATTTGTCTTTCAACATGGGATAACTAGACCATTTTTATAACTTTTATGGATTTAAGAAAGAAGTATGGAACGATACGCAGAGAAAAGGGAGAGCAGAGCGAATATCGATTGGATCTTTTCACGGACGTTAGTTACTCAATAGGATTGTTGAGATTGCCCTGATTCTGTGCTGATCTGAGAGTAAAATGTATCAAATTCAATGAAGCAAAAATAATCCAATAAACTTAACCATCACAAATAAATACTTTTTAGTTATATAACTTGGTCTAGCAAGGTAACGCGCTCGTTGCCTCAGAGTAGAGTTGCCACCCGTTCTATATTATATAGTATCGTACTATATTTTAGTCAATTGTACTATATATTATAGAAAAACAATATAGGACGAAAAATACTATATTTTTATCGCTAATTCGTCGCGCTCTTGAATCAACTGTGAATGGAACGCACCTGCATTGTATAGGGAATGTTTGAACGAAACTCATTTATGTATTTACGGGTCTTAGTTAGTTAGTAACTCTAACTTCTTTGTCATTGTCCAGCGAAAAGTAATAATAAATAATCATGAAAAAATAAATAATGATTGAAAATAGATGTGTACTATTTTTTTTCCTGAATTTCCTAAAAGTACTATATTTTTTTGATTTAAAAAGAAAAATATTATTTTTCTTCAAAAAAAAGGTGTCAACCCTACCTCAGAGTGTGAATTCCAGCCAAGTTATATGGCTATAGGAACAGTTAGATTGATAAAGTAAAGAACGTTAAAGCAAATTAATATTAATTTCAAAACAAAGAAACTCTAATTCCATAAATTACTCATTGTATTTTCTTCGAAATAACTTATATAGAGATAGTATTGGGTGTACTTTGTTGTGATATTTATTTGATGTAAGCTCGTAAGTTATTGTATTAAAGGAAGGGATGGTCTCTCTCAAAACCACATATATGGTCGCATTAGAAACGAGTTGTGGTACGCATTGTATGCATCCGCGCGGCAATTCCGCACGGTTTAATCGCAACTGTTAATTGTACGCGTGATTTGTCGCCGTAAATAGACAAATTCTGTGTGCGGACGCGGATTTAATTACGGTCGATCGTGGGACCATTTGCACAGTGCCTTGTTGTGTGTCCGATGCGAGGATTACTAGCGCTACTTTGTCAATAGCTCCATCGAGATTTATTTGTATTGAAACTAGCTAATAGAATATTCGCAACAAATGTATGCTATTGTATTCAAAAATAAATATATGTATTTAAATATCACAAAAAGAATAGCACATAAAAAAAATTCTGCTTACTTAAATTAATAGTAAATATCTGGTTGACCGAGCCTTGCTCAGTAATTTTTAAGAAAATAAAAAAAAAACTTATAAAAAAGAAAAAATCAGGGTAGGGAGGTGGGGCTCGATCTCAGGTATTTCCATTTCTCGCGACCACCCGTTCCCCGAATAAGCTTCGCTGACTTGACAGTTAATATGGGAAAAATTCAGTTCAATATAAATTTTAATTTTTGAATATCTAATAACAGGGATAAAATGATTTTTTTTGAAATAAAACCTAGCTAGATCAATTTTTCTCCCCCAAAACTGCTTACATGCTGAATTTCAGGAAAATCGTTGGAGCCGTTTCCGAGATTCCGAATTATATATATACGAGATTAACTCTTTTAAATATTAAAGATATAAAATACTCAAATCTGTTTGTCTGTCTGTATGGTATGCTTTCACAGCTAAGACTTTTCGCTAGACTGAAATTACTGAAATTTAGCATAATCACAGATTATACAACTGGCTAACTAGCTGGCTAGATAAATAATTTAAAAAGTTTTTCTTTGAATTACAGAAAAAAAACATAATGCATAATTGAGGATATTTTAACGCTTAAGTTGACGCGATTTCAATCTCGACTAACTATTTCTTTGAGTGTAAAATTTATTGAATTTTTACCATTTAACATACTTAATTAAAATATCCTTCCAATTTACTAGTATAAGTTTAATGTAGAGTTGTAATTAGAAGATTAACGGTCTTATCGCTTTATCGCAAACAAAGATATCTAACAGGTTTCATAGTATGATGGATATGATGTAAAAAATAGGGCTAAAACTCCTCCTAACTAAATTATGAATATTACTATAATAATCTAAAATAGGAGGTAAATAAATAAAGACCGACAGACATTACGTCATAATGTGTCATGGCATATAAAATGAGCGATATGGACGACGACTATATCAATAAGGAAAATCAAATGAAATTGTAATTTATTTGCATGACGTATGATCTGATCGCATAACGCCATTGCCATAAGAATCGTTATCATTATAACAGTTAACGTTCGTAAAGAGTAACAATTACAAAGAATTATGTTATATATTAAGTTATCAATTTCCCCTTTCATTTAGAAGAATTTTTTTATTATTTAGAATCAATCTATTCTGTATAATATTCTATCTATATAATCTAATTGATTTATATCTTCCTTATGGAAGATTGTGATAAACTATATTATATCGACGTGATGGTGAAAGCGATTTACTTTTATAAAAATCTCTACATCATTGTTGTGCAATTAAAAATAGAAATTAAAGAAAAAATAGAAAAAAATATTCCTTTAAGTTATATAATATCAGTATTGTATCAAATATAAGTGATATTCAGTGAATTGAAAGATAAACTAGTCGCAATGACAGAGTGATTATGATAAATTTAACAAGGGATCTCAGCTTTGAATTCTTGATAGAACACAGTTTTCTATAATAACTAATGATATTTACAGTTTAAAGGAAGGTTTTTCGCAAAGGAAAACATAGTGAGAAAACCTAAGAATTCTAGGATTCCTTGAACGATTTTCTATGCGCATTACAACGTAAAGATAAAGTTAAAGATTCGATCCATTTCTCTAAAACGATGTCCAGCAGGGGAACGAAACAAGCCGATTGTAAGAAATGTATTGAATAAAATGTACCTACCAAAAATACGTTAGGCGTCGCGTAGCCTGCGATGCGACGTCCTGGGCGCTGTGACGCCATCTGTAATATACAATACAACAAATATTAGCTAAATTATAAATATACTAATTTTTAAAGCCAATCTTTAATGGATTGGCCGTGAAAGAGTAACAGAGAGATTTTCCCATTATCATCGTCCTGCCCTTATTCCACTCTAAGTGGAATCGGTACAGCATGTTTTAAACATGTCACATGATTTGGCTACGTATTTTACGACCGGCCGCCTGCCTGACGTCAACTTACCTTAGTTGCCTTTTGCTACACCTTATTAAATAAGAGGGTAGTATATTCTACTCAGCTGGACTGCATATAGCGAACTCCATCTCGGTAAGAAATGAGGGTAGTCTATATTCTACTCAGCCGGATACCACACGGCGGACATATTTTTTCCACTATATTTCTATGCATTACTAATACTATAATATACTTCTAATATTATCAACTTTAAAGTCTATAAAACAAGCGCAATTCTCTATAAGCATATTAAGTACTGATGTACTTAATAGCTGTGACGATTCGCTTTAACACGTGCGGTGTTCTCAGCAACCCTGCGATTACGGTGTTCGTTCCGGGGTAGGTTTATAACAATTTCATTACCCATAATCACCGGACAGTTCAGTAATCACTGGGTACTGAGCAAACTAAGGAGCATTAACTTTTTACCCCTACTTCCATATGAAGCTTACCATTAAGGCTTTTATATTCATTACTTCTAAGTTAAACCGACATAGTAATAACGGAGCTTTCTTTAATCGGTTCCTGTTATGGATATTTATGCATGTGCAAGTTAATACTGAGTACCAAAAATAAAACACTTATTTCTTTATATTTTTAAATTAGGTAACTATTTAGTTCAAAAGTAATGAGAATATTATTATGCTATAATCCTCGATAAAAGAAAATATGTGTAATGCTAAATGTAGAGTGTACTATTCGTTCTCATACCTGATACATGCAGAATTTGTAAGATACTCATGCGCTACCCGACACCGATGGCACAACAATACACAAGCACTGCACACATTCACCACCACAATCTCAGCAATTGTTTCGCCCCGTAACCGAAGCATCGTCAGGAGATAGACTCCACGACAAAATCGTAAAGCTTTACGATTTTGTCGTGAAGTCTAACTCGTAGCAAAATAATATTCTCATTACTTTTGTATTATGGACCTCCGCAAAGTAACGCCTAATTCTATAAATTAACTATTTAGTTGTTATTTATTTCTCGGCTACATGTAGTCTAGTTCAGTCTAGTAGTTTATAATCTATGGGTTTTATATAAAAATGTTTATTACATGTAAAGAATGATATTATGTGATAATTAGGAAAACATGAGTTTATGCCACTTGCAAAATCAATTTGCCACAAAACAACTTTTTTGAATTAGGTCACTTTAATGCTAAGCGTGCGATCATCATCCTCTTGTTCTTATCTCACTCTAAGTGGGTTCGGCATAACATGTTATAAACATGTTGTCACATGATTTTGCTACGTATTTTACGACCGGCGGCCTGCCTGACGTTAACTTACTTAGTCGTATTTTACGACACCTAGATAAAAATGAGGGTGGTCTATTCTACTAAATCGAATACCACACGGTGGGTCAACTTACTTAAGTCGCCTTTTATGACACCTCGGTAAGAAATGAGGTTGGTCTATTCTACTCAGCCGGATACCAAATGGCTAAAAGCGTGTAATATTACTTGCAAATCCCTTAAAGAGGCCAGTAACTAGATTCCAGTTAAATAAGAAGATATATTGTTCGCGCCTAAACACACCTTTACCGGGAGCGAGGGGAAGGGGGGTCGCGGGGGATGGAAGAAGCGGTCGCGGCGATCGAGTGTCGGCCATTGACAATTTCTGATAGCCGGCAGTGACATGTTCTCCTCATAATAGACATAAAATTAACTACAAAAAAGGGAAGACAGTTCAAGTTGAGAATAAAAATTGTGATTAATAATTTGACTTTATATCGACACGAAGTAATAAAAACTGTTCGGAAGTAATATCGAACAAGATGGTGACCCAAGACGCGATAACGAAGAAAAGAAATATATGAAGAAAGCGTTTCAACATCGCAATTCACAGTCTTAGAAGGCAAAAACGAAAAAGAGAACGAGTTGAAACAATACCAAGGGGAGTAAGCCTAATCCATCCTATTCTAATTAATCCTAATCCATCTTTTTAACAATTTTGCTTCTTACTTACAACTTACTACCTACATCATTTTTATTTTTTTGTTACGAGTAATTTGTTCAAAGTTCATTCTTATCTTTGTTTTACATTAAAATTATACGTTTAATTAATGAAATAATCACATTAAGATACATAATCCCGTTTGAATATAGTATTTTATTATTTAATTACGTACGACTTACGTTACTTAAATACGTTCGTAAGCATTTTCGTACTATTAAAGTATTGTTTTTTGTTTTTCATCGTTTAAACTTCATTAATACAAACAAAATACTATCAATTCAGTTAGTTAAGCATATATGCCGACTATTCCAGGATTGTTCCGGGGGTGATTTGGCGAGAATCGTGTGTACGTGGCGCTGTTGTTGGTGCGCCGGCGCCGGTTCGAGTTGCAGCGGCGGCCGGCCGGTGCTGTTCGCGAGCTCGGTTTGTACGGGCGCTCGAGGTTGGATTCATTGTTTATCTATTATTTTTTCTACTATAGTTTTGTTTTGTTGTTTGCGCTTACACAATGACGGAGTTAAAGGAACTTATTGCGCAACGAGGGCGCGTTAAAACTCGTATAACTCTTTTTGAAAAATATTTAACGCCTCTTTTAAATATAAAATTAAATAAAAGTCAATGTAACGAATTAAGTTTGAGATTAAATAAATTTCAAGATTTGTCGTATAGTTTTGAAGAAATTCAGTCGAAAATAGAATCTTTAGACAAAGATGAGGAATCTCAAATAATCGAAAGGGAGGAAATCGAAAATAGATTTTATAGTTTAATCGCGCGCGCTCAGGAATTATTACAACTTTACGAAAATGTGCCTAAAAGTGAATCCGCATCTATAACCGGTTCTGCCTCATTACAACATAGTCATCTAAAATTACCTCCTCTTAAGATCTCGCCTTTTAATGGGGATCCGAATAAGTGGTTGGAATTTAGGGATATGTATATATCATTAATTCATAATAATGACAGTATAGATAACATAAGCAAATTTCATTATTTAAAATCTTATTTAGAGAATTCTGCCAGTGCAGTCATAAATTCAGTGACGGTCTCGTCTCTTAATTATCCGATCGCTTGGTCGCTCCTCTGCGATAGGTTTAACAATAAGCGTCTTTTAATAAATGAACACATCAAATGTCTTTTTTCCATAGAAACTATTTCTAAAGAATCGGAAAAATGTTTACGCAATTTAATAGATGAAATTTCTAAAAATCTTAATGCATTAAATTCATTAGGAGAACCCACTGAATATTGGGATTCTCTGATTATATATATGGCTTCTTCTAAACTTGATTCTGTAACAGCTAGAAACTGGGAGGAATTTAGGAGCACCCGAGAGATTATTAAATTATCTGACTTCTTTGATTTTCTTCGTCAACGAGCTACTGTTTTAGAAACAGTCCATGCCAGTAAATCTATCAGATCTGAAAAACGACACAGTCTAGTAAAATCAAAATCTTTCGTTGCCTCCTCGCCTTCTTCTTCTCATTCTCCCAATCGAAATAGTTGTCTAGTCTGTAAACAAGATCACAAACTTTATGAATGTACAAGGTTCAAATCGCTTCCCACTGAAGAACGCATTTCTAAAGTTTTTCAGTGGCAATTATGTAACAACTGTCTTCGTAGTGGCCACCGATCCAACCAATGCAGGCTAGGTGGGTGCCGCATCTGCAAAAAGAAACATAACACAATATTACACATACAATCATCTGTATACAGTGCACAAACATTACCGCATACATCATTACAAAGTAGTGAAGAAACTTCTTCTTCTTCTTCAAAAAATTTAGCTCCTTTGCATAACTTGCCTTCTTCTTCGGAGTTAAATAAAATTGGAGATTCTTCACGTGTCATCAGTATGTCTTCTGTATCCTCGGATCAGGCTCTTCTGTCTACGGCCTTGGTCGAGGTAAACGTCAATACTACTTCTTTTACTTTGAGAGCATTACTGGACAGCGGTAGCCAGTCTTCTTTTATAACCGAAGCAGCTTTAGCAAAAATCGGTTTGTCTACATTGTCTAATGAACTTCGTTGTGTATCTGGTCTTAATAATGCCATCATTAATATTACGAAACATTGCGATGTCGTAATACGGTCTTCATTCAATACCTTTAGTATTCCTGTGAAATGTTATGTCATCCCAAAAATAACTGACAGACTGCCGCAGGTAAATATTAATTTTGAAAATTTAAATATCCCAGATTATATTCAATTAGCAGATCCAAACTTCTTTTACTCGTCTAATATTGATTTGCTCTTAGGTGTTGACGTATTCTGGGACTTAATATGTAGTTCTAAAATAAAACTAGGTCCTAATAAACCAGTATTACAAGAAACTCAGTTAGGATGGATAGTTGCTGGCCCCATGGGGGGGAAACATCGCACAAAATCAAATAAAACTTATTGTAATTTTAGCAAAGAAATACAGCAGCAACTATCTAAATTCTGGGAATTAGAAGAAATACCTAAAGAAATGTCTTCTTTCAAAGAACACTTTTGTGAAACATTTTACAATGACACTACTTACCGTGACCAAAATGGTAGGTTTTGCGTTCAAATTCCTCTTTGCGATTCACCTGATGTGTTGGGTGAGTCATATAATATTGCTAAAAAGAGATTAATCGCAATGGAGAAGAAAATGATAAGAAATCCCCCATTTCGTGCGGAATACTTAAAATTTATGAAAGATTATGAGCTTTTAGGACACATGACTGAAGTCAGAAATTCAGTTGGTGGCTGTTTCCTGCCGCACCACGCGGTTATAAGAGAGGCTAGCGAAACAACTAAATTAAGAGTTGTGTTTGATGCATCAGCAAAGACTTCCACTGGGATTTCCCTCAACGACATACAATTCGTAGGTCCGGTGGTTCAAGATGACTTGTTTTCAATATTATTACGCTTCAGACAACATAAGTATGTAGTTTCAGCTGACGTCGAAAAAATGTACCGTCAGGTATTGATTCATCCAGATCAGCGCCATCTTCAAATGATTTTATGGCGTGATGACGAGAATCTTCCTATAAAAACATTTCAGCTAAACACCGTAACTTACGGAACGGCATCAGCTCCTTTTCTTAGCACGCGATGTATACTGCAATTATCTAAAGAGTGTCCCGATAAAGACATTTCACAAATTATTAAGGATGATTTTTATGTTGACGATTTCTTATCAGGGAGTGACTCAGAAGTGACACTCATTCACATAATCAACACAGTCACAGATATTCTCAATTCTGCTCGCTTCCCTTTGCGTAAATTTCGAACTAACTGTCCGTCTGTTCTACCATTTATCCAAACCACGCATCTCGTTAAGAATTTTGATTTAAGTTCTGAATCTAGCATCCTAGGACTAACATGGGATCCAGTTGCTGATGTCTTAAAATTCCCTACCAAAATTGTTAATCCGCCCTTAGCAACAAAACGTTCAATTTTATCAAATTCAGCAAAATTATTTGACCCCCTCGGTTTACTCGGTGCGTGTACTATTAAACCAAAAATAATTCTTCAGAAATTGTGGCTTTTAAAACTTGATTGGGACGAACCCATACCAGCCGAAATTGCGAATGCATGGTTTGATTTTGTTTTAAATTTAAATATCTTATCAAAACTTGAAATTCCTAGATACGTTCTGATTAATGAACCACATATCATTGAACTTCATGCGTTCTGCGATGCTTCTTTAGATGCATATGCTTCTTGCATATATTTGCGATCCATTGATAAATTAGGCAATATCACGGTTAATCTTCTTTGTGCGAAATCCAAGGTCGCTCCTGTAAAATCGCAAACCGTACCACGCTTAGAGTTGTGTGGAGCTCTGCTCGCAGCGCGTTTGGCCTCATCTGTAATAAAGGCTCTTCGAATTAAAAATATATCTAAACTATTTTATTGGACAGATTCTTCAGTCGTTCTTGGTTGGATATCGTCACACTCCAGGGATCTTAAAACTTTTGTTGCTAATCGAGTTGCGAAAATTCAACATTTAACTTCATCTGGTCACTGGAGACATGTACCTTCTTTAGATAATCCAGCCGATCTTGCCTCTCGTGGTATAGACCCTAAAAATATTAAAACTTCTTCATTATGGTGGCACGGTCCAAAATATTTATTAAAAAACGAGTGTCAGTGGCCACATAATTTTCAACCATCCAATAAACTGCCTGAAAGAAAAAATAAAAAACACGATCTAAATATATCACCTCTATACCCCACATCTACATTTACTACATCTACACATACTAAATCTACTTATACAAATACCATTCCCACATATCCTCTTGTAAATTTCGAAAGATTTTCTAAATTCTCAACGTTACATCGAAGTACAACTTATGTATTGAGGTTTATCTATAATTTAAAAAACAAACATTCAAAGTGCATAGGTTATTTAACTACAGACGAACTTAAAGCTTCTCTTAATCTTTTAATCAAACAACATCAAATAGAATGTTTTGAAACAGAAATTAAATTACTTACCAATAAGAAATGCTTGCCCTCGAAGTCGCGGTTACTGCCACTGCGTCCGTTTTTAGATGAAGACGGCATCATACGCGTAGGTGGTCGCATCCAACATTCTTCTGAAACTTATGATAAAATACATCCAATTTTATTAGATTCAAATCATCCATTTACAAAATTATTATTTTCTCAAGAACATAAAAGACTTATGCATTGTGGTCCTCAATTATTATTAACTAATTTAAGACAAAATTATTGGCCTACCTCAGGAAGACGTCTCGCTAGGAGTACTGTGAACAACTGCAAATTATGTAGAATATTAAAAGCTAATACAGTAAATCCTATAATGGGTAACTTACCAAAACCTCGGGTAACTCCTAACTTACCTTTCCAAATTTCTGGCGTAGATTTTGCAGGACCATTTCCTATACGAGATCGTATAGGACGCGGCTGTAAAATATTAAAAAGTTACTTGTGTCTGTTTGTATGCTTCTCAACTAGAGCAGTACATTTGGAAATTGCATCTGATCTTAGTACTGATGTATTCATTTTATGCTTGCGACGTTTCATCTCTCGTAGAGGAAAACCTAGTGAATTATACTGTGACAATGGTCGTAACTTCGTGGGTGCAAACAATGATCTTTTGAAAATAGTAAACAATGAATCAATCTCTTCATACGCTGCCATCGAGGGCATTAAATTTAAATTCTCGCCAGCTTACTCTCCCCATTTTGGAGGTCTTTTCGAAGCGGGCATTAAGTCTGCAAAACATCATTTACATAGAATGCTTGGTAATACTCACTTGACATTAGAGGAACTATCCACATTATTCGTGCAAATTGAAGCAATCCTGAACTCCAGACCCCTCACTTCACTGTCTTCAGATCCATCCGATTTGTTTCCCTTGACTCCTGGCCACTTCTTGATTGGTAAACCTCTCACCTCATTGCCATCACCGGCTTTGTTCGATGCAAATGCTAATCGACTTAATAGATATCAACAAATAGAACAAATGAGACAACATTTCTGGGAAAGATGGCGCAATGAATTTCTATGTGAGCTTCAACAAAGGTCAAAATGGCAAATAAATAAGGGCGAGCTTCTGCCAGGTGACATGGTTGTACTGAAGGAACCAAACTTACCTCCACTCGACTGGCGCATGGGCCGTATCTCCAAGCTATATCCAGGAACAGATGGAGTAACGCGAGTGGCAGACATTTTGACTTCAAAGGGCGTCCTACGTCGCGCTGTAAAGAACTTGTGCCCCTTACCGAAGCTTGAACCAATAGAAGATTCTTCTCGAAATCCAAAGGTCTTCGAGAGGGGGGAAGATGTTCGCGCCTAAACACACCTCTACCGGGAGCGAGGGGAAGGGGGGTCGCGGGGGATGGAAGAAGCGGTCGCGGCGATCGAGTGTCGGCCATTGACAATTTCTGATAGCCGGCAGTGACATGTTCTCCTCATAATAGACATAAAATTAACTACAAAAAAGGGAAGACAGTTCAAGTTGAGAATAAAAATTGTGATTAATAATTTGACTTTATATCGACACGAAGTAATAAAAACTGTTCGGAAGTAATATCGAACATATATTAATATTAATAAATAAATAAATGGAAAAACCAATTCATTTAGATGTAAAATAAAAAAACACAACGCTTATCAAGTCAGCTTTTGAATACTATTGTGCAATGGAAGTGACGCGGTTGAATTTCCAAACAACTTTCAGGCAAAAGTTTTACTAGTCGGTCTGTTTGTGGGTAGCCGACGGCCAAAAGCGTTGGTCGTTACGACGGTGAACGCGCGAATTTTCCCCCCAAAACTAATTTGCGATGTCACAACGCTCTAGTGTTCCTAACAGTATTTACAGATGCAAAACAAAAAGCACGTAATGACGATGCTAGTTTCGCTAAAAACACCCAGGATTTTGCCTTCTTTTTGGTGGAAATTTGGAATGATGTTTATTTTGTAACTGGTAACAATTTCTTGTTACAATGGCGGATCGATCAAGAAACTGTTAAGTCATTGTGCTATTAATTTGTCATGGAAAAAACAATAGCGGGAAAAAATATTAATCCAACGAAAATACAGTTTTTATTTAACATTCATTATGATAAAATAGAACAAAATTATTGAGGAGAAATAAAACAAAATCAGGGTTAACTGTACTAAAAGTTGTATATAAAGTCCATTTTGAGTATTTATTTCTTTTATTTATTCAGGAATAAATAGTATTAGAAGTTTCGCCGTGTGGTATCCGGCTGAATAGAATAGACCTCCGTCATTACTTATCGAAGTGTTGTAAAAGGTGACTAAGGTAAGTTGTCCCGCTGTGTGGTATCCGGCTGAGTAGAATGGAACACTCTCATTTTTTACAGAGTTTTCGTAAAAGGCGACTAAGGTGAGATAACCCGCCGTGTAGATTAGACTACCCTCGAATCTTAACGAGGTTAAAATACGACTAAGGTAAGTTGACCTACCGCGTAGCATCCGGTCGACAAAAATAGACCACCCTCTTTCTTACCTAAGTCTTGTCATATAAGGTCGTATTTTAAAATTGTCAGGCCGGTTTTAAAATACGTAGCCAAATCATGTGAAAACATGCTAAAAACTTGTTGTGCCGACCCCACTAAGAGTGGGATAAGGGTAGGAGCACAATGACGAAGTTCAGGATGCTTAAAAATTACACTTAGGTATGGTATAAAATTTTCCATTTTTTATTTGTGGTACCGGGAAAAAACATATTGCATAATTAAAGGTACTTAAACGTTTACCTTAGCGTGAAAGAAGTCGTAATAAATAATTAATATCAAAAAGTAAGACATGTTTATTGCGTGTAAAGAGGTCTTGCTTGAGCAATATTTGCCAGGTCGATGCAGGGAGGATCGCGACAAAGATTGCGCCCCGAGGAACGCCCGGGACGCTTTTGTCAACATGCTATATTTTGTTCGTTTGTCTGATAAAATTGCAGGTCCATTTTATCTTATACACTTAACAAACGTTGCAGGGCACGTAGGTTTACAAAGCGGAGAGTAAACAAGTCCATTAACAAAAGGTATATATCTAGACAATGTCAGGAAATTTTACGGTAATGTTACAAAATTTTCTCAATAGATCATTGAATAGTAATACTCTTAGTTTTACCCTTTAGTACGATGGTTAACAAAGCTAATAATTTTTTAAATTATTTTTAATTTGCTAATTTTTTTCCATAGATATGATAATTGAGGTTAATTTTTTTTTATAAACTTTCAAAAGAACTTTTTGTTGCAGTTGTCTCAAAATATATAATCTATTGGCTACATATATATTAAAATGTTAGAAATTTTAATTATCTAATAATTTGCTAATAATAATTTTATTATGAAATTTCCTTAAGTGAAATGTGGTTAGGAAATAGTCGTAAAGAATTATTCTTGTATGAGATAAAATTTTGGACTAAATGAACCGAGATAATATCGAATTTTCTTGCTTGATAATATCAACGCTTTTCGCATAATATTGTATTGTATACCTCTTATCTTTAATAATCGATCTAGTTAGCTTATATTTTAAAAATACGTTAAATAGGCATTGAGAAATTGCTAAAATTGACATTGAATAGAAAATACTATTTTCGCTTTCATTTCTAAAGTGTGATAGTTCAGTGGAGAACGGGCGGACTAAAGAAGTAAAAATACCCGGGATCAAGCCCCAGATGTCGCCACCCCTTTTTTGGTTATTTTATTTGCATTTTTTTATATCTTTTAAAAAGTATGCCGACCGAACATGATTCGGTTACCCAGGTACTAAAATTCAACATTTAATGCTACACCACACAAAAGTCGCAAGTTATTCTGTGTGTGTGTGTGTATAACCAATGAGTTTCTTCTGTTAAAAACTTGTGTCTAAAAGATAATTGCAATTTATCACACGCTTTTCGGTGAAGGAAAACATCGTGAGAAAACCTACCAAAACCTACCTCTACACAATTCTAGAGATATGTGTAACCTACCAATCCGCATTGGAACAGTATGGTAGGTCTAAGCTTCATTCCTTCTCTCCAAAAATAGAGAGAGGAGGCTTATGCCCAGTATCGGGGATAGTAACAGGCCGTTACTTTGTATAGACCAAGCAAAGCGCAAAAAATACACGTTCTACTTAAAAGGAACTAAGTTTGGAAAATTAGACTGGAGCTCTCTCCTGATAGCGCAAGCGGGCTTGTTGTTGGTAATGAAATGATTTTTAAAATAAACACAGACGTCGCTTTTCAAAAGTGAAACTTAATTCTAATAGAAATAGAGTTAAAGTAATTTCCGCCGGCGCTTTTTCGGTATTCAACGATTTACCTTTTCAAATGCAGAAGGGTTTTACAGAATGCCAGCCGCTCGTCTCGTTTTTAAATATTTTATACAAGTTGGAAATACTCTACAGTATTCCATTACGCAAAAGCTATTATAATTATCCTTAATTATAATGTTTTAATGTTTTCAAATGGAACGACGATGATGTCCATAATGGGCCATGAAGAAAAATATGGGAAGCTGACCCGACCATTAATAGCTAGAAAGTTGGTTACCCAGGTACAAATCATAAATAGCAATAAGATTTAAAGTAATTATTAAGTAAATAAATAAATATATAAATAAATATATGGGACACTTACACACACGGTCGTCCGTCCCCAAAGTAAGTAACATAATACTTGTGTTATGGTACACAGACAACTGGTGAATATATACTTAGGTATATAATTTTTAAATACATACTTAAATAGAAACAAATTCATTCAAAAAGTATTATAGATAATATCCAAAACATATTTAATATTTGTATTATTAATAAATTAAGATTCGTTTTAAAGTATGAATGCAAAATTTATACGCCGATTCAGCCAGATTATGTATGGACTGTGTAATATTATAAACATCAGGTTAGCAAATTAATAAGTTTGAATTTATATAATCTGTTCTGTAGTATCGAATTTAATATAAAAACTTTTAAGTTTTTTTCGGAACGTGAAGAAATTTGAGAACAGTTGGTTTTGCCAATATATACTATATAATAAATTGATGTTTTATAGTTTTTATGCGTATGATTAAATACGTTTGAAACGCCGTGTGGTATCCGGCGGAATAGAATAGTAGCACCCTCATTTCTTACCGAGGTGTCGTAAAAGGCGACTAAGGTAAGTCGACCCGCCGTATGGAATCCGGCTGAGTAGAATAGACCAACCTCATTTCTTACCAAGGTGTCGTAAAAGGCGACTAAGGTAAGTTGACTCACCGTGTGGTATCCGGTTTAGTAGAATAGACCACAACTTACCGAGGTGTCGTAAAATACGACTAAGGTAAGTTGACGTCAGGCAGGCGTGTCGTAAAAACGCAGCCAAATCATGTGACAGCATGTTTATAACATGTTGTGCCGACCCGACTTAGAGTGGGATAAGGGCAGGAGAATGATGATGATTAAATACGTTTGAAATTATAATAATATTTTTACCTTAGGTTAATAAAACCATTCAAGACCTATAAATAAAGCACTAGAACATTTTACTACCTTTTGGTCCCTCTGTAACCGGGCAAATATAATGGGAAGCAATGAAACTTCCTGGACGTTAAAACAGCGTAAAGCTCATTATTTTTTTAAAAAACGCTAATTGCGCAGCTCTCATTACAGACGGCACGTTTTTAAAACAACACTGCGACAGAAATTTTGCTTCGTAATGGCCGTTATTTATAATTTGCCGCCCTTTAAAAATTATTTTTAGGAGAGTTAAGTTAAATGAAGGAAGGTATTGGTTTTTTACTTCCCAAGCTGAGAACAAAATTGAGTTAATACTTAAGTAAAGTTTAATTCAGTTTAAAGTTAAATATGCCGTGTGGTATTCGGCTGAGTAGATTAAACCACCCTCAATTTTTTACCGAGGTGTCGTGAAATACAACTACGACTGGCAACCTACCTAACGTCAACTTATCTTAGCCGCCTTTTATGAGAATTCGGTAAGAAATGAGGGTGGTCTATTCTACTCACCCGGATACTACACGGTGGGTCAACTTTACTTAGTCGCCTTTTATGAGAACTAGGTAAGAAATGAGGGTATTCTATTCTACTCAACCAGAAACCACACGGTGGATCAACTTATGTTAGTTCCCTTTTACGACACCTCGTTAAAAAATGAGGGTGGTATATTCAACTAAGCCGGATACTAGGCGGTGTGCCAACTTACCTTAGTCGATACCTCGAGAAGAAATGAGGGTGGTCCACTCTACTCAGCCACCACACGGCTTTTGAAGAATAGTATAGAATATTAGTATTAAAATAAATGTTTTTCGGATAGACTTAATACATATAAAGCGAGCACAAATCCATATGCGATATTTTATTCCGAAGCAAACATAATCCATACGAGCGGAAAAGTAGTTTTCCCCCATCTCAACTACAACCGAACAGAAAGAACCTAAATAAATAATAACCTAAAACTTCCTAAATAAGCTATTAGTATCAATGAAACAAAGCTGCAATATCTAGGTATAATCACAAAATCACGTGACGCGTCAACATTGTTCGTATTTTATCGGGCTATCCGCGTTTTACTTCGCGAGAATCCCGCAAATTAACCCAGGATCCCCGGTTGGATGTGATCCCTAATTTTCAGATACATAGCCGGGGAAAGGGGCTTAGGGGCGGCGTAAATAACCTCGCGTCACGGCACGCTAGAAGCAAGCACTAGGGAGCGATAAGGGGCCTAGTGAAATTGCCCTTGGCGGTTGACTTACCGCAATTTATAAGAGAAAGCGATAAAAGTGTTAATACAATTTAAAGTTTTGAGTTTTTCTCGAGTTGTTGTGAAGTAACAAGCAAGGTAACTTGTTAAAGAAATTGCCAAAAGTAAGTTTGATATTCTCGTTAAGCGAATTTGTGGTAATGTAAGAAAAAATATTTTGTCCATTCCATAGATGATAATTTTACGGTAACTTAAATACTTTTACATTATAAAAATGCTGAGGAAAACTTAAGCAAATAATGTAGACTATTTTCATCTGTCTTTTGCAGCACAACGAATTAGTTTTATAATTAATGTATAGAAACCGGCTATACTCACGTGTTATTTTATCGGATGAGCCCGACTAGTTTCAAGCCCATACGGGGCTCTTATTCATGAGCTCTTTACGCGGCGTTATCCGGTTTCTATACATTAATTATGAATTCCACTCACGATAGTTTAAATTCAAGAATTAGTTTTACTCGTTTCGTTAGTCTCATTTAATGAATATTTAAATTCTAAGAAATTGTTTACTTTCATTCTGTCTAGTCTAGGTTAAGGTTAAATGAACAGTGTGATGTATAAGTTTACTTGTATTGTATGAGTTCAGTACTTGCTCAAAGACGCATTCATAGTATGTCACTACACGTCCACTCTCGCCTATGGCTGTTGTACTACTGACGTGGTGCGCTTGAGAAACTGTAGGGATATTAATGTACGTATGTTTGTTTCTTTATATGACTATACAAAATAATCGCATGTCTTAACTCAAATAGAATTTATAATAGAAGTTCGTGAATATCAGCATTTTAGTTTTCCTCTTAAGATATTAATACGAATCAATGTTTTTTTTCGGTACGGCGAGTCGAAGAGCTGGGCTATAGTGAAATGGCTACTTTTTACGTTTATACAGAAGTCACGGTACCTATATAGCACACGCTTAGTATTAAAGTGACCTAACTCAAAATTAGGCTTAATTGAATCAGACACATTGTAATCCAATTATTTCAATGCCATCTATGATATCACGCTACGAACTGTTCAAAAAACTAGTATTTTAATCTCTTTCAAGTTACTCGTATCACTAACGTCTCTTTAAAACTTAATTTTGAATAAGGTCACTTTAATAATAAGGATGCTATATATGACGTTTATTAGTACGATGCTAACTTTCTATTCTAATTAATATATTAAAGTCCTAGGTAATTATTTTTGATTAATGAGTGAAAACTTTATTACGTTTATAAAAACCAATAAAGATTTTTTCATCTCGACTAAGTAGTATTCTATCTGCTTAAGTGTCTTTTCGAACAAATAATGCACGAGTCTTGGCAGCTTGCCGAAGCTTATCTTCAGATCTTTTTCAAATTTTAAGCTAACACGATCCATCAAATTTTATGAAAATGTGCTATGCTTCTACTGCGGCATGTCTCGGAGGAAATGTTGTATACTAGATATACGATAAAATTCACCGCCTACAAGAAAACTTGGAAATATAACTTTTTTATATGTATTTTAATATTTAAAGTAGTAAGTAAGTAACGGCCTGTTACTATCCCACTGCTGAGAATAGGCCTCTTCTCTCCGTTTTTTTATGGAGAGAAGGATTGGAGCTAAGACCTACCACGCTGCTCCAATGCGGGTTGGTAGGTTACACATATACCCAGAATTCTCTAGAGATATGCAGGTTTCCTCACGATGTTTTCCTTCACCGAAAAGCGTGTGATAAATTGCAATTATCAATTAGACACATAAGTTTTACTAGAAAACTCATTGGTGCCTGCCCGGGGTTTGAACCCTAGACCTCCTCAAAAGAGGCGCACGGTATTATCACTGGGCTACCACAGCTCTACTGGGCTACCACAGCTCTAATAATTAATATTTAAAGGTCTATGAAATATTGATTCCGAGTTTTTTCAAGCGTTTTTTTTATTCTCAATCAAGAAAGGCAGTCAATCTTAATCAGTAAAGTCTATATTCGCATCAGTGAAATGTTACCTAAATTATAATTACGATAATCCCAATAGTGTATTTAAATTATATAATTTATTTTACACTCTGCCACTAAATTGGTCATCGGTGACCTAACGGTATGTGCCCTTAACTAAAGATTTACAGCTTAAAGCTTCAACAGGTACCTACGGGTTTATATAAGCGCATCCAGCAACCTTTTAATCCTTTATGAAGGCAGCGTGTGAGAACTTAGTCTCCTTTTACGACAACTCGGTAAGTAATGAGGGTGGTCTATTCTACTTAGCCGGATACCACACGGCGGGTGTTCAACACTATCGAAATGAAAAAACATTACTCATTCAAAATCTTTAATATCTTCAGTTACATTTAAATGGAAAAAAATAACAAATGTTTTCGTTATCATTAATCTTCATAAAACGTAGAACTAAAGATGTATTTTTACCGAGATTTATCCATCACGAGCAATCACTCAGTAATAATTTCAATTAAGAACTTTCTTGAATATGAAAAACTTTCGACCCAAACAATTCATATTAAAATCGTATAATTTATGAAACCAAAATCTCGTTACAACCGTCTATTGCCTCCAGAGAATACCATTTGATTATTTTAACCATATTAACCATTTGAGTATGATATTTTCACCCTCCAAGCTTCTGCGCGGCTCATCTTCGTTTAAATCTTTGAGGATATCGTTAATTACAAAGCGGCAACGCTACAGATATAAGAACAATATTAACTCCAATTAAATTAATATGCTTGAAACGAAATCACAGACAGAAAGAAATTAACGTCAACCGATTGGGGATTCGTTGGGATTTTTAGGAGACGATTTTCCAATCCCAAAGGAGCGTCTGATTTGAAAGCGAAAATGTACAAACGGATGCTCGGAAGCGTTTAAAATTTGGCAACTTTTAATTGTGTTTCCCCCTTAATTGTTTGGCGTCGATCGGGCTTTGGAACTCTCCAAGAAAAGTTGGATACGACACTTTTGTTGATAGTTGACGAGTGCTATTGACATCGTCGTTGACCCTTCAAGAGTTTGAGTTTAGGAGCGGTCACGTGGATTTTGAGAAACAAGGGTGAATTTACGAAGATACAAAATTGTATCTTTATATATAAAAATCCTGTGTGAAAATCTACTAAACTGTAATAATAAAATATTTTGTTGTAATCCAATTTTATATTACTTTATAATCGAATATTTTTTTATTAGCTCCACAAAGTAAGGTCTAACTATATAAACTACTAAACTGATTTCAATAAAATTTTCTAGGTATCCAATATAGATTGGTATTTTGGTCCATCTTAAAGGAAATATATCCTCTATCTCGATTAATAATCTTACTTTTGCAACTTTAAAGTTTTTTATGCAGAAAGGTTCTAAGTTTAATTAGTTTTCGATAAATGTCAGTATTTAGTATTAAGTATTAAGGTTGTTTTATTTACGATGTGTCAAAGTCAAGTCTGAAAGTTAAAAAGTAAGTTCTATATCACGAAGAAGGTTCTCATGAACGAGAAATTACAACTTTGAAGCTAATTTGAGGAAACATACACAGAGAGACTTAAATAGTAAAGACAGGACAACGTCTGTCGGACCTTAGTTATAGCTAGTAGAATATAAAATTATCCATTATTCAAACGATAAAATCGAAAAAAACAGTGTAAGTATAGCAAAAAACAAATATTAAATTTAATTTAATCACAAAAAGTCGAGGCGTCGCATATGCCAATAGCACGCTATGTAATAAACATACAAAATTTACTACCCTATATAAAAGAAGGGTAACTATAAAAAACGTCTCACAACGCGTAATGACTAAAAGCAATATAACCTTGGAACGTATTACGTATTTCTACTTTACTTTTCTACTTTAAATTTGCACGTAGCCACCCTTTAAAGAGGGTCTTAAGTGATTACCGAGTGTTAGGGCGTTGTCCCCGGCGCCTTGTTAAAAATAAGTCTCCTTACACCCTGATCACAGATAACAATGTACAATGTGTACACATCATTTCTCTTTGCTTTTTATTTTTAAACAAGCAATCGCCAGCGGCTTCGCCCGCGTGGAAAGATTAAAACCGTAATATAGTCTTTTGATAACCATCAAAATCGTTAAAGTTGGTTAACCTTAAAAGCTATACTCTGTCGCGCACTCTTATTTAGAACATTTGGGGGGGAACAATTTTGTAATACATGATTTTTGAATAACTACTACCGTTTACAAAACGCACGCAAGGAAAGCTTCAAATTATGCCGTATTGAACTATTATTTATTGCTGCTATCCTATTCATCTTAGCGTGATGTTATATAGCCTATAGCCTTCCTCAATAAATGCACTATCTTACATTGAAAGAATTATTCAAATCGGTCCAGTAGTTCCTGAGATTAGCGCGTTCAAACAAACAAACAAACTCTTCAGCTTTATATATTATTTTATATTATTAGTTCTTAACAAACGCGGATTACAGTAAAATTATTTTATTCTAATTTCTGTACTATGGAATGCCGCAAAGTAACGCGTGCTTCTATAAATATTTTAATTTTATCAAGTAATTCCGTGTTTTTACGTAAATTTACTTTATAAAACGTACTTTTTTAAATGTTCTAATGTTCCAATAAAAAATACAAGAGTATTTAAATCGGTTAACATTGACGCATTATTATACATATATACTAAGATAGCTCGGTCAGGTTTGGACCGTTCAGGGAATATCGTTAGAACTTCGACTAGCCACAAGTTATGCAGGTTTGTACCGGGATATCAAACGCCCCTCCAGGGTACTGCTACGTCGCTCTAAGGCTGGTGTGCTTTATACATCATTTATAGAGTAGACTTTACCTTAAGTAATACGTCTTATACATTGTATTTTAACTGATACATTAATTATCTTGATATATTATTGTAGAAATAAACTTCTGTACAAAAGTAATAATAGAATTATTTCCATAGCAAAATAATTACTTATCAAACAAGTGATGGAGGATTTATTCATGAAGCATCTTGAGAGATGATTTTCTTATAAAGTCTCGGATGCAGAATCAGTAAAAGTACAAGGAAATGTTACACATCGACTTACATACATCAAATTTATAATAACATCGATATAGCTCAATTAATTGTAAAACTGTAGCAACAATTTGCGGAACAGATAGCACAAAATTTTATTAACTTTTGAAATGACGACTTAATAAAATATATATGAAGAGCAAGCATCGTTAGAGGCTAAATAGCTGAGCTAAAAAGCTGACTCCAAATAGATCTCAGGGAGCGGTTCGATCGATGTAAATTAGACTGTGTGAAAAGGGAATCCCAAAGGATATACATAACTTTATCGATCGTATATTATGGACAAGACCAATACGTACCTTAAAATATACTCCAACAAGATTAGATTGGTAGGTAAATATCGTACACAACCAAAACTTCGTTGAGATATTTAACCGTTCGCTACAAATATATGAGAAAGCGGGCAATGTATTTATTGCCCACTATGTGGTCAAGCCGGAAAAAGAACTTGAAATAATGGGGAAGTATATAGCAAAGGAAGAGGAAGGAAAAACAGGAGAGGCAATGATCTTTGAGGTCTAAAGGTATAAGATCAGCGACCCAAAAGACAACTGCTAAGCGACTGTTAATTAATAATAACTGAATTTCATGCAGCAAAACGGTTTAATATTTAGGCTTACATTTAGAAAAAAAAAATGAAACAAGTATCAAAAGTATGAAATATTTAGATGCATATTTTTCCCATCTCATTTTCTCCCATATAATTTCTCTAAAAATAACCAAATAAATTATACCTGATCAATAATGCAAGTAACCTAAATAAATTGATTTCTCTTTATAAAAATTTAATGTTTATTCTTATATTTTTAAAACTTCCTTGTAACATCACAAAAAGCGTTCGCTATTTATATAGCAATGCGTCTTCCAAATCCTTTATATAGCGTTGGTGTACGTGTTACTCAATCTTAACGGAGCCTAGAGATTCAAGCCTGCTCAATAATTGTGATAAATTACCTTTTAGCCCTCTCAGAATTAGCGGCAGACGGATTTAATGGCCTACTTAGTCGTTTTTTGGCTTACATTACGCAATTATAATATACAAGTTGTGCCTGCGGCTTCGTCCGCGTGGAAATCAGTGTCTGTGGATGTTCTACGATAAATAGTAACCTAACATATAGGTTACTATTTATCGTACTCAACAACCTCCTTTATCTTCCAGTGAAAGTCCCATTAAAATCGGTTTTGAGATTTAGGTATTGAAAGTTTTTATTCAACTTCCTATATATGTGAAGGTGGAATCTTGCTAGTTAAATTTGACCCATTTCCCGGGGTCTGAGCTGAAATTTTATATACTGGTCCAGTCTTGATGACAATGCATGTTTATGATAAGCACGGCCTGATGCTGCTGCAGGATTGGCTCCAGGCTAGGGAACTCCTTAATGATTAACAGTACCATGAAATTTTGTTAAAAGCTTTTATTTATTAAAAGCTTTAATTATCATCATAATCATCTTCCTGCCCTTATCGCACTCTAAGTGGGCTCAGAACAACATGCTATAAACATGTCACATGATTTAGCTACATATTTTACGACCGGCCTGCCTGACATCAACTTACCTTAGCCGTATTTAACGACACCTCGGTTAGAAAGAGGGTGGTCTATTCTACTCAGTCGGATACCACACGGCGGGTCGACTAACCTTTAGTCGCCTTTTACGACACCTCGGTAAGGAATGAGGGTGATACTATTCTATTCAGCCGGATACCACACGGCGTAAAAGTTTTAATAATATTTAACTTATTAATATAATTCGATGCACATTCGAAAATAAAAGAATCATTAAAATTAAATGACCCAAAACAAATATAGAGCTCAGAACAATAACGTACAAGTTTACCGTTGTGATTAAAAGTTTACTTTCTGCAGTTTACCCGTACCTCATTATTGGAGCAAACAGAAATATTTCCCGGGAAAGAGCTTATTTAAATAAAACTTTAACAATTGCTATTGAATCGAATAACGTTAAATTCTGATTGGATTAATTGGAAACAGTTAAATGGAAATATAGGACATTATAAGAATGATAGTTCAACAGAGGAACTCCAAGAATCTTGCCGTGTGGTATCCGGCTAGAATAGTAGAATAGACGATCCTCATTTCCTACCGAGGTATAGTAAAAGGTGACTAAGTTGACGTCAGGCAGGCGACCGGTCATAAAATAACTAGCCAAATAATGTAAAAACATGTTGTGCCGTCCCTTTTTAGAGAGGGATAAGGGCAGCAGAATGATGATAAAGGAATTATGAATAAGTTTCCTTGATTACATCATGAAGATATTGGAATTAGATATACAGTAAAGGAAATTTCTGTTTATCATCTTGAGTTTTGACAGATCAATAAAATTTATAATTTGGTACTAAACTTCTTGTATTAATAAAAGAACTATTATATATCAGTTTTATTCTTTTCATAAAAAATGTAAAAAGAAAAAGTAAACTCTCATTCGCTATTCGCGGGCTAGCTGCTAATGACAGCGGTTGTCACATCTCCCACGTAAAAATGGCGCGAAAGGCTGTGGCATGATGTGACGTCATGGCTTGCTTGCTTGCAGTAGCGACACGGCGGCGTTGTCACAAATTGAAATAATGGAAACTTGGAAGTGACGTCATCACGATTATTAGACAATGTCACAAGAACATAAAATGTACAGGCAAAGCCAAATAGTACTACATAAACAATTAATATCACCGTTGGCTCACATAAAAATGTTACTAACTTGATGGTGAAAAGCATTCCCGCTTTGATGTTAATTAATGTATGCACATATATTAATTTGTCACTCAGATCACTTATGAGGAATGTTAATTGATAGGTCAATTACTAAGTAAGTATATGTATATACGTATCAACGTAAATCATCAGCCTGATTCACCACAACTGGTTATGACGTTACTTTTTTCCTGGAGAGAAATATAGGACCATTTGATACTACACCATATATACATCATACTAATCTGTGGTAAGCTACACACTGCCAAAAAAACCTTTTCATATCAGCAGGACTAAAACCTCTCGATTTTCTTTTTACAGTAAAGAATTTGTTTAATTTTATATATTAATTAAGCACCAAGGCACCTCCTTTGTCACAATTGAGATATTACTAATATTATTTTTTATAATTAAATCATATTTTACCAGCGACTTCGTCTGCGTAGACCGTAGTCTTGGAATAAACATTAGCTTCTGTCACTCTCTATCCCTGTAAATATCTCCATCACATAAATCAAATTGTTCCAGAGAATTAAATTTAAATTCCTATTCCAATCGAAACGTAAACGTTAAATAAGTCTTCCTTCAGGGTATTACTACTAATTAGCAAAGATACATAATTTACATTACCATTTTCTCAAGAGAATAGTTTTCATTTTAGTCAATAACCCGTATTACTTACATAAATTAAATAAAAATACCTCAGTTAAATTTATCCAGTACCTAAACAAAAACTAAAATACATAAATACTTTCTTAAAATTACTCTTTCGACATAAGTCAAACAACATGGTATAGAAAATACTTAAAATTACAGATTCGACTTGATGAATAAAAAATCTTGATATATTGATAATAGATGGCGTTTTTCAGTGTAATTTTTCAATATTATTTCTATTAATTTAACAGGTTTTCTATATGTTATCCTAGTGTGTTTATGCCAAATTTCATCGATTTTGGTTCAGCGGTTTCACTGTGGAAACGTAATAGATAGGTAGACTTTCGCATTTATAATATTAGTATATATCTCCTTACACCAGTTACTTTGGTCAATTAAAATTATTTGAATTTACTAATAATGTGATGATACCTATTTAATAGTACCTGGTTGAATGAACCTTGCTCAGTAATTTTCAAAATAAAAAAAGAAACTTTATAATAAATTAAAAATTAAGCCCGTTCCCCGAATAAGCTTCAGCAAGTCAGCGTGACTTGACAGTTTATTGCAAGAATAGTGTTTTATATTCAAAATAAATTTTAGTATATTTTAATGCCTAAAAACAGTGACAAAACGATTTTTTTTTACATAACACCTAGCTAGTTTTATTCTTCTCCCCCAAAACCCCCTACGTGTTGAATTTCAGGAAAATCGTTGGAGCCGTTTCCGAGATTGCGAAAATATATATACATACAAGATTAACTCAATTAAACATTAAAGATTTTATCAATATTTTTTATCAAACTTCAACTTAAACAAAGGAACTTGTTCTTCTCGAATATTGCATCTAAAACCATGTTTTTTCTTAATAAAGTTATTTTTTAACGTGAACGCGACGTATATTTTAAAATATTTGACTTTGACCTCAGGGAAATCAGTGGAAAGGTGGTATCTTAGTGTATAAATAAAATTTTATGTACCAAGGGAGAATAATCTCTATTATCAGGGTAATACGGACAAAGTAGATTGGGGCGTGTAATCTGGTATAAGGCGCCGAACAAAATGAGACGCTCAGTTCCCGCTAAGGCAACCGATCTTCTTTGACAAATGTAGTCAAAGAAGATGCAACGAAAATTTGGAAATATGGCTTGGTGAGAATTATTTTGTAAGTGTAAATAAAAAAATATGTAATCATCCTCCTGCCCTTATCTCTCTAAGTGGGCTCGGCACAACTTGTTATAAACATGTTGCAAAATGATTTGGCTACATATTTTACCTGCCTGCCTGCCTGATCAACTTACCTTTGTCGTAATATACAACACGTCGGTAAGAAAGAAGGTGGTCTATTCTTATCAACCGGATAGCACACGGTGGGTGAACTTACTTCAGTCGCTTTTTACGACACCACGGTACGACACCTAGGTTGACCCTAGGCGTTCTCGCCTAGAGTTCGAATCCGCGATCCGCGGAGCTGAAGGCAAGGTCACTACCCACTACGCCAATGGGCCAGCTATGATTACAAAGTAGGTATGTATATAAAAAGACCGTACAACTCAACGAAATTAGTCACACGCAATCTAATTCGTTTATATAACCCAATGGCTTAGCCTTTTAAATTATTGCGTCTTCATGGAGACAATTTAGGGAATGTATCGTCGAGAGCGTCCCAATCCCGAGATTACGTCTAGTGTCATGAATTTGAGAGAAATGTGCAAAATAACATTTTCTTATTTTGTCATGTGTTCCGTCTCAGACTTTATCATCACCCCGATACATACAGAGCGTGACGCTCTCCGCTTGTTTGTCCTTATACCAAGCCAATCTCAATAAATATCTGATATAATATGGCGAAATTATTCGCCCTTTTCACCAGCTATAATACAATACTGTATTTTATGGAAACGATTTGCACGGTTGTATTATTATTATAATATTTTATGTATTAAATTTTGCAAGTGCTAAACTTAAACTATTATATAATATCAGCAAAAGGGGCAATTATTTTAGTACACCAAGATTTTAAGTCAAGAAAATTAGTATATATCCAGAGAATTCTTGGGATATGTGTAACCTAATGATTTGATATCAAATTTGATTGAATGATATCAAATCTAGCCTCCAAAGTAGGATAAGGATAAGGCCAGAGATAGAACGAACAATAGATGTAATAATAGTGAAGTAAGCAATCTCCTGATGAAGCTGAATGAGGAAAGCTAATAAGTAGCAAAAAAATAATAATAATAATAAAAGGAAAATAAATAATGGCTTGATACAATACCACTGTTGGAACAACTTCTATCTAATTTAGATATAATGACCGGAGTTTAGACTAACCTGTTCTAACGTAGATTGTCAAGTTACACATATCCCAGGATTTTAGCAAAGACATGCATATTTCTTTACAATATTTCCTCTTAATATGACACGCCGTGTGGTATCCGCCTGAATAGAATAGTATCACCCTCATTTCTTACCGAGGTGTCGTAAA
Source organism: Morpho helenor (assembly GCA_029227775.1). Classification (NCBI taxonomy): domain Eukaryota; kingdom Metazoa; phylum Arthropoda; class Insecta; order Lepidoptera; family Nymphalidae; genus Morpho; species Morpho helenor. The sequence continues at coordinate 16,723,345 of JARGCU010000025.1, forward strand.
AGACGACTAAGGTAAGTCGACCCGCCGTGTGATATCCGGCTGAGTAGAATAGACCAACCTCATTTCTTACCGAGGTGTCGTAAAAGGCGACTAAGGTAAGTTGATCCACCGTTTGGTATCCGGTTGAGTAAAATAGACCACCTTCTTTCTTACCGAGGAGTCGTAAAATACGACTAAGGTAACGTGACGTCAGGCAGGCGGCCGGTCGTAAAATACGTAGTCAAATCATATGGCAACATGTTTGTAACATGTTGTGCCGACCCCGCTTAGAGTGGGATAAGGGCAGGAGGATGATTTCCTCTTAATATGACAAGTCTAATGCGGGAAGAAAGTTATTTGGTATATGCAAAGAAAACAGAGTGCAAACAGATCTTGATTAATGCAGGAATAATTCTAGAAATGTAGACATTTATATGAGAATAAAAGCAGTGCCAATCACTTTAAACTGCTGAAGATGAAATACCAATATGTCTTGAACGTCTCCTTTTATCCAGCATTTAGATAACGTCCCTAATACTATATTATCTCTGGTCTAAGCTTACATTTAGACGTCCAGTTAAATTGTAGGTAAACAGAACACGGTTAGTAAGCGTATAGGCAATTTCATTAACAAAGGTGAGATAACAGATGGACCGCGTTCAATTACCGGCGACGGCGACCGCATTGCAAATGTTATTAATGGCAGAATTCCGCAAAGACAATGACACTGTCGGTTATATTTGGCTGAATTCGGTTATTTAGCGGTTTTCAGCATTCGCGCTCTATCTCAAGATGTTTCCAGACTTAACGAGTAACGTAGATTAAACGAAATTATCGAAAATAACGAAAAGCTCTTCAGTTTATTTGAGCTCTTAATTTAAGTAATACTTAAAAAGTTACTACGTCTCTACTTTTTTTTACAGAGGATGGTAGGAGTTTAGACACACCACGCGGCTCCAATGCAGATTGGTGGGTTACACATATCCCAGTAATTTCCTCCTTGTCACAAAATTTCCTCATGATGTTATCCTTCACCCAAAAATCGTGTGATAATGCAATGATTGAAAATATCGATCTGGCATATAAATTTTAACAGAAAAATTTATTATATACCTGGGGATTTGAACTCGTTATCTCCAGCAAAGAGTCACACCGTCGGTTATCACAGCTATGTGTTACTAAAAGTGTATTGCTAGGTCCAAAAAAGTAAGATCATCAACCTCCTGCCCATATCCCACTCTAAGTGTGGTCGCACAACATGTTATAAAACATGTTGTTACAAGATTTGGCTACGTATTTTGCGACTGGCCACCTGCTTGACGTCAACTTACGTATTTAACGACACCTCGGTAAGAAAGAAGGTGGTCTATTCTACTCAACCGGATACTACACGGCATAAAGATGTGAGATCTAGAAAGATAAAAATTAAGCTAGAATGAAAGTTTTATAAATTGAAAAATGATTATCGTCTCATGAAAATAAAATATATCCTGTCTTAGTAAACAAATTCTATATTCACCACACTGCTCCCGCTCCAGCATTATGCTCGAAAGGTTAAGCTTGTCCCAGATATTTTCACCGTAATGCAGATAACAAATTATAATAAACGGGTGACTGTTAACGTGTTTTAAACGTTACTTAACAAACAAATGAGATGGTGTGGCCGCACCGTTAATCTCTGTGCGGGGTTAAAATTAATATTTAGCGCCCTTTCTCCTTTATGAGTTCACAATGGAGTGGATTGTGCTCGCGGCTTTAAGATTAGTCTGAGATGAACGTTTGTTTCATAATGTTTGTCAATTTTTGAAGACGCTTATTTAAATACGAAATGCTTCTTTTTATTTAGACTCTTTATATGATATAACACAACTTAAACAAAAATTTGTCTAACACAAAGTAAGAATACAAAATTAGCATTATTCTCGATTGTGTGAACAATTGTTACAGTGCTTATATGCTTAATCAGGCGATAATTTTTTAAATTCATATTTGGTTATATTTAAAAAAAAAAAATGAATTACACTTAATAATGCAATGGACAATTAATAATTACATATATGAAGTTAAATAAAATAAATATAAAATAAGCGTTTATAAATATTTGTTACAAATATTATTTTAGTGCATATTAAACCGTAGAAATAAAAAATATTGTATTATTTGTGATAATGTTTTTTTTTAATGTTAAAGTTGGATTTACTTTTGTCCTTAGGCTGTGTGACCTAACTATTAAGTTGATAACCTAATTTAACAGCAGACAGCCTAAACAAACTACAAATACCCAGCCCATTTGAATAGACAATCTGTGGCCTTAAAGTTAAACACAAAGGCAGTATATTCAAACTGGTCCACTTATAATTAATTTCACGCGCAACACTGGCCATGCGCTTGCATATTATACATGAATATTAAACTGCTTTAGAGTACCAATTCACGAGCGGGTTGTATGGTGGTCGGGGTTAGGGTTGACATATTTAATATGTATATTTTATGTTGAAGAAAGGCTTAGAACTTGGCCATAGAGATGAAGGAATTTATACAACGTGAAATACTGACGAGTACAAAACAAATAAAAAATAATTTATATGTCCACTTTAAGTCGAAAGATGTGCTCACAACTTAAAAGTATAGTAGTATATTGTTATACTTACGTATTAGATTGCTACTTTATGGAACAATTATTACTTATACACCGGAATAACATATAGGTTGTCGAAATCCTATTAATTCTACAGGAATAGGATGATATTGAAAAACGCCATCTATTGTCAATCCATCACGCGACACTAGTCCACGAAAAAACGAAGTTGCGGGTAAAAGCTAGTAAGCTATATTTGGGTATGCATTTCTAAGACTTTTATTAAAACTATTAAATTAGCAGTGTACAGAATAAATAAATTGCAAAGTTCTATCAATTCTATGGATCCCTCTTGATACTCTATTTTCAATTCCAGGTGTATTGCTTTTACCCGCAACTTTGTTTTTTCCTGGACTAGTTTCGCGTGATGGATTGATAATAAATAAATAAATAAATAAATAAATAAATAAATAATAATATAAATATATAATAGATGACGCTTTTAAATATCATCCTATTCCTGTAGAATTAACAGGATTTCTACAACCTATATGTTATTCCGGTGTATAACTAATAATAGTGCCAAATTTCATCGATATTGGCTTATTGGTGATAGTGGATTTGCCGTGAAAGAGTAACTAACATAGATCCATACTTACAAACTTTCGCATTCATAATATTAGTAATATTTTAATAGAATGTTTAATTTAAATATTATCTGATGGATATTGCTTACAATTGAAGCATTAATTATTGTCTATTAAATTTCAGTTATACATTATGGTTTGTTGTTTCAATTGTATCATGCTTATAAATTGTGTATAATTTATGAGTTAGTATGCTAAAACACATATGAGGGCCTATTTATCTTTGTAACGAGTCTCGGTGGCGTTGTTATTAGTTCACATAATATTGCTCTTTAGCATATATAGCGTGTTTTGTAATGAGGTATCTACTTCGTTTAACATTGTCTACTAGAAATGAGGGTAGAACTATTTCAAATTCAAATTATCCTCTATTTATGTTGGTTAACAAGTTCTTTCGAAAAGGTTAAATTTGTTACAACATGTTTCTAATACAACCTCCTTCATAGAGTTGGTCACTAATATGAAAAAGTATTCTGGCTGTAATTATGTGCCATGGAGTTGTTGCGAAGGAATAAATGAGTTCACTTTGGGAAAATTGCTTTTTATTTATTAAATAAGTATAAAGGAAGAAATATCGTCGTCGTAAGTTGTAAATTTCAATGAAGCTTTGAAAAGGTGCTCTTATCGAGAAGAACAAGCAAGATATAATTATTCAAAATTAAAAACATTTTAATATCAATCAAATCCAATTCTTAATTCCATTTCTTTATTACTAAATAAATTTAAATTATACAATAAAATTACTTGTATTTATAAGAATTACGTCGTCTAAACTTATTATTGCTATATCAAAAGACCTGTAAGAAATGTTAGAGAAATTCAAAGATTATTTTGATTGAAATAAAAAATATTTTTGTCTATGAATTTGTGATCGTTTTTTAAACTCTTTTCTTGATACTATCAATTCTAAGGCGTGTAAGTCGGTGGTATTTTCAATAAAATATTGTAACTATTTTATTGCATAGTACCTGTAAAACTACACATAAAACCTGAACGAGTTGAGGAATTGGAAAAAGGAATTGCAGACGCTAAAAATATCTTCGTTAGTTAAAAGCAATTATTAACACCAACAAAAAATATCTCATGAAATAATCAACTTCGCGAAATCGTGTACAGTCGCGTAAAACTTATTATTCAATCTAACTAAAAATCGTTTCTAGGTTCTAGAATAATAAAACCGCCCTAGTTCATATTTCACGTTACATGTCATGTTGCTTTTTAATTTCGTGAACAAGTTTGACGCACAAAAAGTGATTTACCACAAGGCCATCGCTAATATAAAGCTGCGTACAGACATAGCGAGGCGTTCGTCGCGAATAGTTCGTCACGTATGGGTCAAACCTAAGGCATAGGACGGTTCATTTATGCGTCCCGAATGACACATGTTTAAGCTGAGCACATAAACAACCACGCATGATATACGTCAGAAGAAAAATGGGTCCCACAAGGCAAGACGTGTAGATTCTAGCTGCGGTCTATATAGTGATTCGCAAAACATTAAAAAAAGAGAAAAGACGCTGGTGGACAAAACGATTTTTTCTGTTTTTTTCGGACAAACCGATTACATTATGGTAATACAAGGGATTTAAGACTCATGACAAGACATGAGCGTGCAACGCAAACAAAACGACCGTCTTCACGGAGCGCACGGCCTGCACTGAGGCAGCATTCGCAACGATCGATTGACGCGAATGCTCACTGTGAGCACACACGTCCACACAGTTTGAGGCATGCGAGACGAACCATTCCCAACGCACGCCTCGCTATGTCTGTACGAACCTTAAGACATTATATAATTTAATAAAATTTTCCTTGAAATATTGCTCAAACCTTAAACGCGAGTGATGTAATTTTGCACCACTTTTCGTACGTAAGTGCTGACATTCTTTCAAACTCACAACAGCGGCAATTCATCACGGTCGCGGGAAAGTTTCTCATTTTCGCGCGCTTAATTTTCTTACCAAAGTTACATTACAGATTAATAAATTCCCTAGATGAGACGAGAGATATTAAGATATAACTTTTCTTCATAATATAATATCAGCCAGGCTGACAGAAGTATTTTTATTTAATGATGGAACGAAATTAATGAGCGTTAAACTTAAAGGATATGTAGATTATAGACGAAAATAGTTAACTAGATCGATTGTTTCCCTTAAAACCACTTACATGCTGAATTTCATGAAAATCGTTGGGGCCGTTTCCGAGATTAAGAAAAAATATATATAAAAGATTAACTCATTTAAATATTAAAGATAATTCAATAAATAATTCTCGTCTGTGTAATAAACCCATGAATCTGCGATTTATCACAGATTATAAAAAAGTTCCACTTGATACTCTATGGACATATTATTTAACCTGTCGTATCGAGTGGTATATGCTCTGAATTATATTTATGATCTGTACGCATTTCGAATACAACACATAAACGTTTCCTGCAGACAATGCCGGCCATCTTAATAGTAAGTCATGTCACCGTACCTGCTCGTTGGTACATAATGGTGGTATTGAACTTACGGGAAGGCGTACGGGACGCAGTTCGCACGCTCCCTTTAGATTTAGTATATTTGTCACAATAGAATCCTAAGACTTTAGCCGTGTGGTATCCGGCTAAGTAGAATAGTACCACCCTCATTTCTTACCGAGGTGTCGTAAAAGGCGACTAAGGTAAGTCGACCCGCCGTGTGGCATCCGACTGAGTACAATAGACCACTCTAATTTTTTTGCCGAGGTGTCGTAAAAGGCGACTAAGGTAAGTTGACCCAGCGTGTGGTGTCCGGTTTAGTAGAATAGACCACCCTCTTTCTTACCGAGGTGTCGTAAAATACGACTAGAATAAGCTAACGTCAGGCAGGCGGCCGGTCGTAAAAACAAAGCCAAATCATGTGACAGCATGTTTATAACATGTTGTGCCGACCCCACTTAGAGTGGGATAAGGGCAGGAAGATGATGATGAGAAGTGCTTGTAAAAGCTAATTTGAATAAAGAATTATTTTATTTTGAATAAGCTTTCCTCAATCTCACTAAAGAAGAAGGCTTCCTTGAAGACCCCACTTAGAGCGGGATAACCGCAGGAGGGCTAATAGAATCCTAAGACTTATAAATAGTATAAGATATATAGATATAAGAAATATATTTTTGATGAAATAATAATCGATTATTTTGAAATAAAAATCGATTATTTTAAAAGTCGATTATTTTTTCACATCGCAAGTTAAACTAATAACACTTCTTTTTGAGTCGGGATAATAAAAAATTATGCGTAAATACACGGTTTTTGCTTTCGGTAATAATAAATTTTACTTAATAACGGCTTTTTACACCTGGATTGTTATAAAGCGAATTTATGTGATGTTTGGTCTTAGCGGGAAAGTTCCTGCGGGATGGCGTTCATGCAATTAGTCGCAATTAAAACCGAGTAAAGAAATTGTCGGTATCCTTGTCATCTGTAGCGTTTCCCATAAGAAACGTGTGTTAACGAAGGTATAGCTTCTTCCGCGTTGTATTACTGAATATCACCTTAATAACAAGCTGTGATAGCCTAGCATCGAGACCGTCAGATTTTCAAGGGGGTCACAGGTTCAAACCCCGGACAGGCGATCAATAGCCAAAGTGACCAAAGGCAAAACAATGAGTTTTTCTGTTTTAATCTTATGTGTCTAATTAATAATTTCAAAGGTAAAGGTAAAGGAAAACATCGTGAGGAAACTTGCATGTCTCTAGAGAATTCTGGGTAGCAGAATTCTCTAAAGCCCAGCAGTGAAATAGTAACAGTAATAGTAACAGGCTGTTACTTTACTTTTATCTTAATAACGGCATCGAAGAAGTTTTACGGATGGCTGTTCCCTGATACAATTAAAAAACTTGATAATATGCTGTTCACACTAATATACAACGGCAGCGATACGGGCGAGCGCATAAGCATCATCGAGCTATCGAAATGCGGAGAATAGGGCGCCGAAACTCTACTAGCGTCATAGAACGTCTATTTGTGGAACCGCTTATCGAGAAATCAGTATTGCGTTTAAAGAAATCTTATAAAAGCGTTTGATATTTGCAAATTATCATACGCTATCAGTAAAAAAAAATATCGAGAGGAATCCTGCATGTTTCTTAAAACAAGTCTAAGGATATGTGTAACCTACCTACCAGCTCTCTTTATCTCCAATAAAGGAGAGACGAAACCTATGCCCATGAGTGAAATAGTAGCAGGCCGTTACTTTACTTCTTTAATATATCTTCAGAGAAAGAGAATACTATCATTATCAATCACAAGTGGTGAATATAATGTAGTAAGACTACATTATTTTCTTGTCTGTTGCTTGTCAATTGTCAAAAACGAAATCCAAATATTTAGATATTTTTGCCAGTACCGCCGTAAACCAATATTTTAAATTTTACACATACTCGTACAATCCTTTTGTAGCCTCGTTTAAAACTGTACAGGATTTGCATTCGCCAATTTTAATAAATTTCTTTTAATAGCTTGCTTTTAGCACATGTACGATTTGTTTAAAAGCAAATTCACCGCACCTTTGTTAGCTGGGCGTTACTTTTTATAAGACTTTAAATTACTAATAAAGAATTATAGAAGTTCCCAATAACTAATTCTTAATATACTAGAATAATTTTCAATCTTTTCATAAAATCATCTTAAGAACGATGTAAAAAATGTGTTGATGTAAAAAAACAAACTTAACTCGCAGACAAGATATAAGAATCTTGTTAGAATCATGCTAGATGAGTTTTGAGTTAATTGTTAACGCACACACTATACAATAACAATATTTAACAGAAACACCACAATTCCCATTTCGAGATGCTGTTCGGCGAAAGACGAACAAAGACTAAATGTCCTTGAAACGTTTTATCAATAAGAAGACTTCACGGGAAACAACACAGTGTTGCCACCATTTCAATAAAAAAAATCGCGATACCCCTGTTTCATGATTGTGTTGCCATAAAATACACAGCGGAAGTCAATGGCGACAACATAATGTTATTTAAAATTGTCAAGTTAAGACAGTTATGATTGAGTTGCAAATAATATTGCCAGAACTGTACTATCAACCACAAAGAAGAGCTGGCAAGAAACTGAATATGTGGTTGTTTTTTTTGAGAATATATCAACACCAAACCTAGACGACCTAGACGACAAAATATCTAATATAAATAGTAAGCAGCAAACCCCATTTTGTATGTAGTGTATGTGGATTGAGACGTGTGATTCTTACCTTAGATATTTATATACAAACATATATGATACATACATCAATATTCTTAAGCATTAACACACTAATACTAGTGTATAAAGTCAACTTTACACTGTCTCAAGCGCATCACGTTAGTATCGCCAGAGTCCTGGGCGAGAGTGGACGTGTAACATAGCATTAGTGATTGTATGAGCCTGTGCTATATTTATACAAGTTTATATTCATTTACAAAAAAAACACCTACGAATGTCAATGAACTGTTTCTAATACCGATATCTATAAGGATTTCTAATATATTATTATTTATAACGATTTTTATGCCCCACTCGATTAAGTTTAACAATTTTAATATAAAAAAACCCAACCGATATGTCTATTAATAAATACTAAGTACCACGCGATTGTAAATATTATCGCTTGTTCATATTTTCGTACCGATGGAGAAAGTTATTGTAATTAACGTTGATAAAATCGACATGCACGATATCGCGCTAGTGTTGCGCTTTATCGATAACATCTGGGTGGGCCCGACCACCCGGGCGATTGTCCCCAATGAATAGAACAGTTTTAATATGCCCGTTACTTAATTTAAACTGGAATCACTGTGTCATCGCATTTGAAACAATGGCTTGTTGGCTTTTGGTGGTCCCTTGCTTAGAGAGTGCTACGAGCCAATTTAGTTAGGGAACGTTTATATGTCTTTGAACAATGCTCCTTTTAAGCGCATTAACATAATCATAGAATTTATCATAAATACGATTTTATATATTTTTTAAATAAAAATCTGCTCGTTACTGTGGTTGAGGTAAGCGCACTTCAATATTTTTTCGGATTTTTTCACAAAACAAAAAAATAAGTTGGGGAGTGAATTATTAAAAATATTTGATTATCAAAAATCCGCGTTTTACTATTTCACTGGTGGATAACCTCTTCTGTTTTCTATAGAGAGGGTTAGATAAACCATTACGAACATGGTAAATCTCGGCAAACGCTTTATTTATAACATGTAGAAGAATGTATATACATATAATATGTGCATGTCAATGTATAATATAATATCATATACAATATAATATGCACAAAGGAGGAACCTTAGGCCTGTTTAGATCACGAATGCTTTGTGTACGTTGATAAACATAATTCTGAAAACATTTTAATGTCAAAGGCACAATGAGAAAGCAATGTTTTATAAATAGCGGTACACAATTTTGTTATTTTTTTAATTTATTCAATTCAAATATAACAATCTAATTTTGTTTATTATATAAGACTCGTTATAAAAACCTGTAAAGGTTTTAGAATAACGCGAATGCGTACGCCTGCCCGCAGAATTTATGTGTATTACTTATACAGAATACTATCCCTTGCTAGAATTAACTGACTTGTCTAGAAGTAACTAGAATTGTCCCTAAATAATATAACTTGAGCATATGTTTACATTTTTTATTGAGAATATTAGGCAACATATATTCACATGTTCTTTTACCATAGTTTTTGGTTTGAGGCAACCTGTACCTCGGTTGATTTACTAATTGCCTCAAACTGCTTGTTCTTAAATTTATTTTCTAGCAAATTATATTATTGTATTCACTCACAATGATTGACATATTAATTTTATCATATACAGATATTAAAAGCAGACCAAATATTTGAAATTTTAATCGCAGTCATATTTGTTTATTTAGAAGTACATACATTTACATATTAGTTGACAGTACTTCAGGATTGTCCTTAAAATGAAAAAAAGATGGCGGTTATAGCTGTAACGTGAGTTATTTGCGTAGATTTCTTTTCTGCGTCACTCGAAACAATCTTGAGCCTGTCGGCAGTTTCGTTACTTTATTGTATGTTATAGATTTTCGATTTGTGTGAGGCACAATGTCAATTCAACAAGCTTTCGCTTCTCGTATCAAGAGAACAAAAGGCGGCTCGAACCCGTTCGAGGGCTCTTCGCATTGGTTCAGGGCAAATATCAATATTGTTATAGTAAATACATAAAAATATTAGATTTACGTGCCTCGTGTCTTCGCGCTCTTACTTTTGTTCGGTGTATTTTAAAATACGAGTGTGGTTTGAGTAAATACTTCGAAAAGCTATTACTCGTTTTGTATTGTCATTATCATAAACGAAAAGAGGTGTTAATTTTCTACAAACATTATATAGAAAAGCAGTAAGCCGTGTGGTATCCGGCTGAGTATAACAGACCACTCTCATTTCTTAACAAGATATCGCAAAAGGTGACTAAAGTTGACCCGCCGCGTTGTATCCGATTGAGTAGAATAAACCACCCTCATTCCTAACCGAGATGACGTTAAAGACGACTAAGGTAAATTGACGTTATGCAGACGGGCGGTCGTAAAATACGTAGCCAAATCATGTGATAACATGTTTATAACATGTTGTGTCGACCCCACTTAAAGTACGGTCAGTAGCAGTAGGGCAGGAGAATGATGATTATATAGAAAAGCTGTGATAACCCAGCGGTGAGACTGTGCGGCTCTTACGACGGGGTCAAGAGTTCAAACCCGGGAGGACATCGATGAGTTTATCTGTAAAAACTTATGTGTCTTATTGATAATTGCAATTTATCACACTTTAGTTCCAGAGTTAAAGAAAGCGTGGTTTTTTTCTTCGAAATACATTAGGCACTGAAACGGCAGCACTATCGATCAAAGGCAGACAAAACAAACGAGACCTGCAGGCAAGGAACTTCGTAACGCATTATCTTAGATTTCTTGAGCCAATCCGCTTCGGACAGGGTTGCAGTGTAAGTGACAGACTACAGCGTGTTCAGTGCGATTAATAATTAATTAACAACTTTAGGCACGCAGTAATGAAAATATGTTTATTAAACAATAAACGTATATAAACTTCTGTCATACAAAAAATGATAAATATTTAGTTATAACTAATGTATCAAAGTGTATTATTATACAAAATCTACCTATCAAACTGTATGTGGAAATTAGCATAACGCGATCTAAAAACCTATTTACGTGAGGTCTCTCAGTGAAAATGAGAAAAAATGAGATACATATAACAATATCGAGCTTCAATTGTATTAAATTTCATTAATATTTCTCCAGCGAATAAGGCAAGACAGCGTAACAGACAGACTTTCTTTCGTATTTATAATATTAGTAAACAGGAAGAACACTGTCTGTCTACAGCGGACCCTTGAATACTTCAGTAGACCGGAAAAACGCCGACAGCATCGAAAGACTGAGACCACGTGGACAGACCAGAAATAAATTAGATAACATAAATAAATGAGAATAATAATAAAAGAAGATACATAAATAAATAAGATAAATTAAATTAAGTAAATAAAGAAAGTAATCTATTGTGTTATACGCTTTACGTAGATAGGTCTAATATGGATTGGGAAATTTTATTGTAGAAGCGAGTACCGAGATCAACGAATGATTTGCTAACTCTGCTTAGTCGCGACGCAGGAATTTCAAGCTTTTTATGACCTGTGGTATATCTATGATCATCATCTTCCTGCACTTATCCCACTCTAAGTGGGGTCGGCACAACATATAAACATGTTGTCACATGATTTGGCTACGTATTTTCCGACCGGCCGCATGCCTTACATCAAATTACCTTAGTGTTATTTTACATCTCGCTAAGAAATGAGGGTGGTCTTTTCTACTCAGCCGGTTACCACACGGCGGGTCGACTTACCTTAGTCGCCATTTACGACACCTCGGTAAGAAATGAGGGTGGTACTATTCTACTCAGCCGTACACACGGCGCTGATCGTCGTTAAGAAAACGGTGCATGAAGAACATAAAGAACAGAAGTCTTGTGTACGTGGGTTTTTCTTCGTTGCAATAATAATATTCAGTACCTTTTTACTATAAACTTTATTCGAACACAACACAGCAATCCACTTTTAATGACAGCGGAAGAAGGGAAGAACCACAGACAAAATACATTACATACATTACAAGAAGATTTCGGGATACCACACGGCGTTGTGGTATATCTCTGATCGTCGTTGAGAAAACGATGCAAGAAGTAGAACAGAAGATTTCCTTTCCGCTCTTGACTTACGGCAGGCCCTAACGAGCGTGATTTATGCGGGCGCAAGCCGCAATCACGCGCCATTGTAGCGGTGGGCTCGGAGGTAAGATATGGGGCGGCGGCGAGGGATTACGACTATCGGGTTATACATGAACACGCTTACGTCATAATCTTAGCAATGTAAACAATTACTAATTATACGCATTTCACCTGCTCACTTTGAGCTGTAATAAGGAAAATAAAAAAAATAACTTTTAGTATTTATTTCTTTTTATACATATAGTTGGAAAAGAGAAAGAAAAGGTAAAAAAGCACATGTATAAAGGCGGACTTAAATCCCGGCGGCGGATCCCTAAAAGGAATATCTTCCAGGTAACCTTTGAGTAACAGAAGGAAAAGGACAAGATTTGAATAAGAAAGAGAACACGGGTAATATAGAGACAAAAAAAAGTTTATATAAATTTAACTATTTAATCTATTAATTAATTTTGCTAAAATAAATAGATGACAAGATGCTACTAATAGGTATATAATTACTTAAGATAAATATTTTCTGATCTGTAACTTAAATACCGACAGCGAAAGAGATTTGCGGATTGATAATGGTATATCATTTCACAGCTTAACACCTTATAAGCTAAATGATCTCGAGTAAGTCAGTGAGGAGTGTAGTGTATGTGAATAAAGATAGAACTCTTGATACTAGGAAGACTTATAATAGTAGAGGTTCTGTCGTTTCATGCCTACACACAGCTCGCTATAGTAATGGGGCGTGGGGAGAGAATGACCCACTAATTGCTACGACGACGGGAAAGCACGGACGCGCGTGCTGTGTGCAAAGCAGAGAGCCGATACCATGCAGTCAGGGTAAAGTATGAACAGTACAAGGAGCATTTAGGGAAGGCAAGATCTAAGGTATTTATAGATCTTAGCCGGCCACATCCTACATTATCACGATTATAGCAAAGTAATGTTATTATTACTTTTGTATTATGGCTCACTGCAAAGTAACGACTAATTGTACAAATTTTTCTAATGGAGGGTAAAAATACTCAAATTCCAAGGAAAATTGGAAAAAAAAACCATATTTTTCCCATAAAATGTTGGAAACTAAAGATTTCGAAGGCTGTACGAAGTTCGCTGAGTTAGTTAATAACACTAATTAAACTTTGTTGATATTTTAACGTTGTAACGTTTCGAACAAATTTTAATTATTCCCGGTGATGGCGCTATACCTTTAACAAAAATACGTGTCTATAAATAATTACAATAGTATTCTACGGCTGTGTAGAATAAGCCACCCTCATTTCTTACAGAGGTATCGTAATAGGCGACTAAGGTAAGTTACCCGACTTGTGGTATCCGGCTGAGTAGAATAGACCACCCACATTTCTTACTGAAGTATCGCAAAAGGCGACAAAGGTAAGTTGTACCGCCGCGTGGTATTCGGCTGATTAGAATAGACCATCCTCTTTCTTACTGACATGTCGTAAAAGTCGACTAAGGTAAGTTGACCTGCCGTGTGGTATCCGGATGAGTAGAATATACTATCTTCATTTCTTACCGACATGTTGTAAAAGGCGACTTAGTTAAGTTGACCCGCCGTGTGGAATCCGGCTGAGTAGAATAGACTTCCCTCATTTCTTACCGAGTTGTAAAAGGCGTCAGTTGACGCCAGGCATAGCTAGCCAAATCAAGAAACAACATGTTTAAAATATTACAAGGGCAGGAGAATTAAAACGTTAGAGGAGGATAAAGATGACCGTGAATTTAGTAAGAATTTCGCAATCTTTTCCAATACTGAAATCTCAAGGCGAGCTTGGAGCGTTTTAAGTAATGTTTCTACTTAGCTTATGTTTACATAATATTGAAATCCTTTTCGCCTTCCACTCAAGTCTTAATTTATACATTTTTGGTATTCCAGCGCTCGAAGGAGCGAAGAATTTAATTCGAATATGGCAGTTGAAACTGGAATTGCTCAGGAATTGAAATGTTCCAAATAACAACGACCGTTTCACGAATAACAATATCGTAACAAAAGCGATATACAACTCCAATGAAAGATTCTTTTCAGTTTTAATTTAAAAATAATTGTTGTTTAGTTTCATTATCCTCCTGCCCTTATCCCACTCTAAGTGGGGTTGGCACAACATGTTACAAACATGTTGTCATATGATTTGGCTATGTATTTTACGACCGGCCGCCTGCCTGACATCAACTTACCTTAGGCGTATTTTACGACTCCTCCGTAAGAAAGAGGGTGGTCTATTTTACTCAACCGGATACCACACGGTGGGTCAACTTACCTTAGTCGCCTTTTACGACACCTCGGTAAGAAATGAGGTTGGTCAATTCTACTCAGCCGGATACCACACGGCGGGTCGACTCACCTTAGTCGCCTTTTACGACACCTCGGTAAGAAATGAGGGTGGTACTATTCTATTCAGCCGGATACCACACGGCGTAATTGTTGTTTAGTTTTATCTATACTAATATATAAATCTGAAGAATGAACTGGGGTTGAACCGATTAGTATATAACTAAGCTAAATATTATAACTAAATTATTAACCATTGTTTCACTTCATTAATCACCTTAAATTATATGAAATGTAATAAATAATGTATCAATTTTTTAACCTAACTAATCTATTTTAAGTTACTGCTACTAACTAAACTAACACTACAATATAAAAAAATAAATAAATAAATAAATATATGGGACACTTACACACACGGTCGTCCGTCCCCAAAGTAAGTAACTTAATACTTGTGTTATGGTACCTAGACATACAACTGGTAAATATATACTTATATATTTTCTAAATACATACTTAAATACAAATAAATACCCAGGCTCAAAGACCTACAAATTCATTTTTTATAGAAAATGTTGGCCCTCGGCGGGAATCGAACCCGCGACCCGCGGAGCTGAAGGCAGGATCACTACCCACTACGCCAACGGGCCAGTCGCCAATATAATAACCATAATATTGAGGGAGGGCACTGGCACTGAAACACAGTTAAATCTAGTTAACTTCAACTCGTTTGAACTCGCGACCCCCCTCGAATGAGTCGCACGGTCACACAGCTATCATAAGCCCATGTCAAACGTAAATTCGAATAAATAAAACCAATTTAACCCGAACCTAGTTCCAAAAGATATCCCAAAATCACTTAAGATACTGCCAGAGATAAAATTTAGTATACAATAAAGTAAGGTAAGCTGTGATGGCCCAGCGGTGCGACCGTGCGAATCTCTAGAGAAGATCAGGGGTTCAAACCCGGGAAGACACCAATGAGTTTTTCTATTAAAACTTATGTGTCTAATTGATAATTGCAATTTATCACATGCTTTTCGGTGAAGGAAAACATCGTGAGGAAACCTGAATATCTCTAGAGAATACTAGGGATATGTGAAACCTACCAACCCGCATTGGAGCAGCGTGGTAGGTCCTAGCTCTAATCCTTCTCTCCAAAAACGGAGAGAAGAGGCCTATGCCCAGCAGTAGGATAGTAACAGGCCGTTACTTACTTACTTACTTTACATTAAAGTAACTTCATTCTTTTGAAAAAAGTAGTACTCAAACTACCAGTCAGAAGAACTCGATTTCATTCTCTGCTACATGTACCGTTTGTTCATACCAGATTCAGACGAAATAGTTATCTTCTTAGAGCACCTATTGCATTTAATAAATTGTGTAAAAGTAACGTAGATTTAGATTTGTATAGTACCTCTGCAACCTCCGCTCGTAAACTTTTAACTACATATTTTATTTCAAAAATATAATGTAAAATTTTTATTACGTATATATATTATATTTATGTATGTATGTATCCATGCTAGCGTATGTACATATTTATCTTCTATCTGTGAAAACTTTTAATTGGCTTTATTTTGTAATTTATTTTTTGTATCTATTCTAATGTAATAGCTGTAAGTTTTCCTTATAAAATAAAATAAAATAAGTAATCCCTGAGTATTTTTCGCAATATTCAATTCGTTCGGCGATCAATTAGAAAGCTCAGGGTATAATGGATTCAGATGTCATCGACTAGGTGATCGATCACCCGGAATAAGTACTTTGATCAGTTACACGATACAGCCATTGACGCGGTCAACGTCTGATCGATGGCGATAGAAAAACGTTCTAACGCTTTTTTCGGGCTTCCTCAGTTACGGGCGAGGTTATAAATACATACAGCCGATCTGTATTACCTTACTTAATTTACTTTACTTTTTGCGGCTTCTCGGGTCAGATATGTAGGTCGGAAGGAAAATATTTACGTAAATAACATTACATATACAACTTATTTGTAATTAATTTTGCTAAACAATAATTTACGAAAATAAATGTTAAATATAATAATAACAGTATGGGGAATATTAATAACGACTATTAACGGTAAACCATTTCAGCAGTGAAACCCTTGTCCCAACATGGGGAAATGGGTGGAATAGTCCGGAATAGGAGCTGACCACCCGCCCTGCACCGACAGGCGTCCCCGAAATTAGATAGATAGATAGAACGGTAAACCAGAAAACAATGTTATTACGAAGTATTAAAATATTCTAATATGGAGGAATCGAAAAATATATACACTCCATAAAAACGTTGACAAAAGTTATAATTATATTGCTATGATCCGTTTTTTTGGAAATTTATCTTATGTTAAATGTAGGAAGAATAATCATATCTTATACATGTAAGTTATCGTAAGAAGAATAATTCCTTTTCTTTATACTAGTACAAGTAATTTCAAATTTCGAACCAGTGAAAAAAAAACAGCATCAATTTTTGTTTAAACAGACAAGTTACAAATTTCTATAAGGCAACATTATATTACGGGACTATTTAAACGTTGTCAGATTGTTAAACGAAAATTCGGTTAACGGAAATCGATATTATTCAATTCATAAAACTTAAATTATGTTGTTTGTATATTGCATATTGTAGCGTGTACTCCGGTAATGGAAATAAAATTTTACGAAGCGAATAACAATAGGCCTGAAATTATAATGAAATGTAGACTCGGTTCGTTTTCGTGCGCAGACCTAGTAAGTGATGCAGTCACGGAAATGTCAGTGATTAAAAACCCTAAAAAAAGTAAATCAAATATGGAGGCCGGGGTAAAGCGACTGCGCTTGCCGTGTGTTTGCTTTGAAGTCCATGCTTCTTTACCGGCATAAATGTTCGTTTGCTTTGACAGAAACGAATGTTTGTTTCAAAAAACCTACTTTAGCCTGAAGGTAAACAGAAGTGCTGAGTCAATTTGTTAGTTAGAAACGCAAAGCTTAGTATACGTTTGTAATTTAAGACGATGGCATAAACAATATTTTTTGTTTTTAAATTAACTAATTATAACAGATTCTAAATTGGAACGGAAAATTCATTTCTTTAAGTTGGTAAAATGTACAAAGCCAACGGGGACCTTACTTTGTGTTCAGTAATAACACAAAATTGACAAAAAAACTGTTACAAACGTTTGCATTATTATTCTAGCCTTTCTTAAAAATACATCGCTAAAAGGAACAAAGCCCGTGAAGAGCAAAATTAAACGTTCCTATTTTAATAACAGCCTAATATAACAAATCCTCTAAGGTTTCAGCGTACAGAAGCTTTTGTCGAGAGCAAAAATCTGGAGCGCGGCAGATAAGCCGGAGGCATGATGTATTTACATAGCAATTTTGGATGCACCATCTTAACATAATAACTTTTTCTATAATAACGTGTGTAACTTTTAATTTTTTATGAACCTATTTAATTTAAATTATATCATTTTTACGATTATAACTAGCAGGCGAACAGGTAACAAATTGAAAGTTAATATTTTTATTAAACGAGTAAAAGATAAATAATCATCATCCTCCTGCCCTTATCCCACTCTAAGTGGGGTCGGCACAATATTTTATAAACATTTTGTTATTTGGCTACGTATTTTACGACTGGCCGCCTTCGTAATGTCAACTTACCTTAGTCATATTTCACGACACCTCGGTAAGAAAGAGGGTGGTATATTCTACTCAACCTGATACCACACGGTGGGTTAACTTATCTTAGTCGCCTTTTACGACACCTCGGTAAGAAATGATGGTGGTCTATTCTACTCTGCCAGAGACCACGCGGTAGAAATAGAAAGATAAATTTTATGAGAATATAATTAATTCCTTAAAGTGAGCAAATTCACATGTCTGAGATTTTCTGAGATTTTTCCATATATACAAAAGTAGATATGGTTACACATTTATCAAACTGTTTGATTGCATCAACTCTCCGCATACTTATTGAATATTTTGCAGTAATTGATTGCTAGAATAATTAAAGATCGCAAACGCCCGTCGCTCCCATGTCGTTTCCCATCCCGACTCTCGACATATGCGGGCGCGTAAATAACTCAATGTGCGCTTTAATTATGTTGAGTGATCTTGTATAAAATCGTCCGCCGCCATGAGTCTAACGAAATAAGTGTTTGAATTCAGAACGGTGTAATTTGTTGCATGTTTTTTCTGAATACTATTCGTTAGTAATTGAAATTTCCGAACGTGTCTCTAATAAAAAAAAAACATTAAACGCGGGCGCTCTTTTTAAATTAAGAATTAATTCTATTTGACAATTTCTTTTAGTATAATATGATATTTTTAGCGTTTATATCCAATGGTTATAATAGAATATGAATTTAAATTTAGAACAAAATCAATTTTATGTTTTTATAACTTTTTTATTTTATTTTGCCTTCTTGAATGAAACATGATTGATCATTCATATAGTATTTTTTATGTGAGAATTATTTATAGCTTTAAAATACCTAATATCGCTAATATAATATTTTTATTACGTTAATGGGGTTATATATTCGTCTATTACGATATCCCGTCGCCGAAGGAAATGCACTAGACGGGTATAGATCGACCCCATTAATGACGCCAGTGCAACGCTAGACAAAGGAACGGGGACTAGTGTATAAATCGCGTGCATTTATTATTCGTTATCAATTTAAAGCCGTTATAGTTGAACGATGATTAGGCATCACCTGTACGAAGGGATTCAGGGTTCAAATCCGCGCCTCGTAATTTTGCTTTAAAAAATTAAATTCTAAATTGACAGTCACTCATTATGCATTCTACAGTGAAGTAAAATTATCGCGAAGAAACTTACAAATACTAAGGGAATTCTTGGGATATGTATAACCTGGCAGTATTCTCTCCAATGTTTCAGGCGACCTTTAAGAAGTGGGATGGTGATATGCCGCTACTTAGTGTTGCCAGTAGTATTAATCAAAATAGGCAATTCTTGGGATATATATAACCTGGCAGTAATCTCTCCAATGTTTCAGCAGGCCCTTAAGAAGTGGGATGGTGACAGACCGCTAGTTAGTGTTGCCAGTAGTAATAATCATATCAAAATTATGTTACCCAACTCACAGGGCACAAAAAAAATACTTTAAATAATGAAGAATTTCAAATATATTTTTATATTAGTTACAGGTTCGCTCTTGACTGTTATGTCACTTGATATTAGTGAAAGTACAGGCTAAGTTAGAAATGTAAAAATGCTGACCTTTTTACCGTTGCACACATCTTGCTGGTAACACACAATCTAGAGACAGTAGATTAGAATACTAATATTATGTCACAATGGAAATCGAACTAGTGACCAGGATACAGAACGCTTACCACTGCGTCACTGAGGCAGTCATATCTCTCGCTTCCATGCCTACTGTTTATTCATTTGCATGTTATTAAAACGGAAATTTCCAGCGTACAGTTTAAATTCACCCATTTGTTGCTACAACATGTTGACATTCTGAGTGCCTTCAGGCTGATATATACGTACGGACAGAACAAAATTTTGTACATATACATAGTAAACGAAATGTATATTGCTTGGAGTTTGCATATACAAACTTTGTCAATTTTCTCAATATTATATCGCAAGTTTTGCAAGTTAAAATTAATTATCATTTTTTATATTTTTGCAGTTTTAAATAATCAACAATTAAGTTAATAATAATAGTAATAACAATAATAATTTTTTAAAAGAATAATTATTATTTTAATAATACTGCATACATAAAGGAACTTATTTTAACTTATACTTCATATTGGCTATATATATATATATTGTTTCAGCGGATGTACCGTGACTGTAAATCATCACACATAGACTTAAAGAAAGACAGACTTTCGCACATTCGACTTTTTATTTTTATTATCTTTAAAAAAAATCCAGTAAGGCTCAGTCACCCCGGTACTTATATTAGTATTGATAACGGCCTTATCATTACTTTTGTACTTCGAAATTCCTCAAAGTAACGCCTAATTCTATAAATTGCATACAACTTCTCACAAGCCCCTTTTTTTTAAATCGTCAAGTAATTAACACGTCAATCTATAACGTACGGTTTCATTCCGCCTCAGTTCGCGTTGACGGCACGTTATTTACGCGGCCCGATGATGCTGCATCGAGCATTTTGACGGCCGGCTTTCGACGCGGGTTCCGTTGAAACGTATGAGATGCACCCGAAAATGTTTCTCGGAAATTGTATGTATGAAAGGCGTGCTATCAGTTTGCTTTCAACCTTAAAATATACGTTTCCAATATGTGCTCTCAAAGCAATAGATCTGGAAATTCTAATCTTCAAAAATGTTGTTACATGCGGAATGGATAAAAAAGAAAATGGAAATAGATTCACATCTGAACATATTGATAAAGTTCTAAGAAAAATTATAAGTTATTGACTGGCCTGTTAGCGCACTGGGTAGTGATCCTGCCTTCAGCACCGCGGGTCGCGGGTTCGATTTCCGCCGAGGGCCAACATTTTCTATAAATGAATTTGTTGGCTTTTGAGCCTGGGTGTATATTTGTATTTAAGTATGTATTTAAAAAAATATATAAGTATATATTCACCAGTTGTCTGTCTACCATAACACAAGTATTAAGTTACTTACTTTGGGGACGAACGACCGTGTGTGTAAGTGTCCCATAATATTTATATATTTATATTTATTTATATATAAATAATACAATGCTCTTACTATGACAAAAATAGTATAAATATCAAATTGCACGCTTATTATTAAAGTGACCTAATTCAAAAAAGTTGTTTTGTGGCAAATTGCAATAAATTATAGCGTTTTCAAAGCTCGCCAGTGTTAAAGAGACCCATAACTTGGAAGAGCGAGAAAACACTAGGTTTTTTAGTAGTTCGTACCATGACGTTATAGACTGGCCGGTTGGTGCAGTGGGTAGTAATCCTGCCTTCAGCTCTGCGGGGCGCGGTTTCCCGACGAGGTCAATATTTTTTTAATTCTATTTGTTGTTTCTTCGTCTCTGGGTGTATTATTATTATTTTATTTAAAATTATATATGTTTACCAACTGTCTGTCACCAACAATACACAATACACAAGTATTAAGTTACTTTGATCACGGATGGCCGTGATTGTAGATTTATTTATTATGTATAGACTAAATATATGACAAAAAGAATAAATGAACTTACTTTTAGTTCTTATACTTTTTTTATTCTTTGATATTGGTACTGTTTTGATTTGCATATAAACCGCATAGGACTTTGATATTAATAGAGAACTAAAATCTGTCGAAAGCGAACGACACAGTTTGACCAACAATCCCGTTTAATGTCAAACCAGCGATAGTTTCAAACAAGCGGTCTATAATGGCCGAATCCGTCACTGCATTACGTAATATCGGGTTACATTCTCAACCACTTTCATGTAAATCGAGATTTGAATTATGTCACATATTAAGATTTCATTTGCCAACATTAAAACAACTGTTCAGCTAAATAATATTAATAATCTTTATCTTTAATATTTAAATGAGTTAATCTTGTATATATTTCTGAATTTTGGAAACTTTTCCAACGACTCATGAAATTCAGCATGTAGTGGGTTTTGGGGAAGATAAAAAATCTAACTAGGTTTTATTTTAAAAAATGTTGTTATATCCCTGTTTTCAAGCACTGAAAAAAAATGCTATTATTTTATGAGAAACCGAAGTATAATAACGCTGTCATTTAGATAATGGGCGGTCTCAAATTCTGTACACCAAGGTCGATTCCAGTTAAAATGATTTCATTATTGCAAATCAAATCAAATAAGCTTAATTCATATTATTATCAAATATAAATCAAATATAAGTACTTTCAAGCACTTTTGAATTATCAAGTAGCAATATGATTACTGGAGCTACAACTGGTTCGGAATTTTGCTCTTACCGAGAAGAACCAGAAAGAAACTCGGCGGTCAATCTTTTAAACATTTTCAATTTTATATTATTAAACCGCAGTCTTGTATGAAGCTGATAGGATTTTTTATATTTTTTACTTTTTATATATTAAAAAAATTACCAAGCCAGGTTCGGTCACCCAGGAACTTCATATAAACAGTGTTAACATGATAACCTGGCTACTAGCTAGATATAACTATACTATAAAACTATATAGATATATAACTGAACTAGAAAAGTAAAGTAAAGGAACGGCATGTTACTATTCCACATCTGGATATAGTCTTCTCTCTGTTTTTGGAGAAAAAAACTGGAGCTTATACTGAAGACAACATAGGCGTGATGAAATGAATAGTGTATAATATCCAAGCACTTATGTATTTGGCTAGATTAATAAAACGTTTCATCAGATGTGTACGCCGTGTGGTATCCGGCTGAATAGAATAGTACCACCCTCATTTCTTACCGAGGTGTCGTAAAAGGCGACTAAGGTAAGTTGACCCGCCGTGTGGTATCGGGCTGAGTAGAATAGACCAACTTTATTTCTTACCGAGGTGTCGTAAAAGGCGACTAAGGTAAGTCGACCCACCGTGTGGTATCCGCTTTAGTAGAATAGACCACCCTCTTTCTTACCGAGGTCTCTTGAAATACGACTGAAGTAAGTTAACGTCAGTCGTAAAAACGCAGCCAAATCATGTGACAGCCTGTTTAAAACATGTGCCGACCCCACTTATAGAGGGATAAGGGCAGGAGAATGATGATCAGATGTGTACTATGTTATTCAACTATTTCCATTAGTAAATAGATTAGTTCTACGAAGGGCTAGTGGCCACTAATGTTGCCCTCGCTTATAAAGATAGATCACCACTCCCGTTTGCTATAACGTTCACTGGAACGGGGGGGTTAAAGGGTTTTTAGAGCAATAATTAATTGGGGTATCCGTTTTAGGGAATAACGTTGTATTTTGTCGGCGGTGTTAAATGATGATAAGATTATTTGGCAGCGGAATTTAATTTAACACAGCGATACAGAGGCGAATGGAAATCTTAATTTACGTAATGAAAGGGAAAATTGTGTCTGGGAGGGGCCGTAAAAAATTGTTTCTTCGAGATAAAATTTTTATCTGTTTTCTGGCTCATTTGAATCATTGAATTTGAATTTAATATTAATAATAGTTTCAAAGGCTCCATATTCTTTGAACGTAATTTTTTGTATAAAGCCGTGGGGCTATTAAGTAAAAGTAGGCGTTGCTTTGCGGAAGTCCATAATACAAAAGTAATGTTAGATGTTGCTTTAATCTGGTTTCTTAAGAAATCTATCAATGTTCTCAGAGAACTCGACTCTTCACTCGACCCTTTTGGTGACGTTCCCCTATGTTGGAAGAGCGTCTTAGTCTTATACACGTATCAAAAACCAGACCACCACCAACACACTACACAAGCACTGCACAGATTCACTACGACAATGTCAGCGATCGTTTCAGCCCGCAACCGAAGCATCATCAGGAGATAGGCTCCACGATAAAATTGTAAAATACCGCATTCATCTCATCGCACTAGCTTTACTCCTGCAGGTTTAATAGACTCGTCAATGATTGATTGACTTGATTGAAGCACATATTGGCAGCTGAATTACCCCTTTGATCTGCTAAGAAACCGGTAATCTGTAACGGCCTTTGTGATCGCCCGAGATTGCCCAATGATCGACCTGGTTTCCGCATTAAAATTGTATAGGAAACTTGTTTACACCGAGTCTTTAAACTTCTGCTAACTGACTTCAGTTAGCAAATGGAATCCTAGGTGTTCCAGGTATTCTTTTACAGAAAAGGTCTTTCCTTTTAAGTTAAAATTAAAAAGATAATGCATTGTAGGCATCTTTGCATTTCCTAAATCTATGTAGTAGTCCTAAAGGTGTAGAGAACAATTAGTGCGTTCATGTGTTGTATGCTTAGAGATCGGTACGAAACTTTCCCAACGGTTTTGTGGGAATATGCAAAATTCATTGTAGAAATGTATTTTTCATAGAATAAGTATTTACATTCTGAGTTCTTCATTCTAGTTTATCGTCGCTACGATGCAAAATAACCGTAAAGTTATTTATCTATTTTACATAATCCCAATTCAGTTCAAAATAATGATGTAAAAAGAAATTTTGTGAGCGCGGAATTCGATCATCTCGGAATAGCGCCGAGGCTCCCACGCTTGCAGCACCAAGAGGGTGCCTGTGAGATTGTAATAAAGTAATTTATCCACTCCCGATAACAGGGCAATAATCCCGGGTACGTTCCCAACGAATGTGAGGAATAAATAGCGCGCCGAGGAACGTTGAGCAGGATTTGCCGCGTGGTATCGCCGATAAGCGCAGGCAACGGCGGAATGCACTGCAGAAACGAGCTGCCTATATTGACTTGCTAATCGACTCAAGAATGATGGATACGAACATGCGAAGATGTATTATAACCGTACGATTTCACTGCAAATAAAATTTACTGAACTAGACGCATTAACGAAGCGCTACAAATAAATTTGTCGAACCCGTATTATGGAGAAACTATCGAATAAATGCATATGAGACCCAGGTACTGATCCTGCCTTTAGCTCTGCGGACCGCGAGTTCGATTCCCGTCGAGGGCCAACTTCACTACATATTATAAAACAAAGTCACATATATCGTATGTACGCATAAAACTTTAAAACTACGCAACCGATTTTGGTGCGGTTTTTTTTAATAGATAGAGTGAATCAAAAGGAAGGTTTGTACGTATAATGACATTTAATACGAAGTAGAGAAATACTGTAATTTTTGAGGTTTCTGTAAATAATTACATTTTTTTCCACTTACATTGCAAACGCAGGCTAAACCCTACGAGATTTATCAAAATGATGTACCAAGTATTTGTAAACCATGAAAAGGTCTACAGAAAAGTCCGCGATGGTATATGTCTATCTCTTATGGATAACCCACAATAGCAGTTTTTTTCATTTACTTTTTACGAAAAATGATGCCATAAGTTCAAAGCAATTTTTATACAATACAGCATTAATCCTTATCCAATTAGGTACCTTAAATAACAACAAATTTATACCCGTGCGAAGCAGGGGCAGGCCGCTAGTTTTCTATAAAAAGAATTTGTTGGTTCTTCGAGCCTGGGTGTATTTAAGTATGTATTTAAAATTTATATATCATGTGTATATATTCATAACTTGTCTGTCACCCATAATACAAGTATTAAATTACTTACTTATGGGACGGACGACCGTGTCCAATAAATAAAAGTAAAATAAAAAACTTTATTTTTATTTATTTATATCAACACTAACTAGCTGTGTTGCTTTGCCGGCGTGGAAATCAGTGTATTTAATCAAAACTTTGACATAAAAGTAGTTATTGTTGACCATAAGGGATAGAGACATGCTGTCGTGGACTTTTTGTATTATTATGTAGATCTACAATAATTTGATATAATTTAGTACATTAATTTAGTGTTTCTCAGTGTTTTACCTACCCTTCCTGAAGAATTGCACTACCTTCTAGTGAAACGTACAAAAATCCGTTTAATTGATTTTGAGAAAATCGATCACATAGGTACAGACTGACAACTTTTGAGGACTTTGTTTCCACGACTTCGTCCACATCAACTTGAATGTTAAAATGCCCTCTTTAATAGTCTTTTATTAACAATGTTTTTTTCTATTTCTTGATGGAAAAATTGAATTTTCTATCCTCTATGTGGGCCCAGTATCTAAGCTTTAATTGCACTGAATTTCGTCAATATTGCTCCAGCTATTTAGCTGTGCACAGCTGTGAACAGACACATAGAAAGACAACAAAACTATGATATTAGTATGAACAGATTTTGAACATTAGGATTGCAAGTATGCCTTGTTGTCTGTCACACAGTATCAAGTTGTTCATACCGCGGCGGCTGACTTAGCGGTGCAGTAGATTGTACGAGTATTCCACGCAAGTCCTGGATACGTTTAAGTGTATGTAATATTATGTGTGATTTATTTTGATAAACAATACATAATCTAATTCAGAGACAACAAGGAAAATTGTAAATTAGTTTGCTATTTGTCCAAACTGTTCATTATGTTGTAACCAAGTCATTACGTGTTGCGGTATCGCTCTGTTTATTTTAAAATCAAGCTAAATTATTTTCCATCAGTTACAATAGGCATAGATTTGCGGTCAGCCGTTGATTGGAATGGCTCGTATAAATGTAGAATGTGAATTTTGTTATCTATTTCCCACAAATAAAGTTTTCTGAAATAGCTTAATGTTGAAATCGTCAAGTTATCCTACAATTTGAATCAATAATTCTGGAAATTTGGTGAATTTAAGGTTTATATTTATTTATTATAACAAGCCAATAGAATTTTACACATACTTATAAATACACTTGTTCATAAGGCACGTTCTAGGTAAAACACTTTTTAAGGCGAGTACAGCGTTATCGTAAGAAGATCGTATCGATATAAGTATAAGAATAATCGAAGTATCGATTATTCTTATACTTACAGGAAATTTTAATAAAAACTATTACTTAAACAAATTAAAGCAGGCGAGCAAGTTTATTTTTTATATATCTATTATTATTTAAAAGCATCCCAAGTTTTCATTTTAGAAAGTTAGATAGAGATAAAATTCGAGTTTTTATGGTTTCTCTGAAATCATTTCCCGGAACAAAAATTAGGTTATTTTTACAGTGCCTGAACATAATATGGTATAATTTTTTTCATCGCGCACAAAATATTCTGTTATGTATATGATTTTATAACAAAAATAATATTTCCATATTCAATAATTAATAAGCGCAATATAAATACTTCATTCTGTCATCCTCCCGCCCTTATCCCACTCTAAGGGGGGGGGTCGGTCACAAATGTTATAAACATGTTGTCACATGATTTGGCTACGTATTTTACGACCAACCGCCTGTCTGATGTTAACTTAACTTGATCGTATTTTACACCTCGATAAAAAAGAGGGTGGTCTATATTACTCAAGCGGATACCACACGAAAGGTCAACTTAATTTAATCGCCTTTTAGGACACCTCGGTAAGAAAGAGTCTATTCTTCTCAACCGGATACATCATGGCGAGTCGACTTACCTTAAACGCCTTTTACGACACCTCAGTAAGAAAAAGTCTATTATACACAGCCGGATACCTCACGGCTTATTAATATAAAGACACAATACAATATAAAGACAAACATATCATATTCTTATTTTAATATATGGATTATCGTAATATGAATAATTTACATATTGTCAGTATGCCGTTTCAGATTGAGGGTATTTAAGACACCGTATCGATTGCTGAACGGTAATGTGAGCCTTATATCTTACTGCTTACGACCCATTTTCGCAAATTTATGAATTGCTCCTCAGCAGTAAGTACGTCCGGGATCGCTAACGATAATTCGCAAGACCATTATTAGCTGTGTTGTATAGGAAACGCTCACCGCCTGTATTCTCTTGATTACCACTGGCTTCTTCATTTGCACATTAAAAGCTATACTACGCTTAACGTCTTGTTATATATAAGTTGTTCTACCTAATTATTTTGGCCCGTTGGCGCAGTGGGTAGTGACCCTACCTTCAGCTCCACGGGTCGCGGGATTAAAGTAAAAAAAAAAAAGTCGGGAAAAAGATTTAAAGGATTTTATACAACATACAAAGCTTTTATATATAAAATATATATAAGCTTTTTTATATTATGAAAGAGCGAAATTTGTGTTAACCTAAATCTAGATCTCTTTATGCACAAGCTAATTAATGCAGTGCAACGAACTGTGGTTGTAAGAAGGTAAGTGCCTGAGTACTTATGTTGCAGCGAAGTATCTGTATGCATGTCAGAGAATTCTTTATTATTAAATAAATATTCCATACTTAATATAATAAATGCTAGACTGTCTGTTAGTTTAGTTAACCCAGTTTATATCCCAGTCTGACATATAGAATTTAAAAAAAAAGAGTTTTTCATTCGGTAATAGAATTTTTTTTTTAAATAATTACTGATTTAAGTACATTAATTTATGTGAAATGTTGCCTGAAAGATACCGATACTTTTCTTGTTACGGTCACTTTTTAAAACAATTTTTCACATAAATTCTTGCATCATTAGATTTTCTGCACTAAAAATAGAATTGCACAATTAGAAAATAACCCTACTAATATTATAAATGCGAAAGTTTGTGAGTATGGATGTGTGTTTGTTACTCTTTCACGGCGAATCTGCTGAACCAATATCGATAAAGTTTGACACAATAGTAATTCCTAGTAATTCCTTACACACCAGGGTGACATATAGGCTATTGAAATCCTGTTAATTCTACAGGAAAAGGATGACATTGATAAGCGCCATCTATTATCGACCTATCACGTGACAACAGTCCACGCGAACAAGGTTGCCCAAATACCGACACCCTTAGGTCACCTAAGTGACCTCGGCCTACGGCCGAAGTGCAGACCGGGATTAAGTGGTCGCGAGGGACTGGCAGGGCTGGAGGGCAAAGAGGTACGCCTTGAGGCCCGTAAACATATAGTAAAGTAACATATAGTAGAGTAAACATATTGTGCCGACTCCACTTAAGAGTGGAATAAGTGTAGGGGAATGTTAAATTCGTCATTAAGTCACCTGTAACCATGTACATTATCCTCGAATCATCTAAGAGTCACGACCAATTCAATTCAGTGCAGATATTTTGTTGCACTAGCAATTGCATCGATTGAGATTTATAGTCACCTCGTAAAGATTCCGCTAGTAACAAACCTCCATATATTACTAACATTGCTGCATTTACGACTAAGACTGCCGCTGCTCCGTCATAATTTCACTCGCGTGCCGGACTGAGATGTGTAATTCGTTAGGAATGTTCTCTACGAAATAGTTCCTTATAGCCATAATAGCTTAACACCGAAACGAAATAATGTTAAAATGCCGGGCGGACATCAATGTCTTTAACAAAAAACAACTTATGTTATTGATGTTTACACTTAATAACGCGCTTTAAAGAGAAAATCGCAAAACAATTAACATGCATCTCCAACAAGTGAAGATTGTGTTGTCGCTGGCAACATTTTGGTGGAGTATTTCCGATGTAATACTGGTCACACTGAATGCGGCGCCATCTTGATTCGCGCATTCTGGAGTCTTCATGGTACATTGGAGATGACTGGATCGACATTCAGTTCACCAGTGGATGAAATACGTAGAGTTCTTCGCCGGAAGAATTTTGAAACGCTCTTAATTTTTTTTTTCGTATTTCGATTTTTCGTAACTAAGATTGCCATCTACGACCATTTCTCTTCTTCCCAGCAAGTTTTACGATCATTATCATTTGCTCGTATTAGCTATGCCAGAATACGTGTCACATGTATGCAAGTTGACGTTGTTTAATGGTTGAGAGAAAGTTAGCATTTTAGTTCGATTCGACCTAGAAATTCTTTATTGGTTACTTTTGAGTCCATTATATTTTAATAGATATCGATAGAGAATTTTTAGGTTATCTATAATATACCAATCCGTATTGGAGCAGTGCAATAGGTAAATACGCCAATCCAATCCAAAAGAAAGAGAGGTTTTGCCCACCTGTGAGATAGTGTCTCGGAATTTTTGCTTACTGCTTTTATTATAGTGTAGGAATAATCACGAAAGCTTTCCCCAAAATACGCAGACAATTTCGAAGAAGAAATATTTTGATACTAAAGAATTTTGATACTTTAACCGCTGAAACATAAAAAAAAAATGTAACAAGTAATCTCACGACTTTAGTTAAGCTTTTGGCTTGGTTCGTGTGTTACCTGAACTGTAAATAGATTATTTGGCAAATATATATCTTTATGTATATAAAAATAATTTGTAATTGACGTAAAGAATAATTTTAAGGTATATACCTTAAAATTGTTACATCATTGTTTATAATATGTTAATTTGTGGTAACTCAACATTGTATCCTATTTAAAGGACAGGTCGATATTTGGAGTTAGGCTTTGGAGTCAGGTTGGTAACATTTTATCCGAAAATCGTAATTAGAATATCAATATTATGTGAAAAGTAAATGAGAGATTGTTTGATTTTAATATTCTAAAGTAAAATTCGAATTTCAAAAAATTATGAAGTAAACAGATTGTAAAATATTCGAATTCGTAAAATTGAGGAAGTAAACAAGTAAGCTTATAATGTTTCCTTGGAAAACAATATTCCCGACGTTTACAACCAATGAAAACAAGCTCGATCGACATACTTAAGAAAGCCAGTATTTTCTTTGGGATTACACTATAAACATCCGGCCATGTTAATTCCAATGCTCTAACGGTACTGAGATACGGTGCAATAATCGTTATCGCAAATACTATACCGCAGTGGGTCCGAGGTTGTAATTTAAGGTGTACTGAATGTACGGACAACGTATTGCTATATACGTCCATACTGGAATTATAAATTCGAATGTCTGTCTGAAATAGTAATGATATTAGGTGATCTTCTAACCGCCGTGTGGTATCCGGCTGAATAGAATAGTACCACCCTTTTTCCTTACCGAGGTATCGTAAAAGGCGACTAAGGTAAGTTGACCCGCCGTGTGGTATCCGGCTGAGTAGAATAGACCAACCTCATGTCTTACCGAGGTGTCGTAAAAGGCTACTAAGGTAAGTCGACCAGCCGTGTGGTATCCGGCTGAATAGAATAGTACCACCCTCTTTTCTTACTGAGGTGTCGTAAAAGGCAACTAAGATAATTTGACCCACCATGTGGTATCAGGTTTAATAGAATAGACCAACCTCATTTCTTACCGAGGCGTCTTAAAATACGACTAAGGTAAGTGACATCAGGCAGGCGGCCGTAAAAATGCAGCCAAATCATGTGGCAGCATGTTTATAACATATTGCACCGACCCCAATTAGAGTGGGATAAGGGCAGGAGGATGATGATATGAGTAATTTCTTGCAAATAAAATTACCAAGCAAAAATGTTATTCCTATTCGTCATAAAAGATATAACATTTGGTTTCATTTCCCTCGCTATTAAAACAAAAAGGCTAATAAACGCGAACCCAAATGATCCCACCCTCCCTAAGCACCGACAATAATTGTTGTCCCACCAGACAGATTTGAGCGAGGATGTAACAAATCCGTCCCACAGTATCGTCGTCGCCTGCCCAAAGGGACCGCAGTAAATCTCGCCGTTCTATTAAGATAATATCAGCAATTCGCAAACATCCCATAACCGAGTACAAAACGCTCATAACTAATCTTGTACGATCCGGATCGAGAATTTTTGGCGGATTAATTAGTATTCTATATTATAATTTGCTTTTAGGCATTATTAGCTTCTACCGGCGACTTTGTCTAAGTGGACTTACACCAGTATCGAGATAAAAGTAGGAAAAACCGCTCTCTAGCTCATCATACAACTCCATACTATCATCCACCTTTTTTTATTCAGGAAAAAACCTCTTATGGGTACCACCGCCCGACAGGCGGCGGTTATGTCAGACTCGCACCGACCAAAACAGCCTGTGTGCTTCACCACGCTGCTAATGGCAAGGTCAGGGTATCGTTGTACACATTGCCCCCATCCCCGCCTACAGCTGCTCTGATCCCAAAGATACCTCCTCCGGGTAGGGACTTCTCAAAAGAGAAGACCCCCTCCGCTAACCGATGCATCGGGAGCACCAAATGCACCGACCGCCTCGGGGACCTGTAACACCTGGACTCACCAGCAGCAGATTGGATCCAGAACAACAGTTCGCGAAACCGCTTCGCCGCCTCTCTCCGCCCCCTCCACAGAGCAAAAGGAGGCCATCGCTGTCCGCGATCGCTCCTTGCCCACCGTGTTTGGCCCTTATCCCATTCTAAGAGGGTTCGGCACAACATGTTATTTTGTCACATGATTTGGCTACGTATTTTACTTAACTTACCTTAGACGTATTTTACGACACCTCGGTAAGAAAGAGCGTGGTCTATTCTACTCAGACGGATATCACACGGTGGGTCGTCTTAGCTTAGTTGTCTTTTACGACACTTCGGTAAAAACTGAGGGTGGTCAATTTTATTCAACCAGATACCGCACGATGGGTCAACTTACCTTAGTCACCTTTTACGACACCTACCGAGGTGTCGTAAAAATGAAACGAGGATGGTATATTTTACTCGGTCGGATACCATACGGCGGGTCGACTTAGCTTAGTCGCCTTTTACGACACCTCGGTAAGAAATGGTCTATTCTACTCAGTCGGATAACACACAGCTAAAAACTTACATAAAATAAATATACTTGATTAAACGTAATAAAATAATCCGACTATAATCAAAACATTAATTAATTTTCTGAACAGAGTTTTGTTTCATCTAAAATTTCGGGCTCTTATTATCAGAGCTAAGTTCTTTTCAGTAACAACTTTTCAAACAACAAAAGATTCTTGAAAGGTGGCGACCGACAAAATAAGGTCGCGAATCTTATTGACCTTTGACTCGCTGATAACGTCAGATGTTATCGCAATACTCTTTAATAAAACTCTTGTTAGGAATGAAACAGGTTTAATAATATCAAGTATATTTTTTCATTTTCATTTTTTTTGACGTATGATATGATATATAACTTAGAATTTAGATATTTTTTAAAAGATTTAGGGGAGTGTATGAATTAATATCGCATCTCGTAATTTAAATGCAATATATACAGAACCTAAATTTGATCATTTTTTTTAGTTTAAACAGTGTACGCCGAGATTTGACTGTTAAGCTTTTTCGTCTAGGTGAAGAGGTTTAATTTGCATATTTCTATATAATAAATTTCGAAATAACTGCAATTTTAGTAATATTTAATTTTAATTTGTTTACCAATCTGTGGAAGCTTGTAATTAGCTTGTAGCTAACCAGAATTTAGACTGTAAATAGCTGTAAGCTTTCTTAATAAATAAAATAAAAATAAAATAAAATATTTGAAATTTATCATGCAAAGATGAAGCAATCCATATGCAAATTCAAATTCAAAATAAGTATTCAAATTCAAGTAAACTTTAAACAAGTACTTTTAAATCGTCAACTCTGCTGCATAAAGGAAAATATTGTTAATAATTTATAGAATTAGGCGTTACTTTGTGGTTATCTATAGTAAAAAAGTAATACTGAAATTATTTTGGTATAACCCGCGATTAATTAATTGCGGCTTTAATCGCGGATTATCACAAAATAATTTTATTATTACTTTTGAAATTATTGAAAGGAAGCTGGCCTCTTTTCAAGGACTTATATGTATTGGAGCGTCGTCCAATCCTTTATAAAGAAAGATGTAAAGAAAAGAAAGACCTTTGCCCAGGACTGGGATATTATATTCTGCTATTACCATAAAATTTGGACGTTAAAATTTTAGATAAAATTTCTAAAACTTAATAAAATTATTGTTAGACAGTGCTCTTTTCTGATTTTATCGTAGGGTTTAGTTATAGGTTGACACATAGAAATCATCTAGTAAATTCCTTTAGTGTTAGTTGTGTGATGTTGGTGGTTTTGATACATGCGTTTAAGTAAGGTAAATCAATGTCTTTAACCACCGGTTAATATTAATTTTTTATTAATAATGTACTATGGATCGTTTCATTATTAAAATATGTCGCTAAAACTATTTATGAATAAGTTACGATTGCTATAAAACAGTGGTTATGACGTGATCGGTTGATTTATGTAGTTTGTAGTTGTAATTCATCGCGGCCTTAAACACGCGAACTTGTCGCGATAAGGCCTGCGTGTTTTGCACCAAACCCATTCCAGCCCTTTGGGATTGACCCGATTTTCATGTCCCATTTTATACCATACTAATAAACAATTGCCTAATAAAAACGTATAATAAATCTTTTTTAATTAGTACATAACGAAATATATTAAACTTAAAACGTACTCTATTTTTAAAAATGTAACAAGCTGAAGCCGTGTGGTATCCGGCTGAGTAGAATAGACCACCCTCATTTCTTATCGAGGTGTCGTAAACGGCGCCTAAGGTAATTCGACCTGCCGTGTGGTATCCGGTAAAAGGCGACTAAGGTTATTTGATTCACCGTGTGGTATCCGGTTGAGTAGAATAGACCACCCTATTTCTTAACGAGGTGTCGTAAAATACGACTAAGATAAGTCGACGTCAGGCAGACGGCCGGTTATAACATAAGTAGTTAAATCATGTGCTTACATGTTTATAACATGTTGTGCCGACCCCACTTAGAGTGGGATAAGGGCAAAAGGATGACGAACAAGTTTTTTTAAATGTTATTTTTTGCGAAAATAAGGGTAAAAAGATTTCGTAGACACAGTGGATTAGAAACAAACCAAAGACAAAAAATATAGTTCTGTCGAAACTTTCTTTTTTAATGTTTCGTTATCAGCGCATGGCGAACATCACAAACTTGCGAGTTTTGGCTTAACGTTATGTTAAATTCTCTAATGGATGTGACTCTCCTGTGACGTCTCGGTTTCGGTGAAATTTAATACACTTAATCTTATATTTCTTAATCCACGTATTATCTTCAGCTTATTTATATGCAATTTTCATATTTATCCTTTATAGTAATGGTATGGTATGGTCCTTTATGGTATATTAAAAACTTTATATACCACAAAATACTGCGAGGATATTAGTCTGTGGTCAAACAATGTTATAAATTAAATTTCAAAACCTAACGACAATCGAACACGGGTTTCGAATATCTTTAGAGTGTATTTTTTAAAGATAATTTTACGTAGAATATTCCATAGACTAGATCTACTTTTTCAGCAGATCATAGGTTGAAATATTTGTGGAGATATTTAATTTTAATTCAAAAGCAAAAGTAAATGTTACTTAATAGTTCAAAACATCGCTGGGCTCAATTCTAGTAGTTTGCTACGCTTATTGAAACATCAGAATGGCCTCCTGTCGTTTACAGCGATTAGATTAATAACAGCCGCAGTGCAATAGCCATTTGGCGCTAACGGGTATTGGACATCTATATCTATGGCCTGTGTCAATATCTATGGTCTGGTCTACAGAGTAACGTACGAATGTACTACTTGATCAGAGGTCATAGAGATGTTATTTTTTGATGTGTGCGTTATTTGTAGAGTTACTATATTGAGACTAGAGAAGCTAGACTTAAATATTAAAAATAAAGAGAAATAAAGAGAAAGGGAATGAGGCTGTATCCCACTCTAACTGTGGTCAGCACAACATGTTATAAACCTGTTGGTACATGATTTGGTTACGTATTTTTCGGTCCGCCGCTGTTTGACGTCAACTTACCTTAGTCGTATTTTATGACACCTCGATAAGAAATAGGATGGTTTATTCTACTCGACCGGAAAACACACGGTGGGTCAACTTACCTTAGTCGCCATTTACGACAACTCGGTAAAAAAGAGGGTGATCTATTCTACTCAGGCAGATAACACACGGCGGCTCCTTACTTACCTTCGTCCCCTTTTACAACACCTCGGTAAGAGATGAGGGTGGTCTATTCTATTCAGCTGGATAACACACGGCGGCCCCACTTACCTTTGTCGCCATTTACAACACCTCGGCCAGAAAGAGTTGACCTATTCCACTCAGGCGGATACCATTCGGTGGGTCAACATACCTTAGTCGCCTTGTACGACACCTCGGTAACAAATGAGGGAGGTCTATTCTACTCATCAAAATACCACACGGCTTTGACTTAAAAACTTTCATGTATGCACTAAATCATTATATCAAATGTAGTAAAATTTGCGTTATAAATAAAAAAAGATACATATACCACAAGAAAACATAGTGTTAATTAAGCGTTAATTGCCGACAAAAGCTCCGAAATAAATGACTCACATATCCAGTAATCTGCCGGATGGGAAGACGTTGACTTTTCAATTAAGCCCGATCGGTGCCGACAAGTTCGATTAATCAATCCGAGCTTGTGTACCGGCCGATATCTGAAGGGTAGTGTAGCGTGCACGCACCAATTACAGAGACGATACTACGAGTACGTCGTGATGATAAGAAATGTAGTACTTATCTACTACATCTCCTTTTCTATGTATTTCTATTTGAATTTAAGTATGTATTTAAAATATATAAGTATATATTCACCACTTGTCTGACTACCATAACACAAGTATTAAGTTACTTACTTTGGGGACGGACGACCGTGTGTGTAAGTGTCCTATATATTTATTTATTTATTTATTTTATCTCCTTTTCTACTATGATTTTCTTTGATAATAAACGGTTAATAACAAGTTGGAATACAATCAAACGTTATATTACAACTTGATGTACAATTTACAGATTCGACAAATCTTTTAATTTTTTTTTTAATTTATCCATCTGTTAGATAGATAGATCTATCTATCTCTCTGATGATGGGAGAATCTTGCTATCGTAAATAATGCACATTGTGTTTTTTCCTCTGTTCCCGAAAGAAACATATTATTATACTGGCCCGTTGGCGCAGTGATCCTGCCTTCAGCTCCGCGGGTCGCGGGTTCGATTCCCGCCGAAGACCAACATTTTCTATAAATGAATTTGTTGGTCTTTAAGTCTGGGTGTATATTTTTGTATTTCAGTATGTATTTAAAAAAACATAAGTATATATTCACCAGTTGTCAGTATACCATAACACAAGTATTAAGTTACTTACTTTGGGGACGGACAACCGTGTGTGTAAGTGACCCATATATTTTTTTTATTCCTGCAGAATTAACAGGATTTCTATAGTCTATGTGTTATTCTGGTGTATAAGTAATTATTGTGCCAAATTTCACCGATATTGGTTCAGCGGATTCGCCGTGAAAGAGTAAAAAAATACATCCATACTTACAAACTTTCGCATTTATAATATTAAAAGGATAGGAAGTAGGATTAGTAGAATAGGATTTTCTACCTCTAAACCGTGTATTAAACCTTGGAAACAAGTTGTTACTTTAATCTAGGTATCTAAAACCAAGCCTACAAATTAGCAAAGCGTGATCAGCTAGGTATTAATAGAAAGCGGTTGTCCGCTAGCCGCTGGCCGGCTGCGGTCCCCGGATTGTCAGTAGTATTAGTATCGGCTATATCCACTTTGCGGCTTCCATTGATTAGCTAAACCCAGTGCACCACACTAAGATTAATTCCGCTCTTGAATATTGCAAGAGCTGTTTATTTATGCGCAACTTGACACTTACAACGGTTTCACAAGTGATATAAGGTGCTCTACTTCTCATACGTTTTTTTAACGTGAAAAATTTTTTGAAGTGAAAATTTGGGCACTTTTTGTGATGGGTAAGAAATGTTAAACTCGCGTCGGGACACACAACTTGATAAAAAATTCGTATAACGGAGGGAGAGTAGACAATGACAAAAAGAGTCATGGTAAAGCCAACCGATAAAATCGCATGGTATATGTAGATTTTACAGACGAGTTTAAAGACAGGCAGACATACGAATAGTTCCAGATAGATGAAAAAAATAATATAAAAAAGGAAAAAATAATAGGGTAGGTGGAGCTTGGTCATAGGTATTTTTATTTTTTATATCTCGCGACCGCCCGTTTCCCGAATAAGCTAAGCTGACTTGACATTTGACGGACAAAAATAGTGTTTTATACATTCAATAAATTAAGAGTAATTTCTTTTTAATGTCCAAAAACAGGGATAAAACGATATTTTTTAAATTCAGTTTGGGGGTGGGGTGAAATCGATTTAGCTAGGTTTTATTTAAAAAACATGTCTTTTTGAAAAAATGATAAAACGTAGAATGGAACGCACTTGGCTTTCAAACGTAATGCTGTGATAGCCTAATGGTAACGTGCAGACCGAAAAAGTTCAAAATCCGGTTTCGAGTACCACATGTCACCGCCGCTTTCTTTCTTTCATTCTATATGCATTTTTTAAATATCTTTAAAAAATAAACGAGTAAAGCTCAAGCACCCAGATACGATATTAAGTTATATGACATTATATAGACATTAAAGCTAGCATTAAAAAAAACAAATTAAAACTAATTATATATATATATATATTTACACTAAATCAAAACCATCCATTCCATTGCAATGGGGTAGAGTTCCTAAAATACTGGCAACGTTGCCCCTTTGTATGGCCAAACTTATTCGTTGGCCAAGGTAGCTGCCAGCTCTCGGGTCCCCGGTACACTCTACGAGCCTTCTAGCGAGCTCGTTAAAGAACGTATGAGCGTCCGGGCCCCATGGACCCAAGGTCTCTACACCAAAAGGCACCAAAATGAAGCTTCTATTTATGTCTTCATATTTGCTCCTCTTGGCATGTTCTGCATTGGTAGCAGCTGCTCCCGCCATAGTAGAGGTCCCTTGTATATGTGATGCAGCTAACGTGTCTACACATGTAGCATCCCAAACAAGTGACCTCCCCAGTTTCCAAGGTATGAGAGTCATACCATCAGGTCTCTTGCCATCGCTCTCTTGACATTAAAGTATATATCAGTACATAATATAATTTTCGGTGAAATTCCTCAAATATACAAGTGTACAGGATATTGTGAAATGAAATAATTTGTACAAACTATTAAGTTTATTATCAACGGATCAAGCTTTCTGAAAACGTTGGTAAATTAATTTGGCGGATTGAAATACCTTATTAAGGATTTACATGAAATATAATATCAATAATGCGGGAAAATAATTAAACTTGGCTCATATTAATTTAACCCTCATTTGTTATTTTGTGTAGTAAAGTTTTAACATAATTTATGGTATTATGTTTTTTAATAAATCGCATAATAACTGCTTCTATTCAGAACTCGTCTGGGTTGTCATGAATGTTAAGTTCTTCCTCTTCTTCTTTCTCAATCGCATAGGTTTCTTCGGTATGTTTTTCAAATTTTTTTCAAATTCGGTTTGTTTTTTAAAATTTTTCAATACATAAAGTATTCAAAAATTTTATGAATTCAAAATTAGCCTTAATTGAATTATTATATACATTGTAATTCTTCATTTCAATGCCATCTATGACATCAAGAAATGCAAAATTCAATATTTTCTTTATTAAAGTAAACTTGTTAACAAGTAATTTTGAATCGTCAGTTACGAAATATCAAAAAAATCCAGTGTTTTCTTGCTCTTCTAAGTTATGGGTCTTTTTGATACTCATTAATTTTGAAGACGCTGCGCTATATGCTTCATAGCAATTTGCCAAAAGACATTTTTTAAATTCGGTCTCATTAATACTAAGCGTACGATTTGGTCACCTCGTAAGGGTTTAATCAACGTAACTAATAAAAGTAGGCGTTACTTTGCGAAATTCTATGCAACAAAAGGAATCATATCATTATTTTCCTGCCCTTATCCCACTCTAAGTAAGGTCGACAGAACCTGTTATAAACATGTTGATTTGGCTGTGTTTTACTACCGCTCGCCTGTCTCATGTCAACTTACCTTAGTCGCCTTTTGCGACACCTCGGTTAGAAATGAGGGTGGTCTATTCTAGTCAGCCGGATACGTGAATTAAGGCAAAACAATACTATCATTACTTGCAACGCCAATACCGTACGTGGTTTCACCTTACTAACGCGATCAATTGAAAATTCAACTTCGCAAAACGCTAAAATATATAGGCAATTTTGTGTCATCTACGGATCTCTTCATTTCTGATTTGGTCACGTAGACATTCTCCAAGTGTAGCTAGCTAAGCGACTTTTAGTTAAAGAGCTTTTCTTTGTGGCCATATAATGTACTGTACACTAGTGCAAAAAGAACGTAAAATGACTTTATATGTGACATAAAATATAAAACTCAAAATGTATTGTAGTTGAACTCAAATAATAGCGACAAAAATACCTCTCGTTAGAATAAATAGGGTATTTACGACAAAAATTAGAGGTTTTATATCGCCACAATGTTCACATCCATTTCCTGAACGTTACAGCACAATGCATAAGTGGCGTCGCGCGGCCGCCATTTTGTGTAAATAATTCAGCAAGATGCGCGCGGAATGGCCGAAACATCCGTCTGTCACGGACAGCGGAATGTGTAGTGGGATAATGCATTTAAGTTATTTTTAAAGCAATTCCAACGTTTATTTACTATAAAATTTTATAGGACACAATTAAATATTACTATTTATATTCATGTTTGTAGGATTTATGTAAAACGTTTACGATTGTGGTAAGGAGCGTAGTTGAGCGAGTGAAAAGGCTTGAATGAAAGAGAGAAAGACATGACAGATATGACATTTTTATAAAATTAAGTAAACAGCTTTTATAAGATTAAGAAGAAATGCCGCAAGACAAGTGGATTTAAATAAAAATAAACGATTTGTATCTTAATTCCTAACAAATTAAAAATTGTGACACCTAAGTAAGAAATGAGGGTGGTCTATTCTACTCAGCCGGGTACTATACGGCGGGTCGGCTTACCTTAATCGTCATTTACGACACCTCGGTAAGAAATGAGGGTGGTACTATTTATTCTATTCAGCCTTATATATACCAGACGGCGTTATATACTTCCATTCAAATTCAAATTCAAAATATTTTTTATTCAAATAAACTTGTAAACAAGTGCTTTTGAATCGTCAACATTAGTATATTCGTTTAACACAAATAAATAACGTTTTACCTAATAGAAGTTGGAATGTGATAAAAAACGCATTAGAAGTTTCGAACAAGAAAAAACTGTATTAGAAACATGGCCACCGCTGGAATAGGGCATAAAGAAAAAGAGCCTCCAGTAAAAAAGGAATAAGTACACTACAAAAAACAGTTTCTTTCCCGGGTTTCTGAACGCATAAATTACACGCACACACGCAAACTTAGCAATAAAGGCATCTTTACGAGGCACGGAACAGAGTAGTTCCGCAGGATTCGCCCGGTCAAGAACAATATACCGGACCCGGCGACCGGTTCCGTAGAGCAAATAACTTGGTTTCGCGGACAAATGCATCGGACGTTTCCGGATAGAATGCCGGGAATAGTGCAGGCAATTTTAATGGCGCCCGAAATTCATGTTGCGACGCCATTGTTGTAAGAGAGCGTTTTAATAGCATAAAGCGCATACGTAGTTAATATCTGACTTTATAATTTTACTAGATAACTCCAGACTACACGGACTACGGTAAGTAAGTAACGGTCTGTTACTATCCCACTGCTGGGCATAGGCCTCCTCTCTCCATTTTTGGAGAGAAGGGTTGGAGCTAAGACCTACCACGCTGCTCCAATGCGGATTGGTAGGTTACACATATCCCTAGGATTCTCTAGAGATATGCAGGTTTCCTCACGATCCTTCAACGAAAAGCGTGTGATAAATTGCAATTATCAATTAGACACATAAGTTTTAATAGAAAAACTCATTGGTGTCTGCCCGGGTTTGAACCCATGATCGTCTCTAGAGATTCACACGGTCGCACCGCTAGGCCATCACAGCTTATACGGGCTACGGTATCCTGTCTTAACTAAAGTAAGAGAGTTTTAAAGTAAGAAAGAAGAAAGAAAAGAGAGAAAGTAAGAAAATAATTTTATTATTACTTTTGTATTATAGATGTCCGCAAAGTAACGCCTAATTCTATAAATTACTAGGAGTCCCGCCCCAGCTTCGCACGGGTATAAAGCATATAGCCTATGTCACTCAGTGATAATCACAGTATTTCTCTACTGCATATTGAATTTTATTATACATATAAACCTTCCTCTTCAATCTCTCTATATATTAAAAAAAAACCGCATCAAAATCTGTTCCGAAGTTTTAAAGATTTAAGCAAACATAGAGATATAAGGACAGACAGAGAAAGCGACTTTGTTTTATTTTGTTTTTATATGTGGTAACGTTTATAGCTACTACTATTTTGATAATTGTCAAATTTTTACCATACTTACCCAAAGACTAAATTACGTTTAGCTGTCATTTATGTTTTGTTTTACCATGTCATAGTCGTTTTTGTTACACCACGTTTTATAGCGACTTGACGGGATAAAATAAATGCGGTCGAACGGGATAAAAAGTATCCTATGTCCGTCTCCTGGTTCTAAGCAACCTCTCCACCAATTTTCAGCCGAATTGGTTCATCCGTTCTTGAGTTATAAATAGTGTAACTTAGACCAACTTTCTTTTATATATATAGATTTAAGAGAGTTTTATTAAATTTCATTTAAACTTAAAAATTTACGCCGTGTGGTACCCGGTTGAATAGAATAGTACCATCCTCATTTCTTACCGAGGTGTCCTAAAAGGCGACTAAGGTAAGTCGAACCGACGAGTGGTATCCGGTTGAGTAGAATAGACCACCCTCTTTCTATCCGAGTTGTGGTAAAATACGACTAAGGTAAGTTGACGTCATGCAGGCGCCCGGTCGTAAAATACGTAGCCAAAACATGTGACAACATGTTTGTAATATATTGTGCCGGCCCCACTTACAGTGAGATAAGGGCAGGAGGATTATGATTAAACTGATAAAGATATTTTTTATAAGAGCCTTCTATAATATTTTACGATCGCCCGCCTGCTTGACGTCAACTACCCTTAGTAGCCTTATACGACACCACGGTAAGAAAAAAGGGTAGTCTATTCTACTCAGCCGGATATCACACGGCAGGTTAACTTAACTTAGTCACCTTAAGACACCTAGGTAAGAAAAGGGGGTGGTCTATTCTACTCAGCCTAATACCATATTTCAGGTCAACTTACATTAGTCGCCTTTTAAGACACATCGGTAAGAAAGGTTTTCTATTCTACTTAAAGGAATACCACGCAGTGGCTCAACTTACTTTAGTCGTTTTTTACGACACTTCGTTAAATCAGAGTAGTCTATTCTACTCAGCTGGAT
Source organism: Morpho helenor (assembly GCA_029227775.1). Lineage (NCBI taxonomy): Eukaryota > Metazoa > Arthropoda > Insecta > Lepidoptera > Nymphalidae > Morpho > Morpho helenor. Next base: position 16,766,828 of record JARGCU010000025.1, read on the forward strand.
ACCACACTAAGAACTAAAAATAAAACAAATAAACACATTTTTAAAGTTTCATAAGTTAGATGTTATAAAGGTTGAACTAAAACTCGACTGCTTATCGTTTCTCACAGCTTGAGACTGAAACCCGTAGAAAACTATTGAAATACGAAATAACTTTTAACGTAATTAGTTTACTAGTTAGTATAGTTGCCGGAACTAATCTAATCTTGTTTGTATATCAAATGCCATTGCATGAATATGCATCGCAAATTTTCCATACAGATTGCTCTTGAATATTTCAAAGCAGTTCTATTTAGTTTCGTATAAGCTACAAATGCGTCTTAACAGTAAATGAAAAAGGCATTGATATTGTTTCGTTATTCTGAAATTGAATAAAAATACATCGTGTCAGCTTTTTACTACAAAATTAGTATTTAATATCACTATGCAATCCGTTGTCCAATAACAATTCCGAGGTCACTTTTTCTTTCGCTTCTAAATTCCTTCTAGAATCGCTATTAATAAGCTGATTCCCCGAGACGCGCGATACGACCCCTTATTATAACTAATAATAAGTGTAATAATACCTCAATTAAATCCAGTAAATAGAAAACAAAATATACAATAACTTTCTAAAGACATTTGACGTAAGCTCAACAACTTGAAATATAATCTTTTGTAAATATACCTAGATTTGACTTGACTTTGACACATCTTAAATAAAAAATACTTCCATAGGTTGATAACAGGTGGCGTTTTTGAATGTCATCCTATTCCTGTTGAATTAACAGGATTTCTATAGCCTATATGTTACCTCGGTGTATAAGGAATAATTGTGCCAAATTTCATCGATATTGATTCAGCGGATTGACCGTGAAAACGTAACAGACAGACAGACTTTCGCTTTTATAATATTACTAAGAATATGGAATAAATAATACTATTGTCACTGTCTGTCTGTTGTAAATGTGACCCAATATTTCCACTCGTTAAATTCAAACAGAACGCGTTCATTACTCACGTACATTATGGTAGTATTAATTTTTTTCGTGCTATAGAGAGAGGGTTCGTTATATGTATATACACTGTATGCATAAAGTAAACCATTTAATGACCCAAATAAACAGGTTATTTCCGCACGCGAGGGGTGTTTCCTTCAAATTGTTTTTGTATCGCTCACGATCGCAACCCACTTATTTGGCATATAAATATTTATTTATTTATTTTTCAGGGGAAACATACAGTACATAGGAAGACTTAATAGCTAGTAAAATATATAGATCATTAACCAGTAAAGTTTCCACTATTTTATAAATCATATAAAAGTTAACAATAAGAAAGAAATAAATAATTCGAAACAATAAAAATAATTTATACTAAATAAATTAATTAAATATATTAAAATTCGAGTTCAAATTTCGCTGTATATGAATTTTATATTCAGAATTGCGAGCTCCTTTTATCATATACCCTCAGTGCCTAAATATCTAAAAAAAGACTAATAATCTAAGTCGTTGTAAAACGAATAGTACATACTACATTTCTGTTACATAAATTTTCTATTATAACTGATTACAGCAAAATAATAGTATCATTACCTTGTATAACAAATCTCTGCAAAGCAAACTTATTCTGGTTCATTAAATTTATGTTAAAATTCATTGTATTTGTGTTATCTGTATGTACCAATATTGGTTCCTAAAAAAAGATATGTTCGTAATTTTCTTATTGTAATTATTTTTAAATAAATTTACCAGCGTTTATGGCCAATAAAAATACCATTGTTATTAAACTGTACAAGGAAAATCACCTAAGCAATATTTTCCCGTACGTGCCGTAAAGGACATAAAGGGAAAATTGAAAATTGATTCTTACGTGCCATCGTTCCATTACGTTCCGCCTTGCATCAGAACGTGACCTTATCTGGAGCTATAAAAGGGCTATACATCAAACTAATGACCTCGGCCGGTGTGTTCTTGCTGTATATTGCGACACATCGACATCGCCAATGGCTCTATCATAAATGCTAAATTTATGGGGCCGAAATATCTTGGGCTTTATCGCACCAATATAAGGAAAAATCAATTATGTACAATATTCATTGAACTCTAATAATTTTTGTACAAGTGGTAAGTATAGCGTTTAGTTTTATCAACTTTAACAATTAGCTGGACAATGTATACGAAATCAACGCGACGTCCGCACTTGTCTACGGCTCTCGTAACACTAACTGCTACTCTCCCTGTGTACGTAAAAATGGATACACGAGACTGTGTATACAAGTAGTACTATATACACTTGAGTTTTTAGTCATGACTTCGTTATAGTGACATATTGTAAACACTACCAAATGTTCATAGCACCAAGAAATTTAAGCAATTGTTTTGATATATATCCATACAAGCTGCACAAGGCTTTTGAATAACCTCAGATTTTTTTTTGAACAAAAACGCTTATTTTTTATTAGTTGTACCTACGGTTTTGCCAGTGATGAAATCAGTGTATCTCAAAGTGTTTCCCGCGTAAATCCACAAACCCACGGAAATTCTAATGTCATGTACTAGTAACCTAAAGCTTCCTCAAGCATTACACTATATTTTAGTATGTACAATACAAAAATTCGTTCAGTTCATTTTCAAATCCATTACATACAGACAGACAGCTTTTGGAGACTTTGTTTTATATGTTTAAATATAAGCTCAGTGTATAAACTTCATTTGTAATTTAATTTCATCAATATTGTTCCAGCGGATTATCTGCTAAAACTTATGTGTCTATTTGATATTTGCAAATCATCACATGCTTTTCGGTGAATAAACATGGTGAGGAAACCTATATATCTCTAGAAAATTTTCTGGATATGCGTTACCTACAAATTCCGAAAAATGGAGAGAGGAGGCCTGATCCCAGCGTTGGGATAGTGACTTTTTTATTTTCATTGATAAACGTCATTGTAAAATCCAGCGCTTTTTATTTATAAAACGTAAAAGTTATCTTGCATTTAAACTGTAGGCCGTTCAAACATATAATTATCAGAATATTAACTTATTATATGAGAATTCACACCTCATCTACTCTATTGTGAGTACATAATTATGCCTACAGTTCGCCGATGGCTTCACATGAATCGCGTGATTTATTGTCTAAATATTTCATCCACATTCCCACGCGAAGATATTTTGTAGGTCTTAATTTTCTCATGAACAAGTTCATTTGTGATTTATTAGTGTATTGAAGTGAAATTGGTTGTTGCTAATTTATTACCTTGTTATAATGTACTTTTCGTTCTATGTAATGGATTAAGGTACTTAATTTTTTTCGTATATCTTTAGAATTGTGAGGAGTACCGCATAACATAGCCTAACTAGATTATCCATTGTAGCTTCTTAGCGATTGTGATCTGAACTTACTATGTTTTTCACAAAATAAAAGTATGGAATATTTACTTTTTTTATTTCACTATTTGTGAAACTAATAAAAACTAATAAAATTGAACTTGAAAGTATCCAATGTGAAACTAATTAATGAAATTGTTTATTTATTTCTTTAATGTACATACATATTCTTAGAAAAGAGAAAAGAAAAAAAAATTGTTTTATCCCTGTTTTTTTGCAACAAAATTTATATTCAATTGAATTTTTGCCATAAACTTTTATTGCCAAGTCAGCGTAGCAATTCGGGGAACGGGCAGTCTCGAAAAATGTAAATACCTAGGATCGATCCCCAACTATATAATTATATTTTATTTTTTTTATTATGTAAAAAATTACTCTGCTCGCCCAACCAGGAACTGTTTATTTATTTATAAATTAATTTTTAATCTTCCTTTCTATTTCTTTTCAACTTTTTACGGATCAAAGACCAGAGGACTTCTCTCATTACAACGCCGAGTTCTACAAACTAAACTGAAATTCTAAGCCAAACTCTCTAGCAGTTCCCATTTGTAGGCGTCTCATCGTTTCACAAACATTGTCTTTCGGAGTCCTCCAACGCTTTGTGTAGCGACCAAAAGCAAACCTGTGTTTGTTACAGAACAAAACGCTCGACTCTCCCGCCATTGTGTCTAAAATCACTATTGAATCGGAAGTATCTATGAGGATTGTGGAACTTAAAAATTTTAATTGTTTTCAGATCCGCGAATCCAGACGACGTCGTTAAAAATGCATCACATTTTTGCTTTACTTGTATCAGTTTATTTTTTAGTTGATTGTGTGAATGAAGAAAAGCTACGGCAAGGCATCTGTTAAAAATCTGTCGTGACAAAGTGTATTAATAAAAAAACAACTAAATGGTTCTAATAGCATCATATCAAGACATGGCATATCATCATATCATACAAATTGGCGTTATGCGAACGCGACCGAGTATGTTTAAAAAACTCGCACTAAGCACTCAGATGACAACTTACCTCAATCTCCTTTTACACCACCTTCATGGTCTAATCTACTCAGACGGATACCACATGGCGAATAAAAGTGCTTTCTCTATCCATGTTTTTCATAGATCATATTCAATCCAATGCTATTTGTAGGCATCGCACAGTTTCATTCGCAAACAGAGCCCCTCGAAGTTCTCTAACGTATTGTGTGGCGACCGAGAGCAAACTAGTGTTTGCTGGAAGAACAAACGCTCGTCTGTACCAACATTGAGACTAGACTCATTATTTATTCAGTAAATATATCTAGAGGCCCAGGAATAAAGAATAGAAAGACCCCGGAAGACGATCTTGTTATTGAAAGAAAAAATCATATTAGGGAAGTGGAGAGTTGTATTAGTTTATATAAACTAATACAACTCTCCTCATTTTCCGATAAATAAATACTTCAATTATTATTCATTCTTAATACAATAAATTATTATTGTATTAAGAAGTTTAAATATTAGCATTAGCCTCAATATTCAATCTTAACTTGAGCTGATGTATAAAAAAAAGGGGAATTAATTTTGGCGGCATTCTGGTGTAACGATAAATAGTTTTCATACTAGTATTTAATCGTAATAAAGGTTTCAAGAATTGTTTAGATTTATTACTGGAAGCCTTTCTAAGTATTTTAATAATATATAGCGAACGGATTTACTCACGTCTTATTTTCTATACGGTGAGCCTGACTACTTTCAAGCCCTGATCTATAATCCTACTTTTGCGAATTAAATTTTTTTATGCTGAAAGGCTCTAAGTTCTTGTGCCGACCCCCTCGAGTAAGATAAGGGCAGGAGAATGATGATGTTAATGCCGCTGTAAATTCCGCTATTTTTTATTTCGTGACACATGTTTTAATTCGTCATCCATTTTGCAACTTTGAAAAATTACATGGGAAAATATCAGTATATTCACTCAAATGCCACCAACAACATTACAAAGTCTCAAATAAATCAAATTAACTATGACTGAATGAACAATTACCCATTACAATATGCGCTCACTACGTAAACAGTACTTTGTGGGAATCGTTCGCTTTAGTGACAACAAAAACATACAAAGTTTCAATTTAATTACACATGGACAATTATTTAACACGTGTATCATTTATTACAAGATAAGATTACTATGGCAGAAACCTAAGTGATAGAAACACTGCACTAATTTTCAATTGGTTCGTATGAACAATGCGCTACCGAATTCTTTAATAATTTTATTACTAATTATCAAATTATATTTTTTCCAATTTACAACAAAAATGTACATGTACATCTTAAATTACTTACACGCTAGGACTATACAGATTATGACCACGTGGAATGGTCCCACGAATGCTGGCAGCGTTTCAGCGATGAATCGCTAAGCTGATTCTTTGTGCGAAAAACGAGTCAGCCATTTTGTCCTTTGAAGGGGCAATTAAGCGAGGCGTTAAAAGGGATAAACTTTTTTGCACTTTGACTCCATGGTCCTAGGGTCTCAACTGCAAACGGCACAAATATATAACTCTCGATGAGAGATGCATACTGTCACCGCTTGCCAGATTCGGTGATTTCAACTGCAGCTTCAAGAAATTTTCTTGACAAGTCAAGGAAACGGCGTCAAGTCAAGTCTTGATGCCGTTTCATTAATATGAGAAGATGTTAACGTATCAACGCATGCTTCGTCTCACATTAGGAGCGTCTGACCTTTGCCATCATCAGGATTCATCCCCGAAGGCTCGAAAAGAGCAGGAATGTCGATGGTGGCAAATTGTTATATTATAGTGGTACGACAAATCGTTGTTTAGGGAGAGTGCTAACTATTTCTTATTTCATTTTTTTTTCTTATATCACTTTTAAGGGTCTCTTTTTAGGGACATTTATCTGCTAAGTTTATTTTTTGGTTAACTATACGACACTTTATCAGTAACTTGAGAAACAGGCCCTTAATATTAAAGCTGTGTACTGTTAGGATCGTTTAAGAAAGTGAGTCCAGATCAAATCTTATATATAAAATTCTTGTGTCACAATGGTAGTTACCACGCTTCTCCGAAACGGCTCGACCGTTTTTAATGAAATACTAAATAAATACTGAGCATCCACTACTATTTTTTATATATTTTGTGATAAAGGTTGTCCACCTCTAACATTATTATTTTATTTTTAAGGACAATTTTTTTATAATGTACGTTAGAAATTCACTAGTAATAATTTATTTGGCAAAACAAAATTTAACGGGTCAGCTAGTTACCAGTAAAATTTAATTTTATTGCCAAAGCAAGCCCACTATGCCTGTACACGCTGAGAAACGCAGCTACTAAACTCCGAAAATTTGAAACAGCGAAACGTTGCAAAGTTTATTCTAGTGCACAATGAATGTTTGTTTCAAATAAACTGAATAAGCAAAGCGCACTAAGCATCCATTTTGTTCACGCTCGACGCACACAAGCGCACAAAACAAGGGGCGTATTCTCAACGCGTCGCGTCTGCCGCTTTGTTTAATCTGTGACACCCGGCGTGAATTTTTGAATCCACCATTTTTTTCTTTATTCACTAGTAATTTTTTCTACAGGAGCCAAGGAAAACGTTATAAGAAAATACGATAATTTTTATGTCTACAGGCTTAGTCGACGTGTAATTCAAACGGTCTTTATTAATGCTGAGTTTGTAACCTTTAAAACGATAAAATAAATTAGAATAACCAGAAATAACTACTATTAGAATCTTCTTTATGTAAATTGCATGTGGTTTGCTAAAACATTTGATTAAGTAGGAATAAAATAGTAGGTACATTATTATGTATTTAATAATTAGTATAATTTTTACCTAGTACCTTAGAACCTGAAGATCGAGAAATGAAAAATGAAATCGTATTCATGTGAGGTTTTTTATTTATTAAACATGTTGATTAAATAATTAACTCATTACCCATATTTTAGGATTAAATTTAAAACTAACTTTGCATGTTCCGGAAAATAGACAATCGGTATAAGTAGGTAGGTCGACAGTGACAATTCCAAAGGAAAACCGCGTGCTTGGCTTTGAACTATTGAGCTTCATTCATTGTCTTTAAGAGCATGGCGGGCTAGATTCGCGATTTGTTCTCATACTATATAGTAAAATGATATAAATTAAATAGTAATGGCCAATATTTCCAAAGCTACCTACATTAATTTCATTGTTATAAAATTGAAAGTTAGGTTAACGTGAAACTCGCCTTTTGTAAAAAATTAAAAGCTATCACAAGGAACATAAACACAATGAACGCTATATATTAAAATGTAAACTAAAATGTATGAGGTTTTGCGTAATTAATAACTACATTGTTATACAAATACTATTGTACAATATGAATCATATAAGCAATGAATATACACGCATACATAAACGTACATTTCATGAAATTCATTGTACATTCTCATAGTCTATGAAATTCATTAGCTAAACGGGAAAGCAAGCTAGTGATATTTGTATTTCAGTAAAGATTGTCTACGTTGTTAGAGGTAACTATTTAATTAAGTGCTCTACGAAATTAGCGCCGCGTGCCACTCGTTATAATAAGCTAGATATTCTTATATTCCGTGTTTCAAAACTCCGCCCGCAATTAGTACGTCACGTAAGCATGGCGTGCGTACAAGATCGGTTTTAATAAGCGTGCCGCACGATATCAGAATACACCCCCGTATATTAAGTATTTATATATATCTAAATATTAAAGACATATGATTTTTTTATCAATGAGAAATCCGCGCGTGATTATTGACTGGCCCGTTGGCGCAGTGGGTAGTGCCTTCAGCTCCGCGGGTCGCGGGTTCGATTACCGCCGAGCGCCATATTTTTATCATAAATGAATTTGTTGGTCTTTCCCGCCGTATGGTATCCGGCTGAGTAGAATAGATCACCCTGTTTTCTTACCGAGGTGTCGTAAAAGGCGACTAAGGTAAGTTGACCAACCGTGTGGTATCCGGTTTAGTACAATAGACCACCCTCTTTCTTACCTAGGTGTCGTAAAATACGACTAAGGTAAGTTGAAGTCAGGCAGGCGGCCGGTCATAAAAACGCAGCCAAATTATGTGACAGCATGTTTATAACATGTTGTGCCGACCCCACTTAGAATGAATAAGGGCAGGAGGATTACGATGATGATGAATTTGTTGGTCTTTGAGCCTGGGTGTATATTTGTATTTAAGTATGTATTTAAAAAATATATAAGTATATATTCACCAGTTGTCTGTCAACCATAACACAAGTATTAAGTTACTTACTTTGGGAACAGACGAACGTATGTGTAAGTGTCCCATATATTTATTATTCATTATTCTATTATTATCAGCGATAAATTATTAAAAAAAAAGATTAGAACGATTGGAAATAATAATAGGTTTGTAATTTTAGCAACAAAAAAACTGTCGAAATAACACAAGAAGAAATAAATGTAAAAAGAAAATTCTCCGAAGGTCCGAAAGTTCGAGGAAACGCTAAATCAAAAGCGTTATATATATATCTAGTATTATGACAATATTAGAACCGGCGAACCGGTAAATACAATTAAAGAACTCAAAATAAATATATTTCATTAATATATATCGCTCTTAAATCAAGTCCGACATCCCAATGCGCCTTAAACGTTCCTGAATGCTTATAACAGCATCTGCTTTTTACTCTTCAAATGATTTCAATTGAACTCGATGATTTGCTCCCCCGATGACGCTGTAAAAGTTGTAAGGGTTAAAGCAAATTACAAGGCACGAGCTGTTTAAGGTTTCGGAAGGGAAACGACTAGAGAAGAGAGTGTTAAGGCTAGCCAATGAATGAATAGAATAAATAGTACGAAATTTGTCTAAACGAATTTCCTGTGCGTAAACTCATCATCATCTTCGGGGTCGGCACAACATGTTATAAACATGCTGTCATATGATTTTGCTGCGTTTTTATGACCGGCCGCCTGCCTGATGTCAACTTACCTCAGTCGTATTTTACGACACCTCGGTAAGTAGGAGGGTGGTCTATTCTACTAAACCAGATACCACACGGTGGGTCAACTTACCTTAGTCGCTTACGACACCTCGGTAAGAAATGAGGTTGGTACTATTCTACTCAGCTGGATACCGCACGGCGGGTTGACTTACCTTAGTCGCCTTTAACGACACCTCGGTAAGAAATGAGGGTGGTACTATTCTATTCAGTCGGATACCACACAGCTTTTCCTGTGCGTAAACTATTGTTATTTTAAACATAAATTGTTATTCCTCATAGCACGTTCAGAAACCGGGCATGCTATTATTCATAGTCGAAACACTTTATTTAATTTGCGTTTACGGAAACCGTGTGGAGTATAGTCGGCTACAAATAATGTAATCGTAATGTCAATCAACGCTTGCTCGCTTAAAAACGATTTGTTTTTAATCCCTTGCTTGTTTAAAGTGTTATATTTTTTTCACATACTAAGCCCGATCACAACTCGCTGTGGAATTTCTTACTTCGTAGAATAAAAAATATAAAAACATTCTCATATTAAAATGTAGTGTTCCGTACACACATAAAAACGCTGAATTTTTATTGGACCTCTCAATTGCCATTTGTGCACCATGTGATCAATTCGGTGCTTAATTTTTGACATTTATTTTCGATATTTTTCTTTACTATTTATTTATTTATACCTATGATAAGTATATTTATCCATTCCATTTTGGAAAATCAAAAGGAAAATCATTTTGGAAAATCAATTATATCACCAACAATAAATGTAAGTAATTATTATTAAATGACTAATTAAAACAACGGGGTTTACAATAAAAAGGAAAATGGTATGCAAACCTTAGTATAATTATTGAAGATGACGTTTTTGAGCAATGAAATGATCACATGCACATGGCGGTCAAAGGATTAAAAGACTATGTTGACATTTTAAACAGATTTAGTTTAAGAGAAATAAACAGCTCTTTTTCTTTGATAGTTTAAATAATATAAAATATATTAAATAAATAACACCCGGGTACGTACGTTCGACGCTGACTGTACGATACGGGAGGAAATAAACGAATAACAGCATGGACACACGGCTACACGTTTAACTCGATTTGCTTTTGTGAAATTTCAACAAACAAACGCTCTAATGGGACAATAGTTTAAATACAAAATAAATTACGACGTGCCACTGAAATACGGGAAACTTCAAGTTTTATGAAACAACGCTCGCAAAGCGAGACCGTAACAAACATGACAATCCGCCTGTTACGCGGCCACCTGTGATGTAAATACAAATAAAATGCAGCGTCGACTTTATTAAATTTACTTTTGAAACAACAACACTCCAAAATATAATTTACGTACATACGCACATAGAAAAAAATTAATATATCGTTTAACGTAGTTCGCTTTCCTGCAAACATTGTAGCATAGATATTTGAAGAGCCAAAGAATGGTATGAACTTCTTTTTATCGGAACTAAAGTTTAATACGAAAAAAGACGCAGACGAAGTAGCGATAAAAAAGTAGTTGATATCAATAATATGATATGATAGAAAAGTTTAATATTAAAAATTCATTATTTTATTTTTTATTATTATTATCCTTAAGGTGACGTTTCTGAAACTACTAGTGCGTTAGTTACCATGCGTTACTCATTATAAAACAAAATCCCCAAAAGCTGTCTGTCTGTATGTGGCCAATTTTCTTAAAAAACTCCTAAACGGATTTTTATACGGCTTTTACTAAAATGATAGTGCAATTCTTCCGTAAGATTTATATTAACTAACGTTTTACGTAAATTGTGTTGAAAAGGTCGTACGGTTGAAATAAACTCGTCCGCTGTGCAGCATATAAACCAGAAGAGATGTCTACTAAGAAATGTCTAATAAATTGTTGATTTCCAAAAATACTAAAAAAAATCCGCGAAGCCATGGCCTCTATCTCTATTTTTTATTTATTTCTTTTTATAGATATATTTAGAAAAGAGAAAGAAAAAGTAAAAAAGCACATGTATAAAGGCGGACTTCTCTTCCAGTCAACCTTTAAGTAACAGAAGGAAAAGAACCAGAATTGAAGAAGAAAGAGAATATGGGTAATATAGATAAAAAGAAAAAGTTTATATAAATTTAACTGTTTAATCTATTAATTAATCTCTCATAGTAAAGTCACAATAACTAATTTTAATTCAGGAAAAAAATAATGACACTGATTACAGTACCGGAGAACCCGCTGGATCAGCTATAAACGCCATTAGGGCTTTTTATATGAGGAAACCCTCATGGGTACTGCTATCCGTTGGGGAGCGAAAGCAGTTATGCCGGACGCTTACCAGCTAAAACCTCATGGTGTTCCACTTCACTGCTTAGTGACGAGGGTATAGTGATACTGAACGCATCACGTCTACACCCTCATTAGCAGCCTATTTTGCTACTCTTGTCCGGAGAGACTCTTGCACCATAAACGACGCATTTGGAACACTTAATGCATCGGCCACCTCGAAGAAACCCATTAAGGCTAACAGCATATTGTCAAATAATAAAAAAGAGCAGATATTTTCCATATTTTCCACACTGAGAACAAATTATCAATTTGCATTGATGAATGTGCTAATAATCTATGACACTTATTGTGCTTTCTAAAATAGAGCTCATAACCTCAGTATTCCGAGAGCGGTTTAAAATGAAGAGTGACAGTTAGTGTGATCGAGCACCTCAATTGCACAACTCAGTCCCCTGAAACGTAAAGACGTGAGCAAAATTCAAAGCGAACCATAAATCTTTTTATCTTACATTTAGATATTTGCAATTCCCACAAATGACCTGTGTAAAGCGATCTACGAGAGGTGCAATAACACGATTTGTGAATAAATGGCTCGGAAGTTGATCTACAGTTTTATTCATTGGATATTCACGTTAGAAGTGCAAAATTTCGTCGCATGACTACGCGAGTCCCCATCGTCATGTAGAAGCCGCAATAAAAGGTACTGAAGCATATATCCCACGACCGTTGTAAATGTTTGCCAACTTCGCAGTATCAGGTTGATTTTTTCACATCATTGTCCTCCTGTCCTTATCCCACTTTAAGTGGAGTCGGTACAACATGTATAGACATGTTGTCACATAATTTGGATACGTATTTTACGACCAGCCGCCTGCCTGACGTCAACTTACCGGCTACCGGTAAGAAAGAGGTACCGGTCTATTCTACTTAACAGGATACCACACGGTGGGTCAACTTACCTTAGTCGCGTTTTAAGACACCTAGGTAAGAAATAAGGGTGGTATATTCTCAGCCGAATACCACACGGCGGATTGACTTACCTTAGTAATCTTTTACGGCACCTTGTTAAGAAATGAGGGTTGTATATTCTATTCAGCCAGATACTACACGGAGTGAGGCTGATTTTTTCACATGCGACCTTTAACTGTCCCATTCTACTTTTGAACGTTGCGCATCAAATGAAATATGGCTTAAACGCCAGAATGGTTATTGATGGACGACTTCAAATTTACTTTTACGGATGCCAGATTAACGAGCGCCAACCGAGCTTATTTTACGAACGACGTGAAATATTTTGTTTGGGGGTGAAACATGGAAAACGATTTATCAAAATTTTTCTTTGATCCGCGCAGATAAAATACCGTTTATATTATTTTTATTAATATTGAATATATAGCGTTCCATTTGCAGGATGAAAGCGTGTATTGACTACAAATAAAAGCACCTTCATAGCTTTATCTTCAACCAATGAACATCGTCATACGTTCTGATATTGCTTGATTCTAGCAGCTCCTTACGATCTTGAAACCTTTTGATTATGATAGGGGTCATCTAATTTATGTATTCAAAGTGTTTTGGTTCTTCGCTTTTATATGCCGCACCCAATATCATGTCAGTATGGCTATTCGTTGGGGTGTGATAGTTACTTTGATACATCTACAAATCTCTTTCCTTCGCTGATCGATTCTGAGTTTTTTATAAGGACCAAAACCAGACCAAGCTCAGGATATATGTAAAATTGTAGGCGAAATGCAGTTTGACGATCTTAAACTAAGAGGACTAACAAATTTCACTTAATACAATAAAGTACCGGTCTGTTACTATCTTTCTGCTAAACACAGGCTGGAGAAAAAGGTTGGAGAACTACCACGTTATGGGTAGGCCACCAATGCTGATTAGTAGGTTACATATATCCCAGGAATCCAGAGGCATGCAAGTTTTTTCCCTTCACGGGAAAGCAACAGAAAAATTGCAACAAAAACACATTATGGTGATATGACTGCCCTTTCTAAACCGTGGCCCCCTAGTATGAGTCACAATGTCTGGCAATGTTTGGCAATCATAGCTTCATATATTGAAAAGAATAGTAAAGCTCACACTTACATTATAAATGCTCTCTGTTTGCTTCTTGTTTGTTTGTCGTATTTTCAAGTCCAACGGAGTAAGAATTGACATATTTGGTATAGGAATAGGTAGAGAGAGAGCGTAGCATAGGCTATCTGTAATAAATCTGTGCTTCACGCAGACTAAGTCGCGAACAGAAGCTAGTAATAAATTAAAGCGAATAAAATTCAAATAGTAAAACCCGAATCTTGCAAAGTTGGAGTGTCCTCGACGCTCTAATCTCTGCGCTGCGGTATCGCCGGTCGGGAGCCAATTAGTTGAGATAGGTACTGTTTAGATGAGAGACGCTGAGTGAACTCAGCCAGCCCGGAACCGTTTGGCGAGGGGGCGGTCGAGAGGATTTGAAATCACTTGGTGGGTTTGTTAGCCCGATAGCCGGCATTCACTAACGAATAGTACGCCGCTATCAGAGATCGCTGGCGGAATTTAGCTTCCATTTATAGAATGTAAATAACAACTTCGTTAACTACGTGGTATTTTGATTATACAAATTTATAAATGACACTTGACAGCGTAGAGAAATATAACTTACATTTCAAATGAGATAAACAAAATTTATTGACTATATACTATTGTTCTTGTTATTTTAATATAAAATAAATAACATTTGTAAACATTATAATATAAAAATGCGATTGAAAGCATAAAACACTAAAGCTGTCAGAAGTTCGGATTCCTCGAGAGTAACCTGCATGCCACGAGGGCCGTCTAAACTCTAAAGCAATACTGCTTAATGTTTTCTATGCGTATTGTAACTATTGAGTCTTTTAACATATAATTATTTTACGATATATCCATACTTAAGACTATAGAGTGAATGAGCTACATTTTAATTAAGTACTAAATTTCAAACAGATGAAGTCACGGGCCAAAACTATTATTATTTTATACACGTAGAATTGCTATTACATAAAATAAATGAATAGAAGAATTAGTTAATGATGGGAAAAGTAAAATACATTGTTGAAACGACAAAAAGGCAGAAAATAAACAACCGGACGAGGATATCGCGGTTGATGTATAAAATAAAACCATCCTTCATTTGCTGTTAAGAAGTTACATTATTTAAATAAGGAATCCCAAACCAATCGAAAGCTGACTTTCAAATACAAGTCGAGTTCATCCAAAGTAACTAACAACCTCCTTGATGCCAACTCGGCACTAAGAATCTAAGCACGTTTTAATTCGCAAGTTTTCGGCTTGATGAGTGCGCTCTCGTGGGCCCTGGGAGAGGGGCTTGGATGGGGGTGGAATCGTGACGGGATTTTTGATAGAGTCAATAAAAACCTCGAAGGTGGGGCGTTTCTTCCAGGAAATTAGCTGTCACATTACGTAGCTATTAACGCTTCGTTATGTACCAAGCTGATCGACTCACGAATGCAGGCGTGTTGCCTTTCGTGCCGCTAATTTATCGAGTCATGATAAATGTTTGTTTTGTCATTGGGCGTGACGTGTTTTTACACGAGGGACACTGACCTACTTGTGGGGGGATTTAATTAGTGGAAAAATATTTAATACACGATATACGTCAGCGTACAGTTATGCATGAACAGTAACTGGTTAGTTGTTCAATAATTGTATCATTTTTTTTAGGACGCTTTTGTTAAATTGAAGTTTGAATTGCGCGTGGCCCAGTTGTTAATGCGCCGAAGTGAATGGAAAAATAGATATAAATATTTTTATCAACTTTAACGCAAATACGTGAGTTTGTGTATGTATATTTTGTTAAATTTAAACTATCGTGAGCAGTGTTCATAGTTAATGTATAGAAACTATCTATCTATCTAAACCTGCCTAAACCTGACTAAAAATAATAGTCGCTGACAGCATATTTTCTGTGGAAGCCACTATGGCCAAAATTGTGAAACATAAATTTAATTAATTAGATACTATTTAAGACACTATATATACTATTGTATATATTAGAAATTTAATGTGGTAGACCAAATTACACGTGAGCGAAGCTGCGGGCAAAAGCTAGTCAAATATAAAGTGATTGAAAGCACAAAAGACGCTTAATCATGCCCTTTATGTTGCACAAAAATGCGACGCCAATACAAATCTCCAGTTCCATTGAACCGGAACACAACGATCGATACCCCTTGAGAACTAGTCAGGCCGCAATAATTCATTGCCGCAATTAAACGGAATTGCAAACTGTACGGCTACATCACCTCGGGCAAATTAAGTTTACGTGGGCTAATTATGAGTAATGAGCTCGACAACTTCAATATTCCGTCTGCTAGTGACGTTTCTCGTTAATTTTTATTTTTTCGCCCGCCATTTGCGATTTCTCTCGAAATACAACTCTGGCCAATTTGTTTCCTCGTAGTTGGCCGTATTTCGTTACACCGCTGAAGTGTTTTGGGTTGCCCGTAGCAGTGATAAGGACGGATTACCTCTCCCTTTCTGTACACGTCATGGGTGAAACGTGATCATCATATTTTATAGGCGCATTTAAGACAAAATTACTTGAGTCGTCCAGATCTTGTTACTGCCTTCCGTTTGCGTTCCGGACACATTCCATTGAATAAGCGCACTTAATGAAAAAGGGGTCATCACCCAATTGTCAAGATTGTGGTATAATAGAAGATGTACATCATATTTAGACCGATAGAGCACCTAGGGTCGTGTAACATTAGCTTGGCGACTCCGACTGCTGACGTGGCAAAATATATGTATAGATTAACTAGTCATAATAAAGGTAAGCGAAATTGATATAAGTAGTGTAAACTATAACTAGCATATAATACCTACCAGAGCAACATAGTCACATAAGTGACAAAGCTCTTTAAATGAGAATAAAAAAAAGACAAAAGTAATGAAAATATTATTTATTTATTTAGAGGCTCTTTTAAAGTGGTAACTATTACAGAAAAATTAAGGGAATCAGTGTTGAGATGGTACGGTCACATCAAAAGAAGACCTGATGATTATATAGTAAAAAAATGTCTTGCAATGCCCATTGAAAAGAGAGGAAGAGGAAGGCCCTTCGCCACGTGGTTGAAGACTGTCCAAAGGGATATGAGAAATTTAGGAATACGAAGAAGATGCCTATTGTAGGGAAAAATGGCGCCACATGATTGGGAAAGCAGATCCCGTATAACGGGAAAATGCGAGGATGATAATGATGATTGATTTTTATTTATTTATTTCTCTTTATACATATATTTAGAAAAGGATTAGAAAAAATAAAAATATAAAAAAACGCATGTATAAAGGCGGACTTATAACTAAAAGGTATCTCTTCCAGTCAACCTGTGAGTAAAAGAAGGAAAAGGACAAGAATTTAAGAAGAAAGAGAGTACGGTTCATATAGAGAAAAATAAAAAGCTTATATAAATTTAACTATATATTAATCCATTGATTAATAGCGGAAGCCGTCACCCTTGCGTGGGTCGAGTTTGGCCACAAGTTAGGCGTTTCTCGAAAATGTTGCATAGAATCCCATACAGAGTGACACTTAAAGATGGGAAGAAAAAATATCCCACTGCTGGGTATGGGCTTCCCCTCCGTTTTTGAAGGTAAAGGTTTGAGAGCCACCACGCTGCTCAAATGCCGATTGGTAGGTTATATTATCCCAAGAATTCTCTAGAGATACGCAGGTTTTTGCTGCGTGTGATAAATTAAAAAAAAAAATAAGAAACATAAGTATTTAATAGAAAAACTTTTTTGTCACACAGTCTCACTACTGGGATATCACATCTATTTCATATAGTCGGAGACATATCAGGCATTTATAGATGACACGAACCGGCAAAGGTTAAGAGATACGATTACCTAAGCTTTACTAGGTTAGAGAGTATGGGCCTCTATCTATACTATGGCCATCAATAATTGATATACGAGTAAAAGGCAGATTAATCTCTTACAACCTCTTTTAAAGTATAAAAAAGCGGACAAATTATGATGCGTTCTCAAGTATTCGTTACAGAGGCAATAATCACGTATTTCCATAGTGTACGTTTGGTCATAGAGTATTAGGTAATTTTTTTTATATCATTTAGTAAAATTATTACCTACTTTATGATGGCTTTTCATCAGGGAAATCAGAATCAGAAAATAGACAGTAGTAAATTATCAATCTGTCATCCATGATCATTTTAGAATCTGACATCACCAAGCGATATCAATGGTTATTCTGAGTTGAATTTTTGTTTTCATAATATTATAAAAGGCTTTACCAACTCTCGTTTGAGGTCGCACGTGTTTTGAATCATGAACGAGGTTGTGTTGTAAATAAATTTCGGAACAATTACTAATTCGTATAATAAATATGAATAGAAAATGTAAGCGCCAAAACTTTTCCTATTAAGGGCAACAAATAAGGCACAGAGGCGAAATTATTTTAAGTCAAAGCTAATACATGGTACGCAATTTATTTGCGCTTTAATATACGTCCTTTGAGTTTAACGTGGTAATGTAAATAATATTGTATATGTATATATATACATAAACACACATAAATATTATCTAAGCTAATAGACTGAGAGAATTATCGTTTTCTCGAGAGTTTTGATAATTTTAGTAAATAACCCGTATAACTTACATGAAATAGCTCAGATAAATTTATGCAGTATACAGGAACCAAAATATATAAAACCTTTCTTAAAGTAAATCTTTCGACGTAAGCAAAACAACCCGCCGTGTGGTATCCGGCTGAGTAGAATAGAACAACCACATTTCTTTCCGAGGTGTCGTAAAAGGCGATTAAGGTAAGTTAACGTCAGACAGTAGGCCAGTCGTAAAGTAGCCAAAACATGCAACAACATGTTTAAATTTTTTTGTGTCAACCACACTTAGAGTGGGATAAGGGACAGGAGAACGATGATTTATAACTCCATACAAAGACTGCGACTTGTACGCGTGTGTGTTGCTATAATAGATAATATTATAATAGATAATATTGTAATATAATAATATAAAATGTTTCATGAGACTAAATACTTATATAAAACCTATCGTGAAACGTAATAAAACTTTCAATAGGTACAACCGCAGTTGGAAAGTTCAAAGTTCGAAAATCAAAAACAACAGCCGCCATTTTGTAATATTCGTTAGAGCCAGAGGCAGACCCGCATAGAGGCGCAATTAGAACAAAAGAGTGATAAAAAGAGTTCGAAGTGACCGCTCCGAGCAATCGACTCCAATAGAGTGCTATCGAGTATAGGATCTTTTTTTTTACAATTTCTGAACGGGCACAGAGTAGCTGCAAATACAGATTCAAAATGACAGGATTGTAGGGTTGGGGTGTTTGTAAGCAATATTGTTTGGCACTAATTTATTCGAGTAGAGAATTGATTGTTTAATCTTAAAACGTTTTAATGTATATATCAGTCGATATATATACCGTACAATTAGTATTAAATTGACCGAATTTAAAATTACACTTAATTGAATCAAATACGTTAGATATTAGATTATTATTTCAATACCATTTTTAGCACGAGCTTTGTGAGCGCTACGCTACCCTTTATTGTAATTGGACACAAAATAACATTTTTGGATTTGATCACTTTAATACTAAACGTGCGATATAGTTTTGCCTTTTTTGTATTTCCTTTAATACGCTGCGGAATTAATCAAAGAAAGACTATTTATTCTTATAACTGTGTTTTACTTTTAACAACACAATTTTAACATTATAAAGTAAATAGCTTTTACCTGCAACTTCGTTTGCGTGGACTGTTACGTGATAGGTTGATAACAGATGGTGCTTTCAATGTTATTATATTCTTGTAGAATTAACAGGATTAGCTTATATGTTATTTCGATGTATAGGGAATATTTGTGCTAAATTTCATTGATATTGGTTCAGCGGATTCGCCGTGAAAGAGTAACAAACCTACATCCATACTCGCAAACTTTCACATTTATAATATTAATAGGATATACATTGGTGAATATTTATATAGTAATATAAAAGTTTTTAAAACAGGCTCACTGTGTTTGTACTCAAATCAAGATTAATTTAAAGCACGCAAGAGGCTTTTCATTGCCTACGAGCGCTCCAAAACGCGGAATGTCGATGCGGAAATTTAAAGTAATTTTCACGCAATTCTGCAATCATCGTACTTAATTTATTTAAAATTTTTAAAATAACTGGAAATTTAGCGTCGCTTATTTTAAAATTTAATATTTTTATAGAGTTGCCGCTGCGCCTAATTAGTGAACCGAGTTAGTGGATTCGAAATTTAAATGAGCGCAGTAAAACGTTTAAAGTTGAAAGGTTTAAGTTAGGTAAGTTAAGTTTAAGAGATGAACTTATACGTAAAGGATATTAGAAAATTGATGATTATTTGTATGATAAAAAAGCCTGGATTTGAAAATCCTTTCAGAAAGAAATTCCTTTTAAGAAATTCCTTTTTCAAAATTGAAAATGTTTAAAAGATTGACCGCCGAGTTTCTTTCTGGTTCTTCTCGGTAAGAGCAACATTGGACATGGGATACTTACACACACGGTCGTCCGTCCCCAAAGTAAGTAACTTAATACTTGTGTTATGGTAGATGTACAGAAATGTACACCCAGGGCAACAAGTCCAGTCAAAGACCAACAAGTTCATTTATAGAAAATGTTGGCCCTCGGTGGGAATCGAATCCACGACCCGTGAAGCCGAAGGCAGGATCACTACCCACTGCGCCAACGAGCCAGTATTTGATCCTTGACGATTCAAAAATGCTTGAAAGAGCTTATTTGAATAAAGATTATTTTGTATGCAAAAGTAATAATAAAATTATTTTGCTTATAGCAAAATGTATGTTTGTATTATGGATCTCCGCAAAGTAACGCCTAATTCTATAAATTATTATTTTGTACTAGCGGCCTACCCTGCTTCGCACGGGTATCAAATATATAGCCTATGTCACCCAGTGAAAAAAATGATTAAAATCGATCCAGTAATTTTAATTTAGTTATTCATTACTGCCCGTGGCCCGCACGCGTTAAATTTGAAGAAAAACAATTCCCCTCTCCCTATACCAAGAAGATTTCCTGCTATATCTAATATCTAAAACCTCAAAAATTACAGTATTTTTCTACTCCATATTGAATGTTATTATACATATAAACCTTCCCCTTGAATCACTCTATCTATTAAAAAAACCGCATCAAAATCTGGGATATAAGGGACAAACAAAGAATGTGACTTTGTTTTATACTATGTAGTGATAATCCTTATAGCATGATTCAGTATTCACGCGCGATGGCTTATTATTAGCGTATTTCATGTATAACTTTGGTGTTTCTATACCGATTCCAATGATTCTTTTTTTATACAATGGTTAATACTATTCACTTTTTTATTTAGGGATGACTGAGAGTGATATAAATGTAGGAGTAGACAAATACAACCAGAAAGCTTCGAACTGCTAAGCTATCGGGAGTTACACGTGTTATTGTGAGTCAACAATAAAAGATAGACATATGCTGTCGTGGGATAGTTTTTATATAATTTTAAGGAGAACATTTCCGTCATACATGATTTCTGTGTAGCTTTAACCATCAAGGTTGCACACGCGACGGAAGCTTAAAAAATGGAGTAACTTCTCCCGTTTTCCCAACATTTCCCTTCACTGCTCTGCTCCTATTGATTGCAGCGTGATGAAAAGTATACTATAACCAGCCCAGGAGTATGAAAAAAATTGTACCGAGTTTCGTTAAAATCCGTCGAGTAGTTTTTGTTTCTATAACGGTTATACAGACAGACAGACAGACAGACAGACAGACAGACAGACAGACAGACAGACAAAAATTTTACTGATTGCATTTTTCGCATCAGTATCGATCCCTAATCACCCCCTGATAGTTATTTTGGAAATATATTTCAGTTACAGAATTGACCTTTCTACAGATTTATTATAAGTATAGATAGATGATTTGATTTGACGTTTTTGCTTACCGTAGGTATTTTGAAGGCTGTATAGTGCTGATTCTGGATATTTTCTATTGTGTCCTGCGAACAAAGGAGAAATAATATCAGTAATTGCTAGTTTCTATAATAAATGAAACATTCTTGAAAAATTTTCAACAATGGCCGCTCGGAACGCGGCATGGCGTCATTCTATTTACTCGCTCGCCGATTAAGATATTTGTTTTGTACTTGCTGCGTTGATTAATTTCGAAAAATAAAGTGAAAAATACGACAAACGACGAAAAAATACGACGAAGTTTTTAGTTTCAACTGCTTGCGCTTCGAATAAGTTCCAAATCCAGTAAGATAGCCCGATGTGTGAGGTTTAATTTTAGCAAATTTCATTTATTTTGCTATAGCAGTGTGCCAGTGACAGACAGACAGCCTGACATTATATATGACATATATTACTAACTATAGTATAGTAGAAAGTTTGTGAGTATGGATGTATGTTTGTTCACGGCGAATTCGCTTAACCAATATCGACAAAATTTTTACAATAATTCCTTATACACCGTAACATATAGGCTATAGAAATCCTGTTAGTTTAGAATATCATGATATTTTAATACGCCTATTATCAAATATCGACAATCTACAATCTATTATCAACCTATCACGCGACAATACTCCACGCAAACGAATTTGTGGGTAAAAGCTAGTATTTTATACTTTTAAGCTGCTTCATTACAGTTATATTATACTAGGAGTCCCGCCCCAGCTTCGCACGGGTATAAAGCATATAGCCTATGTCACTCAGTGATAATCACAGTATTTCGCTACTCCATATTGATTTTTATTATACATATAAACCTTCCTCTTCAATCACTCTATACTTAAAAAAACCGCATCAAAATCTGTTGCGTAGTTTTAAAAATTTAAGCAAACATGGAGATATAAGGACAGACAGAGAAAGTGACTTTGTTTTATACTATGTAGTAACGTTTATAGCTACTACTATTTTGATAATTGTCATATTTTTACCATACTTATCCAAAGACTAAATTACGTTTAGCTGTCATTTATGTTTTGTTATTCCATGTCATAGTCGTTTTTGTTATACCACGTTTTATAGTGACTTGACGGGATGAAATAAATGCAGTCGAACGGGATAAAAAGTATCCTATGTCCGTCTCCTGGTTCTAAGCAACCTCTCCGCCAATTTTCAGTCGAATTGGTTCATCTGTTCTCGAGTTCTATAAATAGTGTAACTTAGACCAACTTTCTTTTATATATATAGATTATATCCGCAACTTCATTCGCGTTTTGATCATTGATCCGGCAAATTTGCCGTGAACGTATATCAGATAGACAGGTAAACTGATAAACAGACTTGCCATTACAATATTAGTAGATTTACTTTTAGTTAGATGTCAAGCATTCACAGAGGCCAATAACAATATTATTATAAACACTTGAATTCGTTTTTCTACATAGTTAACGACTAAACTTGTAAACATGGCGCAAACTAGTAAATAGCGAAGACTCTATTGCACACCACATAATTAACAAAAGGCTAAAGAATTGAAAAAAAGTCACTATTTACACACGCGTACAATCGTTGTAGAACGGAAACATCGCGCATTAGTCATGCAAAACTATTAATTAAAACGAGTAAACCCGCCGCCGGGGCTATCAACGAACTTGTAAGTATATGCGCATGTTGCGTGAACAAAAGAAAGCACATGTAAACGCATGTTAATTGTGACGGGTTCCTAAGTATGAAGGGTTGTGACGGTTTGTCGGAAATGAAACGAAAAAAGGTTTCTCCAAGGATACTCATGAAACTTAGTATATATGGGAGGTTTCGCGGACAAGAAATCGATCTAGCTAGGTTTCATTTTTTAAAAATCGTCTTTTTGACCCTGTTTTAGGGACTGAAAAATTGTCACAAAAGTATTAGAAATAGAATGATTAATTTCGTTGTCAATAGCACAGTTGTAATAGCTCAATGGGGATGGAGCGGACTTACAAAAATAAAAATACCCAGGTTCAAGCCCCAGATATCAAAATTCCTTACTTTTTTCTTTTTAATTGCATTTTTTATATCTTTTAATAAAATTACTGAGCAAGAATCAGTCACCCGATACTTTATAAAACTTGGTAAAATTAAAGTTTGTATACCAGACTACATATGGAAAAAGTATCCCATTTTTATTCGGGTATAGGAAAAAGTAATAAAGACCATAGTTGAGGGTATTTTAACAGTAAAGTTGACGCGAATGATGTCGCGCATACAACTAGTTTTCTAGTGCTTTAGTGAAGTAAAACATTATATTAGAACCTAGGTATATCCGTTAACCAACTTAGGAGACGCGTAGGTTATGAGCCCGAACTTTAACACCTTTTCCCAGAAGTGGGATACTAACAGGCTGCAGGAGGAATAATCAACCGTAATGAATACACGTTAAGCGTGATACAGTATCTAGATCAGGGTTAGACGCGAGAGCAACGCAATTTGCAGTAAATAAGGATATCGGTTAGCCATTACCCGCGAAAACTGGCGAGCCTCGTGAACACGGATTTAATCATTATTACTCGTTTTGTTTCCGGGAATTCGCAATTTGCTTTTTGAACAATATTTGCACTAGATACGTTGTTAATTACGAAAAAATATCCACATCATTGCATGACGAAATGAAGAATTGAAATTTTCAATTCATGATATTTTTATACAAATAAATGATAAAATCAGAAATGAGATTATCCGCGAGAGAACCAGAGTAACCGACATAGCTAGCAGAATAAGCAAGCTGAAGTGGCAGTGGGCCGGTCACGTTTGTCGCAGGACTGATGGCCGTTGGAGCAAAAGAGTCCTGGAGTGGAGACCGCGTCTTGGCAAACGCAGTGTAGGGCGACCACCGTCTCGCTGGACCGACGACATCAAGAAGGTTGTTGGGGCCTATGTCCAGTAGTGGACTGCAATAGGCTGATGGATGGATGGATGGATGAAACTTGTAAAAAAGTTTTTCGTTAAGTCTAAAGGTGGTGAAAAATGCTTCTACCCAGAAAAGCCAACAAATAAAACTTTTCTATTTGTAGGCCATAAAATGACAACGGATATAGAATCATAATATGTATTGATGTCGAAACAAGGCCACAAAGCTAAGATTAACCTTGATACAATGTCTATAATAATCATATCAGTCTAGGTTTAGAATAAGACTGATTTCAATATGGCTATCTCTGCTACTTAAAGTATCCACCCTATTTACTGGAAAACATCATTTCTGTTAACAAAAATAAAATCCTTAAAAATAGTAAATGATATTTGCCTATTTCTGATTACGCTCACGCACAGTTATCTGGTACAACTCATTGCATATTCATATAAATAATTTAGATACAGCTTATCTCTACAGTAGTAATTTTATTGCAGATGAAGTTATGAGAGTATCATAGACGTTACATACGTCAAATTTCTGGAATGTAAGTCTTTTAAAAATACATTAAAAAGTTCAATGAAAGCTTGTAAATCGAAACAAACCAGCGCTGATTACGACTAAACGAAAACTTTGTATAAACAGATAAGAAGTAACAACAAATATTACTTAAAGTTAGAATACTTACAGTTGCGGAAATTCAAGAGCACATACAACTTACTTGAATGCAATTACAATCCTTAGTATCGCAGTTGGCTCGAGTGAATCGCGCTAAGTTTTGTTCTAATGCGGATTATACAGTTTATCCTCGAGCGGATAAATAGAAGGCGTTTGCCGTCACCCCGTCCCCGGCAGACTTGACGGCACAAAGGGGGACGTCCGAGATGGTTTCTAATTACGACAGAGAACGTTATGCAAATCGGGGGGCCGAGGCGAGGTCCATGTCTCTAATAAACATGCGCTCTTGCGGTCACACCACCAAATTGCTCGGCTTCGGTTCAACCCGCTCAATAAAACTACTAGCAGCACCCGACCCACTCCAGACAATTAGTGCCCTTTGATCAAACTGAATGCCTTTTGCATTGTTTTATATTTTTACTAACTGCGCCTGCGATACTGCCCGCTGCCAATAGGTAGATACTATTATCTATGTATTTGCAGCATAAAGAATGAGATGGATTGTAGACAAAAATCGAGATTTTTTTTTTAATATTCTGCTAAATAATTTACAGAATTAGACGTTACTTTGCGGAGGTCTATAATACAAAAGTAATGAGAATATTATTTTGCTATAATTCGCGATATAATTTACAGCGGTAAGGTATAAGATTTATCGCGGATTATAGCAAAATAATATTCTCATTACTTTTGTATTCTGCTAAACTTCTAAAATTTTATTTTTTGTAAGAACCTTCTACTGACAGTAATTAAGTAACACAATAAAAAAGAAATAGTGACATTGTTCGACCCATTCACTCATGTAATGACTAAGGGAAATTCTTTAAATTTATATACCTAAGCTACCCAACAGACATTGTCCTGTCATAATTATTTAAGTAAGAAAGTTTTCTCAAACTTTCTATATGTTCAATTACAGTTAAAATTACTTCTTTTCATAAGAACCTTCTCCTGACAATAGTTAACACAACAAAATAGGAAATACGAAAGGAAAAATAGGAAGTTGTTCCATTCGTTCACGCGTGATTTGTGCAAAATACGTTATGAAACGCCTAGTTAAGATCGCTTATTAGCAACCAGTTCGACGACAGTACGAGCTATTCTGGGAAATGCGTTTCGGTAAATTGAAGCGGTCTCAGAAAATCGCCAGGTCGTGCGGCGACTTTGACTATCCAAAACTGGGCAAGCCAACGCTTAACCTCTCCAATTCAGCCGGTAATTTTTGACGGAAAAGCTATCCCGTGGACAGATCGCCGCCGCTTTAAACGAGTTTAGTTTTAAAAATCCGCTAAAATTTCCATTTTCGACTAAAGTTTTCTTTCCGATTGGATGAATATAAAACTTTGAACGCCGTATGGTACCCGGCTGAATAGAATAGACAATCCTCATTTCTTGTCGAGGTGTCGTAAAAGGTGACTAAGGTAAGTTGACCCACCGTGTGGTATCCGGCTAAGTACAATATACCACCCTCATTTCTTACCGAGGTGTCGTAAATGGCGACTAAGATAAGTCGACCCACCGTGTGGTATCCGGCTGTGTAGAAAAGACCACACTCATTTCTAACCGAAGTGTTGTAAAAGGCGACTAAAGTAAGTCGACCTACCGTGTGGTATCCGGCTGAATAGAATAGACCACCCTTATTTCGTACCGAGGTGCCGTAAAAGGCGACTAAGGTAAGTCATCTACTGTGTGGTATCCGGTTGAGTAGAATAGACCACCCTCTTTCTTTTCTTCAGACGGCTGGTAAAATACGTAGACAAATCATGTGAGAACATGTTGTGCCCCACCTATAGTGAGATAAGGCAAGGGATGATTACTTTAAAACTTTGACTGACCACAGATTTCGGGGCGTCATAATTCTTCGCAAACATAGCGTTTGTTCGACTGGAAAAGTGTTCATTTTTCACACGCGTACAATATTTCCGTTTGTATTGGAACAATCGGGGGTACGTTTTGCTCGTGTCTCATCGAACAAAGGCAGGGTGCGAGTAAGCGACAAGCGACAGGGCGGGGGTTATTCGCGCGTGTTTCGGAATCGTTACATTTCAATGCGCGTTTGCTGGGAAGTCGTTACCGGTGTCGCGACGAGTAAAAAGAATCAAACGCTGCAGCGGCCGTTGCGAATGCACCGTCAGTTTTCGTCATTCATTTTAAAACTTTATGCCTCCGACTTTAAATGCTTATTCAAATTTTAGACGCAAATGCAAAATATTTTATGGAGAATAGTAAATGGTCGTAAATATTCAAGGCTCATTGTAGTCTATTTTTAGTGACTGCAGCGAATTCTGTGAATACATTTTTATTGATTTTACCATTATATCATATGTTACTAAATTAAAGTAAGAAACAATCGAGTATTCATAGGGGGCGTACGTAGCGTAGCGTATAAGAAAAAATACCGTTTTTGCTTAAGGAAAATAAACAAAATCAACAGATTTACAATTAACTTATTGTAGCGGGCCATGATTTATAAATTAGAATAGGCATAGTAAGTTACTTAAACATATAGCAATAGCCACCTGTTAGCGCACAACTATATACAATAACACGATATAATAGGAATACCACAATTCCCGTTCCGAGATGCACTTCTCTTGAATGACGAACAAAGACTGACTGTCAATGAAACGTTTTATCAATAGGAAGACTAAACCGGAAACAACAACGGCACAGTGTTGCCACGATTTTAATAAAAAAGGGCACGATACTCTTGTTTCATGACTGTGTTGCTATAAAATATAAAACGAAAGTCAGTGGCGACAACATACCGGAGACTTTTTTGTTAGCAAATAAAAGGAAGAAAGTCCCCACCATATATTGTTTTGTTATATCTCACTATTAGGGATAGGGATTAGGCAACGGTTTCGATGAAAGCTCCCAAGCGGCATGACTTTTAATGGCTTTTATTCAATAATCATCGTCGTATTTAACTAATTCACACATAACCTTACTAAATAACACTCCTATACATCATCATCATTCTGCTGCTCATATCCCACTGTAAGTGGGGTTAGCACAAAATGTATTAATCATGTTGCAACATAATTGGCTAGGTATGGGTAGGTACCTTAGTCGCCTTTAACGACACCTCGGTAAGAAATGAGAATGTTCTATTATATTCAAACGGATACCAAACGGCGCATCAATTTACCTTGGTCGCCGTTAACGACACCTGGGTAAGAAATGAGGGTTATCTATTCTTGGCGATTCTGGCACGAAGAAATGGTAAAGGCCTATTTTTTATTAAATAGAACTTTCAACCTATAATTTTTTTTTACCAATACAACAATACCAAGTTGTATAATATATCAATAAGTAAAGTAAGTAACGGCCTGTTACTATCCCACTGCTGGGCATAGGCCTCCTCTCTCCATTTTAGGAGAGAAGGGTTGGAGCTAAGACCTACCACGCTGCTCCAATGCGGATTGGTAGGTTACACATATCCCCGGAATTCTCTAGAGATATGCAGGTTTCCTCACGATGTTTTCCTTCACCGAAAAGCGTGTGATAAATTGCAAATATCAATTAGACACATAAGTTTTTAATAGAAAAACTCATTGGTGTCTGCCCGGGTTTGAACCCATGATCGTCTCTAGAGATTCACACGGTCGCACCGCTAGGCCATCACAGATTTAATATATCAATAAATATATAGTTTTAATTCAATAGTTCGCGTCTTAAGTCATCCCAGGTTTGAAGTACGTAATGAAATTTCAAGATAACCACAATATATCTTGTGAATACATGAATTTTAATGTCGCCTATTAAAGCAACGGTAAGGCGTTCGATATCAAAGATTTATTGACGCGCTATCAAAAGCGATAGCGTTAATTAAAACTATCATGGGAATGCGAGAATATTTATACGCGTTACGATATATTTAATACTAGTTGTGGTGTATGAGTTCACTTGTATTGTATCAGTTTAGTTATAGATTTAAAATGGATAGTTTAATTGTCCGTAGAAAACTGCTTGATATGACCTTTCTTTATAAACTTCTTAGGAATGAAATTGACTGTTCTCTTTTGCTACAATGTATTAAGTTCCATGTTCCTCGCCGCGTGCCGAGACTTCCAACAACGTTACTTTACCAGCCTTTTGCTAAAACCAATCTAAAACAGTTTTCGCCCATGTCTAGGTTGCCTAAATTATTTAATTCCATCTGCGGAGAAGTTGATATTTTTGATGACACTTTACAAAAATTCAAAAAAAAAGACAGTAAGATTGTTAAGAGGCGATTAAATAAATGCAATCGATATCTTCTTAGAATTTAATTTAATTTAATTTTTTGATTACTTGTATCGTTCACAGTAAATATTATTGTTTTTTCTACCTATAATATTAATATCACATGCTTAAGATTTAATGTAAAAAGATTTTTTTTATTGTTCATTGTTTAATAATTTTTTTGTGCATGTTGTGACGCCTTCATATGTTGTACATGTTAAATATTATTTTTTTTGTTTCTATTTTTATTATATGTAAGTTTTATATGTAACAACAACTGGCTGTCCAAATAAATAAATAAATAGATACACATCCACTCTCGTCTACGGCTCTGGTGTTACTGACATGGTGCGCTTGAGACAGTGTAAGGATATGAATGATATGATTGTGTCTTTATATAAATAAACTAATCACAGTCACTAGTGGTACCCGCGATTTTGTTCGCACAACTTAAGCGTTTAAGTGTCCTTAATAATGCAATTTGTGATTCTTCCTCTATCCTGGAAAGAAAAACCGTAATTTCTTACCAAGGTATAAATTATTTGTAATTATATGTATTTCTTAAGTATCCGGTGGTATCCGATCTTGTTGTGTTATACAGGATTTATCCACAATAGTTATTTACAGATTAACCGCCGTGTGGTATCCGGCTCAATAGAATAGTACCACCCTCTTGTCTTACCGAGACGTCGTAAAAGGCGACTAAGGTAAGTCGACTCGCCGTGCGATATACGGCTGAGTAGAATAGACCACCCTCATGTCTTACCGAGGTGTCGTAAAAGGCGACTAAGGTAAGTTGACTCACCATATGTTATCCGATTAAGTAGAATAGACCACCCTATTTCTTACCGAGGTGTCGTATAACACGATTAAGGTAAGTTGACGTCAGGCAGGCGGCAGGTCGTAAAAACGCATCCAAATCACGTTTATAACATGTTGCGCCGAACACTCTTAGAGTGGGATAAGGGCAGGAGGATAATAATGTATTTTTGAGACTACTACTATTACTTTGCGGAATTGCATAGTACAAAATTAATGATAAAATTATTTTTTCTGTACTCTGTAATGAAATAAATTACAGACGATGCGAAATATCAAACAATTAGAATAAGCATTGATAATTTTTTTTATAGTTGACTAGGAGTCCCGCCCCAGCTTCGCACGGGTATCAAGCATATAGCCTATGTTACTCAGTGATAATCACAGTATTTCGCTACTCCATATTGAATTTTATTATACATATAAACCTTCCTCTTCAATCACTCTATATACTTAAAAAAACCGCATCAAAATCTTTTGCGTAGTTTTAAAGATTAAAGCAAACATAGAGATATAAGGACAGACAGAGAAAGTGACTTTGTTTTATACTATGTAGTAACGTTTATAGCTTCTACTATTTTGATAATTGTCAAATTTTTTACCATACTTATCCAAAGAATAAATTACGTATACCTGTAATTTATGTTTTTTTTTTTTTTTTTTTTTTTTTTTTATGTATAATTACTGTTGCTATTTATAATGCAACAACTTCATTGTCTATTTAAATGTCCATTATTTACAAACTTTTTTTTTTTTTTTTTTAATTAATTTAATACTTTATTTTAATTAATTGTTTTTTTTTTTTTTTTTTTTTTTTTTTAATTAATTTAATTTAATACTTTAGTGCTGTGTGATATTAGCTATTTTGCTTTTATTTCTGATATTGACTTTAATCACTATATTTAGTCCATATTCTATAAATTTCTTTACGTGTTCTTTATTGTTTACAATGTCTTTTAAGTTGTCTTCTGTGACTGAGATCCCCATCGAATGTTCCAGTTCCCATCTTTGGCGGCTAAACTTTGAGCATTCACATAAAACATGTAGCACTGTTTCTGGTGTTTTTCCGTCACAGTCACAGTTCGGATCTGCCGTCAGTTTATATTTATGTAGATAGTGTGCGAAACCCCCATGTCCAGTAAAGAGTTGAGCTATCTGGTTATTAAAAGTTAATTTATTGATTATTTTATACCCTTGTCTAACCTCTGGAAAGAATCTTTTCGTTGTTTGTCCTTCTTGAGCTTTGTCGTATATTTCCTGCCAGACTTTGATTGTTTTTTGTCTTATGTGCCACTTCGCGGAAGCAACCGGGATGGCTTCATACACTGGTGCTGTTTTTTTGTTAAGTGCTGCATATTTTGCAAGTTCGTCTGCTCTTTCATTACCCTTGATTCCTGTGTGTGCCTTCACCCAGTAAAATTTTAATTCTTTTCCAATTGCACTTATCTGTTCCATTTTGTGTTGAATTTCATTTACAAGTGGGTGCAGGTTATTAGGATCTTGAAGCGCTTGAAGAGCAGACCTAGAATCGGAGAAAATATTAGCATTATCTTTAAACTTAGTGCTCCATTCTACCGCTCTTAATATCGCGATGAGTTCAGCTTGATAGACTGAGCAAAAGTTCTCTAGTTTCATTGTGCTGTATTTCTTTTCTTTTCCATCTTTCCACCACGTTACAGCGGCCCCTACCTTCCCGTTTATCTTACTTCCGTCTGTGAATACCATTAACCGGTCATTTTTAATTCTGTTGATGTCCTCCGAGCAGAGAATATCATGATATTGAATGGTGCTCCTTTTGCCTGGATGAACTAAGTTAGAAGGGCTTATTAGCGTTTCTAGTTTTCTGCCTGGAAATTCATCCATACATCTTCCCCTCTTAAGCTCATACAGAAGTGACGCTTCTTTCGCACGTAGATCAAGTGGAAGTATCCCTCCCAGCAGGTTGCTAGCTACATGAGATATTGTTCTATGCGATTTCGAAATTTTTATTGCAAATAACCTGGTTATGGTGCGAAGCCTTTTTTGAATGTACTTTCTTTCCAGTGCAGATGACCAGGCACTCGCTGCGTATAATATAATGGGTTCTATAACTGTAATGTAAATAGTTTTTATTATATCCGAATTTAGTCCCCAAGTTGCCCTTGCAGATTTGGTTAAAGCTTTATACAGGTTTATTGCCTTTGTCGTGACATTTTGAAAATGATCTTTGAAAGTCAGGGTCCTATCGATTGTTAGACCCAGTACCATCAGCGTCGACTTTATATTAAGAGTAGTCCCATTAAATTCGAATTTTGGTTTTTCGTATTTTAATTTGTTTGTGACAACTATGACCTGCGTCTTGTGAGCTGCGAACCGCATTTTATGCTTCTGTCCCCAATCAGTGATCAAATCCAGAGCTTTATTAATTTCCAGGTTTAGTTCTCTAGTGTCGTGTGCTGCCGCTATCACTAGAATATCATCAGCAAATGCTTGAATGTGAGCCTTAATATTCTCCGCGTCTTGCAATAATGGGTCAAGCTGAATATTCCACATTAACGGTCCTCCTGTAGATCCTTGTATACAACCTTTATACGTGGGTTTTTCTAGTTTAAAACCTGCATATGTCAGTTCAACCTGTAATTTATGTTTTGTTTTTCCATGTCATAGTCGTTTTTGCTATACCACGTTTTATAGTGACTTGACGGGATAAAATAAATGCGGTCGAACGGGATAAAAAGTATCCTATGTCCGTCTCCTGGTTCTAAGCAACCTCTCCACCAATTTTCAGCCGAATTGGTTCATCCGTTCTTGAGTTATAAATAGTGTAACTTAGACCAACTTTCTTTTATATATATAGATTTAGTAAATTCCCATTCAGTTAATACATTCATAGCGACAATTTAAATACTAACGAGCGGCGTCCAAAACTGATGGAACGTTTAATTGCGAGTCCGGTATAAACTTTCCACGGTCGTTTTATGAATTCACACCCGTAATTTCAATAGCGAAACTATCTGCTAACAATTGTTTAATTATGCGACCGATAGATAGTGTTCTGGATTCGATATTTCATAACATCGATTAAATTCACCGGTGAAACCGCAATTATGGCGAATAATGGACGAAAATATTTACTGTATAGTATTAAATAGTGAAGCCGGGTGGTATCCGGCTGAGTAGAATAGACTATCCTTATTTCTTACCGAGGTATCGTAAAAGGCGACTAAGGTAAGTTTACCCACCGTGTGGTATCAGGTTGAGTAAAATAGACCACCCTCATTTCTTACCGAGGTGTTGTAAAATGCGACTGAGGTAAATTGACCCATCGTGTGGTATCCGGCTGAGCAGAATAGACCACACTCATTTCTTACCAAGGTGTCGTAAAAGGCGACTAAGGTAAGTTGACCCACCGTGTGGTATCCGGTTGAGTAGAATAGACCACCCTCTTTCTTACCGAGGTGTCGTATAAGGCGACTAAGGTAAGTTGGCCCACTGTGTGGTATCTGGTTGAGTAGAATAGACCACCCTCTTTCTTACCGAGGTGTCGCAAAAAACGACTACAGTAAGTTGACCCACCGTGTGGTATCCGGTTGAGTAAAATAGACCACCCTCTTTCTTACCGAGGTGTCGCAAAAGGCGACTAAAGTAAGTTGACCCACCGTGTGGTATCCAGTTGAGTAAAATAGACCACCCCCTTTTTAAACGAGGAGTCGTGAAATACGACTACGTTAAGTTGACGTCAGGTAGGCGGCCGGTCGTAAAATAGGTAGCCAAAGCATATGACAACATGTTTATAACATGTTGTGCCGATCCCCCTTAGAGTGGGATAAGGGCAGGAAGATGCTGAGTACTAATTAGTGGTTGACCATGTTTTCGACAGCGTTCCTATTTTGTTATTGACCTCATAAGTAAGTTCGGAGTCACTCAGCGGGCGATGGATGGGCTTGCTATGCTTGGTGTATGTGGTGGCTGAACGCGTTCAAATCAGAACTGAGGAGATCCGTAGAAGGACCAGAGCAACCGACATAGCCCATCGTGTCGCGAAGCTGAAGTCGCAATTTCACGTAGTGCGGAGAACGGATACCCGTTAAAGTCCTATAGTGCTAGAATGACGAACTCGCACCAAAAAACGCAGCATCGGTGAACCCCCTACGAGGTGGACTAACAACCTCAAAAGGTCGTGTCGTGTGAGGATCTCTTAAAGAGACCTATGTTCAGCAGTAAGCCTCCATCGGTTATCAAATAATTAAATAAATAAATAAATAAATAAATAAATAAATAAATAAATATATGGGACACTTACACACACGGTCGTCCGTCCCCAAAGTAAGTAATTTAATACTTGTGTTATGGGTGACAGATAACTGGTGAATATATACTTATATATTTTTAAATACATACTTAAATACAAATACACACCCAGGCTCAAAGACCAACAAATTCATTTATAGAAAATGTTGGCCCTCGGCGGGAATCGAACCCGCGACCCGCGGAGCCGAAGGCAGGGTCACTACCCACTGCGCCAACGGGCCAGTCGATTGCTATGAGTTTATTCCCGTTTTACTTGTAATTGATGGCAGTTAAAGAAAGCGCAAAATCGACGCTACAGCATAGTCAATACTATTGCAATATCGCAGCAAATTCAAAGTGTTATAAATATATTATTTTAAATAGTAAGTTAAACTTGATAAGTAGCGGTCTGTTACTATCCCACTGCTGGGCATAGGCCTCTTCTCTCCGTTATTGGAGAGAAGGATTGGAACTAAGACCTTCCACGCTGCTCCAATGCGGATTGGTAGGTTACACATATCTCCAGAATTCTTTAGAGATATGCAGGTTTCCTCACGATGTTTTCCTTCACCGAAAAGCGTGTGATAAATTGCAATTATCAATTAGACACATAAGTTTTAATAGAAAAACTCATTGGTGTCTGCCCGGGTTTGAACCCATGATCGTCTCTAGAGATTCACACGGTAGCACCGCTAGGCCATCACAGCTTGATAAACCAAGCTATAATGAAAATCACAGGGTACGTTGAGAC
Source organism: Morpho helenor (assembly GCA_029227775.1). Lineage (NCBI taxonomy): Eukaryota > Metazoa > Arthropoda > Insecta > Lepidoptera > Nymphalidae > Morpho > Morpho helenor. The sequence goes on from JARGCU010000025.1 coordinate 16,802,113, forward strand.
TAATAAACCACTGAGACACAGAGGTATTCGATGGATAAACAATACCAACGACGAAACAAATGATTCTCTTGATAAATTGCCAACGGTGGGGAAATAAGTTCCACTCCCCTCCATTGTGCGATTGATTACAGATCATTTCGGCAGACAGCAGCCGAACAGAAAATTGCCTTTTGGCCATTGGAAATATACGTCCTTCTTATATAATGACAATTACTGCTATTAAATTCACATCGTACATTCTCTTTTCAAATAACTGTCAATTACTCCTATTTAACACATATTGAATACACTTCGTATTTTCTCTCTTTTAAAAATAAATGTCAATTACTCCTATTATAGAAAGATTGAATACACTTTGTATATTCTTCTTCTTTTCAAATAAATGTCAATTACTCCTATTAAAGAAAGATTAAATACACTTTGTATATTCTCTCTCTTTTCAAATAAATGTCAAATACTCCTGTTAAACAAAGATTACACATTAAATACACCTCGTATATTCTATCGCTTCAACTAAATAAAATTAAAAAAATTACTGTTATTAAACGTCCTTCTTATATAATGACAATAAACAACTCAATCAATTACTAAATTTACATCGTACATTCTCTTTTCAAATACCTTACAATTTTTCCCATTAAACACATATTAAATACACTTTTTACATTCTCATTTCTCTCTTTTCAACTAAATGACAATCACTGCTATTAAACACACATTAAATACACTTAATAATTTCCCTCTCTTCAATTAAATGAAAATTACTGTTATTAAACATAGAATAAATACACTTCATAATTTCTCTTTCTACAAATAAATGTAAATTAGTGTTACTAAACACACATTAAATACTGTTCGTAAATTCTATGTTTTTAACTTAATAAACATAAAGATTATATATTAATAATAATAATAAAAACTGACGAATGATAGGAGAGAATGAAAGAGAAAAACATGAATGGAATACTTTACACATATTTCATAGACTTTATACATGTTATACTTTACAAATCCGTCCATCTCTTTTTGCGCCTCCTAGTCACATATCTATCCACATTCATATTTAACACTCGTTTGTTCACATAATTATCATCTCTCCTCATTATATATCCATTCAGTCTTAATGTTGCATTTCTCTTTTATATAATGGACGTAAAATTCTTATTCTTCTTAAGAATAGTAAAATACAAGGCGAAAACAAAACGTTGTCCAGACAAGCGTTAACAAAAACAAGAAACTAATTTGTACCTCCTTCATCTCGCTCGCACGGACCATCTCGTCGGAAGGCTTTGCCCACTACCATTAGCCTGGTGATTCTCATTTTGATTAATCACCGCGATTGCAGGCGCATCTAATGAAATTGCAGGCTAATGTACCGTGGCGGTACGTGCTCCAAGGAGATCATTAATTATGACCGTAATAAGTATACGAGAAAACATTACATATGCTTATCATTTTTCTTAGTTGTGCTGCGAATTCGGCCGCGTGAAATTTACTTTTACGATATTATTCATTGTGTATTAGTAGTGATACCCACGATATTCGCGTCAACATAAGAGCGTTTAAGTACCCTTAGTAATGGGTAAAATTTTTTTAAACTATTGTCAGTACACGTGACCTGTGTGCTTAGTGCAAGTTTTTTTAACCTACTCGAGTGCGTTACGCTCCGATACGCTTTATTGAAATTTTTTTGTCGTGATAAGGAAAAATCCCTGTCGGTCGCCTACCAGATCCAGATTAGAATTCGGTCAATTTATTTTTATTTATTTCTTTTTATACATATAGTTAGACAAGGAAAAGTAAAAAAGCACTTGTATAAAGGGGGACTTATCCCTAAAAGGGAACTCTTCCAGTAAACCTCTGAGTAACAGAAGGAAAAGGAGAAGAAGTGAAGAATAACTTCAATACTAAGGGTGAGATATATTCAAGTCGGATTGCAGAAACAGGCAGTTAACCATAAAATTCGATTCGAACATTATCTCACTATGTCGATCCAATACCACATTCGATTATCACCCGTGCAATAACTTGCGAAGTTTAAAACCCGCTCGCACCGACTTTGAATCCACGCCAAGAGTACGTGGAAATCCAAAAGACCTCTCATCCGTACATTTAACGTACGTTCTAGAGCCTTGGAACCTATTTTCACCTGGCTGACTCTTGTACGATGGGCGGCGAGATATATTGGCTTTACATTTACACTAGTTTTTACCCGCATCGTCTGTTGGAGTTTTGTCGCGTGATAGGTTGATAATAGATGGCGCTTTTCAACGTCATCCTATTCCTGTAGAATTAACAGGGTTTCTATAGCCTATATGTTGAGCTGTGCTACTAATGTAGCTCATGAGCGAAATAGACATTTGCATTCATTATTATTCTCCTGTCCTTATCCCATTCTAAGTGGGGTCGGCACAACTTTTTTTAAATATGTTAGTTGATTTGTCTAGTTATTTTACGACCGGCTGCCTACTTGACGTACAAATTACCGTAGTCGCCTTTTCTGACATCGCGGTAAAAAATTAGGGTGGTCTATTCTACTCAGCCGGATACCACGCGGCGGGTCAACTTACCTTAGTCGCCTTTAACGATACCTCGGTAAGAAATGAGGCTTGTCTATTCTACTAAGCCGCTTAACTCACAGCTGGTCAACTTACTTTCGTCACCTTTAACTACACCTCGGTTAGAAATGAAGGCGGTCTATTCTACTCAGCCGGATAGCACACGGCGGGTCAAGTTACCTGAGTCGCCTTTTATGAAAGCTCGGTAAAAAATGATGGTGTCAGCCGGATAACGACATTTGCAATTGTTATTTATTATCTAAGATTATTAAGTAATAAATCCTAAATATATATAAAGATTTACGATAACTTTACATTACAATTTTCCAGAGGCTGTTTATTTAGATAATATTTATATAATTTAATAATAGTGATTTCATAATACTGTACTAAACCCGACCAAAGTTTTATAAGTAATACTGAGTGCTATTAACTTGTTCATATTTCACTTAACTTTATACAGGCGTTTAGTGAAATTTCTGCGAGTAGTATTATGGAAAATCACGAGAATTTTCACTTAACGGAAAGTTGCAATTAGTTTTGATGTTTCGTTTAAAATTTAAGTTAATCTGCTTGAAGTTTGGATTCCCGGTGAATAATTATATAAGATAGATATAATTATTATTGGATAAAATATTGATAATTCTTTTATTGTACACCACAAAGGAATACATAATATAGTGAGCACTATTAAAAAATAAAAATATTGTTGTGGAATCTGGCGGTCTTATCGCTACATAGTATATGGCTCCAACGATTTACATGAAAAATTTGGTTCTAACCTTAAATTTGGTTTTCAGGTATTGAAAAACTGCTAAAATATTAATGGAATACAAATGTTTTGGTGTAATTTGTAAAGTCAATTGTAAAGAAGTGAACCGACCCGGGATCAAGTCCCAGATATCACTAGTACTTTTTTTCTCTTTTTATTTGTTTTATTGCATATATTATCATTATCATATTTGTATATATTAAAAAAAAATACCGAGCGAAGTTCCGTCGCTACGCCCGCATTGGAAGATTAAAACCGTAATATAGTATTTTGATAACCATGAAAATGGTTAAAGTGGGTTAACCTTAACTTTAGGGGGGAACAATTTTGTAATATACGATTTTAGAATAACTTTCACCGTTTACTTAGCGCACGCAAGGAAAGCTTTAATTTTGCCGTTTTCGTAATATTTTTTATTGCTGCTCCTCTCCTGTTCATCTTAGCGTGATGTTTTATAGTCTATAGGCTTCCACAATAAATGGACTATCTTACACTTTAGAATTTCAAATCGGTCCAGTAGTTCTTGAGATAAGCGTCTTCAAACAAACAAACAAACAAACAAACAAACAACCTCTTCAGCTTTATATATTAGTATAGATATGTGCAAGCTGGACCTGAATCTGGATTAGATCAGTATTTAACCCCAAGATTCAACCCTTCACTCCTCTGTATTAAGACAATATTTAATTTTAGCCTTTATATAATATTAAAATTCACAATAAATTAATTAAGCTTCATCATTCTCTTACCCTCATCCCATTCTAAGTGGGGTCGGCACAATATGTCTTCTTCCATTCTCCTCTATCATTCGTCAACTCCGGTGCCACTCCTTTAACATGCATATCATTTTTCACACAATCCATCCATCTTTTTTGCGGCCTCCCCCTAGCCATATATCCACATTCATATTTAAAATTAATTAATTTAGCTTCTAGTATTTAAATGGAACACACAAATTAATGCATACATAATTACGACGACGCAACGTTAATGGCTTACAGTAATTTAATTTTAAATAATAATTTATTAATATACAATTCAATTTGTGTAATTAGGTGCCAGGTAATAACCGGGTGAAATTGGTAATCGGTTTTACTTTACACCGTTTATGTATTATGCATCAATACAATTAAAGGCCAGTGTTGGTATGAAGTGCCTAATTGTATAGGTTTTTTGGGAGCTGTTTGTTTTTTCGTTACAGGTTTAGTTTGACTCGTATAAGACATAATTTTTGTATTTTTATACCATTATCTGTTATGAAATCATGCTATGGTATATTGTTGATGTTAATTTATAGAATTAGGCGTTACTTTGCGGATATTAATAATATAAAAATAATAATGAAAATATTATTTTGCTATAATAAACGAAAAAAAATGTAATGCCTATGAGATCTATGCCCAGCAATGGGATGAAATCAGGCCATTACTTTATTTACTTTACGTTTCTTAGAAAAGCGTACATGCAACATATGGTAAATTAGAGAAAAGGTTCCAAAACTTCATGTAAAGGGAAAAATTGTGTAAGATGAAAAAACTCTTAATATTTTTCCAAAAAAGTACTAATCCATATTACATAAGCATTTATAATAAAGATTTTGTAAGAAACTGTCAACATTTTAATTAAAAAAAATTAGGGATACGTGCTGGAATAAAATTTTTTGTGTAGGGACAATGGTTTAATGCTACGTAAGATAATAGGCGGCTGCGCCCGCCGGCTACTTGTATTTATAACGATGCAACGATGTAATACCAGTCGCAATTAAATTCACTAACTAGCAACACGTGTTTCAATTTTCCATCAACTACGAAAGGCCTGACTCTAAGAAAAGTTATAGGGTATCATTAAAATATATTTTATTCCGATATTAAAACTAAAGTGGAAAACCCTAAAGTGGTGACCCCAAATTGAACTATTAATAAATGAACTAAATATAAATATAAATAAAAAATAAATAAATATTTTTATAAGTCATGGCCACCGGAAATCTACCTCCGACGCAAACGCCTAAGTTCGAGGGGCGCATAGATGGAGATTCAGCCCTAGCCAGCATAACAGTATCCTCCAGGATACCAGATTTTTGGGCAGACCAACCGCGACTCTGGTTTGTTCAATTTGAAGCTGCAGTGGATAATCAGAAACTTAGTGATGCCGCGAAGCAGAACCTTGTGGTTACAAAATTAAACAAGAGTGCTATTCAGCAGGTTAGCGATTTATTACTAGCCGCACCAGAGGCACGTAAATATCAATCGCTGAAAGACCGCTTACTCCAAGTTTTTGAAGAGTCGGAGACACGACAATTTCAGAAGCTATTAGGAGAGATGGAACTCGGCAGCCAGAAACCGTCACAATTATTACGACGAATGAGAGACCTCGCCCGAGGAAAAATACCCGACTCCACCCTGCAGATTATGTGGAACAGTCATCTTCCAGCGGCTGTTCAAGCTGTTTTGGCAGTCACAGAGGTGAAGGAACTGGAAAACTTGGCTGTCGTGGCAGATAAAGTAATGGAGGCAACGAGATCCTCTGAAGTAGCCGTAGTCACATCTAACTCCGCGAGAGAAAATAAAGACAGTAGTTTGACGAAGGATTTGGTGTTAGCAGTACAGAAGCTGAGCATCGAGGTTGCAGAACTACGACGTATACAGCGACCACGTGGCAATATGGTTGCAGCGGATAGGTTCCGCCGTTCAAGGTCACGTTCCAGAGAGGCAAGTAGAAGTCGCAAAAATCCCGAGTGGTTGTGTTATTATCATTACCGGTTTGGACATAAAGCGGCCAAATGTGTCGAGCCGTGTAATTGGAAGAAATCGAATACAACAATTTCTGCGGAAAACTAAACTCGATACATCCGGAGGCGGGGGTATGTGTCGGTCAACTCAATAACCGTCTTTGCGTGCCAGATAAAAAATCAGGTTTCAAATTTTTGATAGATACGGGGGCAAATGTGTCCGTTATCCCGTTATCGAATAATTATAGGGCGAATTCTTGCGACGATTATAAACTTTACGCAGCAAACGGAACCGAGATAAAAACTTATGGCACGCGCACTTTAATTTTAGATTTAAATTTAAGGAGATCTTTTAAATGGACATTTATCGTGGCAGCTGTTAAACAGCCTATAATAGGGGCAGATTTTTTGACCCACTATAGGTTGTTGGTCGATTTAAGCTCACGTAGGTTAGTGGATCAAATTACAAATTTAAATATTATAGCTTCAATTGTTTGTCACGACGAGAATGAGTCATCAATTAAAACTATATTAAATACCGATATATGGCATGAGATATTATGTAATTATCCTGAGTTGACTAAGCCCGTGTCATATAAAGATATACCGCAACATTCAGTTTGTCATTATATTGAAACTTCGGGACCACCGGTATATGCAAAAGCTAGACCGCTTCCTCCTGATAGGTACAAAAAAGTTAAAGATGAATTTCAAAGTATGATGGATTTAGGTATTTGTCGTCCATCCAAAAGTCCGTGGGCTAGTCCGTTACATGTAGTCCCGAAGAAAAACGGCCAGATCCGTCCATGTGGCGATTATAGACGACTAAACGCCGTTACTAAGCCGGATCGTTACCCGATTCCACCTATAAATGATTTTAAATACCTTTTAGCGGGGAAAAAAAACGTATTTAGTAGACTTGACCTGAATAGAGCATATCATTTCATACCGGTAGCCCCGGAAGATATTGAGAAAACGGCAATTATAACGCCCTTTGGTTTGTTCGAATTCCCGCGTATGAGTTTTGGTTTACGTAACGCGGCACAGTCGTTCCAGAGATTTATGGACACGGTGGTACTGCGTGGACTTGATTTTTTGTTCAATTATATCGATGATGTATTCATAGCAAGCGAGACAGAAGTACAACACAAAGAGCATTTAAATAAGGTTTTCCATAGATTTAATAAATATGGCATTACAATTAATATCTCGAAATGTATTTTCGGCGTATCGAAACTCGATTTTTTAGGTTTTGAAGTATCGACGGATGGTGTTCGCCCGCTCGATGATAAGGTTCAAGCTATCGTAAATTTTCCGAAACCTGAAACCGTAGAGCAATTGCGTCGTTTTCTCGGCATGATGAATTTTTATCGGTCACATATTCCGAAAGCAATCGATTTTCAAAGCGAATTAAATAACTATTTACATAATACTAAGAAACGCGATAAAACAATCATACAATGGACTGATAAAGCTAACGAGGCATTTGAGAAGTGTAAGGAGAGCTTGAAAAGCGCCGCTACACTATCTTATCCGTTACCCGACGCTAATTTATCATTAATGTGTGACGCTTCAGACACTAGTCTAGGTGCCGTCCTACAACAGCATAGTAATAATGCGTGGCAACCATTAGGTTACTATTCAAAGAAATTAAGTAAAACCGAAATGAATTACTGTACTTATGATAGGGAATTATTAGCAATATACATGGCTATTAGGCATTTTAAAAATTTATTAGAAGGTCGAAAATTAATAATATTTACAGACCATAAACCGCTTATATTTGCATTTACAAAAGTAAAAACCGATAAGGAAAGTCCCAGGCGAGTCCGCCAGCTTTCTTATATCAGTGAATTTAGCACAGACATTCGTTATATTAGTGGAAATCAAAATGTAGTCGCAGATACTCTTTCGCGAATTGAAACAATAAACTGTCCCACGATACTTGATTACCAAGAATTAGCCGATAGACAATACAGTGACGAGTATTTACAGCAAGCGTTACGAGAAACAGATAGCAAATTGCAGTTTAAGCAGTATCAGTTACCCGACTGTGGGAGGCATGTTTATTGCGAAGTCTCGACTAATAAAATTAGACCTTATTTACCAGAACATTTTAGGTTGATAGCATTTCATTCAGTTCACAACCTTAGTCATCCCGGTATTAAGTGCAGTAAAAATTTAATAAAACAAAAGTTTTTTTGGCCTGATATGGATAGGGATATTACTAAGTGGGCTAGAGCATGTCCTCAATGTCAAAAAGTAAAAATTACAAGGCATACTATTTCCGGCGTGGGAGATTTCGAACGCGTCGATCGTTTTCAACATTTACATATAGATATAGTCGGTCCCTTACCGATTACAAGCGATGGTTATAGGTATTGCGTAACAATGATAGACCGTTCCACGGGATGGCCTGAAGCTTTTCCCGTCCAAAATATTACAGCAGAAACAGTAGCTAGGATATTATTTGAGGGTTGGATATCTCGTTTTGGATGCCCTTCGAAGCTTACGAGCGACCAGGGTAGACAATTCGAAAGCGATTTGTTCAATAAACTTATGAAATATTTGGGTATACACAAGCTGCGAACAACACCATATCATCCGCAGAGTAATGGCATGATTGAACGTTGGCATAGAGCGTTTAAAGTAGCTCTCATGGCACGTTTACATTGCAACAATTCGTGGATAGAAGAACTTCCGATCGCGTTGTTAGGGCTTCGTACAGCCACTAGAAGCGACAGCGGCGTGAGCGCAGCGGAATTGACCTACGGTAAAACGATTCGATTACCAGGTGATTTTTATGATAATTCTAAGATAAGTTGTACGGACTCGGAATATTTACAGAAGCTTCGAGATAATATTAATAACTTAAGACCGCGTCCCACTAGTCATAGTAATTCACGTCCATTATTTATTCCAAACGATCTTAACAATTGTAAAAGTGTATTCGTTAGAAATGAATTAATTAAAAAATCACTTCAACCCCCATACGACGGACCCTTTAATGTAATAAAAAGAAATAAAAAAACCTTTACTTTAAAAATAGGCGATAAGGAAACTACTATTTCAATAGATAGACTTAAACCTGCTTATGTTATTAATGACGAAAATTTTAATTATAGTAATATTAGTAATAATTTAGATTTTAAAGATCAAAATAATTTAAGTTCAAATAATGTGGACACTTCCAGCAAAGTTTTAAATCATAAAACGACGCGCAGTGGCCGCGTTATTAAAACACCTATACGTTTTGCCTAGATTGCAGTAATATAATACAATTGTTTTTGTTGTTAGTTAGCTACCTACTGCATTCATGTTTCAAGCAAGCGATAAACATCGTTATACCATTCTAATAGATATATTTTCCTTTTAATAAAATAAGTATTGCCTAACTTAATTAATAATTTTAAATTCATGTACATTTAATTTGCAAATAAGCCGTGTCCAGTTACATGTCAGCATTAATTTTAAAATAGTTTAGTAATATAAGTAGCATTATATTCATTTTTTCATTATAACTTCGTATACTTTTGTAATAGTGACTAGTAATTTGAGATATTAACGCATAACTTTTATAATGGGTTCCGGACAAAGCAAAGAACAACATAAGGATAACAATGTAGTATCCCAAACTGTGAATAACAACAATTTTCATGAAAAGCTAGATAATATTACTTTAATTGTAATGATACTGGTTATAGTGATTTCCCTTGCAATGGGGTTTATAGCCTGGCATCGCTGCAGAAACTCAGCGAAGAAATGGATTCGGAAGCAAATGCCGGGGAATCCACAACAGCAAGCAGTTTCGGCGACCACATATGCGTAAAATATGTATTTTTTTTTTCTCAGTTTATTTATTTGTTACTTATATTAAAAGATTATCGCCATTTTTCCTTTTTAAAAGGGGGGGCTGGTGTAGGGACAATGGTTTAATGCTACGTAAGATAATAGGCGGCTGCGCCCGCCGGCTACTTGTATTTATAACGATGCAACGATGTAATACCAGTCGCAATTAAATTCACTAACTAGCAACACGTGTTTCAATTTTCCATCAACTACGAAAGGCCTGACTCTAAGAAAAGTTATAGGGTATCATTAAAATATATTTTATTCCGATATTAAAACTAAAGTGGAAAACCCTAAATTTTGTAAAAATATATTATATTTAATAAATATAAATTATATGTGATAATAAAGATATAATTCTACATATATTAATTCTTATTTGTGCACTGCGTCATTCCATAATCGTGTAAAAAAAACCGTGAAAAAAGAGCGTTAGGTGTAATCTTCTTTTATCTAATCACAGGTTTTCACAAAGTCTCGGGTAGTCGTAGTTATATGTCGTCAGAACAGCGAAATCTCATATATAAACAAATTCGTTCAAGGTTTTCCCTAACAAAACATACGCGAAGGCAATTTGTTTTCTATTCTGAGCCATTAGCGCTATCACAAAAACACACTCAGTAAGCATCGTGACAGATGAGACTGTGACAGTCGTAGTGAGAGAATCGCTTACCGTCTTTATAGGAATTTATATCTAACATTATGAATCTGTACCAATATTATATATGCGTTTTTCTATCTGTAACGCTTTCATAATGTTCATGATCATTTAATATCCATACACACAATGTAAACGCGTGCACGCACACATACACACAATATATAATACATTTACAGGCGTTAACATATTTTTAATAATTAATAGAATTTATGCTAATTTATTACATATGTATAGAGCTATGGAAGGATGGAGGCCCCAAACATAGGCATTACTTGCTTTAAATGGTTCTAATCACAACGTTAAGTTTCAAAAACATGTAAAAGTGTTTAAAAAATAAATAGAAAATAGAATATATGTATATATATGCGACAATTACACACATGTTGTCTATCGCTAAACGCAGACTCGAAGAACCAACAAATTGTCTTTAGAAAATGTTGCTCGAACCCGCGATCCGTAGAGCTGAAAGCAAGGTCACTGCCAACTGACCCAACAGGCGCATTGATGAAATTTGGTATGATTAAAGCTTATTTATTGAGCTAATATATAGTATAAAAAATATAAGTTTTTCCTTCACGAATAGAAAAAAAAAGCAATAACGTTATGTACGTTATTGATTTTTTAGGGTAATTTAACACTGAATTTGATGCGCAGGAAGTCGCGGTTATTATTACTAAAATTGTAAATGCCAAAATTTGTTTGTCTGTTACTTTGTTACGTTTTATTTTCTGTAATGTTATAGTTATATTTTGAAAAAAGCAACCGCCGAGTTTCTTGCTCACTCTTGTCGGTAGGCTTTCCGAACCAGCAGAAGAGACCACAATTTAAAAAATATACCCTATTTTTAAAGTATCGTGAGTAGAATTCATAGTTAATGTATAGAAACCTGCTATACTCACGACTTATTCTATCGGGTTCGCCCGACTAGTTTTGAACCCATCCGGGGCACTTATTCATGAGCTCTTTACACGACGTTATTATCATCGATAACTATTCGAGATAACCCGATATAGCCCGATGTGAGTATAGCCAGTTTCTATACATTGACTAAGTATACCCTATATTTGAAAATCAGTTACAAATTTAATACTTTCTGTTAATCGAGACTGAGAAAGCTTTTGAACATTAATTACTGAAAGAAAGTTTAATATCTCTTCAAAACATGTTTTTCAATTTCGAATAACAATTTCCGAGCACAAATCTGTCTTTCAGAGAACAAAGTGTTTCATTAATTCTTTTTAAGAGCTAATATTCGATTTTTTCAAATCAATGCTTGTTATCACTCGTTGTTTTTAAGCTTTATTCACTTTTCTAGTCTTTTAGTAATACGCCATTTAAATATATATAAAATAAAACATACATAAAATAATGAATTATCACTACATAGTATAAAACAAAGTCGCTTTCCCTGTCTGTCACTATGTCCATATGTCCCAATTTATGCATGCTTAAATCTTTAAAAATACGCAACAGATTTTGATGCGATTTTTTTAAATTCAATATGGCCGTTTACAGTGTGTAATTTAAATGTATATTTTAGAAGATATTACAAATTTAAAATGCAGGGGCACAGCGGTTTTGTTTTAATTCCAAATTTAACGAGTGCGGGCCACGGGCAGTTATGAATAAATCAAAAGTACTGGATCGATTTTAATCATTTTTTTTACTAAATGTCCCATATATTTATTTAAAAAAAAATCATTTTTTTCACTGAGTGACATAGGCTATGTATTTTATACCCTTGCGAAGCCAGAGCGGGTTAGTTATAGAATATAGAGCGTTTAAAAACCAATCTGGATCCATCTCCAGGTCACGGGTTCAAACCCCGGGCAGGCTACATTGAGTATTTCTATAAGTAGACTGAAAACGACAAAACCTTTCAAGTTAGTATAATGTCATGATAGTGTTCTGTAGTGCTTATTAAAGAATGCAGTCTCTTTTAAAAACCGATGTAGATCGATCTCTAGTTCACGGGTTCAAACCCCGGCCAGGCACCATTACTTATTTCTGTTAGAAGAGTGAAAAGGTCAAAACCTTTCGAGTTAGTGTAATGTAGTGATAGTGTAGTGTAGTGCTAGTGCTATTTTAAAACAACACAATAACAGAGTGTCTTATTATATGAAAGACTAAGATAATTTACTGAATCTGTCCTTAAATATAAATTAAGGTAAGCGTTAAGTTCCTTATTAACCTTTTGGCAAAATTGTAACTTAATTAAACTATATCCATTGTGCCTGTACTTTATAATAGTAAAAAATACATATATCACCCTCCTGCCCTTATCCCACTCTAAATAGGGTAAGCATAACGTTATAAACATGTTGTCACATGATTTGGCTACGTATTTTACGAACTGCCGCCTGCCTGACGTCAACTTACACCTGTCGTATTTTACGACACCTAGGTAAGAAAGAGGGTGATCTATTCTACTCAACCGGATACCACACAGTGGGCCAACTTACCTTAGTTAACTTAACTTACCTTACATTATATTTATTTATTTATTTATACTAGTATAAAATACATATACGTACATCTACTGGAACAATTTGAAAAATTCTTTGAGTGTTATAGTCCATTTATCGAGAGAGGCTGTAGACTATATAGCATCAAATAATTTATAGAATTAAAGCGCGTTATTAAAAATCGTAAAGTTACGATTTTGGTCGTGGAGTCTATCTCCTGATGATGCTTCGGTTGCGGGGCGAAACAATTGTTGAGTTTGTGATAGTGAACGTATATAGTGCTTGTGTATCATGGTGGCGGTGGTGGAGGTTTGTGCATGTGTTTTTTTTTACGACTCCTCCATGTATCAGGTATGATAACCGATTGTCCACTCTACATTTAGCATTATATATATTTTCTATTTTACTTCATCGCGGATTATAGCAAAATAATTTTATTATTACTTTTGTATATAGCATCACGCTAAGATCAATAGGAGAGGAGCATCAATAATTTATATAAAACGTTTGCCGGTTCAACTAGTATAAAATATTTAGGCTAATTGTTAGAGACATAAAAAATTACTCTATGGTATAGTTAATCTATGACAACTGTCCTGTTTCACAGCCCTCTTTCGCATACCGGCTTTCAACTAGCGATACGTGTTCCCTTATAATAAAATTAAATTTATCAAGTATTTCTTCAATTTATTCCTTTAGATCTTCAGTTTATAAAATTAACGCTAAGCGTAGACTTAACACTAATAGAAAATAGCTATAATGCCAATAAACATAAGAAAATCACAGTAAAATTGTAGTTAATTATCAAGGTGAGCCCATCTTGCAAGATTGGACGATAGCCGAAATCTCGCGTTATAATTTCCTTATGATACCCGAATAAACCCATTGGGAGAAGTTAAATTACGTGTGGCGAGACCGTATCGCGATCCTATCTCGACGTGAATAAATCCGAGGACTTTGCTGACGCCATATTGGATTCGGCGAGTATACTCTTAAGTTTCATTAAGCGATCGTAGAGATGCGCGGAGCAGATACGTCGTCTAACTGCGAAATAAATCGGGACGGGACTCGCAGAACTTTCAGGGCACTTTGTTTACTGATGTAATACGTAGAGGCATTAAGTTTTTATACTCAAAAATACCATTAGTGAAAAGGTTTCGCTGAATGGATTATTTATTTCGATTCTAGGTTTTTTCAATAGGAATTTAAACTTTTCTGTACGCTCCTATGCTGTATAAATAAGTATGGTTAACCAATTACGTCAGGCAGTTGCCGGTCGTAAAATACCTAGCCATATCATGTTTATAACATCTTGTGCCGGCCCCACTTAGAGTAGGATAAGGGCAGGAGAATAATGAAACTATATATAGCAGTTCAAATAAAACAGAGCCTGATAACGTTATAAAAAAATTTATAGTAGCAGTAATATGCTAGTTTCAAAACATGGCATTAAAATCCGATTTTCATCTCTAACATACTGTGTAAAGCTATAAAAGGTATTTCATATTTCTTGGAGGTATTTACTTACTTCACTTGTTGAAAGCTGCATTCGTCGGACTACTGAAACAAAGAGACAGTTAATTAATAAATAGTATTCAAATTAAATTAAATAAGAGCATGGATGCTGTGTTAACAGAATGGTGAGTTTGTAAGAGATACCAGGAGGTCACGGTTTCCAACCCCAAATAGGCACCCATGAGTTTTTATACTAAAATTGGAAGTGCCTAATTGATATTAACTAGCTATTTATGATACGCTTTTCAGTCCAAGAAATGTTTTATATCTCTAGAAAATTTCTAGGATGTTTATTTCCAATCCGGATTTTTTATTTTTATTTTTTATTTATTTAAAGGGGTACACAAAACAAAGTCCTGTCGGAGAAATGCAAGGTAAGAACATAAATATATATAAACTTAAGACTAGACAGTAATCCAAAATGACTGGCCCGTTGGAGCAGTGGGTAGTGACCCTGCCTTCAGCTCCGCGGGTAGCGGGTTCGATTCCCGCCGAGGGCCAACATTTTCTATAAATGAATTTGTTGGTCTTTGAGCCTGGGTGTATATTTGTATTTAAGTATGTATTT
The DNA here is from genome assembly GCA_029227775.1 of Morpho helenor. Lineage (NCBI taxonomy): Eukaryota > Metazoa > Arthropoda > Insecta > Lepidoptera > Nymphalidae > Morpho > Morpho helenor. The sequence goes on from JARGCU010000025.1 coordinate 16,817,232, forward strand.
AAAAATATATAAGTATATATTCACCAGTTGTCTGTCACCCATAACACAAGTAATAAGTTACTTACTTTGGGGACGGACGACCGTGTGTGTAAATGTCCCATATATTTATAAAAAAAAAATATGTGTACACATCATGATTTACTATAAACGTAGGGTTAAAATATTGAAACTATACAAAACTAAAGCATGTAAAAATTTGATGATTTTTTAATTCAGAAAATAATAAGATATTATTTTGCTTTGTTCCACGATAATTGAAAATAAAAAATATATATTATTTAATGCTAAATGTAGTATTATTGTGTATTTGTTTTAATTTAAATTAACAAGAAAACTTTAATAAAGTAGATAATAAAAAATCGCATATTTCGGAATACAATTCTCTTACATTTATCTTGACAGAGAATCAAATTTCCAGTTTCAAATATGAGGCAGATAGTTGGCACAGTTTACCCCGATCTGCGGCTTAACTTACCTGGAAATTTAGGGGAACACTTGCCAAAACCTAATCCATCTATTATTCAATAGAATAATAAAAAGGCATTCACAATAGAAGTTGGCTTAGACCCAGAATTAAATACAACTTAAAATATATTTAATTTACTTAAAATGTACTGAAAAGTCATGATATTAGGAGATCGCGTTATTTCAACAAACGACAGAGAGCTTTCCTTAAAAGTTATATCCTTGATTTATACTTTTTTTATTTTTTATTTACAGCATAAATGTACAAGTTATATCTATCTTAAATTACTTACACGCTAGGACTAACCAAATCATGTCCACGTGATTGATATTTTCAATTAGGTATATGCGATAGACACGGTATGGGAAAAATCCGGACATTTTTTTTATGAAGGAATAGTACGTGCAACATTGATTGTGTCGACTTTAACGTAAAACTCATCTAAACTTTATTTTCTGGATTCCGAAATTGTTGGTTAAGTATTTATTTAAAAATTATATATGTATATATTCACCAGTTGTCACCGATAACACAAGTATTAAGTTACTTACCGATTCCGCTAATCAAAGTAACCAAAGTAGCCACAAAATTACTTTTCCATTTACGACATAGCTGTTGTTTGTCTCTAATGCAATATACTGATAAACTTGATTAAATTCTACGCTAAACAAAGCTGAAAAGTTAATCTATTAAATGTTAACTTTTATCGTTCATTGAATCACTGGCCTATTCAAATGTAACATTTTGAATTGCTTTCAACAAACATTAAATGTAGCGAATACTGCGTAAATAAAACACGTTTATTTTCTGGAATATTCAAATATATCCCTAAAGGTATTGCGGAACTGTTTGCGAACGAAATTAAAAGTTCCAATTAAATATTCCGTCGAATTTACGTAGTTTTCCGAACTGCAACTCGGCGAATCAAGAACTTACCTAACAATATCAGTATGTATTAATAATTAACACAACACTTCGGGCTTAGACTGCGCCGCGGAACTATAACTAACTATGACAAACTTCCAGACCAGAACCGAGTAACTTATGCCGTACTGGGACCAAACAATATGACGATGACATTATTATTTATAATGTAGCTCTCGTTTGCGCGTACTTTTAATTAGGACCTACAATAAAACTTTAAATAACTCGCTTTTTAATCTGGAAAAAGTTTATTTTTCATTACAACCTTCACGTAACAATGTATATGTGTATGTATGTCCTTTATAGATTCCTAAACGGCTGGGCCGATTTTAATGAAATTTTCAGACAATCTTTAGAATGACCTAGTGGATGATCCTGTAGGTTGGTGGTGATTGGAACATTTTTTTCATTCGAAACCAAATTGAGCCGTAGCAACGCGTGGCCGGACAGCTTACCTTAGTCGCCTTTACGACACCTCAGTAAGAAATGAGATAAATCTATTCTACTTAGCCGGATACTGAAGGATTGAAGTAATTAAAATATTCTTTTGTTAAAATTTGTATATATTGAGTAATTATTATTTCTACATCTATAGGAATCTAAAGTAAAAGCTGAAGAGTTTGTTTATTAGATTGTTTGAAAGTGTTAATATTAGGAACTACTGGACCGATTTGAAATTCTTTGGATGTAAGACAGTTTATCGAGGATGGCTATAGACTATATACCAAGACGCTGAGATGAATAAGAGAAGCAGTAATAAAAAATATTGCGAAAATGGCAAAATTTAATGCTTTCCTTACTTGCGCTAAGTAGACATTGAAAGTTAGTTAATGTATAGAACCGGCTATACTCACGTCTTATTCTATCGGGTTAGTCCGACTAGTTAAGTATAAGTGCCCCGGATGGGTTCGAACCTAGTTCTAGCCAGTTCTGTACATTAACTATTAACACTACTGACGATAATTAATGTATAGAAACCGGATATACTCACGTGTTATTTTATCGGATGAGCCCGACTAGTTTCAAGCCCATACGGGGCTCTTATTCCTGAGCTCTTTACGCGGCGTTATCGCGGCGGAAACTTTTTTTTTCTATACATTAATTATGAATTCCACTCACGATAGTTTAAATTCAAAAACTACTTACGATAGTTTAAATTTAAAAACGTTCAAAGTTATTCAAAAATCTTATATAATTAACTCACGATAACCACTTTTATGTTAAAAATTTGAATTCGGGAAAAAAATTGTCACACGCTAATTTCCATGCAGGCGAAGCTGCTAGCACAGCTAGTATTATATATTATGCTCACTGAAAAGGTCCTTAAAATAGCATCTTCACAAAATCCTCAACGCGGCCTCCCTCATTAAAGTCAACCCTTGGTCCCTCGGCGGTATCGCGTGACGATCGGGCGTCGGCGTCGAGCCCTTCATAAACTTGATCCCTAATACCTTTACTACAAAACACTCGCATTCAATTGGAACCCGATAAAATCCAGATCCTAATACACTCTGAAAGTTAATTGAGCAAATTGACGCAGCAGTATTCCAAGTTATTGCAATCAAGATTTGTGATCAGAACGTAGATTTGATTACGGACGTTGATAAAATGCTGGAAATCCCCAATATAGTAAGATACGTTTGGAATCCAAATGGATTTAGGAATATTATGTCTTTAAGCCGTGTGTAACTTACTTCATTGAAAACGATTTGAGTAAACAAATCTAGATTATTCATTCACTTATAATGGACTAGATTTTACCCGCGACTTCGTTTGCGTGGACTGTTGTCGTGTCATAGGTCGATAATAGATGACACTTTTCAATGTCATCCTATTCCTGTAGAAATAACAGGATTTCGGCCTATATGTTATTCTGGTGTATAATACATAATTGTGCCAAACTTCATCGATATTGGTTCAGTGGATTCGCAGTGAAAAAGTAACAAACATATTTCCATACTTACAAACTTTCGCATTTATAATATTAGTAGTATAAGGCTAGTACATGGGTGACCAAGTTTGCTAGGTAGTTTTTTTTAAATATAAAAGAAATACAAATAACAAAATAAAAAAAGAAAGAAAGTATTTTCACTTCTTTAAGGAAAACAGGGATATATATTTTTTTTTAGATAAAGTATATCTACGTCGATTTATCGCCCATGAAACCAAATATATATACACACTTTAGCTATTAAATATAAAAGATACTCAGATTCGCAAACACCCACGCTCGAAGAACTAACAAATTGTTTATATAAAATGTTGGCTTTTGTGGGAATCGAACCAGCGACCCGCAGAGTCAATCGGCCAGTCAAAGTAACATAGCATCAAAGCAACACATAAAAATCTGGTGTATAGACTTCATTTTCCAATATTTTATCAATACTAATATCATAACGAGGAATAATTTGTAAGTACGTTTATAATGTTTTCACACAAAAACTACTGGACCGATTTCAATAATTCTTTCACCATAAGAAAATTGCATCTTTACTGAGCAACATAAAAAAATAGAGATCCGTAATAAAAATGTAAAGTAAGTAAGTAACGGCCTGTTACTATCCCACTGCTGGGCATAGGCCTCTTCTCTCCGTTTTTGGAGAGAAGGATTGGCGCTGAGACCTACCACGCTGCTCCAATGCGGATTGGTAGGTTACACATATCCCTAGAATTCTCTAGAAATATGCAGGTTTCCTCACGATGTTTTCGTTCACCGAAAAGCGTGTGATAAATTGCAATTATCAATTAGACACATAAGTTTTACTAGAAAACTCATTGGTGCCTGCCCGGGGTTTGAACCATAGACCTCCTCGAAAGAGGCGCACGGTGCTACCGCTGGGCTACCACAGCTTAATAAAAATGTAATAAGGTGTAAAAAAAATAGTCATAAAAATCTGTAACCGCATGCGCTGCGGAAACTATTGATGATATATTTAACAAAAATAAATCTATAGTCCGACTTAGTAGACTTTCCACTGCCCTGAGAAACCCGCGGGCTATTACTAGTATTCGATATAAATATCTTATATAACGAGTTTTAAGAAGTCAACAGAAAGTGAAATATGATCAAACGACAACATAAAACTATTCACGGCTTTCAATTATGCCGACTTGGAACATAAAAATGTAACACACTGACACCTCATAAACTACACTGGAGTTTTATGGAGGACATGTCATTACATAAAAGTTACCTGAAAAATGTATTGTTGATATACATAGTTTATGACTATTAAATATATTAAGTTATATCAACATTACTCAAAGTTAAAATTTATGAGTATTTAGATTTTATGGGTCTTCTTATTAATGAGGTACGCATGTATTAAATTTTTGACGTGACAACGTCTTAAATTAGGTTGCGGCTTGGAGTCACTCATGAAAAAGTGTAACGCCCGCTCACATCTGTTACGATGAGTCACCGAACAAAAGAGAGGCCCGCAGGACTGGCGAATGCCTTGCGTCTCTTTCCCACTCCAATCCATCGCCTTTAAAAAGACGTTTCACGTAAAATCTTTGCCCGTAAAACCGACTTTACAGGCAACCGTTTTTTTTATCTTTTTCTAGATCTAACCTAAGTTATCATCATTCTCCTGCCCTTAGACCACTTTATTTGGCGTCTGCATACGGATACCACATAGCGGGTCAACTTACCTTAGTCGCCTTTTACGACACCTCGGTAAGAAATGAGGGTGGTCTATTCCATTCAGCCGGATACCACACGGCGGGTCACCTTACCTCAGTAGCCTTTTACGACACCTCGGTAAGAAATGAGGGCGGTTTATTCCTCTCAGCCGGATAAGACACGGCGGGTAGACTAACCTTAGTCGCCTTTTAAGGCACCTCGGTAAGAAATGAGAGCGGTCTATTCCTCTCAGCCGGATAAGACACGGCGGGTCGACTTACCTCAGTAGCCTTTTACAACACCTCGGTAAGAAATGAGGGCGGTCTATCCACTCAACCGGATACCACACGGCGGGTCGACCTAACGTAGTCGCCTTTTAAGACACCTCGGTAAGAAATGAGGGCGGTTTATTCCTCTAAGCCGGATAAGACACGGCGGGTCGACTTACCTTAGTCGCCTTTTAAGACACCTCGGTAAGAAATGAGGGCGATCTATCCACTCAGCCGGATACCACACGGCGGGAACAACTTACCAAAGTCGCCTTTTACGACATCTCGGTAAGAAATAAGGGTGGTTTGTCGTACCCAGCCGGATGCCACATGACGGGTCGACTTACCTTAGTCGCCTTTTACAAAACCTGGGTAAGAAATGAGGGTGGTCTATTCTATTCAGCTGGATACCACACGGAGCCTCGACTTACTTTAGTCACCTTTTACAACTAGTAAACTAACTAGAACCAACCTTGTCTTTGTATATAAATCAATTTGCTAAGAAACTTTACTATAGAATAACAGAATAAACATATTATTATCACATACTGTTAATATTGCAAAGTTCCAAGATACTAAACTTACAAAGGAACTAAACAATCAACATCCAATTTGTGTCCATTAACTTCTCTTTTAGTTTCTCGTTAGTTTTTCTCGGGAAGACAATTAAATCTATTTCGCTGAAAGGGTTGTTTCAACTCACCTTAAGTTCAGATAAACTTCTGTGGTCACCGCAAATGCTACAAGCTTTCAACGGCTCCGACTTTGTCCTGAATCATGAGCGTCACAATTTGTAACTTAGTCCAACTTCTCGTAACAACTCTTACCAAAACATACAAGAATTTATGCGCACGTAACACTACACCTCAAAGCTTTCGGGATAAGTATTATAATGGCGTGAATTTTTAAAAAGTTCACAACCTACCCTACATTTAAGTTCGGGAACAAGTTACGAACTTTACGGTGCATTAGTGAACATTTTTAAACCGATTAACCACAGCGGGGCTCAGTTGAGGTACAGAAATGTAACTGGCAAGGTACGATCAAAAGTTCGTTTAATTTTGTTACTTTTTATTGTATTTCACGAGTTCTCCCACTATAGTGGAGGCAAGGAATTGGGACTAAAAGTTATGTAGTACACTTAGAGAAATATTTGCCTTATAAGTATTGCGTTACATTAACATCTTAAAAATGCTTATCTGGAATAGAAATGGGATTTAATCTGGATAAAAATAACACGTCCACGTAATGGATGCGCTAATGCAGGTTGTAGGGTTAGTGAAAATTCGGTGGCGATCAAATACAGGATTAGACGGGATTAAAACACTACTAGTTCTGGCGTATTTTAGCCGTGTGGTATCCGACAGAGTAGGTTTCATAAGAGACGACTAAGGTATATTGACGTCATGCAGGCAACCGGTTGTAAAATACTTAGCCAAATCATTTTACACCATGTTTACGACCGCCGACCAAACTTAGAGTGGGATAAGGGCAGGAGAAATAATGGTTCTAGCGTATTTATGACGTATTGATTAAATTTGTTTAGTTACATACCTTACTAATACATTAAGAAATTCCAATTTTCTTCCGGGAAGAGTTTACAAAAAAAACGGTTCATAATTAAGAGTATTTTAACACTTAAGTTTAAGCAAACGAAGTCGCGGTTACAGTTTGTATATACGCCCTTCTAACGCCTATATACGGGGTCAACAGTGGCGTTCAAATATTTGAGCGGGCCCGCGTGCGGCCTTGTTTGCACTTCCCTAAGATTTGCACTTTATACCTACCTATACGCAGTTTCTTGAAGCGTTGAGATATATTGAATTACGAACTTTCACGTTTTGTACAAGACTGTTGCTTTTGGTTCTAAAGACTTATACAGCACATTGAGACGGGCAAGAATTAGGAGCATCGACGAGGAAATGTGAAGATTGAAATGTGAAGATTAAAGCGCAAAAGGTTAAAAGGTTACACGTTAGGTGTACGAGAAACGTCTTTCTCAGGGTTCCTCCTGGGAGAGAAGGTGGTATGACTGTGGCTTGTCATCACACCAATAAAATGTTAAACGAGCCCATTAAAACATGAAGATAACTACCATACTTTGTTTTTTTCGTTTTCCTGTTTGACCTGACGGTTTCGAGATATTTTTCAATTATCATCATATTTCGACTGATTTTCACAAAATATTTGAAAATTATAAAATTAGTCAAAATTAAGACATTCAGCACTAAATTTCAGATGACGCCTGACAGATGGCGTTACGGACAAACACTATTTATACATACACTTAATACACAGGTGGTATTGAACATACGACATTAATTTTAGGTACCTACACACTTCAACAACTTACATAAAATAATTTGTTAATTCAGTAAAGTATATTAACCACAGAAATTATTTTACGTTTTTAAAAAAATAACCACGTTTTATAGTGATTAATGACTGTACATAACACGCTATTCCAACCTTAACAAAATACTTCAGTGCCTAAAGACCAAGGTCTTCGAACAGTGCGTATTGCCAGTTATGACCTACGGATCAGAAAATTGGTCGCTGGCTATGGGCCACATAAGAAAGCTCAGAGTCACTCAGTGGGCGAGGGGGCGAGCTATGCTTGGTGTAACTCTACGCGATCAAATCAGGAATGAGGAGTTCCGTAGAAGAACCAGAGTTACTGACATAGCTCACTGTATCGCGAATCTGAAGTGGCAATGGGCGGGGCACGTAGTACGTAGAACCGATAGACGTTGGGGTCTTAAGGTGCAGGAATGGCGACTTTGCACCGGAAAGCATGGTAGACCCCCAACGAGGTGGACCGACGACCTTTAAAAGGTCGCGGAGAGCCGCTGGTTCCAAGCGGCACAAAATCGTGGGTTGTGGAGAACCCTTAAGGAAACGTATGTTCAGCAGTGGACGTCCATCGGTTGAGAGAGATGAAGAAATATTTATTTTGTTCCAAAGTACATTTTTTTTTAAACAAAAATTAAGAAGATTGAATTATGCCAAGGTTATTTTATAACTTGAGTGATCAGTGGATTTTTTTGATGTAATACTGTCGGTATACATATTGTGTACAGGTATACCGAGTGCTGTATATATAATAATAAGTACACAATATATGTGGCCAATAAACCTGATATATTTATAGTGGATCGGTCAGCGCGTCGGGCAATTATTGTTGATATCACTGTTCCACATGACGATAATCTCATAAGAGCTGAAAAAGATAAATTAACTAAATATCTTGACCTAGCTCATGAGATAACCGCCATGTGGGATATTGATTCAACAATAATTGTTCCAATTGTTGTGTCGGTTAATGGTTTTATCGCGAAGAGCCTCGACCAATATCTTAAGAGGCTCTCACTTGGTTGTTGGATCAAGCGTAGGATACAAAAGGCAGTTTTGCTTGAGACGGCACGGATTGTGAGGAGGTTCCTCAGTCTGGAGCCCTAACCACCGGTAGCTTGAGTACTTTCTCCGCTGCCTGTGGTCAACAATTTTTTTATATTTTTAAATGTTTTTTTTTTTGTATTCATATAGAAAATATTTAAAAATATAATGTAAATTTGTATATAAATAAATAAAAGAAATAGTACACAATATATAATGATACTCGTGATATAACTTTCAATATTCAAAAAGTTCGTACGTAGCAAACGGGTAAGCTTTTATCGTGCGAGTCAACAAATTGTGGATACAGTATCGCGGTAGAAGTTTAAAGCACGCAAAATTTAGTCCACTTCCGTGTGTCGGCGACAGTTGGAATCTCTCGGGATATATAATAGCTCGACTGTCCGGGTGTCGGGCGCAGTTGGCGCTGACACAACACGGCGGAATTATTTGGAATATATTTAGGGTTCCCTAGAAAAATATGTATCAATTCGAAGATTATATAAGACGTTCCGCTTTCGGAAACGAACGAATATATGATCCTCCTGCCTTTATCCTACTCTAAGTGGGGTTGGTATCAAATGTTATAAACATGCCAAATGATTTGGGTACTTATTTTACGATCGGTTGCCTGCCTGATAGCGAATACATAGTTCAAATATACGCATTGAAGCACACACACACACACACACGTGTGTGTTGTGTATGAACACATATCTTCATCCTCCTGTCTTTATCCTTATATAGTGTCGTCGGCACAATACGTTTTAAACATGTTATTACTCGTTTTGGCAAGGTATTTTACAACCAGACACCTGGCTGACGTCATTTTACCTTAGTCGCCTTTTACGAACATCTCGGTAAGCAATGAGGGTGATCTAATCTACTCAGCCAGATACCACACGGCGGGTCAAATTACCTTAGCTGCCTTTTACCACACCTCGGTAAGAAATGAGGGTGGTCTATTCTGCTCAGCCAGATACCACACGTTGGTGTAAGCAGTAAAAGTAGCCTATTTTTTTAAGTTGGTTTTCCTTCTCAATTTCAATGTAATGGATTCAAGGTAGACCATGTAGATAGGATAACCGTCGTAGAATAACTCTTTCTCACCAAGGTAGCGTAAAAAACGGTTAAGGTAAGTTGACCCGCCGTGTGGTATCCAGTTGAGCAGAAAAGATAACCCTCTTTCTTACCGAACTCTTGTGATCAAATTTCTTTCTTTCATTGTCTGTGTTGTATTTTGTGTGAGTAAAGTTTTGGCAATCATAATTTACAAATTTATGGCTAGAACACACATCTTCCTGAATTTTGTCAGTAGAATTAAACTCTAACATAAGTATGATGTGAGAAAGACAAAAACATACTTATCAATTAAGGTAAGTGCACTGGTAAATGACCATGTACTACAATTTGACCGTTTTGTATGAAATTTTAAATAATAAGCCTCTTGTTTGTTGTAGCTAATAAAAAAAAAATTGTAATTACCTGTTGCCATCTATTAACAACTGCCCGAAAGCTCACAACTGTAACGCATTGTTTAATATTTAGAATTTAATATTATTAATTAATATTTTTATTAGCTACAAACAAAACGCTTATTATTTCAAATTTCATACAAAACGGCCAATTACTAGTAGATTGTCAATGACTTGTGCACTTACCTTACATGTCAGCCTATAAATGACTGGCTCGTTGGAGCAGTGGGTAGTGACCCTGCCTTCAGCTGCACGGTTCGCGGGTTCGATTCCCGCCGAGGGCCAACATTTTCTTTAAATGAATTTGTTGGTCTTTGAGCCTGGGTGTATATTTGTATTTAAGTATGTATTTAAAAAAATTTATAAGTATATATTCACCAGTTGTCTGTCACCCATAACACAAGTATTAAGTTACTTACTTTGGGGACGGACGACCGTGTGTGTAAGTGTCCCATATATTTATTTATTTATTTAAATAGAAGAGTTGGTCCATTGTCATGTTTCATGGAAACGTCGCCACCAGACGCAACTTTAGAATTTAGACTGCGGACAGCCTTCACCAATAAATTTCCACACGTAGTCCGGCGAAGAGCCATATTTTTTTCATTTTTGGCAGCTCCTACATATAGGCGGACTCGTCCGAACGAAAGTTTATTGTATTTTCTCTATTATAATTTCCTTTTAGTTATAACAAAATCTTAGTTCTGTGTATTTCTTACTAGAGGTATTTGCGACTTCGTTTAGCGTTTGAATACCTTCAATGATGCAATATTGAATTTTGCGTCTGTTTAACTGGCAAATTTGACTCAGTTGGCAGCGATACTGTCATCAGCTCCGCGAGTCGCGGGTTCGATCCCGTCGAAGGTCAACATTATTTATAAACAATTTGTTGGTTATTGGAGTCTAGGTATATGTGTTTAAGTATGTATTTAACATTATATACAAGTATTTAATATTTACAAGTTGCCTGTCGTCCGTAGCAAAAGTATTAAGTTAATTAGAGGACGGACAGGCGTGTGTTTAAAAAATATATATATTTGAATTTTTCCTTATTCCTGAACGAAAAACTGATTTTTTTAACCAAGTTGTTTATTTTTATTTTATTTTATTTATTCGGAACAACCAGTGGCAGTTACATTAAAACATTTGAATAAACTAAATACGCCACAAAAAGCATTAAATGCACTTCCTTTAGGTGCCACAGCATGCACATAATTATGTGTAAGGACAACACTTAACTAAAATATACTAAAATAAATATAACACTATGGCTCCACTGTCTGGAGCTTAAGAATAATTTTTTTAAACTTAATAAATTTATCGCTAAACATATCGATTTATGCCATAATTGTGACAAATTTGATCAATTATCTAGTGGATTAGTCGATAATGCGTAACAGCCAGATGGACAGATTTGCCACAATTATAATATCGGGAGTAGGAATGATTCATTCAAGCTAGATAGAAAGTAGGTAAAAATTAATGTTCCATATATGACTTCGCTACTACTTGTCGTAAAATACGACTTAGGTAAGGTGACTTCAGGCAGGCGACCGGTCGTAAAATACGTCGTCGTAAAAAATAGTCGTAAAAACGTAGTGCCAACTCATCACTACATCATGTGACAGCATTTTCATAACACGTGCTGATCCCACTTAGAGTGGGATAAGGGCAGGAGGATAATATGACTTCGCTACTACTCCTTAATATTTTTATTGGTAAAATAAATATGGAAGGAAAAGATGTTTTTCCTTAAAAATTTACCCAGTTACGAAATATAGACGGAGACATCTGTACAAATACCGCAAAGTTGCTTTGCTCATAACATATTTGACTCGTAATGCGGCTGTCATGTAAAATTTCCTTGACTCTGTTTGTATAAAGCTAACTGTTACAAAATGCCTCCTTTCTCATTTAACGTGTTAGTATCTGGGTGACAGAGCTTTGCTCGATATTTATTTTGGAAGATGCAAAAAAAAAACAATATAAAAAATAGGAAAAAAAGGCGTGGTCATATTGTTGACTTAATTCATTATTTTCACTTTTTAAGTACACCTGTGCTTCTCTACTAAGATATAACTTAGCAAATGACAGTGTAATTAGCCTTTGATTTCTAATAATATGGTAGAATTATTTCAATGCCCAAAAACGGTAAGGTTTTTTTTAGTACATAAGGAAGTGAAGTTTGTCTGTCTATTACGCCGTCATGACTGATGCGCTTGATTTGATTGCGATTTACATGAAATTTAGTAAATTTGAAAGTTACACTTCGAGCTTATATATCTAATACTAGCGGCCTGCCCCTGCTTCGCACGGGTATAAAATATATATCCCATGTCAGTCAGTGTAAAAAAAATGATTAAAATCGATCCAGTTGTTTTGATTTATTTATTACTGCCCGTGGCCGTAGCGTTAAATTTGGTGAAAAACAATTTCCTTTCCCTATACCAAGAAGATTTCCTGCTATCTTTGGAATATCTAAATTCATATAGTACATTATTACTTATTTACTTTTATATTTTACCTTTGTATTTTATTTTTACAATTAATTACAGAATGTCCTTAAACAAACTCTTGAAAGAGCGACATCGCTGCTAAAGTCGAAGTGTTATAGGGCGAAGCGCGGCCTCCTCACGGCATTTTAAATCTGTAATATCTCCGAAAATGTTTATTAATGTATTTAATATATTAAATCAACAATTTATTTAAGGTACTCAATTGGATAAGGATTAATGCTGTATTGTATAAGAATCGCTTCAAAAATAAGGCATTATTTTTCGTAAAAAGTGAACGACAAAAAATGCTTTAGTGGGTTATCCATAAAAATTAGACATATACCATCGCGGACTTTTCTGTAGACCTTTTCAAGATGTACCAATACTTAGTACATTATTTTGATAAATCTCGTAGGGTTTACAGTTTAATTATTTACAGAAACCTCAAAAATTACAGTATTTCTCTACTCCGTATTGAATGTTATTATACGTACAAACCTTCCTCTGGAATCACTCTATCTATTAAAAAAAACCGCATCAAAATCTGTTGCATAATTTTAAAGTTTTATGCATACATAGGGAAATATGGACTTTGTTTTATAATATGTAGTGATTGTTATTTTCCTCGCTAGAGAGCTCCGATCATAAATGCGTCCGATCGCTGCTAAATTCAAATGGTTAAAGGGCGAACCACGTTTTTTTTTTCGAATTTGACTAATGCTGTTAGCCCTACTGGCTTTGACAGCGTCACCGATAAGACGGGCGAGCGCGGAAGCATCGCCGAGAGGCGAACCGCGACCTCCGACGCGCTATTTATAGGCTCGCGGCGCGGCCCCTGCATTTTAAATCTGTAATATCTTCGAAACTGTTTATTTAAATGACATGCTGTAAAGGGTCATATTGATCAATATTAAATAAACAATATATTTAAGGTTCTTAATTGGATAAGGATTAATGCTGTATTGTATAAAAATTGCTTTGAACATAAGGCATCATTTTTCGTAAAAAGTAAATGATAAAAACTGCTATTGTGGGTTATCCATAAGAGATAGAGATACATATACTATAGCGGACTTTTCTGTAGACCTTTTCATGGTGTACAAATACTTAGTACATCATTTTGATAAATCTCGTAGGGTTTACCCTGCGTTTGCAATGCAAGCGGAAAAAAATGTAATTATTTACGACATCACATTAGAAACCTCAAAAATTACAGTATTTCTCTAATCCATATTGAATGTTATTAGACATGTAAACCTTCCTCTAAAATCACTCTATCTATTAAAAAAAAACCGCATCAAAATCTGTTGCATAGTTTTAAAGATTGAAGCATACATAGGGATATACGGACATAGGGACAGACAGAGAATGCGACTTTGTTTAATACTATGTAGTGATATTATTTATTTTTACAATTGATTAGACAAAGTCTTTACATACAACATTCATAGCTTTCTTATCATTAGACAATATAAAATTGAAAGAAGGACAAATAGTTGCGCCTCCGGTTGCTGCTAAATTCGAAGTGCTTATAGGTCTAAGCGCGGCCTCCTCGCGGGATTTTAAATCTGCAATATCTCCGAAAATGTTCACTTAAATTACATGCTGTAAACGGCAATATTGATCTATATTAAATCAACAATTTATTTAAGGTACTCAATTGGATAAGGATTAATGCTGTATTGTATAAAAATTGCTTTGAACATAAGGCATCATTTTTCGTAAAAAGTAAATAAAAAAAACTGCTATTGTGGGTTATCCATAAGAGATAGATATATACCATCGCGGACTTTTCCGTAGACCTTTTTAAGGTGTACAAATACTTAGTACATCATTTTGATAAATCTCGTAGGGTTTAGCCTGCGTTTGCAATGTAAGCGGAAAAAAATGTAATTATTTACAGAAACCTCAATAATTACATTATTTCTCTACTTCGTATTGAATGTTATTATACGTACAAACCTTCCTCTGGAATCACTCTATCTATGAAAAAAAACCGCATCAAAATCGGTTGCGTAGTTTTAAAGTTTTATGCGTACATACGGAAATATGGACTTTGTTTTATAATATGTAGTGATATAATATACTAATATATAAAGCTGAATAGTTTGTTTGATTGTTTGAAAGCGCTAATCTCAAGAACTAGTGGAACGATTGAAAAAATTATTTCAGTGTAAGATAGTCCATTTATAGAGGAAGGCTATTGACTCTATAACATCACGCTTAGATGAATAGGAGAGAAAGAGCTATAAAAAATATTACGAAAACGGAATAATTTAAAGCTTTCCTTGCGTGCGCTGAGTAATAGTTATTCAAAAAATGTATTACAAAATTGATCCCCTCTAAAAGTCCTAAATAAAAGTTCGCGACAGCATATATGGTTATTCTATATTACGGTTTTAATATTTACATGCGAGCGGAACCACTGGCGATTGCTAGTAGCTAGATAAAACACGCAATTAATTAACATTAAGTTAACGCCCACGGATTTGCAAGTACAATATTTAAGCTCTTTCCACTCAAGTATGAAAAAAACATCTAAAACCTACCCCCCATTTCCACCTTCCCCCTCCCGCGAAACCAAACGTCTTGAAGGCCAACGAAGCGTAAAAGGAAGAGGCAGTTACAGTTCTTCCGGTCGGCGAGTCGCTACTGCATTATGAATGCCTCGGGGACACGAGGTTATGTTTTCCTCTAACTCTTTAACTCAATATAAAACTACACAACAAATAAAAAAGAAAGAATTAATAAATTTGGAAATATAAAAATGATTATGACAAAATGTTATGAATATAAATTTTGAATTATGGACCCCCGCAAAGTAACGCCTTATTCTGTAAATCGTAAATACTAAGAGACAACTAATCCTTACTAATATTATAAATGCGAAAGTCTGTCTGTTACGTTTTCATGGCTAATCGCTGAACCAATTTACATGAAATTTTATTGATATGATTGGAGGAATAATTGCTTACATACCGGGGTAACATATAGGCTATAAAATTTTGTTTTTTCTACGAAACAACCAGGAGATTAAGAAATGTCGGCTATTATTAATATATCAAAGACTGTATCTGTCCGTAATTTAAAAAGTTATATAGTCAATATATTAAAGAAATAGGTTCTACATTACGCTGTTTGTATTACGCCGAAAAAGTTGTTATTAAGGAAGTTTTTATATATTTCGGTTCGGATAAATTTAACTGAGCTATTTTAATATATATTTCATTAAAGTCATACGGATTATTTACTAAAAAAACTAAACATTGCTCTCGAAAAATGATTAAAAAGTAAAAGCTAGTTTGCAATTGTTAAAAACAATACTAATTTTCACGATATATAGTAGACGACTAGTATTTTTTTTAGTTCCTTTGATATTGATATCTGAGACTATTATACTTATTTATTACTATGCTTAATTACTAACACAATTTTCATTGTCATTTTTTGTACTTACATTTCTTATTTTATTTAACATATTATTTTACTTCACATTAGTTACAATTGCTATTTTTACGTTACAGTTTTGTATAGGGGTATGAATGTGGATTTTATGGGTTTTGAATGTGGATGGATATGTGCCTAGAGGGAGGCCTAAAAAGAGATGGTTGGATTGTGTGAAGTATGATATGCATATAAAAGGAGTGGCGCCAGAGTTGACGAAAGATAGGACAGAATGGAAGAGAAAAACATGTTGTGCCGACCCCACTTAGAGTGGGATAAGGACAGGATGATATATATAGTTTTGTATAAGGGTAGTTACAATTTCAGACGACTAGACGACTAGGTCGTAGACGATATGTAAAGTATATTATTTCGGAAAGTGGGACATAAAATATACATTGCGATAAAATTAATATCAAATAAAATTTATGTGTCGCGTTGAGTCATTTTTATACCACTACGAGTATATTAAAATATCGTTACATTTTACAACTTTGCGCGGTACAAGAATTTCGAATTTTCTCATATTATTCTAAATACTGTTTCATTTGTATAAAGTACTTAAGTAACTCCTAACTGTTTATGTAAGAGTTGGTATATAAGGGGGGTTGAGTTGTATGTATCTTACATTGTATATTTATATACATATCTCAACTCACTCGTGTGCAAAAAAGTTTGACTAAACATTAAATAAATAAATTTATGGGACACTTACACACACGGTCGTCCGTCCCCAAAGTAACTTTATATTTGTGTTATGGGTGACAGACAACTGGTAAATATATGGTTATATAAATTTTAAATACATATTTAGATACAAATATACTACGACTAAGGTAAGTTGACGTCAAGCAGCGGCCGGTTGTTAAAACGCAGCCAAATCATGTTTATAACACATGACAGCATGTTTATAGCATGTTGTGCCGACCCCACTTAGAGTGGGATAAGGGCAAGATTATGATGATGATTTAGATACAAATATACACCTAGACTCGAGGACCAACAAATTGATTTATAGAAAATGTTTGCCCTCGGCAGGAATCAAACACGCGACCCGCGAAGCCGAAGGCAGGATCACTACCCATTTCGCCAACGGACCAATCAAATGCGAGTATCCAAAAAGGTCAAATAATTATAGGTACTTGCGAGGATTAAGTAAAGGGCGCGCACAATCACGAGGATTAACTAGTTAACAATACTCGACTGCCACTTGTCAAGTTGTAATCTCACTGAAAACCTTCCCGGAACTGGTTTTAATCTCAACGAACGAGTCCTAACAGGTTTACTGTAAACGCTCGAGAAAATAGGAGACGTTTTTTCCGGTCCCGCTAATAATGGGTTTTGTTTTCAATTAGAACGAGGTCCGCTGGTCATTGTTAACGGGAAAAAAAGGTTTAAAAAGAAATTGAATCGCACTTCCCGTTTGAAGAAACTTTTGCATAAAATCTTCATTAGTGGAAATGTTTTCATTTAAATTTTTGTTTGCCCGCGGCCCGGAATGCAAAGTTTCTTCCTGTAGTATGAATAAGATAATGGTTTTGAATTTTGTGAGAAACGTACGAATACAAACGCTCCTTTATTTCTGTTGCCCTATTTTGTTTTTTACACGCATCGCACGCTTAGTATTAAACTAACCTAATTCAAAAAGTGTTTTTGACATATTTCAATAAAACGTAGCGTAGCGTAGCACCTACAAAACTCAAAATAATAAAATAAAAAAACGGTTGCCTATCAAGTCGGTTTTACGGGCAAAGATTTTACGTGACAACGTCTTTTTCTCAGTAGAATATTTATTGATATGAATATTATTAAATTGTACCATAGGAACAAGGAATTGAATGCACTAATCAATTCTCTAGTGCTGCGCGCGCGGCGGACCAATCATGTTTGAGTGGGAGAGAGACGCAAGGCATTCGCCAGTTCGGCGGGCCCCTCTTTCGTTCGGTGACTCGTATCAGACGTGAGCGGGAGTTACACTTTTTCATGAGTGACTCCAAGCCGCAACCTAATTTAAGACGTTGTCACGTCAAAAAAACCCTTGCTTTTTCAATAGTTCGTAGCGGTGATGTCATAGAGGAGATTGAAATAAGGATTACAATCTATCTAACACAATTAAGCCTAATTTTGAAATCGGTCACTTTGATACCAAATATCGATATGTTCTGAGATATGCGTATGAAAACATATCAATAGTAATATTATAAATGTGAATGTCAGTCTGTCCGTTGCGCTAATACGGGAAGTTCATTTTAGCAATGATGATGAAATGTGGCACGATTGAAGCCTATATACTGGTATAATATACTGGCTAACATGTATATATGTATCCTCCTGCCCTTATCCTACTCTAAGTGGGGTCGGCACAACATGTTATAAACATGCTGTAACATGATTTTGCTGCGTTTTTACGACCGGCCGCCTACCTAACGTCAACTTACCTTAGTCGTATTTTACGACACCTCGGTAAGGAGGGTGGTCTATTCTACTAAACCGGATACCACACGGTGGGTCAACTTACCTTAGTCGCCTTTTACGACACCTCGGTAAGAAATGAGGGTGGTGATCAAAAAAAAAAGTTATGTATACTTAATGTGTAGTATGTGTAACAGGGTATTAGCTACTTATGTAGCTAATACCCTGTTTATCGTCTGCATGTACATCAGTACTGAAATAAAACGTAGACTATTTCACTGTTCAGCATTTCAAGCAACTAAATGACTGTCATAGATTCTGTATAACGTACGGATGTGTATGAATAACGTGTTATACATATTATGCACCCAAAAAATTAAAAAAAAAACAATAAAATAACCTTTTTAGATATAATAATCTAACATTTAAATATTCCGTTTGTTCCTTGCAATCCGGGGTGGAAGGACCAAAAACAGGCTACAGCCTGTTGCCGGTCTCATTTGCATCCGCATTGATTATTCAATCAGCGCCAACTGCGCAAGTGGACATAGTGGAATTGATTCCAATGCTAATGGATATTATAATACGGGCCTTCATCTTCTCCACTACAACAGGATTAGACCCAAGTGCTCGCAAAACGCTGTACGCTGTGATTGATGTATAAAGTGGAACTAATCGTTTCGGGCTCGCTTGAAATTGCTGATTTGGGTTGGACATTTTGTACATGAGATAGGACTGCTAAATTATAACTTAGGTGTATATAATAATGTCGGCATTAAATTTAAAACAACCGCTTGATTCATTGTAATCCTCATAATATTTTTAACAATAATATTTAGATCAAATAATAATTTTTATAGGTTAAAGTAAATATGTACTTTGAAAAACATGTCACACTTTTGGTCCACCTTTAATTATAGTTTAGGGAAAACTAATTTTTTAATTTTTTATCAATAATTATTGCGTTACCTTTACTTTGGTTAGGAAATGGTATTTAAACACACTGTATGCGGTTTTTAACACACTGTACCCACACCACACACATTGTGTTAAATCTCGTGCTGAAGATTTAAAAAAATATATATTTCTTTCGAGTTTCCTTAGCTTTGAGTAAGTGCAGGTGCTTTTAGCTATTAATTTATATTCGGAAAGACATCGTAGTGGATTATCTTAACGAGTAACGAACTGAAGCTCGGCGTGGAACCTTTCAAAGAATTAGCTTTGAGCTTATTACTATTGCAGGAATCTCTTCAAAGTAATGTAAGTCGAGGATTTATACGGATTGACAATCGTTTTAGTGAAACTAAATACTAATATTATAAGTCTGTCTGTCTGCTGCGTTTTCACGAAAAATCAGCTGGAGAAATATTGATGATATTTTCTTCTTCTCGGTATGGGCAACATGCCGAACCAGTTGTAGCTTCATTAATCATATTGATCTTTGACGATTTAAAAGATCTTATTTAAATAAAGATTATTTTGATTTTGTTTGATTTGAAATTTAGCGCAATGAAAGCTTATACAGGTGAAACATATAGGATAGGAGGACGGCAAAAAAATCGTGTTTTTTTATCGGGAATAAGGAAAAAAGTTGAGTATAAATGAGGGTATTTAATCACTAAATTCGATGCGAAGAAAGTCACGGATACCACTAGTTAAATATAAAGACAGTTAATAAACAAAAAGATTTAAAAAAAATTATAAGTCTGTCGAACGAATGTCAAATCAATCGTCTCTCTAACCGGATGGAAAAATACAAAATAAATACTGTTAAAAAACTAAACAACGCGCTTTTATAACACATCGAACTGAAAAGTGAAAAATAATCTATGGTTTTCTGAAATCCTTTGCGTATTATATCAGCACCCTACGCTTTACAACAATAATTTTAATATTTTACGTTCATTATTTCTATGAGCCGTGTGGTATCTGGCTGAATAGAATAGTACCCCCCTTATTTCTCACCGAGGTGTCGTAAAAGGCGACTAAGGTAAGTCAACCCATCGTGTGGTATCCGGCTGAGTAGAATAGACCACCCTCGTTTCTTACTGAGGTGTCGTAAAAGGCGACTAAAGTAAGTTGACCCATCGTGTGGTATCCGGCTGAGTAGAATAGACCAACCTCATTTCTTACCGAGGTGTCGTAAAAGGCGACTAAGGTAAGTTGACCAACCGTGTGGTACCCGGTTTAGTAGAATAGACCACCCTCTTTCTTACCGAGGTGTCATAAAATACGAGAGGTAAGTTGACGTCAGGCAGGCGGCCGGTCGTAAAAACGCAGCCAAATCATGTGACAGCGTGTTTATAACATGTTGTGCCGACCCAATTAGAGTGGGATAAGGGAAGATGATGATGTTCTTTATTTCTATTCTACCAATTATATAATTATATTTTAATTTTTCGTTCGGTAGCAGTTATAATTTTAATGTGGATATCCTTGAAGTGTATTTAACATTACAATAAAATGTTACTTATATTTGCACTCACAATATTTGTTTTTAATTTACTAAATACTAAACTAAACTATTTTACAAAAACAAGCATTAAAAAAAAACAAATTAAAACTACTTAAATAATAACTAAAGAATAAAAATAAAAATTAATAAATATATATATATATTTACACTAAATCAAAACCATCCATTCCATTGCAATGAGGTAGAGTTCCTAAAATACTGGCAGCGTTGCCCCTTACAATAAATACAATAAATTGGAATTCAATTAACTAAATGTCACACGAAATATCTATTATCTTTATCAACTAAATCTGAGCGTCGGAGCGTCAAATCCTATTTTGTTCCAAGACATTAAATGTTCGTTTAGCCCAAGTTTAATGCGAGATTTTCAACGATTTAATACATTATTATTGTATAGTAAGTAATTTAACATTTCTTTATCAATTCGACAAAAATTGAAAAATAATTAGATATAATTTTCGAACCATTTTATATTTTAATTAATTCAATTAACTTTCGAATTTTGTTCTACTTTGTATATCCATGATTAACATAGGTACATCCTCCTGCCCTTATCCCACTCGTAAGTGGGGTCGGCACAACATGTTATAAACATGCTGTCACATGATTTAGCTGCGTTTTTACGACCGGCCGCTGCCTGACATCAACTTACCTCAGTCGAATTTTACGACACCTCGGTAAGAAAGAGGGTGGTCTATTGTACTAAACCGGATACCACACAGTGGGTCAACTTACCTTAGTCGCCTTTTATGACACCTCGGTAAGAAATGAGGGTGGTCTATTCTACTCAGCCGGATACAACGCGGCGGGTCGACTTACCTTAGTCGCCTTTTACAACACCTCGGTAAAAATGTGGGTAGTACTATTCTATCCAGGCGGATAGCACATGGCGGTTTGGACATACATTATATATTTAAAAATAAATTTAAAGCGATTTTAAATTATTTATTAAATTTTTATTATTTCCGTACCCAGCGTGGATAACTTAACAAGTCCAATAAACTTCACTTTTCAAACACTTGTCAAGGCAACCATAAATAAGTATACGTTTAAGAGGGTTATTTAATTATTCACAAGTTTGTTTATGCGATGTACAAAACTTTACGACTTCACTGAAATATTCACTAAATATTCATAAATTAGACAATCTTAATGTCTATCATGATTTTTATGAAAGGGCTTAAGTCGACTTATCAACATATTCACGCTTGGTACCAGATTTATTTTTAAATTTCGAGCCACTTTAAATGTCCGATTTATTTTATAGCAACTGAAGCACTATTTTAAATTGTATTCATTTTCTTTAAAAAAACGCAGTCTAGACGTGGCAATGTTTGCATTAGCTAATGCCGAGCAGCTTTAAGTTTGTTTTCAAAGCGAGCGCAGTCTCAGTACCATTCCATTACGGAGGGAAGTTTTAATTTCGTTAACCAACTATCTATCATGGCGCACTTTCCGTACAACAAAGTTTTTATCAATAATCTATATCGACAGTATTCATAACGCTTATTTTGTTTCATATAATCCAGTTAAAATCCTACTTATATTATAAATGCGAAAGTTTGTGAAAAGAAAGATTTATGTTTGTTACTTTTTTACGGCAAGTCCGTTGAACCAATCTCGATCAAATTTGGCACAATTTTTCCTTATACACCGTAATAACGTAGAGGCTATAGAAATCCTGTTTATTCTACAGGAATAGGTAACACTAAAAAGCGCCATCTATTATCAACCAATCGGCAACAGTTCACGCGAGTGAAAGTTAATAATTATTGCTCTAATGAAAAAAAATAGTTTCATTTAATTAAAAATATTAAATCACGTTCTTTTCCCAATAACAATCATCATCTTCCTGACTTTATCTCTTTCTAAGTGAAGTCGGCACAACATGGTATAAACATGTTGTCACATGATTTGGCTTCGTATTTTTACGACCGGCCGCCTACCTGAGGTCAACTTACTTTAGTCGTATTTGACGACAACTGGGTAAGAAAGAGGGTAGTCTATTCTACTCAGCCGACCACCACACGGCAAATTTAACATATATAATATTTACCATTTATTAAAAATAATCATTCTAGCTCTCATTAAAAATAAATAAGTAATTTCATTTTCATTAAAAATATTAAATCACGTTCTTTTCTCGATTACAATATTTATAAAATTATACGCTCGGATAACTTAATTACTTTAAATGTCTAAAAAAGAACAAACAATATTTAGAATTCTAATTTTAAATTCAAATCGCCGTAGAATTAAAACAAAAGCTACGATTTGTACTGCGTAAAATTATTGTTATTTTTTCACGGTTAGCAAAATTTATTAAGTCACGTCTCGGAAACGAAAAATAATTTGGATTGTAATTTCAAATTCAAATTTTTCAACGGTCTTCGAACACAAATAGAGTATTCGATCGCTTTGATTCTTGAGGCAGAGCCAATGGGCTCGCAATATCGCGGAACCAACGCGCTTTTTCAATCACCACTTCACTACACTCGCTACGAAATGGCCGCTTCATGAAAAATTTATAGAGTTGGGACCGCAACGTTTTCACTTTGAACCTCCTGGCTAGTGACCATAGATACCACAGATTTATGGAATGTCCCAATACATGAATCATTTATATTCACATCGTCAATGAAATACACACATAACTTCCGTAGGGGAACAAATTAAACAGAAACGTGCGAAAAATTAAACAATTAACTGACGTTGAAATAACATAACTTGTTTATTTTATTGACTTTTATAACTATTATATATGGTTTTACGAAATAGTGTGATAGCGTAAATTTATGTGTTGAAAAATGAAAAAAAGGTGATTTTGCTAACAGCCGACCTAAGCTATATAGCTATAGACCATTATTCATATTTTTTCATAATAAAATGTTGCTCGTATGTAAAGCTTATTATTAAGTTTAGCTTTTAAGGATTGCTTAAATGATCAAAAGATCTGAATTTTATTTATTTACGATTTCTTGAATATCTTATATCATGCCTATACGGTGAATTAAGAGTATTTACGAAATTTAACAAACAAAAACTAGCGATTACCTCATTCTTCCTGGCTCTCATCAGTAGGGGAAAATTTTGAATTCAACCATAAAGTTTACATTTATGGAAACTTCTAGAAGTCAATTTGTATGTAGGTAGATGTCAATTTGTCAATATTTAATTATAAATTTATAGTGAAATTATAAGGAAAAGAAATATTTCGTTTCGCTATAATCCGCGATGAAGTAAAATAGAAAATATATTTAATGCTAAATATAGAGTGGACAATCGGCTATCATACCTGATACATGCAGGATTCGTAAAAAAAACACATGCACAAACCTCCACCCACGAAAAAGCTTTTGCGATTTTGGTCGTGGAGTCCTCTCCTGATCTCCTGATGATGCTTCGGTTGCGGGGCGAAACGATTGTTGAGTTTGTGGTAGTGAACGTATGTAGTGCTTGTGTATCGTGGTGGCGGTGGTAGAGGTTTGTGCATGTATCAGGTATGATAAACGATTGTCCACTCTATATTTAGCATTATATATTTTTTCCATTTTACTTCATCGCGGATTATAGGAAAATAATTTTATTATTACTTTTGTATTATGGATCTCCGCAAAGTAACGACTAATTCTATATTTCGTTTAAAATAATAATACGTGTCATTATAACATATGATAAATTATCCCGATTTCTGACAAAATAAGGGTAACACTACCGCCAGCATACAAAACTGTATGACATTAGTTTATTGCGCCCTTGAGCCGTTGAAACGGTATAGTGTCTTGGGCAGTAGGAATATTTCGTTTATATTGCGAATCACAAGTCCGCATTTAGACCGTTCTTTCGTTTATATTAACCAAACAAAGGAGGTTTTAATTTACAACTTGCAATACTACACTTTTTCTATGGATCTGTTTGTCTATTTTTTTATAAAAAAACTGGACCCTAAAATTACTTGTGTAATATAGATTTTAAAATCTCTTCGTTGTACATAAACTTATATTAATTGTGTTCAATGTCTTTATTTTATTAGTTTTCTTACTAACGTTTCTTAATAAAAGGTTTTATTTTATTTGATTTGATTAAACGTATAGTAATGGCAAGCGTGATGGAATTTTTAAAACGATATAACTAACAATACAAATGCGTAAGTCTGTCTGTCTGTTACGCAATACGGCTAATTCGCTGGACCAATATTATTAAAATTTGGCACATTTAAAGCTTATATACCGGTGTAACATTAAATTAAAAATTCCAGGTTTTCATTCGGGAATATGGAAAATATTACCAAAAAACTTTGCATTATTGAGGGCAATTAAACGCTTAAGTAAATTTAAAAATATGTACATATATTTTTTAAAGGTTACTAGCAATTTAGGTTACAAATTACTAGTAAACTTGTTAACCCCTCCAGCTAAGCTAAAACTGTTAGGCGTGGGTTCACGTCGGTAGTATAACAGCTGTGATTTCGAACCCACGACCTCTCGATCGCAAGTCCGTTACCCTAACCATTCTGTTACCTCCGCTTGACAGAATAACAACGGAACGAACGGATTAATGCAAACTCGAACTTTAATCATACATCAGCGTTTATGGGCCGAAAGTGAAGCGAAAATGAAAAATAGAATTTGCCCCCTTTCGAAAATAATGGACTGGCTGGCGGAGTCTCTCGCGGAGTCGTTAGCGTAACTCGAAACTCGGATCGAACATTCGTTTCGGTATTTCGTAATGATTAATGTGCTTACTGTTTATGATAGGAAGGAATCGGCGTTGGTAAGAGAGTCTCGAGGTGTCTGAAACGGTTTTATTTGAAAACTAGGCGCGCCTCGTGACATTACCCGCGGCGAAATGATAAGGTAAGGAGTACTCAAAGAGTAAGACGGAGATGTGGATTATAACCAAGAAAGTTGTTTATAACCAAGAAATTATATAATGTTTTGATAAAATTACAACATACTTTTTCCTGTTTGAACCTTGTGACAATAATTAACAAAAAAATCTGTTAACGCGTGCGTTACTTTGTGGAGGTAAAAAATATAAAAGTAAACAAAACATTATTTTGGTATAAATGCCCACGAATTTAGGTATGCATCAGGTATAGTATTTAAAATGAAAGTTTTCGTGTAATTCTAGCGCTGTGCAAACAGGATTATCTCAAGCGTTATTTTTATTGTTAATATCCGTCGAATTTATGGGGATAACAAAAATACAGCTAACATGAAATGTAAAAAGGTATTGTTTTCATTTGTTTATCTTTAATATTTAAATGAGTGAATCTTAAAAAATATATATATTTTATTCAATTTAAAAAGATTTACAATTTTATATGTTTATCCGTTGGGACCCACACTAGGAAGCCTGTGTCGTGGGAACCCGTTATGTGATTTACAATATAATGATTGCGGACGCTAAGTTAACATTTAGTTAAGAAAAGTTATAATTAATTCTGATTCCATGGTACAATAACAATTTATGAAAGAAGATAAAATAAATTACATAATAAAAGCACATATAATATAAATATAAATTAAGTAGTAATTTGATTAAGTAGATTTTCAGTAGAATTATACGATAATGATGCGAGAAAAGAAATAATCTTGCTTTTAGCTTCACTCGTCGTGCAATGTTTTATATCACAAAAACTGACGAGTTTGTTATACAGGTATATATATTTTTTCATAATCTCGGAAACGGCTCCGACGAATTTCCTGAAATTCAGCATGTAGGAGGTTTTGGGGGAGAAAAATCGATCTAGCTAGGTTTTATGTAAAAAAAATTCGTTTTATCCCTTTTTTGGGCATTAAAAATACTAAAATTTATTGAATATAAAACACTATTTTTACGATAAAAGTGCGGTTCGAGAAATATAAATACCTAGGATCGATCCTCAACTACCTAATTATTTTTTCTTTTTTTTTTTTAAGTTTTTTTATTTTGTAAATAGTTTTTGATCGTGTAAATGTATCTATACGTTCAAAAAATAAAGATTAAACATGTTCAATATGTTAAGGGTTTATTTAAATTAAGAAGATTAAATGATACCATATTAAATTAACTTCGCTTCAAGTCAGGCCTTTTGTAGATGGCGGAAAAATACGTGTGACTTCTTAGTGTGTTTTATTGCGACTGAAATTACATTATTATACACGTAGCCGTCATTACTTTGTGTCTCTACAATCTGTTTTTTTTAATTCATTTATATTGTTGTTTTGCTGCGATCAACGTTTGTGCAGCCGCCGAAGATGACTATGGAAATAATGCTTGACGGAATGTGGTATCCGGCTCAGTAGAATAGTACCACCTTCATTTCTTACCGAGGTGTCGTAAATCGCGACTAAGGTAAATCGACCCGCTGTGTCGTATCCGGCTAAGTAGAATAGACCGCCGTCAATTCTTACCGAGATGTCGTAAAAGACGGTTAAATTAAGTTGACCCACCGTGTAGAATCCGATTAAGTAGAATAGACCACTCACTTTCTAACCAAGGTGTCGTGAAATACGACTATTTAAATAAATTCATTTTTTAAATAAAGGCATAAGATTTATAAATACTCTATAGTCCGTCTGACAGACAACAGCTCTCCAAGCCGAAAATCCGAAAACTATTGTTCAGGAACACCGATTCAATTAACAAAGTACAGACAGGTGAGCGTGGCAGTGACAGCTAATAGTCTATTCAATAATAGAAATCTAGTTTTACAAAACCACTCCACAACTAGTCCGTATTTGAAAACGTTAGCGGAACAAAACAAACGCGTTCGATTTAGGCAACGAGTTACGATTTACGAGACATTGATTAGATTAATACAAAAACGAGTGATACAAGAAATTGATACAAATCGTTTAAGGTCAGGGCATTAGTAATTGACCATGTATTTGACCGATTTGTATGAAATTTTAAATTATAAGCGTTTTGTTTGTTGTAGCTAATAAAAAATATTAATTAATAATATTAAATTTTTAATATTAAACCATGGGCTAGAGTACTGAGGTTTTGGGCATTTGTTAATAGATAGCAACGAGTAATTATAAATTTATTTTTTATTAGCTACAACAAACAAAACGCTTATTATTTAAAACTAGGAGTCCCGCCCCAGCTTCGCACGGGTATAAAGCATATAGCCTATGTCACTCATTGATAATCACAGTATTTCGCTACTCCATATTGAATTTTATTATACATATAAACCTTCCTCTTCAATCACTGTATATACTTAAAAAAAACCGCATCAAAATCTTTTGCGTAGTTTCAAAGCTTTAAGCAAACATAGAGATATAAGGACAGACAGAGAAAGTGACTTTGTTTTATACTATGTAGTAACGTTTATAGCTACTACTATTTTGATATATGTCAAATTTTTACCATACTTATCCAAAGACTAAATTACGTTTAGCTGTCATTTATGTTTTGTTTTTCCATGTCATAGTCGTTTTTGCTATACCACGTTTTATAGTGACTTGACGGGACAAAATAAATACGGTCGAACGGGATAAAAAGTATCCTATGTCCAATCCTCTACCAATTTTCAGCCGAATTTGTTCATCTGTTCTTGAGTTATAAATAGTGTAACTAAGACCAACTTTCTTTTATATATATAGATTTCATACAAAACGGTAGACTACTAGTGACCTTACCTTAAACGATTTATATTAATTTCTTGTATAAGCTTCATTTTTATAAACTTCTTGATATATATAATTTAAAACAACATTCACACTTCTATTAACACTTTATGTCCTGTACCTTTTCAATTCTTGTAATGAATTGAACTCAAATATCAATTTCTCACTACTCAAAACATATATTCAACGACGCAATTACACTAATTAAACCGGATTGTTTAACCAAGACAAATCGTAACACAATCTAAACACGTGGGTGTTTTATAATCGTACAAGTCAAGCTTTATGCAAGGCTCCAAGCGATGAAACGATCTAGCCGCATGAGCGCCTAATAACCACATAAGTCGACTTTAGCAGCATAACTGGCTTCGCAATGACAAGCTCAGCCATTTTTTAATATTTACAATCGAACCCCTTTCTATCGGTCACGTGATTATCGCATTGTCAGTACATCCGGTATAAATAATTAAACAGATGATATTTGACTATTACCGTTTTCGACAACAATAATAATTACGAATAAATATTTGGGTGTCCGAGTCCGTGGTCGGTAATTTTTTACAAGATAAAAAAAGAAACTTAAAAAAAAAGAAAAAAAACGGTTGCCTGTAAAGTCGGTTTTACGGGCAAAGATTTACGTGACAACGTCGTTTTAAAAATGTGATGGATTGGAGCGGGAGAGAGACGCAAGGCATTCGCCAGTCCGGCGGGCCTCCCTTTCGTTCGGTGACTCATCGTAACAGACGTGAGCGGGCGTTACACTTTTTCATGAGTGACTCCAAGCCGCAACCTAATTTAAGACGTTGTCACGTCAAAAAATTTTTGTTGGGGATTGATCCTAGGTATTTACATTTTTCGAGACTGCCCGTTCCCCGAATAAGCTACGCTGGCTTGACAGTTTATGGCAAAAATTCAATTCAATATAAATTTTTAGTATTTTTTAACGCCCAAAAACAGGGGTAGAAACTGATCATTTCGTTCGAACGATTATTAGGTAAGTGTAGCATTAGGTAATAATAAGTTAAATTTAAATTGTATTTACTAACAGTTAGGCTTAAGGTACTTTACTAACAACTGTACTGACTGGGCAGTCTTAAATAAAGATCATTTATTATTTATTATAAACATATATCACAGTTTATATCAATCAAACAGTAAGCTGTGGTGAAGCAATATCGGTGTAAAGCTTCTAGAGGTTGGGATAGAAAAAGAAACCATCAGAATTGACAGTGGCAATTAAAATATCGTTGAATTTCAAAAGGAGACGTCCAAAAACCCAATAGTGCGGACGTAACGTCCAAAAGGATCTTTAGTTTTCTCGAACGCTCTTCCGAATCGATCTTGGTTATCATGAGATTGTGATGTCAATGGAACTATTTTAATTTAAAACCCATTCAATCGCAGCGAGACTTTTTTTTAATTTCTTTATCGGGTAAAAAAGCTTGGTCGTTAATGGTTGTTGACCTCTTTCTTTCTCTATGTTGATTCATTTACATATCTATACTTATTATTAAAATAAAGTCTCCAATAGCTGTCTGTCTGTCTATGCCATGTGGTAATCCGGCTGAATTGAATAGTGCCACCCTCATTTCTTACCGAGGTGTCGTAAAAGGCGACTAAGGTAAATCGACCCGCCGTGTGGTATCCGGTTAAGTAGAATAGACCACCCTCTTTCTTTATTATTCTTATTCTACTAAACCACGCGGTGGGTCAACTTACCTTAATCGTCTTTTACGACACCTCGGTAAGAAATGAGGGCGCTCTATTCTACTCAGTCAGATATCGATTTGCCGAAGTTACATATGGATCAAAAATACCCATTTTTTCTTTGGAAATAGGAAAAACATAATTGAAAGTATTTTAAAATACACAATGGACTATACAAAGTCAGGGGTAAATTTTGTTTTTTAATAAATTTTCTTTTACTTAATAATACACCGATACCCATTTTTAATAGGAAATAGGAAAAACATAATTGAAAGTATTTTAAAATACACAATGGACTATACAAAGTCAGGGGTAAATTTTGTTTTTTAATAAATTTTCTTTTACTTAATAATACACCGATACCCGTTTTTAATAGGAAATAGGAAAAACATAATTGAAAGTATTTTAAAATACACAATGACTTATAAAAAATCAGGGGTAAATTTTGTTTTTTAATAAATTTTCTTTTACTAAATAATACAGCGATACCCATTTTTAATAGGAAATAGGAAAAACATAATTGAAAGTATTTTAAAATACACAATGACTTACAAAATCAGGGGTAAATTTTGTTTTTTAATAAATTTTCTTTTACTAAATAATACACCGATACCCATTTTTAATAGGAAATAGGAAAAACATAATTGAAAGTATTTTAAAATACACAATGACTTACAAAATCAGGGGTAAATTTTGCTTTTTAATAAATTTTCTTTCACTAAATAATACAGCGCATTTCAATGAATGGAATTTCCAATTCAAACGAGGTTGAAAAAAATAAAATAGGCCACCTTTAATTAAAAAATCTATTCGAAACAATAAGAGAGAACATTATTTTTTTCACACACAAGCAATACATATACCTAACCGCATAAA
This sequence comes from Morpho helenor, assembly GCA_029227775.1. Taxonomy (NCBI): domain Eukaryota; kingdom Metazoa; phylum Arthropoda; class Insecta; order Lepidoptera; family Nymphalidae; genus Morpho; species Morpho helenor. Next base: position 16,848,419 of record JARGCU010000025.1, read on the forward strand.
GATTGTAGGTCAGCCATTTTTCTCGCTGTGATATATATTATTGCAAACGCAGCGCATATCGTACCAGAGACAAAAGTTTTTGGAAATTTAAATACATTTTTCATGTGGGACACGCAAAGTAATTAGTTTTTTACAACATATGACTGTGTATAGAATTTCGAATATAATCTACGCTGTTGTATTATCCCCCTGCCCTTATCCCACTCTAAGTGGGGTCGGCACAACATGTTATGAACATGCTGTAACATGATTTGGCTGCGTTTTTACGACCGGCCGCCTGCCTGACGTCAACTTACCTTAGTCGCCTTTTACGACACCTCGGTAAGAAATGAGGGTGGTCTATTCTACTCAGCCGGATACCACACGGCTACTGCGCTGTTGTATTATCTTTTTTTTATTTATTTAGATGCGCATTAATACTTGAACGTTTACATTGTTAGATGATAAACTAAAAAAATAGATTGATAATGGATCATTATCGTTCTTCTGCTTTTAAGTAGTTGTAATTATAAGAAATACGACGCACTGTTATTATCCCACTGATAGGCATAGGCCCCTTCTCTCCGATTTAGGAAAGAGGTGTTGGAGCTTAGATCTATCACGCTGCTAAAATCGGATTAGTTGTTTACACATATCTATCCCTAATTCTCCAAAGATATACAGGTTTCTTCAAGACATTTTCCTTCACCGAAAAGCGTCTCATTCGAGATTTAGAATAATTGAAAATCCGTATCAATGTTATCTTCAATAAATCTATACTCATAATAAAACAAAGTCCCCAAAAGCTGTATGTCTGTATGTAATAAATTTTCTTAATTTTTGTACGGTCTTTACTAAAAGGTAGTGCAACGCAGTTGTAAAAAAACTCGTCCGCTGCAAACTTGAGTCGCCTGCGCCGCATAAACCAACGAAGATACACTAAAGTAATGTAACAGAGAATTGGAGATCTACAAAAATACTATAAAAAAGTCAGCGACAGCATGACTCCATCTCTTACGGTTAACTCACAATAACTACTTTTATGTTTAAAATTTCAATGAATGCATTCTTTTTTACGTAGGCATTTTCAGGTAGGCATTTTTCTTTTTTTCATTCTAATTTGGTTAAAATTTATATATTTAACGCCGTGTGGTATCCGGCTGAATAGAATAGTACCACCCTCATTTCTTAACGAGGTGTCGTAAAAGGCGACTAAGGTAAGTCGACCCGCCGTGTGGTATCCGGCTGAATAGAATAGACCAACCTCATTTCTTACCGAGGTGTCGTAAAAGGCGACTAAGGTAAGTTGACCTACCGTGTGGTATCCGGTTTAGTAGAATAGACCACCCTCCTTCTTAGCGAGGTGTCGTAAAATACGACTAAGGTAAGTTGACGTCAGGCAGGCGGCCGGTCATAAAAACGCAGCCAAATCATGTGATAGCATGTTTATAACAGGTTGTGCTGACCCCACTTAGAGTGGGATAAGGGCAGGAAGATGATGATGGTTAAAATTTATATATTTAATTATGCGGGAGAAACTTTGTGACACTGATTTACACTAGCACTACAGCAATTATCAAAAAAAAAAACAGGGCAACCACAAATTTATATTCGCTTCATAAAACTATACCATAAGCTCGAAGCCAATAAAGATGCACTCAAAGACTGTATTAACTCCACAAAGGAACATACCATTCAAGAATTATTACAGTTTGAATATCATTTAGCATATCTACGCGTTAGTTTCGTTTTGTAATCTGTAATTTATTTCATATTTCGGAAATATAAAACCTTTTTAGAGTTATTGAACGAGGGCCGGATGAGTTCCGTGCGTTCATTGATTCGGCCACTTTATTAATAACACTCGATATATTTTTTTTAAATAAATAAAAATTTATTAATAACACTCGATATATTTTTTTTTAAATAAATAAAAAAAAATATATCGAGTGTTATTAATAAAGTGGCCGAATCAATGAACGCACGGAACGCATCCGGCCCTCGTTCAATAACTCTAAAAAGGTTTTATATTTCCGAAATATGAAATAAAATATAGATTACAAAACGAAACGAATTATAAAACTATTTTTATTGAGTTTCCGTTAGTTTGAAATTATGTAGCGTGTTTGGATCATATAGTTATTATACTAGAGTTATTATATTAGAGTTTAAAATGTGTCCTGTTAAAATAAACAGAAAGTAAATATTATTATACTTAAAATCAGGTTCGTGAATGTGTTTTTTACAAATCCTGAATGAATCAGGTTTGAAAACGGATATTTCACTCTACAATTATTTTATTGCCTTACATATATTTTATAATAGCAATCGCCAGCGGCGAAAGATTAAAACCGCAATATAGTATTTTGATAATCATAAAACTGGTTAAATTGGAATAACCTTAAAAGCTAGACATATGCTGTCGCGGACTTTTATTTAGAACTTTTAGGGGGGAACAATTTTGTAAGTAATTTTTGAACTATTACCGTTTACTCAGCGCACGCAAGGAAAGCTTTAAATTTTGCCTTTTTCGTACTTTTTTTTAATTTGCTGCTCCTCTCCTATTCATCTTAGCGTGATGTTATATAGCCTATAGCCTTTTTCAATACATTGACTATGTTACTCTCAAAGAATGTTTGAAATAGGTCCAGTAGTTCCTAAGATTAGCAAGTTCAAACAATCAAAAAATCAAACAAACGAACAAACTCTGCTTTATATATAAGTGTAGATTTACTTAATCGCGAATTATAGCAAAATAATATCATTATTACTTTTTTATTATGGATCTCCGTAAAGTAACGCTTAATTTTATAAATTATCAACTAAGCACAAGTTTTTAGGTACGGACTTTTCATTTAGCTATTCAACAAGTTTTATTATAGAAAGTAAAAAAAAAACACTTCACAAATTCTAACAAAACAAATTTTAAATAGCAATCCGTATCCCTGTCAAAGCTCAGGGACTCGTGAAAGTTCAATTTGAGCCCGTATTTATTATTCGATTATCGCCACAAAAGCTTTCAATATTACAATGGAAGCGCCCCTCAAATATGTGATTATGCAGTTAGCGACCTAACCTCTAAGCTGTCCGTACATATAAATCGGTTATTAAATGCGTTTGTGTACATATTTTACTGTAAATTAATTTTTGCAAAACTTATTATCTGCAATAATTTGAGTTAATCTTGTGTATGTTTTCTGAATCTCGGAAACGGCTCCAACGATTTTCTTGAAATTCAGCATGTAAAGAGCGGCAGGATTCGTGCGACATAGTCGTGCGGAATTAAATAATAAACAGACTTAAGTTTTAAGTTTTTTTTAATGCTTGTCTTTGTAAAATAGTTTAGTTTAGTAAATAGTATACATACTATATATTATATAGTAATAAAATTTAATTATAATCTATAATCTAAAAAAATTAAACAGATTTATTTCCAAATATCATCATCTTAAATTAGAATATGATCAGGATACCAGGATAAAGCGAAACAAATAACAAACAAAATTGAATCGATATATTAACTAAGTATTCATTCTTAGTAGAATAAACCACTCTCATTTCTTACCGAGATATCGTAAAGGCAACTAAGATCAGTTGACATGCCGTGTAGTATTCGGCTGAGTAGTATAGACCACCCTCTTTCTTACCGAGGTGTCGTACAATGCAACTAAGGTAAGTTGACCCGCTATGTGTTAACCGGCTGAATAGAATAGACCTTTATCCTAGCGAGGTGTCGTAAAAGACGACTAAGGTAAATTGACCCACTGTATGTTATCCGGCTGAATAGAATAGACCTCTATCCTACCGAGTTGTCATAAAAGGCGACTAAGTTGACGTAAGGCAGGTGGCTGGTCATAATATGACATAAAATGATAGCTAAAACATGTAACAAGATGATTAAAACAACTTTTGCCGACCCCCTTAGAGTGGGATAAGGGCAGTGAAGTGATGATATTAACAAAGGACTAATATTAAATTCTTCATATGCAATAGCACAAATATGTATACAATGTCTTTCAAGTAACAGTATTTTATATTTGTCATACATACTGCAAATATTTAATGCTGTACTGGGCAAATAAACTACGGACGAAAAAAGAAAGTTCCGATATATTGACTAAAGCGCTCCCTTATATGTTGCGTTTTATCGCTGAGTGGTGCGCAAACATTGATATTAATGGATTCCATTTAAAGAGTAGTATTTGGCGTTTTGGAAGGTTTAAACCAATGAGTTCCACCTACATTCCAATTTGGTCAACATACATCCTCCTGCCCTTATCCCGCTCTAAGTGGGGTCGGCACAACATGTTATAAACATACTGTCACATGATTTGGCTGTGTTTTACGACCCACACGGTGGGTCAACCTACCTTAGTCGCCGTTTACAACTCCTCGGTAAGAAAGAGGGTGGTCTATTCTCCTAAACCGGATACCACACGGTGGGTCAACCTATCTTAGTCGCCTTTTACGCCTTTTATTTTCTATTTTACTTCATCGTGGATTATAGCAAAATAATTTTTTTAATATATGTAGGATTAAATAAAAGTATGTTTTAAGACGAATGAATGCAGTATGTAAGATGATAATGTTTTTGAACGAAAGCGTGTGCGAGTGAGAGAAGCAGTGTGAAAGCGAGATATGATGATGTATGCAAGATGGCGCTCTCTTATGCCGGCGCACCTTAAGAGTAAGACGCGAATAAAGTGATTTATTTCATTAAGACGTTTCAAGAGTTTTATTTTGCAAAACACCACTCCCACATCAATTTGGAGGCTCGTCCGGGATTAGATAAAGGAGTGTGTGTGATTTTTGCGAAAAATACGACCACGTGTGTGGCACGACGCAAAGGTGGCGCGGAGAGCGTACGACTTATTACGACGAATGTCTGCAGGATCGCCCGATCCCGACACGGAAAGTGAAGACGGCATGGACGAAAATGATAATCAAGATACAAGATTACAAATGCCTCAGCAGAATTTAATGTTCATAGAAGAAGCTATACCCAAATTTTCTGGGACTGATCCCTCATATACGGTAACGCGTTGGGCACAAGAAATTGACGATAACTCCGAAATATTTGGGCTAAACCCCATACAAAAACTTTTATTAGCTAGAAGGTCATTGACATCAACAGCGGCATCGTGGTTACGGACCGAGAAAACATTTAAAAAATATGAAGATCTCAAGAATGCCCTATTAAGAGAGTTTCCAGATACAATAAATTCAAAACAAGTACACGAAATGATGTCTAATAGAAAAAAACATAGCAATGAAAGCTGTTACGATTACATGTTGGTCATGAAAGCGCTAGGGAAGCGTGGAAAGTTGGCGGATTACGTGGCTATACAATATATAGTGGAAGGTATAGTGGATGAGGAAAGAAACAAATTAATATTATATGGTGTAAGAACATATGATGACCTGAAAGAAAAGCTAAAATTGTATGAAAAATATAAGTCTAATATTGGAATAAAATCGGAACGCAATAAAAAACAGAAGCCAAGCCGAGAAGCGGTACGCTGTTTTTCATGTGGAGAATTCAATCATACTTCGTCGGAATGTCCACATAGGAATAAAGGATTGAAGTGTTTTAAGTGCAATAAATTTGGCCATATTGGTACCCAGTGCATACGTAAAAAATCATCGCAAGCGTCGACGCCATTTTCTACGAGTCATGAACCGGCGAAAAATATGTGCGTACAGTTGGCAAACATGACACACGAAAAACAACATGGCGAAAATGACACAAGCCAATGCGGAACAAGCGGACGCGAGAAGCCATTACAGACGCCATATTTGAATGACATACAAACGTCAGTGCTAAATGTAAACAAAGAAGTGTCAAAAAAGAAATACGTAAAATTTTTAAAAGTTTGTGATATTAGCATTGAGACTTTAATTGATACAGGAAGTGAAGTAAATTTAATATCGTCTGATTTATTTTTTGATTTAAATGTAAATTCGTATTTCAAAGAAAAAGTGTTATTATCGGGATTAGGTTTTACAAAAGTTTATTCACTAGGAAAGTTTAATATGAAGTTGGACATTGATGGACATTGCTTTAACATGTTATTTTATGTTGTACCTGTAAATACTATGCCATATAAGATGATTTTAGGTCAACCATTTTTGGATGTAGCCACTGTTATCTTTAATAAAGGTTCTGTGAATGTGATTGGTGTGAATGAGCATGAATTGTTACAATGCTTAATTACAGATGTTCAAGATGAGACAACTATTAATATCAGTGATCAATGTTTGCGCGATGAGGTACAGATGTTGGTGAAAAATTACACTCCACTTCAGGTAAAAGAAGCACCCATTGAAATGAAAATAGTGCTGAAAGACGACATCCCTGTTTCTCAAAGGCCACGACGACTCTCCCATTTCGAGCAACAGATAGTAGACAAGCAGATTGACGATTGGCTTAAACGAGGTATAGTAAAACCCAGTTTTTCTGAGTATTCAAGTCCTTTGGTACTAGTAAAGAAAAAAGACTCTTCAATCCGAGTCTGTGTTGATTATCGAAAGATTAATAGTAAGATGGTTAAAGATGAATTTCCCTTACCGATCATTGATGATCACTTAGATAAATTGTCCGAGGCAAAAGTTTTTAGTAAAATTGATTTAAAGGATGCCTTTTTTCATTTGAAAATAAGCGAGGAATGCACAAGGTATACTTCTTTTGTAACACAAGATGGACAGTATGAATTTAACAGAGCACCATTTGGATTATCTATATGCCCTAATTATTTTACTCGTTTCATAACTATTATTTTCAGAGACTTGATAGCAAAAGGATATTTACTTATTTTTATTGACGATTTAATAATACCCTCTATCGATTACAAAACAGCTATGGAGAAGTTAAAAGAAGTACTCAAGGTAGCTGCCGAGTTTGGATTATGTATCAACTGGAAGAAGAGTGAGTTATTAACAACTAAAGTTGAGTATCTAGGTCATTTAATTGAAGATGGCACAGTAAGACCCTCGCCAGATAAGATTGAATGTGTATTGAAATACCCAGAACCGCAGTCAGTTAAACACTTACAAAGTTTTATAGGATTAACTTCATATTTTAGAAAATTTATTGAGAATTATGCTCTTAAAGCTAGACCTTTAACTGATTTACTTAAAAAAACCAGTCATTTTTATTTTGAAAAAGATCAAAAGATTGCATTTGATTTGTTAAAAAGGGAACTTACAAAATACCCAGTATTAAGAATTTTTAATTCAGGGTTTAGTACAGAATTACATACGGATGCTTCGCAACATGCCTATTCTGCTATTTTAATGCAAATGAATCCGAACGATGGTTGTTTACATCCTGTTTATTACATGAGTAAGAAAACTACTGAAGCCGAGCAGAAATACTCAAGCTACGAATTGGAAGCATTAGCTATAGTTGAGGGTGTAAAGAAATTCAGAAAGTATTTATTAGGTATACCATTTAAACTCATAACTGATTGTTCTGCTTTTGAAATGACATTGAGGAAAAAAGATTTAAGTACTCGTGTTGCAAGATGGGTTTTGTTACTGCAAGAGTATGACTATACTGTTGAACACCGTGCAGGATCTAAAATGAGACATGTTGATGCTTTGAGTCGGCATCCATGTGTAAATATTATCACACAAGGATTGCAGGATCAAATCCGATTATATCAGGATAAAGATGATGGTATTAAAGCTATTAAACAGATTTTACAGTTGGATACCTATAAAGATTATTTTTTACAAAATGGATTGTTGTATAAAGGAGAACAGAATCAAATTGTTATTCCAAAGCTAATGGAGAGAGATGTTATATGTAGAGCACATAGCGTTGGACATTTTTCTAAAAGGAAAATGAAAGAAATAATAGAAAAGAGTTATTTCATTAAAGATTTGGATAAAAAGCTTGAAAATTTTATTACAGGTTGTGTACCATGCTTGCTAGCAACCAGGAAAGAGGGCAAACAAGAAGGATTCCTAAACCCTATTGAGAAGGAGAGCATCCCACTGGATACTATTCATTTGGATCACATAGGACCCCTAACAGAGACCAAAAAGCAATACAATTATATACTTACCGCAGTTGATGCTTTTACAAAATTTGTTTGGTTGTTTCCTTGTAAATCGACTTCAAGTGCAGAGGTTTTAAATAAGTTGAAGATTCATCAGCAGATATTTGGTAACCCCAACAGGATAATAACTGATAAAGGCACAGCATTTACCAGTGCTGACTTTCAAACATATTGTAAGGAAGAAGATATAAAGCATATTACAATTACTACAGGTGTACCACGAGGAAATGGACAGGTGGAGAGAATACATCGCATTATCATCCCTGTATTAACAAAATTATGTTTAGAAGACAAATTTTTATGGTTTAAACATGTGAGTAAAGTTCAACGTGCACTGAACACTACATTCCAAAGATCTATAAGTACCACACCTTTTGAGTTATTAATTGGCACTAAAATGAAGTGTAAAGAAGATATTAACATTTTGAATTTAATAAAAGAAGAAGAGGCTTTTCAGTATAATGAAAATAGAGAAGAAAAGAGAAAACTTGCTAAAGAACAAATACTAAAAATTCAAGAGGAAAATCAAATAAGTTATAATAAAAAGAGGAAAAAGAGTTCAAAATATGAATTAGGAGATTTTGTAGCTATAAAGAGGACTCAGTATGGCACAGGCTTAAAGTTGAAACCTAAGTATTTAGGACCTTATAAGGTTGTAAGGGTGAAGAGGAATGATAGGTATGATGTAGAGAAGTTAGAGCCATCGAACGAAGGTCCCTTTAAGACTTCTACCTCAGCTGATAATATGAAAAGATGGTCTCAGCATGAGGACGGGGAAATTATAGTGTAGGTATGGGATGAATGAAAGATTATTTGTTTTTATTTTTTATTTTATTATTTTTAAGATGGCATTATGTATTTTCAGTGTATAACTTTAAGTTTTTTTTTGTAAGTAATAGTATTATTTTGTTACATAATAAAGTAAATTTCAAAATTGTTAGATTTAAGATGGATAGTATTGTAAGGATTGAGCATGATTAGTATAAGCTGTTTTTCTTGTAAATGTTATTATAAGAGTAACGATGTAATGTTTGTTTATTGTCAGCGTAAGTCTGAGGCCAGACTTGTGTAGGATGGCCGATCTGTAGGATTAAATAAAAGTATGTTTTAAGACGAATGAATGCAGTATGTAAGATGATAATGTTTTTGAACGAAAGCGTGTGCGAGTGAGAGAAGCAGTGTGAAAGCGAGATATGATGATGTATGCAAGATGGCGCTCTCTTATGCCGGCGCACCTTAAGAGTAAGACGCGAATAAAGTGATTTATTTCATTAAGACGTTTCAAGAGTTTTATTTTGCAAAACACCACTCCCACATATATATATTTTTAATAAAATTATATTTAATATAATATTTTTTAATAAAATTAAATGGATCTTCGCAAAGTAACGCCTAATTCCATAAACTAGGCAAAGCTAAAATTGATTGTGAAATTTTATTATAGAATCTTATACCCAAACCAAATACCAAAAATGACTTACATACTTTTTAGTAAAACTCATTGGTAACCTGCCTGGGGTCTGAACCCATGCTCCATAGAGAGAGACCCACACAGTGTAACCAATCGGCTATCATATCATCTGTATATAGAATAACTTTAAGGCCTTTATACGTGTGTGACTAAAACGAAACCCCACATCTCAGTCCCTAGAAAAAAATAAATAACAAAGGAGCCGATCTTATCCGATAATCTCACAATAGCCACATAAAAATAAGAGCCGTAAATGTACGATAAGAAGAGGACAATTAAGTTAAACGGCCGAGGGGACAAACATAGGAATCCCATTTCAACTACAACGAAAACTAGATCCGGAATGAATTCAAAGCTATTCGTTGGCTATTTGCATGGTATTTTCTACCTCTCTGATTCCTGAAATGTTTTTGTTAGTTTGTTTTAATTTCTTTTACAAAAACTTTACGTAAATTCAAATTCAAAATATTCTTTATTCAAATAATCTTGTAAACAAGTGCTTTTGAATCCTCAACTCTACTGCTGGTTCAGAAAGCTGTTCCTACCGAGAAGAGCTAGCAAGAAACTCGGTGGTTGCTCTTTTAATATGACTCTTAATACTAGTTACATTTCGTCATTCCTGTCTTGCACAGGTTCGTTAAGAGCTATATCCACACATTCTTATCATCTAAATAATGCTTAACAGTATAGTAGGCTTTCTGAATCAGACTCTATTTAACAGTGTTTTTAAACTGCTGTAATATATTATCGACCTATCACACGACAACAGTCCACGCGAACAAGGTCGTGGGTAAAAGCTAGCAATACAGCAAAGCAAAGCGTTTTGACGGATCGTGTGAATATTAAGCCCACGATGACAAATATGACAATGGTCCATTCGTTATTGATCCCTGACTTTGTGTGTATTAGTTAGGGTTCCCGAGGGATATGTATAAAATTGATGGTTTTATTACAAAAATATTTGTGTGTCAAAGTGAACTTGATTTTACGTATAATGTGAACTCGGCTTAAATTAAAAGTATAAAGAAGTTAAGGAGTCAATTGTTTCGCCAATGTCCTTTATGGACCAAATCACCTGCACGTGGTACAAAAAGTTTAAGAAATGGAAATCGACTAATAAATCGTATCAGCTGCTCAAAATATCCAACAGACAACAGCATTATATGAAGTAAAGTATATATTTTATTAGTTACGCAAAAATTATGATATTTCAATAGATTATTATTTGAGCGAGAAAATCGAGGTCCTAATCGATTTTCCATCGACCGATTCTAAATAAAAAAAACCTAAATGTAAGACGATTGTGATAACGCTATTATCTCCAATTGACTGGAACGTTAACTTATTGGTGCGAATATAAAGATAAAATATTATCAAATACAAAATTCTCATGACCTTTATGGTGCAAAAAACATGGCGCAAAAACTTATTGATGAATTAACAATTTTACTTAATAATGGACCACCCTCATTTTTTACCGAGGTGTCGTAAAAGGCGACTAAGGTAAGTTGACCCACCGTGTGGTATCCGGTTGAGTAGAATCGACGTCACTCTTTCTAACCGAGTTGTCTTAAAAAACGTAGCCAAATCACGTGACAACATGTTTATAACATGTTGTGCCGATCCCACTTAGAGTGGGATAAGGGCAAGAGTATGATGACTTAATGATGTTGATGATACTAAAGTAATTAAGATTAAAGAAAGAATTAATATCTGAAATTTATCAGTTTTTCAGTGAAGAAGAACGGAAATCTGCATATTAGATGCTAGCAATTGCCAGCGGCTCCGCCCGCGTGGAATGAATAAAACCGTAATATAGTATTTCGATATATAAATGGTTTAAGTTCTTTAAAATGGTTTACCTTAAAAGCTAGAAAGAGCTGTTGTCGAGAACTGTTATTTAGAACTTTATGAGAGAATTTTGTACTACATGATTTTTGAATAACTTTCACCGTTTACTTAGCGCACGCGAGGAAAGCTTTAAATTTTACCGATTTCGCAATATTACTTATTACTGCTCTGCTCCTATTTATCGTAGCGTGATGTTATATAACCTACAGCCTTCCTCAATAAATAGATTATCTTACACTCAAAGGATTTTGAAACCGGTCTAATAGTTCCTGAGATTAGCCCGTTCAAACAATCAAACAAACATAGTCTTCAGTTGTATACTAGTATAGAATTTCAGAGCAGAGGTCTCCTCAAAAACTCATAGAGGAGGTCTTAGTGTTAATAGTCAAGATCTGTTTGTATTCCTCAATAGGGTAACTTCATTAAAGTAATTTTCGTTCATTAAAGTTCATTAAAGTAAAGTTCGATATTTTAGCAGATACATAGATCCCTAGATTCAGAAAAACGGCTTGACTTTTCAACAGATTGAAGGAATAAAAATCATAAACTTAATGAGACCGAAATAATAAAACTAATGCCGGTTAATGATACTAAAACCAGTTTGAAAATTTTTATGATTCGTGCTTTTGATATTGACTTTCAAGTGATAGTCCAAAGGCTTAAAAGTATAAAATATAAGCTCATCTTAAGAGCTGCATTATTCTCTCAAAACCGGCTAACATGAAAGCAGCATCTGCCATCTTTATATTTCACAATGGTCGATACAAAATGCATAGAAACCGTCTGTCGGATCGTTGCAGCCTTTTCTCCTGTTCTACTATATTATTCCGGCATTTCACGTTACCATACAAAACATACTGAGGCGGGTAGGCGTTTATTTTTGTTGAATAGGATAGGGTTTTAGAATTGCGTTAGAATTTTGTTAAAGCAAGTCCTGAAGATCGCATGTTGAGACCTTGACACCCTCATACTATGTGTGATTTACTAATCTGCATTGGAGTTCCGAGAAGAGGTTCCGAGTTGCAGAGAATCCGATTCTAAAAATTAATTAAGTTGCTAGTTACTAAGTAGTTAGGTTTCATCATCTTCCTGCCCTATCCCACTCTAAGTGGGGTCGCACAACATGTTATAAACATATTGTCACGTGATTTGGCTACGTATTTTACGACCGGCCGTTCAACTTACCTTGTATTTTAAGTAATTAGATTTATAGTCAATAATAAAATAAATTAAGTGTTAAATGATTATCCAGATAAAAAAAACAGGATTAGATAGGTATAGATTCGTATCACACCCATGAGTTGCGAATGATGAAGAATAAAAAGTAAGAATTGGTGTGGAATCGAAAAGTTATAGGCTACTAAGTTAAGCAAATGTCTTTACGAAGTTTTTCGTCATAGATAAGTGCATGATGAATTGTTTAACTCGTTATCTATACATGGTATAAAACAAAGTCACCAAAAGCTGTCTGTCTGTATGTGATCGATTTTCTCATATACATAATAAACGGTTTTTTCTACGGATCTTACGAAAAGATGTAATTCTTGAGGAAAGTTGAGGTTAAGAATATTTGACTGGCCCGTTGGCGCAGTTTGCAGTGACCTGACCGTCAGCTCCGAGGGTTGCAGGTTCGATTCCCACCAAGGGCCAACATTTTTTATTAACAATTTGTTGGTTCTGTGGTGAGTCTGGGTATTTTAAACTTTTTGTATTTTATTTTATTATATACTACTATATTTTATTACTCTGTGTATTTAAGTATGTATTTAAAACTAAATATGTGGGTTTATATTTATCAGTTGTCAGTTACCCATAACACAAGTATTAGGTTACATAATTTGGAGATGGACAGCCTTGTGTGTGAATGTTTATTATTTATATAACGGTTTTATGTAAATTTAATAGAAAACCTTTGTGACACTGATTTTTACTCGGGCGAATACAGCCAGTCCTACTAATATTATAAATGTGAAAGTTCGTGACTATGGATGTATGTTTGGTACTCTTTAACGGCTAATCCGCTAAACCAATATCAATGAAATTTAGCACAATTATTCTTTATACACCAGGGTAACAAATGGGCTATAGAAATTCATTTAATTCTACAGGAATAGGATGACATTGAAAAGCGCCATCTATTATCAACCGATGTAGATATTTAGAATTGAAGAACGACAGAAGCCTCTAGTTTATTCCAAGAATACAGTCCACGCCAACGAAGTTGCGGGTAAAAGCTACTTGGTTATAAAACCCAAAGAAAATATTCCCAATTATAAGCCCTTCAAGTTTAACATTTCCATAATAACCTCGAGCTTTTAAAGGAAGCACAAATCCTTTTACTTGGGAACATTTCATCTTAAAACAAGCGGAGATTACGTCACAACTCGTGTAAAGCGCTAAAAACGTTGAACACTCTTACCTCAGCTAAAGTTTAAGCCATTGTTTAGTGGAGGATTAAGCCGTGCTTATCAGCTGCGGCCGGGAGGTTTTTTATACTCGTTTAGTTTCAATTAAGCGTCAGTTAATTCTCGACTAAGAGCCGGTTTAACTAGCGATTTAAATTATTCACTTGGCAATTTATTTCGTGGATTAGTTCTAAAGGTCTTATTGCTGCCTTCGATTGTCTTAATAGAAATAGAACTAGGAAATTATGGCCTGAGGCTATTTATCTTTGACCGTTTTCTTATGTACAAAAATTTCTTTTGCGTATGTTTGTAATCGCAAAACTCGGAAAGTTATTTATAGATTAACTTGAAAGTTTTACACAACAAACTGTGTTTATATAAGAGTGTTTCTACTATAAATGTACACTATATATTGCATTTTAACTTCATCTATTCGGTAATTCATATGTCAATGTAAAGTAGTAAAACTATTTATTTGCACAAATCATTAAGATTATTACGATAAAAGTAATAATAAAAATATTGTGCTATAATCCGTAATAAAGGAAATAGAGGAGTGGACTAGCCGTTTTCATAACTGATCCATGTAGGATTTGCAAAAACACATGCACTACACACATTCACTATCACAAACTCAATATTTGATTTCGCAACCAAAGCATCATCATCACGACAAAATCGCAAACAGACGTATCACCCAAGGATACTTAGTAATATAGTAATTTGTTCAACCCCCACCCTTAATTTTGCCTTCAAACACTTGTAACGAACTTAAACTAAATAAGGAGAGTGTTAAAAATAATCTTTCTTTATCTCTAAAATTGCGAATGGAGATAAAGTATAGATCAAGAGTTTAATTAAAGTCAGTTTCTACTTTAGCCCTTTTAACTGGTGCTGTAAATTATTAACAGTATAACTAGCTTAAAGGATTTATTCTGCAAACAGGTCATAAGGTGTAATTGCCTCTTTTAATAGCACAAATAGACATAGTGTCTAGATAATAAAGACGATAACTATCTTTGAATTTGATTTAGACGAAGATTAATGCTTGCTAATAGTGAAAAGGTTATGTAAATCCTATAAATGCCAGCTAGTAATGAAAGGATTTTACAAAAGTAATAATAAAATTATTTTGCTATAATCCACGATGAAGTAAAATAGAAAATATATATAATGCTAAATTTAAAGTGGACAATCGGTTATCATACCTGATACATGTAGGATTCGTAAAAAACACATGCACAAACCTCCACCTCCGCCACCACAATACACAAGCACTATATACGTTCACTATCACAAACTCATCAATCGTTTCGCCCCGCAACCGAAGCATCATCAGGAGATAGACTCCACGACCAAAATCGCAAAGGAAGAATTTTATGTGAATCATTAGACAATCGATCGTAAAGAAACAAATCGAAAATGACAATAATAAAAATTTACTGTGTACTTTAATACAAATGAGATTTGCAAAAATATGCTAAATTAATATACGCAAGTGATTAATCATATGGTACTATATACTATTTCATCATCTTCATCTTCCTGCCCATATCCCACTTTAAGTGGGGTCGGCTCAACATGTTACAAACATGCTGTCACATGATTTGGCTGCGTTTTTACGACCGGCCGCCTGCCTGACGTCAACTTACTTCTGTCGTATTTTACGACACCTCGGCAAGAAAGAGGGTGGTCCATTCTACTAAACCGGATACCACACGGTGGGTCATCTTCCCTTAGTCGCCTTTTACGACACCTCGGTAAGAAATGAGGTTGGTCTATTCTACTCAGCCGGATACCACACGGCGGGTCGACTTACCTTAGTCGCCTTTTACGACACCTCGGTAAGAAAAGAGGGTGGTACTATTCTATTCAGCCGGATACCACACGGCATGGTACTATAAACTATTTATTTTATTTATTTATTTATTTAGGATTATCAACAGGTGTTACATATATTACTAGCTACAAAAAGTAAAAATACAAGCTTAAATTTATAGAACAATTATGTAACTTACAGATAATCACAGCATGCATAAGAGATTAATTTAATTAAAAGTAATGTATAAAAACATAATTAGCCTGACAGCGATTTTAAATATCTAAATGAGATTATTATATTGTTTAAAAAAATATTGTTTCAATTTGGTTTTAAATGTGATGAGTGAATCACTAAAAATATCGATATCGACCTTCTTACTTAGTATATTATAAGTTTTCACCATCATCTTCCTGCCCTTATCCCACTCTAAGTGGGGTCGGCACAACATGTTATAAACATGCTGTCACATGATTTGGCTGCGTTTTCTACGACCGGCCGCCTGCCTGACGTCAACTTACTTCTGTCGTATTTTACGACACCTCGGCAAGAAAGAGGGTGGTCCATTCTACTAAACCGGATACCACACGGTGGGTCATCTTCCCTTAGTCGCCTTTTATGACACCTCGGTAAGAAAAGAGGGTGGTACTATTCTACTCAGCCGGATACCACACGGCGGGTCGACTTACCTTAGTCGCCTTTTACGACACCTCGGTAAGAAAAGAGGGTGGTACTATTCTATTCAGCCGGATACCACACGGCGTATAAAAGGAAAAGTTATGTCTAGCTTAATTAACCCAGCAAAGCTCTTTACTAAGATGCATTACGTAGGGCACGTCTTTAATACCCAGGTTGGTAATCTCTCTTATAAACTCGTAAAAATTCAATTAAACGTCAGTTAATTCTCGACTAATGGCCAGTTTTACTTGCAATTTAAATTATTCACTTGTTAATTTATTTCAAGCAATTACAGAGCGAGGTCTAATTGCCTGTTTCGGTTATCTAAATAGGGAAAAATAACTAGGAAACATAAGGCAGGGAAGGCTGTGGTCTATAAATATATTAAGTTTATATGTTTTTTCTCGATATTCAATTCTTCAAGAGGTTTAATTTTTTTATTTATTTACTTATCTATTGCTCACGGAGGTGTCGTAAAAGGCGACTAAGGTAAGATGATCCGTCGTGTGGTATCCGGCTGAGTAGAATAAACTACCCTATTTCTTACTGAGGTGTCGTTCAAGGAGACTACTGGAAGTTGACCAGCTGTGTGGTATCCGGCTGAGTAGAATAGACTACCCTATTTCTTACTGCGTTGTCGTAAAAGGTAAGGTAAACTGACGTCAGGCAGGCGGCCACTCGTAAAATAACTAGCCAAGACATGTTTAAGACATGTTGTGCCGAGCACACTTAAAGTAAAGGATAAGGGCAGGAGAATGATGAGTAAATAGTAGTTGGATGTTATTGAGGAATCAGATCATATTCAAATTCAAAATTTTCTTTATTCTAATATACTTGTTAACAAGTACTTTTGAATGGTCAATTCTACTAAGCATCGTGAGGGAATTAATAGGAATATAGGGGTAGGGTTTTTTTAGTTAAGACAAATAAGGACGGGCATTCTGCTCGAGCGTAGCTAAAATTGTAATGTTTCAACATAGAGATTGACAAAGACGGAGGGACGGTCAAATAAATATCAACTCAAGTGTAAATAGGGTGTTATAGCGAATCCGTTTACAAGGCCATGTGTGCCCCCGTCTTAATTCACATAAAAAAGGGAGTGTTCCCAATCGTTCGACATACAATCAACATTAGATGCGAGGCAGCTGCGGATCCCTAAATTACGACGCGCTTAGACATAGAACGACACAGAGGGAAAGATAAAGTTGGGTACTCACAGTAAATACAACATACACGCTGTTCAATATTATTTGTTAGTTTCAGTAACATTTGTTTAGCAAAAGAAAGGCCAAATATATAGGAAAAACTTTCTTTAATGATTTCCTTGTTTTACATAAGCAGAATGCCCATAGAGACTGCGTTCTACAATACGGAGTTTACGTTGTGTCTATGACGCATTATAAGTTAAGGTTGACGATAGATGGCGATCTATGTTAATGTTATGTTAATTTATATTGTAGTATTAGAAAGACTTTTGAAACTTGGTTTTGAAAATCTTTAGAGTTTGGCGAAGTTCATTAACACATGCAGAGCTGAAGTAAAAGGGTCAGGTAAAATCTCAAAGAAAAATTGGGGCAAACACTGCGAAACGTGCGGAAATGTAATAATATATACTGTTTCGCCTCGCAACCGAAGCATCATCAGGACATAGGCTCCACCACAAAATCACAAACCGCTTTTTTCTACACATTTTCTACGACAATCTCAATAGATTGTCGTAGTAAATGTGTGTAGTGCTTTTGTAGTGTGTTATTGGTGATGTTTTGTGATACGTGCTGTAGCTAATCCTGTATGTATAAGGTATGACAACGGTTTTGCTTCTCACACTCAACATTACATAAATTTTCATAACAAACGCGGATTATAGCAAAATAAATATTCATAACTTTTGTATTATGGTATTCCGCAAAATAACGCCGTCTATAAATTACTACTTAAGTAGAATTACACTACATGTGGTAAGCTAAGGGAATATATATCAGGGGAAGTCTGAAAGTTGCGCCCATTACAGAAAAGATGAGAAGTGCGAGACTAAGTTGGTATGGTCATGTAATGAGGAGGGATGAAAATCATGTGACCAAAGGAGTTTTAAATATTAATGTGGATGGGTGTATAGATTGCGTGATATGTGAAATGATATGCATGTTAAAAGAGTCACTAGAGTTGACGAATGATAGAGGACAATGGAAGAAGAAGACATATTGTGCCGACCTCACTAGGAGTGGGATAAGGGTAAGAGAATGATGATGATGATGTGGTAAGCTAAGGGAATGTGCTGGGCCGGGTCCCCTGTGACCTCCTAATTTGGTAAACTTACCCCCTTACTAATTTGATAAGCAGTGGTAGCCCAGCGGTATGACCGTGCGCCTCTTTCGAGGAGGTCTAGGGTTCAAACCCCGGGCAGGCACCAATGAGTTTTCTAGTAAAACTTATGTGTCTAATTGATAATTGCAATTTATCACACGCTTTTCGGTGAAGGAAAACATCGTGAGGAAACCTGCATATCTCTAGAGCATTCTGGAGATATGTGTAACCTACCAATCCGCATTGGAGCAGCGTGGTAGATCTTAGCTCCAATCCTTCTCTCCAAAAAAAAAAAAAAAACGGAAAGAAGAGGCCTATTCCCAGCAGTGGGATAGTAACAGGCCGTTACTTACTTTGACTTTTTTTACCCCCTTACTCTTATTACACCTATTTTATTACGAATTTAGGGATCGATTCATTGTAATGGGCCAATTATTTACAAATTTCGAGAACCCGCGTTACTAATTTGCATAACTTCCTACCGGAAATTGATTATGTTGTTGACGTCGTTTACAAGTTTTATAGGCATAAAAACAATTAATTGTTTACATATAATAGGTAAGGCCGTGGGAACGAAACGTGCTGCTCATTATTATTCTCGTGTGGTGTCAATCAAGTTATGTTTTGAAGAAATTTATTCAATACTAGCAATCGCCAGCGGCTCCGCCCGCGTGGAAAGATTAACCGTAATATAGTCTTCTGATAACCATAAAAATGGCTTAAGAGGGTCAACCTTAAAAGCTAGACATATGTTGTCACAGACTTTTATTTAGAACTTTTAGAGGGAAACAATTTTGTACTACATGATTTTTTAATAACTATTATCGTTTACTCAGCGTTTAAGTTTTGCCGTTTTCGTACTATTTTTTATTGCTGCTCCTCTCCTACTCATCTTAGCGTGATGTTATATAGCCTATATAGCCTTCTCAATAAATGGACTATCTTGGATGGACACTGAAATAATTTTTCAAATCGGTCCAGTAGTTTGTGAAATTAGCGCGTTCAAACAATCAATCAATCAAACAAACAAACTCTTTAGCTTTATATATTAGTATAGATTTGTATTATATAATAGATATGGGCCAGTATGTGATATTTCCCATGACATTAAAGTATTGATATTATTTTTGTATTGCTACAAAATTATGATAGAAGAAATGGAAATAAAACGCTTAATGGGAGTAGGCACGGACATACCTAACTTATTACAATAATAAAAATATTTTACTCGTGACTGAGAGGCACCTTGTGGGGTCAAAAACGATTGAAACTATATCTATGTTTTAATACTAAGATTAATATTAATACTGTAGAACATCAGTATAAGTGTTGATCTAGAACGAGACTATTTTGAATGTGCTATTTATAGATAACAATTTGTTCACTTGAGAACCCCAATTCCATATTACAGTTACGAGTAAGAACTAAAGAAACAGGAAATGAAATTTTAATATTCCCTATACCATTACGTCCATTATTAACCAGTTAAGTCTGTTAGATAGACGGAACCTTAAATCGGTCAAAATCAGATTAAGCATTATGAGTTTTCCATAAAAAATCTTACTGCTTAACTAATATTTACAATACATCTAACGCGTTTTGTTAAAAAACAGAAAGAAACATGAGATCTTTGTCCAGCTATGATATACTAACTTTTAATTTAGCACAATACTGTGAAATTAAAATTTTCTATTTCCAAGATTTTTCGAGTGATGTGTAGAAACTTAATTTTTAAGACTAACGCGATTTTTGTATAAACTTTAATGTTGTTTGTGATAGGGAAGAGACCAAATTTATTTTTACAATTATTACATAATTACACTAGCAATCCGCCCGCGTGAAAAGATTAAAACCGTAATATAATATTTTGATAACCATAAAAATGGTTAAAGTGGGTCAACATTAAACTAGGCATATGCTGTCGCGGACTTTTATTTAATTCCTCCTCTCCTTTTCATTTTGATAACATCACGCTAAGTCTTCCTCGATAAATTAACTATCTTACACTCAGAGAATTTTTAAAATCGGTCCAGTAGTTCCTGAGTTTAGCGCGTTCAAACAATCAAAAAAACAAACTCTTCAGCTTCATATATTAGTATAAATATACAACAATATATACAATTTTGTTGTTTCCTCTCTCCTTTTCTCCAAAAACGGATACCTATGCCTATCAATGGGATAATAATAGACCGTTACTTTACAAAGCTATTCAAATCTAGTACTCAATTTTTAGCACAACCATCGCACAAATACAAATCATATACTGCATTACGTATGTTAATTCGATTCCTTAATCCCCATCCAGCATGTTCATTACAATAGACAATAAAACAAATACAACGAGGCTGGCCCAATTCCAATTACTATGGAAAACGGCCGCAGCGCCATTCATCACGGCCCGGGACAAGTTTCTGTTCCAATGAACTGCGAAGATTTCATTTATTCCCTCTTTTTTTCTCTCTCCCGCCTTTGTTACTGCACACTGCACTCCCCTAGCCCGCACTTACGAGTAGCCGCTTCCAATTCGCGAGATTAAACTGTCAATTCGTTATACATTTTTATCTGTATTGGAAGTCCCGATTCAATTAAAGTCACATTGGTATTGCGTTTATCATTATTGCTAGTCGAAAAGAAAAGAGAAGCGAAGCGTGAAGTGAAGCGGAGTGGAATGGTTAGGGCTTGCAATCGAGAGGTCGTGGGTTCGAATCCTGGCCATTATACTACCGACATGAACCCACTCTAACTTAACTTTTCTAGTATCTTTAATATTTAAATGAGTTAATCTTGTATGTATATATACATATATACTTTCGGATCTTTGAAACGGCTGCAACGATTATCCTGAAATTAATTAGGAGGTTATGGGGGAGAAAAATCGATCTAGCTAGGTTTTATGTATAAAAAAAATCGTTTGATCGCTGTTTTTGGGCATTAAAAAAATACTAGAATTTATATTGAATTGAATTTTTGCTATAAACTGTCAAGTCAGCGTAGCTTATTAAGGGAACGGGTAGTCTTAGGAAATGTAAATACCTAGGATCGATCCCCAACTACCTAATTATTTTTTCTTTTTTCTTTGAGTTTCTTTTTTTTATTTTGTAAAAAATTACCGAACAAGGTTCGGTCAACCCGGTACTTGATAAATTGGTAATTTTTATCGGCTGAAATACGAAGAAAAGATATATAGATTAACATTCAGCAAATATTACGATCGTTATTTATACGAAGTTAATCATAAAACAAATTACATCGGCGGAAAAAGAAAAAGAACGAAATCTAGGTCAGCATCCGAGATTGTTTCGTTGTTTGCCTTGTTAGTCTGTTAAAAGTTTTTTCGTATTGGAATTACATTGTGAAACGTAATGTTGGATATGTTTTTTACAACTTATATTTTTTTAGTCTTCGTAAGTAAAATATTACTTTATTATATTTACTTTTGAAATATATTTTTTTAGTCTTCGCGTCGTGTGGTATTCGGCTGAGTAGAATAAACCACCCTCTTTAATTACCAAGGTGTCATAAAAGGCGACTAAGTGTGATAAGGGCAGGAGAACGCTGATAATAGATTTAGGTACTAAACTAAATGAAAACATACAAAACCATATGGCTCAGGGATGCCAAACATTTTATTGCTATAATATGATTTAAGTACAATTTAGTTATCTAATTGAAAATATGTCGAAATGTTAATATTATGTTTTATTTACAGATCTAATAGTAGTATTATAGTAATAGAGCGTAGTTTAATTCCTTAGTTCGATCAATAAAATAATACAGATACCAAATTAAAACGTTACAAATTCGTTTGATGTAAGAGAACAAACAGTGTAATGACGTAACTAGGGCGAATGCACATGAATGAACTGGTTATGATGTTTTACGCGCAGTGAATCAATCGAACGCCAACTGGCAACGAGGCTCGCATCTGTTTATCGTCTGTGCGCGGGAAAAACGACCATTGACCTGTTATAAAACTGATCAATAGTTTATGGAATCTTCTTCAAGTTGTTTATGGAACTATGTTAATAAATTTATAGGCTATATAATGTATCTTCAATGAAATGTGCATAGAGTCAGAGTAGCGGAGTTGGGTGTCATAATACAATAAAAAGAAAGAAAATGAGGGTGTATCTATCCCTCTCTTTTTATATGTTATTAGAAAAAGATACGACTTTCATATTTCCTTTCACTATTTGTTGTGACACTCAATTGTAGGCCTGCCTATGGCTTTAATACTTTACTATATTTACTCTTTGGTGTCTTTTTTTAGGAAATTTTGAAATTAGAATGTAACACAATATTTTTAGTTCTATTTATTAAGCTGTGTACATAATTATACTGACTATTGAATTGATTCATCTAATGAATTTTAAAAAAATTTCAAAATTTTTAATTTTATAAAATTTTAGGCTATACAATTCTATATTATCCCAAATATCCCAATTTACTAGTTTTATGTTATTAATAATCGTCGTTAACGTCAAGTAATACACAGTAAAAATATATTTTGTTATTTTACTGTTTAGCAAAACTTCCTTACTTTTTAAGGAATGAGATATAGAGTTAAGGGTAACCTTCCATCTTCAGTATGATTTGAATGCAGTTTCAATACGATTTATTTTTTTAATGAAGCTCAGAATACATATATTAAAATAAACAATGAAACAACTAATTTAAATAATCTCTAAAATAACAATAATATTCTAGTGTTTTTACTTTTCAGTATTAAATTGCAATTGTTTTCATAGAAGTGTTTAAACATTTGCAAAATGTATTGTTGGCAACTTGCGTGGCTCGCAACATCGCTCAGCCCATATTTGATCGGACTCCCGTATTTATTTAGTCTGCACTTTGCGAGAAACCTAAGACGGGAGGTGGGGAGCGCTTGAGTACGTTTCTCTTAAAACTTACCCTCTTTTATTTGAAGCCGGCATTAAAGTTTGTAAAGGATTTTCTCAAGCGTTCTTAAAATCGATAGTATTGGTTACAGCTTCGACTGGAGGAAAAAGTCTATTAACGAGATGCTATGCTTTCTTCTTTTCGTAAAAAAAAAGATCGCCATTAAACGGATATTTAAATACTATCACAAAAATAAAAAGTAATTTCATTTGTTTAATATATACAAAATAATACCCATAGAAATATTATATGTCCTTATACCACTTTAAGTTAGGTCGACACATGTTATAAACATGTTATCACACGATTTGGCTACGTATTTTACTGGCTGCCAGCCTGATGTTAATTTACGTTAGTTGTATTTTACGACACCTTGGCAAGAAAGAGGGTTGTCTATTCTACTCAACCGGATACCACACGGTGGGTCGACTTACCTGAGTCGCCTTTTACGACACCTCGGTAAGAAATGAGGGTTGTCTATTCTACTCAACCGGATATCACACGGTGTATCGACTTACCTTAGTCGCCTTTTACGATACATCGGTAAGAAATGAGGGTGGTCTATTCTACTCATTCGGATACCACTCGGCATATATAAAAAATATTTTTATTGATGTCTTTGTTTATTTCTACTCGATCTATGTATTGTCTTTGATTAATACATTTAAGATAATTAAATATCGTTCTAAACTGCCTTTAGTTTTAATATTTTTATTCCATTATACTGTCATCTATATAACATGCCCTGTTCATTTATACTTTAGGTGTGTTACGTATTACTTATTCAACCATTAGTTAAGTTAACTCTAAGATCTGTAGTTAGCGAACACGTTTCTTATAACAGGCGGTTAGATTAAACGCAAAGTAAAATTTAAGATAACCACCGGAAGTGTTAAAACGCTATTCAATATAAATGTAATTTTATCAGAAGTTTAGACAGGGGATCAGACAAGGTCTTTGATCGTGTTGTTATTGTAATATCAACACGTCCACACGTGTGCACACGCGGCCTTATAGAATAAACATTGCACGATAAATAACGTTCCCAACATTCTATACTCTGTGGTATATCAAATCTCAAATAAAGAACCTCGTTTATAATCGAATGAAGAACAACGTAAGCTGGCCGAATGACTGACTGCGGTATAAAAAAACAAAAATATAAATGGAGGGAAAAATTTTAAAGTGCTACGTTACGGCTCGTTTTACATGAAAGGTTTTTTTACCGAACGCATCGGTGATTCCTTTTGAATGTTTTATTGGGGATAAACTACGTTATTCCTTTCATAAGCAGAATTGGATTGTTTTTACTGCATTTATTACTTTTTGATGGCGTTTTAAACAAATTGTTAATGTCATTTTTATATCATTTCTATCATTGTTTTTTGTGAAATCTAAATTATATATTTCTCATATAGCATAGCAATAATGTTTTTTTTTTATTGTGTATTTTGTACAGATACTATGTTATTGTATATTATAACAGAAGAATACAAACATTTGTAACTAACTAGGCTGTATGATCTCCGATTTTTGTGTCATTACTGTTAAAAAAAACACAAAAGAATAGCAACACCTCTTTGTAATAATAATTTAAATTAATTGTAAATTTACGATATGTTATTTATTGCTATTTCCAGCAACAAGATGATCCATATAATTCTTGCAAAAATAAAAAAATTAACAAATGATATTTTGCTTACTCTTATGTAAAGCTCTACAGACAAACTTGTGCTTTTAGTATATTATATGTTAAGTATGGATTCAATATATCCATCCATCACAAAAGTTTGTCAATTTTATATTCCAATTTTGGTACTAGACGATTTAAGCTGTCATACCTCAGCAGTGGCATTGTTCGACTCTTTCGAGGGGGTCACAAGTTTAAGCCCCGGACACCAATGAGTTTTTCGATTAAAACTTATAGGTATGTCGAATTGATAATTGTAATTTATCACACGCTGTTCGGAAAACATCGAGTGGAAATCCGAATATCTAGAGAATTCTGGAGATATATGTAACCTACCAACCCACATTGGAGCGTGAAAGGTCTGAGCTCCAACCCTTCTCTCTAGAAACGGAGAAAAGAGGCCTATGCTGAGCAGTGGGATTGTAACAGGCCGTTACTTTATCAGAAAATTTAAATAAAGAACAAAACGTTATTAACCTATATTATGATATTCGTCCGTGGCGTACAATCACGCAATGTGTTCAGTCAGGTAATGCATATCGCACCCGAGGGCCCACAATAAAAGGGGATGCACGGTATGGAACGAACATGACCCCTTGCATTTCGGCTCCCTTGAGAACAGCGTAGTTTGCACAAACATCCATATTTACATTTATTATGTACAAATATATGTTTTTTCGATATTTTATTGCGCTTCGATCAGGGGTAAAGTGCAGCTGCGTTCAGACCGTATCGTAAAAGTCACGCAAGGGCAGTTTGGCTCGTAATATCTGTTATTTTATGAAGATTACGATATCATACGAAAGAATTTCCTTAATCTGTGGTTTTTTTTTCATAAATATATCGTGGTCATAGCGGATGAGCTAATACTACCGGAATCGAGTCTCTTCGAATGGCAATCGCCGACATCCTTACTAATCCTATCCTACTAATATTATAAATGCGAATTTGCGAGTATGGATGTATGATTGTTACTATTTCACAGTGTATGCGCTGAACATATATCAATGAAATCTGGCACAATTATTCCTTATACACCGTAATAACATATAGGCTATAGAAATTCTGTTAATTCAACAGGAATAGGATGGCACTAAGAAGCGCTATCTATTATCAATCTATCATGCGACAACAGTTCACGCGAACGAAGTCGCGGGTAAAAGCTAGTATTATAAATAGGAACGTTTGTCTGTCTGTCATTTACGTTTTTACAGCGAATCAACTGAAACAGCATTCGATGAAATTTAGCACAAATATTCCTTATCCACCGGGTTAACATATAGAATATAGAAATCCTGTTAATTCAACAGGAACAGGAAGACATTTAAAAACGCCGTCTATTATCAATCCATAATTTTTTTTTATTCACCATATGTCCAAAGTCAAGTCAAATATGTAATTAAAAGAGGTTCTTTTTCACGTTCATTGCTGTACGTCGAAAAAAATTATTTAATTGGATAAATTTATTATACATATTTGTAATTAATTAAGTATTGTAACACAACGTACTAGGAACACCTGATTCCGCACTCAAAACTAGATGGCGCCGTCGTCGTTTGCTCCGCGCTATCGAAGTGCTTTCATAGTAATATAAGAAGTCCCCATACATTTTGTTTAATGAGATTAGAGCAACATCGCCTATCAGTTCCTAAGCTTACACAGTGCATCCTACTGGAACACTACGCCTAGCGCAACTGTAAACGGTGCATCTTCCGGTACATCCAATTAAGGAATGCCGTGAAGGACCCCGTCCGCGATACCCTATGTAAAAGTGACTATTAATTAAACTCTTGTAATTGTCACCTGTACGTATTCTTTCCCCCCATCCGTCGGGTCATCGTATTATAATGGCGCCCAACGTGGGGCCCGAAAAGCGACCTTGAGTATATCGTTTCAATCTGACGACCTACTCGCAGCTGAAGAGAGGCCCTGACTACATCATACAATCTGACGCACAACTCGACGTCGAAGAGTGACCCTGAATGCAGTTCTTGTCCAGGGGGAGGGAGAAGAGAAACATCCGCTGGAGTTAGCTGTCGATCCTAGTGCATCCAAACTGGAACACAACAGTTCAGCGAACTACAAACGGAGCATCTTCTAATACATCCTTAACAGGAATATCGTGAAGGACTCATCCGGGGCACTGTTTCTATTAGAAACAAGAATCACACTACATCTGTACGAAAGTTTTTCGCACTTCGTCGTATTACCAACTAGCGACCAACGCGCATTCGAAGAGTGGCTCAAAGAAAATTTTATGAACCGAAGAAATGCCGAGTATTGTGAAGAAACCTAAATCAATAGAACACATTGGCAAACATATCAACTTCAGCGATAAACTGTTACGAAAGACAATACATACGCCTATATCTGTTCCACTGCATCGCTTAACGAAATGGTTGAGAGGCATCATTCAACCTTATGTCACCATGGCGGCTTCTGCAGTTTTGTCCAGAAGAAGGGACGGAATGAATATCCAACGGAGTTCACTACCAGACCAAGCCAGAACGAAACTACTCAATACCATCGATACGAAGTGGCCGAGGCATCCGAGGAAAACAATTTTTATCCTGTCCTACTCGTCGGGACGCCTTCGTGGACAGAGGGGGAGTTTGTAACACAACGTACTAGGAACACCTGATTCCGCACTCAAAACTAGATGGCGCCACTCGTCGTTTGCTCCGCGCTATCGAAGTGCTTTCATAGTAATATAAGAAGTCCCCATACATTTTGTTTAATGAGATTAGAGCAACATCGCCTATCAGTTCCTAAGCTAACACAGTGCATCCTACTGGAACACTACGCCTAGCGCAACTGTAAACGGTGCATCTTCCGGTACATCCAATTAAGGAATGCCGTGAAGGACCCCGTCCGCGATACCCTATGTAAAAGTGACTATTAATTAAACTCTTGTAATTGTCACCTGTACGTATTCTTTCCCCCCATCCGTCGGGTCATCGTATTATAATGGCGCCCAACGTGGGGCCCGAAAAGCGACCTTGAGTATATCGTTTCAATCTGACGACCTACTCGCAGCTGAAGAGAGGCCCTGACTACATCATACAATCTGACGCACAACTCGACGTCGAAGAGTGACCCTGAATGCAGTTCTTGTCCAGGGGGAGGGAGAAGAGAAACATCCGCTGGAGTTAGCTGTCGATCCTAGTGCATCCAAACTGGAACACAACAGTTCAGCGAACTACAAACGGAGCATCTTCTAATACATCCTTAACAGGAATATCGTGAAGGACTCATCCGGGGCACTGTTTCTATTAGAAACAAGAATCACACTACATCTGTACGAAAGTTTTTCGCACTTCGTCGTATTACCAACTAGCGACCAACGCGCATTCGAAGAGTGGCTCAAAGAAAATTTTATGAACCGAAGAAATGCCGAGTATTGTGAAGAAACCTAAATCAATAGAACACATTGGCAAACATATCAACTTCAGCGATAAACTGTTACGAAAGACAATACATACGCCTATATCTGTTCCACTGCATCGCTTAACGAAATGGTTGAGAGGCATCATTCAACCTTATGTCACCATGGCGGCTTCTGCAGTTTTGTCCAGAAGAAGGGACGGAATGAATATCCAACGGAGTTCACTACCAGACCAAGCCAGAACGAAACTACTCAATACCATCGATACGAAGTGGCCGAGGCATCCGAGGAAAACAATTTTTATCCTGTCCTACTCGTCGGGACGCCTTCGTGGACAGAGGGGGAGTTTGTAACACAACGTACTAGGAACACCTGATTCCGCACTCAAAACTAGATGGCGCCACTCGTCGTTTGCTCCGCGCTATCGAAGTGCTTTCATAGTAATATAAGAAGTCCCCATACATTTTGTTTAATGAGATTAGAGCAACATCGCCTATCAGTTCCTAAGCTAACACAGTGCATCCTACTGGAACACTACGCCTAGCGCAACTGTAAACGGTGCATCTTCCGGTACATCCAATTAAGGAATGCCGTGAAGGACCCCGTCCGCGATACCCTATGTAAAAGTGACTATTAATTAAACTCTTGTAATTGTCACCTGTACGTATTCTTTCCCCCCATCCGTCGGGTCATCGTATTATAGTATGTATTTAAAACTATTTAAGCATAAATTTACCAGCTGTCTGTCACCTATAACACGAGTATTAAATTACTTACTTTGGGGGTCGTATAACCGTGCGTAAGTAAGTGTCCCGTACATTTATTATTTGCTTATTATTTAGATTCCTTAATTTTTGTCTATTTTCAGGCATTATTTATTTCGCGCACGTTTAAAATATATTACCTATCGCGAGTGTATGCTACCAGGCGCGCAGAAGGGTCGAGGAGTTGCAACTTAGGGAAGTGTACTTTGACAGATGTGTACTCCCTTGAGTCTTGAGCACAGATAAGCTATACAGTAACGACATGTAGATAGTAAATATTTTTCAGTTCATTGTTAACTTATTTTAATATAAATACCGGTTATTTCGTCCGCAATATTCTGTAATAAAGAACTTTTTGGTATTTTTCCAAAAGACTCCTCTCTCTATGTACAGAGATGCTAGAGCTTACACCTACCACACTGTTCCAATTCGGAAAAGTTACACATATAAACTGAAAAAATAAATTATAGAATTATCCATAATACAATAGTAATATACAATTAGGCGTTACTTTGCGTAGATCCATAATACAAAATTAATAATAAAATTATTTTAATATAATCCGCAATTAAGTAAAATATAAAAAATATATAATTTTTACGTATAAACTGCTTTATTATAAATTATCTCACTTAGTAGGTTAGCTAGTAGGGATCTTTATCAAACGGTTAACTTTTCTTTTTTACACTGTTTCTCTATAAATAATGTTTTTCTAAGGTTTATTATGGAAAATTAATAAAAAAAGTAAACATATCAAGAATTTTCTAAAGATATGTATGTAGGAGGTTTCCGGGGCGAAAAATCGATCTAGCTAGTTTTAATTGAAAAAATGACATTTTATGCCTGTTTTCGGGCATGATAATGCTATAATATAGAATAGAATGCAAAGGTAATTGTCATTTGTAAAGTTGTAATAGCTCAGTGGGGAACGGGCGGACTAGAGAAATCAAAAACCTGAGATCAAATCCCAAATATCATTATTTAATATAATTTTTTATATATTTCAAAAAACTTACCAAGCAAGTCTCGGTCACCGAGGTCTTAGAATTAATATGCGTGTGGTTTAAAACATGTTTTTTTTTATTAGTTCGTTCCAAGATGTCTCTGTGGTGAAATTACTCTGTACCATCGCCTTAAAATCCTAAGCTTCATTTAAACGGCGATCCGCTTGACGTTAGTTACGACTATTGTGGCAAGGGGACAATTCACGGAAAGTGTAGGGTTCATAATGAAGGGATGAGGACGTTTTTATGGACAATTTGAGAGTTGCCAATCGATAGTTCACGTCCGAATGTCGTACGAAATGTTTGTTGGTAGCTGATATATCGCTGCCGAATTTTATTTTCGTTTATTTTCCTCTTGCATATTAAGTTTTTTTTACATATGCCCTAAGTGACACAGTAGTTGTTATGCAGTCTTATTATTTCGATTTCTGGTATGAAATACAATTTAAATTTTCAAAATGTCCTCTCAACTTTGACCACCTATAAATTTTTTATATTTTTTTAAAATGCTATGTAGACTTCCAGAGATATGTAGCTATGTAGGGGTAAAAACATTTTAGATTTGTTCCTTCTATTTATTTATTATTTTCTAGACTAGTTAAATTTATTTTTGGGACAGTTTGAGGATTTATTTTTAGGGATATTTTTATTTAATTATTGAGACATTCGAGCGCTACTCTGTAACCATTGAAAGCAAATTATTATCTCAGTAATAAGAAAATATTTTCTTTTATACTAGAGAGTGAAGTAAGCTTGAATGCTGGTAATGGTATAAAAGAAAGAAAGAAAACTATTCTTTTACAATTACTATACTAAACTCGACATTTCATTATATTATACTAGCTGTGCCAGTACCTTCGCCCGCATGTAAATCAGTGTGTCACAAATTTATTCTCGAATCGTAATTTTAAACATCAAAGTGGTTATCGTGAGTTACGATTACTAAATAAAAATAATGTCTCATTATGACCCCGTAAAATGAAAGTTTAGTTTTATACATTAAGATTCACAACATACACCGAGATATTAATAACGCACAGTGCCATCTATCTTAAGACGTGAACAACTATTTATAACAAATATTACAAGTTAAGTTTCACTCGCGAACAATGGTTGTATTTTTATTCCAGCTAAAAGGTTCCTTTAAAGTTTTATACAACAATACGAGTAATCCCGGAGAAGTAAACAGTCGTTGCACGATGTGGGGGGTAGGGGGGTGGTTGAATGAGAATTTAAGTGTGTTCTTTGGAAGACAATATTACTCGTAAGACAATGAGACTGTAGTTGGAGTGAGTTAGCAAATACGGACATTTGTTGTGTTATGTAAGTGGGCATTCATCAGGGCATTCGCGATGCTATTGTTTCGTATCCGAAATATAAAAAAAAGTATAAATGACCTGCCATAGCGTACTTTTCGGAATAACGACTACCTATTTAACTATAAGTATAATACTTAGTACATAGGTGATCAAGTCCTGCTGGGTAAATTTTTTTAACAAATAAAAATTGCAATTAAAAAATTAAAAAAAGAAAGAAAGAGCTGGTAATATCTGGGACTCGATTCTGGGCATTTTCACTTCTTTAGTCCACCCGTTCTCAATTGAGCTATTACAACTACACAAATGACAGTAAACTTAACTTTTGTATTCTATTTATACTTTAGTGGTTCATCAATCCTTGGAAACACTCAAATAACATTTAGCTAATTCGATTTAACGCTCCCGAAACCCCTGCATACTGAATTTCATGAAAATCGTTGGAGCCGTTTCCGAAATTCATTTATATATATACAAGTGTAGGCGCACACTATATACAATAACACGATATAATAGGAATACCACAATTCCCGTTCCGAGATGCACTTCTCTTGAATGACGAACAAAGACTGACTGTCAGTGAAACGTTTTATCAATAGGAAGACTAAACCGGAACAACAACGGCACAGAGTTGCCACCATTATAATCAAAAGGGCGCGATACTCTTGTTTCATGACTGTGTTGCTATAAAATACAAAGCGGAAGTCAGTAGCGACAACACAAGATTAGCTCATTTAAATATTAAAGATATTAGACTTAGAATAATTGCTAATTGCTATTGTTAAACAATTGGCATGCTTAGTATTAAAGTGACCTAGTTTGAGAAAAAATTTGATATGTTTCGAATTAGTAAAGTCAAGATTTCAAGCCTAATCTAAGTTTATAAAAATAAAATAAAAAAATAAATAAATATGGGACACTTACGCACACGGTCGTCCGTCCCCAAAGTAAGTAACTTAATACTTGTGTTATGGTAGACAGACAACTGGTGAATATATACTTATAGATTTTTGAAATATATACTTAAATACAAATATACACCTAGGCTAAAACCAAGAAATTAATTTAAAGAAAATGTTGGCCCTCGGCGGGAATCGAACCTGCGACCCGTGGAGGCAGGGTCACTACCCACTGCGCCAACGAGCCAGTCAAATGCATAGAGCATCGAGTAAAAGTGCTATTCCGACTAACTTCTTTATTATTACAATCCCTTATGCTATTCCGACTAACGGAGACGTCTTTATTATTACAATCCCTTAAGGAATAGCATTTTCATTATTGAAGGACTATCAGTAAGGCGTAATAATTTGTACAAAGATATCTTGAAGGAAATTCAATACCATTTACTCGTCAATCGGCAGTTGAGCGAGTGACAGCTACACTTAGATACCCTCTGTCTGTATTGTTTTCAAATGGCGTATATCGGTGAAATAGAAATGGAAATACTTAAATAACTGATGTCAAAGGAACTACGGTTATGAATGATCGGCTCGTTTGAAGAAAAGCCCTGCCGGAGGGATAGTGACGTCACAATGGGTTAGAATATAGAGTCGATTTAATGTTACAAAGATTGAGCCTGTTCTGCTTGATATCGTCAGGGATCGCCAATATGTAACTGTTCTTATATAAAGTTACAGCTTGGAGTACGAATTAAAAAAAAATAATCATCAAATCAAAATCATAAAATCTTTTCTAAATCAAATGTATTAGTCAACACTAGGATACTTTTTTTTATTTACAGCAAAAATGTACAAGTTATATATATCTTAAATTACTTACACGCTAGGACTATACAAATCATGCCCACGTGGAATGGTACCAAGAATGCTGGCAGCGTTTCCGCGCTGAATCGCTAAGCTGATTCTTTGTGCGAAAAAGGAATCAGCCCTCTTGTCACCTGAAGAGGCAATTAACCATGGTGTTTACTAGATATATATATTTTGTCAAATTATATCATCATCAAAACATTTCTTTCATGGTCTTTATTAAAAAAAATCTTTTTTTCTTCTTCTTAATGTTAAGTTTTGTATTTATTACAATTAATAGTAGAAAGTGAACCGCCCAGACAATGCTGTGTACATCTATAATTGGTGCATGTATCAGATGTTTTCTTATTTTTGTATTAAGCCTAATCAATGTTTAATATGTGTGCTGTTGATGTTCCTTAATAAATAAAATAAAATAAACATTTGGAAAATTTTGAAAATTGTCACTGATGTCTCAAAAGTTTGACCCCTGACTAAAATCTAGTAGTAAACTATTTAGTTTGCCTCGTAGAAGCATTTTTACGGTGAGAATGGACGGTGCGTGGCCATGCTGCTGATGCTAAAAGCTTAAATATAATATTCCATCGTATCGAATGCACTGTCATCATCGTCTTGCCCTTATCCCACTCTAAGTGGAATAAACATCATGTTATAAACACGTTGTCACATGATTTGGCCACGTATTTAACGACCGGCCGCTGCTTGATGTCAACTTACCTTAGTCATATTTTACTACACCTCAATAAGAAAGAGGGCGGTCTGTTCTACTGAGCCGGATACCACACATCGTACCGTACGCACTATCGTTCGACGTTATCTTTATTTAGTCGAGTAGATACAGTCTCGTTCTAAACGCAAAATCAATAGGATTATTAGATGCTCTGTCGTCTAAGGCGCGTTTGGTATTTATATTTGTCTTGCTTAGCGCGCCACAATATTAGGAAAAGAAGTCGAAAACAGACTCTCAGTCTGTTTCCGGGTCCGCTAGTATTTGATTTAATAAAAAAAGCTCAATTATACTAACAACTACGACGTACGCACACATTTAAAAGTTCACGCTTAGAAAAGGACGCTGCATGACGTCAACTTACCTTAGTCGTATCTTACGACACCTCAATAAGAAAGAGGGTGGTCTATTCTACTCAGCCGGACACCACACATCGTACCGAATGGACTGGCGTTCGACGTTTTTTATCCTTAAGTAGAGTAGATATAGTCTCGTTCTAAACGCAAAATCAATAGGATTATTAGATGCTCTGTCGTCTAACGCGCGTTTTGTATTTATATTTGTCTTACTTAGCGCGGTATATTAGGAAAGGAAGAAAACAGACTGCCTGTCTTCGACTTCCGGGTCCGCTAGTATTTGATTAAATAAAAAAGCTCAGTTATACAAACAAATACGACGCACGCACACATTTAAAAGTTACCGCTTAGAAAAGCTTCACTCAATTGTACGGAACGTTCTAAGTACTTTTTCTTTTAATCTGAGATACAAGCAACGCGAAATGCCTGAGGCTTTATGTCATAAGCACTACGAAATAATGACGGGCATGATGGTATAGCAACGGTGAAGTATGTATTCAGCAGGTTGGAGTATGACTCGTTAGACTGCACCCCTGCATAACACCTTCTTTAATTATGACGAATTAATTTAAATAAATGTATTTTCTTAGGGGAAGGATCTCCTTAGGTGTTGAGAAGAAAAATTTAACGCGTGAACGCGAATATACCTTGGAAATTTTATGTCGCAGATTTAGATTTAACTTACCTACATATTGAAACAGGAGTTTGAATCTTGTTGTACAGGGATGATAGAATATTAAGAATAAATGTCTGTTTAAAAAGTAAAAGTTATTAAAATGGCCTGTAATTATTCCGCTAGCTTTTAACCGCAACTTTGTTCGCGTGGACTGTTGTCGCGTAATAGGTTGATAATAAATGGCGCTTTTCAATGTCATTTTGTTACTTTAATTCTTTTTGTTACTAATTAATCTAGACTTGCCTTTACACAAGTTTAGAAATTATCTCAAAACGATGTTACTACATAAAGCTTACTATACTATTGAGGATTATTTAAGTGATAGCATATCTTAACTGCAGTCAGCTACGCATCCAGCTGCAACGATTATCTTGTAACCATCAAATTGTAATAATTTTTTAAAAGATTAGCCGCCGAGTTTCTTGCTGATTCTTCTCGGTAGGAGCAAACTTCCGAATCAGTGGTAGCTTCTTTAAAACATTTGACGATTCCAAAGTACTGTAAACAGTCCACTTGAATAAAGAATATTTTGAATTTGAATTTAATTGACAGGATTTTTATAACCCCGATGGATAAGGAATATTTGTGCTAAATTTCATCAATGTTGGTTCAGTGGATTCGCTGTGAAAACGTAACAGATAGACAGACAAACTTTCGCATTTACAATACAGCTTTCACCCGTGACTTCGTTCGCGTGAACGGTTGTCGCATGATAGGTTGATAGTAGACGCTTTTTAGTGTCATCCTATTCCTGTAGAATTAGCAGTATTTCTATATGTTTTACGGTGTATAAGGAATAATTGTGCCAAGTTTCATCAATATTAGTTCAGCGGATTCGCCGTGAAAGAGTATCAAACATACATCCATAGTCACAAACTTTCGCATTTATAATATTAGTAGGATGTGTGTGGGTGCATGTGTGTGTAGTGTGTGGCTGTGTGTTTAATGTCTCTATTATGACTGTGTGTGGCTGTGTGTTAAATTTATTTATTTATTTATTTATTTATGTCTCTATTATGACTATTCCTAAGACTTGTTTTGATATCAGCGTAACGGGAAAATGTATTGAAACTGAAAACTAAGTTACACGGGAGTTTTGTGAATTTAATTTGGAACGCTTTTCATGTACCGTGTAGGAACTGTTATAAATTAACTAATAATTAGTTATAGAACTTTATTGTGAAGTTTTAATGATGTACAAAGTGTTATTAATATTCACTAATGTCAAGGAAAAATAAAACATGTAGTATAAATAAATCATTCATCATTCTCCTGCCCCTATCCCACTCTAAGTGGGGTCGGCACAACATGTTGTAAACATGTCACATGATTTGGCTACGTATTTTACGACCAGCCGCCTGCCTGACGTCAACTTACCTTAGTCGTATTTTACACCTCGGTTAGAAGGAGGATGGTCTATTCTACTAAATCGTATACCACACGGTGGGTCAACTTACATTAGTCGCCTTTTAAGACACCTCGGTAAGAAAGAGGGTGGTCAATTCTATTCAACCGGATACAACACGGCGGGTCGAATTAACTTAGTCGCCTGTTACGACACCTCGGCAAGAAATGAGGGTGGTCTATTCCGCCGGATAACACACGGCGTGTAGTATAAATTAAATCAAAGAATAAAAATTAAAGAAAGCTTACCTAATATTAAATTTCACTGATTGGTAAAGGATGAGGAATTGGATCTTTGCAACATTTGACGGTTTTACAGTTTAAACCCACCACGCTGCTTTTATGAGTAGTAGCAGGTTACGCATATATTTGGAAGTCTTTAGAAAACTGATTGGTCGAACAGTGAGATCGTAACAGGGGATCGTAACGGGTTCAATCTTTATGCACCATATATAAATTTTATATAAACTTATGTACCTTAAGCACGTATTTACAATGCTTCCAACGCTTTTTTTTTATAAAAAAAAAACAATTAGGCATAGTCAAAGAAAATTCGGTATCAGTTTAAAACTAATTTCCATATTAAAATTCCACATTCAATTTTAATTTAATAATACGTTTGAAATAAATAAAGAATCCCTTTTACATAAAACTAATTAGAGAAAAATACACAAATATAGATTCAATTATATTTCAACCCTGCATTAGACAGCAAGAAATTTAACTATAAAGTACCTAACAAAGAAACATATTTTCGTTAAACTTTTTAATAACATTGTGTGGGATTTACATTTGAATATTCGTCCGAATTACTTAATAATGTAAAAAAACATCATTCTCTTGCCCTTATCCCACTCTAAGTGGGGTCGGCACAACATGTTATAAACGTGGTGTTACATGTTTCGGTTAGTATTTTACGATCGGCCGCCTGCCTGACGTCAAATTCCCTTAGTAGTATTTTACGATACCTTGCTAAGGAAGGGGGCAGAAGAATTTTATATTTTATATTTATTATTATTATTTTACTTTATTATTTTCTTTTATTCTTAATTGTTTTATTTTATTGAGTTTCATTTACTTTCTTTGTTTCAGTTGAAATTACCTTTGTATTCTTTTTTTGTGTAATATGTTTAATTAGTGTAAGTGTATCATGTCCGTTCTAATTAAATAAATAAGTAATATTAAATGAAAAATAAAAAAAGAAATGAAAATGGTCCATTCTATTTAACTTTACCTTATCATACCTAAGTCGCCTTTTACGATACCTCGGTAAGAATTGAGAGTGGTCTATTCTACACTGCTGGTTGGTCGGATACCACACGGCGGTAATAATGTAAAAAAAACTGGATTATAATGCTAAAATATTACGCTTTCGAAAATTGTTTGCACAAGAAACATAAACTTGGGGATCAGTTCACCGTTTCGCGCGTAATCCGCTTGCTAAAATATTATAATAAATTCAAATAAGAGACAACGGCCGGCCACCGTGAACTTAGAGTCACGTTACGTCACGCCCTACAACTCGTGTTAGCGTCTGAGGAAGGAAGACCCTAAAGTTTGTCCGAAAAAATCCGGAAAATAACGCGAAAATTAAAGTCCGAATCTCGACTTCCGTTCGTGGGTCAGGCGTAAATATTATTTCGGGCTTCCTTTTATTCCCTTTGTTTTACAGTTTATTATTCGCGGCCTACCTTCGAGGTGCGTGACCGAAGACAGCGCGGAATTATATATATGTATATACTAGCTGTGCCAGCAGCTTCACCCGCATGGAACACAAATTGTCACAGTGTCACAAATTTTTCCCGAATTGAAATTTTAAACATAAAAGTAGTTATCGTGAGTTTATTATAAGAGATTTTTGAATAACTTTCACGGTTTTCTTAGCGCACGCAAGGAAAGCTTAAAATTTTGTTTTCGCAATATTTTTATTGCTGCTCCTCTCCTATTCATCTGAGCAGGATGTTATATAGTCTATAGCCTTCCTCGATAAATTCGCTATCTGCTTATATATAATTTTTTAAATCGGCCCAGTAGTTCCTGAGATTAGCGCGTCCAAACAATCAAACAAACAAACAAACGAACTCTTCAGCTTTATATATTAATATTAGTATAGTACAGATTATAAAACAACGTCCCCAAAATCTAGCTGTCTGTATGTGACCGATTTTCTCAAAATTTACTGAACTGATTTTTGTACGGTTTTTTACTTAAAAATCAAGAATCAATGCTAGAAGCAATCCTTCCGGAAGGTTAAGGTAAATAGTGCATTACAGTTTTATGTAAATTTGTGTTAAAGAGATCGCCCGCTGGCTTTACTCGTGTGCGCCGCATAAAGCAGTAGATATACGCTAAAGTAATCTACTAGAGAATTGTAGATCTACAAAAAATACTACAAAAAAATCAACAACATGTCTCTATCTATTATGGTTAACTCACAATACATTCTTTTTCAAATTTTCACGGGGGCAAAGCCGCAATAGCTAGTTAATAAAAGAAATCACCCAGCGAAAAGGCTGCAGCTATTCTACTGGAACTGGAAAAACTCAAACAATAATGAGACTAAACAAGATTCCCAAACTTTCGGCCGTTTGATATAGAAACAAAGGGGGCCTGTTTTAATTTGCGTATTCCACTTTAGGCCGCTCCGAAATGGCGGGGTCCCTTCGTTGTAATTGTCAAATTTTAGGGAATACAAAAAGTTTTCGCGTTCCGCCGAAATGGAATCGCATCGGACAATTAGTTGGTACGATTCCGGAGACGTTCCGATTGGTTTTCCGATTGTTGTAAAGAAAGTATTTTATTCGTCGCTTTCCTTTATGAAAAGTGGCCCCTTCATTTGATGGGGGAGATTCCGTAATTCGCTTTGAGCGA
Organism: Morpho helenor; assembly: GCA_029227775.1. Lineage (NCBI taxonomy): Eukaryota > Metazoa > Arthropoda > Insecta > Lepidoptera > Nymphalidae > Morpho > Morpho helenor. The sequence continues at coordinate 16,887,847 of JARGCU010000025.1, forward strand.
TTGCTGGGCAAGGTCCGCAGACAGATGGCACGATATTGACTATTCTAGTTTTATTACGTGGCCCTTCGTTTTCAGTAGCATCGTAAAAAGAGAATTCGTTACGGATTAAATATTTAATATAGCCGGAAAGTATTTGGCACTACTTACTTTTAAAGTGGTCAGGATAATAAACGACGAGTTAGGTTACCTACGTCATGGACATTTTTGATATGTTTCAGGTGTAAATTAGTTCCCACATACATTTTAATCAATTTTAGCTTTGCCATTACAGCAGTCTAAAAACACTATTAAGAAAAGGCTAAAACAGAAAGCCTACTATACTATTGAGCAATACTTGGATGATAAAAATGCGTGGATGTAGCTACTCATCAACCCTGTACAAGACAGTAATAACTAATGTAGCTAGTAATAAGAATTGTATTTTAAAAGGAGCAACCGCCGAGTTCCATACTGGCTCTTCTCGGTAGGAACTGCTTTCCGAACCAGTAGTAGAGTTGACGATTCAAAAGCACATGTATACAAGTTTATTTGAATAAAGAATATTTTGAATTTGAATTAAGTTTTATAACTATCGAACCAATTATAATTACTATTCCGGAAACGAATAATTTGTGTTTCTTGCCAGATATTCGCACAACATCCCGAACTATACCCGAACATAGATCAAAATATTATGAAGTATAAAATATAATTGCCAGAAAAAGTATATGACTAGTTCGGGATCATCATCTTCCTGCCCTTATCCCACTCTAAGTGGGGTCGGCACAACACGTTATAAACATGCTGTCACATGATTTGGCTGCGTTTTTACGACCGGCCGCCTGCCTGACGTCAACTTACCTCAGTCGTATTTTACGACACCTCGGTAAGAAAGAGGGTGGTCTATTCTAATTATCTCTCACCCTTAACACGAATATTAAATCACTTACTTTGGAGATCTACGTGTATGTAAATGTCCTAAAAAGCCACGACGAGTTAATAAAAAAGCTCAAGCTTTTAAAGCTACATGCGTCTTACATAAAATATAGTAAGGTAGTTACAGTACAAGTAACTGTTCGCATCGGTTACATTTCACGGTTCGCTGCAACGTGGCCTTTTCTCGAAATCCGTGTAGATTTATCAGAGCAATGGCTTGGAGTTGTAACACCTGGGCTTTGCCAATAGCAGAGTGCACGGCCCGGTTGTTTATTGACTCTCTTTGAATTGTATGGTGAAGTGTATAACTTAAACCCTAACTCACTTTAATATGTTGAAATACTTGTTATTAAAACATACTATAATATTTTAAACTACCTAATGCTACATGCGAATTGATTCGCGTCAATTTTAGTGTTAAAATACCGAACGTACTATATTATTTTTCCGAATGAAAAACGGACTGGTTTCACACGCCGAGTATTAAAGTGACAATAGCAAAATACAAAAATGAGCAAAATACAATAAATCATAGTAGTAAAAAAAAGGTGAAGTAACGGACTTTTACTATCCCACTGCTGGTTTCCTCTCTCCGTTTTTGGAGAGAAGCTTTCGAGCTAAGACCTACCACGCTGCTCCAATGTGGTTTTGTAGGTTACACATATCCCTATAATTCTCTAGAGATATCCAAATTTCCACACGGTGTTTTTCCTTCACTGAAAAGCGTGTGATAAATTGCAATAATCAATAAAACTTCAATGCTATCAATCAATAAAGCTACTTACTTATACTGAAACAAAAGTAATGAGATTATTATTTTGCTATAATCCGCATAATAATAAGGTCCTAAGGTCGTCTGGAAGAAATCGCTACTAAGCGATAAGACCGCCCTTTATACATTACATTTTGTTTTCTTTTTTTTATTGCTGTTTTTGTTTCTTTTCTGTATTTTTTATCTGTGGTGTATAATAAAGTATATAAATAAATAAATAAAAATAATAAAATAAAAAATAATATTCTCATTATTTTCGTATTATGGACCTCCGCCGAAAGTAACGCCTAATTCTATAAATTATACTTATACTGACTTTATAGGATACGCATTAGAATCCTATTTTAATCACAATACATATAATTGAGCTGAACCGGCAAACAGTTTGCCATATACATTACTGCTCCTCCCCTATTCTCTTAGCGTTATGTTTTTTTCTTATTCTTTTATTTCAGTCCCTCTGATATGGGAGTTTTTGTTTACAATTTACGTTTTTACCATTATATCTATTAAAATTTGTATTTGTATTTTACAGTCTTATATATGCTAGTACTACATTAAATATCTTGTATGATCTAAGCTAAATAAGGTTAAACAGGTTATATATACGGCTGGTACAAGTAGGCTAGGCACAGTGACATTTTATATATTTTCGTTATTCACAGTTTCTTAATTTGTATTTACATTAGCGTTATGTTATATAGTCTATTACCTTCCTCGCTAAATAGACTATCGTACACTCAAGTTCCTGAGATTAGCGCGTTCAAACAATCAAAAAACAAACAAACTCTTCACCTTTATATATTAGTATACATTGTTTTCGTTACGAAATAACAAGGTATCCGATCGTTATTTACCATGGAAAGGTTGGAAGGAAGCGTAACTTTTATGACGTAGGATCAAGGCAAGATAAAATAAACTTAGTTTAATAAAAAAGACTCAAAAATAAAGCAGCGGAGAGATAAAAACTTTGAGCATTTTAAATCGTTACGACTTCTCGCATTGTATTCATTTTATTTCCCCGCTGAAACTTTTGCAGCTGTTATCAAACAAAAGCGGTCACAAGCGCAAAGAAACTAGTATTTGTCTTTTACTTTACCTCAAATTTTTTAACAAAATATTTGTGTAGTTTTTCATTCTTCTATCAACGTCTCACTTGAGCTAAATATATTCAATTCATTTATTTCTCTAAATATATTAAGAGACGGCAGTATATTTGTCAAACTGTTAACGTTGTCAGTTAAGAGATTGTTAGTAAACCGACATGTAGTTTGGTAGGAATTAATTTAGAAACAAAATGTTCGAAACGTTTCTACTACCACTTCAAAATGCCAATTCGCTAAGAATAACTGGAAGATAAAATGATTTAATGGTCGCCTTTTTCTCCCGCCGGGTGGTATCCGGCTGAGTAGAATAGACCACCCCCATTTCTTACCGAGGTGTCGTAAATGGCGTTAGTCGCCTTTAGGTTAGTTGACCCACCGTGTGGTATCCAGTTTAGTAGAATAAACCCACCCTCTTTCTTACCGAGGTGTCGTAAAATACGACAGAGGTAAGTTGACGTGAGACAGGCGGCCGGTCGTAAAAACGCAGCTAAATCATGTGACAGCATGTTTATAACATGTTGTGCCGACCCCATTTAGAGTGGGATAAGGGCAGGAAGATGATTTAATGGTCGCCTTTTTCTCCCGCCGGGTGCTATCCGGCTGAATAGAATAGACCAATCTCATTTCTTACCATGGTGTACATACTGCTCCAGTCCCGATGACAATGCATGTTTATGATAAGCATGTCCTGATGTTACTGTTAGGATTGGCTCCAGACGAGGGAACTGCTTAACGGTTAACAGCAGGGAAATGAAAATTCATTAAAAAAAATTTAAAAGCTTTTTTTTTACTACACTTGTTATTTTATTATTTACCTGCCCTAAGTACCTTCATACAAAATTCTTAATATTTGTCGGAATTTACATATCCATTGCTTTATTATAATTAACTGTGGCTACTTTAGCGCCGTTTTTTGTTGTTATGCGTAATAATTAGAGTACCTAGGTGACCAAGCCACGTTCGGTAATTTTTTAAAAAATACAAAAAAAAACAACGGATGTGAATGAAACCTAGGTTTCCGAACCATTTTAGGTCCGCGCGTTACCACACACAGCTTTGCATTTGGCAGCTTAAATTATGAGTTGCTATCTATTTCTATTTTCGTAGGTTTTTTTTAGTGCCCAAAAACAGGGATAAAACGAAATTTTTTGAAAATAAAATCTAGCTAGATCGATTTTTCTCCCCCAAAAAACATGCTGAATTTAAGGAAAATCGTTGAAGCCGAGATTCAGAAAATATATTTATATATATACATACAAGATTAACTCATTTAAATATTAAAGATAACGAATTAACGTATATCACTGGGAATAAGTAAAGAATAAGCCAAAATGAGCATAATGACCAAAGTCAATAAATAACGGCTTACGGACTAATAACATTTTTTCGTGTATAAATTGGACATACTAGTAAACTCATTTAGTGTTAGAGACATACTAAGAAGCTGTAGGTTTCGTAGTCAATTCCTTTGCAAGTTTTATTTTTCTCCTAATTCAATTGGATGCGGGTTACGAGACAACAATAGATTCCCTCGGGATCGTCCTCAACTATATTGTTTGGGATCGCAAACAGTAATTTTAGCTACAAAAGCTATACCATTGTTACTATAAAACTGGGTGAAATACGTCTAAGTGCATTATTACATGTTGAAACAACTCTACCAGTATTTTGTAGAACAACATGCGTATTTTTATTTAGAACAAGTCAAAATAAAAATGCTTAGAAAAATGCTTTTAACGAAATTTCATGTCTCTACTGTTAACCGATGAGTAGTTCCCTCGTCTGGAGCCAATCCTGGCAGCAGCATTAGGTCATTTTTTTAATTAGTTTTTCACAGCACCGCTTTCTTTTTTTTACAGGATATATTTCGGAGAGTGTGCCACAGATCTATTTGATCTGATCCCTTCCTCACCATTTTACGACAGGACGACCAGACGCCGCGATGGGCTGCACCGCTATTCAATAAATATTCCAAAAATTCGCACAAGTCGGTTCAGCTCATCTTTCCTCATGCGTACAGCCAAGGTGTGGAATTCCCTTCCTGCATCAATCTTCCCGGATTCCTACGATTTGAATACCTTCAAAAAAAGAGTGAATACTGCATTGGCAAGCGCGGTCCACCTTAGGCTGCCTCTTTCCGTGAGGCGAGATCGTAGCCAGGCACTAGCCTTATAAATTATAAAAAAAAAAACTTTTTAGTGAACACTGCGGGGAAACGATATAACATAACCAATCGAGACCAATTATAAATATGAAAGCCTTTCTGTCTGTTATGCTTTTACAGCTAAATCGCAATACTAGAATATAATAGATTTCACAATATTCAGTACTATTGTAGATTATATAAAAAAAAGACTGTTATTCCTTAGGGGACCGAATCTTTAATAAAAGTAGATCTTACTTTCCGGAATGCCATTGTACAAAATTACAAACAAATATGACAAATGAATTTTCATAGTGGAGTAAAGCAAAATATTTTTAAGATAAATTTAATCATATTGAAGAGAATAACATTCTACAACAAATACCATCTAAAATTAAACATACTTTAAACGTATTATTGACAGAAGTTGAAATTAAATACTAACTGTAACCTACGTGATATCGTATAAAATTTGAAACCACAGCCATATACGTTCACGCGACTGAAATGGATCAAAAAGGCGGGTACATGTCCGAACGTGCCGCTCTCGTAAATTATTGTCACCGCGTCGACATGTTCCGTTATATTTATAACGCAACTCATAAAAGGATTTTATGCTGTTGTGAATGGTATTCCATTAAAAGGTGCTGTTATATGAGGAATTGAGCCTGTTAATTCAGGGGTGTCAAACCTAAAAGTCAACTTGGGCCAAATAAATAATGCTTAACTTAAGGCTCCTAAAAAAAAATAGAATATTAAGCGTAACAGACAAATTGAAATATTCTTTATTAAAGTAAACTTAAAGATTTAATGTAAATAATATTTTACTATAATTCGCGATAAGAAAATATATGTATGAGTGTACTATCCGTTCTCATACCTGATACATTCAAACAAGCCTATATTATGCTTATCATTATACTAGCTTTCGTCAGCGGCGTGAAAATATTAAAACCGTATTATGGAATTTCGATAACCATAAAAGTGGTTAAATTAAAAAAACCCTATAAACTAGACGTGCTGTCGCGAACTTTTTTTAGAACTTTTAGAGGGGAACAATTTGGTAATACAAGATTTTTGGGTAAATTTCACCGTTTACTTAGCGCACGCAAGGGAAGCTTCTGATTTTGCCGTTCTCGTAATATTTTTTATTGCTGCTCCTCTCCTATTTATCTTAGCGTGATGTTATATAGCCGATAGCCTTCCTTGATAAATGGACTCAAATATTTTTTAAATTAGTCGAGTAGTTCCTGAGATTAGCGCGTTCAAACAATCGATCAATCAAACAAACAAACACACAAACAAACTCTTTAGCTTTATATATTAGTACAGATAAGCTTTTTTGAATCTTAAAAGAAAATTCAGTCGAAGGCCTGCGCATAAGCTAGTATGCTATAAATAATCGTTTATAGTTTTCTTTATAGCAAACAAAATCCATCAAAACTGTGGAAACAATATCATGTAGTGACAAGGCTAAGGTGAGAGCCATTAGCTCACACAAAGTTTGCATCACAAAGGCCCCGGACAGCTCTAAGTGGGGTGTAGTTTTCACTACGTCGCATTCAAAGTGAGATCTTCTTAGAAATTCAATTCTAATTAGGCAAATGGCTTTGAAACGCTTTGTTCGGCTAATTGTACATTTCGAGTATAGAACTCGCAAAGTAAATGACATTATACAATGTTGTATACGAACGGACGGCGGCCGTTTGTCAGAGAACGCTGTGCAAAGTAAATTTTATTCACAAAGGTGACTAATTTCACTGTAGTCTTAAGCTGTATAGAAATAAAGAAAAAGAATGTCAAAGATGGGTGTCTTTTTAAAAAGAAGATGTAGATAACTTAAGGAGTGTAAGGGCCTGTTTCACAAGTTATTTTAAAGTGTTGTTAATCGACAAATAAACTAAGTAGCAGATAAATGTCTCTAAAGAGACCCTTAAAAGTGAAAAATTAAAAAAAAAATGAAATCGCGGCCATTTTTAAATAAGTATTTGCTATCCAGCAGATTAACAAAATAACAGCCACATGATCAACCTGTTAGCTTAATAGGGACTTTAAGTGCTGAAAAAGCTTATCAGAAACCTGAGAAACGCAAAATTCTGAGATCTGTATCAGATATGTTGGAAAATAAGCTAACTGACAGTTTATTGGTAACTTGTGAAACAGACCCTAAAGGTTAAAATTTTACAGGTTTACACTTAAACTTTGGAAAGGTAGAATCTATGAGTTGATTGAAAAAAAAGTCATGTAATTTCAAAAAGTTAGTAAAAACACATGCACAAATCTCCACCACCGCCACCACAATACACAAGCACTACACGTTCACCATCACAAACTCAACAATCGGTCCGCCCTACAACCGAAACATCATCAGGAGATAGACTCCACGATAAAATCGCAAAACATATATATTTTCTATTTACTTTATCGCGTATTATAGCAAGAGAATTTTATTATTACTTTTGTATTATAGATCTCCGCAAAGTAACGCCTAATTCTATAAATTATTTATGTATTTTATGTATTAAATCCATGGTTTACCTATAAACAGATACAAAGAAATATCTGTGATTTGGTATTGGAGCAGTATGATAGGCTGATGTTGCAATCCTTTTATAAAGGTAAAGATCATGCCATTGCCAAGAAAGAGGGAGGCAAAAGGCAATAGATAAGCGGAGTATATTCGAAATTTCTTTACCTTAAAAAAGGATGATAAAATATATAATACGAAATCTGTATATAAAGATCGTTATCACCTCTTGTCCACTGAAAAGTACTACATATTCCGGCTCAAAATATATAAGACGCCTAACGGCACTTTTACAATCTTAGCATGTGACGAGTCACTACAAACATCTGAGAGCGGGCACAAATGAGGCATTCAACACGGAGGTCGTTGTTAAGGAACAATTTCTACCGCTAATCGTCGCCCTTCACAAAACGTTGCTGAGCCTCAAATGGACGAGCGAACACGGGAATTTTGTTCACACATCGTGCTTATGCTGGGGTTACATTAGCGGGCTATGGCGAATATTCGGGCTACGGCAATGTTTGTGGCCGGATACATCGTTTCAACGCGATGTATTCGGGCGCTGACGATATAGCATCGGGGCACTGTCGGTAAACTGGCGCGCATCAAAGAGATTTGTCGGGACAATATACGTTTAAGTGGCCACACCTACGTCACTTTGAATAATAGTCATCCACCATCTCCTCTTTCGTGTCACTTTCATATTATTTCGTACCTGATACTTGTTAGAGTGTAAATAAATGATAATTTACTGACATATAATGCAAAAACGCTGATCGTTTCGGACGCACAAAATTATCTTCGCATCTTCTATCTTAATGTAGACAAGTACATCGTGTGTGCGCGATACACGGTGTTTTGCGCGCCAACGCGACACGCATACGAATCGTCGCCCGCTAATGTAGCCCCAGCATTAAACACACTGATTTATATTTCGGGCCGTCAGTCCAAACAAATACACAGCAATTCCTTTAGACGCGGGCGCGAGTGAAAAATGATCTTCCCCCGATGTAAAAGAGCCACAGCTGAAAATAAAGACTTGTTCAGACGCGTGTGGCTCGAAATAAAATAATCACACGAGCGATTAATTACGTGCGGCGTTTGTGGGGAGTTTCGGTGTACCTTTGATCGCAGATGTACGGTTGGATGTGTATGAAATAATATTTAAGACCGATGAAATATTTGTTGATATATACCATGTAATTCGAGTCTCAGAACTGACATCGTGAGAAATTAAGATTAAGATGAACTGTAAATAACAACACGATTAAAATATTTTGGCTATATACTCGTAATAAAACGAATGTTGAGTTGACGAATGATATAGGAGAATGGAAGACGAAGATATGTTGTGCCGACCCCACTTTGAGTGGGATTTGGATAAGAGAATGATGATGAATAAAAGCGAATATTGGTGATTGTATCAATTTGGTTTTAGGGTTTAATGGATTTGTAAGAAATTTGGAGGTTTAATGCTGGAACGTATAGGCACTTTTTATTTTGGTAAAATTCATGATTCCTGAGAAATAACTTAATCCTGATTTAAGTATGCACCTATTTTTACATAATCATTTACATTACTTGGTCAATCTTTTAAATATTTCAATTTACATTACTAAATCGCAGTCTTGTATAAAGCTAAAAGCATTTTCAAATCCAAGCATTTTTATCATACATATATTACAAATACCAAATTATTACACTGTCGTTTAGCTCGTTAAAGAATTGTAACAATTCGTCTTTCACAGACTTGCAACGGGAATACAGAGTGAATGAAATAAAATGATACATATTTCAGATTTCATGCAACGCTATTATCCTTTATCCCATCGCTGTATCTTTAGCGAGGAAAGGAAAATGCCTCGGCTTTAACTATAAACCGTTCTGTAAAGACTTCGGCTCCATTAGACGGGTCGCATCTAGCTTTGTCTCGGTGCCTTTGTTCGCCGCCAATTAGTCCTGAGTTAGAACACCCCACCGCACCTTGCTTCTACTACTCCTATTATTGCTTAATAGATTATGGCTTGCCAGTTCTCCGCTTAGCACTCCCCTTTGTCTTAAGCATCGAAACTAGGGAATATCTTAACGCCCTTGTACACTTGTATCACTAGTGTAAACTATTAAGACATTTTCGTTAGAATATTCCGACAGCGTTTTATTATTTTAATAAACTCAAAGGAATGCTCGTGGAATATTAATATGATATTCAGTTAAGACATTGTACAAAGCTCTTTAATATTTAAAATTAATTATTAATTCTTTTTTGTGTAGTCAGTTTTCGAGACTGAAGTAACGGATAGTTGAAAGGCAATGATAATTCCTAAGTGGAAGTAAGCTGTTATAGAGGATGCTTCTTTTGTTTTTAATGGCCCTTTTAGTGCAAGTGTCTGTCGCGGGTTTGATTTCCACCGCAGGGCATTTTCTATAAACAACGAATTCTTCAAGTTTGAGTTTATTTATGTATTTAAGAAATTATTCAAGATTTTTATGTTTACCAGTTTCAGTTTCTGGCACCTAGAACACATAAAGTATTAAGTAAGTAAGTAAAGTATTAACACATAAGTATTAAGTTACTTTAATGAAGAACGATCGTGAATAATTGTCCCAAAATATTTATATTTTTTAGAGTATTCATATTTAGTAAATCTTTAATATTTAAATGAGTTAATATTGTAATATTAACTCATTTAAATATTAAATATATGTAAATGTTAAATAATGTAGATATATAAATATATTATCAGAATCTCGGGAACTGCTCCAAAGTTTTTGCTGAAATTCAGCATGTAGGGGAAGAAAAATCGATCTAGATACGTTTTATTACAAAAACTTTCTTTTTTTTTAATCTTTTTTATTATTATTTATTAAATATTTATATTTTTTTTAAATTCACCCAGGTCCTATTATTTAAAAAAAAAATCTAATTTACACTTCAGTCTGAACGTTGTCTAAGTTCCTTCTTTAATTTCAGTACTCACAAATATTAAAGTTAAAAAAGATTACTATACAAATTATAGTAATTTAGTTTTCGACACTTAAGATTACTCAGACAAATCCATTGTCATCGCTATTATTATTTTCCTTATAAACATAGACGGCACCATTCCAAATAAACATGTCGCCCATTCTCTTTCATCATTACCATATTTATGATATTGAATGTGAGAGATGTTTATTTGAAGCTTCAACTATAAGATAGTATATATATCACGACTATCAAATTTGTTCTGTCATTCACAATAATACAATAAAATTTTCTCTGATGTCGAATAGGCCACCCTCATTTCTTACCGAGGTGTCGTAAAAGGCGACTAAGGTAAGAAGACCCGACGTGTGGTATCCGCCTGAGTAGAATAGACCACCCTCATTTCTTACCGAGGTATCGTAAAAGGCGACTAAGGTAAGAAGAGCCGACGTGTGGTATCCGTCTGAGTAGAATAGACCACCCTCATTTCTTACCGAGGTATCGTAAAGGGCGCCTAAAGTAAGAAGACCCGACGTGTGGTATCCGTCTGAGTAGAATAGACCACCCTCATTTCTTACCGAGGTGTCGTTAATAAAGACTAAGGTAAGAAGACCCGATGTTTGATATTCGCCTGAATAGAATACACCACCCTCATTTCTTACCGAGGTGTAAAAGGCGTTTAGGGTAAGACAACCCGTCGTGTGGTATCCGGCTGAGTGGAATAGACCACTCTAATTTCTTACCGAGATTTCGTGTGTGACTTACTAAGGTAAGTTCACGTCAAGTAGGCCGCCGGTCGTGAAATACGTAGGCAAATCATATGACAACATGTTTATAACATGTTGTACAAACCCACTTAAGAGTGGGATGAGGGCAGGAGGATGATGATTTTTTCGATATCTGTCAAGTTTCTAGCTGGTTCTTCTCGTTAAAAGCAACATTCCCAACCAAACAAATGGTAGGTCCATTAATAATACCTCAACGATTAAAAAATGCTTGAAAAACATATTTAAAAAAAAAATCTTTTCTACTAAATAAACTATTTCATAGATTCTCTCCAATGTTTTTCTCTGTTCTGTGTTTTTCGACCTGGAGTGTATCGGAAACCTAAATTTCGCAAATTACTTAGCTTTCTGAAGCGACCTATTTGCAATCATCCGAAGATATCGTATTGATGCTATTCGATAATACAATTGAGTCAGCTGATTCGAGCATCGCGAGATAACCAGGTCACTTAGCATTAAGGATGGTTTTGGCTCATATTGGGATGACATGGCATTTTCATGACATGACAATTGAGAACAGTTTTCGACGCCTCAACAAATTGCCCCATCTAAAGAATAAGGTGTCCATATATAAGCATAGAACAGGTAATTTTATTCTTCGGATGGGGGCGAAATATATGTAATCAACGTTTATTAGTTATTAATAAAACTATTTGCCACAAACATCTTGATCCTACATCAAGTTACATCGAGGAAGGTTCGATAGCTGGATTACATCAGTAGTTATTAGATTAAAAATGGAAAACTAATAAGGAAACTTTACAGAAAAGTAGCCCAAGCCACAATACTATTAATGCATTCTATTTTTAGACCAAATGTATGCCATAACACAAGATCATGGAAATAGAGAAGATATAGTCTATGACTCAAAAAATTGATCAGTATTGATCGCTTTGATCAGTATTGGTCACTGATTTTTTCATAGTACTCTTGATTTTGGGTTCACTACTCACTAAAAAGGATATTAAAATCTTTAACCTTTTTAGAGACTCTAACCGGTCTTATAGGCCCATAGTCAACGATAAAGATGGGTCCATATTATAAATCATATTGTTATTTACTGTATCATGTCATATATGATATTCAGAATTGGATATGGAATATACATCCATTCTCACATCTATATTTGATATTATTTGATTCATATCGTTCACGAATACGGATTTACCATATCAATGGGTGGCGCGCTCGCCCGGACATCAGGCGAGAGGCGCCGCTTGCAGGGGCTACCGCGGATTTGCAATCGTGCTATAAATACACGGTACTAATGCGGCTGACAGAGAAATATTGCGTTGCCAAGAACCGTGGATAACGATGCTCTGCCAAGATCCGAGTGCACGGTACAACCGCTCCTGTCGTAAAAGCATTTGTAGAGTACACATTGCGAGTGGAATTTCTACATCCTATTTTTATAATGCGAAATATTTATATGGTTCTTTAGGATTAGATTAGTTTGTAATATCATTTCAGAGGTAGTGGTGGAAGAAGCATCATTGGAATCAAGACCTAACTTTACTGATCAGGTCACCGACAGCCATGGCTCAACACCAACTCACCAGATATCACCACAAAGCCAATGTAGCTCACAAACATCTCCAACAGAAGTAGCAGGGGCTTATCAAAGAAACAAGCGTACTCCACTTAACTTACAGAATTTCAAACAGTTATTTTAAAGGAATTGCGGTGAAGGGATGTTATATGTGTTGTATGCGTGCGGGCTGCGACCCGCTGTTACCTTAACGAATAAACGGCCAGTGCCCGTCAAGCTGTCGTCTTATTTGCACGTATCCCGTATATCTAACAATACTGCGTATCACTAATGTACTATTAGTGCATCTAATAGTGATACACGCTTACCCTGCGTCGTGTATGTCAACAGTATACACAACGTCAGTATTAAGAAAGTCATAGGCGATAGAGGACGTATTGCCGTTGGTTTCCTTCAGTTTCTTAGATATGACAATACCCAGTGTAGAAACACTATCTTGTTGCATACAAATATATTTAAAACTAACTGTTCCAGCAGCTTCACCCGCGTAAAAATCAGTGTGTCACAAGTTTTTCGTTCTTTCGCCGTTCTCGCAATATTTTTTATTGCTGTTCATTTCCTATTCATCTTCGCGTTATGTTATATAGCCTATAGCCTTCCTCGATAAATGGACTATCTTACATTCAAAGAATTTTTCAAATCGGTACAATAGTTCCTGAGTTGCCCCAAACGTAACCAAAGACATTAGCCTTCGTGGCTAACGTACATTTATAAATACAACTTCATGCATGAAATTTCAAACAATATTGTGAACTTAAAGTTAAACAACATAAATTACACCTTTTTAGATCATTTTCATATTAACAAATCAGAATTCTTTCTTAACTTAACTTTGATCCTGCCGTAAAGAGGTAGCAGCTTAAGGAGTAGCGTTCAATTTCAACCAATAAATTAATAGTCATAGAATAGTTGAAACGGCGTTTAACTTTTCTTTATATTATGATGCGACATCATAATATAAAGAAAAGTGAGCAATGTAGTGGTGCTTAAAGACCAAATGCTGTTATGCTAAGTGCAGAAAATAAACAGTGACACATAACAAAGTATTTTTGAATTACGCCCGACATGCCGCTCTAATATCCGGCCATCGTTCAGGCCGGATGCGCGAAAATAACACAAGATTTTTATTAAGAAATCAATAAGGTTATAAGCAAACAACAAAGTAAGCAGACTTTACTTCTTCTTCTTCTATAATAAAAAGTAATAATAGTATTCTTTCGCTATCTATTTATTTACTATTCTTCCTTCAACTTACCTTTGTCGTATTTTACGACATCTCGATATAAAAGAGGGTGGTCTATTCTACTCAGCCGGATACCACACAGCTAGTTGTATCATCAAGCCTAATAGAAATTTTGTATTCAATGCCTAGTTTAAGTTAAGCATTTTAGAATTGAACAAAAACAAAACCTTATCTTTCCTTTAAAACTTAAATGAGTTAATCTTGTAAGTAAAATATATTTGTTATGATAATAATTTAATTCTTTGTTATGATATTTAATTGTTTGTGTGCATGAAAGTGTTATATGTAAATAAATGCTGTTTGATTTGATTTGATTTGATATTAATAAATATATTTTTGAAATCTCGGGTAAATGGCTCCAACGATTTTTGTGAAATTCAGCATGTAGATGGTTTTGGGAGAGAAAAATCGATCTAGCTAGGTTTTACTTAAATAAAACTCGTTTTATCCCTGTTTTTGGGTACCACAAAAAACTACTAAAATAGGAGCAGAAAACAATAGATATTTGAACTGCCAAATGCAAAGCTGTGACAGCCTAATGGTAACGCGCGAACCAATAAACTTAAAATCTGTGATCGATTCCCACAAGTCACCAGGCGTTTTTATTTTTATTTTATTGCATTATCTTTTAAAAATTACCGATCAAGGCTCGGTGACCCAAATACTAACAGATTATACATTATTATATAATACGTCATGAGTAAAGTACTATGAAAACCAATATCAAATAAATATTTGCATCATCTTCCTGCCCTTATCCCACTCTAAGTGGGGTCAGCACAACATGTTATAAACATGCTGTCACATGATTTGGCAGCGTTTTTACGACCGGCCGCCTGCCGGACGTCAACTTACCTCTGTCGTATTTTACGACACCTCGGTAAGAAAGAGGGTGGTCTATTCTACTAACCGGATACCACACGGTGGGTCAACTTACCTTAGTCGCCTTTTACGACACCTCGGTAAGAAATGAGGTTGGTCTATTCTACTCAGCCGGATACCACAAGGCGGGTCGACTTACCTTAGTCGCCTTTTACGACACCTCGGTAAGAAATGAGGGTGGTACTATTCTATTCAGCCGGATACCACACGGCTTATCAAATAAATATTTGCATATCGTTTGCATATTCATAATTTTTCAAGACAGACAACTTATGTATAAATTTAGAATTTGGCTTATCACAAGTTGGATCGTTGACTCATTTCGTTATATGGAACCCTATCTTTTGGAATTATGGCGTCACTATAAAAAATGGCGGACGAGTTTCATTCAAAATTTTATGCATTACCCATTCCGTACATACTCCCAACTGTCTAATGCAAGACCACTGACTGCCATCACAATATCGTTATGCATTCAGCGAGCGGAGCGTTGCAGTGAAGCGGTTTTGACAGGAGGGATGGTATAATAGCGAGATATTTGATGACAGTATGCAGATTGAGTTGAATTGCTTTCGTTATCCTGTTGTCTCTAATGTTTCTGATGTTTGCTTTTGACGGGTTGAAATTTAAATTATTCTTTATTCAAATAAACTTGAAAACAATTTTTGAATCGTCAACTCTACCGCTGGCTCTGAAAGCTGTTCCTACTGAATAAATCTATCAAGAAACTAAAGGAAAAAAATAAAGTTACATGTTCTATGTTTATATATACGTCGTGTGGTATCCGGCTTAGTAGAATAGACCATCCCCATTTCTTAGCGAGGTGTAATGGCGACTAAGGTAAGTTGACCCGCCGTGTGGTATCAAGCAGAGTAGATTAGACCACCCTGATTTCTTACCGCCGTGTCGTAAAAGGCAACTACGGTAAGTCGACTAACTGTGTGGTATCCGGTTGAGTAGAATAGACCACCCTCAATGTGTACAACACGATTACAAAGAATTTCATTATATTGGTGTGTTATAAATAATTCATTTATTCATCGCAGTCTGGCGTTAAGTTGCTATAAATAAAATAAAACTGGAATATAAAGTAAATGCCCTAAAGCTGAAAATATTACAAATGATATACGGAGTCAAGACTCGAGAGACAGTTCTTTAATATAGTTAAATGTAAGACATTATTTTATTAAATTCGTCAGGACAGGTGAAAGCTCGCTCGGGACTTGGACAAGATCGCGAAACGTAATGCTAGAGGCTTTTGCCCTGGTTTTCCGGGAACATTATCTGTACCGTTAGGTTGTTAAGGAATGCTATTTTATATTCGAAGATTGTTTCAACTACTTTATCGCAAATCCACAGATAATACGAAAGTCTGCCTGGTAGTCTGTTAAGCTTTTATGGCTAATTCGCTGGACCAATATCGATGAAATTTGACACAATAAATAAAAGCATATACACTATATAATATATTGGATTGGAGCTAAGACCTACCACGCTACTCAAATGCGGATTGGTAGGTTACACATATCCCAAGAATTCTGTAGAGATGCAGGTTTCCTCACGATGTTTTTCTTCACCGAAAAGCGTGTAATAAATTTGAATTTAATTACACACATAATAGTTTTAATAGAAAAACTCATCGGTGCCTGCCCGGGATTTGAACCCATGATCATCTCTACAAAATCGCATGTTCTCACCACTCGACTATCACAGTTTACTGAATCATAGCTGAAACGATTAATTTGATTGAACCACAGACGATTTAAGAGATTCTTCTTCTCATGCATCTCTGAGAAGATTCATAGACCTTATAAGTTCATGTAACCTACTTCAACCTTTTTTATAAAGGTAACTGATAGTGAATATTCTTCTTGTTCTTCTTCTTCAACCGATGGACGTCCACTGCTGGACATAGGCCTCTTCATGGGATCTCCAGAACACACGATTTTGTGCCGCTTGTATCCAGCGGCTCTCCGCGACCGTTTTGAGGTCGTCTGTCCATCTAGTAGGGGGTCTTCCAACACTGCGCTTTCCGGTGCGGGGTCGCCATTCCAACACTTTGAGACCCCAACGTCCATCGGTTCTCCGCACTATGTGCCCCGCCCAACACCACTTCAGCTTCGCGACCCGCTGAGCTATGTCAGTGACTCTGGTTCTTCTACGGATCTCCTCATTTCTGATTTGATCACGTAGAGAAACTCAAAGCATAGCTCGCTCCATCGCTCGTTATATGGATAAATGCGCAAGTTTGCTAGTCTGTTTTGCAATGCTAAATTTTACACATCAAAAACTTTAATACCGGACTATAATAAAGAAAAAAAATCCACTTTTCCTTCGAAACATAAGCTTTTTTTATTACTTAAAATTTAAATTAACACGAAAGTAGTCGCGAGTAAAGCTTGTAAATAAAGATTAAATATCCTTTTTGGCACAGAATTTCATATTCCACAATACTCCGCTCCTTCATTCTTGATCTATTCAATCGTTGTTACGAACTTATTTCTTGGCAAGTTGTGTCGCCCTAAAGTACACTTATTGTAAGCGAACATCAACATTTTTATGGGGGCCCTTTCAAGTTACATATTTACAAGTGAAATATGTTTCAACAATGAATGATATTTACTTACATCAAGGAATTGTATATAGTGTTTTTAAATTGCTGTTATAGCAATGCTAAAAATGGAAAGCTTTTGTTAGCGTTGTTTTTGCTTTTGTTCAAATTTACTATCTAACCAGGAAAATGATTAATACCGCCCCCTTCCGAAGAATAAAGATACACGTTAGCCTACCATATGGTTACCATACCATAGACCAGCCTCATTTCTTACCGAGGCGTCGTAAAAGGCGGCTAAGGTAAGTCGGTTCGCCTTTCATTATCTGGTTAAGTAGAATACACCAATATCATTTCTTAACAAGTGTCGCAAAAGGCGACTAAGGTAAGTGGACCCGCCTTGTGGTATCCGGCTGAATAGTAAAGACTACCCTCATTTCTAACCCAGGTGTCGCAGAAGGTGACTAAGGTAAGTTTACGTCAGACAGGCGGCCGGTCGTATTATATGTAGCCAAATCCTTTTACAACATGTTTTTAACATGTTTTTCCGACACCACTTAGAGTGAGATAAGGACAAGAGAATGAGGATTAAGGAATTGTATACAGCTTTTTTCAGGTTGGACACTTCAACGATCACGTATATCACGATTTAGCAAGTTCAAATGACGTCATATGTTCCTGCGTAATTGCTATTCTTCATAATTGGCGATTACAAAAGATTAACCGCGAGCATGATCGTGGAGAGGCTATAGTCACCTGTACTCGCCAATCATTGTCTATGATCGCCTGCACCCGGGAACTGTCGATTTTTCGAACACGCATCAAAGTGTAGAGCTGGGTGATACGTATGATCGCATGTATCGTATGATAATATGGACGATCATGTAGACACATATATGTTTGTGCCAATTTTTTTTTTCAATATATAGGAGAATCACACGATCAAAGAATATATGCTCAACGATCGTCGCCGATAGTGAAAAGCAGGCTTAAGAATAAACAAATTCAGAATGACACTAGTGATGTGTTTACGGTTTTTGAACTAATAATTACCGATTATAATATCCTACTAATATTCATCATCTTCCTGCCCTTATTCCACTCTAAGTTGGGTCGGCACAACATGTTATAACATGTTGTCACACGATTCGGCTACGTATTTTACGACCGGCCGCCTGCCTGAGGTCAACTTATCTTAGTCGTATTTTACGATTAAGATAAGAAAGAGGCTGGTCCGGATACCACACGGTGAGTCGACTTACCTTAGTCGCCTTTTACGACACCTCGGTAAGACATGAGGGTGGTCTATTTTACTCAGCCGGATACCACACGGTGGTACGACTTACCTTAGTCGCCTTTTACGACACCTCGGTAAGAAAAGAGGGTGGTGCTATTCTATTCAGCCGGATACTACACGGCGTTTTATCCTACGAATATTATAAATACGAAAGTTTGTGAGTATGGATGTATGTTTGTTATTCTTTCACGGCGAATCCGCTGAACCAATATCGATTTTTTGGCACAATTATTCCTTATACACCGGGGTCATATATATAATTACCAGTTGTCTACACAAGTATTAGGTTACTTACTTTGGGGACAGACGACCGCGTGTGTAAGTTACCCATCTATTTATTATACAAAAATACAGCTTGAATTAGTGCGCAGAACGCATTTCGCAACAAATCTACCTTCCTTACAAATTTTTCTAAGCTTTTGATGCTGTTTTTTTAGCATATCGCTACACCATTCATTATAATACAAACATATATACTATAGAAGCGATAGTGTTGGTCCCCGCGGTGCATAATGCACTTTACGTGTTCCGTTCAGAACTGCATGAACGTTCGAGTTCATTCACTCCCCACACCTGCGTCTGGTTTTGCTCAGTTAGTGCCCGAGCGGGTTACGTATTGTGTTTATTTTATTAACGCCTCGGATGTGTATGTCCGCACTTTGTTAGACAATGTGTTATGAATGGAGACGTGTTCGGTTAAGTTAAGTTTCATTCGAGCGATATCAAATCAAAATAATCTTCATTCAAATAAGCTCTTTTAAGCAGTTTTCTTTAAATAAATACATATACGAGGCACACGCACGATGGTCCGTCCCCAAAGTAAATAACTTAATACTTGTGTTATGGATCACAGACTGGTGAATATATACTTATATAATTTTATTTACATACTTAAATACAAATATAAACCCAGAGTCGAAGACCAACAAATTGATTTTTAGAAAATGTTGGCCCTCGGCGGGAAACGAACCTGCGACCCGCGGAGCTGAAGACAAGATCATTACTCACTATTCGGCCAGCCTAGTCACTTTTGAATCGTCAAGTCATAATTCAAATATAAGGAGTATTTATTGACAAATTTAACTAAACTTAGCCGAAATTATACATCAACACTACTTTTGTTTCAGTAAAAATCAGATATCCGTACAAACGAAATTGCGGTTAGAACTAAAAATATTATATATTGTATTCTATTTTTTTTCGAATTACTTTCAGTAACAAAAAGCTAATAGTATAAACAAATAACGAATAAAAATTGAGAGAAATGTAAAATACAAACAATAATTTATTAAAATGCAATCGTGAAATATTACGTGGCTCAAACGATATATCCTCAAAAATCGCAATTTATACGTAAATTTTAATATATACGCTTAAATATTCACGCACAACAAAACCGGCACGGAAATCATCGATATCGATAACTCATGAGGCGCGTCACTGTAAATCAGAACGACCCGATAGTGATGCCCACGTACTCTAATAAGATCGACAATAAATAAAATAATCTAGTTTCATATATTCAATTTCCGATTTAGATAGTTGATTATATTTAACTTCGATTTAGCTTGAATCTTGCACAATATTAAAAGGATTTATTTGAATTAATCTTTAAATGAGTTATGAATATTTAAATGAGTTAATCTTGTATATTTTGTCAAATTTTCAAATAAGGGGAAGTCTGAAAGTTGCGCCCATTATAGAAAAGTCGAGAAGTGCAAGATTGAGATGGTATGGACATGTAATGAGGGATGAAAATCATGTGACCAAACGTGTGTTAAATTTGAATGTGGATGGATATGTACCTAGAGGGAGGCCTAAAAAGAGATGGTTGGATTGTGTGAAGTATGATATGCATATAAAAGGAGTGGCGCCAGAGTTGACGAAAGATAGGACAGAATGAAAGAGAAAAACATGTTGTGCCGACCCCACTTAGAGTGGGATAAGGACAGGAAGATATATATTTTATCAAATTTTCGAAACAGCTCCAAAGATTTTTATGAAATTCTCTATGGATCTAGCTAGGTTTTATTTAAAAAAATGTTCTTTTATCTCTGTTTTCGGTTAATAAACTGCTATAATTTTATAACCAAAGGATAATTTCGTTGTCAATTGCAAAGTCATGATAGCTCAATTGGGTAACGTGCAGCCTCGAAATCAGAATACTAGGATCGATCGCAGATAAAAAAAAATTACATTTTTTTAAAGACAAGGTCACTTAGGTTCTTTGAATTATGTTCAATAAAAGAATTATTTGCTTTTTTAAATTGAACTTAGGTGTGTTACAAAGTTTTTTAAGGATTTGATCTTTTCAATGCTCATTCTATAAATAGATGTTATGTGAGTCTTGTGTATAGACCAAGTAGGAACCGACATGCGCCTTGCGAAAATTCGTTAATCGTTTATGGGTTTGGGTATAAAATTCTCTGATAAAATTATGCAACCAATTTTCGTGTTGCCATTACAGCAGTTTAAAAACACTGTTATAAGGAGGCTGATACAGAAAACCTACTATACTGTTAAGGATTACATAGATGATAAGAATGCGTGGATATAGCAACTCTTTAATCCTGTATAAGACAGTAGCTAAATGTAACTAGTTATAAGAATTTTTATTTTGAAAGGAGCAATCTTTCAATAAATATCGTCCAAAATTCCGTTGAATTTTTTTTGGGGAAAATTGATAACATACAGACAGACAGCATTTGAAGACATGTTTTATAATATGTATACAGGATATGGAATACATATGAATATTTACTTCCATAAGATAAAGATATATAATACAGAATGAGAAATCAATAAAAACAAAACGTGACAACAAAATGCGGATATAATCGAAAGCGTTACAACTTTTATCTAAATCGTGACGCCTCTAAGCGAGAGGATATTAAAGAACTTGACAATGACATGCTAAAAAAGAAATAAAGATAAGATCTTAACAACAATTATTACGCTCACACGTGTTAATATGACTGGAACGATGTTACGTAAGCAATAAACGGAATGTTGGACCATAAGGGCATAGATACGGGTAATGATCGTAAAAGTGAACTCACCGAAGTTTCGAAAGTGAATCGTCTGTTTAACTATAATGGTTTTTGCGGTGTATCACTAAATTTCTCTCTATTTCTCAACCTCTCTTTTCAACCAATGGACTGGTATAGATGAACTTCACGGGATATCCACACCAGCCGACCTTGTAAGTGGTTCCTTCTTCTTAACGTGCCATCTTCTCGCGAGGTTTAGCTATCATAAAGGCAATTTTGACTTTCGGTACTGCTGCTTCGAACGAGTACATTTGCCGAACCAATAGCGTAGATTTTTTAGCTAAGATATTTTTCGTTGACCTACACTCCGTTTTGGATTTTGTATGATAAGCTGCAGCAATTCATATTTAGCGTTTTTCATGATATGGCCAAAGTCCTAGAGCTTTCTTTCAGCTTAAGCGGCTCCTTTTGTCCTTTTTGAATTCGTATGTCCACTATCACCTTAAAGAGCGAGTATACAGCATCGAGTTTGCTGTAATCACGTTAGGTTATCTCCACCTCCAGGATATGACCACTATTGCGTCCCATCAGCAAACAGCAAATAAATGTCAAGTTTGGCAAGATTATTAGGGTGGACAGACGACCCCAAAATCGTCGTTGAAAGCCGCTGGATCCAAGCGGCACATGATCCTATGGTGTAGAGATCCCGTAAGGTGCCTATGTTCAGCAGTGAACGTCCAACGGTTGATGAACAACGACGTTTGCGTAGACTTAAATTTTCAAATACCCTAAATTTATAGTTTTATACGTTCGTACCATCTTAAGCGTCCAAATACTTAATTAATACTCTGTTTTTTTCGTATTTCCAAAGGAATATCTAATTTTATTAAAGTTTTCCCGCGGATTAGCATTAGCGGAGAGAGAGAGAGAGAGAAATTCTTCTTCTCATTCGTAGCGCTTTTGACACACCGGTCGTGATCACCATCAAGTTGCGGTTTTGGTAGCAGTTGTTGTTATGCGCTTCACAATTTCTCCCAATTTTTTCGGGTTTGCTGTCATTCGGGTACTCATGCACCAGAGAGAAAAATACGGTAAGATAAACTGAGCGACATGCAGACTTCCACATTTATAATCCCTCATTTCCACAAACTTCGGTTTTGCTTGGAGTTGAGCACGTACCTTCCTTTCCTTCCTTGTTCCTTCGTTGTATATTCCTATAAACCTTCTAAAACGACAGAAATGTTATTTATACAGAAGTGGGATAGTTAGAGACCTAATACTGCAAGCCTGATTCAGTTCAAATACATCACGTCTACATCAATAATAAAGTAGTCAAATCAAATCGTCTCGGCACAGAATCAAACATTTATGACACTTGGCAACCTTCCATTCGCCGACATCATTTGTTGTGTAACCAGATTTTACGAGTGCCATGCATCTTGTTCAAATTGCTCTTTTGTAGATTGCATTATCTAAAATATGCCTGTGTTGCAATTTTTGTTGTCTTTTATTTAGACGTATGAAATAACATTGTTTAAAAGTTTCAACGTGAAATATTTTTATAATAAGGAGTAAAATCGACTCTTAAAAAGTTATTCTTTTAACAAGATTAGATAAGTTTAAATGCTAGCATGTTGTGACTGTAAAATTATGTCAGAACCAGAAATTAGTTGGAAGTTATTTTTGAGGCGGATCGGCTTACCTTAGTCACCTTTTACGATACCTCGGTAAGAAAATTTCAGTCTTGTGGCACTACTCATCCATCGGTTTAAATTTATAGAAATATAAATAAATCTATAGTAGTACGCCGTGTGGTATCCGGCGAAATAGAATAGTACCACCCTCATTTCTTACCGAGGTGTCGTAAAAGGCGACTAAGGTAAGTCGACCCGCCGTGTGGTATCCGGCTGAGTAGAATAGACCAACCTCATTTCTTACCGAGGTGTCGTAAAAGGCGACTAAGGTAAGTTGACCCACCGTGTGGTATCCGGTCTAGTAGAATAGACCACCCTCTTTCTTACCGAGGTGTCGTAAAATACGACAAAGGTAAGTTGATGTCAGGCGGCCGGTCGTAAAATACGTAGCCAAATCATGTGACAACACGTTTATGACATGTTGTGCCGACCCCACTCAGAGTGGGATAAGGGCAGGAAGATGATGAAATAAATCTATAGTAGTGTTAGGTAGTAACAAAGAATTTATATTAATATGTAATGTATTCAAAAGAAAGCTCAAAGATAATTAAACGGAATCCAAAGCTCAAGCGATCCGCTAGTTATTAGCAGATGTGATGATAGGGGGAACCTGCAGTGATGGCTCATTAAGATATCTCGAATTGCTTGTTGCAATGGTTCTAACAACCATTGAACACGGAATCATCTTAACACCTTTAACGGCCATACTCGTATAATATTATGGTATGATAAAGATTTTTCAAATGTAAAATTCAAATTCAAAATATTTATTTATTTATTTAAAAACACCTGGCATTGAAAATCCTTTCATGAAGAGCCAGCAAGAAACTCGGTCTTCTTATTTCTTGTATCAAAATATAATATAAAGGTTAATATAAAGTTACAACAAAATATAAAGGTTTAAAATTAAGTAAGAAATATGCTTATACGTAAAGTATATCACAAAATAGAATTTATTTGGATGATAAAAACACAAGATTTGAAAGTCCTTTCCACTTCATACAAGACTGCGTTTAATAATGTAAAATTAATTATTATTGCCGATTAAAAAGTGAGTTAAAAAGAGCTTGTTTGAATAAAAATTATTTTGATTCGATTTGATTTAATTCTTAAGTCGTAAATACATAAATTGAAATAAGAAAGTTAAAAAGTTGAATTCGTAATGATATTCAGATACAGAAAAAAAACTATATTAAATTCGAAACGATAAAGCCACTAATTAGTATAACCGAATTGCCCATTTTATCAGTTAACCCGTGCGCCAATTGCAATAAGAAATTCATAATTGTCTCGAAAATTGGCTTCGGAGATAAGAAAAATACCGTTGTTGGAAAGAGTTTGGTATTTCGCGGACGGCTCTTGTTGCACTGACACAGAAACTATATTGGAACAAAAGTTTCCATCCTTTGGCTGCTGTTCCGCCGAAATGTAGCAATAAAAGTTGTTGTTTCCACGCCGCCTTTCCTCGGACATTAAAATACATGGATATTGGCCGCGCGCCAATTCGCAGAGAAACGCATGCTGTGAGAGATGCACACGGTGTGAAATCGGCCGATCATCGCTTACAATCAATGGAGCCACGTTTAAAAAAAAGAGTTTTGCAAATTCCTTAAAAGCGTACGTATATTGGCGCCTATTCATATTTCTGATTAGTTTCGTTTACAATTTTTGACGCGGAATAAAACAGATCTCACGCGTTCAATCCAGAATGTAATTCTTTAGACTGGCTCGTTGGAGCAGTGGGTAGTGACCCTGCCTTCGGCTCCACGGGTCACGGGTTCGATTCCCACCGAGGACCAACATTTTCTTTAAAATGAATTTGTCGGTCTTTGAGCCTGGGTGTATATTTGTATTTAAGTATGTATTTAAAAAAGATATAAGTATATATTCACCAGTTGTCTGTCACCCATAACACAAGTATTAAGTTACTTACTTTGGCGACGGATGACCGTGTGTGTAAGTGTCCCATATTTTTATTATTATTTATATATGTAAAAATATGATTTTCTTTTTTGTTATTTTAGCAATTGTGTTCAAATAAATCAGATCAATAGAAACTGTAACTAAGAAAAGGGATTAGTCGATATATTTCTTTTGATTAAACTTATAATAAAAAAAACTAGATATAGGATTATACTACCTAATCATAATTTCTAATTAGAAAAAAGTGAATTATTTACAAAGAAAAATTTAGTTTTTATTATTTTCTCATAATTCGGTGATAAAAAACTAATACTTGTGTTATGGGTGACAAATAACTGGTAAATTTTAAATACATATATGCCACCCAGACTCGCGCCGTGTTGTATCCGGCTTAGTAGAATAGACCACCCTCAACTCTTACCGAGGTGTTGTAATAGGCAACTAAGGCAAGTTGACGTCAGGCAGGTCGTAAAATACCTAGCGAAGTCTATGACATGTTTATTACATGTTGTGACAACCCCACTTAGTGTGGGATAAGGGCAGGAGAATAATGATATACACCCACACTCAAAGAACCAACAAATTGTATATAGTAAATATTGACCTCGGCGAGAATTAAACCCGCAACCCACAGAGCTGAAAGCAGGGTCACTAACACCTGCGTCAGAGGATTGTTGTATCCGTGTGATGTACTCTATAATTATCATATTTTTGTCTTGGTTTAAATAAAAATAAAATAAATAAAAAAAATATTTTTCACAAGATGATGTTCTTAATAAGCTTAAAAAAGTGTAAAGTTTTCGCTATTAAGGACAGAATTCGCAACTTTAATATTAATGCCTATAGCAGCATAATCGTGAGCAAAAACTTTGCATATTAACTGCGCAACATTGTTACCCATAAATTTGTAGATACGTATCAAAAACTAAAGTTATCCGAAGGACGCTTTGGAACTAGCTTAACTAGTAGAGTCACTTCAAAACCCCGAGATTGAATGAAATGTAACTCTATTTCGGGAAGCTTTCATTGTAGCAGTTTGTACGTTGTTGTTTTTACAGAATTCATTTAATATTGGCAGTCGCAAAAGTTAAAAACATTTTCGTGTTACATTATTCGTTGTTACATTATTTACTCGTATACCCAGAATATATATTTTTTTAATCTTCACTAGGCCATCGTATTTTTTTGGGTACGGACGGGAAAGTATATCGATTAACAGACTAATTGCCGGTTTCACAAGTTAGTTTGATAGTTAACCGATAAATAAACTAAGTAGCATATAAATGTCTCTAAAACGAGACTCTAAAAAGTGAAAAAATGCAAAATAATAAAATCGCGGCCATTTTGAAACAGGTATTTCCTATTCAGCAGATAAACAAAATAACAGCCACACGATCTAACTGTTAACTTATTAGGGAGTTTAAGTATTGTATAAGCCTATCAGAAACCTGTGAAACGCAAAATTCCGAGATATGTGTCAGATATGTTTCGAATAAGCTAACTAATGTGAAATAAGCCCTTAATGTAATAAATTCTATCACAATTCATAGAGAAATTAAATGAAGTTTGTTTTATTATTTTGCATGACATAATAGCAGAATATGTAAAGTCACTTTAATCATATTTCATTCATTATAATGATAATTTTATAACAAATATAGTTATCAATACGTCACATCCACTGTCACTGCTAGCCAAGATTATCCATATTAGTAGGCGTGCATCGCTTTTAAAAGACTAGTCTCTTAGTTATCAAACTAATGGAAGGAAATGATACTTAAATTCATTTCGCCATATCAATGCGGGTTTACAGGACATGTTAGAATTCTACTGAGGGAATGAAAATTTCTCACGATGACGTCATTAATCAAGGATACCGCGATCAATTGAGCGTTTTAACTGCAAAATTTAAAAAGCAATTATATACGGTAAATTGTTCGTCAGTGTGGATTGTTTAGAGGTCATAAATTCAATTTTTTTAAATTGTCTAATAAAAGTCCTAATGAAATGCGAAGGGATATGAATGTGGATGGATATATAACTAGAGGGAGGGCGAAATAAAGACGGATGGCTTTATGAAGTATGATATGCATAAAAAGGAGCAGCACCAGCGTTGGTGAATGATATACGAGAAAAGAAGAAAGGATATTGTGCCGATAGAGTGGAATAGAGGTAGAAGAATGATGATTATGGGATTTCAATGATTTTTCAGTGACTAATGACACCACAACAGACGTGGAGCGCTGAGGTATTGTCGAGGGTATAAGCTGTACAATCTCAAAGGAATATTTTTATTCATGTGTTCATTCCTCTTCTTAAGCATACATCGTTGCAAGACATCTCGCATTATTTAAGCATGTTCCGATATTATACAGTAATGTATTGTAACATTGGAATAATAAAACAAGTATTAAAAGACTGTTTGTTCGATTCATTTGATTAATCCATAATTTTATCGCAGATTAAAAAAAAATCCTTCCAAATTAGATCCAATTAAAATATCATTTCAAATCTCAATCTAATCCATCTAATTCCAAAGCCCAGCGGTGACATCGTGCGACTCTTTCAAAGGGATCACGGATTCAAACCCCGGTCAGTCAGTAATGAGTTTTTCTATTAAAACTTATTTGTCTTATTGACAATTGCAATTTATCAAACGCTTTTCAGTAAAAGAAAACATCGTGGGGAAGTTTGCATATTTCTAGAGAATTCTGGGGATATGTGTAACCTACCAAATCTCGTTGGAGCAGCATGGAAGGTCTTAGCTCCAATCTTGCTCTGTAAGACCGGACAGAGGAAGCCTATCCTAAGTGTAACCTGCCAATCCACATTAGACCAGCGTGGAAGGTCTTAGCTCCAATCCTTCTCTGCAAAAACGGATAGAGGAGGCCTATCCTAAGTGTAACCTACCAATCCGCATTAGAGCAGCGTGGAAGGACTTAGCTCCAATCTTTCTCTACAGGAACGGATAGAGGAGGCCTATCCTAAGTGTAACCTACCAATCCGCATTAGAGCAGCGTGGAAGGTCTTAGCTCCAATCTTTCTCTACAGGAACGGATAAAAGAGGCCTACGCCCAGCAGTGAGATAGTAGCATGCCGTTACAAACTTTTACATTCAATTTGGTGGGATAGTAGCATGCCATTAATTACTTTTACTTTTACATTTAACTAGGTCAGAAGTCGATAGTCGAATTCGAACCACACTGTCACAACCCTAAAACGTTCACTACGTGGATATTCGACGTGTTGCAAAAGTACAGTTTAACATTAGTAATAGTTTTAATGGCGTTAGTTTCGCAATAACTGTTGATGATGTGGCGTTCAGTTTATATTATTGTTAATGTGAATTTGGTATGAACGTTTAAAATTTATGCGCGATGTATGTTAATATGGAATGTAAATTTTGGAAGTTGCATAATGGGAAACATAATTCGTGTGTCTAGTGCTAATAGATTTACTGTTGCTATTATAAAAATCGCTCTACTGGTTTTATTAAAGTAAAGTAAGTGCCGTGTGGTATCCGGCTAAGTAAGCCATATCTAGATAAAAAACAAATGAAATTATTATTTTGCTATAATCCGCGTTAAAAGAAAATATATAATGCTAAATGTATAGTCTACTATTCGATCTCATACCTGATACATGCAGAATTTGTAAAAACTCATGCACTAATTCGGAGTCTATTTTCTGACAATGCTTCGGTTACGGGGCGAAACAATTGTTGAGATTGTGGTGGTGAATGTGTGCAGTGCTTGTGTATTGTTGTATTATCGGTACCGGGTAGAGCATACGTTTTTACAAATTCTGCATGTATCAGGTATGAGAACGAATAGTACACAGCAAAATAATATTTTCATTAGTTTTGTATTATGGATCTCCGCAAAGTAACGCCTTATTCTATAAATTCAAATTCAAAATATTCTTTATTCAAATAAACTTGTAAACAAGTGCTTTTGAATCGTCAACTCTACTGCTGGTTCGGAAAGCTGTTCCTACCGAGAAGAGCCAGCAAGAAATTCGGCAGTTGCTCTTTTAAAAATATAATTCTTAATACTATTTACATTCAAGTCGTTACTGTCTTGTACAGGTTCAAAGAGAGCTATATCCACACATTCTTATCTTCTAAATAATCTTCAAGAGTATAATAGGCTTTCGGTATCAGCCTCTTTTTAACAGATAATCAAACCATTACTAGATATAATAAAGCCTAATACATATACTATATTAGCCTTTTAGCACAGCAAGAAGTGAATAGCGACCTAGTTAAGAACGCAAATCGATTGAGCCCATGCTTCCGATTAATGGAGTTGTGGAAAATTGACTATTACGACTTCAATTGAGGCCATGAACGGCTCTATACAAGAATTACTGCCCCGTTATCTAATAACCTTTGAAGATCAAGGGCTGAGGTAATAGTAAAGTAGCGAAGAAATGGCAGCAGCTGGTGATGGTTATAAAAAGTTTTTTACTACTATTTTACACACTAGCTGTGCCTGCGGCTTTACCCGCGTTGAAATCAATGTCAGAATTTTTTTCCCGCATAAATCGCGACCCTGTCTGGTGGTCAATTCTACTCAGCTGGATAGTAAGTAAGTAAGTAGCGGCCTGTTACTATCCCACTGCTGAGAATAGGCCTCTTCCCTCCGCTTTTGGAGAGAAGGTTTGGAGCTAAGACCTACCAGTGCGGATTGGTAGATTACACATATCTTCAGAAATCTCTAGAGATATGCAGGTTTCCTCACGATGTTTTCCTTCACCGAAAAGCGTGTTATAAATTGCAATTATCAATTAGACACATAAGTTTAATAGAAAAACACATTGGTGTCTGCCCGGATTTGAACCCATGACCTCCTCGAAAGAGTCGCACGGTGTTACCGCTGGGCTACCACAGCTCAGCTGGATATCACACGGCAATTATTTTATCGTGGATTATGGAAAAAAAAATTTTATTATTACTTTTCTGTTATAGATCTCAGCAAAATAACGTCTGGTTATTTAAATTATCTTTATCTTTAATATTTAAATGAGTTAATCTTGTATATATGTATATATAAATAAATATATTTTCTGAATCTTGGAAACGGTTTTGAGGGCGATAATTCGATCTAGCTAGGTTTTTTTTATCCCTGTTTTCCGAAAAATGCTAAAATTTATGTTGAATTTAAAAGATAATTTTCGCTATCAAATGTCGTCATGATAGCTCATTTGGGGAACAGGCGGTCTAGAGAGGTGAAAATACCTAGATTCCAAACCCACCTCCTTAACTATATTTATTATATATTCTCCTGCCCTTATCCCACTCTAAGTGGGGTCGGCACAACATGTTTACAACATGTTGTAAACATGATTTGGCTGCGTTTTTACGACCGGCCGCCTGCCTGACGTCAACTTACCCTAGTCGTATTTTACGACACCTCGGTAAGAAGGAGGGTGGTCTATTCTACTAAACCGGATACCACACGGTGGGTCACTCACCTTAGTCGCCTTTTACGATACCTCGGTAAGACATGAGGGTGGTCTATTCTACTCAGCCGGATACCACACGGCAGGTCGACTTACCTTAGTCGCCTTTTACGACACCTCGGTAAGAAAAGAGGGCGGTACTATTCTATTCAGCCGGATACCTCACGGCGTCCTTAACTATATTTATTATTTTTTTCTATTTTTTTAATTTTTTTTATATCTTAAAAATAATTACCGAGCAAGGCCGACCAGGTACTCTATAATATGGGCTTATTTACCTAGGATATATTTGACAATCAGTTGGCAGTGTTTTGCGTATAAACCATTTTTTAGAAGGTAACTTTTCCACTTAGCGCGATGACGCCGAAGCATTTGAGCAATTGACAATTGATTGAATGACGCGCAATAAATTTAATGTTGCGAAAGGATAGACGGGTTAGGCGTTTTGCAATCTACATATATGCATAAAGCTAAGTAATTTGCGAATTGAATACTAATAATATCACTGCTTCGCCAAGAGCGACATGATTGATTAATATTCGCACAATCGACACCCACGAGGAAGTTAAATTTATTCACATAGCCGTATCAGTTAATGCGTAGGCAGTATTTGATCTTGAAATGTATGTTAATGGTTAAATCAAGGTGATATTTGCACATATTATGGACTGTATATATAATATATAAATATAAATAAATATATGGGACACTTACACACATGGTCATCTCTCCTCGAAGTAAGTAACTTAAAACTTGTGTTATGGGTGACAAATAAATTCTATCCTATCCTATCCTACTTATATTATAATAAAATGCGAATATTTCTGAGTATGGATGTATGTTTGTAATTCTTTAACGGCGAATCCACTGAACTAATATCTATGAAAATTGACACAAATATTCCTTCTACACCGGATTAACAAATAGGCTATCAAATTCGTATTAATTCTACTGGAATAGGATGACATTAAAAAACGCCATCTATTATCAAAATATCACGGAGTACCAGTTCACGCACGAAGTTGCGCGTAAAAGCTAGTGGTAAAAATACACACACACACACATAATTCTCCTGCCTCTATCCCACTCCAAGTGGGATGGGACAACGTAAAACACGTTGTTACTGTTTTGGTTACTTATTTCACGACCGGCCGCCTGCCTGAATATAACTAACTTTAGTCACTTTTTACGACACCTCAGTAAGAAATGGGGGTTACCTATCTACTCAACCAGATTGCACACAGCGGCTATCATTTTAAATTTCAACTATTGAAATAATATAATACACATTTATCAAAGTATTCAGTAAAGTGTTCAGACGAAGTCGCAGATAAATGGGCATTAAGAATATAAAAATAAGCGAACAAAACGACCTTTAGATTGATTATTCCCAATTGTCCCTTCCATTTCGAGGCCGATATTTCACCGGATAGTACGCAACTTGAAGAGAATAAATGGCTCGTTCTTTATCGATAATTTTCATCGATAACCGCAGATTCGATGCTATCGACCGCAGCCGTTTCGAATAATGCGATAACGTGGAACGCGCTCGGCCTCCATTAATCATTGAAGTAAAAGATATTTAATATAAATTGCGGGTAGCCGGAGTTAGTTCTGGAAATAGGAGCTCTTTATAAAACACTAGCTTTTACCCGCGACTTCATTCGCGTGGACTGTTGTGGTGTGATAATAGATGGCGCTTTTCAATGTCATCTTATTTCTGTAGAATTAACAGGATTTCTATAGCCTATATGTTATTACGGTGTAGAAGCACCAGCAAAATAATATTAAATATTAAGCTGTATCACAGCTTAATATTTAATATTATTTTGTTTTAATCTGCGATAATTACCTGCGATATTTATTTTATTGTTACTTTTGTATTATGGATTTCCGCAAAGTAGTGCCTAATTCTATTATAATTATATATAAGTGACTGGCTCGTTGGTGCAGGTGACAGTAACTCTGCCTTCGTGGGTTCGATTCCCGTCGAAGGCTAATATAATATTTTTATTAAATATCGAAGTAACAAAATGTTTGTCCATCGATTTGACTACACTAAACACATTCACAGTCTCAACAAGCATTTGACCCCGTCCGAAGCATCATCAGGAGATCGATTTCACGAAAAAATAGCAAAGCCTTCTCAGTCTTATTAAAGAGATGTCCTTATAATTAACGAGTAACACAAATACTGGTATTTGTCTTCAACACTTTAAATACAACTTAAGTAAAGAAAAACAACAAATCGTAGATCTAAACGGGAATAAAAATGAATTTAACCTGTTCGTTCACAACAAACGAGTCAATACAATCCGTTTCTATTATCCCCGCAGCGTCGGACAAAAATGGAAATCGTTCGGAATAAAAATAAATGAAAGTAAAAACAAACGTCGCAAAACGTCTTACGCCATTTCCGAGAGGCAATATCTAATACGGGACCTAAAGCTCGAAACAAAGACTCTGTGGCCGGTCTATTGAATTTCAAATTAAAAGTTCACTTCATGAAATATTAACACCGAGGTAAAGCCACGTTCACACCGGCGACATTCAAATGCGCTGTGTCGGCGCGTGATAGGTCGCAAGTGTGCACTCACAGTTTATGTTATTCTAAGTGAGGGGATAGTAGGTTTCCCGATCTGACTTCGCAATTGTATAGTAATTGTAAGTCATAGGCGGAAGCGACAAGCTGTATGTTCAAGGCTTGGTTAACTGTAATATGAAATACTAACTTTTTCCCCGCAACTTCGTTTGCGTGGACTGTAGTCTTGGAACCAGTAGCTTCTGTAATTCTCCAATCCTGCAAATATCCCCACCATGATAATAGATGGCGCTTTGCAATGTCATCCTATTCCTGTAGAATTAACAGGATTTCTATAGCCCAAATGTTACCCCGGTATGCAAGGAATAATTGTGCCAAATTTCATTGATATTGGTTCAGCGGATTCGCCGTGAAAGAGTAACAAACATACATCCACACTCATAAACTTTCGCTTTTATAATATTAGTAAGATTGGATATCGATAAAAGCTATATTACGTTATTACTTATTATATCTTGTGGAATATTACCTTTTTCATCGATAAAAAGAGTACAGATACATATTGTTTAACCACGGGGGTTTTCGATATTCATTCGTTAAAATTCAAACAACTGTTTGACTTTGCGTATATCTGTTCAATTATTAAATTATGTACATATAAGGACAATCGAATAGTGTGCGGTTCAAATGTGACAAAGAACGAATAACGCAGGGGGGTCTTCTCGCATACCCTTGAGGGGTAGGCGGGGTACGGGCCTCGAGGCGAACCTCTTTGCCCGGGCTGGTCCTCGCAGGGTTTGTAGCCTGGACTGTGTTCGGGCTGTAGGCCCAGGTCACCTAGGTGACCTACAGGATCTCTGGTTGGGGGGGGTCTGGGAATGTTAGCTCCCAGACCGCGATGTCGTTTTCGGGTGGTGTCATCTCCGGTGGTCGTGTCAAAGAAGGTGGTGGTGTCAAATCACGTAGTGGTGTCAAATCCGATGGTATCGCCCTCTCGCCCGTCGCGTCGTCCTCTTCGTCACCGTCATCGTCCGCGTCGGGCCGCGGTGACGGTGATCGCAGGAGCTCGCGAGGCAGGGAACGTCCCTCGGGTGGTCGTGCGTGGAGTGGCGCGATGCCGTGCAGGTGAACGTGCGCGCTGTTGTCCGCTCGCGCGAACAGTCGGCGCGCAAGGCGACGTACGAACTCCTCCACGGTCGGCATCTTGGTATCTCTGTGCACGACGTCGTTCCGCACATACCTCGGGGCTCCTATGATCAGTCGCAGGCAGCGGTTCTGCTGGACTTGAAGTCGTCGCCTCTGGTACGCCGAACATAGCGCGTACCAGGCGGGTGCCGCGTACGTCAAGCGCGAGCGGACGTAGGCACCGTAGACTCGCAGTTTGGTGTTGACAGGTAAATGGGATGTGAACAGCGTGTGGAGCTGGGACCTGGCAGCAGCAGCTTGGCCCACGGCACGGTTAACCATGGGGACCATGCGCAGGCTGCGGTCCAACTCACACCCCAAAAACCTCACTGTGGTCTTCCACTCTACGTCCTGGCCTCGCAGAGTGAGTTGGCGTAGCGGCCTGGAGCGGCTGGTGAGCAGAGCGGCCGTCTTCCCGACGTTGACGGTCATCCTCCACTTGTCCAGCCATTCCGGCAACAAGTCCAGCAGACGCTGCATGCGGTTAGTGGCGACGATCTGGTGGTAGGACGACGCGAAATACGCGCTGTCGTCAGCGAACAGCGACAACAGCACGTCCTCCTCCCCTTCCCGCAGATGGTGGCGCAGGGTGGGGATGTCATCCGTATACGCCGCGTATAAGCGCGGCGATATACAGCTGCCCTGGGGTACTCCGGCTTGGATAGTGCGTGGTTGGGATTCGGCACTATCCACTGCCACGTAAAAGCTACGGCCGCTGAGGAATGACGCCAGCACTCGCACATAAGCAGGCGGCATGGTGGTATCCAGGATCTTGGCCAGGAGCCCGGCGTGCCACACACGATCAAAGGCCTTCTCGATATCGAGGAAGACCCCGACGGTGTAACACCCGTTATGCAGCTCACTGGTCAGCTGGTTAATGACCCTCGCCAGCTGGAGCGTCGTCGAGTGGCCGCTGCGGAATCCAAACTGCTCCTCGCGCAGGGGCAGATGGGGCGTGACTCGACGCAGCAGCAGACGCTCGAACAGCTTGGCTATGTGCGAGAGCAGGGTGATCGGCCGGTAGCTTCCAGGCAGGCGGCGGTCCTTCCCTGGCTTGGGAAGAACGATGATCTTCCCGGTCTTCCACGCCTCTGGGAAGTGACCGGTGCGGAGTACTCCGTTGAACAGGCTCGTGAGCGCTACGAGACCCGTTCGGGGCAGCAGCATCAGCGCGGCGTTGGTGATTCCGTCGGGTCCTGGCGCTTTTCGCTTATCAAGGCGAGCAGCGACCGACCGCAGCTCTGACAGGGAGATGAAGTCCTCTCCCCGGAGCGGCGGTGTAGGGGCCGACAGGAACCTCTCCAGTTTGTCCTGGACCGTCGCGTGATGACGGAGTAACGAATAAGTAAAAAAAAGGGAACCACTCCTCCACGCGCTAATAGATGGCGCTAGTCGCTTCGCCGACATGTAATATAAAACTCTTGGAACTTGGCAATCAAATAAATCCCAATTAATACTCCCAATCCCAAAAAAGACAATTACTTATCTGTCTATATAAATATTTAGAAGCCCATTTATTGTAGCAATGCGTTATATATGTATGTTCGATTAAGTGGGTTACAAGGAGTCTGTTATACACAACACAAATGTTTCCTTAAGATCCCTATATTTTAAGAGTTTAACTTATAACCCGCTTAAAGCTCGTGCCTAACACCAACCTACTGGACGTACCGTAGTGAATACATAATCGTAACTTTATACGCAGGTGTATTGAATCCAGCAGTGCATTAAGGCAGTTGCAGATTCCATTCCGTTTATATTTGTAAGCAAAAATAAACTATAGACGATCCCACGATAAGCAAATGGTAGGAATAAATAAGAATTATCTAGATTACTATCATCGGCCTCGTGTATAGCCTTTTATGGTGGTCTCGCGCACGCTTATTGCTAGGATTTATTTTAATGCATTTAGTTGCGGATGGGTCGGAATATAAGCTTACGAATGGGTATGGGAAACTTATATCATTGTTCACTAATAAATACAGATAATTTAAAAAATATATTGATGACCTATAGAATTTCGCAACGTAACTCCTTATTAATTAATTTAAGATTTTGTGATTGACAAAACACCATTTGTTATTGTTTCTTTCGAGGAACTTATTCACATAATGATAATTAGCGTATTTAGCAAATAAGAAAAAACCTATAAGAAACTATAAAAATAGAAAGGGCTCCAATTGTCAATAAGTCGTCAAACCGAGCTAAATCGTGCAAATAATATCGTATTTGTGTAGTAGACTTAGTGCTCTAATTCGTTCGTGACCATGACATTTCACACTATACCGACGCGCTAAATCAAATAAACCTTAACACTTTGAAAAGGTTTTAAATTTACTTATCCATTGTATATATATTACAGCTAATAATCACCCCAAAGATTTTAAGCTGTTAATTGAGTTGACTTCTAATTATGTACCATTAACGATCCCATAAACCAGTTCACATTTGTTCATTCAACGACGCGTGCCCGGCCCGTAATGGTGGTACAGTAATGCGATGCGCGCGCGCACGTATGCGACGCACGC
Organism: Morpho helenor; assembly: GCA_029227775.1. NCBI lineage: Eukaryota > Metazoa > Arthropoda > Insecta > Lepidoptera > Nymphalidae > Morpho > Morpho helenor. Next base: position 16,924,907 of record JARGCU010000025.1, read on the forward strand.
ACGGTTCGCGCGCTGAATAATACGACGGACTCTTGTTTTTGTTTACATTCAATGCATTTTCCCGCCGCGTCATCGACACGTGGGTGTGTTTTATGAATTGATCAATAGTTTGTAAGTTCCTTTGTGGGATGACCAATACAAGAGGAATCATAAGTGTATTTTGTCGCAATCCACGCAAATGTTGACTACGGAGCGCAATATGCACCATCCTTTAGTTTATGTTTTTGTAAATACAAATTCTTAATTTAATATTACTAACATAGTTTTAAGAAATAATTTTACTAACATTAATATGGATCAGGTATTGATTAAAAAAATATCATAATTTGCTATATCCATACTTTTCCATATTAATATTATAAACGCGAAAGTCTGCCTATCCATCTATCTGACAAATATTCATTTAATTGGCATTAAATATACCAAGCTTACACATTGGGGGTAAATATGGCATATATAAAATTTAAAAAAGGGAAAACATATATTGCATTTTAAGGGTAACATTTAAAGGGTACTTAGAAGGCTAAATTAACGCAACCAAGTTGCAGGTACCAGAAGTATAAAATAATTTCCACGATGACCGAATAGTGAAAGAGTTGTGACTCTTCTTAGGGGATCACAGGTTCATACTTCGGTCATGCTTTAAAGTTTTCTAATACTATGTATCACGATATTTTTATAATAGATATGGTATTCACTAATAAATTCAAATTAGTTTAGACTTTAATTTAAGCAGAGGATTTTGTCGACGACACGAATATTTCGCATTCTCAATGCTACACCGAATTTCTAAAGTATTTCAATTCAATACGCCCTAAATACCCTTACCTTACCGACCTCCGATTAAGTTTTCGTTATCATTTCAATGGCTTGACCTTTAACTATAGATTTGGAATAACTTGTAGTTTATATATTCTGGTATTCCTTTTTATTTGAGTTGCTTTTTATTAGTACAATGGTAGATTTTAATTATATATATCTTCCTACCCTTATCCCACTCTAAGTGGGGTCGGCTCAACATGTTATAAACATGCTGTAACATGATTTGGCTGCGTTTTTAAGACTGGCCGACTGCCTGACGTCAACTTAGCTAAATCGTATTTTACGACACCTCGGTAAGAAGGAGGGTGGTCTATTCTACTAAACCGGATACCACACGGTGGGTCAACTTATCTTAGTCTGCTTTTACGACACCTCGGTAAGAAATGAGGGTGGTACTATTCTACTTAGCCGGATACCACACGGCTAACAATGGTAGATTTTAATTGTTCGCGTTAATTTTAATTTTTACTTATTGTTTTACTAACTGTGCTTGCATCGTTGCATCCACCGTGACCTCCACCTGACACAGTCAGTCAGTTCGTGACGAGTACATAGTTTTTTGTATGTGTTTTTGATATATTATAAATTATAGGGAAAAGCTTATTGATACCTTACATATCCGACAATTGAACTCTGGCCCCTCGTGACTTCAGTTAAACTCATAGATCTGAAATAAAACAAATGGTTATGTTAGTCTTTAATATTTAAGTGAGGTAATCTTGTATATATATATGTATATTTTCTGAATATAGTAAACGGCTCCAACGGTTTTCATGAAACTTAGTATGTAGAGGGTTTCGGGGGTGACAAATCGATCTAGCTAGGCTTCATTTAAAAAAAAAGTCATTTTATTCCTGTTTTCGGGCACTAAAAATTGCTATATGCTATATATCTAGTCTATTGACTAGAAGCTTCTAAGCTTGAATTTGCTGTCATTTTTAAAGTAATGATACCTTAATAGGGAACGGGCGGACTAAAAAAAATTAATTTCTGGGATCAAGTCCCACATGTCACTGGCCCTTTCTTTATTTTTTTTGCCGACCCCACTTAGAGTGGGATAAGGGCAGAAGAATGAGGATTTAGCTGAAATTTTATTAAAACTAGACATTACTTCAAATAATACAAAATAATTAGAAATTATTATAAAGTTTTTTGTAAAAATAACTATTCATTAAAAAAGCTATGATATCATTTATAATAATTTAATTATTTTAATGGATTTTTAAGAAATGGACAATGCCCTTTATGTCGATCATTTCGATTTTCATATAATCTCTTTCAACGTTGATTATAGACAAAAAATTTATTACGACTTAAGTTTTTATAAAATTCCGTAAAAGTAACGATGTATTCTATATATTGATGGACAAGACAAAGTTAGCGTAGACCGCCAAAATTTCTATCACGCGAAATTGCAAATAGACCTTGGCCTTTCAATTTATAAGTAAGTAGCGGCCGGTTACTATCCTACAGTTGGGAATAGGCCTCGTTTTTGGAGGGAAGGATTGAATCTAAGACCTACCACGCTGCTCCAATGCGGATTGGTAGGTTACACATATCTCCAGAATTCTCTAGAGATACGCAGGTTTCCTCACGATGTTTTCCTTCACCGAAAAACGTGTGATAAATTGCAATCATCAATTAGACATAACTTTTAACAGAAAAACTAATTGATGTATGCCCGGGTTTGAACCCGTGACCTCCTCGAAAGAGTCGCACGGTGTTACCGCTGGGCTACCACAGCTTCAATTTCAATTCATACTGAAACAAAACAAAAATACCCACGCACAATAAACTAGATGAACCATAAAACATGCTAAAAGGTTTCATTTTGCGCGCATTAATTAACAGTTTTTCGCTGTATCACCGTGTTTTGAATTACGCACTTTTTTTGGGGGAAACATCCGGGATGAATGGCGAAACGGCGGCGGGAGAACGGATGCTGCGTCATTCTTTTATATTACAAGTGTTATACTGCTAATGAGATCGCGTGTAATGATAACACCCCCTCCCCGTGAATGGCTACGAACGATGGTGTAAGCGTAACATGCCTGGAGATTTCACCCCTCCTTCATTGCACGAACAAATGAATTGGTATATGAGATTGTAACTTACATGGAAAAAATGAAATAAGAATATGCATGTAATACTAAGTCAACATGTATTTTTGAATTTAAACTCATATATATATATCCTGCCCTTATCGCACTCCAAGTGGAGTTGGCACAACATGTTATAAATATGCTGTAACTTGATTTGCCTGCGTTTTCACGACCGGCCGCCTGCCTGACGTCAACTTACCTTAGTCGTATTTTACGACACCTCGGTAAGAAGGAGGGTGGTCTATTCTACTAAACCGGATACCACACGGTGGGTCAACTTACCTTAGTCGCTTTTTACGACACCTCGGTATGAAATGAGGGTGGTCTATCCTACTCAGCCGGATACCACACGGCGGATCGACTTACCTTAGTCGCCTTTTACGACACCTCGGTATTAAATGAGGTTGGTCTATTCTACTCAGCCAGATACCAGCGTCATTTAACCTTGTGACATTACTTTTATATTATAATAACAACAATAACAATAAAATAACAATAAAAATTTTATTCTAGAAGTTCGCAAAATGGGGATGTTTAAACAAGAGAAACTCATTGCTTGGATTCGATTGGATTGTATTGCTCATTGATCGCTTTGATTTGAACCTGGGACGGTTCATACGTCTATCACGGCTCCTACATATTACATACATACAGACAATACGGTCGTCTAATTACAAAACGTGTTCAGCGCTCGTTAGGTAGCGTCTGTCGGCGGCCTAAGCTTGCGACGAGGGTCGTTTGAAAATATGAAGTCACTGTGAAAATTATGTTGGGTAAAAACACTCGCCAGTTAATTACGGCAATCACGCGCGCCATAACGTACCTTACTGCCCCGTGATAAGGGGGTTAATGGCGTGCATCATTAACTCACAGCGGGCCTTGGCGACTGTATGCACTCCGCAGTAATGTTTAATGTTTGCTATACGTGGAAAATCTTGCATATTATAAACGGGGTCGGATTTTAATTACTGTAGTGCATTTTAATGGTCCTAAATATATATCAAGCCACTTTAGAAAAAATGGCCGCGTTTAACAATATATTACGTTGGTTTTGCAAGTTGAAGGAATAAACGATTATACAGAAAGACTAATATAAATAAAATTAAAATAAATATATGGGACAATTACACATACGGTGGTCCTCAAAGTAACTGAATTCTTGAGGTATAGGTGTCAGGCAACTGTTAATAATATACATATTTATTTTTAAATAAAAATATATACAATATTATATATTAAAAACAGGATTATATTACACTTAATACTATATAAACTATTTAGTAAACTAAACTAATCTATTTTACAAAACAAGCATATTAAAAAAAATTAAAACAAATTAAAACTAACTAAATAATACCTAAAGAATAAAAATAAATAAATACTTAAATACTGTATATATGCATATTTACCCAGACTAGAAGACTATAAATTGTTTTTAGAAAATGTTAGCCATCGACGAGAATCGAATTCGCGACCCGTCCAGTAAATAAAAATACACCCATATGTTTATTTATTTGATGAATAGACCACCTTCCTTCTTACCGAGGTGTCGTAAAATACGACTAAGGTAAGTTGACGTCAGGCAGGCGGCCGGTCGTAAAAACGCAGCCAAAACATGTTACAGCATGTTTATAACATGTTGTGCCGACCACACTTAGAGTGGGATAAGGGCAGGACGATGATGATGATGTTTATTTATTTGATATTAACTATCAATATTGCTTATGCGTAATAAATCAGACGGATTTTTGCATTTACAATATTACTAGGTGTCCGGCCACGCGTAACTGTGGCTCAGCCTGGGTTCGAATTCTTCTCTAAACGAAACACAACAGTCTCAACACAAATAAAAACCTCCAATAAACTATTTACATCTACAGGCTCATCCGCTGGGTCATTGTTAAGATTGTCTGAAAATTTCAATAAAATCAGTCCAGCCGTTTCGGAGTTTATAAAGGACATACAGACAAACATTCATTTTTATATATGCAGACGATAAGTGTAGATATGAATAGACTATAGTCTAAATACGTTTTGTCGGTTTTAATGTTTTATCATACAGTAACGCTTAATGGGTACGCATTGCCGTTATTCTGGTAATTAGCCTCGGTCAAAGACACTCACAATAATTAGACCGAATCTCGTTATAGATATAGAAATTTTAAGATTTACGAAAAAAAATAAAATCACTAATAATTTTGACTTGCCCGTTGGCGCAGTTGCTAGTGACCCTGCCCAGATCCGCGGGTCGTGGGTTAGATTCCCGCTGAGGGCCAACATTTTCTATAAATGTCTTTGTTGGTCTTTGTGCCTGGGTGTATATTTGTATTTAAGTATGTATTTAAAAATATATAAGTATATATTCACCATTTTTCTCTCACCCATAACACAATTATTAAGTTACTTACTTTGGAGACGGACGACCGTGTGTATGTCAAAAAAAAAGACAACAAAGACCCCTGCAGCATCCTTGTGTCCCCCTTACTCTCTGCTTTAAACTAACCTATTTCACTACCCATCCAAGGTTCAGTACAAAGTAAATTTAATCAGTTAATTAATACAAAATAATTATATCATTACTTTGATGTTTTCTATAGTTGTTAAAGCTCGGTGAAAGCTTGAAAATGTTGACCTACATGAGAACTGGGTCCCCTGTAACGAGCAGAGTTACTTTGACTATTAAATACAGACAAGTATTTGTATTCGTATTTTTAAAGTCGGATTTTTGCTAATTTTTACTCGGGATGCGACCTACAGAGGCATTTTTAACTAGCTGTGCGAATTCGTTAGCTTAACAACCGTACGTAAATAGCTCTTTTGCAAGCGGAGTAAAGCCGTGTGGTATCCGGCTGAGTAGAATAGACCACCCTCATTTTTTACTGAGGTCTCGTAAAGACAACTAAGGTAAGTTGACCCGCCGTGTGGTATCCGGCTCAGTAGACCACGCTTTTATTACCGAGGTGTAGTAAAATATGACTAAGGTAACTTGACCCACCATGTGGTATCCGGTTAAGTAGAATAGACCACGCTTTTCTTACCGAGGTGTAGTAAAATATGACTAAAATAAGTTGTCCCACCGTGCGGTATCCGGTTGAGTAGAATAGATCACTCTTTTTCATACCGAGATGTCGTAAAATACGAATAAGGTAAGCTGACGTCAGGCAGGCGGCCGCTCGTAAAATACCCAGCTAAAACAAGCAACATGTTTTAAACATGTTGAGCCGAACTCACATAGAGTGGGATAAAGGAAGGAGAATCAAGAGTACTTATATAACAATGTATATAGTAAGTTATATAAGTATGTATATAGTATAAGTAGTCTATAAAACAGAGATTTTAGTCTACTTTGTACTGCGAGTAAGTTTGCGCAATGACGTCATGTTAAAACCACAATAATTACTGATGACGCGTGTTTGATTATTTTAATTATACTAAATAAAAAAATAAATAAATTGGAAGTTTCTTGAAAAGTATCAGACATGCATTCACGATGTGTAATATAAAAGTAATAATAAAATTATTTTGCTATAATCCGCGATGAAGTAAAATAGAAAATATATATAATGCCAAATGTAGAGTGGACAATCGGTTATCATACCTGATACATTGCAGGATTCGTAAAAAACACATGCACAAACCTCCACCACCGCCACCACAATACACAAGCACTATATACGTTCACTATCACAAATTCAACAATCGTTTCGTCCCGCAACCGAAGCATATCAGGAGATAGACTCCACAACCAAAATCGCAATAATATATTTAAATATCACTTTCGTAGGGTTATATATTATGTAGGTGTTGTGTGGAAAGGATGATATAATTTCACAAAGTTTTATAAGCACGTTCTAGTCCTAATGTGTCACACAAACAAGTAACAAGCGGAGGACTCTAATGCAATTAGACGCTGGAGGATTAAACCCAACATTAGGGTGAAGGGCTCGCCGCACATTCTTGACAACTATTAAGCTCGTTTTACGTGAAACGGCCCAAAATGTCCACAACTGTGGTCAAAGTTCACGGCAATAATAATTTGCTAAAATTTTGTCCCCTAATTCGTTAAAAATTTGCCATTTAGAAGTAGGTAACACGGGCGAACCGTTCCGCTCCTTCCTCACGCACACAGTTGTGTGGATTATTCTCTGTTATATATATCATCATTATTCTCATGCCCCTATCCCACTATTAGTGGGGTCAGCACAACATGTTATAAACATGTTGTAACGCCTGACGTCAATTTGTCTTTGCTGCTTTTTGCCACACCTCAGTAAGAAATAATTCTACTAAACCGGATACCACACGGTGGGTCAACTTACCTTTTACGACACGTCGGTAAGCAATGACGGTGGTTTATTTTACTCAGCCGGGAACCAAACGGCGGATTAACTTACCCTAGTCGCCTTTTACGACATATCGGTAAGAAATGACGGTGGTTTATTTTACTCAGCCGGGAACCAAACGGCGGATTAACTTACCCTAGTCGCCTTTTACGACATATCGGTAAGAAAGCGGGTGGTCTATTCTAATCAGCGGGTAATTTACCTTTTACGACATCACGTTAAGAAATGAGGTTGGTTAGTTCTATTCTGTTCTACTCAGCCTGACACCACAAAAACAAAATTACAAATAACGAAATTCTATTAGTTGTTAAAAACTCATCTCTTGTCTTGCTTTGGTCGAGCCTTAGGAGTTTTGACGTACGTATTATTATGAGTCATTTGAATTAATGAAATAACGAATATTTGAAATTTTATTACCCTCTGTTTGCGATATGTACTTTTAAGAGAATGCAAAAAAATAGCAAGTAGACAACGTTGAAATGGACACTCTTAGCCGCGGGCGAAACCCAACATTAATACGAAGGGCCGCGGTCGCACATTCTTGCTAAGTGTTAAGTTCGTTTCGCGCTAAGGCCAGGAATTTTAGAAACTCCAAGCGTCTATAATGACCAACGAGGAACGGACACTCGTCCATTTGGGATGGCCTTTCTAAAGTTTTCATTGTTTAAACTAAATACTTTGGTAAGAAGCGCCCATGGCCTACGAATTTTTGGGGTGCAGCGATAAACACGTTTAGTGACACATCTATATCTATCCTACTAATATTCATCATCTTCCTGTCCTTATCCTACTCTAAGTTTGGTCGGCACAACATGTTATAAACACGTTATAAACATGTTGTAATATGATTTGGCTACGTATTTTACGACCGGCCGCCTGTGTGACGACAACTTATCTTTGTCGTATTTTACGACACCTCGATAAGAAAGAGGGTGGTCTTTTTTACTCAGCTGGATACCACACGGCGGGTCGACTTACCTTAGTCGCCTTTTACGACACCTCAGTAAGAAAAGAGGGTGGTACTATTCTATTCAGCCGGATACCACACGGCGTATCTATCCTACTAATATTATAAATGCGAAAGTTTGTGAGTATGGATGTATGTTTGTTACTCTTTCACGGTGAACCCGCTGAATCTATATCGATGAAATTTGGCACATTTATTGCTTATACACCGGAATAACATGTAGGCTATACAAATCCTGATTCAAATTCTACAGGAATAGGATAACATTGAAAAGCGCCATCTTTTATCAACCGATGAAGATATTTGCAGGGTTGAAGAATGACAAAATCTACTGGTTTATTCCAAGACAACAGTCCACGCGAACAAAGTTTCGGATAAAATTAGTACACGTTTAACAATCAAGTTGAACAGACAGAGGTTAGAACTTGCTAAAAATAAAAGCCCACAAAACGTTTACAAAATCAGAAATTAAACAACCTGTGTTCAATTAATATTGTTTGGTTATAACATCAACAATATAATAAGTAACAAAACATTCACCACACGGTTAATACTTTGTTATAAAAGCCTTTGTCATCGAGGAAATTCAATTAATTAAAACGCGTCCGAAATTAGATCACAGTAGCGATTGTACGGGCTTGATTGAGTTAAAATTTGCACGGCGTTATTTAATAACTATTTTATACTCAAAATTTGCAAATATTCAAACATGTTGCCAAATTCGATAACTAGATTCATAGACTAGGGATGCAGTTAGTTTAAAATACAAAACCTTTAAGCATTTTTAATATAAGTAGAATATGATAGTATGAAGGAGGATATTAATATAAAAAACATACTCTTGTATAATAATACAAAAGATAATAAAAGAGAAAAAAGATCACCTCACAAATAGTGGTCTTACAGGTGACTAATAAATTCTTTCTTATAACTTTTGTGCTCAGTAGAGAAGGTTGTCCGTAATTAAATATGTATTTACAAATAATACATCTACAAATAAATTTGTGTAAATAATTAACGGTCTATAGAAATCGTTAGATTCACAAATGCGCAACTTTCGTTCAATATAATCAAGCATAAGATTTTTTGAAAAGCCGTGGTTGCCAAACGGTGAAAGCGCGTGACACATATCAAAGATTTGCATGTTCAAAACACAGGCATCTATAGGCTATACGCAAACAGTTAAATTTGCAAGTAGTAATGCGTTTGGTGAAAACATTCATGATGGAACCACACAAATATCTAATGATATAATGAATAATGATCTAATGATATAACCTACCAATTCATATTAACTTACGTTAGTCGAAAGTAATAATAAAATTATTTTGCTATAATCTGCGATGAAGAAAAATAGAAAATATATATAATGCTAAATGTATAGTGGACAATCGGTTATCATACCTGATACATGCAGGATTCGTAAAAAACACATGCACAAACCTCCACCACCGCCACCACAATACACAAGCACTACATACGTTCACTATCACAAACTCAACAATCGTTTCGCCCCGCAACCGAAGCATCATCAGGAGATAGAGCAGGAGGATGTAGAAGGGGCTACGTTATAAGATAAAATTTCGTTTCTACTATAGTATAAACGAAAGCAGCGAAATTGAATCGTCGGCAGCACAGACAAACAGGTTCCATTACACGCCGGTGCATGTGAATGGCGTTTAATTTAAACACTTCTACAAAAAAAAACCGGACAAACAACTCGCTGCATTATTTAGTAGTAATACATGATTCAGACGCCAGGTGTATGCGTGTGCGACGCCGGGTCTGCGCTGTGACGGGACCAGTTTATTGTGGTACAAGTCATAAGAAATGATGATTATTTATTTATTTGATATGTGTATACCACGATGAGAAATGCATTAAGGTAAGATAATTTATCCCTAAGTCACAGATTTCTGCTGAGAGGATTCAGTAATTTTTTTTTTCGAATTGACTATATGCTGTTAGCCCGGCTTTTACAGCGTTACCTGGCGGGATTTAGTAAATGTTTCGGGGCGGTTGCACGGACATGTTATTAGTAATTGAGTAGGTAGGTTGGTAGACTTGACGCAAAATCACGTGACTTAATTTTTTTTAATGTTAAAGGAAATCATAGATGTATTAACTAAATCAGGTATGGGTATAACAAATTTAAAATTTTACGAAGACAAGCGAATATTTTTTTTTATTGTAAATGTTAGCTTGGTAATTTTTCTATATTTCATTTATATCGGAAAGCAAATAAGCGTACATTCATAATAGACAGATCCGTAATTATTATGTTTACAGAAAGGTTTAAATTAAATGTAAGAGATTACAAAATTGAGGATTATTTGGATCAAAAAATGCCTGTTCATGTTCTGTATGTTTCAGTTTCATACAAGATAGCGGTTTTATAATGTAATATTGAAAATTTTTTAAAAGATTCACCACCAAGTGCTTGAAAGAGCTTATTTGAATAATCCTACTAATATTATAAATGCTAGTGTGTTAGTATGGATGTATGTTTGTTACTCTTTCACGGCGAATCCACTGAACCAATATCGATGAAATTTGGCATAAATATTCCTTATACACCGGGATAACATATAGAAATCCTGTCAACTCTACAGGAATAGGATGATATTGAAAAGCGCCATCTATTATCGACATATTACAGCACAGCAGTCCATGAGAACGAAGTCGCAGATAAAAGCTAAAAGTAACTTATAACTTGGACCACCAAACAATACGTACTTGTCACCAAGCGGAGATCAAGCAAGATAAAACAGGGGAATGATTTGTGGCATCCCCGCTCCACGGTACACGCATTTGCTCGTTGTTTTTGTCTCGTTACTGAGGATACATTTAATTCAATCCTATCATATGATACAGGGTCTTTAACATCGAGGCGAGTACGCTTCGTACGTGGACAACATCGCAACTAAGATAACATGAGCTGAATGAAATATATTTTTGTTTTAAGTGAAATTTATTTTGACTTAAAGTTATGTAGCTTTATGTTCTCTCGCAAAAGCATTTGTTATTACATTTTCTTTTTATCTTTTTTGTGTGAATAATTTCGAACCGATTTGGAATTCTAAAGGTCAAGTTGTTTTATTATTAACGGTATTTTATCTTCGGAAACTAAGCTGAACTTTTTATACAACGTCACAATTCTAAATTCTATTTGACTAAATAAGAATTATATTTTTAAAAGAGCAACCGCCTAGTTTCTTGCTGGCTCGTCTCGGTAGGAACAGCTTTCCGAACCAGCAATAAAATTGACGGTACAAAAGCACTTGTTTACAAGGTTAATTGAATTAAGAATATTTTGAATTTGAATATAATTGCAAGGCACTGACAGTAATATAGGCGTGTTAGTATCTCATAACTGGACTTCATTTGTTATTAAGAGAGAAAGAAGGGCACAGGATTTTGGTCTTCATTTGTAGAGAGAAGGGGTAGAGCTTCGACTCACGATGTTCTAATTTGAATTGGAAAGTTACACATATCCCTGATATTCTTTAGAAATATGCAGATTTCCTCACGATGGGTATCTTTACCAAAAATCGTGTTATAAATTGTATATATCAATTAGGCGCGTGCAACACTCATAGAACCTTGTTTCAACTCGTGATCCTCAGGTTTATTTAAAACATTCTACCATCGGGGCGTTTTCGCATAGTCATAGAATATCGACCATATAGAACATTATAGAGCTCCTTTCTAAAATCAAATAAAGGAAAAAAAGCTTTACGAATTTTTAAGAAGAGAAACAAAGTCCTGGACGCACGTACGGAACAAGAAAGCCAATAATAACGGAATACAAAACACAGTATTACATTTGCATGGAACAACGCGATGTGATATCAAAACACGAACATTTACCTTTCATGTACGTATTCAAATCCCTAAGCTATCTTACAAAACCGAGATTGCATCTATTTGAATCTTATCACAAGATATGCATAGAAATCTTTGTCAAACTATGATAGTTGCGCTGGGGAGTTGTACCTAGATTTACTATACTACTCGTATAAACATGATTTCAAGCCAAAATATTGATTCGAATTTTTAGATTTAAGTTAAAGCTAAATCTTATGGATGTTGGTATTTGTAATAGCATTCTTGCTTTTCCTTTATCACGACAAGCAAGAATGCTGTACAAGTGAGTTGAAATCGGGCTAAAACGTAGACGGTAGCATTTTGTAAAGTGTTATGTTAAGGGCGGCATGTTCATAATTGAACAAGCCCTTTAAAAAAAAAAATAGATTAAAAAAAAAAAGCCAAAATATTAGTGTTATTTATTTTTTTCAAAATATCTTTAATTCAAGTCAACTTGTAAACTATTGCTTTCGAATAGTCAATTTTACTGCTGGTTCGGAAAGCTGTTCCTATCGAGAAGAGCCGGCAAGAAACACAGCGGCTGCTTCTATAAAAAAAATCTTATTACTAGTTACTTTTAGTCATTACTGTCTCGTATAGGGTTAAAAAGTTGTGATAGCTCAATGGGGATTGGGCGGACTGGAAAAGTGAAAATACCCGGGATCGAGTCATCGATCATGTAGGACATGTCGCCATTTCACGTATGACTCTTGAATTGACTATATATCTTTAATATTTAAATTAGTTAATCTCGTATATTGGCTTTGGGTGGGAAAAATCGATCTAGCTAGGGGTCATTTTTAAAAAATGTCGTTTTATTCCTGTTTTCGGGCATTACAAAAAATGCTAAAATGTAGAATTAAACTTTAGCTGTAAAACGTAATGCTGTGATAGCCCAATAGGTAAGCAACGGGCGGACCAAAAAAGTTCAAAACCCGGAATCGAGTCACTCATGTCCCGGCGCTTTTTTTGCATTTTTTATTAGTTTTAGAAAATCACTGAACAAGGCTCGTTCACACTATGGAATAAATGAATAGTTATCAATAATTGTAGTTATATTGCAATAAAATATATAGGATATGAGAATAAAAATCTTTAGCAAAAACGCTCTGCGCAGTCAATCAAAACGGTCCCGGGCGAGCGTTACTTTTTATGTTCCCTTTCATATCCCCCGGGAAGATACCGGGAGCGAAGAAATCTCAATGAAGAATGTGATAGGAGGGGAGAAGACAATAATTTCAGAATCGACATACGACATCTTTATGAGGACGGAATGCACGTATGGGGTATATTTGATATCTGCTATTGCCGAATGTCATTACGTCTAGTGCTTTGTTATTTATGTAACAGATTGTACTGTCTGGTTTCGAGGAAAAATATTATCATCCTCCTACCTATATCCCACTATTCTACTAAGCGGGGTCAGGGACATGGTCTAAGTGAGCTATATCTTCTCCTCTTCTAAGTAATCCTCAACAGTGTAGTGGGTTTTCTAAATCAGTCTCTTTTTAACAGTGTTTTTAAACTGCTATATTGTCAAAGCTAAACCAGCGTATTTTGCCACACCTCGGTAAAAAATAAGGGTGGCCTATTCTACTCAGCCGGATGCCACCTGGCATACCAGAATCCTCCTATCCTTAATATAATAAATGCAAAAATGTATCTGTTACGCTTCCAAAAAAACTGGTCCAATTTAAGCCACCAGCATAACATATAGGATATAAAATTCCCGTTTCTCTTTCGAGGACAGCAAAAGACCATATACAAAATTAAGGATACTTAAACGCTTAAGTTGGCGCGACAGAAGTTGCAGATAATATATTATATTTGTATATAATATTTGATTATGAGTAGGTACCTGTTTTCAACGGGTTCTAATGCGTGAATCCTGGATTTAAGTAACGCGCTAACCCTGTGTGGCCATCACAGACTTTCTATTAATTGCTTAAAATTTATTACTTTATTTATATAAAGGTATGGACCACGTTAATTTTTAAGAGCCGGTTTCAATGTTATATTGCTCGTAAAGTATAATCCAGATTATACATTATACATAAAGGGCGGGAGGTGTTAATACACCAATATATACAAAAAGAGACGTGGGAGCTGGCCATAATAATTACAGCTTAATGTCTTGCTTAGTAAGCGGATTATAAGTGCGTTTGTCAACTAGAGTGACCATAAATTATTTCTAACCAGGAATTGATGACCCACTGTTAAAAATTTTGATGTTTAACTATACTTTCATTGCTGTGGTTAATATGGTATTTATGAACGCATGGTAAAAAATAGCTATGTTTTATGTTCACTGAATAAAACAGTAAGACGGATTTAAATTATAGCATATATAGTGAGATATTTTAATTAAATCTTAAAGAATCTTACACTTTAAGAAAATTCATCTAGGAATAGGAGCAGTAGGAGTAGGAGCAAATATTTACTATACTTTTTATAGTGGAATTACACAAATGCCTATTATATAATCCTATTGCTAGCACCATCGTGAACAATTGTTAGGTTTCATTATTAATGGAGTATAGCTGCCTGATGCAGCTGAATATACCTTCTAACATAACATTACCATATCGTTTAAGAAAAATTTATTAGAATAACTCGATAGGAAAATAGAAAAAACGAAACAAAACAACGTCCATAACAATAGTTTATTTCATCACTCGGAGAAGTAAAACTACACTCCAGAACTATAGTATATATTGAGATTAGCGGTCCGGTTCTTGAACTTATCGAACTGTTAAGGTGATTACTGTGACGTGAGAGAGGTTATTTAGTCCTATTCTAGCGAAACGCAGTATTTAAGATTTTTTTTTTTTTTTACAGGAAAAAACCCCTTATGGGTACCGCCACCCGACGGGGGCAGGCGACGGTTATGTCGGACTCGCACCGACTAAAATAACCTGTGTGCTCCACGCTGCTGGTGACGGGTATAGGGTACCTATGAAGACATTACCCCCATCCCCGCCAGCAGCAACTCTGTACCCCAGAGTGCGCCACCTCTGGGTCGGGGCCTCTCTAACAGTGGCCCCTCCCTCCGCTAGACGATGCATCGGGAGCACCAGATGCACCGACCGCCGCGGGGACATTTTCGATGGGCGTCCGATAAAACCCCGTTCGGAACGCCCAGAGGTCCCCGTTAGGGCGGCATACGACGGGCTTCGGCGAGTCGTCTGCGGCCCACTCGCCTGCGGCGGATCGGATCCAAGGACTCGACTTCCCGGACCCGACCCGCCGCCTCCTTCCGCGAGATAACATCCTCCTTCCGCGAGATAACATCCTCGCAGAAAGAGGCCATCGCAGCCCACGATTCCTCCCTGTCCACCATGGCACGAACCACAGTGGGCAGGGAGAGATCATGCCCCACCTGTAGTATTTAAGATGAGTTAATATCCTTTAACATTTGTTTGTTCAAGTAACAGTAAAAAGATAATTAGTATTATAATTTAGCCATATAAACGGCTAAGGAGTAAATTAACTTTAATCTAAATGTTTAAAATAAGTTCTGTATATTTAAGAGGTAGTCCATTGATATGCAAGTGTTATTTCAACGTTGAACACTTGAACATTTGAAACATGTACACCTAAATTTTACCTCATCTACATTATTCATTCAAATTTAATCACCGAGAAATTATTCTACTTTAACTTGTCAAATCGTGGACACCCTACGGGCAGGTGTTGCTAAGCAAATCCGTCATAAATAAATCAGATTTGACACTTTCAAACAGCGACGTAAAACAATTTGGGGGATGACTTTGATAAAAATTTAAACCCCCAATTCGGCACGCACCGTTTACGAAAGTTTAACATTTAGTGTCGTTAACCTAAATTGGCATTATAATTTAACGTGAGACGTTTAATCATTTATTGAGAGCGATAAACGTTTTTATTACAGACCGTTTATTATGTACTATGTTCGTTTAAGAAATTTGCCCTTTTTTATAAGGGATTTGGGCAAAGAATTTTGCCCAAATCCCTTATAAAAAAGGTGTGATAGACGAACGGTAAGACTCTTTCCAGATGATCAAGAATGTAATCCCCAGACAGGCACCAATGAGTTTCCCTATCATATGTGCCTAATACCATACGTTTTTCAGTGAAAGAAAACATTGTGAGGAAACCATATCTCCAGAGGATTCCTGGGATATATCCAACCTTCACATTGGGACAGCGTGCTCAAGCTCTTTTTCCCAAACAAAACCTTCTCTTCAAAACAAAAGGAGAGGTGAAGCCTAGGCCCTAAACATTATAAATCTTATCCTAGATATTGTCTAAATAAATAAAGATTTTTATGAGGCAATGCTTTATGATCGATATATGAAAACTAAACCCCGTGCTCTAAGGATACATCGCAGTTGCTTGTCGTTTTTTAGCTATGCGATTGCGTGGTAAATATTTTAGGTCAATCAGCAAGTAAATTCATGCTGCAGTACTTTTTTTATTAAGAAAAACCCCTTATCGGCCGCCCGAGGGGGACAAGGGATGTCGGACTGTCACTGACTAAAAGACCTGAGTACTTAATCACGCTACTGGTGGTTCGACAAAATAACATTGTACATATTGCCACCATCCCCGCTAGTGTTTTGGAACTACGGAAAGCGACCTGCACACGGGCCTCTTTAAATAATGGCGCCATCCTCCGCTTGTCGATGCATCAGGAGCACCAGATGCATCTACCGCCTCGAGGACATAACTCCAGCGGCCGTCCGATATTACTACACTCTTACACAACATACGTTTAGGACATCATTACCTTTTGCTATAGGTGCTTCTAAATTTTACTTTCAGTATATGTTAGAATTACAATACAATTCCAAAAGCAAGGTTTGTAATATTACGAGTTCAGGATTTCGTGACTTATTTTTTAAATACGTTTACAACATGGAAAGGTCGGATCTTTGCGAAAGATACAAGTAAATGGCTGTTGAGGATATTCAACAGCCACTTAAAATTCAACTGGCAATTGTTAAAAATGCGATATCTGGCGGGCAATTCTTTTAACGAGCGACGGTAGACGATTCGGGCAATATCCTTGAACAATAGTCATAGAGAGTATTCGAAGCGACCTATATAGCGGAATTAGGTTAACATAACTTCTTTGTCTTAACTAATGCACATCAACTGCTGGCCGTAGATATATTTGACTATGACTGGCTCGTTGACAGTGAGACTGTCTTCAGCTTCGGAGTGCCGGGATAAATTCCCACCAAAGCGTAATTTTATGAATATTTTTTACTCAAAAAGTTTCCTTCGCCATCGCCACATTTGGGTAATAGAATGGTATATTGCTGGTCGCTTTTTCGACATTGATTACATAGTAGTTCAAATAACATTTACGTAGACATGTTAATAGTATTTGGATTAACTTGTATGATTGGTTAAATCGCTTTAAGCCGTAACAGACGGAGGCAAGATTCATTAGATTATCATTTTAACAGGCCTAACTAAATAAATAGTGTCCAATAATTCCACCAATTAGCTAGCTAGCTAGCCTTCCTCGATAAATAGACTATCTTACACTGAAAGAATTTTGCAAATCGATTTAGTAGTTCTTGAGATTAACGCGTTCAAACATTCAAACAAACTCTTCAGCTTTACATATTAGCATAGATTGCTGCCTCCGGAATAACAAAAAATTAAAAGAAGGTAATCTACTTTAACATTGTTTGGAAAATATCAGAAAAAGCCGTGTGGTATCCAGCTTAGTAAAATAGACCACACTTTTCGTTACCGAGGCGTCGCAAAAGGCGATTAAGGGAAGTTGACATCAGGGTGGCGACTGGTCGTAAAATAATGAGCCAAAACATGTTACAACATGTTTGAAACATGTTATTCCGACCCGAGTTAGATTGTGATAAGGGCAGGAGAATAATAATAATTTATTTACCAGAATATGAGTGGTATACAGAGATGTTGACATGAAGATGTTGAATGATGATTATAAAGAAGTAAACACTTTTCCAGTAACTTATAATATAGAATCGGGTAACCAGTATATTTAGTAGCTATTAGGACGGTATGTGGAAGTTTTTTACTCGACTTAATAGGCTATTGTTGATAAGTTATGAGTGGTAAATAATGTTGAGGACGTAACAAGGGCAAGGGTTCTTTATGGCGGTTGAGGTCTATATAGGTCGTAATGTCAGGGTGCAGGAAATCCGTGGCTCGATCGCCGATATAACTCGTAAAGTTGCTAGATTAAGCGGTGGCATCTATGGCTCGAAAGTTTGTCGGAAAAGAAAAAGTTGATAGTGGATACGAAAAGACAGTGATTTGCGACACGCTTAGGTGTAACGGTTTGGTTTGCAATTGTGAAACTTTTACGACGTAAGGAAAATAAATCCAGCTTTCAATGTAAGCTGTACCCACTACTTAGTTCGCGTCAAAATAAGTATTAAAATATCCCTAAAAATGTAAATGCCTTATTTAGTTAGTAGAAAAAACCTAATTTTTGTCCTATACTATATGTGTCATATATTTCCCGTGTATTCCCGATCTCAGGAATAGTAGAATACAAAGTATTTACAAACTCCTCTATCATTCACTGAAAGTTTCATCAAAATCTTTTAATCGTTAATCCATTCAGGAGAATAGACTCTTAACCTAAACCTGCCTTAAGAATGGTTTAACTGCAACTTCGTTCGCGTGGACTAGTGTCGCGTGATAGTTTGATAATAATCGTAGATGGCTTTTAAATTTCATCATATTCCGGTTGAATTCTATCTATCTATGTTATCCTGGTGTTTAAGAAATAATTGTGCCAAATTTCATCGATATTGGTTCAGCCGATTCTCCGTGAAAGAGTAACTAACATACATCCATACTCACAAACTTTCGCTTATATAATATTAGTAGGATGGGATGGGATAGGTTAATACATAATAAAGTATGAGTAGTTAAAAAATCCACAAAACCTGATTTCTAGTGCTACCCCAAGCCGATTTATTAAGCTTTACCAAGCAGTTTAAATTACCCCATAGAGTATTATTTTCCCATAAATCAACCCTTCCCCGGTTCGCCGTGGCCCTATCACTGGGACTACACGAGCCACCAATCCCAAGTGATTAATTGATTAGGCAGCGGTTCGTTTGCAAGTAATATTCATGATTTATTAGGTAACTTTAAGTAAAAGCGGAGTGAAGCCGGATTTGTAACGAACGTCACGCAAGCAGTTTTTGTCTGAAACGCCTTTTAAACAAAGGTTATAATGGATTAAGTAATTAAGCTGTTAAAGGAGTTCCAAATATGAATTAACTAGCTTTTACGACGACTTCGTTTGCGTGGACTGTTGTGATATAGGTCGATAATAGATGTCAATATGGTCCTATTCCTATAGAATTAACAGAATTTCTATAGCCTATATGTTAATTAGGTGTATAAGGAATAACTATGCCAAAGTTCATCGATATTGGTTCAGCGGATTCGCCGTGAAAGAGTAACAAACATACATCCATACTCACAAACTTTCGGATATATAATATTAGTAGGATAGGATAATATTTTAAATATAAATGAATAAATATACACACTGTCTAAGCTGTGGTAGCCCAGCGGTATGACCGTGCGCCATTTTCGAGGAGGTCTAGGGTTCAAACCCCAGGCAGGCACCAATGAGTTTTCTAGTAAAACTTATGTGTCTAATTGATAATTGCAATTTATCACACGCTTTTCGGCGAAGGAAAACATCGTGAGGAAACCTGCATATCTCTAGAGAAATCTGGAGATATGTGTAACCTACCAATCCGCATTGGAGCAGCGTGGTAGGTCTTAGCTCCAATCCTTCTCTCCAAAAAAAAAAAACGGAGAGAAGAGGCCTATGCCCAGCAGTGGGATAGTAACGGGCCGTTACCCACTTACACACTGTCTGACATAAATATAAAACTTGTCTAATAATCATCTTATTATGTCCTCAATATTAAATTTGCTAGTGGCAGTAAAATTCATTGTTATATTAGAAAAAATATTCGCAGACTAACAAAAACATGGTCAAAGAAGCAAAAAACAGCTGACTACCTAAGAAAAATAATAAGAAAATTTATCTAACCCAAGTAATCAAGTAGACCCAAATTGGTGAAGAGGGTAGTAGGAAATTACTGGATCAAGGGTAAGAGTAATCCATACAAAGGTTAATCGGTTTAGGCTTGTACTACATGTTTCCGTAAATTTTTGATAGCCACACTAATCTCTTATGAGATAGGATAATGTATAATAATATAAAAGTTGATATTTGTACGTAACTCTACAAGTAGTACAAGAGGTCACAGGTTCAAATACTGAGCAGGTACCAATCTATATCTATCTTTAATATTTAAATGAGTTAATCTTTTATGTAGATATGTATATAAATATATTTTCTGAATCTCGGGTATGGCTTTAATGGTTTTCCTGAATTTCAGCATTTAGGGGGTTTTGGGGTAGAAAAATCGATCTAGCTAGGTTTTCCCAATTTAGCGCATTAAATTTTTTTTAAATGTAGAATTGAAAGCAAACGATTTTTTTAGCTGTCTAACGTAATGTTGCGATAGCCGATGTGTAACGTGCAAACCGAAAACGTTCACACCCCGAGTTCGAATACCATATATCCACCCATCCATCGGCGACTTCTTTCTTTTTTAATTTTTTTTTAAATAATAATTGTTATTTATGTATGTATGTGATCGATTTTCTCGAAAAACACTCATCATCCTCCTGCCCTTATCCCACTCTAAGTGGGGTCTGCACAACATAAACATGCTGTCACATGATTTGACTGCGTTTTTACGACCGGCCGCCTGCCTGACGTCAACCTTAGCTGTATTTTACGACACCTTGGTAAGAAAGAGGGTGGTCTATTCTACTAAATTATCAATTCTACTAATTCTTTCTCGAAATTTTGTCATGGATTCTATCTTCTGATGATGCTTCTGTTGCGGGGCGATACGATTGTTGAGTTTGCGATAGTGCCCGTGTGTAATGCTTATGTATTGTGGTGGCGTTGGTGGATGTTTGTGCATGTGTTTTTACGAATCCTGCATGTAGGTAGGAAATGGATAGACACTCAACATTCAGCGTTATATATTGTTTCTATTTTACTTTATCGCGGATTATAGCTAAATAATTTTATTATTACTTTTGTAGAAAGTTATTTATTATTTGAAACCTATTTTTACACGAAGCACTTCAGTTTATTTTTCGCGATGAAGTAAATGAATAAGTTAAAACGAAACGTTAACATCAAAAGTAGGCCGATATCAATGGCCAACGTCAATAATGTCGTTTACAAAGGCACTGAAATTCGGTGAATCAATTTCAAAACCTTTAATTGGCCCTTTCCAGTGAAGGCTTTTTGATGTACTTCCCTAGCGATTTAAGAAAATGGAGGCGAAGGTACGACAAAGAATTTAATTGATTCGAGAGAAGAATGCCTTTTCAAGGCGGAATCTCGAGACGTTCTTATATCTCTATTATTGAAATAGTTTCGCCATCAAGAAACTATCTACTTCTAATAGGTTTTTAGTGGTTTTCGATTTGTGTTTTAATCTACAATTAAAATCCTACTGATATTATAAATGCAAGTTTCTGAGTATGGACGTATATTTGTTACTCTTTCACGGCGAATCCGCTGAACCAATATCGATGAAATTTGGCACAAATATTCCTTATACACCGTTATTAAATAGTTAGGAGTTTTCTATAAAAATCTATGTGTCTGTGCTTAAATGATATTAACAATTCATCAAGCGCTTTAAGATGATGGAAAAGTCATAAGGAACCTCAACAAAACTAGGTTTAAAGTCTAGCTAGCCTAGCTGTAACTAACTTTTACCCACTACTTTGTCCGCGTATACTGTAGTCTTGGAATAAACCAGTAGCTTCTGTCATTCCATGCCATTCCTGCAAATATCTCCATCGGTTGACAATAGATGGTGCTTAGCAATGTCATCCTATTCCTGTAGAATAACCAGGATTTCTGTAGACTATATGTTACCCCGGTGTATATGGAATAATTATGCCAAATTGCTCTTACCGAGAAGAATCAAGAAATTCAGCGGACACTCTTTTCAAAATTAAGTATTACAATAATGAATTTTTAATTATTTACGAATCGATAATGTTTCAGCGGATTCATTGTAAAGGGTAACAAGCATACATCCATACTCACAAAGTTTGGCATTTATAATATTAGTAGGAAAAGTAGGATAGGATAGTGTTATGGAAAGGGAAAGAGTAAATTTAACATTGGCGAACTAAATCAAATTGAAATCAGTGAAACTTGGAAGCTTCGAGTCGGTTAGTTATAAACAAAATATACTAGTAGCCAGTATTGTGTTGGGGGCTTAGTTGCAAACGGATTCATCCGTTCCCGACTTAGCGTGCGGCGAGAGAACACGTCCTGAGCATCCGTAATCAAATTTCACTCGAGTCTTTAAGGGTTAAAACTGGCAACTTTGAGCCACCCTAATAAATTATATTGCCGGCAAAACTGCTCCCGAGTGCGACACAGTTCGTTGGCTCATCTAATTGGTCCAAATTCGAGATGGGCCGACTTTATAATTGACTGGGTTGTATGCGCTGCGAAATTGGTACGATTCCGAACAGAAGATTAGAAGTGTCAAGCAACCACAACACTAACACACAGTCAAACATACGTAATAAGTTCGGCCTCGTACGGCTAATGAAGATCCGTGAAGACGCAAAACAAATTTCCAAGTAAGTTTCGGGTGTTCAGACTTAAACTTCGGCAGGGCGGCGCGGTTTGAATACAGTACATTCTTGCTTAATTAACGCCTATCGAGCGCTTGCTTCCCTGTTTATGTAAATATAATGTACCGAATTAGAGCAACATGTATATAATTCATAAAATTAGACCTTATTTTATAGAGCATCATCAGGAGATATACTCCACGCTTCGGTATGCGATTCGGTCTTTCTATCTAATGATGATACTTAGGTTGATGGGCGAAAAGATTTTTGAATTTGAACTATCGTGAGTAGTATTCATAGGTTATGTATAGAAATTGTATATACTCACGTCTTATTATTTTCAGTTAACCCGACTAGTTTCATGAGCTCTTTCGCGGCGGGATAGCATCGTGTTAAGAGCTCATGAATAAGGGCCCTGGATAGCCTCGAAACTAGACGCGCTAACACGAGAGAACAAGATATATCCAACAGTGGACAGTATCAGTTTGTTGATGATGATGATGCTGCACGTATAAAGTATGAAAACTTATAGGAAATTCTACAACTACCATTACATAAATTTTCTCTAATTGCAGATTATAGCAAAATTATTATCATTATATTTGAAACATGTTTATAATTGGTAAGTTAAGGGCACGCACAATGAAATCCAAGACGGGCGACCCGACGCTGGGTGTAGTAAGTAATCTTACCTTAGTGCCTTGCACTGCAGGGAAGGGGGTAGGTAAGGTCTGTAGGTAGTTACAACTCGTTATTCGATTCAGCGAATAAACCTCAACAGAAGCTACAAACATTTCAGAAGAAGCGACATAACAATTATTCTAAATTTCATTCAAAATTTACATTATCCAGCGAATGAGTGGAGTGATTTCAAAGAGAAATTAGACTTTTTGTTCCCGTAATGTATGCAATAAAACCTAAACCGTTCAAATCCCACCATAGGCCTAAACCCTAGATAAAATTAATGATCCGTTTTACAACGAACTGTATTCGGTATTCAATTCGTGCCGTTCTTCTGATTGAATTGGGAGTCACATACGTTTGCGTAAGCCGCCGTGGAGCCTAACCGAATGTATTACGTAATATACCGACGTACGTGTCTTCGCAAATTTTAATTACAGATCTGCGTACGCTGAGATTGTTCGCGCACGTCCCAAAGAAACTAAGTTTCAAAATCACAGTTTGTTGAAACGAATTTCTTAAAGTGACTACCAAGATTCCCAATTAAACGAGACTCGCGAACATGTCTTGACGAGTTCGGAACATTGAAAGAATTCTTCCCTAATTAGTATAAGTTTATGCATTTAAATTCCCGGTTGTGTAGCCAACTTTTAATTACAACCACATCTCAGCGTCAATCAGTGAATGTTTCGAGCGCTTTTTATCAGCTTTATATAAATCACGAGAGCCATTATTCTCGGATTAACGGCCACCAGATGCTGTGGGGATAATGTTTTTGCTTAGCGAGTTTCGAACCGCGTTATTAATTTATTGCGACTTCGTACAGTTACGGCTGGTTGTGGAATTTCTTCAGATGTATTGTTTGTAGAGAACAAGGCACTAACAAAAGCTGATTCTGTTTTATTGTATCTCTATATATAGTAGCGGTAAAGTACGAACGTTAAATACTAAACCTTTGTTTTGCGTTACTTGCTGTAGATGTAGATGCATTAACTTATGGCAGAAAAAAAAACATTAATTCCTACTTTTCTCTGGACATTTTTCCTTATAAAAATGCAATACTCATTGCAGATTGATAACAGATACAAGTATCTGTTATCAATCTGCAATTTGCAATTTGCAATTGCTGCTTATATTTCTTGAAATATAAGCAGAAATTCAGAGAAGAGATGAAAAGAGAAGAATACACGCAAAACGCGCGTGACAAGCAGAATTATTCCACAAAAAGTGTGTTAAAAAGCAAAAGTGATCCACAAAATCTGCCTCATGAGCAAAATTAAAGCGCAAATCGTTCAGGATTATGAAACCTGATCGGAAAAATAAGCATTATATAATTTCCTTCTAAAGCCAGCACAAAACGCTTACCATTCGAAATGTTTGGCCAAGATTAAATATAAACTGCGCTTGCTCTCACTAACTGTGATATCCCAGGGGTGACAACTTCGTAGACGACAATTTGTCAGCTTTCCGCTGGCGGCGATCGAGTTTGGACTATTTTTGTTATAAAAGAACACTGTTATGGCGACTTTCCTTGGACATTTTGCGGCACGCCCGCGGCTGAATGCTTCTTACATTTCTATTCCTTTATACGTTTACTTATTGTATTGTGTCCATCTTTTTAGCTCTTGAAATTGGGAAACGAAGACCGAAAGAAACAAGTATTTTATACTGCTGATACATGCGATTCCTATCGCGCCAAGTTAAGCGTTTAAAAACCCTCATTATTTTTTTTTAATCTATTTTTTTTAAAGGGCTTGTTCAATTATGAACATGCCGCCCTTAACATGACACTTTACAAATGCTACCGTCTACGTTTTAGCCCGATTTCAACTAATTTGTACAGCATTCTTGCTTGTCGTGATGTCGTCGGAAAAGCAAGAATGCTATTACAAATACCAACATCCATAAGATTGAGCTTGAACTTTTCTAAAAATTCGAATCTTTCAGCTTCATTCCGGACACACTCTAATAAAAACCCTCATTAATGCATTGATTTTCAATGTTCTCGTAAGAAAAACAGTAATTTCTTTATCCCTTAAATTACCACCGACATACAGAACGGAACTTTCGAATTTATATTTGTAATGGAGTTGTATGGATATGTGTGGAGTGTCTTATGACTTAGTTACTTAAATTATCAACGAGCCTTTAAAAAAAAGGTTTTATAAAGCAAAATATCAATCAGGTAAAAATAGGGCGTATTTCCAATAAGCCTATAATATCTAACATTTCATTTCATATAAATTGCTAAATGCTCAATGAATTGTGGATGAGCACACTTCAATGAAATGCTAAACAGGGCTATTGAATCATTTTAAAATATATTATTGATAAATGTTAATATTAACAAAGTTTGATGATAAATTTATATATTAATAAAAAATGAGGGTGATCTATTCTACACAATCAGATACCATAAGGCGTGTCAACTTATCTTAGTCGCCTTTTACGACACCTTGTTAAGAAATGTCAATTCTATTCAGCCGGATACCCCACGATAGTATTAAAGCAGTACGTAGGTACATACGAACAAACTTTGGCTTTTATAGCACTTATAGGATTTTATGTCAAAGGTACAAAAACCATAGGCGGTTTTGTAGCGTATACATGTATGAATTTCGACATCTGGCCCCATCCAAACCATAATGATTTATAGAAGCAGGCGTTATTTTGCGGAACTCCATAGTACAGAAGTTACAATAAAATTACTTTGCTGTAATCCGCGTTCTTATTAAGAGAATAAATTTAATGCTAAGTGTATAAAGCAGGCAACAATCACATACCAAATACATGAAGGACAAGCCGCCACACGTATCAAGACGCCACCAACACCAACACTCCATACAAGCACCACACATACTCACTAAGACAACCTCTACGATCGTTTCGCCCCGAAACCGAAGGATCATCAGGATAGGCTCCACGAATAAAATCGTAATGCATAAAGTTACTTGTTCTATGTTATAAACATAGAACATGTAACATTATTCTTAGGATTAATTAGTTTTGTATGTAAAAACTCTATTAACCATTTCTTGCCGTACAGCAAAATATGGACAAGACCTTAATTCTAAGATTAATGTATTAGGTTTTGTTATATGTAATCTTACGGCTGCGTGAACTGGCCAATGAGTACAAAGAAATAAATGGGAGAAAAGCGAGGCGGCGTTCGTACAAGAAATATTACTTATTTCTCCTAGTCGACAACGCGGCATAGCGGTAATCACATTTGCTTTTGTTCGTTTCGGCCCTTTCATTCGCTTAATCGCGTTATTTCGGGACTCCGGAGCAATCTTGTCTTGTGCGGGGCACACCGGGAGATTGACCGGGTGATTTATTAACGCTCCCAGGACAAATCTTGGACGTCGAACCTTTTTCAATTTACATCTACATAATGATTGTTGCGGTATATGGATATTCTTGCACACCAATATTATAAATAGTGTATTTAGAAAGCTATTTTGACAGATCCTTGTTCACTTAAATAGGTGGGTTACCTTACGCATTTCATCCTTAGCATTTTGAAGCTTCTAGACACGGGTCTGCTGAACCAATATCGATTAAATTTGGCACAATTATTCCTTATACATCGTGGTAACAAATAGGCTATATAAAGCGTCATCTATTTTCAACCGATGCAGATATTCAAGGGTTGTATATATAGAAGCTAGTGGTTTAATCCAAGACAGTCCGCGCGAGCGAAGTTGCGAGTAAAAGCTAGTAGTATATAATCGAGGGTATTCGAACACCTAAAATGACGAATGTCGTCGGGGATACAGCTTGCTCTTAAATATACGGGTTATAATAGTTCAATGGTGGTAGGTTTGCTACATACAAAAGCTACTATAGACCATGGACCTTTTTTATGTCAGGAAAACCCATTATGGATCAGCACTGCCCGACGGGGACGAGCGGCGGGTATGTCGGACTCGCACCGACTAAAAACCTGCCAGTGCTCCACCATAAACAATAGACCTACCACTACCTAGCTTATCTATTTAAGCACATCCAAAAATACTTAAGGCATTTTAGTGCGTCCCAAAGACCCTGACAATCACACCACCGTCGCATTAACAAATACCATATAACACCTTCGCAGATGAAATTGCGATTCCCACAAGTAATTAATGTGTAGTGAAGTAGTGTTTGTTCATAAGAAGCAAAACATTTTTGTCTCTTTTATTAATTATCTTTATAAATAAGTTACATCCATTAGCGATAACTGGAGAGGAAATAAAAGAATGTGGGAAGTACAAAAATAGACCCGACAAATTCTGTTTACTGGTGTACTCTTGGATCTTTAATTATCTTCAGAACACAGTCTTCCGGCGGGAATATTCTTTAACTAGCGGTGAAATTAGGGATATAAAAATTTCAGATATCCTTCCGTTATTTTTTAATTATTAGCGATGTCCGCGGATTCGCCCGTTCAGTGTCACAAAGTTTTAACCGCGTCAATCCTGACCCTACTGGATTTCTAGGATTAAAAGTAGCCTATATGTTGCTCCACAATCTCCTCTATCGTCCAGCGAAAGACATGGCCAAAACGATTCAGCCATTCTGGAAAATGTACTATTAACTTAAACATTCCTCGAGAATTACACTATCCTTAAGTAAAACAGTACCAAAATCCGTTTAGTAGATTCTGAGAAACTCAATCACAAACAGGCAGATTTTAGAGACTTTGTTTTATAATATGTATGGATTAAACACTGATGGTTCGGAATCATTGTTCCTACCAAGAAGAAGTGTTAAGAAACTCTGCGGTTGCTCTTTTCACTGTTCAAAAGTAATAATAAAATTATTTTGCTATAATCCGCGAAGAATCTCCGCAAAGTAACGCCTAATTCTATAAATTACTTTTCACTGTTTATAATTTACATATGCTTAAGATAGATCTTGTACAAGTTTCGAATCCCATCAACAAAAAAACAAACAAAACACAAAACAAAAAATCTTTGCTTTTTTGAACTTGGGCGTGCAGTATTTATTTAAAAATTATATATTCACCAGTTCTGTCATCTATAACACAAGTATTAAGTTACTTTCTTGCAGACCAACCCTGTGCGTAAATGTCCCATGTATATATAGCATTAAAAAGCTGTGATGGCCTAGCGGTGCGACCGTGTGAATCTCTAGAGACGATCATGGGTTCAAACCCGGGCAGACACCAATGAGTTTTTCTATTAAAACTTATGTGTCTAATTGATAATTGCAATTTATCACACGCTTTTCGGTGAAGGAAAACATCGTGAGGAAACCTGCATATCTTTAGAAAATTCTAGGGATATGTGTAACCTACCAATCCGCATTGGAGCAGCGTGGTAGGTCTTAGCTCCAACCCTTCTCTCCAAAAATGGAGAGGAGGCCTATGCCCAGCAGTGGGATAGTAACAGGCCGTTACTTACTTACTTTCTTATATAGCATTACGCATTTATTTCAAAGGTTTTTGTGTATCACTTTGTTTCCGTTCGTATTCAGCAGTCTCCACACAACCTCAGCACGTCGTGTATCAATCCGGTAGAGGCAGGTGCATTCTCATCGAATGACGTAAGCGTTTTGGGTCGGATTACACTCAATGTACCCGTTTAAAGGTACACCCATATTTCTACAATAGAGTATCACGCTAATATTATACGTGCGAAACGTACAAAGCGATACCTGGAGAGGTATTTGAACCGATAGAGTATTAATCGTTAATTAATAAGTTGATTATCTTAAGCATTTCATGCTTAACACTTGAATGAATTTACCGCAAAATAAAATTATAAGAAAATAGATTCAAAAACAGTAAAGTAGTAAAACCATAATAATATTATAAAAGTAAAAGTCTGTCTGTCCGTTGTGCTTTTACAATTAAGGTTTGTTTATTCATCATCATTCTCCCGCCCTTATCCCACTCTAAGTGGGGTCGGCACAAGAAGAAGAAGAAGCCTGCCTGATGTAAACATACTTTAGTTGCCTTTTGCGATACCTCCGTAAGAAACGAAAATAGCCTATTCTGCTCAGCCAGATACCACTCGGCGGGTTAACTTACCTAAGCCACCATTTACCACACCTCGTTAAGAAATGAGGATGGTCTATTCTACTCAGCCGGATACCACATGGCATCGTTAAATTAAAACAAGTGTTGAGATAAATTTGATGTGTCAATATGTGGGAGTGCCCTAACGCGACCTGTGGTCGAGCACGGCAGCATACTGACATCCAACTGGATGTTTTGTTTCACGTTACCACACCCGGACAGATATTTTTTATATAGTGATTTATCAAGGCCCGTATAAAACATGACATACTTCGAGTTTTTAATATAAACATTTTCATTAAAAATTTCACGTATACTACTATCGTTGATTTTTTTTGTGCCAAAAAACCCATTATGGGTCATCACCGCCCGACGGGGACGAGCGGCGGGTATGACGGACTCGCACCGACTAAAAACGTGACAGTGCTCCACCACGCTACTGGTGGCGGAGACAGGGTACCGTTGGACACATTGCCCCCATCCACGCCAGCAGCAACTCTGAATCTCAGAGTGCGCCACCTCTGGGTCGGGGCCTCTCTAAAAGTAGCCCCTACCTCCGCTAGATGATGCATCGGGAGCACCAGATGCATCGACCGCCTCGGGGACCTTTTCGGGAAGGCGTCCGATAAACCCTGTTCGGAACGCCCAAAGATCCCTATTAGGGCGACAAACGATGGACTTGAACTCGTCTGCGCCCGCCTCACCTGCGGCGGATCGGATCCAAAGACTCAACGTGTGATAATTATTTTTAAGAATACCTATTTAATTTAGCATTAATTGTTACTAAGGATAAGCATATTTAATCCCCGGCAGACACTTTCACATTTATTTCTTTATTGTACATACTGTTCGAACCTACCTACTGCGTGCCTTCGAAAGCTGCAGTTGGTGAGCATAGGTAGGATAGCCAGATAACCGGCAATTTCTCCACCTCGAATAATCAAGGATACTGACCTTAGACTTAGAGGCTTCTTCTTAAGTTATGGCGTCCACGCCGCTCCGGCCGGAGTATAACCGCAAAAAACTTAATCCACCTATATTCGTGGAATCACAAATTAAATTGTTCCGTAATATAGTTAATACACACAAACACCGAATTATCCGTTATATCACTACATATTATAAAACAAAGTCCATATTTCCGTATGTACGCATAAAACTTTAAAACTACGCAACCGATTTTGATGCGGTTTTTTTTAATAGATAGAGTGATTCAAAAGGAAGGTTTGTACGTATAATAACATTCAATACGAAGTAGAGAAATACTGTAATTTTTGAGGTTTCTGTAAATAATTACATTTTTTTCCGCTTACATTGCAAACGCAGGCTAAACCCTACGAGATTTATCAAAATGATGTACTAAGTATTTGTACACCTTAAAAAGGTCTACAGAAAAATCCGCGATGGTATATATCTATCTCTTATGGATAACCCACAATAGCAGTTTTTTTCATTTACTTTTTACGAAAAATCATGCCTTATGTTCAAAGCAATTTTTATACAATACAGCATTAATCCTTATCCAATTGAGTACCTTAAATAAATTGTTGATTTAATATAGATCAATATTGCCGTTTACAGCATGTAATTTAAGTGAACATTTTTGGAGATATTACAGATTTAAAATGCCATGCGGAGGCCGCGCTTCACCCTATAGCACTTCGAATCGACATTAATTAGTCACCTACCCACAACTCAGGTGCAGAAAGCCACGATTACCCTAATATTGCCCTAACACATACATATTGTTAGAAAGAAGAAAGAAAAAATTGCGCATTTACAAATCGTAAAAGAGACGTCTGTTCCTGACCTGATCACTTTTATACCCCTGTATATATGGTATGTAGGTGTTATGAAGTGTTGCTAGCTACAATAAATTATAACACTAATTGAAAAGTGTTGCTTTCTACGGTACATATATTAAGAAAAGTACATATATGTAAAAGTATATTTCTCTTATTTATTACATACGAATAATAATATTAATATTAATATCTGGGTGACCGAGCTTCGCTCGGTAATTTTTTACAAAAAAAAAAACTAAAAAAAAACAATTATTTAGTTGGGGATCGATCCTTGGCATTCACATTTCTCAATTCTGCCCGTCACCCGAATAAGCTACGTCGACTTGACAGATAATGGCGAAAATTCAATTCAATATAAATGTTAGTGTTTTTTAATGCCCAAAAACAGGGATAAAACAATTTTTTTTTTACATAAAACCTAGCAAGATCAATTTTTCTCCCCCAAAACCTCCTACATGTTGAATTTCAGGAAAATCGTTGGAGCCGTTTCCGAGATTCGGAAAATATATATATATATATATACAAGATTAACTCATTTAAATATAAAGATAACTAAGAGACCGGCGTTTTATGATCTGTAGATCAACGGCCTTCGTATAATGATATTAAAAAAAATCATTCCAAATTTGAATCTGTTCGGTTCGCCCACATACAAAGCTTAGGTGACATCACCTTCGAATTATTGTATTATTGGAAGTATTGAAATCTGTTTAAAATGAAACTGCTATATAAAAAAATATATTAACTAATTCCAGTTCTCTAGTTAAGTCAGAAGAGACAAAATAAAACGTTTATTCATATGTTTTTTATACAAAATGTATAGAAATAAATACAGATAAAAACCACTGTTATGCAGAAATGCTACATTGTGTGAAAAGTTTTATTCAACTGGAGAGATAAAAACAGATAAAAAAATCTGTTCTTAAAGGAATAGCGGGAATTTTGTTTAGTATTAGGTAATCTGCGTTAACTTAATAAACAAAGAAAGAAACATTCTTCAGCATTTATAATATGTATAAGCCTAAATAAAGATGTATACGTGTACCGTGCGGTATCCGGCTGAGTAAATTAGACCACCCTCATTTATTACCGATGTGTCGTAAAAGGCGACTAAGTTAAGTTGACGTCAGGCAGGCGGCTGGTCTCAAAATAGCTAGCCAAATCATATACTAACATGTTTAAAATATGTTGTACCGAACCCACTTAGAGTGGGATAAAGGCAGAAGAATGATATTGAAATAAAGATGTATTAGTCAAAAAACATCTCTCGTTACTCCGTTTTTATTTAATTAAATACTTGAATCATAAATAACAATGACAATATAAATAATTCACTAAGGAATAATACAAGCAAATAAAGCAGAATCTATTTTATAGTCGCAGATAAAATAATACATCTCTCTGTTTTGTCTATGTCACGGTCGTTTATCTCATTTATATTCTGTACTCAAGCATTTTTTGTATATATAAATGATCGTAGCAAATATAAATAACATGTTTTCGTCTCAATATCTAAGATAAATAAGTGCTGTACTTAATTATATACTGATTATTGTGGGGAGACTAAATCCCAGTAAAAGTAAGTAAGTAACAGCCTGTACAATCCCACTGCTGGGCATAGGCCTCCTGTCTCCGTTTTTGGAGAAAAGGATTGGAGCTAAGACCTACCACGCTGCTCCAATGCGATTTGTAGGCTTCACATATCCCTAGGGTTCTCTAGCGATATGCAGGTTTCCTCATGATAGTTTCCTTTACCGAAAAGCGTGTGATAAATTGCAATTATCAATTAGACACATAAGTTTTAATAGAAAAACTCATTGGTGTCTGCCCGGGTTTGAATCCATGATCGTCTCTAGAGATTCACACGGTTGCACAGCTTTATCTGAACACGAGACCGCTGTGCCCAAGTTCATAAATAACAAACAGGTCGACAGGATTATTTTCAGTGGGATGCGTCTGTATTTACAAATACTCATCATTCTCTTGCCCTTATCCCATTCTTAGTGGGGTCGGCACAACATGTTTTTCGCTTCCATTCTCTTCTGTAATTCGACAACTCTGGCGCTACTTCTTTAATATGCAGTTCATACTTTACACTGTGAGAGCTGTGGTAGCCCAGCGGTAACACCGTGGGACTCTTTCGAGGAGGTCACGGGTTCAAACCCGGGCAGACACCAATGAGTTTTTCTGTTAAAACTTATGTGTCTAATTGATAATTGCAATTTATCACACGCTTTTCGGTGAAGGAAAACATCGTGAGGAAACCTGCATATCTCCAGAGAATTCTGGAGATATGTGTAACCTACCAATCCGCATTGGAGCAGCGTGGTAGGTCTTAGCTCCAATCCTTCTCTCCAAAAACGAGAGAAGAGGCCTATTCCCAGCAGTGGGAGAGTAATAGGCCGCTACTATAACTACAACTTCACACAATCCAACCATCTCTTTCTGGGTCTCTCTCTAGTTATAAATCCTATAAATGAACGTTCCGTCGAATTTTATACGTTATTAAAATAACAGTCTTCCTGGAATATTAATTTAGAATCTAGTTTCGAACTCGAATCGACTGATCACTCGAAACAACTGCATTGATCAAATTGCTTTTTTGAAAATACGTATAAAATTTTCTTTCCCAAAACCAATAAATCCTTGATAAAATGTCAATAATACATTAACGCAATTTAATAATTTTCATGCAATCATTTTTAATTCAATGCTCTTTAATTGGTTGGCCATTGTCGACGAAATCATTAATGCAATCAACTATGTAAATAAAGCATAATTATTTAATTAAGATACGTTTATAAATCGCATCGACGAATTTTGCGAACGTTATTTATTTGTTTTGCTTTGTAGTTAACAAATTGAAACAAATTATCAATTATCAGATATAACAATTAAAATTTAGTAGTATTTATTGTTTATGTATAGAAACTGGCTATACTCACGACTTATTCTGTCGGGTGAGTCACCGGTTCTCGATTAGTGTACATTTGAATTAAAACTGTCAACGCAAAGTGGGTCGAAATTAAGTTATAAGTAAACAGTTATCTACATACATACACACAGTTAAATAAAATACATACAAACAGGTGTAATATAAAGCATACTGTATAAACTGTATAAATCAGAAGCCTAATTTAATTTATTATAATATTTTTTAATACAGAAAATACCCCTTATAGGTACCGCCACCGGAGAAGGACAGGCGGCGGTTATGTCGGACTGGCATCGACTAAAACGACATATATGTTTAGAATTTTCGGGGAATAATGGCGAATCTAGGATTAACTGAGAATTCCATTAGAGGATTTATGTTTTATAACAAAAGAAAAGCGGTTCAATAACACTTCGTCACACTTCTTTCAGCTCTATTACTAAATGGGCCCGCTTCACATGTATTACAAGCAACAATTTAGGTTTCTAATAACGTAGACGCGGGAAAGAAACTAGACACTTCTTTTCTGTATTTGTGTTAGACTGAAAATTAGAACTTCTCTCGACGGGAACGATAATAGGAAATTTCTTTAGACGGAGAATTGCGTTTAGCAATTACATGAGTTCTAGTTCTTTGGTCCTTTTTTATAACAAAGAATTGTGGAAATTTATAGAATAAGGCGTTACTTTGCGGAGATCCCTAATACAAAAGTTAACATCATCAACCCTTATCCCACTCTAAATGGGGTTAGCACAACATGTTTAAAACATGTTGTGCTAACCCCATAAAACCCAACTATATATATATCGATTTTATCACATCGCGATATATATTTCTTCTTAATATATTAATACAGGGTCGCATAGGGATAAAATCGAGTTACCTTTGTATTAGGTTCAACGTTTCCAATGTGACAACAATGAATGCAACTCGAACCTTGTACAAATGTAACTTGATATCGCTGTGTAACCTGTATGCTTACATAATAAGAAGAACAACATGTTAAAAAACTTGCAAATTCACAGACAAATCCTGGAATATGTTAAAATGGAATAGAGAAGGCTGATGGACGTATCTCCAATCCAAGATGAGCAAAGGTTTTCACCCCACAGAGGCGGTATCTTTAGAAGACACAAGAAGACAAATAGGTTGTTTAAAAAACAAATTTTTCCGTAGAAATAATAAATAAAGTGTGGATCCCTACGCTGGATACAAGCGTCATCTAGCGCGCAACTACAAAAAGTTGACTTACATCTCTCGAGTGAAGTGCCCTAAGTGTTAAGTAACGACAACCTTAAGGTCACCTAGGTGACCTCGGCCTACGGCCGGAACATGGACCAGGCAGAATGCCTACAAGGAAATGCCCGGGCAAAGGGGTATGCCTCGAGGCCCGTACCCCGCCTACCCCCCACCCGGGGAGTAAGCGAGATGACACTGCTGCAGTGAAGTGCTTCATGGCGGACGCGCAAGCAACACATTAAATAATATTCAAAACCGCATAAAGCTTAAACTCACCAAACGCAACTAAGGATATAAAACTATAAAAAGGGGATCTCCAAGGAAGAATTCATCTGGAAGAGAGGTGAGTTACACTTTATCTTCCTTTAAATAACTTCGATATTCAAATTCCCATACACAAATAATAAATTATATAGCCTCTGTATACACGCAGCGAACAATGAAAGAACAAATCTACGTCTTAATATAAAAAAAGTAATTTAAAATTTTCTCATAGCTTCCGCAAACAACTTAATGACTTCATCAGAGTTGTTCTTGCGAATTAGCATAGCACAGGAAAGTAGCAATATACCGCAGGGACAAACGAAAACACGCGAGTTTGAATAAAAACAGTAATATTACAGCGCTAGCAAAAAATTTAAATAGAATGCAAAAAAAACCAATGCGGTGCACTGCACTAATGGTGTTGCCCGCTTTAAAATATTTTCCCCCGGGAAATGGGGTTAGGCGCGTCTCTACTCAGCCGGGGTATTGTTTAAGAGGTTAAAGCTTAGCTTTCAGTAATGCTTTTGTTTTAATATGTAAATTTACATTACAAACTGTGGAAGTTAGGTATAAATGTAAGTGAGACGTTTATTAAACTCCTTAGTCGCTACGGGATTAGTGATGGGGAAAGTGATTTTGCTTTGCGATAAAACGAGAACTTAGCGAAATATCGTAAAAAAATTAGTTTGTCAGAAGAGGCTAAGTTTTTTCAGTTATTTAACTAACGATATGAATACAAATGTGAAATATGGTTTTTACCACCAAATTATTCAAAATCACACTCAATATTAACCAAAAAACGAGGTGTCGTAAACGGCGACCAAGGTAAGTTGACCCGCCGTGTAGTATCTGACTGAGTAGAATAGACCACCCTCATTTCTTACCGAGGTGGCGTAAAAGACAGATTAAGGTAAGTTGACGGCGGCGAGCGTAAAATACCTAGCCGAATCATGTTATTAATATATAATATATAGGGTCTGGAGAAGTTAAATAACCTCCGAACAAACCAGCACAGAAAGCAAAAGGACACAACTGTGGCTGAAGAGTCGCAATAGAATACCGATCACGATGCTCAGCAGCAAGCACACGACTGAAGAAAGTGGATAGTTTATAAGATACCAATCTAAAAAATCCTTTTCTTCCTTTTGTATTGATAGAAATCGAACAAGCTATTCGCTAAGTGGAATCCAGTGTTATTTACACTTCAAAAGCCCCAAACAAAATAGTAGCGCTGAATCATTCAGCAATTCAAAACTGCTTAATACAGATCCAATAAAAAGCATCAATTCAATGCGAAAGCCGATATCGACCTAGCGTTCAAGTTGTAAACGAGAGATACATTTCATTGAACCGATAAAGGTTAATTAGTGCCTAAAAACATGCTATAGGGCTACCAGGTTTAGTGATTTTATATTATTAGATTAATAAGTCACTCAACTGGGAATGGAGTGAGCTATGCTCGAAGTGTTTTAAGGATCAAATCGAAATGGGATCCCTGGAAGAAAACTTGCTAACATACCTTAATGGGACACCGCTGCTATGGTTTAAAATACGAAGAATTGTTACTATCCCTCTGCTGGGCATCATTTTGGATAGAAGCTTAGAACCACGTTGTACCAGGTCTGCATATCTCAGAAAGTCTCTTGAGATATGCAGGTTTCTCTACGAAGTTTTTTTTTCATCGCAAAAAAAAGTGGGATCAATTGTCCAGTAGGTAGGTACATCAAGTTTTTATTCAAAAACTTCTTGGTGAATGTGGAAAAATTGAGAAAGAGCTGCGGCGAAACGTGACTGGGTTTATATAGTTATTTAATGAAAAAAAAGACAAGAGTAGTACTTACAAAATAGCTGCATGCAATGCAATGGTACAAAGTAGCTTAAAAATAAAAAAAATCTTCTTGTATAGTTGTAAACGCTTCGCAGCCCTACGCAACTCCTGTATCAGCGTTGGTATTTGAGCCCCCCCATTCAGGGTGTAAACAAAGAGGCATCGCAGGCTGACTTTTAGCCGGGTTAATTAGAATGTCAACGACACTTATTAATCAAAACGACATAGGCGTTCGGCGTGCTTTTGTCTTCACAATATTTGTAAAGGCCCATTTAAAGGGACGTTTTGCTGTTGACGCGTCATTTGGAAACCTATAGTACTTCTTTAATTGTGAGTCTGAATACAAAATATCTTTAATATCTCCGTGATTTAAAACTTTTGATTAACTATAGTTCTCTGATCCCTTAACTTTGTTTTGAAGTGAAATCCTATAAATCAAGGCAATAGTATGATTTACTAACTTCATTTATAGGGTAACTATCGATTTTCCAGCAAATAATTTACTACGATACGAAAAACATTAACAATCTGCAATCAGAGCTATTAAAAATTTAATAATTGAGGGTACTTTGGTTGTTTATAAATGCCAGTTAGTGGGGCAGTTGCATTAATTAAATGACGGAGAATTTTCCGGAATGGAAGTCACTCCGGTTCTGAACGTGGACTTGATAGAACTTTTAGATGCTCTATATTTAGATCGTGAAGTTAGGTGGTGTATTAATTTATAATTATTAGCTGGAGAGAGCTATGCTTATCTACATTGTAAGGATTTACTATATTTCCGTGAATATGTTGAAATTCGACTGCCGAATCCAAAGTCGAGTCCTTTTATATGTTAAATTATAAGAGACATTAGGGATTACTTTATTTATATGGTGAATATTTCAGTGAAAACAATAAGTCTTCTATATCGCACATACAAAACTTGTGTTTTAATAACTCTCCTTAAATTTAAATGTATACAAAACGTAAACCTATTAATGGCTGTAGATTTAAAACTTTCGCGATTTATACTGATTATTATATAAACATACTGGTCACATCGCGTTAAAATCGAGTTACCATTGTAACTTATAGGTTCTTATAGGTTCGACGTTACGGCTGAGTTGCATCCACCGTGACCACGAACTGACTAGAGCTCCATAACGCGATGTGACCCGTATGTTTAAATAATTAATCACTATTGTGATTATGTTTATGAAAAGTGTGCGTTTTGGACTTGTTAAATTATTCACGCCTGATACGGATTTATAGCCACTGTGTAATTCTAGCCTTCAAATTTTCTTACCATTACGTGAAATGAGATATTATAATTTTGCAATTTCATTATCAAATTAATTTATAGTTGAAATTATTCTACATATATAGATTTACAAAAGATCAAATCATGCTCAACTTGATAACCCCTTCATCCATCTCAGTGTTATCGCAAATATATCCCGCCGTACGTAATTAAGTTAAGGATCACACCCACATCATGCAAGCATATTTGTGACGTTGCGGCGACGTCATCAATCACGGTGGGGGAGGGACATATATAAGCGTCGCGACACTCAAGGGCGGGGCATTCTTCATTAGTCGTCCGTGGATAGCGGATGTCAACATAGCTTATTAATCATACTGACTATTCGTGTAATAATGTCCGGGGTTCCCATATCTTCCTTAATACACACTTACAGGCTTAATACATGTTTATAATAATAGTACCTGCGACATTGTTCGCGTCAACCTTAATGTGTAAATCCCTCAGTTATGATGTGTTATATCAAGACGAAAAAACGGGTTTTTTTTACAAGCTTTAATTTTTCCTAGTTTTATCAATATTGTCATTTCATCAATATTAGCAGATTATTTGTGGAAGCAACAGATAGACATACACATTTATGGATTATCAGCATATTAATCTCTTAGATTTTGATTAATTTGATTGATCACATACAGACAGAAAACTTTTGTGAACTATATGTATACTAATATATAAAGCTGAAGAGTTTGTTTGTTTGGTTGTTTGAACGCGCAAATCTCAGGAACTACTGAACCGATTTGAAAAATTATTTCAGTGTAACATAGTCCATTTATCGAGGAAGGCATAGGCTATAACATCACGCTAAGATGAATTAGAGAGGAACAGCAATAGAAAATAGTACGCAAACGGCAAAATTTAAAGCTTTCCTTGCGTGCGCTGAGTAAATGGTTATAATTATTCAAAAATCATGTATAACAAAATTGTTCCCCCATAAAATTTCTAAACAAAAGTCTGCGACATCATATGTCTAGCTTTTAAGGTTAACCCACTTTAACTATTACTTTCACTACCACACTAATCTTTTCACGCGGGCAGAGCCGCTGGCGATTGCTATTCGTAAAGTTATATTATTGGCGCCAGTAGATTTCTTCTTAGTAAGTTTCCTAGATATCGTAATGCTACGTGAAACGATACGATATCCTAAAAGACATAAAAGTTCCGAACATTTAAGTCCATCTGATACCGCAAAATATAGAAGTAACTGAAGGACTTTACTTACGTAATCTTAATCGTGTGATACTTTTTCCCAAGTTTCATCGCAAAATTTATCTTGCGAGTCTTCGTTTGTTCCAAGACGTGAAACTTAGTTTCACGTTCGAGGAACTTTAGCGAGTGTAGCTCGAAAGTTCTGGAACTATAAAACTTCTGGTTTGCTTCATTTTTTCCTTACTTAAACCAATAAATGTAATAGTTGTTAGTCATCCATTAGTGAGATTGACGTCGTTTATTCGACGCTAGCTTTTACAAAAAAGATACAGTTACTCTTTTTCTTCACAAACAAATTATGTCAAATGTTGATTATTATTGTCGTTTAAAGCGATATCTGCTATACTGTGATGCTCGAAATCTTAGTTTCTCCAATAATAACTTTTTGTAGTAATCGCAATGTATAGAAATAGAAGTTTTTTTGTACAATTAAAAAGTCCAAAAGTAAGTATACCAAAATAATCCTTTTTTATGTTCGACGTATTCAATGACTCCAGAGTTAGGCTCACCTATAGTATTTTGTTTTTTATACCACATTTTTTTTTTGTTTTGAGTTTGATACACTTTCAAAACTCAAATTATCAATCAAAACGGGTAATGATATCAACAAGTGCGATGCAACACCTATAAGTCTATTATATATTTATTTATTTAGAACGGATATGATTCACTTACTAAACACAAAATTTAACAAAACATCACCAAAAAAATACATAATTACTAAGGGACTAATAGATGAAACTTTAAATGAACGGATTTCTAACGTAAAATAATTTTATTATTACTTTTGTATTATGGATCTCCGCAAAGTAACGCCTAATTCTATAAATTATTTGAAATTACTTTACTCAAATCTGAAACTATATTAATTAACTGAGAACAACTAAAAACAAACGTAAAAATATGTCGAAAGTAAAACATTTTTACTTTCTACAACGACGAAATCGCAAATGTCTATAAAGCTGGAAAACGTGATGTATTCAAAAAGCAGTCGCCAATTAACGTTTAA
Organism: Morpho helenor; assembly: GCA_029227775.1. Lineage (NCBI taxonomy): Eukaryota > Metazoa > Arthropoda > Insecta > Lepidoptera > Nymphalidae > Morpho > Morpho helenor. Next base: position 16,966,004 of record JARGCU010000025.1, read on the forward strand.
ATGATGTACAACCAGCTGTTTGGCCATCTGACATATCTTTGCCATCAACATGTTAACTTTTAAGCCCACAAAAACAATTTTGAATCATGTAATTGGATGCCATTTTGTCGTTCCGTGAATTCATGCCAACTTTGTTGTTGAATGAGATGTTTTATTGTTTTTATACATGTCTGACACGTCATTATTACGAATGAAGCTTTTAGTAACAATTAGTAACTGATCAGTTATTAGTGATCGACGAGAAAATACTGATTTGGCACTATGCCAATCTTACACAGATAATATTGAAATGTTCACCGTTGAGTCAATGAGTTCATCTATTGTGATTTGTATTTTATCTTGTGTCTGGTATTCTCCTAATTAAGAAAATAGTTTTTACATTGGCAAATATTATAATACGAAGGTCTTGAAAAAATTAATATAAAGATTTATAAAAAAAATTGGCGATGTATATAATAGACAAACTAGGAACCGACATAAGCTTGCGGCTCCTGCTTTGCGCCTTGCAAAAGTACGTAAGTTCTTTATGGGTTTGGGTATAAGATTCTACAATAAAATTACGCAACCAATTTTAGATTTGCCATTAAGGCAGTTTAAAAAAACTGTTAAAGGAAGGCTGATACAAAAAGCCTACTGTTTAGGATTACCTAGATAAGAATGCTTCCTCTCCTCTCCTCTTTGACCCTGTACAAGATAGTAATGACTAAATGCAAGCTATACAAATTATATTTAATTCAATAGTAAACTATAAGAATTATATTTTGAATCATCGAGTTTCTTGCTGGCTCTTCTCGATAGGAACAGCTTTCCGAACCAGCAGTAGAGTTAATGATTCAAAAGCACTTCTTCATAAGTTAACTTGAATAAAGAATATTTTAACATTAAATATTTGAAAGCTTGACCACACTATTTGCTTACACGTGAATTTGTTTTTTGTAGAATATTTTCTTAATATTATTGACTAATATGTTAATATTTCATCAAATTTTTAACATCATCTGTTATAACATATTTTTAACTGATTCATTATTTAATACATATGTAAATTGTGTCTCCATTCACGATCGTTAATCTTAAATTAACCTTTTGTACGATAATGTCAGGAGTTGATATATTATGCTTGTCTCGAATAATAAGCTGTGGGACCTCCATATCAGCACGATTTCATCTTAAACTGCATCATAATTTACTATCAGGTGCGATAAAGATCAAGCATAAATATACAGTATGAATATAATATGGGTGGTATAGTATATTTAAAATACTACTACTACTTTTCGGTCCGGTTCCGGTGACGCGAGAGTTAAGACGTGTGTTAATGAGCTCTACAAATCATATTTAAAAAAATCCATTTAAGAACGTTGATTACTCGCCACAAATCATTTAATCGTAAAGTTAAACAGTGGAAAAGTGTAAACAAATTGTGATTAAAGTGAATAATATGGATAAAACGAATATATTATCAAATTAAATATGTAAACCAACTGTCAGATTCATGTTAACCTCACATAAACAATTCTGACAGACGCGTTTCTAAAATGGCGGAATACATGGAGCTTTTATTAGCTAAATTAGATGAAAAACTACAACAACAAACCTTAATAATAACTGCTTCAGTAACGAAGAATATTACAGAAGCCTTAAATGAAAAGATTGAATACTTAACATTGGAAAATCGAAATTTGAAAAATCATGTTACGATACTTGAGGAAAAGCTTAAGAATATGGACAAAAATAAACGAAAAAATAATCTCGTTTTTTTCGGGATACAGGAAAAAGAGAAAAGCGAATGTGAACTCGTCGACTACATAAAAGAAATAATTGAAGAGACGGACACGCAAATATATAGCCAAGAAATTAGTAATATATATAGAATCGGTGCAAGATCTAGTAGGAATCGCCCTGTAGTAGTCTCAATCACAACTTTATGGAAAAAACACCTCATTTTGAAAAACAAATCCAAACTACCAACAGGTATTTACATTAAAGAAGACTACTCAAAAGAAATGTTGGAAACACGAAGACAACTACAACCAAAACTTGAGGAAGAAAGAGCAAAGGGAAATATAGCATTTATAAAAGGAGACAAATTAATAGTAAGAAAACCAAGTGATACAACTCAAAAAAGAAAAAGAGAGAAAACTATATCACCTAACAAGTCAACGCAGAAGAAACAATATGCTATACTTACCCCTGATAAACAACTAACAAAAAATCCAAACACACCAGTGTCTAAAAACATTATCAAACCAAACATATTAAACTTCATGCCCCGAGAGCGATCAACTTCGTTGTCAGAAATTCCAAAAAACTAATAACTAATACCTGCAATACCCGGAACCTAAGTAAATCAGACCAAACAAATATATTAAAGTTAACTTTTGAAAATTACACCCCAATCCGGCTAGTCACCGAGGGGGAAGAAGACTACTACCCTCCATCTAATAAATCTATAAAAATAAACACCAGAAAGAGTAAGAATAATGTAATTATCAAGACAAAAAATTTACCTCACCCACCACGGCTGGTCCCCATGGGAGCAGAAGACAGATACCCTCCAGGTGTAAAAAATACAACACGTACACCCATCTCCCAAAGCTGTTTATATTTATGTACACTAAATACACGAACTTTGAGAACGCCAGAAAGTTTGCAAGAGCTGGAGCTAGCTATACAAAAGATCAAGTGGGACATTTTAGGTATAAGTGAGATGAGAAGAATAGGAGAAGGAATAGAAGAGAGAAGTAACTATATATTATACTATAAAGGCGAGGTTGCTGGACAACGCGGCGTAGGCTTTCTAGTAAAATCAAACCTTAAAAACAGTATCCTCGGGTTCGAAGGGATATCAGACAGAATAGCGGTGATTCATATTAACTTACCAGAGTACACGAAGAAATGGACAGTAATTCAAGTGTATTCTCCCACAGAACAAGCTAACAAATCCGACATTGAGGCATTCTATGACAAACTAAGCGAAGTTACCCAAAAATACTTGGACAATAATTTAGTAGTCATGGGAGACTTAAACGCTCAAGTAGGTGTTCAATTAGCTGGGGAAGAACATGTTTTAGGGAAATTTGGAACTGGGAAGAGAAGCAAAAATGGCGAAAAACTGGTTGAATTTTTGCTAGAACACAACTTAACACTACTTAACTCTAAGTTTTACAAGAAACCTTCTGCTAGATGGACCTGGATATCACCAGATGGAAAGGTCAGAAACGAAATAGACTACATTATGACAAATAAAGCAAGGGTCTTTAATGATACAGGTACAATTCACAGTCTAAATTTCAATACTAACCATCGTATGGTACGAAGCTGTCTGGCTAAACATGGTCCAAAAAGGCCTAGGCCGAATGCAATACAAACAAAAAACACACAACAAATACCTACAACTAATGAGGTCTCAGTAGATACCTCAGAAGACTTGTTGACAATTGCTACGTCACACATGAATTTAAATGAAAAATATTCCATTATAGAGAGAAGGCTCAAAGAACATACAAATCTGCAAATAAAAAGAAGTAAAGAGCCTTTCATATCAGAAGAAACCCTAAAATTATTAGAAGATAGAAGAAAACTGATACAAAAAAAGAACAAGAAGGGAAATCAGAAAGAAATCTCAAACTTAAGCAAAAAGATTCGGGAACATATGAGGAAAGACAGAAAAAGAAGAAGACTCAAAACGTTAGAGAACTATATTCATAAATCAGGAGGTACGAAAAAGGCATTGAAGGAACTCAGAGAACAGGGAAAAGAATGGGTACCAAAGCTAAGGGACCTTAAATTAAAATATACAACTACTACTCGCACTAAGATCCTTAACATAGCAACAGACTACTATCGCTCGTTATATTCAAACCAGTCCAACTTAGCATCGCCTGCTACTGCTCCTAAGTTTGATGATATATCAGGGAATACAGAAGACCTACCAGAAATAAGAGTAATGGAAGTAGAGAGGGCTATAAAAAGCCAAAAGATGGAAAAAGCCCCTGGTCCTGACAGAATACCTACTAATATTATCAGAGGGACAATAGACGAACTTAGTCCAGTATTGACAAAAGTCTTCAATGAGATTTTATATTCAGGCAAAATCCCAAGCCAATGGGCAGAATCACACATCATACTTTTGTACAAGAAGGGACCTAAGGAAGACATCGGAAACTACAGACCAATATCTCTAATTTCAAATGTTTATAAGATCTTTGCGAAAGTCATATTGAATAGAATAGCAAATCACCTTGATGACAATCAACCAGTGGAACAGGCAGGATTTAGAAGGAATTTTAGTACAATCGACCATATACATACAGTGAAACAACTAATACAAAAATACAAAGAATACAATAAACCTATATACCTGGCCTTCATAGACTATTCCAAAGCATTCGACAGCATAAAGCATGAAACTGTATGGCAAAGTCTAAAAGACCAGGGGATCCATAGTACTTATATAAACATCATTAAGAATATTTACAGAGAAAGTAAAGCTAGGATCAGGCTGGAATCTATAGGCGATGGTTTTCCAATCAAAAGAGGAGTCAGGCAAGGAGACCCACTCTCACCCAAGCTGTTTTCAGCGGTGCTCGAACAAATATTTAGGAAATTGGAATGGGACAACCTTGGATTAAACATAGATGGTTCAAAATTAAATAATCTTAGATTCGCCGATGACCTGGTCATACTGGAAGAGAACCCGAAAATACTTGAAATTATGCTACAAACACTAGCAGACATAAGTAGAGAAGCTGGCCTGGAAATCAATCCAAATAAGTCAAAATTGTTAACGAACTCAGTAGAAGTAGACATAACCATTAACGGTCAGAAACTCGAATATGTAAAGGAATATGTATATTTAGGACAGATTATATCACCCTTTGATCAAATGTCCAAAGAAATAAATAAGAGGATTGCTTCTGGATGGAAGCAATTTTGGGCTTTGAAAGAAATCATGAAAAGCAAAGAACTTGGTACAAAGATAAAGAAAAAAACCTTTGATTCCTGCATTCTCCCCTGCATTACATATGGTTGCGAAACTTGGGCGTTGACTGAACACCAAAGAGAAAAACTTGCAAAATGCCAGAGAGCCATGGAGAGGAGTATGCTAGGAATAAAAATAAAAGACAGAGTAAGAAACATAGACATAAGAAACAAAACCAAACTCACGGACATTCTCCACCGTATCGACCAACAAAAATGGAGATGGACTGGTCATATGCTTCGTTGTACTAAAGATAAATGGAGCAAGAAGGTGACAGTCTGGTACCCCAGAGATGGCATCAGGAGCAGAGGTCGCAAAGCAAAAAGATGGGAGGATGACCTAAAAAAGACCCTGGGTCCTCTTTGGCTAAGAGTGGCGGGGGACCGTAAACAATGGAAAGAGATGGAGGAGGCCTTTGCTTTAAGGCACACCGAGCAGCGGGATATTTTGTAGATATTACTAAGCTACATGTAGTAAAGTTATCTGTACCTGTTTTCTCGGAATAAAAGGCTATCATCATCACTACTACTTTTATCCGCGACTTCGTTCTCGTAAACTGTTATCGAGTGATAAGTCGATAATAGATGGCGCTTTCCAGTTTAGTAGCTTTTCTTGTAGAATTCACATGATTCTATAGCTTATATGTTATTCAGGTGTATCTGTAATATTTAAATGTGTTAATCTTGTATGTATATTTATATTTTTTCGGAATCTCGGAAACGGCTCTAACGATTTTCCTGAAATTCAGCATGTGGGAGGTTTTGGGGGAGATAAATCGATTTAGCTAGGTTTTTATAAAAAAAAATTATTTCATCCCTGGTTTTAGGCATTTAAAAAGACTAAAATTTATATTGAATTGAATTTTTGCCATCAACTGTCATGTCAGCGTAACTTATTCGGGGAACGGGTGGTCGCGAGAAATGAAAAAACCTATCTAGCCCTACTTTCCCTATTATTTTTTCTTTTTTTTTTAAATTTATTTTTTTTATTTTGTAAAAATTGCCGAGCATGGCTCGGTCACCCAGATATTAAGTAATAATTGTGTCAAATTTCATCGGTAGTGGTCTAGCGCCATGAAATAGTAACAAACATACATCCATACTCACAAACTTTCGCATTTATAATATTAGTACGATATTATAGGACAGCGAGTCGAATAGATCGTAAATCATAAGTAACCAACACGCGGCACATGCACACTGCGTGTCCCATATCCGTTTCAAATCAAAGCACGCGAGGTGTAAAATATATATTTTTGTTTGTTTGTCTAATGTTAATAAACCAACTAATTTTTAATTAAAAAAATAAAACAAGAAGTTGTCAAAATTTTCTTTCCATTTTTTACTTTATTGCTTTGCTATATATAATTAGCGATTGTTAACAAAAACTATGTAAAGCAGAAACGGTTCGCAGACCAATTATGTTATACAGGATTAGTTACCGCACGTACTACAAAATACCAACAGCGCACTACACATATTGACTACGACATTCCTACAATTGGTTCGCCCTGTAATCGAAGCATCAAGTTATAGGCTAAACGACACGAAAATGGCATAGCGAATTTGTCGTGGTAATAAGTACTTAGTAACAATTCACATTACGTTTGTAACTTCATTTTAATGTAATAGTCTTCTGGTCATATATTTAAATGTATACAGTTACTAAAATAAGATTACTGCTAAGTGAATGCATACGCAAGCTGTGATAACCTAGCGGTAAGATCGTGTGACTCTCTAGAGACTATCATCGGTTCTAACCCAAATAAATGAGTTTTTCTATTAAAAACTTATGTTCTAATTCATAATGCAAATTATCACATATCACACATATTTCCGGTAAAGGAAAACATCGTGAGGAAACCTGCATATCTCTAGAGAATTATGGGGATATACGTAACCTACCAATCCGCATTCATATAATTTAATATTTTTAGTTACTAACAATAACTACTGCTAAGTGAACGCATCCGTTATTAACAAGACCCTATCAAATCTCAAAATCCATTACCTATAAATCAGCTTAGATTAGATATCTTCTGAGCGAGCAAAATTAAATAACATATATAACAATATGTAGCTCGAACTTCCAACAGTTTCCATAGATAATATTATTACTTACTTCCCTCTGTAGCCATATCCTGAACGAATCCGTTCACCAAAACGCCTAGACGGGAGGGGCGTATTGTTTGTGATATTTCGACCAGAAATTATTGAGTTAAATTCGCCCGGAACCAATTCGCGAGATGTAAGGATATAAGCCTACCGCTTTGTCCGTTATTCGTTTCATCTTTATTGTTAGCGAAAACATTTATTGCGCTGCTATTTTTTTTTTGCCATTTGTACTCGCTTGTTTTGGTTGTTCCGTTTAATTATTTCGAGTTTTCTCTCTTTTGACAATTGACGTCATTATGACTGATCGAGTGATTGTAATTTATGCTTTTTTTGTTGTTAAGAAATTTGTAAATAAATTATTACGTAATATTTAATATCGGTTACAAAAGGGATCTTTAAGGATTAATGGTGGATGGAAAATATGGAAATTTACAAATAAATTGGAAATATTTAGCAAAATTAATTACGTTATTGACATAGTTAAATAAAAAGCAACTGCCTGTTGCAATTTCACTGCTGGGCATAGGGTTCCTCTCTCCTTTTTCGGAGAGAAGCTTGACCCACCACGCTGCTCCGATTTTGATTGGTAGGTTACACATATCTCAGATTTTTTTCAGAGATATGCAGGTTTGATATTCTACCTCATCAACAAACGCGCAATAAAAAATCATATATCAATTGCGGACATTAGTTTTTCTAAAACAAATCATGAGTGGCTATCGGGGTTTGAACTCATAAACCTCTGAAAAGAGTCACACGGTCTTATCGTTCGGCGATCACAGCTGTTATTGACATATTAAAGACTATTCTAGTAATAGTAGAAGCGGATATCCATTATCAGAAATGAACCTAGCTATGGGCAATGCATACAGGTCGATGAATCCATTGTAGTTGATTGATCCCACAACAACAGTGTTGATTGACACCAACAAGGAACCTCCCAGGAAGCAGATCCAAGCAGCACAAGACGTTGAAAACCCTTAAACGTCTACCAAGTGAACTTTTATCGATGAAAAGGGATCAAACCAAATATATATGTCAGTTTTGAAAACATAAATTCAATAGTTTGAATTTAATGCTATATAAGAACGTCGTAGATGATAAAACATTTTTAGATAAAATTCTTAGGCATATAACAGAAACTCAAAAAGACATTCTCAAATTGTGCGTATAGAAAAAACCTCTAGTATTCACATAAAGCATTTCTTCCCGTTATATAGTTCTAATATTGTCTTGTAATATGTCAGGAATAAGAATAAGGCGGATAAGAGCTTAAAGCGGCGTTCACAACAGACATATCGTAACAAATATTAATCGAAATATTGTTTTTTTTTTCCTTTAACGAGGATTTAACTCGAATAGTCGATAACACCAGCACTTTAGCAACTTTTTTATAATTTAGATGGCTTATTATGAAGCGTTGGGAGATATAAAAAGATGAGATGTGATGGGCCAACCTAAAAGCGTCGTCATTAGTGTAAAACATGATAAACCGTTTTACTGGTTCATCAGAATCTGAAGAGAAGGATCGAAGATTCTTTAATTATAAAGTTGGGCCCCCGTTTAGTGAGTAGATAATATGTTATTGCTAAAATAATTTATATTATATTTGTATATTTGGGTTAAATACATATATCGATATTTCTGGGTTAAATAATATGTTATGCTGTTGGAGATCCGTATAAATAAATAAATAATAATCATCAGTTTCTTCTAGGCCATATACATGTGAAAAAGTTCAACCTGTTTTATTCCTTTCTACTTATTTGAAAAACTTGTATTTCTTGCAATTTTAATAGCTCAAAAATAATAATAATAGTTATTACATATATAAATTTCACTTTAGTATATACTAGCGGCCTGCCCTCTTTCGCACGGGTATAGAATATAAAGCCCATGTCACTCAGTGAAAAAAAAAAATTAAAATCGATCCAGTAGTTAGATTTATTCATTACTGCCCGTGGCCCGCACGCATTTTTGGAGAAAAAAATTCCCCTCTCCCTATATTATATATCAAGAAGATTTCCTGCTATATCTAATATCTAAATTCATATACTACATATTTACTTTTTACATTTAGTGCTATTTTGTATAAAAACTGCTTTGAAAGTAAGGCAATACTTTTCGGAAAAGTAAGCGGAAAAAAACTGTAATTATTTACGACATCACATTAGAAACCTCAAAAATTACAGTATTTCTTTACTCCATATTGAATGTTATTATACATATAAACCTTCCTCTTCAATCACTCTATCTATTAAAAAAAACCGCATCAAAATCTGTTGCGTAGTTTTCAAGATTTAAGCATACATAGGGATATAGGGACAAACAAAGAATGCGACTTTGTTTTATACTATGTAGTGATGTAAAATATGTCAAATCCCCTCAAAGTTTTAAAATTAGTTTCACTCGACGTCTTTTATTTCCCGTTGCAGTGTATGTTCGTTAAGACAAAATAATCTGTGACCTAGAAACTTAGCTTGAACGCGCCTTAAGATAAGTTTGTGACTGACAAAATGTCGTGAGTCACTTCTGCTTTTATTTCAAATTCCATGCCATATACCTATTTGGTTCTACGCAACTTTTACGCAATATTAAAGTAGTACGATATATAAGGAATTCCAAATCAGCTTCCTGCCCTTATCCCACTCTAAGTGGGGTGGGGACAACATGTTATAAACATGCTGTCACATGATTTGGCTGCGTTTTTACGACCGGCCGCCTGCCTGACGTCAACTTACCTCAGTCGTATTTTACGACACCTCGGTAAGAAAGAGGGTGGTCTATTCTACTAAACCGGATACCACACGGTGGGTCAACTTACCTTAGTCGCCTTTTACGACACCTCGGTAAGAAATGAAGTTGGTCTATTCTACTCAGCCGGATACCACACGGCGGGTCGACTTACCTTAGTCGCCTTTTACGACACCTCGGTAAGAAATGAGGGTGGTACTATTCTATTCAGCCGGATACCACACGGCGTATATAAGGAATTCCAAATATAAGGTTAAATTCATGTTAAAGTTTTTTTCTTCAGTGTCATTAGCTATAACAGTTGACGAAATTTAACTCATTCAGCTTTTTTAGTCCGCCTGTTCCCCATTGAGCTATTATAACTTTACAAATTACAGCAAAAATAGTCTTTTGAATTCAATATCAATGCCGGCAATTTTTTATGCCAACAAACGGGGGTAAACAACTTTTTTTAATATAATCTAGCTAGATCGATTTTCCCGCCACAACCCCTACATGCTGAATTTCATGAAAATCATTGGAGCTGTTTCCAATATTTGCAATATATATATATAAGATTAACTCATTTAAATATTAAAGATAAGTGAGGAGCGTACCATCTTCTACTAATTGCGAAGCCTGATAAGTTAAACGGTTTATTTGCATATTGTACTGTTCCCACGTCTTAATATCCGAGAATCTCAGCCGACATATTAGCAGCTCCATTTCATTTTTAGAGTTCAATTTTCTAAATAGAAAAAGTACCGTCACCAAACCGGGCCAAGCGGTATCATACCGATCGAACGCCAATACTCTAATACCGGTAATGGGGGCCGACGTGGGACCTACGCAGGGTTGCCACTCGATGCCGTAACGATTTAGTATTAATAAAAATAAAAATTGATTACTCCGGGTAAAGTGGAGAGGCGAAAAGAAAATAGAATAGCCTGTTAATAGTCACAGAAACAGTTATAGTAAAAGGAAATAGTTTTTTCTTTCGTGATAGCATTTTAAGAATACGATCCAATTTAGTTACTTTAGTCCAAATGTATTTTGAAATGTTTTTTTTATGATATCACTAAAGATACAAAACTAATCGCACTAAATGTTACTTAATAAGTAAAAATATATAAATAATTGAGAACTCATTCATGAAATTGGATGAAGAGTTATTTTGCTACGGTAAACTTACGAAAAAACAATCATTTTTGAGTCTTACATCCTTGGAAACTAAATTTTAATAATTTATTCATGAGCGAAATTTGCATATACCCTTAGTAATTTTTTACAGTTCTAATGCATATTATTAGATTGTAGTAATTTAGGTTATGATTCCGCATACGTAATAATTTCCTTTATGCCCAATGTACTCGTACGTGCTTAGTTGACATTTACAATTCATCGTGTGCTTTATGCTTACTAAACATATGTAAGGAAATCTGTACATCATAATAAAATATGTATACCTACCTATAAATTTCTAGTAAAAAATTAGCATCAAGTATTCCGGTTTTCTGGTTTCTATACAAAAAGTATGTTTACGAAAATAATTTTGCAACGAAGCACACATTACACTAAATATTACATTTACACAGTTTATTTCATAGGTGGCAACCCTGGCCGCATTTCGATTTTCCGAATCGTTTGCGCCTCGCCACGGCAGATAACAAGAAATGTCGCGACTATCGCTTTATGTGCATCGAAAATTGCCGCGGGGCGTTCGCTAGGCACCTCGGGCGCTTTCTGCTAACATACGATCCGATTTGTCTCAGATTACCCCGAAAGTGGTATTTATCTTGTTTTGTATAATTAGTAGCGACATTTAACATCTCATTAGGAATTGTCGCGCAAAATTGCGGCCGCCGTGTAATATCCGGCTGAGTAGAATAAACCACCCACATTTCTTACAGAGGTGTCGTAAAATACGACTAAGGTAAGTTGACGTCAGGCAGACGGCCAGTAGTAAAATATCTAACCAAATCATGTTACAACATGTTTATAACATGTTGTGCGACCCTACTTCGGGTGGATAAGGCCAAGAGAATAATGATGATATAAATTGTCGCACAATGTTCATTAGTTTAATTCTATTGACAATTTACTTATTGCGTTCAGAAATAGTTTATTAATATATTTTTTCTTTTTTTTTATTAATTATATCGAAATGCAATTTTATTTAATAAATATAGCTTCTACTACATTAAAATAAGTAACGTTACGGACTTTACTTATTACTTAAGTTACTTTTAATTATTTACAAATTATTAATGTCATCACTTATGTAATATTCGTGCACTTCCTTATTGATTTCACACCCATTCATTAAAAAATATAAAACTTACCAGGAAAATTGACTATTCTGGAATAACTCTGGCATCACTGTATCATCTGAAACAAAAAAAATTTAATAGCTCCCTCTTATCACTTCAATTAACGAAAAGTTCGTAGTTACTAAGAAAACACCGGACTACGAAAGTCTAATGATATTTTCATTAAAAACCCTTGTATTAAGTTGAACAGCCTTTTAATATTTCCTTAACAATAGCAGCTAACTCGTGGGAATGCGAAGCGATAGCAACTCATCTAGATTACATTGCCTTCCATGTTACAAAGGATGCATAATGAGTTTCGCAGTGCGTCGCAATCGTAATTATTTATAAAAGGTGACAATGCGGAACAGGCCCTATTCCATAAAGGCGCTTACATTTAGGATAAAAACAGTCAAGACATAAAATTCTTAAACAGATTAACATCAACGTTACTTCTAGAATATTTTTTTCTTTTTAGCAGCCAAAAAGTGCATGTTGGCTAAATAACTTTAAAAATAATTACGCAATTCGTAATCATTTGTAAAAGGTGATAATGCGGAAATAGAATTATTCCGTAACCGATACTTACATATGATGATGTCAGCCCAAACAAAATTCTTGATATGAAAATCGAAATTATGTCTAGTATTATGCTCTCTCTGGTGTGAAGCCAAATCTGTGCATGTAGATTAAGAATGTAGTAACAAAAACTGGAACTTTCAATTTTAGGGGGCCAAAATTAAAGTATGTTTGGAATATTATTCTCGGTTCAACATTTTTTTTGTAGTCCGGAAATTACATCGAAATTGAAGCCAAATATTAAAAAAGCTTTATAAAAAATAGAAAAATAAGCTTAGAATAACGCAAACATATACGTCATAAATCTTTTTAATTGTATATTATGTGGTTCATTGCCAATACTTATCAATGTTTGAAACGATGGACAATAACTAACTTACTAATTATAAGTAAAATTACTTAATAATAGAAATCCTTTATTTTCTATGGTATCTCTATAAGCTATCAAAAATAATACTAGAGTAGAGCACAATGACGGCATGTTACACAGATATTTTACTGAAAAGGTGGCGTTGATAGCTAACCAAGTTCACGCCTTACACGGAGCCAATAAAACTGAAGTCATCAAACTAAAGTCCTAAAGGTTGCACGTATCACGTCTATAAAGAGTCTAGACTTGATATTTGATATTCAAAACTCCTGCACATTTTAAGCGTCTAATATGTGCACTGCCTTACATAAGCCGGCGATTACGAAGATGATATCATTTTTATGTGTCAGCTTTTCAATGGCCTTTGAATTACATATTAGGTACGCAATAAAAGTCGACTCGATCTCGCCTTAATGTCATCACGAGCCGCGATAGCACAATGGTAGGAACGGAACAACGAGACGTGATTCTGCCGATGGTGGATCGAGATTTGCGATAACTAACTCTATTATGGGCCTTTAGAAAGTTGTGCTTGTTGAATTCTCTGTCGTTACCAGATATCATTCTATTTTATTTCTAGAAAATAATCAATTGGAGTTAAATTATGAATAAACCGGTGTTCCATTTCATTGCGATTTATTTGAGTTGGTCATTGAGAAGTAGCGAATAGGAAGGACATATATAAAGACCCTATAGGTGTTTGAATCGTAAGGTGTTAGAATTTGCAGAGTTGTATTGTATTTAAACAGATCAAAAGATAGCAGTGCTGCTGGATTCAAGCGACACAAGATTATGTGGAAATTCCTTTAAGAGACAGTCTAGGTTTATTTGTTTAAGAAGACTTGATTTTTAATTAAAACACCAAAACAATTAATGAATGCATTATGAATTATAAAAGGAATTAAATTCGGTACCAAAATGAATAATGATAAATTAATACTAATACTGCAAATATCAAAGTTACTCAGTTTATAAATTTCTCGCGCCTACGCTCAACGAATTTTCTAACTTTTCGTGTAAATATAGATTGGACCTCGGAAGGTCATAAGCTCCAATCCATCAAGAAGTCACTGGTAACAATCCTTTTTTTATTTATTTATTATTATCCTTCTACTTAGTTACTCTTTCACGGCGAATCTCCTGAACAATATCGATGAAATTTGACACAATTATTCCTTATAATCCGGGGTAAAATATAGGCGATAAAAATCTTGTCAATTATACAGGAATATGATGACATTAAAAAGCGCCATCTATTTCCAATCTATCACACGCAACAGTCCACGCAAACGTTGCGGTTAAAAGCTAGTTAGCTATAAATAAAAACTTATATTTAAGTTATTACGAGGAAAATTAACAATCTTCTTCAAATAATATGTTCATCAATTTTAATGGAAACATATTAACGCGCTTTAAAGCGTCATGCAACGCCTATTTAAACGCCCTTGTTTACCAAATAAATGTTCACAGAAACCATTTTTATATTTATAAGTCGTTCGTGGTTAATTATCTGTGAAATTGTTGTTGCCTTCCGAATGTTGATTGCACGCAATCGTCGCAAACAAATGAGGCAACACTGAGTCACCTGCTAGGGGAAATTTAGAATTCCCTCGAGGACCAGTCGAATTAGTGCGAATATCTTTGTAATCGAATCAATTATGATACTTCGAATAAAATCAGTGTATGTCCTACTAGATATTAGTTGATATATTTTGTTACAAATTGAAAAGCTAAATTAGTTTTTAAGACCAAAAATTTACCAAAAGTATTAAGTTTCATGCACTAAACTCGACGAGGCTAAATTTCTAAAATAATCTTTCAATTATTGTTAAGATGAACAACAAGAGTTCTTAGAGTGATTTTTTAAATAGATTATAAAAGACTCTTATAAGGTTGTAGGGTGGATAATTTTTTTTTTTTACTAAAACAACGACATAGGTACCTAAATATATATTCGTATAATAGCGTCTAATATAGTTAGTACAGCCAGATAGTAAAATAGACCACCCTCATTTCTTACCGAGGTGTCGTAAAAGGATACAAAGGTAAGTTGTCCTAGCGTGTGGTATCCGGCTGAAAAGAATATACCACTCTTATTTCTTACCGAAGTGTAAATGACCCCACGTAGAGTGGGCTATTACAGGCGGCGGCATGGACAAAAGCATCGCAGGATAATTACCATTAATTATATATCGGCAATGGTATTAGCAATACATAATGATATTCAATTGCTTTTCCTTTTCAATGCATTCAAATAGAAATAAAGAATTTTCTCTAAAGTTTTTTAATAGTTCGCATTTAGTCCAATATTTATACCTAACAGACCATGGCTTCCGAAACATGTCCGATATGAAATTAATAAAAACAACTTAAAAACTCCAAAATATGAACCTCTTCTTGACCGTGGTCCGGGATCGCAATCATAGACTAAACTTCGCGATCCCGGATAAATCCCGGTCAATCCTCATCTCGGGATTGGTTGGACACGGGACTAATGTCGCGGCCGCTCGGACAAATAGTCCGTTGGATTAGCGACGCCTTGATTAACTAAGCCAAGTGGCGTTGTTTACTCTTGTTTTGTTATGCACCCCTGGTACTTTGAATTTGGATTAGCTGTGTGTGTTTTACTAATGACGTCATAGAACTTATTTTGGTGTTTAAAGCAATGGGATTTAAAATTGGGCTAACTTGGCAAGAGATGATATTGGCACAATGACGTCATCATATCGACGCCTTGATTAACTAACCCAAGTGGCGTTGTTTACTCTTGTTTTGTTATGCACCCCTGGTACTTTGAATTTGGATTAGCTGTGTGTGTTTTACTAATGACGTCACAGAACTTATTTTGCTGTTCAAAAATCAAAATATTTTCAATTAGGCTGACTTAGCAAGAGATGGTATTGGCACAGTGACGTCATCATAGCATCGTTTTGTAATTTGCATCTTAATTTAAATTTACCCTACAGTTATAATCTATTGTTTAGAGACGTTGACTTAATTTAGTATGCCAAATAATATCACGTATTGATAAATTGAATATATTTACAAAATGTAGGCTCTCTGCAGGAACCGGCGAACAGCAAAGTTAAAGCAAGGATCACTGCCACCTGCCCCAACGGGTTAACATAGACACGACCGCAATCAATGGCTTCTTTGATATGAGCACTTGGATAAACGAGTCTTGTTCAATAATTTTTTTTAAATATGTAAAAAAATGGAATTAGAAAAATAAAAAGAGAAAGAAAGGACGGTTAATATCTCGGACATAACCCGAGGAAATTGGAAATGACATCAAAATTAACCTTTGTATTTATATTTTAGAAGTTTTTCAATGCCTGAAAATAAGGATAAACGTAATTTTTGAAGCCGTTCCTGAAATTCAGAATATTTGTTTGTTTGATTGTTTGAACGCGCTAATCGCAGGAATTGTTCAAATTGTTCAAACAAACAATTCTTTGAGTGTAATATAGTTCATTTATCGAGAAAGGCCATATAACATCACGCTAAGATGAATTGGAGAGGAGCAGCAATAAAAATATGGCTAAAATGGCAAAATTTATAGAGTTTGCGTGCGCTAAGTAAACGGTGAAAGTTATTCAAATATGTTTTATAATAAACTTACGATAACTACTTTTATGTTCATAATTTCAATTCGGGAAAAAAATAGTGACACACTGATTTCCATACGGGCGAAGATGCCTGGCACAGCTAGTCAAAGATAAGCCTAATTGCTGAACTTTGACTAGCTGTGCCAGGCATCTGTCCTCTCCAATTCATCTTAGCGTGATGTTATATGGCCTTTCTCGATAAATGAACTATATTACACTCAAAGAATTGTTTGTTTTTACAATTGTTTGTTTGAACAATTTGAACAATTCCTGAGATTAGCGCGTTCAAACAAACAAATATTCTGAATTTCAGAAACGGCTTCAATTATTTTCACGAAATTCAGTATGTAGAGTTTTTTTTAAAGAATTTATCTTTATAGGTTTCATTAAAAAAAATTACGTTTATCCTTATTTTCAGGCATTGGAAAACTTCTAAAATATAAATAGAATATAAAGGTTAATTTTGCTGTCATTTCCAAAGTTGACTTGACGGACTAAAAAAAACTCTAAATACCTCGGGTTATGTCCGAGATATTGTCCGTCCTTTCCTGTCTTTTTAAATTTTTTAATTTCAATTTTTTACATATGGAAAAAATTAAACAAGGTTTGTTTATGCAAGTGCTCTTATCAAAGAAGCCATCGATTGAGGTTGTGTCTATGTTAACCCGTTGGCGCAGGTGTCAGTGATCTTTGCTTTAACTTCGCTGGTCGCGGGTTCGATTACCGCAGAGGGCCTATATTTTCTGAGTATATTCAATTTGTTAATTCGTGATATTATATGTCATACTAAATTAAGTCAACGAAAAAAATAGTGACACACTGATTTCCATACGGGCGAAGATGCCTGGCACAGCTAGTCAAAGATAAGCCTAATTGCTGAACTTATATAAACAACGCTGTCGCTTAGATACTATGTTACACAAACATTATTAGTTGCGAGTATAAACCCGCTGGGCCTATCGCTCTTCCGCAGAGGTCCATTCGTTTAATTCGACCATTAAACGGCCCGTATACAAGATTACATACATCCGTCGGCTCCTCATGAAGAGTAACTAATACCAATTACTGTTATGGAGACATTTGAAGGGGGTTACTTATTTGTTGCAAGTTTTTTTTTCACCAAGTCGCTGTTACTTACTCTTTAGTAACAGTACTCATAACATTGTATTAAAAAGAAAAAAAAGCGTTTTATATTTTAGTAATTATTTATATGTTTATTAAGCCGTGTGGTATCCGGCTGAGTAGAATAGACCACCCTCATTTCTTACGGAGGTGTCGTAAAAGTCGACGAAAGTAAGACGACCCTTCGTGTGGTATCCGGCTGAGTAGAATAAACTAACTTCATTTCTTACCGAAGTGTCGTAAAAGTCGACTAAGGTAAGTTGCCCCACCGTGTGGTATCGGGCTGAGTAGATTAGACCAACCTCATTTCTTACCGATGTATCGTAAAACTCGACTAAGGTAAGTTGACGTCAAGCAGGCGGTCGGCCGTAAAATACGTAGCCGTTACGTGAGTTAACAGATAATGCTGTAATATTCAAAAATAATGCGAACATATGAAATGAATTCCTTTTAACAAGACTTGCATAATAATTTTAAGGCAGCTAAATGAGATAAAAGTAAAATGCAGCCGACTTAAGCGCAGCTCCTAAAATGTAATGGAGACGAGGAAGCTGGTACATTTAGGATCGCTAATTGCGTTTTCCGACGGCACTTTATGCAAGCTTATGATTAAAGAGGCGGTGTCGCTTTAGCGGTGGCTGTAAAAATAAATTTCAAAGAGGTGAATACTTAAATAGGTCGGCGGATGCGATCTCACGCCCGCTGTGACATTACCTTAAGTTGCATCTCAATATTCTATACTAGCCAACGAGACGAGACCCTTCGTATAAAATTAAATTAGCAAAAATAAATTACCGGCTTGCACTCCGGGAGTGCCGGCAAAAGTGAAAACTTGATTATTAACGTTGTGCATTTTTATTATTTTGGAATGGTTAGGGCATATTTTTGCACGAATTACTTATCAATCAATCAATTATCAGTATAAAAGTACTATCATTTAAATGGTAAAATACAATATTATTGAACTATCGTATACAAAATGTCACACACACCCTGCGCCACATAAACGAAACAGCATGCGCAGGCATATATTTTCACCGCGCGGTAGAAAGAGAGGGGGATACTTCCTCTCCTACGCGACGTCGACGGTCTACTCTCCCTTCGTCATACGAATTTTCGATCAGGTCACGTGTCTCAAAGCGAGTTTATCTTTTTATCCATCACGAAAAGTGAACAACACCGCTAAAGAAGTTCTCATTTTAAAAACCCAGGTTTTATACAAGGCACTCGAGAGATTTCACGAATTCTAAAATCTCCAACCAATGGCGATAATAACATAGATTTAAGAGTAACGTAGTTTATATTTTGGTAATTTCTGCCAGGTGGGCTTAAGCCATCCTAACATTATAGTAGAAATGATATACCCGAGGATTCGTTCATGTCAACTTGGTTTCTGGCTTTTTAATGAAAATTTTTTTTTTATATAAATAATCCTTATCAATATTATTCGGGCGGATTAATAAATAAATATATGCCAAAATAACTAACTTAATACTTGTGTTATGGGTGACAAATAGAAATGGGTGATATATTGGTGATATACTACTTATATAAATTTAAATAAATACACATAAACTTGAGGAACCGACTAATTATATTCAGAAAATGTTGGCGGGAATTAAACTCGGGCCCTCTGGAGTTGAAGTCACTGCTATCTGTACCAACGGGAAATAAATTAGCCATAAAAGCATGACGGACAGAAAAACAGACAGACTTGCGCATTTATAATACTAGTATGAATAAAGAATTAATTACAATTTTTTTTCCTTTGATGTTTTTCTACTCAAATTTACTTATGACTTTAAATTTATACGTTACAATATGTACAGATATACACGACCTTAACTTGCCCTCCTTGAACTGTCTGAATATTTTTATATAATCTTCATAAAGGTATCTTATATCTAAAATACCTTTACAAAGAATTCTTTAGAAGCGAATTACTTCAGCTGATATTTACCCATTACCAATATTATAGTAAAGTGCTTAAGAATTAACAAGACCTTTTGAATAGGATGAATAACTTTTGAATACAAGGAAAAAGTACCTTCGCGAATCTTAAGCGGTATATTTGATTGGGACATTACGCTCTCATATATTACCTGCACAATTTAAAATACCCTTACAATTCTCCTCGTTATTTGATTCACCGGGACTCTTTGAATTGGTTGGATAACTTTTAAATTGGATTAAGCCCCAGGCCGGTCGTGACGCGAAGAATATGAGTGATGACTGCGATATAACCATACGAAACGACCAGTATAACTTGACACCCGTTATCTTGTTCTTCCTTAACAAAGCGATGCAGTAAAATGGCCCGTTCTATTATACCATACAATCATTGGAATTAAAGCAATCTCTATGTTCCGGTTGTGATATAATTGAACCTTTATGTGAATGTACGTAGTGCCGTTACGCGGTGATGCAACTGTAACGGTGCATGCGCAGTGGACTTCCTGGATTCGATTCCCAGGTAGCATTGGTATGTTTATTTATGTTTCTATGCCGCTTTGATTGTTGGAAACCCGACATGGTAATATTCATTATTTTTTTTCATACTTTGTACTTTTTATTTACATTAATATTTCGAAGATAATACGCCGTGTGGTATTCGTCTGAATAGAATAGTACCACCTTCATTTCTTACCGAGGTGTCGTAAAAGGCGATTAAGGTAAGTTGACCCACCGTGTGGTATTCAGCTGAGTAGAATAAACCACCCTATTTTTTTTTTCACCGAGGTGTCGTAAAATGCGACTAATAAAAGTTGACCCACCGTGTGGTATTCGGTTAAGTAGAATAGACCACCCTCTTTATTACCGAGGACACCTCTAAATATTAAGCTCAAAAAAAAAAACTATAGTACTGTAGAAAAAGTCGTGAAATAACACTTATTGAAATCACATGAAAATGAATTCCAATTTCAAAAGATCGTAATCAATCAGACATTCTCATAGAATCTACGTCAGCGCCACCAAAAAACTGTGTCGCGTTCAAACGCAAGTGTTTTGAGTTACCTTCAAAAGCACTACACGAGATAAAGTATTCTATAGATGCACGATACGAGGTAAAATATTCTATAGATGAGCGACATCGACACATCAACTCTTGCTAATGAATATGTACACAATAAAACCGTATCGAGACCGCTGCGGGCGTTGCCAATACCTTCACGGTTTCGCAGGTTTTGCGAACGTGATGAATGACGCGGAAAATATTCGTCTCGTTTTGTTCCCCAGGTATCCCGCATTAAGCAGATTGATGTCGGGGAGACAAGAGCCCCCACTTACTGTAATTAAAACCTTTAAATGTTTTGGACTACGGCACCACGTTACTTTCGCTTTACCTATCGGTGCATTCGGTGAGATGTGCACATGTTCGTAGGTGACAGGGTTTTTTCTACTAATTCTTATTCGTAATTGATATTCGCAATTTGTCATGAGCTTTTCGGTGAATATAGACATCATGAGGAAACTTACCTATCTCTAGATAATCTATACATATTATAAAACAAAGCCCCTAATATCTGTCAGCCTGTATGTGATAAATTTTCTCAAAATCTACTGAATGGATTTTTGTACGGTTTTTATTAAACGGTGGTGAATGAAGCTTTACTCGCATGCGCCACATAAACCAACACATATACGCTAAAGTATTGTACTAGAGAATTGTAGATCTACAAAAACAGTAGAAAAAAGTCATCGAAAGCATGTCTTTATCTCTTAAGAATAACTCACAATAATTACTTTTATGTTCAATATTTAAAAAAAAATAGAGGTTATTTATGCGGGCGCCAAAGCTAGTTACAGAATAAAATAATACATACTATAATAAAACAACTTCATTGTTGTTTAGATTGTATTTGTGAATTACATGTTTTAGGAAGCAAATTGTTACCCATAAAAATAATAATTGACTCACCAGGAAGCTTAACCTCCAGAAATCCTTTACGTGACCATCAGTTTTGCGATCTCTCTAACCAAGCCATGTTATAAAAGCAGTTAGTCATAAACAACACGTTTTCAAGCATTACATTATAAGAACATATTTGGTAGAGGTATTTGGTGTTCAGGTAGGTTCACCATATGCAAAGCCTGACAAGGATATATGGAATCCAAAGCATTTAAAAAACTAAAATAAATGTCCGATAACGTTATGCTAAAGAATATAGAAATTTGATCCACCTTCAGCTCGGATTGACAGGTTGTACGTATTAGGTTTATTAAAATTAATACTGCTATTAAAGCTTACATATTACTTACATATTAAAGCTGATCAGGCTGACAGTAAGAAGCTCGCGAGCATGACAGACAAAAGTAAGGGAACAAATAAATTGTAAAGAGTAATTTAAAGTCGAAATAGAGTTTGAAATATAAATAATTTGTTGGTTCTTCAAGCCTAGGTGTATATTTGTATTTAAGTATGTATTTAACTAATTTATAGAATTAGGCGTTACTTTGCGGAGATCCATAATACACAAACCTCCACCACCGCCACCACAATACACAAGCACTATATACGTTCACTATCACAAACTCAACAATCGTTTCGCCCCGCAACCGAAGCATCATCAGGAGATAGACTCCACGACCAAAATCGCAAAGTCATTGTGCATGTGTTTTAACGAATCCTGCATGTATCAGGTATGATAACCGATTGTCCACTTACATTTAGCATTATATATATTTTCTATTTTACTTCTTCGCGGATTATAGCAAAATAATTTTATTATTACTTTTGTATGTATTTAACATTACATATGTACATACATTTACCAGTTGTCTGTCACCGATAACACAATTATTAAGGTACTTTTGGAACGGATGAACCCTTTCACTTATATTTATTTGTTTTTTATTTAAATATATATTTTCTTGAATTTGTACGGAATTATCAGCAACTCCTTTGATTCTAGACACCTAAAAGGACTAGTCCATGGAAAGTAGATGACACGTGGTCAACCTACTTACGCGACCATTCTGGACATAACAAAGACATACTGATTTATCGAGATTTACCTCCACAATAAATGTAATAAACTTTAATGCTCGGTTCAATTCAAACTTTACTTGTATTTGGAGAGCCCTTATAGCACTGTTAACGTTTTTGGTTACACGTATTGTAAACTAACGAGCGTGATTAATAGATATTGCGCCTACACCGACATTTTTTCTTCAGAGTATGTTGTAATCGATTCTATTTGTACATTCGTCGTGTAATTCTACAATTTGTACTAAATCATCATTTTCCTGCCTTTATCCCACTCTAAGTGGGGTCGGCTTACTTTAGTCACCTTTTACGACATCTCATCTTCATCTGGATTTTTAAGGCAGCACATATGTATTGATACAGGTGTCGTATACAATAGTTTACACTTGTTGTTTCAGGGTCAATACTTTAAGCTAAAAAGCTCAAAGAGGCTAAAAGGAACTCTCCATTCCATGCATCGATGCATGGAATGGAGTTCCTTTTGGCATGAGTCCTGAGTTACCTTGGACAAGTAGCATCAAACTCCGACAACTCTAACTATCACTAATGCATAAGAGAGCAAACTAAGGAGTGAATGGAAATTTACATACCTAACCACTGAACGTAATAAATGGTCACCTTGTAGACAGGACGGAAGCTGCATGACAGCAGTGATAGGGGAAAAAAGTCAATGTTTTGTTTGATATGAGTTGCTGGACGAAAAATTTATTTTTAACAGAAGAATTGAAACATTAGACCTCCCATGTCCGGCTTAATCGTTTAGGCAAGCTTGGGTTTGAATCTGAAAAATATCATTTTTTTTTACCATTCGTTTGACAATTGGTTAGTTAGATTTGTGTGTCACGTTATTATTGATGCATTTTTCCCTTTCCCTTTCACATCAATTAAAACAAATCAAGAATTATTTGGCAATACGAAATGTTAATGGACTAAACAGATAAGCCGGCCATCTCTAAAATTTAAATTGACCACAGAGAGAATTTACTCAGACCATAAATTAGTGACTACATTTCGAAATTCAAACGTTCAAAATTTACCTCATTACCGCAACAAGTTCGACGACCTTTAAGAGAATAAAAAATGGCTGCCCATTTGCCGCGCATGTGTTCATGTTCACAAGCAACGACAACTTATATTTAAGATGAGTTTTACTACTTTTGATCTTGACTTTGAACATGTTGTATCAATTTCTGGGAGGGCGGGAGTGAAATTCACATCACATTATCATAAAAGTTCCCCGCTTAGTGCTTTTGAATGGTATTTTAAAAAGTTTCTATAATGCTTATCGTCTTATCGTGAAAGTGCTATTCGAAGTCAAAATAAATTTAAATCCGCTCATAGCAATTACTTTTACCTATACCACAGCCATTTTGCCAGGTTGTCAAAAATGCAGGAGCTACGAAAACGTACTTTAGGAGAGTCATTTAAATTACATAAGTGAAATCTTTGCCAGCGATGACATCTTTGGTTACTGACGTCGGTCCTATTATGGCACTGCTTCTGACTCCACAATGTAAGAAATACATCTACCAGATACTGCTCTAAGCAGCCTCTACTTATCCTTAATATTTTTTCTTATAAAGAACTTTCTCAGTGCGAGTAAACTTTTTCGCATTTCACACACTCAACGATGCGTTTGGACAAACCGCGCTGCCACATGATTTGAAGGATGAAACGATTTAAGTTATCGCTGAAATAATATTATTGAAATTTCGTTTCACTTATATACCAGCCTTACAGTAGCGTGAATTTTAAAACTAAAACTGACACGAACTATGCCGAGCTTATCATCGTCATTCTCATTTTTTCCCACTCGTAGTGGGGTCAGCACAAAGTGTTTTTAACAAGTTGTAAATGTTTTGGCTAGTTATTTTACGACAGGCCGCCTGCCTGACGTCATCTTACTTTAGTCGCCTTTTACGAGACGTCGGTGGATATAGGGGTGGTCTATTCTACTCAGCCGGATACAACACAACGGGTCAACTTACCTTAGTCGTCTCTTACGACACCTGGGTAAGAGAAAAGGGTGGTCTATTCTGATTTAATAGTATTCTTTTATTAATACTACTTAATACTTTTTATATAATAAAGTTATCTCAAGATCGCGGTATGACCCGAATAATGTAATAATCTTTAATGTAAACATTCGCTATCTAGGCGTTATAAATTATTATAACGAGCGCCAAAGCAAAGGTTAAAAGTCACTGTTTATGTTTAAGATTGGACCTTCCAAAACTGTGGGCCGCGATTTTCTTTTCCAAAGGGTGAAATCAAGCTTATCCTTAAATTGGATATTCTGTCAATTAGAGAGTAGATTAATTACTTTGAAAATTTGCGTAATCTTGCCTTCCGGAAAATCCGCCCTGAAAAATGTAAAGGCATTAAGCAAATTATAATGTGGCTAATTCCGTTGTAAATTTTTATTTCTGTCTCGTTTTGAGCAGTCATATAATTTTTGTTTATGAACTAATCTCTTAAAAAGTTGATCCCAGTGCTGGACGAAGGGTTTTTGTTTCAGCAGGAAGTTGAGAGGTTACACCCAACTTGCTGCTAAAATGCAGATTGACATTTCTATGTAATTTATGAGATCCGTAGATTTCCTCGATAGTTCTTCTGCAGCGTGATAAATTCTCATCTATACTAATATACTCGTATAAAGCTGAAGAGTTTGTTTGTTTGTTTGAACGCGCTAATCTAAGGAAGACTGGACCGATTTGAAAAATTCTTTGAGCGTAACATAAGATTACGCTAAGAGGAGCAGCAATAAAAAATGGTACAACCGGCAAAATTTAAAGCTTACCTTGCGTGGGCTGAGTAAACGGTAATAGTTATTCAAAAATCATGTCTTACAAAACTGTTCCCCTCTAAAAATTCTACATAAAAGTCCGCGACAGCATATGTCTAGCTTTTAAGGTAAGCCCACTTTATCCATTTTTATGGTTACCAAAATACTATATACTATATATTACTATATATTACGGTTTTAATAATTCCACGTGGGTGGAGCCGTTAGTGATCACTAGTTATCAATAACTCACATAAATTAAAATTAGTTTATTTGGGGTTTGAAGCCGTGACCTCTTGGTAGCGTTACATAGTTTGTTACCTACTGGCTTTTACTTCAGTACCTTTTATTTTAGTCCGTCGCAAACTATAATTAACAGGGGAACTAATGTATAGTTCACCAATAAAATATAAAGTGTGCGGGTGGAGTTAACAATTGCAAAAGCTGAGTCTTATTGCACCCTAGTTTTGGCTATTCAAAAAAGACACGATTAGGTAATTATTTAATTCCACCTAGTTTTAACGTTTTCACTTTCCTATGTGCGTAGGCGAACATGTTTACGATTGCGCATAGTTTCGTAGAAAAGTTGTCAAGTATGCAAATATAAGGAAGCCCTCAACGCATCTATTTGACCTATGTATTTCAGCATGTAGGGGGTTTTGGGGGAGAAATAACGATCTAGATAAGTTTTATTTTAAAAAAATGTGGTTCTATCCCTGTTTTTGGGCTCTAAATTTTTTTTGGAAATTTACGTTGAATATAATTATAATTTTTCGTTGTCAAACGTAAACTCAGTTCATTTAGGGAACGGGCGGTCTAGAGAGGTGAAAATACCTAGGATCGAGCTGCACCTACCATATTATTTATTCATTTTTCTTAAATATTTTTTTTTAATTTTAATTTTTTTTACATAATTTAAAAAATTACGAGCAAGGCTCGGTCACCTAGGTACTATTATCTATTTACTTTATCGCAGATTATAGTTAAATAATTTCAATATTAGGTACATTCTCCTTAATTATATTGACAAAGCCGATCGCTTGTATAATATCACCATCGTGTATAAGGTTAATGACTCCGACCCCACTCCTAATCCCCTTAGGATCCTTTAGCTAACATTTAATTCTAGGTACAGATAACGTGACGTCACATAATCCCACCAACCAACCACGTACCACTTAAACTAGGTCATTACAAATGAAATTCAACTTAATAACCTAAATGTTAAGTTTCACTTCACGTTGCATTAACTATTATAGAATGGCAGCTAGTAATGTAATAAATTTGTGTTAGGATTAATTGAAGATTAAACTGTAATAGAAAATTATTTAGCCAATTTGCACTTACGGAGATAGTTTGATATTAAAGAAATGTAATAGCGAAT
Organism: Morpho helenor; assembly: GCA_029227775.1. Lineage (NCBI taxonomy): Eukaryota > Metazoa > Arthropoda > Insecta > Lepidoptera > Nymphalidae > Morpho > Morpho helenor. The sequence continues at coordinate 16,992,979 of JARGCU010000025.1, forward strand.
TTCATTCTAAATTAGAACCTAATTGTATAATTGGAGTTAATTTCATTAATATAACAAATCGGGACGGGAAATTTGTCTCTTGATTTTGGTTTTGGCTAATTAAACAACTTTTACATTAAGTATCCGCCTAGTATCCAGCTGAGTAGAATAGACCACCCTCATTTTTGATCAAGGTGTCGTAAAAAGCAACTAAGATAATAAGTTTGTCGGTATGTTGGCACACAGTAACTTAAATACTTGTGTTGATTAAATACATATACCTATATACAGAATCAATGAACGAACAAACTCATCCTCCTGCCCTTATCCCACTCTAAGTGGGGTGGGCACAACGTCTTATAAACATGTTATCACATGATTTGGCTGCGTATTTTACGACTGGCTGCTTGCCTGACATAAACTTATCTCAATAAGAAATGAGGGTGGTCTGTTCTACTTAGCCGGATACCACACGCCGGGTCAACTTACTTTAGCGGTGCGGGCGTCTGCGGAGACTATCGGAGGGACGCAGTAGGATAATGTAATAAAACCAGCAGTTGCAAGCCTTGTCGATGCATGTCGCATACTAAGCGTTTAATCTTATATACATTATATTTAATGTCATTGTTAGCCTAATTAATCAGCGTCTTCCCGCGCGGTGGATGCGCGGGAGCGGGGTGCCGCGCCTCGCCCCCCGACCCGCACATTGCGGTCGGCGCGGAGTGCGCACGCGCCGATCGCCGTTGGGAGCGCCGCGCGGTCCGCGCCCCAGTCGGCCGCTGACGCTGGCGGTGGAGACGCGTGCTCAAGCCTCCACGCTTCTGCTCTTGTTGTTCATGGAAGATAGTTGATACAAGGCGGCCGGCTTCCTGATGTCTTGCTAATAGTTGGAGAAGATTGTGCGATGTGAACGACTCGTTGTGGGATGTAAAATGTGCGATAATTAATTCGCAGTAACCTGAAGATAGAAGGAAGGCTTTTCGCACAGTGAGTACCACGTCACACTAAATGTAACCATCAACTATTAAACGTCACATTAGTCAAATCATCATCTCAACGTTGCATTAAATCATCATCTAAACGTTGCATTAAGTCATCAACATTCTCATCATAATAAACTATAGCCTTGGTGTGATGTTTTATTCTCCCATAGAATATATTTGTCGCTATACCTAAACTTCTCTGATTATATATAATAATAATTGGTATGTCGTTTCATTTACTCCTTTTCCTATTTCCTGGTAAAGGTATTTCAGGTACTAGGTACGGTATTTGTTTTTTAAAGGTAATAATAGGTAAAGTATTTGTAGCTCCGTCAGGCAGCTACATTACTCCGCCCCTAGCGAAAGCGTACCAAAGGCTTGACGACACGACCGTAACGAGTAACTTTCTTTGTTGTTAAGTTTGTGGTATTCTGTTCATTCGCTATTGCTGGAGTGACTGTAGTTGTACTCTGACAGCTCGGTAGTGGCGTTTGTTGACTTTTCTCTGTGCTATCGTCGACCGTATAGGCGGGTTTGAGCCGGTCGATTGATATTACGGCCGATCGCCTCTGCGGTAGCTGTATGGTGAAAGTCTTGCTGTCTCGCTTTAGCACGTTGAACGGTCCTTCATACGTCGGTAATAGCCCTCTCTTGAAAGTATCATTTCTTATAAAGACTTGCTCGCAGGTTTGTAAATCTTTATGAACAAATATAGATCGTTTATTTCCGTGTATAGGAGTTTTAATAGGCTTCGCTGAATCAATGCTTTCTCGCAATTGGCAAACATAATCGTAGTCTACGTCTTTCTCGTTTCTGGGTGTTTTCGTGAAGAAATCACACGGAAGACGTAGGTTATAGCCGTATGTTAGCTCGGCTGCGCTAACGCCATTGTCGGTGCGAGTTGCGGCGCGAAGACCCAGTAGTACGGTAGGTAGCTCGTCGATCCACTTCGTATGTTGCGATAGACGAGTTTTTAATGATGTTTTAAGCGAGCGATGCCAGCGTTCGACTATACCGTTTGCTTGAGGGTGGTAAGGTGTTGTACGCGTCTTCTCTGTTCCCATAGTACTCAGTAATTTATTGAATAGGCGACTTTCAAAATTCCTTCCTTGGTCAGTTGTTATTAATTTCGGTGAGCCGAATCTAGTTATCCAATTTTCGTAAACTATTTTTGCGATTGTTTCGGCTGATGTCTCGTGCGTCGGTATTGCTTCAGGCCATCTAGTCGCTCGATCTATCATCGTGACTAGGTATCTATGACCGTCGGCTGAAGTGGGAAGGGGTCCGACGACATCTATGTGAACATGTTGAAATCGTTCTGACGGGGGAAATGAAGAAATTTCGCTTGACGTGTGGCGTTGAACTTTGCACCGTTGACATTGAAGACATTGTTTTGCCCATTTTTTAGCGTCTATGTTCATTGAAGGCCAAAAGAATCTCTGACTGATTAGCTTGCGCGTTGTTCGGATACCAGGGTGACTTATGCTGTGGACTGCTTCAAATGCGGTTCGTCGGAATTCTTCAGTGAGATAGGGTCGAATGAATGAAGTAGAAGTTTCGCAGTAGACAGGGGAAGTCGAATTAGGTGGAGTTATTTTTTTTAGAGTGATATTACTTTGCTTGGCGAGTTGTTCGATGCTATCTCTGTTTCTTTCTTGCGCTTTTGATAGTTCTTCATAGTCGATCGATGTAGGACAGTTTATGACGTCGATGGGTATGCGACTTAGTGCGTCTGCGACTATATTATCTTTTCCGTTGATATGACGAATATCGCTCGTGAATTCGCTGATGAATATTAGTTGGCGCGTTCGACGTGGTGTTTCTGTTGCTGATGGTGGCTTCTGTAGTACATAGGTTAGCGGCTTGTGGTCGGTGAAAACAATTAGGTTTTTTCCCTCGAATGTTTTTCTGAAGTGTTTGATAGCCATGTAGATAGCGAGTAGCTCTCTGTCGTATGTACTGTAGTTGCGTTGCGCGTCTGAGAATTTCTTCGAAAAATAACCAAGCGGTTGCCATCTTCCGCGGACGTACTGTTGTAAGACTGCTCCCGCTGAGAGGTCTGATGCGTCGGTGCAGATTGCGAGAGTAGCTTCATGTATAGGGTGAGCAAGTAAAGTAGCGTTTAGGATAGCAACTTTACATGCTTCAAATGACTTTGTTGCTTCGTCTGTCCAGTCGATTGGCGTTTTATCTTTCTTCTTAGAATTGTGGAGATAAGCGTGAAGTGGTGCCTGAATGTCTGCGGCCTTCGGGATATGTTCTCTGTAGAAATTTATCATTCCGAGAAAACGTCTGAGCTCCTCGATCGTTTTCGGTTTGGGGTAATCACGTATTGCTGTGACTTTTTCGACAGGCGGTTTTATGCCTTCTTGACTGACTGTGAAACCGAGGAATTTTACTTCTTGCTTTCCAAAATTACATTTAGCTGGGTTAATTGTTATGCCGTTGTCTTCTAATCTTTGTAGTACTGTTCGTAAATGTTTTTCGTGCGTTTTCTTGTCAGTGCTTGCTACTAGAAGGTCGTCTATGAATGCGTAGACGAAATCTAATCCCTGTAGTGCTTCATGGATGAACCTTTGAAATGTTTGGCCTGCGTTTTTCAGACCTGGCGTCATTCTTGGGAATTCGAACAGTCCCATGGGAGTGATTATGGCCGTCTTGGCTATATCTTCTTCGCGTACTTTAATTTGTTGATATGCTCTATTGAGATCAATTGTTGAAAATATAGTTTTGTTTGCTAGTTGAAAGGTGAAGTCTTTGATTCGTGGAATTGGATAGCGGTCGGGTGTAGTGACGCTATTTAGCCTCCGATAGTCCCCACAGACTCGTAGATCGCCATTTTTCTTCGGTACAATGTGCAGTGGCGAAGACCAAGGACTTTTGCTTGGGCGGCATAATCCTTGTTCAATCATGTTTTCAAATTCTTTGCGAACGAATTCATAGCGATGAGGTGCTATTGGTCTAGCGCGACAGTGAAGTGGTGGTCCCGTAGTTTCGATATAATGTTCGACGTTATGCTTCGGTGTCAATTTCATTGAGGTTAATCTTGTAGTTCCGGGAAACTCGGCCAATATGTAGTGGTATGACTGTTGAACATCTATGCTTCTTATTGTCGGTGTGTTCGTTGCTCGGACGAAAGACTGTGATGTGAGACTGGTTTTGCCATCAATTAGTTTTCTGTTCTTGATATCGACGATGAGCTGGTGGTGTTCGAGAAAATCGGCTCCGATGATTGGTTTGCTGACTTTCGCGACGATGAATCTCCATTTGAATGGTCTTCGTAAGTTAAGATCTAGTTCCAGGGTTTTCTCTCCGTAGGTTGGGATTACCGTATTGTTTGCGGCGTAAAGTTGAAATTCTAGTGGTTGCTGTGTTTGACCTCTTCTTGGTGGTAAGACGGAGATATTTGCGCCCGTGTCGATTAAAAATGTTGTCTTCGTTTTCTTGTCGGTGACAAATAAGCGGTAAGATGCTTCAGATACGCTAGATCCCGCTTCATCGAGCGTACTTGTTAGTTTTCCGTCTTCTTATTTTCATTCTTGAATGAGCATGGTAGTGTGCATCTTCTGGCTTCGGTACCAAATCGGCGGTGGTAATAGCAATAAGGTAACGGTGTTCGGCTTCGAGATCTGTTTTTTCTATTTTCAGGATTGTTTCTTCGAAACGGCGTTCTTCTATGATTTTGATAACGAAAATTTTCCTGTGAGGCTCGCAATTCGGCGACTTCAAACGATAATTTTCGGATTTGTTCAGTGAGGTATTGCGTTTCAGTGCTCGGAATGCGTGAGGTAGAAGCTTCGACGGCTGAGACTTGCGAAACGTTGTTTGTTTCCATCATCTTGTCGGCCAGTAGCGCTAGTTCGTCGAGTGCAGTTTGTGTGCTGAAGGATTCGCTGACTGCCAGTACTGATCGAATATGCGGCGGAAGGTGATTCGTCCACATTATTCTAAGCGTCGAGTCTGGAACTTTGTCGCGAGCGAGAATTTTCATTCGGCGTAATAGCTGTGTCGGTTTTTGATCACCCAGTTCGATTTCTGATAGTAATTTTTGTAGTTGACGGCTGTCGGACTCTTCATAAGCAGAAATTAGGCGGTTTTTTAGCGCGACGTATGGCTCCTTTTCTGGTGGATTATATAGCAGGTCGGAGATCTGTTCGATGTCTTGTTTCTCTAGCTGAGCGATGACCATCTGGGCTAATTGTTCCTGGCTTCTCTTAAGTTCAGATGTGGCGGCTTCGAAGCTAATAAACCATAGGCGAGGTTTATCTCTCCAGAAAGGTGGAACTCGCAGTGATAGAGCGATTCCGGCGACTTCAGGTTGCGCTGGTGTTGTTTTTCTTTGTGCTTGCTCCATAATTTGATTGAGGTTGCTTGAAAGATTTTTCGGCTGTTCTCTGTAGGGGTCACCAGTTTTAGCGGTGCGGGCGTCTGCGGAGACTATCGGAGGGACGCAGTAGGATAATGTAATAAAACCAGCAGTTGCAAGCCTTGTCGATGCATGTCGCATACTAAGCGTTTAATCTTATATACATTATATTTAATGTCATTGTTAGCCTAATTAATCAGCGTCTTCCCGCGCGGTGGATGCGCGGGAGCGGGGTGCCGCGCCTCGCCCCCCGACCCGCACATTGCGGTCGGCGCGGAGTGCGCACGCGCCGATCGCCGTTGGGAGCGCCGCGCGGTCCGCGCCCCAGTCGGCCGCTGACGCTGGCGGTGGAGACGCGTGCTCAAGCCTCCACGCTTCTGCTCTTGTTGTTCATGGAAGATAGTTGATACAAGGCGGCCGGCTTCCTGATGTCTTGCTAATAGTTGGAGAAGATTGTGCGATGTGAACGACTCGTTGTGGGATGTAAAATGTGCGATAATTAATTCGCAGTAACCTGAAGATAGAAGGAAGGCTTTTCGCACAGTGAGTACCACGTCACACTAAATGTAACTATCAACTATTAAACGTCACATTAGTCAAATCATCATCTCAACGTTGCATTAAATCATCATCTAAACGTTGCATTAAGTCATCAACATTCTCATCATAATAAACTATAGCCTTGGTGTGATGTTTTATTCTCCCATAGAATATATTTGTCGCTATACCTAAACTTCTCTGATTATATATAATAATAATTGGTATGTCGTTTCATTTACTCCTTTTCCTATTTCCTGGTAAAGGTATTTCAGGTACTAGGTACGGTATTTGTTTTTTAAAGGTAATAATAGGTAAAGTATTTGTAGCTCCGTCAGGCAGCTACATTACCTTAGTCGAATTTTACGACAGCTAAGTAAGAAATGAGGGTGGTCTATTCTACTGCCGGATAACACACGGCTTTCAAAGAACGCACAAAGTGTTTATACGAAATGTTTACCCTCGGCGGGAATCTCGCGACCCACGAAGCTGAAGGCAGGGTAAATTCTCAGTATAAGATAGTCCATTTATTGAGAAAGGTATAGACTATATTACAACATTACGCTAAGATAAATAGGAGAGGAGCAGCAATAAAAGAGATTACGAAAACGACAAATTTAAAGTAAACGGTGAAAGTTATTAAAAAATCATGTATTACAAAATTGTTCCCTCTAAAAGTTTTAAATAAAAGTCCGCGACAGCATGTCTAGCTTTTAAGGTAAATCCATTCAAACCATTTTTTGGTTATCAAAATATATTACTATACAACAGTTTTAATCTTTCCACGCGTGTGGTGCTGCTGGCGATTGATATTGATTTTATATATAAGTCAAGTCCTGATGACAATGTATGTTTGTGATAAGCATGACCTAATGCTGCTGCCAGGATTGGCTCCAGACGAGGGAACTCCTCAACGGTTAACAGTATGGACATGAAATTTTGTTTAAAACTTTTAAATTGACTTGTTTACGACATGTGTACGAGTATCCTATTAAAATGTACTTGTTTAACGTTCCAGCACAATATTTGTTCGCGTGCCTCGCTGACCCAGAAACCGTAACTCTGTCAACGACAATTTGGGGCACGGGAAGCCATATTGTTACGAGCTGACAAAAAAATTATAACAATTCATGAATCTGACATAATTATGTCAACTAAATTTGAAGTAAAAAATTAAGCAATCTCTCATTATCCCACAGCTGGGCAAAAATGCATTCTGTATCCATTTTGAGAGGAAAATTGAGGCTTTAGATTCGCCACGATAATCAAATTCAAATTCAAATTCAAATAATTCTTTATTCAAATTGGCCTTTACAAGCACTTTCGAATCGTCAAATTACAATGAAGCTACCACTGGTTCGGAATGGTGCACTTACCGAGAAGAACCAGCAAGAAACTCGGCGGTCACTCTTTTCAAAATTGAGTTTTACAATAATGGCTTAATTAAGAACAAATTAAAGAATTTACAATATAATCTAGTGCGTAGCTGGTCGCAATTTAAAACCAAGCTTTCTTATCATCAATATAGTCCTCAACAGTATAATAAGCTTTATGAATCAGTGTCTTTTTAATTGCTATTTTGAACTTGTGTAAAGGCAAGTCCAAAATAGATTGTGGAATTTTATTATAAAAATGTATACCGAGGCCCACAAACGATCTACGAACTTTCTGAAGCCGTATCCTGGGTATTATTAATTTATTTCGGTTCCTGGTTTGCCTATTACTAATATCACTTTTTTTATTAAAAAGATGTATATTTTGTCTCACAAACACTATATTATTATAAATGTATTGCGAAGCTACGGTGAGAATACCTATTTCTTTAAATTTATCACGGAGCGAGTCACGTGGTTTCATATTATACATCGCACGTACAGCTCGCTTTTGCAAAACGAATATTTTTTGTATATCAGCTGCCTTACCCCACAGCAAGATACCGTATGCCATAATGCTATGGAAATAAGAAAAATAGACAAGTCTTGCTGTTTCAATATCAGCTAATTGCCTAATCTTCCTAACGGCATAGGCAGCGGAACTAAGTTTACTACAAAGATTAGTAATGTGGGGTCCCCATTGCAGCTTTGCATCCAAGGTTACTTCCAGAAAAACAGCTAAGTCTTCTGTTTTTACTATTTCATTATTAATTTTTACTGTATTTACCAATTTTTCAACATTAGGCAATGTGAATTCTAAGCACTTAGTCTTATTTGTATTTAAAAGAAGATTATTTACTGTAAACCAATGCGATACCTGTGACAAAGCACTGTTCACATCGTCAACTTTTGTTTTGGTTTTGTCAATCTTAAATAATAATGATGTATCATCTGCGAAAAGTACTACGTCACAAATATTGTTTACATAAAATGGCAAATCATTTATATATATTAAAAATAGGAAGGGACCCAGAATAGAGCCTTGTGGCACACCCATTTTCGTGATTGAACCGGATGACTTTATATTATTTACACACACTCTTTGAATTCTATTACTGAGATATGAGGCAATAAGCTTCAGTGCAGTACCTTTTACCCCATAGTGGCTTAGTTTTCGCAGGAGAGTCTCATGCTGAACACAATCGAATGCCTTTGACAAGTCACAGAAAACACCTAAGGTATTCTGGAACTTCTCCCAAGCACTAAATACATGTTTCATCAATCTTGCACCCGCATCTGTTGTGGACCTACCCTTTGTAAAACCATACTGCTCCGAATGAAGTAATTTGTTAGAATTGAAATGATGGAGCAGTTGATTAAGCATAATTTTTTCAAAGATTTTACTAAAAGCGGGTAGTATTGAAATTGGTCTATAATTATTTGGATCTTTTTTATCTCCAGATTTAAACAGAGGTATTAATTTACTGTGTTTCATAAGATCTGGAAATATACCTAAATCTACAGTTTTATTAAAAATTGGAGCTAAATGAGACGCAAGAACATCAATGATATTCTGAATTGTGCGCACTGACATTCCCCATAAATCTTCCGTTTTTTTCATTTGGATTGTTTGGAAGCTTTTTAGAACGTCACACGGGGTAATGTGTTTAAAATTAAAGACAACGTTACATTCAGTGACGCACCCCTCTAAAATATTAAGTGCTAATGTTGGCGAGGAATTGATGGATTTAGTAGTGGTAATTGGTATGTCTCGAAAAAAACTTTCAAATGTGCGAGCTACTTCTAAATTGGAAGTAATAATTTTGTTATTGATGCTAAGTTCAAGATTGTTATTATTATTACCTTGAATTTTATTTTTACCAATTTCATCATTTAAAATATTCCACGTTGCTTTTATTTTATTTTCAGAAGTAGCGATCTTCCTTTTTATATATAATGACTTAGCTTGTACGCAAACAATTTTAAATAATTTAGAATATTTTTTTACATAATCGGCGAATGTGGGGGTTTGATTGAACTGCTTTTGTGCATACAAGTCAAACAAGTTATTCCGGCTTTTGTAAATGCCAACTGTTGCCCAATCACTAAACTTTAGATTTGGTGATAGTTTTTTTTCCACAATCTTAAAGACACGGTTAAATTCAAGGTTGATTAAGCTAAAGAGAGAATTATAAAGTTCATCCGGATCATTCTGAGCTGTATTAATTTTAGGTATCTTAGCTAAGATGTTATCTCTAAAGGTATTAATTTTTTTAGTAGTAACAGGTCTAAATTGGATTATTTTCTTGAACTTTTGTTCTAAACCAGGAACTGATATTGTCTGTCCACTATGATCTGATTTTAAGCTATTTATAATTGATTTATGTAAGATTTTACAATTACAAAATATGTTATCGAGGCAAGTAGCTGAGGTTGCAGTTATTCTAGTAGGTTCATTAAAAACATTATCAAGGTTAAAACATTTGAATAGGTTAAGTAATTTTTCTCTTTTCTCTAATGTAGATTGTTAAAGACACATAAAAATAGGTGATGATACACATAACGATGTTTCTAAACGATTTACTACAATATTGGCAACACTGAATAAAGCCCTACCTACGTCACGCACCGAACGAACGTCTTTTATTTTTCTCCCAGTATTTCTTCTCAATTTTCTATATCTTTTTTTGCAGTTTTCTTCAGATTGGTAGATTTTAGAATACTCGAGACACATGCGGGTTTACCCACGATGTCTTTTATCTATATCTATACGTATTATGAAACAAAGTCTTTCTTACTGAGGTGTCATAAAAGGTAAGTTGAAGTTAAGCAGGCGGCAGGCCAAAAATTCCAGGCAAGCCATGTAACATGTTAAAAACATGTTTTGCCGACCTCACTTAGAGTGGGATAGCAGTGGGCAGGAGGATGATGTCTATCATCTATATCTATAAGTATTATAAAACAAAGTCCTCAAAAACTGTCTGTATGTGATCGATTTTCTCAAAATCTACACAACGGATTTTTATACGGTTTTTACTTAAAGATAGTGCAATTCTTCCGGAAGGTTTAGGTTAATAGTACATTACCGTCTCATATAAATTGTGTAGAAGAGTCACGCGATTGTAAAAAAAAACTCGCCTACTGGAAGCTTTACTAGCATGCGCCGCGTAAACCAGTAGATGCACTAAAGTAATGTACTAGAGAATTGTAGTTCTACGAAAACAGTACAATAAAGTCTGCAACAGCATGTCTCTATCTATTAAGAATAACTCACAATAAATACTTTTATGTCCAATATTTTAAAATTTGTACGACTTTTACTAAAAAGTAATGCATTTCTTTCGCAACATTTATAATAATAATAGTAAAGGTTGTAAAAAAGTCGCTCTGGGTCTTAAGTCGCGTGCTCTTCGTAAACCAGCAGATATACACTAAAGTAATGCACTAGAGAATTGTAAATCTACAAAAATACTACAAAAAAGTCCGCGACAACATGTCTCTATCTCGTTTTTTTTGACACACCGATTTAATTGGGGAAGAAGCCTTTGGCACAGCTAGTTTTCTAATGTAAATGTAAAAAACAAAAAACACAAAAGTTTTTATAGAAAACATAGATAACTCGTAATATGGATCGATTTAATTACTACGTCATATACATAAGTACACAATAATAATATTCCAGTACTGATTTCCAGACGAAGACGCGAAAAGAAGCTAGAGAGTGATAAATAAACAATACTTGGACATAAACAACCAAATTATATGTGAACAAAAACATGTCCACACTAAAATTACAAAGTGAGAATGCAATTAACACGGACGTTAATTCAATAAGGCTCTTTTTAACTGAATAATCAACGATATTATCTCGTTAAGCGGATTCCCGGTAAGGCCGCGCCCACACTGCGCGCACTGCAAGCTTTTCAATGTTTAATTAACCTTGCTTTCTTACGTGTAATTATATGCTTTATTTAACTTCATAGCTCTTCTTCGTAATCGGCGATTACAAACGATTAAGGGCGAGCTAGCCCAGCGATAACACCGTGCGACTCTTTCAAGGTTCAAACCAGGGCAGACACCAATGAGTTTTTCTGTTAAAACTTATGTGTCTAATTGATAATTGCAATTAACCTTAATTAAGAAATCTGCATGTCTCTAGAGATTTCTGGAGATATGTGTAACCTACCAATCCGCATTGGAGCAGCGTGGTAGGTCTTAGCTTCAATCTTTCTCTTCAAAAACGGAGAGAAGAGGCCGCTACTATATATGTATATATATTCGGAAACGGCTCCAACGATTTTTCTGAAATTTAGCAGGGAGCTTTGGGAATGTAAATACCTAGGATCCACCTCCTTTTTCCCTCCATTTTTTTTTTGTAAAAAATTACCGAGCCATAATGAATGGTTAAAATATATTTGATACCATATAATTCAAATATGTAGTTGTAGGGTAGGTTACATAAATTAAAAAAGACGTTAGTTTTGCTATACTCCGACATTGCACTAGACAATAACGGACAAAAGGGTTACGAGAATTGTAATTACAAAATGGTACAATTTATAATTTTTTCGATTTTTTTATATATGTTAACGCACACTATATACAAGAACACGATATAATAGGAATGAAGAAACAACGTGAATGGCTGGGCTCGTTTAAGCACTTCTGATGTTAACGCACACTATATACAAGAACACGATATAATAGGAATACCACAATTCCCGTTCCGAGATGCACTTCTCTTGAATGACGAACAAAGTCTGAATGTCACTGAAACGTTTTATCAATAAGAAGACTAAACCGGTAACAACACGTCACAGTGTTGGTACCATTTTAATCAAAAAGGGCGCGATACTCTTGTTTCATGACTGTGTTGCTATAAAATACAAAGTGGAAGTCAATGGCGACAACATATATTTGCGTAAAATTTATAAATATTTTGAATTCATCCATGGGCATTGCTTGCCCGTTTAACATAAGGTTAGCGCTTGTAGTAGCGCCTTATAGACAAATACAGATCTTAATTTTCACAGCCAAACTCAATTTATAACAATCACGAGGCGCTTTGTTCTCACTAATTCGTACTTCCGGTTAAACCGGATACATATCATAAGCGTAATCTAGAATATAAAATACACAGCTGGATTTACATCTGTTATATGTAGATTAAGAATGGCAATTATCTGTACCTTAAACCAAAGTTTTTGGTTAGTGCATTATGTTAGAGATGACTTGTGCTGTTTAAAAATGAATAAAATAAAACAATTAATAAAATAAAACAAACAAAAAATTTGTAATTTGGAAATTTGGTGGACAATGATATGGCTGGTCTTAGCTATGGACCTCATAAGAGCTGCCGGTCAACAGACGGTGGAACGAGCTATGTTTGAACATACCTAATCACAAAGAAATAATTTCATTGCCTGTTTCGGTATTGAACAAAATTAGATTTATATCATAGATATACGAGAGATGACAATAGGCTTGTGAATCCTGTGTCAGGACTCAGCAGAAGTTAGCAACTCGATTCGTTGTTCGGTACTCGCTTCTGCAATAAAATTCCTCAATCCATATTAGACTTTAAACGTAAAGCATAAAGCACATTTAAAGATTATTTGAATGATAAAAATGCTTGGATTTGAAAATCGTTTCAGCTTCAAACAAGATTGCGGTTAAATAATGTAAATTTAAAATGTTTAAAAGATTGACCGCCGAGATTCGTGCTAGTTTTTTTTTTTTTTATTTATTTATTTTGTTCGTACATGGACAATATTAAAATTACGTAAATAGGTGTAAACATAAACTTATTCAAGTTTTAACGTACACTACAGGTTCTTTTCGGCAAGAGCTACATTTCGAACCAATTTCAGAGTAGCTTCGTTAAATCTAATTGTTTCATGACGATTCAAAAAAGCTTATTTGAATAAAGATTATTTTGATTTGATAGATTGCCCATTTTTATTGATGTCAAAAAATCTACCACACCCCAGAGCGTGAAATAAAATTCTTCGTATAACCTGGAAGAGAGGTTAAAGGTCAAAGAGGTTTTGTCTAAACGCCTGACAGAAAAAATTGTTATAATAATGGCACGTTAAACGCATTTTTTTATATAATTAGATTACATATACATGCTTTAATTTTCAAACATTCAAACAGTTATTGATTCAGCACAATCAGGTTTACACAACTAAGATACTGTTATTACAGGCGAGTCGGTTTAGCTATCGTAATGCGTTTAGGTAGCGTTAAGCAGGTGTCATGTCGTAACACGGCGGTCTGACAGGTGGGATTAATAAAACAACGTTACGTTATCTTGTAATTGTAGTGATGCTGACTTATACCTTTTATAATATTGTAAAGAGGTAGTACTTGAAATCTTCCAGAATACTGGCTGAATGAACAAATTTGACCTTGGCGTAGCACGCGTAGAGTTTGGCCGCAGCCTTGGCGCCGCGCATGGACATTGACGTAATTTCGATTACTTCCCAAATATTTGTTCCAATTTTGAATAAAAAGCGCTTTTTATATTGTTTGTCTAATTCCGAATTGGAAGTCAAAGCGATAACAAAGAAATTAAAAAATGAGTTAAGGCATATATTAATACGGAATTTTGAACGCAACCAATTTCATTTTTCATTCATAAAAGTTGCTAATAATAAACGTTTGTAAATGTGATTGGAATTTTTTTCGAACCTGATCTCTCAGCACCTCATAAACATAATATGTCCTGGATTTTATCAGTTGATGATTACTTGCTACTGTTTGACATACATAGTGACTTTTGCTTTCACTATACGTTGCCTCAAGACGAGGTCCAGTCAGAAGGCAATTTTGGGACGACGTTCCTGGATGCTAGAAGAGCTTCCACTCTTTAATCTTCGTACAACTTCTTCTGAAGATGCTTCCACTCGCAGCTTCTTAATCTCACGCAGTGACGCTGTGAAAGCCGTCCTAATACTATTGTCAAATAAGGTCGAAAATTACATTCATATTACATTTGTTTGATAATAATGTCAGCAGGCTTAGTTTTTTTGAACCCGTGTATAGAAAAAGCTGAAATCAGTTTGGTTTGTGACATCATTAGAAATAAACCTTTATTTCCTATTTGCGTTAATTCCAGTTTTATAACGTAAACTCAGACTATGTATATGTTTTAAAACTGGTATACTCTTAAATATCAGTAACGAATAAATGAGAATATTAAATATATTGTTAAAGACGAACAGTAGTGAGTATTAATGAAACCCCAAACTATAATTTTACTTATATTCCCCCACTCGTAATTAATACCATATCACAAAGCAAACGTCACATCACACAATATGACTTGTTTTTCTGTTGCCATCGAAACCTCCATTTGTTGTTGCGCATTACGCCGAGCACGCCATCGACTGTGTTCGTAGGACGCTCGAGAAACCTATAATTGCTTTCTGGCGTAGCGGCGAGGTCGTTATCTATCAGCTGCACTCGTTATATGCACGATAGCAACAACCTCTTATAATATCCGTTTACAGTATGTATAAACGCAGTTTTCGTTCGCGAACGCCGTGCCAAAATAACCCGGTCGTTAAATCAAATCACTGTAAACGAAAATGTGATCCGGTCAATGGCGTTGCGGTGAATCCAGTTTTAAATTATCGATCACGCCACGTTTGCTTACGTGTTTGCTCGTTTGAGTCCGCTGATTGCGAGCGAATATTGGTTTACGGCATGACACATGGCTGTGTTTGGCGGGAATTGGTGTAATCTAATGTAAACTAGTCGATTGAATAAGCCACGGGGCACGAACGTAAAACGTTTGAGTTGTTTTATGCATTCGATTAACGCTTTAGTATCTAATCTAACCTTATAGTCAATAATGTAGCCATTTAATTTAAAAGCGTATGTAGGTTGCTTCTTTCTAGGTAGATGGAGTTTTAAGATCAACGCAAGTCAGTTTAGAATGATAGAATACTTGTATTATTTTTGTATATTTTTTATAAATACTGACATTATTTTCTTAAGTAAGAACAATAATAAAATTACTAAGTTAGTTTTGTTTTAGTTCCATGCTATAAACATAATGACACTACATTTTCTCGTACTTTCTTTTCGTTTTGATGCATGTGCAATAAGTAATTTATGTCTGCGAGATTTATATGCAGATGTTCTGACACCAGTATATTTAAGTAAGATTTTTAATTTTATGTGTCAAAATTTAGTCGGGACATTGAGGAGATTTTCCGATTACCGATATCTATGGCCAAAGTTTTTTCTTATGGGGAAGGAGCGTCGGTGAGGAAGGCGTTAA
This sequence comes from Morpho helenor, assembly GCA_029227775.1. Taxonomy (NCBI): domain Eukaryota; kingdom Metazoa; phylum Arthropoda; class Insecta; order Lepidoptera; family Nymphalidae; genus Morpho; species Morpho helenor. The sequence continues at coordinate 17,008,507 of JARGCU010000025.1, forward strand.
ATTTCAATAAAAATGTGTAGTTACATGAGCTTAAAAATTAAAATCCGCTAATATATGGGAAATATATTTTCTTTCGGTTTAGCGTCCTTGAAAATTGTCTTCCGTCACATAATACTATATCAAAGTACCGTGTATGTACACTGAGCACATTCCCCAAGCCTCCTCGCCGCCATTCGGCGGTTTAACGCTCTTAAAATATTCTATAGTGTCATAAAAGCCTTGAGTAACGAGCCCCGGCGGGATCCAGCCCCTATATTATTGGATGTTCGTGTATTGAAATAGAATGGAACCCGAGCAGGAGCTCAGCATTTAAGTTTATTATTCGTGTGTTGAAAATATTCGCCCATTTCTCTGAAACCGTAATCTATAACACAAAATATACTTTGAAAATTACAAAGCCGTGTAGTTTCACGACGAGGACAGGCGACGGTTAATAATAAGTTTCATGAAAATCGTTCCGAGCGTTTTACGAAATTCAGAAAAAAATATATAAGTATACACAAAATTAACTAATGTAAATATTAAAGATTGCGCGCGTGACATTGTATTGAGAGCCTCTTGAGATTTTTATACCTTTTTTATATTAATAAATAGGTAAGTGAAGTGTGTGGAAGAGAAATAAAGCTAAATTCTATTCTATTCAAAATATATCGGAGCAAAAAATTTTAGAATTATTGTGTTGCATTCACTAACTAAAGTTGAGATACCTTTGTTTAGAGAAAGAAACCCATAAATTTATTAAAGTAATTCGCTGTCACAACAGTGTTTCTTTTCTTAATTACAGACAGCCAATCCGTTTCGACATACGCACCCGCAATGGGAACAATAAATACAATCGTTTAGGGAATCCTGATTAGGCTGAGGCGGCACCTGTTAGCATTATTTATTATAACGTTGCTTATTTCGCTTATTGAATAAATGATTTTCAATAACAAGCTCTTTGTTCTTCGTTATTGTTATACCGTTTGAGCGTTTGATTAAAAACGTAATAAATTCCGTAAGCGATTTCAGGGACAACCGACGTTTAATATCTTTAGGTAGCGAAGATTGTTGTAATGTTTTTTGTTGTAAGTATATTCTATTAACAAAAGACGTAATTTGATATTGAAGGTCACCATCCTCGTCCTGCCCTTATCCCACTATAAGTAGGTTCTCTATAACATGTCATAAACATGTTTTTTTTTAATTTAGTTCACAAAACTGACATACAATTGAGGACATAATAATTCGCTTACAATAATTGTAGTCTTCTTACGTATACGTATTATATTAAACTAAATTATTACAAAATACATAAATTATACAATTATAAAAAGTGAAAGTTTGAAAGAAGAAAAATTCTACCTAAATAGATAGATTAAGAGCACCTTTTCCTTTTAATAGCATTAACAGAGTCATGGAAGATATCTATTTAGCCACGAAATGTTGTCACATTTGACTACGTATTTTACGACCTTAGTCACGCCGTGTGGTATCCGACTGAGTAGAATAGGCCAACCTCATTTCTTACTGAGGTGTCGTAAAAGGCGACTAAGGTACGTTGACTCACCGTGTGGTATCCGATTAGTAGAATAGACCACCCCCTTTGTTACCGAGGTGTCGTTAAATACGACTAAGGTAAGTTGACGTCAGGCAGGCGGCCGGTCGTAAAAACGCAGCCAAATCATGTGATAGCATGTTTATGGCATGTTGTGCCGACCCCACTTAGAGTGGGATAAGGGCAGAAAAATGATGATGATTTACGACCTTAGTCGTAGTTTTTGCACTTCGGTAAGAAAGAAGATGTGTATTGACCATCCTCTTTCTCGTTTGGTTTCTACTCGACCTGAATCCAAACGGATACCGAGAAAAAATGTATGATAAAAAAATCGTGCCAGAATTTAAGTTTACAAAATTTAATTTAATATAATTTATAATTTGACATGAACGAAGTTGCGAGTACAGATTTCTGTAAATATCAACAAATGTAACTTTGTTACCGAATATGCACGACTTTACACGAGCATACGTCGAACATGGCCGATCCGCGCTACGAACGATCAGGCCAATTAGGGACGTTCCGATAATGAGTTGTCAAAACAAGGATTTCATTATGCCAATTTACGAATGCGGCTCGCTTAACTCTTACCGACATACATGCAGAGTTGAATTTTAAATGACAAAAAGTCTAGTCGTTATACAAATTTAATGCCAAAGTTGAATTGTGAAAGTTCGTTTGCGCCTCGTCGGATTTTAAAGTTTTACGCAAATCCGATAATTAGCGCGTACCCGTGTTTTTTGGGTAACTCCGAATGTTGCGGTTGAGTTGTAAATAGATTGGCTGTTCGGTTAGTCTTGGCCAAACGACGAAATCGTCGTAACCCTTAGTTATTAGTAACGCGAGTTCAAATACCTTCAAGTATTTCAAAAGACGCGTGTCACAAAGCTGAGTTGGCGATGGGAGGGGCACATAGTACGGAAAACCGATGGGCTTTGCGCTCCTAAGGTGTTGGAATGGCGACCCCGTACCGGAAAGCGCAGTGTCGGTAGGTCCCCTTTGAGATTGACCGACGACCTCAACAAGGTCGCTGGGAGTCACTGGATACAAGCGTGTATTGTGGAGATCCCATGAAGAGACCTATGTCCAGCAGTGGACATCCATTGGCTGAAGAAGAAGAAGCTTCTAAAAAACATAGAATAAACCAACCTCTTTCTAACCGAGGTGTAGTAAAAGACGACAAAAGTAAATTGACCAATCGTGTGGTATCCGCCTAAGTAGAATAGCCACATTCTTTCCTACTAACGTGTAATAACAGACGACTAAGGTAAGTTGATGTCAGGCAGGAGATCGGTCGTAAAATGCCTAGCCGAATCATATGAGAACTTGTTTATGACATGTGCCGACCCTAGTCAGAGTGGGATAAGGGCAGGAAGATGATGACACACTTTTCTAAAGAATATTCAGAATAAGTGTAACCTTAGTCCGTATTAAAAGCAACGTGGTGGGTCTAAAAGCCAATCTTCTCATTAATGGATACAAGGACCTTGCCTGACCCTCAAGCTCTTATAGAAGTTTGTAGCCATAATAGCATGATAGGTTTTAACATAATTTTAATCTTGTTATATTTTAAATATTATCCCTTAAACAGAATAACTAATGCCTTTGATATTTGCTAGAGTCTGAATATGAGTAAAGTATATAAAAACATATTGTTAGCGATTCTTTATAAGTAACTTCAAAGATTATACAAAGCTATTCATTACGTACGCCAGAAGTGTATATAATTCAGAAAGTTTTCATTTCTTTGAAGATATAAAAAATTTCCTCTTCTGAGAATCAACTTAGGACCCAAAAAGGGAAGATTAGATTGTAAATAAAAGTAAATTAAAGACCTGTTACTATCCAGGGAAGACCATTTTTATTTTTATTTTCTTTTCCAAATTCAAAAGAATTTATCCTGGTCTTCACAATACAGTTCTTAGTGAATAAGCTTAGTGATTCAACGCGGAAACACTGCCAGCATTCTTGGGACCATTCCACGTGGGCATGATTTGTATAGTTCTAGCGTGTAAGTAATCTTAGATAAATAATTGTCGATAAATATCGATTAAGTACGTAAGTTTTTAAATCACTCAGGTGGTCAAAAGTAAAAAAAAAGTAAAGCAACGGCCTGTTATTATCCCACTACTGGGTATAGGCCTCCTCTCTCCGTTTTTGAAAGTTTGAAGGTAAGACCACGCTGCTCCAATGCGGATTATTAGGTTACACATATCCACAGAATTCTTTAGTTATATGCATTACATAGATTTTTTAATAAACGCGGATTACAGAAAAATAATTCTGTCACAACTTTTGTACAATTTTAATCAATGCAAAATTATAAATCTAATTTAAGATTATTGACAAGTTAAGCTCGTCAAATTTAAAGTGAACGGATTTCTCAAATCCGTTAAGCGTAAACCGTAGTATCCTTTGTGAATCCTTCGCATTATTAATGTCGGGTTAATTTCCCGTGATTGATGAAGACGGATATACAGACATTAAGTGGGGTTAATATTGTCGTGAGGCTAAGTATTTAGCATAACTTATTGACGAGTTAAAAGGTGTTGTTTGTCTAAATGCTTTAAGACACATTTGATCCGATAAAACTTATTTGTATTGTAATTTAACAATCAATTAGTATCTCAAAGTTGTCTCTTTTGTCTTTGTAGAGACGAATCATCTTTATACTCCTGCCCTTATCCCACTCTAAGTGGGGTCGGCACAACATGTTACAAACATGTTGTCACAAGATTTGGCTACGTATTTTACGACCGGCCGCCTTACTGACGTCATGTCGACCGAAGTATGTAACCAGCTAATAATCTTGGTGATTATGGACTATGAGATACCCCCTATGATTCGACAGAGAGCAAATCAGACTGCTTTCATATTTGCCAAAATCAATGCACACATGATCAATCTGTTTGCTGCTCTAGAAGGCTTTTAAAGGGATGATTGCCTTAATCCTATTTTACGACACCTCGGTAAGAAATGAGGGTGGTCTCTTTTTGATTACTGATTACTTCTATGCAGCTTACAATAGCACTTTAGTCATCTATACTAATATAAAAAGCTGAAGAGTTTGTTTGTTTTTTAGATAGTTTGAACGCGCTAATCTCAGTAACTACCAAACCGATTTGAAAAAAATAATTTGAGTATAAGATAGTCCATTTATCGAAGAAGGCTATAGGCTATATAACATCACGCTAAGATGAATAGATAAGTAGCAGGAATAAAAAAATATTACGAAAACTGCTAAATTTAATGCTTTCCTTTCGTGCGCTGAGCAAACGGTGATAGTTATTCAAAAATCATGTATTACAAAATTGTTACCCTCTAAAAGTTCTAGATAAAAGTCTGCGAAAGCATATGTCTAGCTTTTAAGGTTAACCTACTTTAATCATTTTTGTGGTTACAAAATACTATATTACGGTTTTAATCTTTCCACGCGGGCGGAGCCACTGGCGATTGCTAGTCTCTTAAATAAACCGTGCTTATAGAGAAATATGACCTTATATGGTTTCTTTATCGATAATTTGAAATCCAAGAACGATAACCCGTTTACTAGGTGACTTCTGAGATTATTTATGTCTAGACTGTAGCGAGTTGTAAGAGAGTAATTGAATGTCACAGAATACAAAAGTAATAATAATATTATTTTGCTATAATCCGCGATTAACGGTCACAGAATACGAGTATGTTCACGTCGCCAGCGGCGCCGCCCATAAAAATGGTTACAGTGGGTTAACCTTAAAAGCTAGAAATATGCTGTCGGGGACTTTTATTAGTTAGAACTTGGAACGATTTTACAGTACACGAATGCTTTCAGCGCCAAAATATACGAGTATGGGAATCGGAAAACCGATTGAGTCATAGCACGTGAACACATCTGCTAGTGATTATATATTGACATAAAATTAATTGCTTCACTAACGTTTTATACGCGATTATAAGTTTCGCTGATTAAATGTTAAAATTAGTGTAAACTCAAATGATTATTTTATTTTCTGGTAATGTAACTCACAAAAATTATAAAAAATATTTTAGCAGGCCATGCTTAGGTAAAATTAGCTTATATAATTTTTTAAATATTTTTTAACTGCTGTAATGACAAAACTAAAATTGCTTGCGGATTTTTATTATAGAATCTTATACCTAAACCCTCAAATGATTTACGTACTTTTGCAAGGCGCAAAGTACAAGCCGCAAGCTTATGAACCGACATAAGCTACTTTGTTTGACTGGCCCGTTGGCGCAGTGGGTAGTGACCCTGCCTTCAGCTCCGCGGGTCGCGGGTTCGATTCCCGCCGAGGGCCAACATTTTCTATAAATGAATTTGTTAGCTTTTGAGCCCGGGCGTATATTTGTATTTAAGTATGTATTTAAAAAATATATAAGTATATATTCAGCAGTTGTCTGTCACCCATAACACGAGTATTAAGTTACTTACTTTGGGGACGGACGACCGTGTGTGTCCCATATATTTATATTTATTATTATTTATTTGTCTATTATACGCATCACCTAACGTTTTATAATTCTTTACATTCTTATATACAAAAATTAAATTACTTAAAATATACTGTGAAGTAAATGTAAGAATACCTATTTCCTGAAACTTCTCTCGCAGAGAATCACGCGGGCGTAATTTGTAAATACCACGTATAGCTCTTTTTTTTAATCACACTCGTAATGTATTCCATAAAAAATAAGTACAAACATTTATATAATTAATCATCATCCTCCTGCCCCTATCCCACTCTAAGTGGGGTCGGCACAACATGTTATAAACGTGCTGTCACACGATTTGACTGCGTTTTTACGACCGGCTGCCTGCCTGACGTCAACTTACCTTAGTCGTATTTTACGACACCTTGGTAAAAAGGAGGGTTGTTTATTCTACTAAACCGGATATTACACGGTGGGTCAACTTACCTTTGTCGCCTTTTACGACACCTCGGTAAGAAATGAGGGTGGTCTATTCTACTCAGGTGGATGCCACACGTCGGGTCTTCTTACCTTAGTCACCATTTACGATACATCGGTAAGAAATGAGGTTGGTCTATTCTACTCAGCCTGATATCACACGTCGGGTCGAAATACCTTAGTCGCCTTTTACGACAACTCGGTAAGAAATGAGGGTGGTACTATTCTACTTAGCCGGATACCACACGGCTAAACATTTATATAATTAAATTAAAACAAATTCCATTTAAATCCACCAACGGGAAACCGTAAACCAGGATATCTTTGCATCATTAATGTCGCGTATAATTTTCTCTTGATTGATGAAGGCAGATATGCAGACTTTAAGTGAGGTTAATTTTGTTATGGAGCTAAAGGATCAAAATTTTTTGATAGATTTTCTTTTATGTTACAGGCAACGAGAAGATAAGTTTAATACGTATCCAAAACACCGTAGCTGGTCATCTTTAGCCGATCAATATATTTATTTATTTTTTATTTATTTCTTTCTTTTTATACATATACTAGCGGCCTACCCTGCTTCGCACGGGTATAAAATATATAGCCTATGTCACTCAGTGAAAAAAATTATTAAAATCGATCCAGTAGTTTTAATTTATTCATTACTGCCCGTGGCCCGCACGCGTTAAATTTGAAGAAAAATAATGCCCCTCTCCCTATACCAAGAAGATTTCCTGCTATATCTAACATCAAAGTAATTATTAATTATAAAGAAAAAAAAAGTAATTATTTACGACATCACATTAGAAACATTACAGTATTTCTCTACTCCATATTGAATGTTATTATACATTCCTCTTGAATCACTCTATCTATTAAAAAAACCGCATCAAAATCTGTTGCGTAGTTTTAAAGATTTAAGCAGTCATAGGGACATAGGGACAAACAAAGAATGTGACTTTGTTTTATACTATGTAGTGATAATCCCTATAGCATGATTCAGTATTCACGCGCGATGGCTTATTATTAGCGTATTTCATGTATAACTTTGGTGTTTCTATACCGATTTCAATGATTCTTTTTTTATACAATGGTTGATACTATTCACTTTTTTATTTAGGGATGACTGAGAGTGATATAAACGTAGGAGTAGACAAATATAACCAGAAAGCTTCGAACTGCTAAGCTATCGGGAGTTACACGTCTTATTGTGAGTCAACCATAAAAGATAGACATATGCTGTCGTGGGATATTTTTTATATAATTTTAAGGAGAACATTTCCGTCATACATGATTTCTCTGTAGCTTTAACCATCAAGGTTGCACACGCGACGGAAGCTTAAAAAATGGAGTAACTTCTCCCGTTTTCCCGACATTTCCCTTCACTGCTCTGCTCCTATTGATTGTAGCGTGATGAAAAGTATACTATAACCAGCTCAGGAGTATGAAAAATAATTGTACCGAGTTTCGTTAAAATCCGTCGAGTAGTTTTTGTTTCTATAACGGTTATACAGACAGACAGACAGACAGACAGACAGACAGACAGACAGACAGACAGACAGACAGACAGACAGACAGACAGACAAAATTTTTACTGATTGCATTTTTGGCATCAGTATCGATCCCTAATCACCCCCTGATAGTTATTTTGGAAATATAATCCAGTTACAGAATTGACCTATCTACAGATTTATTATAAGTATAGATAGATTAAGAAAAGAGAAAGAAAAATTAAAAAAGGAAAGGCGGACTTATCCCTAAAAGGGATCTCTTCCAGTTAAGCTTTGAGTAATAGATATTTATCTATCAACACTTTTTAGGAAACAAAGTCCACAAAAGCTGTCTGTCTGTATGTTATCAATTTTCTCATATATTGAAAAGATTTTAGTATGGTTTTTACTTAAAGGTAATTCTTCCGGAAGTTTTAGATTAATAGTACAACGCGGTTTTATGTGAATTATATTAAAGGCGAGCAGTTGTAAAAAAAAACTCGCCTGCTGGGAGCTTTAGCCGCATGCCCCGCGTAAACCGACAGAAAACAATACATTACACTAAAACATGTACTTGAGAACTGTACATATACAAAAATACTGCAATAAATTCCGCGACAGCATGTCTCTATCTCCTATGGTTAACTTACAATAACTAATTTTACGTTCAAAATTTCAATTGAATACACTTACTGCTACTGACCAATGCGTCCAAATTTTGCACACGTGTGCCAAAAACCTAAGCCTTAATACTTAAGAGCAATCAGAACTAAGAAAACAACATACATCATACCTAACAGATAGTACTCTACATTTAGCATTACATATGTTTTCTTTTATCGAAGATAATATTGCAAAATATTATTGTCATTACTTTTAGAGGGCACGGAATTAAATAACTAAACTTAATTTATTAAAGGATAAATGTACCTTGAAACTTTTTCCAATAAAAAGCTCCTTTTTCGAAGTTTAAAATACTAAGAACAGCTATTATTCGTTACTCCTACGCTGTCTGAATTTTCGCGATTTCAAAACACCGAAACTCAATTGCATTAATGAAAAGTCAAAACAATTCGCACGCAGATTCTGTACAAAAACAGATTTCCAATATTGAAACGACTTTAAAGTATTAAGTCTGGTTGTATCTTAAAAAAAAGAATACAAATGAAAATCGAAATAGAATCGGGGTAAGTAAAATTGAGGTGCAAAAATATTTTTTTAAAATGGAATACTTACCGAGATGAAAATCAGATAATGAAAGCGGCCTCACCTGCGAACAAGTAAATATTTATGCGTTAGATTTGAAAGCAGTCTTCACTTAAGGTAGCCTAAGTGTATTTTCCATTGAATCCAATTTTCTTTGTACGTATCAAAAAAGTTGTAAAGCCTCCTCATTCATGAAAGAGCGGCGCCTTTCAAAAACTCACGCGAACGTATGTATACGCCGTGTCTGAGTGACAGGCGCGTAGAAAAGTGTCATTTATTTATTTAGAAAATTAATAAGGAAAAATCCGTAATTTCTCAATGAGAGATTGCTATAATGAAGATTTTTTCTTATCCTCCTGCCCTTATCCCAATCTAATTGGGATCGGCACAACATGTTATAAACATTGTCATATGATTTGGCTAGGTATTTAATGACTAGCCGCCTGCCTAACGTCAATTTACTTCAGTCGTCTTTTACGACACCACAGAAAGAAAGAGGGTGGTCTATTCTACTCAGCTGGATGCCACACGGTGGGCTAACTTACCTTAGTCGCCTTTTATGACACCTCAGTAAGAAAGAAGGTAACTATTCTACTCAGTCGGATAGGCGTGTCAACTTACCTTAGTCGCCTTTTACGACAACACAGTAAGAAAGAGAGTGGTCTATTCTACTCAGCCGGATACCACACAGTGAGACAACTTCCTTAGTCGCCTTCTACAAGACGGTAAGAAATGAGGGCGTTCTATGCTACTCAGCTGGATACCATACGGCGGGTCAACTTCTCTTAGTCGCCTTCTACGACACGGTAAGAAATGAGGATGATCCATTCTACTCAGCCGGATACCACAAGGCGGGTCAACTTCCTCAGTCGTCTTTAACGACACGATAAGAAATGAGGGTGTTCTATTTTACTCAGCCGGATACCACACAGTAGGTCAACTTACCTTAGTCGCCTTTTACAACACGATAACAAATCATGGTGTTCTATTCTACTCAGCCGAATACAACACGGCTATAATCTGATTTTAGCAGATATAAAACCGTAAAAACTTGAAGCGGCGAAAATAGCATTAGTCTAATTTTTAAAGCATATTTTGAAAGTATAATTCAGTAAAATTTAACTATATAAATATGGTCTCGTTTAAATTGCATTTGAATCGCGTCCAAAGCGACCACTACTGCTTCGCGAACAGTGAGGATCGTTTAAGCGACCTATTTTTAGTTGGCTAGTTTTTCAGAAGTCCAGTGTAGAGCTGGAAAGTTTGTTTGAAAAGTTGTCTTTTCATTTTAAACTGCTTAAATGTAGGCTAACAGTAGTTTTACAAGTTTTAAAAGTAAAACTAACAGTTTTTTTTAATTATCTTATATTATAAGTACTTGTGTTAGAGGAATAGAACAAACTTAAAAAAAAAAACATTACGACCTTCCTTTACAAATTTCTTATAGGTGTTACATAAGTATACCTACTATAACCAAAAAAATAAACATAGGACATTATAGCCGTCTTGTATGAAAATGATAGTATTTGCCACCAATCCAGGCATTGTTATCAACCAAATAATCATCAATTTTGTAAAATGCCTTACTTATAAGCATATCTCTTACAGTTAATTTAAACCTTTCTATTATAAGATTAACAGGTTTTGAACAAATAATTACCAATTATTAAAGATTTTCTTTCGGCAACACTGGAATAAGGGAAGATGGTTGTCAGCGAGAAGAAGGCAACACCGTCATGAAACAAGAGTATCGCCCTTTTGACTGAAATGGTGGCAACACTGTGCCGTTGTTGTTTCCGGTGGAGTCTTCCTATTACTACAACGTGTTCAGTGACGGGCATTCTGTGTTAATAATTCAAGAGTTATATATCCCGGAATTGTGAAGTGTTAATTGTGTGCGGAATAAATAAAAAAATAGCTGGAAAGTTATATGTATCACCTTGTGCGACCGTTTCGTACACTGTAGCCTGGTCTAATATGAATTGCAGCAACAAATCAACAAAATATACCTAATGTACACGACTGTACATAATTCAATTTGCCTCTCAACGAAACAATTATCGATCTTAGGGGTAGGCCGACGTAGACCTCTCCAGTTGTAATGGATGGGCACAAACAGATTCGCTATGTCATGTCTTGATGTAGAGCTGCGGACAAGTGAGGTGGAGACCAATTGCATCCTATCATATTGATTGCAAAATGTTTTACGACTGCGGGAACAAAATTCTAAGGGCCTGTTTCACAAGTTACTGATAAAGTGTCGGATAGTTAAGTAGCAGATAAATGTCTCGAAAAAGAGACTCAGAGAAAAAATCAATATAGCGGCCATTTTGAAATAGGTATTTGCTATCCAGCAGATAAACAAAATAACAGCCACATGATCTACCTGTTTACCTATTAGGGACTTTGGGTGCTGAATAAGCCTATCAGAAACCTGAGAAATGCAAAATTCCTAGATATATGTCATATATGTTCCGAATAAGCTGACTGGCAGATTATTGGTAACTTGTGAGACAGGTCCTAAATGCGTTCAACTGGTTTTCTAACTGGCGTTTCTTTACGCAATTCCGTAGTACAGAAGTTATGATAGAATTAATTTGCTATAATTCGGCTTTGTTAAGAAAATCAATGTTATGCTAAGTGGAGGAAGCAAAACCGTTCTCATACCTTATTCATGTGGGATTTGTTACCACACACAAAAGTCTTGGCGATTTTGTCGTGGGGCCTATCTTCTAATGATGCTTCGGTGGTGGGTCGAAACTATCGTTGAGATTGTTTTAATGAATGTGTGTAATGCTTGTGTAGAGTGCTGTTGGTGGTGGTGTCTTGTGATATGTGTGGTAATCCTGCACGTATAAGACATAGGAAAAGTTTTGATCCCAACACTTACCATTACAAAGATTCTCTTAGAAAAAAGGAAAAGGTGATCTTAATCTATATATTTAAGTAAAATTAACTAAAAAAAAGATGGTAGCTAAATAATGTATTATTTATGTATTTTGTAATAATTTACGTACCACCAAGGGTACCGCCCTCATAAGCATGCTTGGTTCACATCAAGACAACAATTAATGGAAGCGAATTATTAAGTTGAATTTTGATACCCTCAATTGTATGTCACTTTTGTGAACTAAATGAAATAATAAAATAAAATGAAATAAATACAAAGAAAATAAACGCGGATTATAGCTAAATGATTGAACACTTTTGGATTACACTGAATTATATCTGAATATAAGTTTACGACTGTACCTAATTTTTAGTGGACTACCGTCGTAGCTATCGATCTTGAAGACAGAGCCGCGCAGACATGTCGCCAATCTAGCTGTAATATATTGAGTAGCGATTGAGAGGTGTGGGTACACGTAAAGCGGAATTAAGTGAATCTTCAGTTCTAACCATTTGCGCAGTCTTAACTAGCAATTGATTTTATAAAAGGGTATTTGATTAAATGGAGATCGATGATATATTTGCCAGAAACCTAATCATCCACAATATTAATGGAGCTGAAGGCAGGGTGGTATCCGGCTAATTAGATTAGACCATCATCATTTCTTACCGAGGTGATGTAAAATGCGATTTATATAAGAGGACCCACCGTGGGGTGCTAAGTAGTCGACCACCTTGTGACGCACCCTGGGCAGGCCTTTGGAATACTCTAATACGTATTCCTTAGTTTTGGCGAACGGATCACTGTGGGGTGACCAATCCAGTTGTCCCTCTGATTAGCAAAGGGCAATCTGGAGGGGGACTTCTCCTTTAAGGGGTCTATGCCCGGAGAAGGTGTTCTCTAGTATCAGAGCTGCTGTCGGGGGTATGGGGGCAATAGGGGCGACATAACCGCCGCCTGTCCCCGTCGGGCGGAGGTACCCATAAGGGGTTTTATCCTGTATAAAAAAAAGCTGTCCCACCGTGTGGTATGCGCTTACGTAGAACAGTCCACCTTCTTTCTTACCGAGGTGTCGTAAAATACAACTAAAGTAAGTTGACTTCGTACAAGCGGCCGGTAGAATACGTAGCCAAACCACGTGGCAGCATTATGAAATGTTGTTCCGACCTCAGTTAAAGTGGGATAAGGACAGGGGAATGATGATGAATGTTATAATCAATGTTATAATAAAATTCCAAGTCGATCCTTAAATCGAACCAAACATACGTAAGTCGGAATTTTATATAACAATAATGTAAAATAACAACACTTTACCACGCGTATGGCAACGGAATACATAATTCCGTTATCATATGTATGAGGATTGTTTTATGATTATAATAAAGCAAATCGTAAAGTGGACAACCGTGTGATGGTTAACGATTGAGATAAACAGATACAAGGTTACTGCGTATTTATGTATATCCGACTTAAAATCAACTCCACTTCGACCGACCTCTCCCAAATTTAGGGTCTTTTCTCGATTTCCAATACATGCTTAGATGGCCTTTAATCTAAATACAATTCAAGCCGTTATTACATACTAATTATTATATAAACAAACGAGTCACATCGCGATAACCTCGAGTTACCTTGACTGACTGACTAGTCAGTTCGTGACCACGATGGATGCAGCTCTGCCGAAACATCGGACCTTATACAAAGGTAACTCGAGGTTATGGCGATGAGACCCGTTTGTTTATATAATAATACTAGTATTAGATAGACACTTTAATTGCAATAAAGTGTAGCGCCTAAAAAACTTGTGAGTGTTAAAGAGACCCATAACTTGAACGACCAAGAAAGCACTAGTTTTTAAATAGTTCGTATAGCGTGATGTAATTTTGATTTAGGTCACTTTAATACTAATCGTGCGAAATATATACCTATATTTTAAGTAATGGCCTGTTACTATCCCACAGTTGGGAAGGCTAGGCTAGGCCTCCTCTCTTCATTTTTGCAGAGAAGAATTGGAGCTAAGACCTACCACGCTGTCCAATGCAGATTTGTCGGATTACACATATCCCTAGAAAAGGAAAACATCGTGAGGAAACCGAGATATGCAGGTATTCTCATGATGTTTTCCTTCACCGAAAAGGGTGTGATATGCGGTAGCGGCTCCGCCCGCATGGAAAGATTAAAACAGTAATATAGTATTTTGATAACCATAAAAATGCTTATAGTGGGTTAACCTTCAAAGCTAGACATATGCTGTCACGGACTTTTATTTAGAACTTTTAGAAGAAAACAATTTACAAAATTGTTCCATAATTTTTGAATAACTTTCACCGTTTACTTAGCATAAACAAGGAATGCTTTACATTTTGCCGTCTTCGTAATTACTGCTCCTCTTCTATTCATCTTAGACTTCCTCGATCAATAGACTTTCTTACACTCAAAGAATTGTTCAAATTAGCGCGTTCAAGCAAACTAACTCTTCAGCTTAATATATTAGTAAGTATAAATAAGAAATTGTCAACATAATATATCTGAGTGGAAAGTGTCGCACATATTTTGCTCCAACGTAACATTATACGGGCTTGTCGGTCGGGTCGGGTCTCGACGACGTTATGGCGCCATGGCTCTGCTTTCACGGGTGTAAGTGTAACAGAGATTAGACGGCGCACTCGTAGATGCGATAATTCGTACAATGTGCGTTTGATAGTTTCAAACGTTTCAAGTACAACTTTGGGCAATAATTCAAGGATATTCCCAGGCCAATATTGAGTTACTAGAATCCAACGGCTTCTTGCGAACATTAGATCGTCCACATTGTCCTAACACAACGTGATGTTCTAATTATTTATGCGAAAACCTTAAAGTATCACGCAGCATCAGTACAGTAGGAAGGGTTCTTCTACCAACATTTATCTACCAATATCTACTTCAATGTTTAAAAAACCAAACATCAAACGTTTTCCAAACTGTAGTGTTTGTGTGTCAATAGTATTGCTTATAATATCCTATATGGATTGATGTATGGACGTTTGTTACTCTTTCACTCTTTTTAACTGCTATCTGATACGTAACAAGTCTATAGGGACCATTCAATGACATTATTATAACCATAATCGACGGGCTAACATGCTCCTCAAGGCACAGAGTGAAGATAAACGATTATGCTTGTATAACCTATATAACTTGAGCAATGGACAACTTAGGTTACAACTATGCTAAACAATTTGAGCCACGTTACAACCCATAATGCCAAAAAAGTCCAGTCAAGAGAAGAAAAGTAACGAAATCCAAAAACGATAGAAGGAAATCCCTTTCATCTCAGAGCTGTAAAATAGATACGTATTAAATTATTTATTCCATCCATTCCCACATCGCTGCTAAGTATAGAGTTACGCTCGCCACAGATTGCATACACTCTGGAGAGTCGCACAGCGTCGGGTTCCCTACTTAGTCAATAAGCCCGGGGTATTCCGTGACGCGAATAAAAATCATCCCATACCAAAGTCCGTGTGTTGATAAAATCCTCTCATCTTCATAAGTGCTTGTAGCTTGCGTAAATTGAATGCTATGCTTTGAATTCAAACGCTGTAGGTATTAATAAACCGTCGAAATTCAGGTCGGGAATAGGATTTGGTGTTTGTGCAGTTAAATGCGCTCTAGAATTTAACGATAAACTTATGACTGTCGTGGTTATAGCATTGATTTAAATGTTTATTGGATTTGTAAACGTTTATAATTTGGATATGTGCGATGTGGTGATTAATAGTATCAAATGCGTATACCAGATCGATGAACGAATTTTTTGGATTTTAGATTTGTGACTTTTGTGGAAATTCACATTTATATGCTTTGAAAACTTAAAAAAAATAATTAAGTGGTCCGTTTTATACGTAACTAAGAATAATTAATTGAATCGAAATATCTTCCTAATATTATACCTAAGTGGCAGGGAGATAGCTATGTATACTATACGGTTAAATTGGATTTGTATAAAATTTATTACAATGATACTATGTAATCAGGATTAACATAAAGTATGCTAATTCATTCAGATTCTAAAATCCATGAAGTAGTGAGCGATGGTAAAAAATTGCTTGATTAAAATGGTTAAAATAAATTGTTTGGCGATTTAACCTTAGAATTTAAATTCGTTTTCTTAAACTCACTGTAAATACTCTTTAATAATAAATCGTTTTAAATTTCTGTACAATTTTTTAGGTTTTAAAGGTTTTATTGTCTGCAAATTATTTATTTTTGAAAACTAACATAATAAGAGATGTCTGATTAGTAATATTAGATTAATATAAGAAATGCGATCTCATTTTTAATTATTATGATTAAAGATCAATCAATGTATCTACAAGTTTGAGTCACCCAACAAATATCAAATCGGGACCCTATTGATTAAACAAAATAAGATCGAAGAAAAACTAAATCTTAATTCAAAGAATTTTCAGCAAATTTGCGATTGTTATCATAAAATCTAGGGTATAAGCAAAGTTAAAGCTTTGTTCTATACTAAATAAAGTGCTGATCGACTGTTGAAGTTTATAAAATTGTAAGTGCTTCTCAAAGAACATTTTATGTTTTGAAATCATAAACTTTTTCTCTGATACAAGTAAAATTAGTAGCTTAAATATATTTTTAGGGTCTCCCACAAGGTTTCAAACATATGACCTACACTATTTTTTGTTCATATAGATAAAGTAGCACTACCTAAAAAACGATAGCGTTAATTTTAATATTTTAAATACCGCATCCACTCATTTGTATTCTTTGTTACCATCAAAAGTCCTCGTAAAACAATAAGTGGGCATTGTTTGTTGACGACAATCATCGTAAAATGCTTGCATCTGTGCTTTTGCCACTTCATCGAATTTTTATATTTAATACGGCTGCTCATTGCGTGTTATGTTTGTTCAGAATACTTAAAAGCTTTTAACAAACTTTACTAAAATATTCTGTTCGTGTAACAACTCAGAATTTCAAAGAATTATACTTTAAAAATCTGCTTTACACGTCTAAATCTATAAAAGTCATACTGGGACACTTAAAAAAGGATTTTCTCACGGGTTGTCTCCTCTACTATCTTCCATACCCTAATCCTCTACATCTAATCTTCAAGGTGGATTTACAATTCATCTATAAATCTTTAATATTAACATTGACTTTTGAGTTTTATTTTCTAAATCTCAGTAGCGGCTCCAACGAATTGTTGTCATTTGTAAAGTTGTAATAGCTGAATGGAAAACGGATGGACTAAAGAAGTCAAAAATACCGGTATCGAGTCCCAATTATCACCAGCCTTTTTTTACATTTTTTATTCTTTAATTTTTTTACAGACCCATAACTTGGAAGTGCAAGAAAGAATTAGTTTTTTAATAGTTGGTAGAGTGATGTCATAGATGGCATTGAAATAAGATTTTAAAACATGTTTTTAATACAACCTCCTTCATAGAGTTGGTCATTAATATGACCAACCAAAGCATTGTGGCTGTCATATTTTTATGTGTCATTCATTGAGTTGTTAAGAAAGAGTAAATGGGTTGACTCTGGGAAAACTGTTTTTTATTTATTGAATAAGTATAAAGGAGAAATATCGTCGTTTATTATAAAGAATTGCAATTTATTTAACTCAATTAGGCCTAATTTTTGGGTTAGGTCAGTTTAATACTAATCGTGAAATATGTCACCAATTCCAAACATTCCCACGTTACGCAACACGCGCACAACGCACGTTGGAACTTTGTAACACGTACCCGTTTTGTATTACAAAACACACAAAACAATTTTTCACGTTACAAGTATCACGATAAACATCTGACAGAACAAACTAACGACATTAATAAAGCTCGAAGGTTCACGAGAACGTGTTTCGCTTTCCCTTTTAGCATAGTATTTGGAATATAAAACGTAGGCATTTGTATACAAATGTTATCATTACTTATTAATTACCTATTATCCATATTGAATCAATCTTAATTTTATTATTTATCTTTTGTGTGCCGTGTGGTATCCGGCTAATTAGAATAGTACCACCCTCATTTTTTACCGAGGTGTCGTAAAAGGCGACTAAGGTAAGTCGACCCGCCGTGTGGTATCCGGCTGAGTAGAATTGACCAACCTCATTTCTTACCAAGGTGTCGTAAAAGGCGACTAAGGTAAGTTGACCCACCGTGTGGTATCCGGTTTAGTAGAATAGACCACCCTCCTTCTTACCGAGGTGTCGAAATATACAACTTAAGTAAGTTGACGTCAGGCAGGCGGCCAGTCGTAAAAACGCAGCTAAATCATGTTACAGCATGTCTATAACATGTTGTGCCGACCCCACTTAAGAAGGATAAGGGCAGGAGGATATATATTATTTATCTTTTATGTTATCTCGAGTGCAAATATTAATCTAAGTACATAGTTCTTCGTTATTTTTTTTATGTTACCCGTATTAATACTCAAAAGTTGACTAGAAGCGATCCCTTCTAGAAATAAGTCCGCGTTTATGCATGTGCTATTTTTCTTACAATATGTATGTACAATAAGGAAGGAAATAAATATATATATATATATATATATATATATATATATATATATATATATATATATGTATATATATATATATATATATATATATATATATATATATATATATATATATATATATATATATATATATATATATATATATATATATATATTTAATAAGCAGTGGTAGCCCAGCCAGTAACACCGTGCGACACTTTCGAGGAGTTCACGGGTTCAAACCTGGGCAGACACCAATGAGTTTTTCTGTTAAAACTTGTGTCTATTTGATAATTGCAATTTATCATACGCTTTTCGGTGAAGGAAAACATCCTGAGTAAACCTGCATATCTCTAGAGAATTCTGGAAATATGTGTAACCTGCCAATCCGCATTGGAGCAGCGTGGTAGGTCTTAGCTCCAAACCTTCTCTGCTAAAACAGAGAAGAGGCCTATTCTCAGCAGTGGGATAGTAACAGGCTGCTTCTTACTTCTATATATTTAATAATATTGAAGCTATAATAATAATAATTAAATAATAATTATAAATAAATGAAACAATATTCCGAAATAGTCAATCTGCGATAAAGGATTGCGATGGGTGGAAGCCTTAGCCCTTCTTGGAGACAGGAAGGCTTTGCCCATCAGTGGGCCCCATCATCAATCATGTTACAATATTTATCTCGCATAGAATTCGCATTAATATAACATCATCTAGTAGGTAATAACAATCTCGCACTTTTGAAAGTTAAACAAATTATTTTTTTCTAAAATAAAAATATAAAACTTATTTATTCTATCTGAGATCGTTTGCACAGAAAATATAAAAAATATAAGTACAAAATATTATCTTGACATATTTACATTATTGTGTTGTCACTTAGCGTAGACAAATAAGCTAGGGTAACCACTTACGGCTGTCTTTTCGTTTTGTTATTTGTCTTTAACTTTCTCTGTTGTTTGTCTATGAATTTATATGAGTGTTTATGAATAACAACTTAATTTTAATATTGATGTTGTTCTTGTATAAAAAAAGAAAGAAAGGTCAAAAAGAAAAAAGGGTTTGAAGAACAATTGAGTGAAGCAAATATTAAACGTGTGCGGCCGTCGTAATTTTAACATTAAATAAATAAATAAAATGAAGTAGAACAAAAATCAATACCCAATATTTATAAATGATGGCGAAGGGTTTAGTTTTCATTCGCATAGAGAAAACCACTTTAATAATATGTCAAATACTAAACCAGAAAAATGTTTCATCCTTGTAGTGTATAATATGCGGCTTGAAATGTGTTTATCTTACCTAGTATATTTTTATACAAGACACATACATGTAATACGACTGATATATATACCCTCATATCTTACCGAGGTGTCGTAAATTACGACTAAGTTAAGTTGATGTCAGGAAGGCCACCGGTCGTAAAATATGTTGTACGTAGTACGTATCTTGTGACAACATGTATATAACATGCTGTGCCGACCCCTCTTAGAGTAGAATAAGACCAGGAGGATGATGATGTTATTGTATTTAGGGAATTAGCCATGATATACAGAAGGTATCTTATTTATTATATTTGTATAGATATATTTAATGAATCATCTCAAAGAGTAATGAATTGTCAAATTTATAACCACATGGACTAAATTCAAGTTTGTAACGGATCTGAACTATCGGAAAAGTCATTTGGGACGAGTGCTCACATCTACAACATTTATGTTTCTGTTTGCTGTAGGTTGAAGTATGGACTTGCAAATACTTTAATGTTGTAGCAAAGATCACTTATGATTTATGCTAAATGATAAATTACGAACGAACCAGTTTTTATTGTACTCCCAATGTTCCTGCACTCATTTCTTTTTAAGGCCTTGTCTCTTCGTTACAGAAAAAATTGCAGCTAAAATCCTCCACTCTACCATTGGATAGAGTAACCTATATTAAATAATCTTATTATTTAATATAAGTAAAGTTATAAAATAATCTTATTCAAATGCTCTTTCAAGCACTTTTGAATCGTCGTGATAAATTGCAATTATCAATTAGACACATAGGTTTTAACAGAATACTCATTGGTGCCTGCCCGGGGTTTGAACCCTGGACCTCCTCGAAAGAGGCGCAACGTGTTACCGCTGGGCTATCACAGCTTTTTGAGCAGTGAAATGAGCAGTGGAGTTATTTAATGCCGTATTTTCGGTACCACCCTATATACAACCACACGATGGTTAAATACACTATACGTATCTGACAAAGCTCTCAAACGAGTCCCATAAGTCTATGGCATCTCATTGTATCGATGATGGGCCTATTAATTTGATAGAACCCCCTTCTAATTGGAGATAACCAACTAATGCACTTCACCTTACGTATATGCAGTTAAATTTATCTTTACGACGAGAGATAAATTCAGCCTCGATATTCGACTGTTTAGTCAAACGGCCGTTAAATGTTGTGAAAGACGCATACGTGTTTCCTATATTTAGATATGCAATAGTATTTTTATTTGTTATCCGGTCTGTACTTTTTTACGGTTCGGTTTGAGTTTACTTACATGTATCAGACTTTAGATTAGTGTGAGTTAGTTAGTTATATTTATATTGATTTTTATTAATGACTAATTTTATATACATCTAGTTTGGTTGCCTTTTTCTACAATATATTTAATATTTAAAGTAGTTAATCTTGTATAAAAATGTACAAGTATCTTATTAAACTACTTACACGCTTTTTGCTGACATTTATGATGTTGGAACAGTGTAATGGTAAACAAGCGATCTACATATGAGGAAAAAACTATTGATTGAGGTTTTCTTTTTCATTTTTATTTTTTAAATAGCATTTTTTTCCTACTTTTAATTTTTTTTAATTGCGTTTTTTCCCTTCTTTTCATTATTTTTATTGCCGAGAATTTTATTAAAAATATATAAAAAATGCAACAAAAAAATGCAATAAAATGCAATAAATAAAATATAGTACCTAGATAATTGAGCAAATTACCTAATATACTTCATTATCTAGGTACTATATTTTAAACGTCATTTGTATGTCCACGATAATGATAAAATGTCAAGTTAAAAATGCCTTTAACAACATTTCATTTCCCTACTGTTAACCGTCGAGAAGTTCCCTCGTCTGGAGCCAATCCTGGCAGCAGCATCAGATCATGCTTATCATAAACACGCATAGTCATTGGTACTACAATCTGACACCGGAATGTGGGTCAAATTTAACTTGCGATTCCACCTTCACACATACATTGCAAGTTGAATAAAAGCTTTTAATAAAAATCTAGTGATCCATTGGCGGAGTGAATCTGCCTTCTGCTCCGTGAACCATCACGGGTTCGAATCCCGCCGCGAATTTATTGGTATTTAAAAATTATACATGTAATAAAAAGGAATGTCTTTATTTATATAATTGCACTACTATTGTAACAGTGTACTTTATTATCTGTGTATTTAAACAGAATAAATTGTTTACATATACAGATAATAGCAGTATATATTCACCTGTTGTTTATTGTTGTGTCACCCATAACGCATGTTTTAACTTACTTTGGTGACGGACGACCGTTTGTAATTGTCCCAAAAATTTATTTATAATACTGCAGAATAAAAGAGAGTCCTATCAATGACGTTATTCAATGAAGCGAGTAATTTCAATTAATTACTTTATTTATATTTTAATTAGCACTGTTATCGGAACTGCGACCGAGAGCCATTAAAATTCCATATTAAACCCCGTGGGAAATCACATCAATGGCTTAGAGAACAAAATATAATTTATACTTAGCTATATCCATTTTACCGTTAGCTACTTTATCTTCGTGTCGAACCAGTATTCAGCATCAATAAAACTCACAGAGTTATTATACTAGAGTAAGGCAGATAAGTAGACCTGTAAGTGAGTATCGCAACAAAATATAAGAGAAAGAAGATGAAACATAATTATTTATCTTTGTCTTCTCACAAATGCGTACATTATTCACACCACTACAATTTACTTTAGTCGCTTTTTACGACAACTCGGTAAGAAATGAGGGTGGTCTTTTTACTCAGCCGGATACCACACGGGACTTTATGATGTATCTGTGTATATCTACATCACAAGACTAGATTTATATCCTGTTTTACCAAACTTATGTTCTCACTAATGTGTGTACATTACAATACTAAACTCTTATTCTTACTGATGTATATACATCACAATACTAAAATTATCTTCTTTCTAATGTGTATACATCAGAATACCAAACTTATGTTCTTCCTAATGTGTGTACATCACAATACTAAACTTATCCTCTTTCTAATGTGTATACATCAGAATACCAAACTTATGTTCTTCCTAATGTGTGTACATCACAATACTTAACTTATCCTCTTTCTAATGTGTATACCTCACAATACTAAACTTATCTTCTTCCTAATGTATGTACATCACAATACTAAACTTATCTTCTTTCTAATGTGTATACATCAGAATACCAAACTTATCTTCTTCCTAATGTGTGTACATCACAATACTGAACTTATCTTCTTTCTAATGTGTATACATCAGAATACCAAACTTATCTTCTTCCTAATGTGTATACATCAGAATACCAAACTTATCTTCTTCCTAATGTGTGTACATCAGAATACCAAACTTATCTTATTCCTAATGTGTATAAATCACAATACTAAACTTATCTTCTTCCTAATGTGTGTACATCAGAATACCAAACTTATCTTCTTCCTAATGTGTGTACATCACAATACTGAACTTATCTTCTTTCTAATGTGTATACATCAGAATACCAAACTTATCTTCTTCCTAATGTGTATACATCAGAATACCAAACTTATCTTCTTCCTAATGTGTGTACATCAGAATACCAAACTTATCTTATTCCTAATGTGTATAAATCACAATACTAAACTTATCTTCTTTATAATAAATATAAATAAATATATAAATATATGAGACACTTACGCACACGGTCGTCCGTTCCCAAAATAAGTAACTTAATACTTGTGTTATGGTTGACAGACAACTAGTAAATATAAACGTATATAATTTTAAATACATACATATATACACCCAGGCTCGAAGAACCAACAAATTTTTGTTAGAAAATGTTGGCCTTCGGTGCGAAACGAACCGACACGATCAGCGGAGCTGAAGGCTCACTACCAACTGCGCCAACGAGCCAGTCAAAAAATGTGTGTACATTACAATACTAAACTTATCTTCTTCCTAATGTATTATTCTGGCTTCTTGAAAGTAAAATCATGAATAAAAAATCATACTCAGCTATAAGAGGTTCAAAAGTTATCATAGTTACGAACAATGAAGGAGGCATTCTATGGAACGGCACTTAAACCGGTAGCCGAATGTAATACCGGCACAAAGTAGGTTAGCGCGAATAGCTTTGTGCAGGATTCCATCTAAGTCGGTAAACTTGAGTTATACGTATTAGTAGTCTGGTTAGTGGTGCGGGAAGTTTAATCAATTCGGGATTAGAGGGCAAATGGTGTGGGGGAATGATTGTGCTCAATTTTGAGATGGGACTGTCTCGTGTGTATATCCATACTAATTTAATAGCCCCCTATTGCACATTATGTTGTTTTTTATCATCTTTATAATATTTAAAATTTATGCAGTAAAGATATTACAAACTAAAATTATAAATGTTAAAAAATTATTAAAATATAGTTTGTCTCTCAGTCTGATAAACTTACACGATTAATGCATTGCAGAAATAATGATGACTTTGGTAAAATTAAATTTATAAACACGGCTTGCATACGTGTGGTATCTGGCTGTGTAGAATAGACCACCCTCGTTGCTTGGGGTGCTTAATCGGTTGGCCTCCTCGTGGCGCACCCTGGGCAGGCCCTTGGAATTATGTACGAGTATTCCTTGGACTTGGCGAACGGACCGGTTATGGGTGCTGATTCCATTTGTCCCTCTGGTGTCAGAAGGCAACTAGGATAGGCTGGGAGCTCCGGGGGAATGAGACTCCCAAATGGTTGGCGCGTTCTGTTTCGGCTTAGTCTAAGTCCTGCAGGACACGGCTTTGGCCTCCGTCAGCCAAACCCGTAAGCCCAGTCATGGGAACGGGGGCCTTCGGGTCGCGAGGAAGAAAACCTCTATAAAAAATTACCCGTGGGGGCGGAAACGCCCACGTTGCGCGGCGAGCCGTTCCAGCTGTGTTTTTCATGGCCGGTAGGCTTTTGGCTCTCAAATCGGGAGCCACGTCGGGTGGAAGTAAACCGTAACTCCGCAAGTGAATGCGGAACCGGGGGCCGCTCTTCTTATTTGAGAGGAGAGGGGCCGCGAGGAAGAAAACCTCTCTAAAAAATTACCTGTGGGGGCGGAAACGCCCACGTTGCGCGGCGAGCCGTTCCGGCTGTGTTTTTCATGGCCGGTAGGCTTTTGGCTCTCAAATCGGGAGCCACGTCGGGTGGAAGTAAACCGTAACTCCGCAAGTTAATGCGGAACCGGGGGCCGTTCTTCTCATTTGAGAGGAAGGGGCCGCGAGGAAGAAAACCTCTCTAAAAAATTACCCCAATCCCAAGGTTCAGAGTCCGCCGAGGGGATGAATGGCTGGGGGGAATCCAGTCGTTAGGGCCTTTTACCCAATCCTAAGGTCTAAGCCCGCCGAGAGGATGTATGGCCGGGGGAGTACCCGGTCGATAGGGTTACTATAAAAACACATGGAAAGCAATGGTAATTACAGTAATGACTACCCAGGAGGGTCCCGGTTCTTCCGGGGAATCCCTCACCGTGACTGACAATGTTGGTCACGGTCGCCCCAACGTATCTGGGGGGGCAACCACTGCTTCGGAGGAGATAGGAGGGGGTATCGGTGGAATTGAGACCGGCTTGGCTGGTGTTTCCGCTGGTACGTGTCAAGAGTTACGGCGCAATCCTGCGCGTAGTGTGAAGACGGCAGCTGCCGTTCGCAGTGCCAGCTCGGGCTCTGCAAGGAGCCGTAGCAGGACTTCTATCCTGTCAGGGAGCGAGTCTGTGGAGGACGTTTCTGGCTCGAGACTGCGGCGTACAGCGTCAAAGCGACTGAGGTCGGAGTGTGGGAGCGCTCACGATTCAGACGAGGATCTAGGGTCGAAAAAGGTCGATACGAGATCCCATGTCTTGGGTTCCCTAGACGGCCTCCAGGAGGCTCATATGATGTTACAGCGTTGTGAGGTTGAGATGGTAACAAGTGACGATGAGCCGAGTAGCCAGAAAACCAGGCTGGCACCGGCTAAAGTATCGCTGAAGAGCGTTGACACGTCGCGAGCATGCGATGTGTTGGCGCAAAGCGTTGAGGCGATGCGGAAGACGTTGAAGAAATCTAAAAACCTCAAAGGAGATTGTCGAGGTACTCTCAACGACGTCGCCAAAAACGTTGAGGAGGTCGCGCGGGCGCTGTCCGAGCGAACGGAGGCCGAGGAAATCCGCCTCTTGAGAGAGGAAAACAAAAGGTTGGCGGCGGTAATCAACAACTTGTCTATTGAAATAACAACTCTCAAGGAGATGATGGTCACCACCGCCAACAAGGGGTCAGGGAATCAAGGTGCACCTAATGTCAATCCACAGCCGTTTAGGGGCTTGACCATTGAGGAGGAAATGGTCAGGCTCCGTAATATGTTTACGGCAAGATTAGACAGTCTGGAGACGAGGCTTCCTCCAGAGGAAAGACTGCGACCACCTTTAGCGGCAGATAAAAAAAAGGCGACAGCAATGGCGAAGAGGAAAGAGAAAGAAGCGGTGGAAAAAGAGAAGCCGGCAAAAGTCCGAAACACTCCGGAAGCCACCTCCAGCCAGCCGCCGACTAGCCAGTTCTGGAAAAAGATTGTGGTGGTTGACCCTGCACCAGCAGGGCCGAGCAATGGCAAGGGAAAGAAAAAGGCCTCCAAAAAGAGGAAATCCAACAAGCAGGCTGAAAAACGTCCTGCACCCAGACCGCTGCCACCAGCCCCCGCTTCAATGAGCGAGGGCTGGAATGTGGTAGCGCGTAGGGGCGCCAAAAAGGGGAAGAAGCTTGCGCCAGCCAACAAAGTAGCGCCGGCAGTTGCCACAACCAAATCGCAGCCGAAACAAGGGGGAAAGAAACTTCAGACCCCGCGTTCGGCTGCTGTTGTGGTGACCCTTGATAAGGAGGCCACCGAAAAGGGCCTCACATACACGGAGGTCCTAGCTCGGGCCCAGCGAGGCATTAATATTGAGGACTTGGGCATCAGTGAGGGCTTGCGTCTCAAAAAGGCTGCCACCGGGGCCCGGATGTTTGAAATTTCCGGGCCCACAAAGATTGAAAAGGCGTCTGCTCTTGCTGATCGCCTTAGGGAATTCTTCCACGACGAGCCGGCGATACGCGTGTCCATGCCCACAAAATGTGTAGAACTGCGTGTTGTGGGTCTGGATGACTCTGCCGTTGAGGAAGACGTTGCCGCCGCGATTGCTCAGGTCAGTGAATGTGCAAAACAAGACATTCAGACCGGCGTGATCCGAAGGACGGGGAACGCGCTGGGCTCTCTCTGGCTCAGGGTCCCTGTCGCGGCAGCGAAAAAGGTGGTGGCAGCTGGTAGACTGCTGGTGGGCTGGGTATCGGCTCGGGTCCAGCTACTCGAGGCTCGCCCACAGCGCTGTTTCAGGTGCCTCGAGAAGGGGCACCTTAGAGCCGAGTGCACGTCGGCTATTGACCGCAGCGGCGAATGTTATCGCTGCGGTCAAAACGGCCACAAGGCTCGATCCTGCTCGGCAGCTCCACATTGTGGAAGCTGCGAACGAGCGGGATTGAAGGCCGACCACCGGGCGGGGAGCGGGCAGTGCAAGGCACCGTCCGCTTCAAAGAGGAGGGGAAGGGGGGGTGATGGCCTGAGGGTCCCCTCGCCACCTGCCGCCGACCCGGCTCAGCCCACCACGAGCCGGGTTATGGGGGATCCAATGGAGGTCGCTAATTGATGGCCTCCATAAGATTCCTCCAGGCGAATATAATGCGCTCCACCAGGGCCCAGGACCTCATTTTCCAGACCCTGGCGGAGCGGATGGTGCACGTGGCTGTGGTCTCCGAACCCCTTTTTATTCCGTCGAGTAAGGAGTGGGTCGGAGACCGCGTAGGGGATGTGGCCATTGCATCCAGGGCTGCAGTTGGCTCCCCAGCCCTGGAGCGTGTGGTGAGGGGACGCGGGTACGTCTCCGCCAAGATTGGGGACGTATCCGTCATCGGGGCGTACTTCTCACCTAATAGACCGTTCTCCGACTTCGAGCTCTTCATGACTGAAGTCGGAGACTTGGTGCATAGGTTACGCCCCGGTAAGGTGGTTCTGGCCGGAGACCTCAACGCGAAATCCGCCGCATGGGGGTCTCCGGTCACGAACGTTAGGGGGAGATTCCTGGAGGGTTGGTTGGCCTCAGCTGGGATGGTCGTCATGAACCGAGGGACGGCTGACACATGCGTGCGATGGAATGGCGGTTCCAAAGTCGACGTTACCTTTGTCGACGCCGCCATGTCACCATGTGTCAGGAACTGGGAGGTAATGGTGGGTGTGGAGTCACTCTCGGACCATCGTTATATATGGTTCGAGGTGGCCGCACGCCATGCTCCCATTTTCCCTCGGTCGGGAAGAGATGATGGCCCTCGGTGGTCCGTCAGGAAAATGGATCCCGAGTTCCTCGTCGAGGCCGCAATCGTCCAGGCGTGGGCCGCTGGGTCCACGGGTGGGGAGGTTGCCGCGGAGGTCGAGGACCTCCAGCGGCGGATGTCGCTCATCTGCGACGCCAGCATGCCGAGGGTGCGAAGCACAGGGCCGGCGTGCGGTGTGTACTGGTGGTCAGAGGAGCTAGCGCAGCTGCGTGATCAGTGCGTAGCCGTGCGCCGCCAGTACACTCGGTGCAGGCGTTGTAGACGACGCGACATCGAGGAGGAGAGGCGCCGTTACGAGGCTTATCGGGCTGTCCGCACCTCGTTGCGAACGGCAATCGCCGAGGCCAAGAACAGGGCCCACAGGGAGATGGCCGAAGAGCTCTGTCGGGATCCGTGGGGGAGGCCGTACAAAGCGGCGCGGGGGAAGCTTCGTGCCCGTGCCCCCCCTCTCACTGTGAGCCTTCGGCCGGATTTCCTGGAATCCGTTGTGGAAGCCCTGTTCCCGCAGGGAGCTGAGGTGGAGCCGCCTCGTATGGCGCCTCTCGAAGAGGAGGAGAGCACTGTGTCAGGCGCGCCGGGGGTGTTGGAGTGGGAGTTAGCCGGGGCGGTGAGTCGCATGAAGGCGAAAAACACCGCTCCTGGCCCCGACGGCATCCCTGGGCGCGCCTGGTCTTTTGCCCTGGGTCCGTTGGAGTCTGGACTCAGGGCGACGTTCAGTGCCTGCCTAGAGCAGGGCCTCTTTCCCCGTAGGTGGAAGACGGGGAGACTAGTCCTGCTCAGGAAGGAGGGAAGACCGGCCGATACACCCTCTGCGTATCGGCCCATTGTCTTGCTGGACGAGGCGGGGAAGCTGCTCGAACGCATAATAGCTTCCCGCATAGTCCAGCACCTCCAAGAGGTAGGGCCCGACCTCAGTCCCCTCCAGTGCGGATTCCGCCAGGGCAAGTCCACCCTCGACTGTATTGAGGGTGTCAGACTTCTGGTGGAGGAGGCGACAACCCGGCGCGAGGTGGTGTTGGCGGTGTCGTTGGACATCGCTAACGCATTCAACACCTTGCCCTGGGGAGTGATCAGAGAGGCCCTACGCTTTCACCGCATCCCCATGTACCTACAGCGCGTTGTCGGTAATTATCTGGCAGACCGCGCTGTCAGGTACCCGACGGCTGGGGGTGGGTGGAAAGAGCGGAGGATGTCGTGCGGTGTTCCACAGGGTTCGGTTCTTGGCCCCCTCCTGTGGAACATCGGCTACGACTGGGTGCTGCGCGGGCAAATGCTCCCGGGGGTGCGTCTGTTTTGTTACGCAGACGACACCCTCGTGACTGCCCGTGCGAGCACCCACCGGGAATCCCGAGTGCTGGCGACCGCGGCCACCGCTCATGTCGTGGCCCGTATTCGCCGGCTAGGACTGGGGGTGGCCTTGGAGAAATCCGAGGCCATTTGCTTCCACAGGCCTCGGATGGCGCCCCCAGTGGGCTCCCGGTTGGTGGTGGGCGGGACGTCCATCGAAATCTCGGGTACATTACAGTACCTGGGATTGCTTCTCGACAGCCGATGGACGTTCGAGGCCCACTTCCGGCGGCTCGCTCCCAGACTAACGGCGACCGCCGGAGCCCTGAGCAGGCTCCTCCCGAATTTGGGGGGGCCGAATGCAGGCTGCCGGCGCCTATACGCCGGAGTGGTCCGGTCGATGGCCCTATACGGCGCTCCCATATGGGCGGAGCGGCTGACTGCCAGGTCCCTGCCTCTGCTGCGTAGAGCGCAGAGGATCATGGCGGTCAGACTTGTGCGGGGCTACCGGACCATCTCCGGTGAGGCGGCCTGCGCCTTGGCCGGGTCCCCTCCATGGGACCTAGAGGCCAAGGTGCTAGCTCAGGCCTACCGCCGTAGAGTCGAAGCCCGTTCATCGGGGGGAGACTCAGCGGTGGTAGAGGTGGAGTGGCGGAGGGCAGCTCAGGAGGAGCTCCTCCGCCAATGGAGGCGGCGGCTGGAATCGCCCAGTGCAGGATTCTGGACGATTTCGGCCATCCAGCCCATTCTTCAGGGCTGGGTCGCCAGGAGGCATGGGGTCCTCACCTTTCGCCTTACGCAGGTGCTTTCCGGACATGGTTGTTTCGGGTGGTATCTGTGGAGGGTGGCCCAGCGCGAAGCGACTGGTGAGTGCCACGAGTGCGGCGCCGACTTTGACACGGCGCTGCACACGCTCGCAGACTGTCCAGCTTGGGCGGTCCAGCGGGCGCAACTCGTGGCACAGGTGGGGCACGATCTCTCCCTGCCCACCGTGGTTCGTGCCATGGTGGACAGGGAGCGATCGTGGGCAGCGATGGCCTCCTTCTGCGAGGACGTTATCTCGCGGAAGGAGGCGGCGGGACGGATCCGGGAAGTCGAGTCCTTGGATCCGATCCGCCGCAGGCGAGCGGGGCGCAGGCGACTCGCCGAAGTCCGTCGCATGCCGCCCTAACGGGGACCTCCGAGCGGTCCGAACGGGGCATCGGACGCTCGCTGGAGTTAGGTCCCCGAGGCGGTCGATGCATCTGGTGCTCCCGATGCATCGTCCAGCGGAGGGAGGGGCCACTTTTAGAGAGGCCCCGACCCAGAGGTGGCGCACTCTGGGGTACAGAGTTGCTGCTGGCGGGGTTGGGGGTAATGTCTTCATAGGTACCCCATCGCCGCCACCAGCAGCGTGGAGCACACAGGTTGTTTTAGTCGGTGCGAGTCCGACATAACCGTCGCCTGCCCCCGTTGGGCGGCGGTACCCATAAGGGGTTTTTTCCTGTTCGATAAAAAAAAAAAAAAACCCTCGTTGCTTACAGAGATGTCATAAAAGGCGGCTAAGGTAAGTTGACCTGCCGTGTGGCATTCGGTTGAGTAGAATAGGCGACCCTCTTTCTCACCGAGCTGGCTTAAAATAAGTCTCATGTAACTGTCGTCGGGCAGGCGGCCAGTCGTAAAATATGTACCCAAATCATGTGACAACATGTTTATAACATGTTGTGCCAACTGTACTTACGGTGGTATAAGAAAAGCAGAATGATATTATACACTCAGACTCGTAGTATCAACAAATTGGTTTTTAGAAACCGTCGCGAGAATCAAACCCGCGATTCGCGGAGCTGAAGGCAGGGTCACTTCTACCTGAGCTAACGGGACATTCTTCTTATGTTTTATTTAGTAAACTAATAGTATGATTTAGTAAATAAAATTTGAATAATTTATACAAGTAGGCTTTACTTTGCGGAGATCCATAATACAAAAGTAATAATGAAACTATTTTGCTGCGATGATTCATCGCGGATTAAAGCAAAATAATTTCATTATTAAATAAAATTTGCTTTCATTCAAAACACTCATTAATTAGCCCACCACGCTACAATGCACCATATCATTTGCACCCATTCTGACATGAATTATTTCTCGAATGGGTTATTTCATGCGACTTCTAATCGCCTCGATTATATCTAATATGCACCTTGTCTGTGGCGTTTAGCGTTCAACCATTAAAGGAATAAAACGTGGAACGGAAGTTATTTTCGAAAATAGCGTTAGTAAATTATCGCGTTCTCATTGAAGAATAGGGAGTGCATTCAACTAAATTTGACGTATTTTTAAACGCTTTTTTCCGTTGTCAAAAAAACTTGGCCACACTTGGTATATGCGTACGAAAAAAAATGGCACAAAGCGTGCCACCCTTTTTACACAATAATACTAATATTTTGCGTTAGTTTTAACTTGTCACTGTAACTGTACGTACAACTGTTTGTAACTTCAATAACTTGAAAGAAATAACAAATTGGGAAAGTAAATAAATAAATAAAGTTGAAAAAACTAAAAAATATACTTTGTACTTCTTTTGGTATATGGAGCACCTTTCGTTTTATCGTTCCTGAGGTATATGTAGGCTTCCTTCAATGTAAAGAGCAATGTATTATTAAATTCACCTCAAATAGCTAATATTATTTAATAAATAGCTACGCGGGATTTGAACATACGACCCGTTGAAAGATTCATGCGCTATTATCGTAATACAAGTGCCGCAGAACCGAGTTTAATTGATAGCAAAATATAATTACTAGCGTACTTCCAATTTAAACTCATACTCATTCGCTGATTGCGGTTGCAAATTGTTTCAAAAGAGCGGAATTACATAGTTATTGTAAAAAAAAGCGGAATTACATTAATTATTGAGGGATTTAAATATAAATGTATAAAGATATGTTGGAATGGTAATAGCCAAATGTCGTTTGCTGTTTCTTTTAACTCTTTGCACTCCCAGCAGTGTTTAACACGACGTTTCAGCAACACCGGTGTATTTTGATTATTTTTTTTTTGTTAAAACTTTAGAAGCAGCTAAATACAATTATTTAGCTGGTTCTAAAGCATTTACAGTTGCGAACTGCGGGTGATTTTAACCATGACTATCAGCTACCCGAAAATGTTTAATTTGCTGCCACCACTGTATCTACTGTGCCGTGTCACTGCAGCGACGACAACGAAGCAAAAAGGCTTAATAGCAGAAGTGGGATAAGCAATGAAATAACATAAAATTTATAAATGTTCAAACGTTGCATATTAAATATAGTCTTCAATTAAACATTGACTCATTACGACTATAAGACGCTTGCGTTTACAAGTTGTTGCAATCTTTACGATTGATAAGTTACCTAAAATAGTGTTACTTAACTGATAGCAGATCAGTCATTAAGCAACTGAATATGGGACTAAGACGTGCTATGAATTAAATATGTGCATCTCTGAAAACCGCAATGCTACTCGATTAGCGATATTCCTCATTCTTTTTGCTTAATATATCTATGAAGGGAGTATACTTAGATAGTGTTTTAGGAAAGACCGCTGGTTCAAAAGCCTCCTGATATATTTATTACCAACCAGGGTGATTTGTCTTGATTTGTCACACCTTCTCTTTCAAAAATATTAGACTCTAATATATATATTTATTCAATGCGAAATCGTGGGCATTACATATATGATACGTATTATATAAATTTTAACCACATATTCACGACATAAGGGAAAATTCTGAATATTGGGCATGTGTACAGTATTTAGATTGTTGTTAAATATTATCAGATATGATTACTATACTCGATATAATTTGTATTATCGTTAGGCATACTTATAATAATCAGATATAATTATACAATATAAATAGATACGTTAATATCAATAGAATTATAATGAGGAAGTATTTTGTCTACGATAATATGTTATGTGTCATTTGGTGAGTAGATAAATAAAGCCGAATGAATGAAGGTAAAAGATTTTGATACCAGTCATGTTCTCGAGCGACATTCAACAGTTTTATTATTCCAATCCTAACCATCGAGGTGTTGATACATTTTAGAATAAAGTATCGCATGGATAAATGTTTGAGTTTATTACTATAAAATACCGTAGCGCTACAAAATTAGTTTACTCATGCTGTATTAATAAGCTCTGTCGCGCATAATTCTGTTAATAGCTGAACGTTAAACTGTATAGACAAGCTGGATATTAGCTATAATCAGAGCGATTAGGATCCATCCGAAATACCGCTCCGCTCCGAAAATAATTCATGCCGGAGCGGGTGCAAAATATCCAATGCATTTAAGTGAACCCAAATTGCTATATTAATTTTGAGAATTAATGTATATCATGTTCCGAAACAGAATATTAGTATTTAAATACTTGGTAAGGTAAGGTATATTATTTATTAAGAGTACATATTATTTATTTACAGCAAAAATGTACAAGTTATATCTATCTTAAATTACTTACACGCTAGGACTATACAAATCATGTCCACGTGGAATGGTCCCAAGAATGCTGGCAGCGTTTCCGCGCTGAATCGCTAAGCTGATTCTTTGTGCGAAAAAGGAGCCAGCCCTCTTGTCACCTGAAGAGGCAATCAACCGAGGTGTTAAAACGGATATTTTTTTTTGTACTTTGACTCCATGCCCTAGGGCCTCAACTGCAAACGGCACAAATATATAACTCTTGATGAGAGATGCATACTTCCGCCGTTTGCCGGAATCAGCCATTTCCGCCGCAGTTCCAGGCCTTGACGCTGTGACCTTAATATGGGACGAGTCAATTATTCAGTCAGTGACTGACTGACTGAATCAACTTACTGAGTTAGTTCGTGACCACGGTGGATGCAACTCTGTCGAAACGTCTAACGTGTGTGTTTATACATATAATAATATGTATCGCGAAAGTTTAAATACTACCAAAATAATCTCTATTTTCATTGGTCATCGTAACACACGTAAAAGGATGAAAAAAATCATTTTTATTTGTTGTGTTAATTATCACGAAAAAGTTCTATAGAAAAAAAATGAGTTTAGCAGATCATTAAAGCATTTAAAAAAAAAATCTTAATTTTCTTTTAAGGTAAGATATATTAACGTCTGCTGTTTAAGCTAGTCCATTTATACTATTCGTGTTCTGTAAAAACCTTCTATTTTATGGGACTTTTTACTCAAAATTCTTTTTACTGCATTCTTATCCCTGTAAATATAAAAAAACTAAAAATGTATCTTGATAATCGCGAAGAATATATATTTTTTAAACGGAAAATACTTCTTAACGCTAAATAAAATCTCCCGGTGGACTCATTATTTATTTAGGCAAAATAAGAAATAAGCAAGCAACGTACTCTCCCGGGAAGTGACCAGGCAAGCTCCGGGTCAATTTGTCAATCCTGATTCTAGAGAGTAAGTGACAGCCACCCAAAGGGACTATGTTCAGTAAACGAATAGCGAGCAGTAAAGTATATAATTTCCGATTACATTTATCTTTATACCGACCTTCGTGGTAAATCAGAATGATAAGTGAAACGGTAAGTCAAGAATCAGTAACATGTGATACTAAAATCACTGATTCTTGATATATTTGTTTTTGTCTGAATATTATGAGCTGTATTTGCGTGCGCCACATAAAGCAGCAGAGATACACTAAAGTAATGTAATAGATAATCTCTATCTCTCTTTACGGTCAAAATTTCTATTTATACCCACACGGATGAAGCCATTGGAACAGCTTGTTCAATATAAGGCCGTTTTTTAAGTAAACTAAAGCAATTTTACGCATTTATCTTAGCAATTTTAAGCTTTAAATTCTCATAACATGATTTCTTGAGTAGTGACACTACTGCATGAGAGATATATTCATCATCATCTTCCGGTCCTTATCCCTCTCTAAGTGGTGTCGGTACAACATGTGATTAAAAATGTGTAGCCCCATGATTTGGCTACGTATTTTAAGACCGACCGCCTGCGTGCCATTAACTTAACTTAGTCGTATTTTATGACACCTCGGTTAGAAAGAGGTTAGTCTATTCTACTCAACCGGATACCACACGATGGGTCAACTTACCTTAGTCGCCTTTTACGACACCCGGAAAGAAATGAGAGTGGTCTATTCTACTCAGCCGGATACCACAGGGCTTGAGCGATATATTAACTTATTTACGAACAAACATGCATATTATCCCACGATCCTTCCGTACATCAACAATCGAAACTCTCAACTCTTAGATTGTCGAACTCTGTGTACTTACGATGTTTGAACGAGTTATCGGATAGATAAAGGTGGGAGTACAATAAGCTCTTATGCGGGATACGCGTAGGGTAGCTGCATATTGTAATATAAACGGACATAGAGAAACAGGGAAGTCTGAAATTTGCGCCCATTATACTAAAATAGAAGTGCAAGATTAAGATGGTATGGACATATAATGAAAAGGGTTGAAAATCTTGACCAAACGAGTGTTAAAGTACAGGGAGGCCTAAAAAAAGATGGTTGGATTGTGTGAAGTATAAAATGAGTAGCGCTAGAGTAGACAAATGCAAGAAGGAAATGGACGGAAGAACACTGACAGTTGCTGACAGAACAGGTGCTGACTCTACTTAAAATGGTATAATAACAGGAGAATATATAATTGATATAATAAATTCGTGAGTCTCTGTCTATATCTAATATATAGATATATCTAATATCTAATATATAGCTTTCACAAAAAATCAGCTGCAGCAATTTTGATAAAACTTGCTACAATTTTCGCAACAATTGAACATATACCACTCTTACATCTTACATTGAGGATAAAAAAAATCATTTTTCCTTCGACAACAGATAGAAACATATACTAAATAATTCGGAGTATTTTGATCCTTAAGTTGACGTGAATAAAATCGTAGTTACAGCTTGTACGTTATAATAAAGTGGAGGTCGTAATTCCAAGAACAATCTAGGTCATTAAACCCGCACGTATGAAATATCTAGTACCCCGTTGGGGCTCAACATATCCTTACAAAGGGATGTGTAAGTTGCTCTTCAATAACTCTGGCTGTGTGCTGAATACTGATTCTCCGACCCCCGTTTTATTGAAAACCCCGATTCTTTGAAAGTTTGTTTCGGTTGCTAACTTTTATACGGCAAACTAAACACTAATATAATATCAGTATATTTTTTATATGTTCTGGTGAGTCTTATACGAGCGAATTAAATCCCTTATTCACACTATTTGGTTTCAATGGACGAAATACATTTATACATGAAGAATACTTAACCAAAAGCAAAACAAGAGCTGTGATAGCCCAAAGGTGAGAATGGGGCTAATTGAACTAATCATACGTTTTTTATTTAAGGAAAACATGGTGAGGATACCTGCGTATCTCTAGAGAATTCTGGGGATATGTGTAACCTACCAATTCGCATTGGAGCAGCGTGGTAGGTCTTAGGTCTAACCCTTCTCTTCATTCATTCAAATGGAGAGCAAAGGTCTAAGCCCAGCAGTGAGTTAGTAACAGGCTGTTACTTTAATTGTTTTAATTCAACCATTATCAGAAGCTGTGGTAGCCCAGCGGTAATACCGTCCGACTCTTTCGAGGAGGTCACGGGTTCAAACCCGGGCAGACACCAATGAGTTTTTCTGTTAAAACTTATGTGTCTAATTGATAATTGCAATTAATCACACGCTTTTAGGTGAAGGAAAACATCGTGAGGAATCCTGCATATCTCTAGAGAATTCTGGAGATATGTGTAACCTACCAATCCGCATTGGAGCAGCGTGGTAGGTCTTAGCTCCAAACCTTAAAGGAGCTTATTGAAGAGGCTTATTCTCAGCAGTGGGATAGTAACAGGCCGCTACTTACTTACTTACAACCATTATCAATTTAAACCATTTATAGAAGCAGGTGTTACACGGCAGTATTCCATATGACAGAAGTTGCAATAGAATTATTTTGCTGTAATCCGTTTGTTAAGAGAATCTATGTAATGCTAAGTGTATGAAGCAGGCAACATTCACATACCTTAAACATACTTCATCAATATAAACGTCCACTTTGGACTACGGCTTTAGTAAAAGAGGCCATTGAAGTATTAAATACACGAGACAGCTCGTGCATGTATCATGAAATGCACGTCCACTGTGTATCATAACTATGATATAACATATACTACATTGCAATTAATAATTGACATAATCCGTAGGCAGATTTTCAAGGATAATTTCGTTACCTATTCATCATCCTCCTGCGCTTATCCCACTCTAAGTGGGGTCAGCACAACATGTTATAAACATGCTGTTACATGATTTGGCTGCATTTTTACGACCGGCCGCCTGCCTGACGTCAACTTACCTTAATCGCCTTTTAAGACACCTCGGTAAGAAATGAGGTTGGTCAATTCTACTCAGCCGGGTACCACACGGCGAGTCGACTTACCTTGGTCGTCTTTTACGACACCCCAGTAAAAAATGAGGGTGATACTATTCTATTCAGCCGGATACCACGCGGCGGAATTTCGTTACCTATTTATTACAAGTGGTAATACCACTATGTTACCATAAAGTCATCAATTCATAGAGAGAGTAATTTATGGACATGGTGCGTGAATGATTCGAGGCATAATTAAAAGTTTACTGGTTTACAGACATTTGTATAATGGTGGTAGTTTAACATGTTTAAAAACACCAACAACTAACAGTTGGTCCTTAACAACGGATAAGAAAAGACGTTTTGCACGTCTGAATAAATGAATTCTTGAATTACGATATATATCGCGAGCATATTAAATGTACTTCAAAAATGAGGTTTTATATCATATCAGAATTATAAACACAAATATCACATTGTTCTTACAAATTTAATACAATGATAAAGCAGAAGTGGAACACGTGAATATTATAAGTATATCATTATAATAATTTTCTCACGTTCGACTTGCCTCATTGCAGACGTTTTTGGAGGTGATAGCGAGTTGTTCAAATAAAATCTGATGCTATAGAAATGATAAAATACTTTTAAAATTACTTATTTTTTGACAAGTAGACATGTTGCTTTTCATCTATAAATATGAAAATTGACATTTCTGCCGCAAATATTTTTTAAAAGGATGTTTACGATAGCTAATATTTTCCTTTGTCTATGTTTCCGCTTGTTATTAGAAATTTTGATAGTTGAGATTTGACACTGAATGAGTTGGTACAAATAAGTAGAATACATAAGAAAAGGTAACACGGCAAGATAATAATTAGAAGCGCTTCTATATAATTAATATAAGAACTAATCTGCAGCGAAGCGGTACACAATTAAAAAAGGCCCTAGCGCTTTTTTCGACTGCACCATCGCTTATCAGCAAAGATCATGGTCTATGCCTACCTGTCTAAGAAGAAAATTAAAACAACAAAAACTTATCGGTCGTGTATCGTAAAAAACATCTTAACGAACGGAATGTTGACTCCATCGAAAGCGCTCAAGAAAGTTAGTTTAATTAATTGATACACTGTGACACTGA
This sequence comes from Morpho helenor, assembly GCA_029227775.1. Taxonomy (NCBI): domain Eukaryota; kingdom Metazoa; phylum Arthropoda; class Insecta; order Lepidoptera; family Nymphalidae; genus Morpho; species Morpho helenor. The sequence goes on from JARGCU010000025.1 coordinate 17,047,479, forward strand.
GTAACAGTGGAAAAACCGGTAGTATGTACCCGCGTGTAGATACACGGTTGTACATCTAAGGCCACGTACAGATATCGCGAGGCGTGAGTCTAATATTTTGTCACGTATGCCTCAACCTGAGGCATTCGACGGTACATTTATACATGCTTACAGAATGACACATGCTCAAGCTGAGCACACAAACAATCACGCATCATGTTTGTGTGGTTGTTTGACTGGCCCGTTGGTGAAGTTGGTAGTGACCCTGCCTTCAGCTCCGCGGGTCGTGGGTTCGATTAACGCCGAGAGCCAAAATTTTCTAACAAAAAATTGTTGGTTCTTCGAGCCTGGATGTATATATGTATTTAAAATTACGTAAGTATATACATATTTACTAGTTGTCTGTCACCCATAACACGAGTATTAAGTTACTTACTTTGGGGACGGACGACCGTGTGTATAAGTGTCCCATATATTTATTTATTTATGGTATTTGTCAGTTGAAAAATGGCTCCGACAAGGCGTGACGTGCAGATTGCTGCTGAGGCCTATATAGTAGCCTATATAGACGCTGTTGGAGAAAAAGTTTTTTATGAACCGATTAAACTATGGGAATACATAGGCTCCATGACTCATGAGTGAGCAACGCAAGCAAAAAGTCCGTCTATATGGAGCGTACGGCTCGCACTGAGGCAGCGTTCGCAACGATCGTATGAATGCTCGCTGTGGGCACACACGTCCACACAGCTCGAGGCATGCGAGATGAACCATTCGCAACGCACGCCTCGCGATATATGTACGCACCTTAATATGTCATTCACGAGATATTCGAATCCGATTATGAATTATTAATTGGCTTCTTGTTAATTAAACATTTATCGTGAGATTTATCGGTCTCGGGAGAAAGGTGTCGTAAGCCCCGTGGACGAGATAAACCCCGGCTTTAAGTGGTCCGTTAAATTAAGATAAAGCTATTTCAATCGCGGTCGTTATCGATGATAGATTTCTTTGTTTTTTTTTTGCTATGGTCCGAAAGGGATTGGAGCCACGATAACTTGACAATTTTAATGGAGTCCATAAAACACTGTGGTTGAACGGCGTATGTCAATAAATCTTGTAAAAAAATTGATTTCAACCATACTAATATTATAAATGCGAAAATCTTTCTATTACGCTTACAAGGTCAATCCGCTACCATACTATTTCATCAGGTAAACAGAAGTGTAATTCTTCCGAAAGCTTTAGGTTAATAGTTAATAACCCTTTCATGTAAATTGTGTTAAAGAGGTGGCGCGATTGTAATGAAAATCACCAACTGGGAGCTTTAACCGCTTGCGCCACTTAAACCAGCAGTGATACACTAAAGTAATGTACTAGAGAATTGTAGATCTACAAAAAAGTCTGCGATAGCATGTCTTTATATCTTATGGTTAAAACAGAATAACTACTTTGATGTTCAAAATTTCAGTTGTGGAAGAACTTCGTGACTTACTTCTCCTCACGTTGGCGAAACCGCTACACAGTTAATCGTGAATATGCCTCTTGTTCCCATATAATACATTTATTGCCGTGAAAAGCTACGGTTAGTTCGCCGTGAGAAGCGACGGTTAGTTCGCCGTGAGAAGCTACGTTTAGTTCGCCATCAGTAGATACGGTCGTCAGTGTGAAGAGCACTATGGAAGTGTGTTAACAGACATATCAGCTTAACGAAATGGCGGCACATACTTCCATATTGATCCTTACAGTACTGACCGCATGTGTTTACTCACGAACAGACGATCAACCGTAATTTATCAAGGCGGAAATACGTCTGAACAATGGGCCTTAAGACCAAGTTTACCTTAGAACTGACCCATTTCGCAATACAACGGACAATATGAACGTTATCGGATCTTATCGACGCACTATCGGCACACTATCGGCACACTATCAGCCAGTTATCGGTCGACGACGTGTAACGATTCTGTGTCATACGATATGCCGATGTTTGTTAACCAAACATTGTCCTTGCGTCAGCTCTTTTATGCTATTTTTTCAATATTACCGAGTGGTAACGGTAGGCCATTTGAATTGTCAGGTCAATGTTTAACTTCAACGTGCATATTTTTTTGTTCCTAGAAAAACAGTTCAGTTTTTTTTAATTAACTAGCTTTTACCCGCAACTCCGTTTGCGTGGACTGTCGTCACGTGATAAGTTGATAATAGGTGGCGCTTTTCAATATCATGCTATTCCTGTGGAATCAACATTATTTCTTTAGCCTATAAGTTGTCCCGGTATAAAAGGAATAATTGTGCCAAATTCCATCGATATTAGTTCAGCGGATTCGCCGTGAGGGAGTTCAAACATACATCCTCACAAACTTTCCTATTTATAATATTAGTAGGATTAGTAGGAAGTAAGAAGCGAAAATGATTAAAATGATAGTAATTGGTTTTTACGTAATTTTCAAATAAGACTTTGACTGAATAACATTAAGACAACTAGTTTTTTTTTGACGAGGTAGAGGTCCTTTACCCACAAGTGGGATAGTAAAAAACCGCTGGTCATCACTATAAAGTTGCTGCTAGCAAACATTAATAAGCATGAAAATATAGCTTTTTTAAAATGAAATTGTTTATATAAACAACCATAGGTATAGCGCTTGCATCTTGAAATTCATAATTCTTCTGCCCTTATCCCACTAGCTAGCTATCCCATTGGCTAGATATTTTACGACCAGCCGCCTGCCTGACGTCAACTTACCTTAGTCGTCTTTTATGACACCACGGTAAGAAATGAGGGTGGTCGATTCCACTCAGCCGGATACCACACGGCGAGTCGACTTACCTTAGTCGCCCTTTACGATACCTCGGTAAGAAATGAGGGTGGTACTATTCTATTCAGCCGGATACGACGCGGCGACAAATACCAATTTCAAACTGGCCGCGAATTTTCTTCTTTTTAAATTTTTGTTATCAGAGTCTCTTTTAAGAGACATTTCTCTACGTAGTTTATTTGTCGGTTAACTATCCGACACTTAATCAGTAACTTGTGAAACAGGCCCTTAAACTAATATATAAATATATGGAACCTACTAAAGTAAAATATAGAATAATAGAAAGAAGAATCTAAAGTAAGCTATTCGGTTTTCATTTCATTCAAATTGAACAAACGCCATTATTGTCCTATTTGTTACAGAAACATTTTCCCGCGACATGCTTTATTCAAAATGATATTCTGTACTAAGATAAATAACACATAAATGTTCCGGCTCGTAGACACACACACTTTATCGGATAAACTGAATATTATCTTTTATTTATGCATAGCCTCTCCATTGTGAAAGATATTGAACTGATATAAAACGATTTCAATAGAAATATGAATTTTTATTTGTATTCGTATGTTTAACGCGTCAGATGTTTCAATTGATGTCAATGTTGCCAATCTATACTAATATATAAAGAAGAAGAGTTTGTATGTTTGAACACGCTAATCTCAGGAACGAGTGGACCGATTTGAAAAATTCTTTGAGTGTATGATAGTCCATTTATCGAGGGAGGCTATAGACTATATTACATCACGCTTAGATGAATAGGAGAGCAGCAGCAATAAATATTGCAAAAACTTGCGTGCGCTAAGTAAACGGTGAAAGTTATTCAAAAAATTTATATAATTAACTCACGATAACTACTTTTATGTTCAAAATTTTTTTGGGAAAATATTTGTGACACTGATTTTCACGCGAGCGAAGCTGCTGGCAAAGCTAGTATTAAATATTATTGTTTAGTATCCTAACTGAAAAATGGGGTCACTCACCTCACGGCTGGTCAACTTACCTTAGTCGCCTTTTACGACACCTCGGTAAGAAATCAGGATAGCCTATTCTACTCCGCCAGACACCACACGGCCGGCCAACTTACCTTAGTCGCCATTTACGACATCTCGGTAAGAAATCAGGGTGCTCTATTCTACTCAGCCGGATACCATACGGCCGGTCAACTTACCTTAGTCGCCTTTTACGATACCACGGTAAGAAATCAGGGTGATCTATTTATACTCAGCGAGATACCGCACGGCCGGTAAACTTACTTTAGTCGCTATTAACGACACCTCGGCAAAAAATGATGGTGGTCTATTCTACTCAGCCGGATACGACACGGTCGGTCAACTAACCTTAGTCGCCATTTACGAAACCTCGGTAAGAAATCAGCATGGTCTATTCTACTCTGCTAGACACCACGCGGCCAGTCAACTTTCCTTAGTCGCCATTTACGACACCTCGGTAAAAAATGAGGGTGGTCTATTCTACTCAGCCGGATACCACACAGCATAATACATAAGTTAGCTATACAATAAGATAAACAAACACTACAATCAGAGACGTGCGATAGTACAAGACCAACATAACAAGGCAACCTAGTTTTGGCAGATCTACACGAAGCAATTACCATCTAAAGTCAACTTCCGCATCCTATTAACGTGTGAGTACACGGGTAACACATTAGCCCACGTTAATTAAACAAGCCTAGTTGCAGGAACTATCTGAGATGCACTGTCATCAAATACAATCTCGACGTACAGTCAACATCAAATATTTTGTTGAATTAAATATTAAAATGTTATCCCACTCTAAGTGGGGACGGCACAACATGTTACAAACATGTTGTCATATGATTTGGCTACGTATTTTACGACCGGCCGCTTGCCTGACGTCAACTTACCTTAGTCGTATTTTACTACTCCTCGGCAAGAAAAAGGGTGGTTTATTCTACTAAACCGAATGCCACACGGTGGGTCATCTTACCTTAGTCGCCTTTTACGACACCTCGGTAAGAAATGAGGTTGGTCTATTCTACTCAGCCGAATACCATACGGCGGGTCGACTTACCTTAGTCGCCTTTTATTTTCTTGAAATTCAGCATGTAGGGGGTTTTTGGGGAGAAAAATTGATCTAGCTAGGTTTTATTTAAAAAAAAAATCATTTTATCCCTGATTTTGGGCATTAAAAAATTTAACATTTACTTGGGTGACCGAGTCATATTCGGTAATTTTTTACTAAATAAAAAAACAAACTTAAAAAAAAGAAAGAATAATAGGCTAGGTGGGGCTCCATCCTAAGTATTTTCATTTCTCTAGACCGCCCTTTCCCCGAATAAGTTGACTTAACAATTTACAAGTTGACTTAACTATTATGATAAATTACTTACACGCTAGGACTATACAAATCATGCCTACGTGGAATGGTCCAAAGAATGCTGGCAGCGTTTCCGCGCTGAATCGCTATTTCGCGCTGAATTCGCTGATTCTTTGTGCGAAAAAGGAGCCAGCCCTCTTGTCAACCTAAGAGACAATTAACCGAGGTGTTAAAACGGATATTTTTTTTTGTACTTTGACTCCATTGCCCTAGGGCCTTAACTGCAAACGGCACAAATATTTAACCCTGGATGAGAGATGCATACTTCCGCCGTTTGCCGGAATCAGCCATTTCCGCCGCAGTTCCAGGCCTTGACGCTGCGACCTTAATATGGGACGAGGCTAAAGTATCAACGCATGTTGCGTCTCACATTAGAGCCCGTCCCCGTTGCCAAGGAACCAGCGTCAAGCCGTCTGGTCTCTTGCTATCATCCCGACATATCCCGGAAGGCTCGAGAAGAGCAGGAATGTCGATGGTGGCAAGATCTCTTTTGATGGTACCATTAACAGAACCATGACGGAAAAGCCTACCAGAGCTCCTATGGCATGAAAGCCCGTGTATGCCAAAACTGTCTACCACTTTTCCACATGGACAAAGAGGCAAATAAGCTTTACGGTACAAAAATTGTGTATGTAAATCGAATTAAAAGCTAAAAAAATGTTTACAAATTAAATCAGCTATATATAAAAACAAAGTGAGTGAAGTAAGAACCATAAGAAAATAGAAGGTTCCATTGATATTTATGAAATCAACATTTTAAGTATAATCAAGTTAAATATACATATCAAGTTAAATATAAATAAATATATGTTTGTGATTTAATTTACCTCTTTTAAAAAAACATACCATCATAAAACTTGCCATTATTGAAGTAGTCAATGAAATGTAATAATTGACAAAACAACGATCTTTATAACGCAAATAAATAAATTAGCTTACCATAATTAGGTCCGTCAATCTTAAATCGATAAAACAATTCAGCGAATAACAAAAATTCTGTAAGGGTATAAATTATCGAAGCTAACTGTACTTATTTCAAATTATACAACTAGAAATTCTATTATATTCAATTTATAGCATGAATTTCAATTACCTAACTACTCCTAACACAAATATAAATGTGTATGTACCAACATCTACTGTTTCATAAGACGCAAAACATTATAAATAAAATTTATTTATTTATTTTGCGTTCCAAAATAAATAAATAAATTTTATTTATTTATTAAAAGTTTATTTTTAGTACTTTTATTTAAAGGTTATTTAGTATAATAATATAAATAATAAATAAATAAATTTATTTATTTTGAGATATAATAGAATCGTTTTTACGATCGACGAATAAGAAAAGAAATTTACATAGCGTAGAATTTTAAATATTAGTAAAGCACATAATTTTTTATCATCATAATTCTCCTGCTCTTATCCCATTCTTATCGCCTTTTCCCGTTATTTTACAACCAGCCGCTTGCCTGACGTCAACTTAACTTTATTGTCCTTATTTCACTGCGGATAATAGAGAATGTTTATCAATATTTTGATATTAAATCTAGTTGTATCTAGTTTGTACTGGTTATCGACCAGTTAAGGGCGGTTTTGCGCGGTTATAATAGAGATCGTAAATTTCGCATGAGCCAATAACGCGGGACATGTTCGCGAAGAACCAAGCCGTGTTTTGTGTACGCCATGTAGATTTTAATTGAACATTGGCTTTATCAACGTTATTTATAAGTAATCCTTGTGCAGTGTATTGTTATTTTTCAACATTTTACCGGAAAATATATTTATCGTTTCTCACATATTTTTACCGTTACCAGAAATTTAATACAGTAAATATTGTCTTTTAGGTGGTCGCGAGTTCGAACCTCGGGTGATGAATTATATATTTTACTCAAGGTAAATAGGTAATTATTTTGTTTTGGTCGAGTGTTTTAACAAAACACATTATAGAAATGTAGCTGCCTGACGGAGAAAAAAACGAGAAGTGCAAAATTAAGATGGTATGGACATATAATAAGGAGAAACCGTGTGGTATCAGGCTGAGTAGAATAGACCAACCTTATTTCTTACCGAAGTTTCTAAAAAGGCGACTAAGGTAAGAAGATGACCAACCATTTATTATTCGGTTGAGAAGAATAGACCTCTTTCTTACCGAGATGTCGTAGAAGGCAACTAAGTTAAGTTGACATCAGGCAGGCGGCCGACGTAAAATACGTAGCCAAGTCATGTGACAACATGTTTACAACATGTTGTGTCGACCTCATTTAGAGTGAGATAAGGGCAGGAGGATGACGAAATATCTCCTACAGGTGATACATAGATCTGCCATACATCATCACAAAGATGCCAGTACATTATATAATGTAAACAAATATAAAATAGTATGTAATAAATAATGACGCATAATCATTATTCATCATCATAAAGTCTGACGTAATCGTTATTATTATGTGTATGTAAAAACCTAAGGTACTATTCACAACGGCACGATTTGTTATCCTTCTTAGGCAATATGTTATTTATCGTTGCAAAACAAACTACTTGTATAATGAGCTGTATTTATTACTATCATTTTATATCATAAATTTTATATTAGTGTATTTTCCGACTCGCAGTATGTAATGCCGCGTACAGACATCGCGGCGCGAGACAAAACATTCGCAACGCACGCCTCACGATGTCTGAACGCACCTTAAGGAACATAATTTTAAATCTTTAAATATAAAAATCCTCATATAAAAAATGTAAGTTTGTAGCGCTGTACATCAATGAAATTTTTGAATAATTTTCTCAAATAGTATACAATCTGGAGGTAGGGCGGGACAAAAAAATTATAATACAGGGTGGAACAGACGATACGAAATTAAATAAATTTAATGAACCTTTATAAGAAATAGATGAGTGTGGCATAATTCAATCTTCTAAATAGAATATGAAAATAAATATAATTTAATTGATATCTGGCTTTATTAATAATGGTAGACTGACCTGGTGCGGGGCGCTTGTTCAAAAAATAGAAAAAACAATAACATTGTTGTTTTCTCTTTCTCGCACCAGCACTTTTAGTATTTGGGTCAAGGATATCGTTACGTTGTCAGGTTCAGGTCGTTGATCTCTATCAATTGTGTTTATTTTTTATTTCGGTTAATTCTTAAAATACTTGTTAAGGTGTGTAGGTAACTTAAATTAAAATTGGTGGTATGGTCGGTATCGTCCTGTATAGCGCTCTAACTCTACGCAAGACAGCTCAATAGTACGATTGTAATTATTGTATTAGTATAAACAATACGTTTACATTCATAAAGAGCATTAACCAATACAAAAGTAATAATAAAATTTTGCTATAATCCGCGATTAAGTAAAATAGAAAATATATATACTGCTATGAAAATATATATACTGCTGTGAATTGTGGTGGGGGTAGTGTAGGTTTGTACAAGCATTATATATATTTTCTATTTTACTTCATCGCGGAATATAGCAAAATAATTTTATTATTACTTTTGTATTATGGATCTCCGCAAAGTAATGCCTAATCCTTTAAATTATTTGACCAATACAGTTCAGTAATAGACACCTCTAAACGTTTATCGAACGGTTGGATTAACGATCGAAACGTCAAATGGTCCGTATAGCGTGTATCGAATATCGATCGATTACTCGCGCCGTGACAGATGGTCGAACCAATCACCAGTAATGAGATCCTAGCATTGTGTCACGGCGTGATTGGGGCCTCATTGTGAAATAATGCCGAATGACACGACATTTACAGATTGGCTTCGTATATCGCACTCCCAAAACAAAAGTGGCCTAAACTTAATATTACCTTTTTTAAGTAACGTATTTTAATTTTATTTTCAAGAAACTTTACAATCAACTTAGGCGCGCCCGACAACGTGCGGAGAGAGAGAGTGCAGGTGTGGAAGCGAGACTGCTATATCAAACATTCCCGTTCTCACACATAGTAATCGAGGTATCGTAAAAAGGAAAAAAGAAAGTCAAGAAAAAAATGGCACACAAGAATATTCAGTACGAAGAAATGCAAATGCGGTTCCATGCTGATTGGAAATTAGAGAAGAGGTTATTTAGTCTGTGCGAATCGGACACTTCCTACTAGTACGCGTCTGTCAGAGATTTTTTCCCCTCACGACAAAAATAAAAGATAAGGTGTCGCAAAATGCGACTAAGGTAAGTTGACCGTGTGGCATCCGGTTAAGGATAATAGACCACCTTTCTTAACGAGGTGTCGTAAAATAAGACTAAGGTAAGTTGATGACAGGTAGGCGGCCGGTCGTAAAATACGTAGCCAAATCATGTGACAACATATTTGTAACATGTTTTGCCGACCCCACTTAGAGAGGGAGAAAGGCATAAAGATGATGACTAATCCATAGTAATATCTCTGTCTATGTCTGTTACGCTTTCACAGCTAACCAACTGGACCAATACTGATGATATTTCGCATAAATTAAACTTATACGCCGGCTTAACATATAGGCTAAAAAACGCTGAAAATAATAAAAAAATATATGGAAAAAGAAAAAAAGCATTATTGAAGGTACTTTAAAATTTAACGTGAACAACTCTGGTCACAACTATAATTTGAAAAAATAAAATTGTGATTAACATAGTTAGTAAATCCGGGGTGATGACTAGTCTGTCATATTACCAGCCATATATACTACATGTCACCTTAAATCCGCCCACAATAAAAAAAAAATTAAACCGATTTTTGGAGCATATTGTTAGTTAAAAAAAAAGACAAAGCATCTTGTCGTAGGTATTACTTGCTGAAATATTTTTTTAAATATTTGATTTAGGTCATTCTCTTTGGACGGTGCAATATGTCTGCCTTATTAAGTAATGATATGGAATATGGTGTTATCATGGGAAGGGTCGGGTAATGTATTGTCTTATAACCTGATCGATCGTTTGGGATTGGTGGTGTGAGATTTAAGTGTTTGAATTGACAACGGTACGAATTTGAACCGTTCGAGTGTCATTAGCGACGCGCATTCATATATGCGAAAGTCTGTAACTCTTTGATCCAATATTCATGCAATTTACAATTAAATCCAATTGATTTCTTCTGCCTCAACTCATAAACATTCACTGCTGGATATGAGTCACAGGATTTCCACAGCATACGATCTTGTGCCGGCTGATTCCAGCGACTTCCGCGACATTTTTAAGGTCATCAGTTCACCTCATAGGCCCTATGAGGTGAACTGGTTATGTCGGTATATCCCCTATGACATAGGGGATATACCGACATAACATTTTCCGCAAATTGATTTATATTTACAATACTTAGCCCTAGTATTGCAAATATAAATCAATACAATTTTACAAATTGAAAATATATTTATTCAAATAAACTTGTAAACAAGTTTTGATTTGTCAACTCTACTGTTCAGATAATCACCTCTAAGAGTTAAACAAGAAAGTCGGGGGCTGCCTTTTTAAAAATAATTCATTCACTTACATTGTGGCATGGCATACAGGACAAAATCCTAGAATATATACAGGGCTTACATATTGGATAAAAAAATGCTATTTTCCTTCCGGATAATTGGGGATATTTAAACATTTTAATAAAGTCCAAAAAAGCGGCGAGTACACAGGGATAAAACAACAATGAAACCTAACTAGATCGATTTATCGCCCCGGGACTACTACTTTCATACTAAGTTTCATGAAAATTGTTGGAGCCATATCCGAAATTATTAACTCATTCACATATAAAAGATATGTGTTCAAATCACGACGTGGTACATACTCGTAAGTTCTTTACAAAACAAAATATTTTGAGTAAGGGTTCACAATATGTGCGTTATGGTAAGAGATGTCAAATCTAAAGTTAGTTAAGTGGAAAAGACGGCATTCAGCATATAACAATTCCTTCAACTACTTCAAATTGATTGTACTCCACAATATAAGACAGAATATGTGTAGACTAAGATATTAGTTTCTAAATTAATGGAAATTCCAAGCATGGAGCCGGCGCACATTCGTAATTTAATTGTGGTGGACTCAGCATTGTTGAGTTGCTTCGTATAGGATACAGCTATCATTGTATAATGCTACAATATTCAAGTATGTGATTACCATAAGATATTGTTCGCTGAATAAATCGGTCTCATAGGAAAGCTCAAATTTATCTGAGCCGGCGATGAAAGTCAGCCATGGTTCGGTCTCACAGGAAGCTACCCAAGAACATTGTTATCCCACGTTTGATATCATTAGGAAATATATATGCTTGATTTCTTCGGATTAATAATATAAGTTTGCATATGTAAATAATTTCTTCGCATTCATGATATGTTTGGAAATAGGCTTGACTTCTTCGCATTAATAATATAAGTTTGGATATATGCTTGATTTCTTCGCATTCATAATATAAGTTTGGCTATATACTTGATTTCTTCGCATTAATAATATAATTTTCCATAAATACTTGATTTCTTCGCATTCATGATTTAAGTTTGGGATATATGCTTGATTTCTTCGCATTCATAATATAAGTTTGGATTTATATGCTTGATTTCTTCGCATTCATAATATAAGGTTGGATATATGCTTGATTTCTTCGCATTAATAATACGATTTGGGATATATCCTTGATTTATTCGCATTCATAATATAAGTTCGGATATATGAATGGCTTCTTCACATTCAGAATATATGCTTGATATCTTCGCATTCATAATATAACTCGAGAGTCGCACGGTTTCAGCGCTGGACTCTGGACTACCATAGCTATGTCTATATCTATATGTATATATATCTATTGCTCACACTCAACTTATCTAATAAGCATAATGAGCGAGTTACTTACTTATCTAAGGCTATAACAGAACACACACGACGCGTGCGAGCAAAAAGCGTTTCAACAACAAATTTCACGTACAAAGCCCAATTACGTCGATACTGTGTCCATCAAACGAGCGTAGAAAAACATTTGTCCGCCGACCGGCAAAAAGGTCGACCGACGCCCGATAAAAAATAGCCCGCGATCGCCATACCGGCATTGTGAGGAAATATAGCCGGCATAAATACCTCTATCGAATAACGTTGACGGGAATTTTTGCTGTATGACGGCCCTTTTTATTGGGGATATATTAGGGTTCATATTTTAGTTACACCTGACGGAGTCCGGATAGAGAGATCAGATTTAATATGCCATAGATATTATTAAAATCAGGGATAGTATTTATTCTACAATTTCGTGCCGCATGGTATCCGGCTGAATAGAATAACCCACCCTTATTTCTTAACAAAGTATCTTAAAAGGCGACTACGGTTCACCCGTGTTGTAGTATCCGGTTGAATAGAATAGACCACCCTCATTTCTTACCGAGGTGTCGTAAATGGCGACTAAGCTAAGTTGACGTCATGCAGGCGGTCGATCATAAAATACTTAGCCAAAACACATAAGACCATGATTAAAACGTGTTGTGCCGACTCCACTAGGGTTGGGTAAGGGCAGGAGGATGATGATAGGTTAGTACTATCGGAAATACTGGGAAAAGTTGTTACCAAAAGTCATGGTAAAGAGGTATCGTAGGTTTTTTCCTATTTCATACACAAAGGCCAAATACGAAGATCATGCGGCCATCAAACGAGCGATGAAAAATGTTCGTACCCTGAACACCGAGGAGGTCGAACGAGGCCCCATAAAAAATTTCCGCCGATCGCCATACCGTCGCGACGAGGGAAAATCGCGGCATAAATACTTTTATCGAATAGCGTCGGTGCCATTTTTTGTGCCATCAAGGTCCCATTTTATCGAGGACACATTACGGTCTATATGTTATGTAATGACTGCGATTTTTAACTTAAATCCAGCAGCAGAAAATTATAAATAAAGCTTGCATAATCAATTTATTTATCGCCGTGTGGTATCCGGCTGAATAGAAAACTTCACCCTCTTTCTTATCGAGGTTTCGTAAAAGGCTACTAAGGTAAGTTGACCCGCCGTGTGGTATCCGGCTGCGTAGAATAGACCACCCTCATTCCTTGTAGAGCTGTCGTGAACGGCGACTAATGTAATTGAACCCGTTGTGTGGTATCCGGCTGAGTAGAATAGACCACCCTCTTTCTTATTGAGGTGTCATAAAAGGCAAATTCGTTTGTATTGTCAACTCTACTGTTTGTTCAAATTCGGTAGTTGAACCATTTTTAAATATATATATATATATATATATATATATATATATATATATATATATATATATATATATATATATATATATATATATATATTTTGATTAACCACCCTCGTAGTAACAATAATTCGAGAATAAAATTAGCATAGGCTTCTATTAAAACTTCTGTAAAAGAAGATTCCGTCCGGAAGTATGTAGATCTGTGAACGATTTTCTCAAAATCTACTAAACGGATTATTGTACGGTTTTTACTAAAAGATGTACTTATTTAAGAAAGTTATGGTTAAAGATTTTCTGGAACGGATAAACCGATGCTGATAGGATTTTCATGGAATGTTAGAGGTTGTGTTTACTGTTCATACCAGAATTACCGAGGTCGGGATTTAAGCGGGTAAAACTTTGTTATATATTGATTTCTACACGGGTGAAGCTGCAAATGCAGCTAGTATAGAGGAGAATAAAATTGCGACTTATATTTGCGTTATGAAAATCAGAGTCTAATAAATCCTGGGAATACAAAAAAAACATTAAACACTGACTCTTTTATCGATGACTTGTTAACTATGTTACTCTCAATGTGTTACAATATGTTAAACAAACATTGGTGAAATACAGCTGAGAACTTCCCAAATAATGACAAAATTGTTCGCGTCCAATCGCGAGGCAAATGTTTATCCAAGTTGCCCACGCACAGTTCTAAGACCAACAATATTGACACTACGGGTAATGGATCCGTGTGTACAGTCAATCCAACGGGCCAATAATTCAAAGTAAACAAATTAAAAACGACATGAAAAACGCTCAATTAAGTTTTCTTACGTAGAACTGAATTAGTGTATCAAGTAAGTAAGTAGCGGCATGTTACTAACCCACTGCTGGGTATAGGCCTCTTCTCTCCGTTATTGGAGAGAAGGATTGGAGCTAAGACCTACCACGCTGCTCCAATGCGGATTGGTAGGTTACACATATCTCCAGAATTCTCTAGAGATATGCAGGTTTCCTCACGATGTTTTCCTTCACCGAAAAGCGTGTGATAAATTGCAATTATCAATTAGACACATAAGTTTTAATAGAAAAACTCATTGGTGTCTGCCCGGGTTTGAACCCATGATCGTCTCTAGAGATTCACACGGTCGCACCGCTAGGCCATCACAGCTTGGTATATTAGTGTATCATATTTTTCGGTAAAAGCTTTGATAGATTAATAATGAGACACGCACTCAACATTTTTACATCCTACTTACTAATGCTATAGTTTGTGAGTATTGATGTATCTTTGTTACTCTTACACAGCGAATCCGCTGAACCAATATCGATGAAATTTAGCTCAATTATACCTTATACGCCGGGATAACATATAGGCTACAATACTGTTAAATCTACAGGAATAGATTGATATTGAAGCAACATCTATTATCAACCTATCACGCAACAACAGTCCACGCAAACGAAGTTGCGAGTAAAAGCTAGTACATTATAATCTTAGCTTTACAAAAAAAAAAAAAGTAATAGTAAAATTCCATGTGGTAGCCGGCTGAATAGAATAGACAACCCTCTGTATAAGTAAAGTTGACGTCAGGCAGGCGGCCAGGCTAGCAAAATACCGACCCCACTTAGAGTTTTATAAGGAGGATTTTTTAGGACATCTCGGTGAGAAAGGGGGTTGTCTATTCTACTCAACCGGGTACCATACGTCGTGTCAACTTACCTTAGTCGCCTTTTACGACACCTCGGTAAGAAATGAGGGTGGTCTATCTACTCAGCCGGATACTTTTTACAGGTGGATTTTTTTGTAATTTAAAAATTAACATAATCGATTTTAATTAAATTATAGACGAAATTTTGTATTTCCATCGGATCTCTCATCCAATTTCAATATAGAATTTTAACTAGTGACGATCCAAAAAACGATTACACGTATAAAAGAATGATGAAAACGAAAAGTAATTGATTCTCTATACGATCTGATATTGGATTTGCGTATTTCATTGCGCCGTAGAATTCAATTTACATTTTTGTAACGTCTTATTTGTTTTAATTTTCCTTTTTTTTATTTAAATTGTCATTTCTTTTGTTTTGTGTGCTGTGATGGCCTAGCGGTGCGACCGTGTGAATCTCTAGAGACGATCATGGGTTCAAACCCGGGCAGACACCAATGAGTTTTTCTATTAGAACTTATGTGTCTAATTGATAATTGCAATTTATCACACGCTTTTCGGTGAAGGAAAACATCGTGAGGAAACCTGCATATCTCTAGGGAATCCTAGGGATATGTGTAACCTACCAATCCGCATTGGAGCAGCGTGGTAGGTCTTAGCTCCAACCCTTCTCTCCAAAAATGGAGAGAGGAGGCCTATGCCCGCTATGCACGCTTTTCGGTGAAGGAAAACATCAGGAAAACAGGATACCACACGACGGGTTCACTTACCTTAGTCAACTTTACTACACCTCGGTAAGAAATGAGGGTAGTATATTCTACTCAGCTGGATACCACACGACGGGTTCACTTACCTTAGTCAACTTTTGCTACACCTCGGTAAGAAATGAGGGTGGTCTATTCTACTCAGCCGAATACTACACCGCTGTCTTATAGTGTACTTATACAACCATAACAAAATCCACAAGACGTTTAAATATACAGCACCCAAAAACTAAACTAATACTACATTACTCTTGATTTATAGACGCTATTTGTATATTATTAAAAAATATATATTTTCCGGTTGAGAAATAGTTCATTTAAAAGGTAAATTAAAAGACAACAAACATTAAATCATTTAAAAACCGCACAAAAACCAACTAGCGTCTGAATTTTAAACTACCCTTGGGAATCCGACACCGAGGCGACTGATCCCCCACACAAAAGCATAATACATTTACTATTCACGCAACGAGATAAGTAAAATACGAGCTTGTTAAACCGTAAAAAGTAATAATGGCGTTTGAAAGTCAACAATGGCCGGGGATATTATGTGATACATGCAGCCGCCATTTCGACACCCGTTCGTAAAAATATGTAGGGTGGACGATATTTTTATACTTAAAAGACAGTCTTGACCGCAGATTAAATTATATTCACCTAGGTTTTATTGCATTGTAGAATTGTAATAATAATATCAATATCAATATCATTCTCCTGTCCTTTTTCCCACTCTAAGTGGGGACGGCACAGCACGTTGTCACATGATTTGGCTAGGTTTTTTACGACTGAACGCCTGCCTGACATCAACTTGTTGTAAGCGATCAAAATAATTAAAGTACTTGTTTTTCAGAGATAAATAAATGAAGAAGGAATTAATACAATTAGTAGTTCAATAGTTTGCGTAAAACTATCTGAAAAATTTAAAAACATTAGCAAAAAAATATTGATAATATTTTTCAGAGATGAAAAAACATACGACTATCTACGCTGGGAAACGTATTACTACGGCGCTGTCTGAAAATATTTGTAACTCTTAATAGACTTAAATAACTCAATATACATGAGTCTATTTGAGTGATAAAAATAATAAATATTGAAATTCACGAATTCCAATTAATCAAAAATCAAGAAGCCTTACTAAGGCTAAGGAATGGAATTATGGATCTAAGTTGAACATGTTAAGAAATGAATATTATATAAATACTGAAAAAATCCAAATTCTTCGTTCTGATTAGTTGTACTCCACAATGTTATAGGATTATAACGGGATCGTGTATCAACATTAGGATTACTAAGAATTATCCTACGCGTTTTGCAATTGGGGTCACTCTAATCATAACATCACCCTAATACGAAAATGCATGCACACGATAATTGGTATAGTAGTAAACGACATTTGGGGTTCAATTTAGGGTAGGAAAAATTATTGTTTATAAATTGTAACAACCGTTCCAAATGCTACGTAAAAATATAAAAACTCGAGAGAAAAAACGCTATTACCGTTAGCAAATAGGCTTATACGAACAACAGTGTGTAGAACGGTAAAATATTTTTTTTCTAGAAACCCTAGGATTCGCGTAAAAGCAATTTTGTAGCGGCTTAGCATCACAATATGTCTATAGAAACATGTTTTGTATAAGAGAAAATATTGATGATCAATACATGCAATATTCTAATAAAAACGGAAATATGCAAGTGAAGCTTGTATTACGGACACTGCATCAGAGTAGGTGAACCCTTAGCAACGTGCCATTTTATCCAAACGTTTAGTGAAGTCATCATCAACATTTTGAGGTTGTGATTGGAATAATTGAATATTGGGAAAAATAATAAATAGTGATCGGTGACTACTGACTAGTCCAAAATATTTTGTCCCGTGCCATTGGTTAGCTATCCCATTACATTAATAAGAGAATTCAAAAATCATGCTGAAGACGGCATTTTCTTAAGCTCCTTTACCCTGTTAATAATTTTTACTTTTTGTTAGATGTGCCAGTGATAATAGACAAAAAATCATTATGTATTTATTTATTCAAAAAAAGAATGTTAATTTATTGTATATTTCTTCACAATTTACAAAAAAATAACATAAATCTACTTAACTAATTTAAATGGTCCGTAACTTTCGCCTTTCATGAGATATCCCAACGGTAAATAGTATTATTATAGCTTAAAATAAATTTTGACTACGATGTGGTATCGCATAAATATCTCTTACTGTGTTTAGGATGTGATACGTCACCAGGTCTTTTTAGATGGCCAACTATTGATCAAATATTTGATCGCACTCATCAACTTTATAGATACCGCATTCAATTAAATTTTCAAATCTCCGTGCCCGGTTGCGGTCGTTATGCGCGCCGCAGTTAATTCCTATTTCCAACAATTATTTAACGTTTCTTTGGTCGCGTCATAGAGTAAGATAATTAGAGAGACGTACTAAATTGTTTAAAAGTATAGTAATACTTTTTGTTCCTTAAATTGTTAAGTAGAGACGGAAATTATATTAATAACTAAAATAGTAAAAGTAAAAAATGTACATTTATTAATTGTTCAATTGATTGTAATCATATTATTTTTGTAAAATGAAGTTGACAAAAGCTTTAAATAGCAATACTTTATAAGAAAGTATTTTTTTTTCTAAACGTTGATTTGGTCTTAGATACTTCATGTCTTGTTTTTGTTATCTTTTGTATTGCAGGTAGGTAAAATCTCATCGAGACATTAGTGTTTCCTAGACATTATTCCATTAGATATACTAGTAGTATAGCCATTGGTCAAACACCGTTTCGTTTGGCGACTCATACGAGTTTCATTCTATTAAATATTCAATCGCGCGGCCCCGTCTCCCATAGCGGCGTACGTTGTTACGCGCACCACAGTTAATTCCTATTTCCAACCTAATAATTATTTAATGCTTCTTTAGTCGGATCATAGAGTAGGATAATCAAAGAGACTCTTGAACCTATAAAACATATTAGTTTAATATAAATTTAGTTTGATCCGTAGGACATTGCTCGCATCAACTAAGTGTTATAATACTCTTAATTATTAATTAGTTTAAAAAAAATGTGACGCCAAAAGCTTTTTTCTTATATCTTAATCCGGTAAATAAGCTTTAATTATTTATAATATTTCATAACGCAAAATGGAACAACAGACAGACTTTCATTGCATATAAATTTTCAGGGACATACAATTATATATAATTAGTATGATTTTATTATGCCCGAAATATGTTATTCGTGTCTGAAAGCAAAAAAACATGGTTTTGAATTAAACTCAATTTTGAGGCAGTGTTATTATGGTATTTACTGACCAGATTCGAGTTAAATGGTCTTAAGAAGTTTCGAGTCCAAATCTCACGATGTTTTCGCCACAGAGCGCATGAAGGAATGCTATATACGATTATGCAGGTTTTTATAGAAATCTTATTTGTACCTGCCCTTGGTAAAGGTTATACGGCCACCGCTTTTTCATTTTTTTTTTAATCAGCATTAGCGTAGCATGAGCTAGATGTCTCTTGCTTACAAAAGAAGGTAAAATCTTTGATTACATTACTAGATTATACTATTAATATTTGATTATAAGTTGTATGGTTATTAATCAAACGCTCTTAAGTAAGGTATAAACGACACCAACTTTGATCAGGCGACTCGCTTTCGATTGGAAACTTGGTGTGTGGACGTGATTAATAAGAGCGTTTTAACATCGCTACAATTGCGGCGACCCGTTCACCGCCATTCTATGAACTCGTTGGTCGCCAGCGATATCGCTGTTGTATGGACGTAGTATGTACGTACATGACATGCCGTTACTTAGTGTCAATTTTCGAAAAAAACTATAATGGCGGACTTTTGTAATTCTTCACTTTAGTTTGTAGTTTGGAATTTATTAAACTTTACAGAAATTCATCGCATTGTGGATTATAAAAAGCAAAGTTGCCTTTCTAAAGTCATAAGAAATAACTAAACACACTAGAAAAGGAAAATTTTATCTATTCGCAGAGGTCCATTAACATCTACTGCCAAATAGATAATGAACTATCACTTTAATGTGGACACAAAAGCTTAAAAGTCGCTAGCGAGTTGACAGCGATCAAGCATGAGTCGATAAATAAACGTATAAATACCTCTGTATCATTAATCTACTCTGTGACCGCTTCAGGTACAGGTCGTAACATCAAATAAACCCTGTCATTACGCTCGGAGCTTGAATAATACCAAGTAATTACGATTTTAAGACGGGGGCGTGGCTTTTTGAATGACAGTGCTCTTTGTGAACGGTAATCGGTGAACGGAGGAATTGTTTTACGATCGACTGTTATATTTACGGTAGGACTTATGCCTATTATCTTAATACTTTATCAAACATAGCTTAAATTTACGTATCCTGAAACAACAACTAAATATTCTATGATACTTAGTCGTCTCCACTCTTAGTGGGGTCGCTAAAACATATTATTAAAATAATGTCACATGATTTGGCTACGTTTTTTACGACCGGCCGCCTGCCTGATATCAACTTAAATTAGCCGCATATTACGACACCTCGGTAAGAAATGAGGGTGGTCTATTTTACTCAGTCGGACAACACACGGCGTTGAATTAGACACTTTATAACCTTATTTCAATGCCGCCGTGTGGTATCCGGCTGAATAGAATAGTACCACCCTCTTTTCTTACCGAGGTGTCGTAAAAGGCGACTAAGGTAAGTCGACCCGCCGTGTGGTATCCGGCTGAGTAGAATAGACCACCCTCATTTCTTACCGAGGTGTCGTAAAAGGCGACTAAGGTAAGTGACTCACCGTGTGGTATCCGGTTCAGTAGAATAGACCACCCTCTTTCTTATCGAGGTGTCGTAAAATACGACTAAGATAAGTTGACGTCAGGCAGGCGGCCGGTCGTAAAATACGTAGCCATATCATGTGACAACATGTTTATAACATGTTGTGCCGACCCCACCTAGGGTGGGATAAGGGCAGGAAGATGATGATAACCTTATTTCAATGCACATACCGCACGCATGGTATAAAAAAGACCGAATTCAAAATTAAGCTTGACTGAGTTTTGAAATCCTTATTTCTATATCATATATGACATCATGCTATATATTATTAAAAAAGCTAGTTTTCTTGCTCTTCCTAGTTATAGGTCTCTTTAACACTTATGAGTTTTGTAGTCGCTGGCTGCGTTTTAATGGAATTTGCCACAAAATATTTTGAATTGGGTCACTTTAATACTAAGCGTACGGTACGTTTTACCTTTTGTTGAGCTGAGCGACTAAATAATAATTACGGTCTAAAAAGGGCGTGTCGTTATGAATGACAGTGCTTATTATTAATGGCGGTCAAAAGAAATAGTTTGTTTTACATTCGACCGTTATAGATCTGATAAGAATCGTATTGATAAGGGGGTTATTAAAAGATTTGATTGCTCGTTGAAATTATTAGGACTGATAACAATCTTTGGTTTTCGTGAGTCACGTTCGTAATTAAAAATATAAACTATTTTATTTAAGTCATTTATATAAGTCGTAAGGTAAGTCGATCGTGTGGTATCCGGTTGAGTAGAATAGTTCCACCCTCATTTCTTACCGAGGTGTCGTAAAACGACTAACGTAGGTTGACCCGCTGTGTGGGTTAGCCTGAGTAGAATAGACCACCCTAATTTCTAATTCTTACCGAGGTGTCGTGTAAGGCAACAAAGGTAAGTTGACCCACCGTGTGGTAATCGGTTGAGTAGAATAGACCACCCTTTTACTTACAGAGGTCAGTCGTATTTTACGACACCTCTGTTGACGTCAAGCAGGCGGGCGGTCGTAAAAACGCAGCAAAATCATGTGACAGCATGTTTATAACATGTTGTGCCGACCCCACTTAAAGTGGGATAAGGGCAGGAAGATGAAGCGATTTTATTTAAGTAATTTATATAAGTTAGGCAAGTTGTCCCGTCGTGTGGTATCCGGTTGTGTAGAATAGTTCGACCCTCATTTCTTACCGAGGTGTCGTAAAAACGACTGGGGAAAGTTGACCCGCTGTGTGGGTTCGAACCGAGATGAGCAAGCAAGAAACTCGGCTCTTTTAAAAATATAATTCTTTTTACTAATTACATTTAGTTATTACTGTCTTGTCAGGGTCGAAGAGTAGCTACGTCCCCGCATTCTTATCATCTAAGATATTCTCAATAGCATAGGCTTTGTGTATTAGCCTTTTATTATAGTGTTTTTCTATACTGTCTGTCTTTTTCTTATACTGTTGTAATGGCATAGCTAATCTAAAACTTCTAAGCTAAAGCTCCTTCTTCTAATGGACGTGTGGTATCTGGCTGAGTAGAATAGACCACTCTTATTTCTTACCGAGGTGTCGTAAAAGGCGACAAAGGTAAATCAACCCACTGTGTGGTATCCGGTTGAGTAGAATAGACGACTCTCATTTCTCACCGAAGCGACTGAATGGCGACTAAGGTATATTGACGTCATGCAGGCGGCCGGTCGTAAAATAAGTAGTTAATATAATAATTATGGGCCTCATAAGAAAGCTCAGAGTCGCTCAGCGGGCGATGGAGCGAGCTATGCTCGGAGTTTCTCTACGTGATCAAATCAGAAATGAGGAGATCCGTAGAAGAACCAGAGTCACCGACATAGCTCAGCGGGTCGCGAAGCTGAAGTGGCGATGGGCGGGGCACATAGTGCGGAGAACCGATGGACGTTGGGGTCTCAAAGTGTTGGAATGGCGACCCCGCACCGGAAAGCGCAGTGTTGGAAGACCCCCTACTAGAAGGACAGACGACCTCAAAAGGGTCGCGGGGAGCCGCTGGATACAAGCGGCACAAAATCGTGTGTTCTGGAGATCCCATGAAGAGGCCTATGTCCAGCAGTGGACGTCCATCGGTTGAAGAAGAAGAAGAAGATAATAATTAATGTAACAACATGTTTAAAACATATTGTGCCCACTCCATTTACAGTGGGATAAGAGCAGGAGTATGATGATTGTTCCAACATATATTATGTACTATTTTGGCTAATGTAGAATTTCCACGCGAGGAAATGTTACGCTCTATTTCCATTAATTATGCTACATTAACTATCTAGAATAATAGTTGTAGTAAACCTTTATAATTTAGGTTAATTGAATGTATGTTTAATGGATCACAGTTCCATATACTTTTATCTAAGTAAAGAGGAATCCTTATACCAGCAAACAGTGACATTCTTTTACAGCATAGAAGACAAATTAAGTACCCAGAATTTACCCGGAGTTCACGTTCAGGATTATAGGTTTTCTTTCACCGAAAAGTGTGTGATAAAGCGTGGAATAAGGTATATCAGTCCAACAGAAAAAACTGCCCGGTATTTGAACCAGTGACCCTTGAAAAGTCACTTGGTATAAAGGACACGAGCCGGCAAAGTATTAGTAAAAAATACGAAGCGCAAAGGAATCAAACTTTTCGAAGGCAAAAAGAGCAAGAGTAAATAAAGTTTAAACTATCGTGAGTGTTATTAATAATTAATGTAAAGAACCAGGATATACTAACGTCTTATTTTATCGGATGAGCCCGTTGAGCCCGGGGCTCAAGAGTAAAGAACTCATGAATAAGACCCCCGTATGAGCTTGAAACTAGTCGATCTCATCCGATAAATTAAGACGTGAGTATTGCCTGTTTCTATACATTAATTAGGAGATAAAGTATAAAAGTTTATTTTTAAGTTACATTAATTAAACAAATAATATGCAATTAAATACTATTGAAAGATGATAGTATAATTAAATAGTACACTCTCACAGGAAATGGTTTGGTCGTATATTACGAAACGTCATGATATGTTCTTGAATGCATTTGAGCAGCGACCGGTTGAAATAAGGGCTTATTCCTCTGCGTTGCGATGATTAATCTTAATATAAAATATTTATCGATAAGCACAGACAGTATTTAACACGTATATTGATAAATATTCTAAAAAGACCCTGATTAATATTGCAAAAACTTCATTTATAAAGCGCAAAATGGGCAAAAATATATATGATATATTTTAAATTTTAAATATATATGATATATTTTTGCTCATTTTGCGGTTTTTAAATATACGAATAAATAAATTAAACGCAACCAACAAGTTTTAAATAAAAAATTATTGCCGTGTGGTATCCGGCTGAGTAAAATAGATCAGCCTCTTTCTTACCGTGGTGGCGTAAAATACGACTAAGGTAAGTTGACGTTAGGAAGGCGGCCGGTCGTGAAATATGTAGCCAAATCATGTGGCCGACCCCACTTAGGGTGGGATAAGGATGGACCCTAGAAGGATGATGAAGTTTTAAATATAAATTACTGTAACACGACTTAACATAACCTTAAATTAACTAAACATAAACGTAACAAAAAAGCTTAAATTAACTTAACCTAAAGAGGTTTTAACTTACTTACACCACTAAAAACGAACAAAGACGTGTAAGTTCCTTTAAAAATAAACAAGAAAGTGAACGTGAGTTAAGGAAACAAAAACAACAATAAAGTTTTAAAGTCTTTAGAAATAAATGAACGTTCTTAAATTTTTTATTAGCATTTAATCGCCTCGCTCTCTTACTGGACGGCATCTCGGGGGTGTAATCAAACAGGCCATCGGACGGGTCATAATGACTACTTTAATTGCGGGGGCCGGGATATAAAATTTATTATGCTAATACTAATTAGTACACGAATGACGCCGTCGTTAATCATTTATCATTCCATCAGCCTTCAGTATCTGCGGGCTGTAATTAGAATAAACGTTGGACGAGACGATCGTCGAGATTGCCGTAGTGAGTGTGTGTAGTGCTTATGTAGTGTTGGTGGTGTTTGTACGTGCGTATATTAACGCTGAATGTATAAGGTATGAGAACGGATTGAGCTTCCTATAATAAGCATCACATACTATATATAACACAGCAATACTAATATATAAAGGTGAAGAGTTTGTTTGGCTGTTTCATTGATTGAACGCGCTAATCTCAGGAACTACGGGACGGATTTGAAAAATTCTTTGAGTGTAAGATAGTCCATTTATCGGGAAAGGCTATAGGTTATATACCATCACGCTAAAGATGAATAGGAGAGGAGCAGCATTAAAAAACATTGTGAAAACGGAAAACAATTTGTGACACTGATTTACATGCGGGCGAAGCTGCTAGCACAGCTAGTTTTGTATAACCTACATACTAATTCAGTAAATAAGCATATATATTTATATGGTTATGTAGATTTGCGAGATCAAATCAAAAATAAAGAGATCGGTAGCATAATCGAAGTAACTGGCAAATCTTACATTTGCAAATTGAAGTGGCGATAGACGAAGCGTATAGTTATTAGGACATCTCAACTTCGATCGTATAGGTTTTCCAACTTCCATTTCTGATTTCATCACGCAGATACATTCCGAGTACGTAATATTGTTTAGTGTGTACACAAATCATGATAATGATAATAATGATGATGATATGAATGATAGCAAGATTTTTTTAATAACATCAAAATTAACTAATCAAATGTATTAGAAGACAATCGTGAACAATAGCATTGATTTGAATATAAATTTGCTAACAAGCAGTAAATGATTGAACTAACAAAAATCATAGACTTATTTATATAAATAATTTATTGTATACGTGTTGTTCCAAATTTTTTATCCGTATAGTCGATAAAGACGCATTTCGCTTGCGGCTCACGTATGCCACTCTATCCGAAAAGTGGGTTATACGTGCTCACACTCAACCCATTCTCGCCTTTACTGCCATACGATTAACCTAGCTTAGAATTCTACCGTCATATTGGAGGAAACGCTTTGAATATCATCCAAGCTGTAAAAAAATATATGTTACGAGTACAACTCCCTAAAGCCGCATAAAAGAGGATCTCAGGAAACGTATAGCAGCATTCGAAATGTGAGCATACAGACGTGTAATGTCTATATCGTGGACCCAAAAAGTAACCAAAGAGGACGTTCTACGGCGAGTTAGAGAAACGTAAACTTTTCGCAATCATTAAACAACGCAAAGGTATAGCGGATATGGGATATTGCAACTGATGGTGATGGGAAAAGTTACTGGGAACAGAAGACCTGGTTGTAGAAGGAAATCTTGGTTACAAAACAACCGGGAATGGACGGAAATTAAGAGCGCTCCCGAACTCCTCCGTCTATCAACGAATAGGAAGGCATGTGCAGAACTGACTAAGGTAAGTTGACCCACTGTATGGTATTCGGTTGAGTAGAATAGACCACCCTCTTTCTTACCAAAGTGTCGCAAAATACGACTAAAGTAAGTAAGCGTCGGGCAGGCGGCCGGTATAATATACCTAGCCAAATCACGTGACAACATATTTATAAATGATATGCCGACCCCACTTAGAGTGGGATAAGGGCATGATGATGATGCAGAGCTGACTGCAAACCTCCACTAGTTGGAGAGGCACGCAAAGAAAAAAGCCGTATAACTCATGCCGATCTTATTATACCTAGTATAGTGATCACTAGTATATAAAAAAGAATATCCACTGAATTTCTTGCTGATTCTTCTCGATAGGAAATTCTTCTGAATCAATGGTAGTTTTGACGATTCAAAAGTATGTAATGCAAAAAGTCTAGTTGATTTTTTCTTAAGAATACGATTATGAATTTAAATAAATTTCTGACTTAATTAAGAGCAATTTGTAAAAAATAAACTTAACTGCCGATTCCAAAACAACAAACTCAGCGATAACTCTTTAAAAAATATAATAAAATAAAAGTAAAGCTACAATGAACTACTGCTTAGACACTGGCAATTGATCGCAAAAAAAAACTAAATTAAACAGTCCTCGCTAAGAGAAAGAAAACAAAATCATTTTCTTTCCAACTTAAATTATGGCCGTATCGTTTCAAATTTCTACCCGCACTCGCGAGGTGTAGTCGATAAAGGCGCGTTTCGCTTGCAGCTCACGTCGCGCGCCCCAACTTGATAAGTGGGCTGTACGTGCGCGCACTCATCGCATTCTCGCCTTTACTGCCACTCGATTAGACTGGCTTACGATCCGCGCGTCACATGATGAAAATATGGAAGCAATTTTCCTTTGGGGATTAAATTTTCGTTGATGGATTTAAATTTTTTAAATGTCTTTATTTCTGAGAGCTGAGGATTTTAATGAATTCTCGTTCTAAAAGCCAGTGATTTCCATTTCGTTAAATTGACATCACCTTTTCTAAAATATCGATCCAACGCTGGTAATGACTAAAGATTTATTATTAACTAGCTTTTATCAGCGACTTCGTTCGCGTGGACTGTTGTCGTGTGTATGGCCGATAATAGATGGCGCTTTTCAATGTCATACTATTCCTGTAGAATTAATAGGATTTCTATAGCATGTATGTTATTCCCGTGTATAAGGAATAATGTGACTAAATTTCATCTATATTATTTCAGCTTCTTCGTATTGAAAGAGTAACAAACATACATACTCACAAACTTTCGCATTTACAATATTAGTAGAATTATTATTATTTATTTATTATTTTAAGGTTTACGGCCGACATTTCTTTTAGGGATAAGTTCGCCTTTGTACATACATGTTCTATTTTACTTTTTCTTTTCTAACCATATGTATGTACAAAAAACAAATAAAATTAATAAAGAATTAAATAAAACTATGACTATTTACACAAAACTAAATCATTTTAAAATTCACTTTTGTACACTAAGTATATGAAGGTTTTTATTTAAAAAAATCCTTGTATCAACCTCTTTTTAAGTTATTTATAGAATCAAGCGTTATTTTAAGAATTCCATAATTCAACAATAATGAGAATAATATACTGATATCATCACCCATTAATTTTTGTTTTTTTTTTACTTTTACAAACTTTTCTATCTACCTATCAAATATCATTACTTTAAATTATACAAAAAACAATTACCACAACATAGCCTGTCATAATCTAATACGAGTCACTTTGTTTTTGATTACAGTAAATATGAAAAAAATTGTTGATAAATAATCATTCTTTTTTGCTATAAACAACAATTTTGTTTTTATATATTATTATACATTACTACCGGTATTACCACAGCCCCGTTTTGCAATAGACTAAAGTCGTTGAACATACCACCTTGTCAATTGTCTATGGTAATAAAATAAATTCACTTTCTTCTAACACTATTTATATTCTTTGAAGGGATATTAAATAATTTCTCTTTTTTTTATCTCTTAAAAAAAAAAACATTCTTTTTATACCGTGTCTGTCTTTAAATTTTCTAACGCATGTCTAGCTATTTTCAGTCGCTCGAGAGAACATAAAAAAACATGTCAATCGCAATGAAATACGCACATCTAATCGTAACAGGCATATATAAATATATGGTCGTAAAAAGTTAAGAGATGTATAAACCATATGGTCTGGCTAGTCTCGCGTAGAACGGAGCGGAGTAACGACTCATTTCAAAGTTTTATTCCCCTGCAATAATCTAGCAAGCTGTTTTCATATTACATTTTCATTTCGATGCTAGCATTTCTCCCGTACTTTTCTCGCGCGAAATAACCTGTTAAAGCAGAATTTGATATTTTATTTAACAAACAACATGTGATGTTCGAAATTGAAAATAAAATATTGAACAAAAATCCGCCATCTTGTATTTGCAGTTTTAATCCATGACAATCATTGATATACAATCTCTCTAGATTCACAAATACGCACAATAAGTGTCCGCGGCAAAACTCAACACATTTCATCAAATGTGTTGACTTTTAAGTTAGTACTGTTTTGCTCGTCTATGAAGAAACATCCCAAACTGTGCAGCAAAAAAGTGTAAATTATACACAAAACGTACAAAAAAAGGATGGAATATCGTATTTTAATTAAGTACAATTTTTTCAATATCAATTTTTACACATATTTGTCTCTTTTAAGGGGTTTTTTAATTAATTTCAGCATTTAAATAAAAAATAACAGCACGGCTTTGGAAGTGTTCCATACGCGCCTATCTCTTTTTCTCATGCACCTAACGCTGTAGAGTAGAAAGAGTACAAGCATTGTTTCTTGTTTTATCTACGGTTACGCTCTTCAAATTCACTTAGAACAGAGTCGATACGTTACGACAATGGAGCGCTTAATTTTCATTTTATTATTAGTTTTGTACTGGGTGTAATTTATATTATAATATATTAATAGTTAAAATATTTTTAAAGTTAATTTTTTTCCAGATTATTAACAAATATGGCGTCAATATGAATGATTAGTTTCTGGTTAATCAAATAATGTCATTGGTAAAATTACGAACTTTATAATTAAAAAATAAGCTTACTATAGAAGAAAATTAATTTGTAGAAAGAAATAAAACCTTATGTATATTTTTTTTTGTTTTAGGACCATAAGATAGAAAAAAATGAAAAAACTCCTACCTCTTCTTTTAATATAGGATCTATTTTAGACACACACAAAAAATACTGTATTGAAAAGAAGGCTAAACTTATGTGAAAAAATGATTCAGAAAAATCAAACAGATCAATAGACAATGCAGAAAGAGAATAAAATGCTTAGGTATTTAAAAAAACATGTTGATTCTTCAAAGGAATGGAATTGATATGTCTTATTTACCGAATTATCCGACAATATAGAAGTTACAGAAACGTTAATCTTTATCTTAAAAATATAAAAAGAAAAAATGATCATTAGCTAAATATCCACACGGCGTATGGAAATTTGTGCTCACATTTTATGTTTATTATCCTTTGGTATACAAATACGTAAGACGTCTTTACTTAACATTTCATCACATTACATGCAAAAAAGAGACTGATAAAACTTACTGTCTTTCTCATTTCTGTTTAAGACTGTTATATAATAAATTCGCATTATTCCAGAGTAATTATATGGCAGTAATAAATAATTTATATTTTTTTATAAACATCATTTCCTTGTACTAGTTTTTATGGTGAACATAAATTATCAAACCAGTCAAGTTAAATATAAACTTGTAAAAAATGGTTTACTTAAGTTTTCTTTAGTTCCTACATATCCACGTCCCAACTCCACTGCTTTCTATGTTCCGGCTTGAAAACTGATCTACGCGTAAATAATTCGAGATTTGCTTTTGATAATAAGTGTGTGTATATACAAATGACTTTCAATTTTATATCTAAAGAGTTACGTCTTAATTTGTGTGACTAGTTTTATTTTAATAATATAACAATGTTTATAGGTACGTATAGTAAAGTTCGGACATTTTTTGGGCGAAGTTTCTTCGTGATTGTGCATCTATGGTTTGTATATCAATGATGACAATATGATTATTTCAGTTTAGTAACTCGATATGCTTTTCGAGAAAATGTCATAGCCAATTTTTCATAACTTTTTTGGTGGGTAACTAATATCATCTTCATTCTCCTGCCCTTATCCCACTCTAAGTGGGGTCGGCCAACATATAATAAACATGTTGTCACATGATTCAACGTCAACTTACCTTAGTCGCGTTTTGCGACACCTGGGTGAGAAAGAGTGTGGTCTATTCTACTCAGCCGGATACCACACAGAGTGGAGGGTAACTAATATGTATTTCAATATTTCTAAAAATATTGTACATACCTAATTATTATTTAACATAAAAAGATAAGATTGAAACGGATTAAAATTGTTTTATTGTCATTTAAATATTGCATAAATCACCCTCATTTCTGAAGGTGGTAACCGAGGTGTCGTAAAAGGCGACTAAGATAAGGTGACCCACCGGGTGGTATCCGGCTGAATAGAATAGACCACCCTCATTTCCGAGGTGTCGTAAAACACGACTAAGGTAAGTTGACGTCAGGTAGGTGGCCAGTCGTAAAATACGTAGCCAAATCATGTGACACGTTTATAATATGTTGTACCGAACCCACCTAGAATGGGTTAAAGGCAGGAGGATGATGATGTCATTTAAATATGGCTTACGACATATGAAATAAAGCTTGACCTCCAACAATTTAGAATGATAAAGTAACGATAAAACTACAATATTCCTAGTATCTACGTACCTAAATATAAAGTCCCTTACATAATATAACACGCATATTTTAAATATCGTTATTTCGTTGCCCACAACAGAAACAGGTAACTGATTCAAATAGCCCGTTCCGAGATTCCATGAATTAGCACCTAACTCTAAATAAATGCTGTCCCTTTCTAACACACCCGTTCCGATAGAGAGGTATATACGTAACATTGAAAAGTCGCTGCAGGTGTTGCGATCGGCGACAAATATTATACTTAGCTTATGTGCATGGAAATTTAGATTCTATTGTGTTAGAATAAAGTTGTTTATAGAATACACTTTGTTATGGCGTAACTTAATTATCGAAGTGGGACCTTTGACAAGTCCGCTACTCATTATTAGACGTACATTAATCACTTAACAAAACGGAGTTAATTTCTTCGATGGTGCTATACGGAGTTTTACCTTTGTGTATGAAAATAAGTAATTTCAGTCATAATTAATGTATAGAAACCGGCTATACTCACGTGTTATTTTATCGGATGAGCCCGACTAGTTTCAAGCCCATACGGGGCTCTTATTCATGAGCTCTTTACGCGGCGTTATCGCGGCGGGAACACTCAGTTCCGATAAAATAACACGTGAGTATAGCCGGTTTCTATACATTAATTATGAATTCCACTCACGATAGTTTAAATTGATGTGAAAGGAAATAGTTCCTATCTCCAACTGGCTAAATCACCGAACGGCGGCGCGCACTACTTATGAACCGAAAAGACTTTGACAACCGACCAATAGCATTTTTTTTAGAATTTTACGCTATACAGTTTGTGATAGAACACCACCACGTCTACATAAATAGTGAAAACTTTTAAAGGTTTCCGTATAAGTACCAAAATTTTTCGTCTATATGAAAACGAAAAGTAACATGTCACTCTTTACCTCCTAAAAGCGAAGACTTGGAGCTAAAACCCGAATTATGTAGGGTTATGGAATTTTCGTTAACGCTTTTTTACCGTAAAACGTCTAAAGAATGACGTATGAGATTATTCTTAAATAAAATTATAAATTCCTGAATACGCCCATCAAATAAGAAATATACTTGGTCAAAATAAAATTCAAAATAATCAACGTCATGTTATCTAAGTAACAGAATATATTTAAACAGTTTATTTACTATAATTAAAATTCTTAATAAAATAACAAAACTCGTTATATTAATGCTCGTCGTATAAATTTACGTCTTTTAAACGACGTGAATTATTAATTCATACGCTTTCGAGGCAAACATTAAATATGGCTGAAGCTTACCCTCCAACACGCCTTCATTTAACGGCTTCAAATAAAATTTAATTAAATTCATAACGCGGCAACACTTAAAAAGGCACACGTTTACATACCATCTGCCACAATATTAACATATCATTTGGAATATAACAATGGGGCGAACGCATTTATTACGACATCGCTTTTAATAGATTTTATAAACAAAAGGTGAATCGGTAATTGAACGGAAAAAATTGGAAACAAAACACCCCATTTGTCGAGCCCCTAAAAGACAAGAATCTAGCGCAGTAGCCGAATTAAAAAAAACTAAATACATTATTTTTTTTGTAACGGCGAACCCCAAGCGAGAATAAAAAGCTCTCGGTCGCGCAAACGCTGTGTCATAAACCTAATAAAAATAAATTGTTTATTTTAAATTTACAACTGACAGCCATGACAGCTGTCCGGCGGCCATTATCCTCGACTGTGGATGAGCAAATGAACCATTAAAAATAACAATTTACTCTGTATTACACACGCCATTATTATATTGTGCGTAACATTTTAATCAGATTTCAGCGATATGCAAAGAAAAATAGGCTTGAAGTTATTAATTTCATTAAATATTATAGAACAAAATTGTCACCCATATTCTGAACCGTGCATAGTTCAGGGGGTTGCTAGTATTATATAATTCATTGCATGTGTAGAATATAGACGTATAGTAAATAAGTAATATAGTGCGATTTCGTCTGCCTATACATATATAATAAGCACCAAGATAAAAACACTCACCTCTCCAGACCATCAACTATAAAACTATGCTTACTTCCATAGCATTATGTCTTATGGAATACTGTTATGGGGTAAATGTGCGGAAACTGAGATAAAATTGTATTACAAAAAAGAGTCATACGTGGCATTTACAATTTAAGTCCGCGTGAATTCCTGCGAAATAAGTTTAAGGAAATAGGTATTCTTACATTGGTTTCACGGTATATTTTTAGCAATTTAATTTTTAATAACTCCGCACCTAAGATCCCCGTTCAAAACTCATTGGACACCCATAACTTCTCTGTATCCTATATTGATTGTTCTTTTTCATTTTTCGACTATATCGACGCGTTATAAATATTAGAGCGTGACATTTGGACATCTGTTGTTACTTCACTGTTTACTTCGACGGTAGCACGAGGTGGGAATAAAAAAGCCTCATAAAAAATACATTGGAAAGTCGGGATCACTCGAGTTTGTTTGCCCCTCAACTTCTTTTTTACGCATTTTTTAAATAAGCACAAATACAGGGTTGTCAGTGGTTCGAAGAAGACAATTGGCGAATAATTTAAATAACAGCTTCTTTTTTTGTTGGTCGAAGTTTTTGAATTGCATGTGTAAGTAAGACCTATATATCTTAAGGGCTGAATTACTGTTGTTAAATATAGGACGTGCGTGAGTGTGCTTTATTTTCTTCATGTCATATTCTTGACGCAGTTTCTTCTATAAAAGCCGTTTGATATAACAGAGTTTTGTTATTTCTAAAAAAATAGTGTAGGCAACGTACGTTTCAGATGGAAGGTTGGAGGAATCAGGTACAGCAATGATAAAAGACGTAATAATCTACAAAGACAAAACCTGACAAACTAGATGTATTACCCGGGTATCTGTAATTCGGGACAATGTGAGCACTAACTATTTGGTCTCAAGCTTCCACGGCGTGATGTCTAATAAAAATCATACCGAAAGCCTCCCACTAGATGTCGTCCTAAGCCGTGGTGTAGATTTACAAGCAGCACTTTTAGGACGTTACACCCAAACTATGGTAGAACTGAGCTGCACTCTCCGCGACTTTCGCTACCTCGACGATGACTCTGCAGCCACCTATCCTAGTCAGCTATGTTTTAAAACCTATTTAGGCTAACAGAAATTTAACAATTAAGAAAAACAATACCAAAGGGTAAATAGATTTTTTGGGAGTACGCCCTTGAGACAACCCTACATTAAACAGACGGCGCACCTAAACCCATAAAAACTTTAAAACCCATCGTTTAAGTAAAACCCCATTAACGTAAACTTTAGTAATGTAAATGAATTGAAGACACTGTTGTATGGCAGACTTTAATAGTTTTTTTCTTTCTGCCCATCTTGAATTAGATAACATATTTGGTTCAAACCTGACCTAGTCACTTTTGTCTTTCGAGACGCTACAAAAATATATTTAAAAATAATCCTAAGAAAATTCACTTATTTGGTCCCGAACAAAGCAGAAATCTTTCCACCAATAAATAAATAAATAAAAATCAATAAATCAAATAAAAAATAATAAAAATTTATTACACACAGGGTCGTTTGTCCCCAAAGTAAATAACTTAATACTTGTGTTATGGGTGACAGGCAACTGGTAAATACATATAACATATAAAATTTAAACGACGCATCACGATTTTGTCGGGAAGCCTATCTTAATGATGCTTCGGTTATAGAACGAAACGTAGAGATGGTGGTAGTGAGTTTGTGTAGTGCTTGTGTGCAGTGTTGGTGTCGGCGTTTTCTGATACGTTTTGGTGACTTGTGCTCCATGTATAAGGTATGGTAACGTAGCCTGCTTCATACACTTAGCATTCCATAGATTCTCTTAACAAACGCGTATTACAGCAAAATAATTCTATTGCAACTTCTATACATATATAATTTTAACTACATAGTTAAATACACCAAAATAATTATTTTTAGAAAATGCTGATCCTCAAATAAAGCTGAAGGTAGGGTTATTGCTCACGACGACAACGGGCCAGTCAAAATTATTTGCTGCAAATAAAGGTAAAGCTACAATGCATGTTATTGGACACTCACTACTGCTTTAGATAATGGTAACTGATCGCCCAAAAAACTAAATGAAACATTCCTCGCTAGAGAATACAAAATCCAATGTTTGATAGGTTACACATATCCCCAGATTCCTGTAGAAATATGCAGATTTCCTCACGATGTTTTCGTTTATTGAGAAATGTAATAAATTGTAAATATTAATTACGCAGTTTTAACAAAAAAAACTCATTGGTGCTTGCTCAGGGTTGGAACTCGTGACGCAGCTTTTTTTGCAACGGTATAACAATAAAAACTCAAAATGTTTCTATTGCTTTACGTCACCACAAGGTTCGCTTTGTGATATAACTATTTTATTACCGTCACGAATATGGTAATCTGATTATTATTCTTTACAGTGTGAGTGCAAGAGTTTACTGTGACCTTATAGAATGTTTATAAACATAGCGACTTGATCTTTTATCGAACTGGTTCTGAGAATATCGCTGTGTCCAATGTCGCATTCTTTATAAGTGATACAGCGATATCTGTGAGTACAAAGTGTTGATAAGTCATTTTATAGCTGCACTAGGGGTACCCGCGACTTGACTAGTAGCATTTCGTATTAAAATACCATCAAACAACCTTCACTTCTTTTACTCTTAAAATGTAAGAGTAATAATAATATGCTATAATCCGCAGTTAGAGATTTTCTCGTAACATAGATTAACGTAGCTGAAGCATCATCAGGAGATAGATAGACTCCAAGGCAAAAAGGTCAAACAAAAATATAATCTGATAATGTGTTTAAGGAAGTAAGTAAGTAGCGGCCTGTTACTATCCCACTGCTGGGCATAGGCCTCCTCTCTCCATTTTTGGAGAGAAGGGTTGGAGCTAAGACCTACCACGCTGCTCCAATGCGGATTGGTAGGTTACACATATCCCTAGGATTCTCTAGAGATATGCAGGTTTCCTCACGATGTTTTCCTTCACCGAAAAGCGTGTGATAAATTGCAATTATCAATTAGACACATAAGTTTTAATAGAAAAACTCATTGGTGTCTGCCCGGGTTTGAACCCATGATCGTCTCTAGAGATTCACACGGTCGCACCGCTAGGCCATCACAGCTTGTTTAAGGAAGTAGCCTTAGTATATTACAGGGCACTGTGGACTAAATAGACTCATGTTATACCTGAAGCTGTCAGACACTGGATCGTGCAGACTCTACCTGAAGCCTGATGAAACATCTATGCATCTCCTATGTGACTACCCTGGCTGTTTCACATTAGACACTCGCTCCTAGGTTCGCTCTATCTACCCCCAAAGGAGGTAAAACATCTCACTGCCAAGAAGATTGTGGAATCTTTGGAAGATTCTAGCGTACTGTAAGCAGTGGATTCGCAATGGTCAAAGTGATACTGGGCACTCAGTCCTTGCATAGCCGCTACTCCCAGATGAAGAATATGTACCTTGGTAGGTTACAGTGGAAATACATGCTGGGGTTAGGGTCTAACCATTTCTTACTTAGAAGAAGATCTTTACCCAGCAGTTCCATAGTAACAAGCTACAACTTTAACCTTTTTTACTTAAATACCGAAAGTTTAAAAGAATTTAAATAGCATCTAGAAAGGCATGTCTAATACCCGACCGCGTTTTTTCTGCACTTATTGATGAAACGGTCAGTTAAAACCATTTCGTGATGAAATTCCGTTTGAAAGCTGTCTAGACTTTCTTTTAGTATTTTTTATTTATGAAGAAATGATAGATTTCAGTAGGTACTCGTCTTTTGATATTTATAGTTTTCATAGCATGAAATATTACGTTTCTTTTCGGCTACTTATTA
Organism: Morpho helenor; assembly: GCA_029227775.1. NCBI lineage: Eukaryota > Metazoa > Arthropoda > Insecta > Lepidoptera > Nymphalidae > Morpho > Morpho helenor. The sequence continues at coordinate 17,084,108 of JARGCU010000025.1, forward strand.
CGTTAAGTAGTTTTGTATAAAATAAAAAAGTAAAGAAAAGTAAAGGACCGTAAACTTAAACGTGTAGTTGTTTAAATATAAAATTATGAAATTTCTGCTATTAATCCGCTCCTAAATCTGGTAGGGACAACTATTTTTCTCACAACCTATCCTGTCGTTCGTAAACTCTGGCGCTACTCCTTACGTATCTACGTTATAATACAAAATCCAATCATTGCTTACCCGCTTCCTTGAATCACACATATTATAAAATGAAAGAATTATCGCCAACAGGTTAAACCCAGAGAGCTATTCTTCGTATTCCTTCAATTCACGAACACTGAATGCCGCTCTAGTCTACTCGAATGCACCAGGAAGACTCCAAAATGGCGCGAGTCAAGATGGAAGCCTTCAATGTGACCAGTGTTTTATCAGCAAAATGTTGCTAGGGATAAAACATCCATCTATATTTATAGTACTTAAAACTCATCTCGTTCTTGAGTTTGAATAAAAAACGGGTTGCTATAATTGGAGTTATTACTTGAACAAACTTTCGTACATCTGCCAGTTTATCAATAAAAGACGTTACGTGTCAAAATGTTTCTGAGAAAAGTCAAATTACAGCGGGTGATCCCCCACAATCTGCTGGACGGAGGCCAAAATAATCAAGTAACGGAAAAGCGCGAAAGAGAAATGTGTAGGTAGTTATTTTTATATTTTTGTTTATTACTGAATAAGGGTTGCCAACTATATATTGGTGATTGTTTATCGATTTAGACATGATGGCTGTCTCACTAATCTGCGATAGTAGAGTACTGGTCAGTAGCAATTACTTAAAAAAGAAGTTTAAAAACTCTACCATAATATGTTTACGATTAGAAAGGAGCAACTACAAGAAAGCCGAAGAAAAGAAATTAGAATCAAAGATCACGGTAAAAAGACATGTTTGATGACACTGTGTCTTTTTGTTGGACTATGCAAAACATTACAAAAACCCGCAACTTTATATATACACTTAAGTGATGAAAGCTAAGGATAGTTAGCAGTTGCCAATAGAGCTTTGCCTTTACTCTACTTACTCTAATTTTAATATACATTTTATAGTTATCTATGAAGAGAAATTTTATATGAGTATAATTCCAAACTTCGTTCTATTATCAATGTTTGAAAACCTTGTTGTTTTAAAATTTAAAAAAGAAAATATTTAAGTGTAATGTAACATGTGTTTAACGTTAAAAAGTATTCATTTTAAGCATTACATATACTGTACTTGTTCTAAACTGAAGATCAACTGCGATTGAAGATATTTAATGTTAAAATCTTTATGCATAAATCGTGGTAAATAAAAATAAAAAACAATTTTTTAATAAATTAAGTATACAATGTTTCAAGTTAACTTCACAACTATTTACTTAATTTTATTTTATAAATTCTGAATAACCGACAACAGTATAAGTACGTTTCCTTCCACATAATTTTGAAGATATGGTATTAATGGAGCAACACCAAAATCTTTTAACAATTTTGAATAAAGAACGTAGGTTAAAGTTTCATTATAGTTCATTCATCTTCCTGCCCTTATCCCACTCTAATGGGGCGGCACAACATGTTATAAACATGCTGTGACATGATTTGGCTGCGTTTTTACGACCGGTTGCCTGACGTCAACTTACCTCAGTCGTATTTTACAACACCTCGGTAAGAAATGAGAGTGGTACTATTCTATTCAGCCGGATACCACACGGCGGGTCGACGTACCTTAGTCGCCTTTTACGACACCTCGGTAAGAAAAGAGGTTGGTCTATTCTACTCAACCGGATACCACACGGCGGGTCGACTTACCTTAGTCGCCTTTTACGACACCTCGGTAAGAAATGAGGTTGGTCTATTCTACTCAGCCGGATACCACACTGCGGGTCGACTTACCTTAATCGTCTTTTACGACACCTCGGTAAGAAATGAGTGGTACAATTCTATTCAGCTGGATACAACAAGGCTATAAAGTTTCATTATATTTATTTTTCATAATTTTAGTTTCATATACATAAATATAAATTATTTCCAACTTACAATTTTGACAGCCCTGCTCTCGATTCGCGATTCAATTGGCCTTCGAAAGAACTAGTTCGTGATTCGTTGATTTCTCATAATTCGTGCATTGTTTGGAATCTGATTCAGAGATTGGTTCGTGAAAGCGATGTTTCCGTTAATTCGGAACTCCAGTGCTGTACAAACATAATAGATAAGAAATCTTTGAAAGAGGTTAATGAGTTTTGCTTTCTTCAAACCGTTATTGGAATATCGCAAATTTTTATATTTCTTAATTGTAACGGCCTAGTCACGGACTGTTACTATCCCACAGCTGGGCATAGGCCTTCTATCGCCCCATTTTTTTTAGAGAGGGGTGGGAGCTACGATCTATCACGCTGCTGCAACGCGTATTATTAGGTTACACATATCCCTAGAATTCTCTACAGATATCCAGGTTTCCTCACGATGTTTTGCTTCACCGAAAAATTTGTGATAAATTGTAATTATCAATTATTAGACACATAAGTTTTAACAAAAATACTCATTGGTTGGCCCAGGGTTTTAACTCGTGACCCTCTCGAAATCACACGGTCTCACTGCTGGGCTATTACAGGTTGTGAAAAAAAAAATTAATACTTCTAAATTGCACCTCCATCGAATCGAACCTCCATCGGGAATCGAACCAAGAGTTCAAGTAATAAAGCGTAATACAAATCATTGTGTCAAGCACGTAGCTACAAACTTCCATAAATCTCAATTATAAAATCACGTTCAATATATTTCCATAGTGTATTACAAACTATTTTTGTATTCTGTTCGTACGTAACTTGTTTATTATTCATGTGCAAATCACATTTGTCGTCAATACAATTACAGTATAATAAAAACTGTAAACTTTTCATATTTAGCTCATGAATACGCTAACGAATCCTTACGTAAGAGTATATTTGTATTGATAATAACAATTCTGAAAGCCATTTATTACAAATCTATCATTTATTCTTTTTGTTACCATAACTTTTGATAACTACGCAATTGTAATTGTGTGTGTGTGTTTGTATAAAAGAGGAATAACACATTTTCTTAGTGTGTGTGTATCATATTTCAATGAATTTACCCCTTCCAAATTTCCTACGAATCCGCATTGGATCAGCGTCGTAGGTCTTAGCTCCTTCTCTCCGAAAACGGAGAGAGCAGGCCTTTACCCAGCAGTGAGATAGTAACAGGCCGTTACTTTACTTTTTAAAAATTATGAGCTGGGATAGCTCAGCGGTGACCGTGCGGACTCCTTCGAGAGTGTCAAACCATATTTTAAATATAATGATAAACACAATTTATCACACGGTTTTCAGTGTAGGGAAACATCGTGAGGAAACATTCTAGGAATATGTGCAACTTATCAATTACATATATAATAGGACAACATATATAATAGGAGTAGCATTAGGTATTAGCTCGAACCCTTCTCTATAAAAAACGGAGAGAAGGCCCATGCCTAGCAGTGGTATAATAGCAGACCGTTATTTATGCGAATTAAACACAATCTTTTCTCTTAAATCACTTTGTTCATTGATGGTGTGCAGTATTTTTGGAATTTATCGCTGATTTGGAAATTCGCGGCGAAGGATATTTTTTTTTCTTTTATCTTTAGTATTTAAATGAGTTAATCTTATACATGTATATAGAATAATATAAAGACTGAATTTCGGAAACGGCTTCAACGATTTTCATGAAATTCAGTATGTAGGGTTTCGGGGGTTATAAATCGAACTAGGTTTCGTTTAAAAAAAATTATCCCTATTTTCAGGCGCTAAAAAGAAATATTTAGAAACCGGCTATACTCACGTGTTATTTTATCGGATGAGCCAGACTAATTTCAAGCCCATACGGGGCTCTTATTCATGAGCTCTTTACGCGGCGTTATCGCGGCGGGAACGCCGCGTAAAGAGCTCATTAATAAGAGCCCCGAATGGGCTTGAAACTAGTCGGGCTCACCCGATAAAATAACACGTGAGTATAGCCGGTTTCTATACATTAATGCTGAAAAACTGATTATTATTTGACATAGACTAATTACACTGTTACTTGTAAAGTTGTAATAGGTCAGTGGTAATCGGGCGATCCGAAAAATTTTAATACCCTAGTGCGACTCCAGGTATCTCATATTATTTTTTTTCATATTGCATATTTTTTATATCCTCTAAAAATATGCAATATGAAAAAAAAAATCGTCCTCTATTAATATACTTACTAATTAAATTAAATACTGTTAACTAACAAGTAAAAAATTAGCATATTTTAAGCACGCAATAAAATTCCATCTTTATTTCTACATATGTGGTACAAATAACATTTCTGGGGCAATTCGTTTGAGTCTTACGGACTAATAAAGTTTCTTAGAGATATAACAACATCTGTGACCACATCTAATAATTTTATGAGATAATATAAACATTTTCGTACATCAAAAGTAGAGTTTCTCTCGGTAAAAGTTATGATTTTTTTTAATGGTTTCTTCGATGAATAAAGCTTTAGATGATTCTGCCATCATTCTCCTGACTTTATCAGGAGTTAAAGTCAGGAGACTTTATCCCACTCTAAGTGGGGTTCGACACTTGGTTTTCTCATCCATTCTCTCCTACCATTCGTCAACTCTGGCGCTAATCTTATGTGGATGTATTTCACACAATCCAACCATCTCTTTTCAGCCATAATGAGTGAAATTTTCCAACGTCATCGTTAAAAACACTGCATTTTACATAATTTATAGAATTAGGCGTTAGTTTACGTAGATCCAAAAAAAAAATAGTTATAAAATTATTTTGCTATAATCCGCATTATTTATTCACATATACGCGGATTAAAGCAAAAAAATATTAATTTTGCTGCAGTTTACGTTGCAGGGTTATCCCATTGTAATGCCCCCTCTTTTTTCAATTCTTATGAATAACCTCATTTCTCATTTGATCACGCAAAGACTCTTAACATAGACCTTACAGCCGCCTTCTAAAAGAGTCTAAGCTTTCTTATGAGGTACGTATTTAGCAGAGACTATTGTAAACAATGACATAATGATGAATGAAACAGTAAATAATTTAGCACAGTATTATATTTTGTTATACAAACAGGATATAAACACTCGAATAGCTGAATCAACGTGGGTGTCATTGTAGGTAAATGTAATGTTTCTGTTCTTAGATAAATCAAATGAATAATTTAATTGCTTCGACATTGTATAGTATTACCGCAAAAAATATATCAGCGTAATAAATAAAACGAAATTATTGAAGACTCTAGACTAGCTTAAAGTTAGAGCTAAGAATATCAAAACTATTGAGAATATTATTTTGCTATAATCCGCGATAAAAGAAAATATATGTAATGCTAAATGTATAGTGTACTATTCGTTCCCATATGTGATACATGCAGAATTTGCAAGAACTCATGCACTACCCGACACCGATGACACAACAATACACAAGCACTGCACACATTCACCACCACAATCTCAACAATTGTTTCGCCCCGTAACCGAAGCATCGTCAGGAGATAGACTCCACGACAAAATCGCGAAGCTTTGCGATTGTTGTGATTGTGGTGGTGAATGTGTAGTGCTTCTGTATTGTTGTGTTATCGGTGTCGGATAGTGCATGAGTTCTTACAAATTCTGCATGTATCAGGTATGAGAACGAATAGTACACTCTACATTTAGCATTACATTTTTTTTTTCATCGCGGATTATAGCAAAATAATATTTTCATTAGTTTTTTACGCCGTGTGGTATCCGGCTGAATAGAATAGTACCACCCTCATTTCTTACCAAGATGTCGTAAAAGGCGACTAAGGTAAGTCGACCCGCCGTATGTTATCCGGCTGAGTAGAATAGACCACCCTCGTTCTTACCAAGGTGTCGTAAAAGGCGACTAAGGTAAGTCGACCCGCCGTGTGTTATCCGGCTGAGTAGAATAGACCACCCTCGTTCTTACCGAGGTGTCGTAAAATACGACTAAGGTAAGTTGACGTCAGGCAGGCGGCCGGTCGTAAAAACGCAGCCAAATCATGTGACAGCATGTTTATAACACATTGTGCCGACCCCACTAAGAGTGGGATAAGGGCAGGGGGATGATGATGACTAGCTTAAAGTTAAAGCTAAGAATATCGTTATGTAGAGTCATATCCTGAAGCTGGATAAAGCTATAATTTAACTCATATATTCGGCACGTAAAAGTCAAATGGTAGCTTATGAGGCTTATAAAATGAGCACTTGGGTAACTCTCTTTTTTAATATAAAAAGGTGCAGGTGATATCTGGGACTTGATCCCCGGTATTTTGACTTCTCTAGTCCGCCCGTTCCACAATAAGCTATTACAAATTTACAAATGACAGCAAAATCAACATTTACATTCTATTCTATATTTTGCCCGAAAGCAGGGATAAGACATTTGCTATTGACATTGAATAGAAAACACTATTTTTGCTGTCATTTCTTAATTTGTAACAGCTCAGTGGGAAAAGGGAGGGCTAAAGATGTAAAAATACTCAAGATCAGGCCACAGATATCACTAGCCCTTTATGCTTTTATTTTTTTTATATCCATTTTTTTTAATCTTTTAAATTAAATACCGAACATGGCTCGGTTACCTAGGTACTATAACTTAACTGTTTTGACTTACTTACTTATTGACCAATATAACCCTTAAAGTCACCGTAATGAACTATCCATATCAAGTAAATAACTTACTCCTAGTATCATACTTACAACATCTTAATTACAACTTACTTAATTCTTACAATTTAGCCGGATAAACTTTAACAGCAATGTATCATGACGATTTAGTAATACCTGTATTTCAACTTAACAAATCCAGTTTATTAATAGTTTAAATCAAAATAATCTTTATTCAACTAAACCTTTAAACAAGTACTTTAGAATCTTCAACTCTACCATTGGTTCGGACAATTGTTTCTACTGAGAAGAGCAGCAAAGAAATTCGATAGTGACAAAAGTAGAATAATATAAGAATACTTGGAAATAATATCCGACTAACAATAAATAAAAATCGGTAATACATCAAGTTTAAATTAGAACTATAAAAATGATTATGTGATTTCCTGTTATTACATTTTTGCCACATGACTTCTTTAAAATAGTTTAAATCTGCACGAAGACATGATTAATCATGTTGTATTATGAATAACACTAAATTGTTAGAGGAATGTACAACTCTACACTGAATAGTGACATAATTGGTAAATCTTGGCCAATTCGTAAACAAAACGTTATTATTTTAAATGTATACTACAAAATGGAACAAGTTTAAAATGATAAGTGGAGCAAAATCTGTACACGGGCCTTCAAGAACTTAATTAAGATAAGAATACAGTTTTCAATTCGCTAAACGAATAATCGCGAACAACCTTGAAGACTTAGTCACTGACGCGTTTGTCACATTGCAAAAATAATCACCGCATAGAATATTGAATCTTACATACCTCAGCAAAGGAATCCAGATTAAAAGCAATAACACGAAAATTGTTTCCAATTCAGCACATAAGTTGCAACGTTACACAAAATCGCACGCCGACTGAGCACATCACATTTTTTTTCACTGAATAGAACAATAAAGGGATCCAGTTATTCTGACTTGCCCTTGGTTATTACACGTGAAAACAAAACTAAATTTTCGGGTTCGTCGGTGAATACGCGCGTAATGTTGCGACACGCGACACGTCTACACACGACGCGGCCGGTCGAACGACTGAGCCGGCGAGGGGACTCGGGGAGCGAATGAACGATTGGGAGGGAGTGAACGCATTCAGCGCATCTGACCGCTTGCGTGTAAACTCGCTAACTGGCAACTGGGCCGGTCAAAGGCAAGGTAGTTTAAAATGGCAGCTAATTGTGTATTAAGTTCTATACGGGCTTTTAGAATTGTGGGATTCACATTCAAGTGCCAGATTCAAAAGTTTCCGAGCTTTATGTTCTCTCTTTCGTGTAAAAAGAGAACATATTAACTCTTAACAAAAAATTCAAATAAGAATACCAAATAAGCCACATAATGTTAGCTTAACATTCACAAGTCGATGGGGATAGCTCAAAAGCAATGATATGAATGCTAACAGTAGAGTGTGAATGAATGCAACTATTTCTGTTTTCATACCTAACATGTGCACGAGTAAAAAAGTAAAAGCTAAACAGTCATAAAAAAGCTGTGATGGCCCAGCGGTAACACCGTTCGACTCTTTCGAAAAGGTCGCAGATTCACACCCGGGTAGACACCAATGAGTTTTTCTGTTAAAACTTGTGTCTAATTGATAATTTCAATTTATCACACGCTTTTCGGTGAAGGAAAACATCGTGAGGAAACCTGCATATCTCTAGAGAATTCTGGAGATATGTGTAACCTACCAATCCGCATTGAAGCAGTGTGGTAGGTTTTAGCTCCAATCCTTCTCTCCAAAAAACGGAGAGAAGAGGCCTATTCTCAGCAGTGGGATAGTAACAGGCTGCTACTTACTTACTTTTACTTTAAACAGTCATGCACTTCTAACCAACACCCCAATACACTAGCCTTGCACATATTCACTACCACAATCTCAACTATAGTTTCACTTCGTAAGCATTATCAGGATATAGACGCACAGATTTGCTATTGATTGTGATTGTTGAGATTGTGGTAGTAAATATAAGCAGCGCTCGTGGTAGTGCGGTGGCAGTGGTGTTTTGTAGTGCATACTTTTGTACGAATCTGCATGAATCATGTATGAAAACAGATGATAAACTCTACATTTAGCATTACGTGTTTTTAGTTTATTACGGACTAGCTTTTACCCGCCACTTTGTTCGCGTGGATTGTTGTCACGTGATTTATTGAAAGAAAGAAAGAAATGTTGATAGATGACGCTTTTAAATGTCATCCTATTCCTCTTGAAACAACAGGATTTCTATAACCTATATGTTATTCCGGTGTAAAAGGAATCATCATCTTCCTGCCCTTATCGGCACAACATGTTATAAACATGTTGTCACATGGTTTGGCTACGTATTTTACGACCGGCCGGCTGCCTGCCTTTTTAAAAATAAAGATGTGCATGGTTTAAGTAAGATTTATCTCATTTATCACCCTCTTTCTTATGGAGGCGTCGTAAAATACGACTAAGATAAGTTGACGTCAGGCAGGCGGTCGGTCGTAAAATACGTAGCCAAATCATGTGACAACATGTTTATAACATGTTGTGACGACCCCACTTAGAGTGCGATAAGGGCAGGAAGATGATGACTTAGCATTGCATAGATTTCCTTAACAAACGCGGACTATAGGAGAATAATTCTATAATTACTTTTATACATGACAACATTAACCGAACGTTACGGCACGCGGGAACGGTTTAACTGTGAAAGAACAAACAAACAATGCCGGATACGTTTATATAATCAAGATTGCTAGCGCCAATTTTATTATGCAGATAAAACGGATAGTCGCAATTTGTCACGGCGCAAAATGGCCGGTCGACGCACCGCAACACGCTGTCATATGAAACTTTGAAACAAAACGAAATATTATTCACTTTTTCTCACGTCTGCATTTGTTTTTAAAAGCTTTTATTCAAAAGTAATAAAAAGTAGAAAATATATATAATGCTAAATGTAGAGTGGACATTTCGTTTTTCATACCTGAAACATGCAAGATTCTCCTGGTTTGAGGTTGCGGGGAAAAACGATTGTTGAGTTTGTGATAGTGAACGTGTGTAATGCTTGTGTATTGTGGAGGAGGTTTGTGCATGTGTGTTTACGAATCCTGCATGTATCAGGTATGAAAAACGGATTGTCCACTCTACATATAGCATTATATATTTTCTATTTTACTTCATCGCGGATTATAGCAAAATATTTTTATTATTACTGTTGTATTGCAAAGAAACGCCTAATTTTATAATGCTTTAATTCAACTTGCATTGTATGTGAAAGTGGAATCTTGTAAGTTAAATTTGACCCACTTCCCGGTGTCCGTTTGAGCTGAAATTTTACATACTGTTCCAATCCTGATGACAATACATATTTACGATAAGCATGACCTGATGCTGCTGCTAGGATTGGCTCAAGACGAGGGAACTCCTCGACGGTTAGCAGTAGGGACATAAAATTTTGTTAAAAGCTTTTTAACAGCTGTTTTAACTTGACTTGTTATTGTTTAAATAGCATTCCTGGCGTACTTCCTATCACCTTGAATGGCCATGAGTCTTTCAATATGTCACAGCCTAAACTATTTGCTTACTTTAAATGTCCGAACGCAACTTAATTAATTAATACGAAGTTTCTATGAGAAAATGGAATTGTTGTTTATACTATTTTCATAAAAAAATTATGAATATTAAATTAAATTAAATTTTCTCTGGACTTCTACAAATATTACAAAATCAATATTAGCAAAATCGGTTCAGCCGGTGTCGAGTTTTAGTGAGAATAAGTCAAACCACGCGTGGAATCCGGCAGATTAGAATAGACCACCCTCATTTTTTAATGAGGTGTCGTAGAAGGACTAAAGTATGTTGACTCGCCGTGTGGTATCCGGCTGAGTAGAACAGATCACCGTCTTTCTTACCGAGGTGTCGTAAAAGAGTAAGTAAGTAAGTAACTAAGGTAAGTACGGTACGGTATTTACCTTAGTCGTCTTTTACGACGTACGTAAAATACCTAGCCAAATCACGTGACAACGTGTTTATAACATGTTGTGCTGACCCCACTTAGAGTGGGGTAAGGGCACGAGGATGATGAATAGTAATAATGGATAATATCGATCAATATGCTCGAATGCTTATTTATTTCTTATGGCAATCTATGTTTTTGTATCCCTATAGAGATTTAGTATGTGACAAATAGTATGGCAAAAAAAGGTTTTTTTTTATTTCTGACATTACAAAACACTATCAGAAACGGAAGCTTTTATTGTTATGAATGTCATAATTATTTTTATCGCAGTGTTTCGGCAGATGTCATATAAAGGATACGCATAGAACAATAGGTACGTGTAGTATGTACGCGGATATTGCGCAGATAAAATCTTAGATCTGATGATACTAAATTTTAAATTCATGATACAAAACGTCCCATAGAATCCATATTAATACTGTATAAAAAAAACGACACTATCGGGGCAAAATTTTAAAGTAATATTACGCAATGATATAAGGAGAGAAGGATTGGAGCTAAGACCTACCACGCTGCTCCAATGCGGATTGGTAGGTTACACATATCCCTAGATCTATATCTCCAGAGATATGCAGATTTCCTCACGATGTTTTCCTTCACCGAAAAGCGTGTGATAAATTGCAATTATCAATTAGACACATAAGTTTCACTAGAAAACTCATCGGTGCCTGCCCGGGGTTTGAACCTTAGACCTTCTCGAAAGAGGCGCACGGTGATACCGCTTGGCTACCACAGCTATGATATACCACGCAATGATATAACTTGAAGGAATTGTTAAAAGTTTCAGCCATTTATACACGTTGTTTAAAAAAAGACATTTTTACCGACGTGTATAAACGTTTTGTCAATTACGAGTATATCGAATTTGACGTGCAGTAACGTTGCTCCGCTCGAAGTGTTAATAATTATTGTAATTGAAAAAGTCTGTTTGTTTATTTTTAATTTAGATTGATGATATTTGCTACAATGAAAGCTAATATACTAACGTGTAGGATAAATTCTTTTTAATGAGGACTAGAAAAAAAAGATAAGTGGGCGTATTTTATTTATGTAACTAGTAATAAGAATTATATTTTTAAATGAGCAACCGCCGAGTCTCTTGCTGGCTCTTCGCGGTAGGAACAGTTTTCCGAACCAGCAGTAGAGTTTACAATTCAAAAGCACCTGTTTACATGTTTATATGAATAACGAATATTTTGAATTTAAATGATAATGATAATTACATTAATAAGCATACTAGCAAAGCCATACAGAGAAGATTATTTCCAATCTATAATTACGATATGCGATATTGAAAACCATGAGAGCAATAACTAGTGCACAACTCAAATACCTTTGAGTAGAATTTTAAACAAGTTTTACATAATATTCGGAGTATTACAAGAAATGCAAGACCGGCGTTGAACACGAAGTTTCTTCGCAAGTAAGCGTTTCACTTCCCTCAAACAGTGTATTTTACTATCTCTTTACTGAATTCCTCAACATTTTAGACCATACCTCGCTCATAAATGCACTCGTTACTTTGTTTCATTTTGAAGACTTCTACACTTAAAGTCTTGTATGTTTTGAGTGTAATCGCAAACGGTTTATGTATTAAGAAATTTTAATTCAAGTATTTTTAAACAGAAGTAGCGGTTCGTTGATTTCTCCAAGACTTGCCATTTGTATTTCCATCATTGGAAGGGATATAAAGTTTTGTAGACGTTGCAGGGAACTGATATTTGTGTCGTTATCTTAAACATAAGTAGTGATAGGCCACTAGTGATACCGCGACTCTTTCAAAGATGTCACGGGTTCTTACCTAGGGCAACCAATAAGTTTTTCTACTAAACTTATGTGTCTAATTGATATCTGCAATATATCACACGTTTTTCGGTGAAGGAAAACATCGTGATGAAACCTGTATATATCTAAAGAAATCTAGGAATGGCTTAAATAAATAATTCTAGGAATATGTACAAACTGCCAATCCGCATTGGAACAGCGTGGTAGGTCTTAGCTCCAACCCTTCTCACCAATAACGCAAAGAGGAGGCCTATGCCCAGCAGTGACATAGTAACAGGCCGTTACTTTACTTTACTTGAACAATCAACACAGTTACTCTGCTTCTTATTATCTATAGTGAGCAGGATTGGACCTTAAGTAAACCTTGGCGCACACTACCTCCTCAATATAGATTAGCTATTTATGCGAACCTTAGAAATTTTGCAAAGGTTTACTTACGTTCTTTTCATTTTAATCATAAAGTTTCATATAAAGCACGCTGCTCCAATGCGGATTGGTAGGTTTTACATATTCCTAGAATTATTTATTTAGGTTTCCTAACGATGTTTTTTTTTTACTTAAAAGTGCAATTATCAATTAGACATACGTTTTAACAGGAAAAGATATTGGTGCCTGTGACCCCTTTGAAATAATCAAAATATCACAACGCTGGGATATCACATATTCTATATAATTCATATTCTATTATATAATATTAAAAAAATTGCAAGTCGTTTATTCGACATTTACATTTTTGAAATGGACCAATTTAAAAATATAAAACTCTTACCAAAAGCTGCTCAAGAAGTAATCGCATATTTATAGCATAGTTACGAATTCTTAACTCCATCCTTTCGTTTCTTATCCCCGACTAAATCTCTGCTTTGCGAACGGAAACCGGCTATTAGCGCGTTACCGGGCACAGATATAAATGAGAATACTATTTAAAAGGAAGTTACTTTCCGTAGCCCAAAAGTAGACGAGACTTTTGTTGAAATGTTTAATTTTGCGCTTCCTTTGAAAAGGAAATGAACGATTGCCATTACTTCTATGACGCTGATTTGTTGATGATTTATAATAATTTCTTGTTAAAGATAAAAGTTGAAAAAAGTTGAGCAGGTAGGGCTTGCTCCCGGGTCTTTTCACTTCTTTAGTCCGTCCGTACGCTGAGCTATGACAACTTTATAATTGACAGCTAAAATATCATTTGCATTCTATTCTACATTTTAGTATTTTTCATATACAAGATTAACTCATTTATATATTATATAACACACTGTCGTATAAAATATCAACAACAAGAAAACCACAATTATAATTAAAAGGTCTTTACAGTATAATTACTGTTAAGTTAATTCTTATGAATATAAAAAAGCAAAATTATTAACGTATGCAGAAAATTTGTCGCTACAGAAGAACACCATTCATTATAAAGCAATTAGAAATTCAAATTGACTGGCCTGTTGGCGCATTGTGTAGTAAACTTGCCTTAAGAGCCGCGGGTCGCGGGTTCGATTCCCGCCGAGGGCCAACATTTTCTATAAAAGAATTCGTTGGCTCGACGAACCTGGGTGTGTAAAAAAAGTAAAAGTACGTATTTAAAAATTATATATGTATATATTCACCAGTTGTCACTCACCCATCTCTTAAAATTACTTACTTTGGGCACGGGCAACCGTGTGTGTAAGTGTCCCATGTACCTATTTAAATAAAAAAAATCAAATTCGTTTTACGATTTCGCTATGTATTACAGTTGTTACGATGTTACAGAATTCCATGAATATCTTAATAATGTTAAAGCTGAACATAAATTTGTATAGAACTACCAACAAATTAATGAGTTACAAATAGATACCCGTATCAAGCAATCGAACAAACATTTGGGGAATTACACAAACACCCGAATTGTCAAGATCTGTTACCTAGATACTGTTGAAAGCCGCTTCCACAGTACAACACATCAAATTAAACATTGTACAGAAGTTTTGACACAAAAATACATCTAAAGATCAAGCTCTTAAAGGCTAAAATAGCACCAAGGGTAAAGAAAATAGTTGCGGTAACCCTGATGTTATTTGTTCGTATGATTTCAATAAACGGGGCTACCCTCAGAACATAAATAATGCATGTCGAATTATATATGGAGTCTGATAAAGATCGATAATAATGGAACAATTCCGTGGGTCGATGAATTGTATACATAGGTCAACGCGAATTATCACTGTCTACCAAACATTGCATAGGATTATGTATTTAAATTAAAGATAATGTAAGCTTAAAATCGTTTGTAATATTTTGGACTGCACAAATTACTTCTGTTGATCTGTGTGATTTTATTGATTTTTTTTTATGATTTTGTGATTAATCAGTTTCATGGATACTTTAAAGTGTTTAAAACTAATTTAGACATACTGTACTAGTACCGCCGTGTGGTATTCGGCTGAGTAGTATAGACCATCCTTTCTTACCGTGGTGTCGTAAAAGGCGACTAGAATAAGTTGCCTCGCCTTAAGCTATTCAGATGAGTACAATAGACCACATACATAAATTGAGGAGTGATGTACTCATGCAGTTGAGTAAACAGCTAAAATGATATTTACATCGACAGTTTAGTGAAATGACAAATATCACAAACAAAATTATAACTATACTAATTTTATAAATAAGCAAGATAAGTATAAGATTTTATATTGTAATTTGTACAAGTTAACTGTAGCAAGCAGTATGCTCTTAAATTTTAAACCAGGGCAGGCATCTGTGAGGTTTTTGTAAATGTTGCGTGATGTAGAAAATCTACTTCTATAAAAACAATACTTTACTCAATTCCTCAAAGATCCAATTTTTGTTTTTTAAAGGACAAATCTTTTGTTCAGAAGTGGGATAGAAAGAGGATTTCTATACCACTATTTAAGGCAGGATGTACTATATGTATATAATAGAAATGAGTGCTAATAGACTTAAAAAAGTCACAAAAAATACAAAACTAAATCAAAGACGCGATTAATCTAACCCCTTGAAAATCACATCACAACTATGAACAATGAGACAAAGAAATCTTCAATACACGTGTGCCGGATGTAGATTTCAACGGGGCAATACAATTCAGCAAACCTTTTAAGAACCCCACCGTTATGTAAAACAGAAATCATTGGAAAAAAATAGCCGACTTTACCTTCGAATGTACCACACAGTTGTAAATCGTAAAACGATAGATGGAAAGCATAAAATCTGGTGACAATAAATTTTGATGGATTTTCAGTCGGTTTATATCGCACTCATTGACACTCCTCGGTTCGTGCTCGTAAAATCGAAACAGAGCGGCGATATAAAGGAGTGGCAGATGAATGTCGAGATGAGGAAACCACTATTGTATGAGACTCACGGTCGGAAAGTTCCTTCATACTTGACTATTAAATAGTAAAATGCTAATATAATAGCTGTAGATTTCGAAATAAATCCGTTCAGATTGATATAAGACTACGGTTTAAAAATGTAAATGAAAAAAAGTAAAAATTTGAGCACCGAGTTGCTTGCTGGTTCGTCTTGGTAAGAGCAACATTCCGACACAGTTGTAGCTTCATTAGTAATACTGGTCCTTGACGATTCAAAGTGCTTGAAAGAGCTTATTTGAATAACGATTATTTTGATTTGATTTGATGTGAAAATATTTTATTGGACAATTTTCGATTCAGTTAAAAATAACTATTAAAGGGAGGCTGATGCGGAAAACCTACTATACTGTTGGGAATAATATGCGTGGATATAACTATAGCTACTCTTCGACCCTGTACAAGATAATAACTATATGTAACCAATTATAAGAATTATATTTTCAAAAAAGCAACCGCCGAGTTCCGTCCTGGCTTTTCTGGGTAAAAATAGCTTTTCAAACCAGCAGTTGAGTTGTCGATTCAAAAGCACTTGTTTACAAGTTCACTTGACTCTATATCCATACTAATATATAAATCTGAAGAGTTTGTTTGTTTTGTTTGTTTGATTAATTGTTTGAACGCGTTAACCTCAGGAACTACTAGACCAATTTGAAAAATTATTTGAGTGTAAGATAGTTCATTTGTCGGGGAAGGCTATATACTATATAATGCTAAGATGACTAGGAGAGGAGCAGCAATTATTAATATGGCAAAACGTTTGCCGGTTTAGCTTGTAAATAATATTTTGAATTTGAACATATAACTGCTGGGCATAGGCCGCTTCTCTCCGTTTTTTTTTTGGAGAGAAGGATTGGAGCTAAGACCTACCACGCTGCTCCAATGCGGATTGGTAGGTTACACATATCCCCAGAATCGTCTAGAGATATGCAGGTTTCCTCACAATGTTTTCCTTCACCGAAAAGCGTGTGATAAATTGCAATTATCAATTAGACACATAAGTTTTACTAGAAAACTCATTGGTGTCTACCCGGGGTTTGAGCCCTAGACCTCCTCGAAAGAGGCGCACGGTGTTACCACTGGGCTACCACAGCAACTATCTAGTGATAACCGCAACTTAGTTCGCATCGTCTATAGTGTTTTTGGCAATAACTTTTGTACCTATATAACAAATCTCACATTTTCCACTTTGGTAATTCATTATGAGGAAGAAAATACGTTATTCTGAAAACAGTTTATCAGCGAATCGGATGAGTTACCGCATAGCAGATTGTACAAAGCGCTACGCTAACGAGCGAAACCTGTATATTGCGTTGATTCATTACAGTTTAAATCAAATATTAAGACAACTGTTCCACTAATTAATTCTGAACAAGCTTTCATTAAATTCGGTACAAATGTCCATATGTGGCAAATAAATAATTATATACTCCAAAGCATCCCTATTAGCAAAAGCTCCGGTACGCTTTTTCTCATACCTTACTTTGTGAGAAAAGATTGTTTTATATGATTTATAGAAGCAGGCGTTACTTTGCGAAATTCCATAGTACTGAAGATAGAATAAAATTATTTTGCTGTAATCCGAGATTGATTAGGAGAATATATGTGATGCTGAAAGAAGGCAACAATCACATACCAGATACATGCAGGACAATTCACCACTCGTATCACAAAAAGCCGCTAACACCAAAACTCCACATAAGCACTACACACACTCACTATCACAACCTTAGTAGCATTACATATATTCTCTTAACCAGCGCGGATTACAGCAAAATAATTTTATTGTAACTTCAGAAAAGATGTACTTAAAAAATTATCATTACTTAAATATTTCTATTAAAAGAATCTACACATCCTTTAAGCGACTTAACAGTTCAGACAAATATATAACACAGCGAGAAGAAATAGATGAACAAAAATCATCATTCTGCCCTTATTTCACTCGTAAGTAGGGTCGGCACAACATGTTTTAAACATGTTAATGTCTTGGCTAGATGTTTTACAGCCGGCTGCCAGACGTCAACTTACCAAAGTCGTCTTTTACGACACCCCGGTCAGAAATGAGGGTGATCTATTTTACTCAGATACCATACGGCGGGTCAACTTATCTTCGTCGCCTTTACAACACCTCCGTAACAAATGAGGGTGGTCGTTCTACTCAGCCGGATACACGGAATAATAAAATAAATAAAAATGTGAAAATTAAAAAAAGTGTTAAACTTTAATCTTAAGCAAACTGCTTATTGTTTCACAGGTTTACGAATGATAAGAAATTTGTAGGAAGCGATGTTCAATGCGTGGCCGCAAAAAGATATGAAAGTCCTTTTGTTTGACATACAGGTATATACAGGTAGACGGGCCCTTTGCTTTGGAACTCAAAGGGCCAGGGTTTTGTCGGAATGTACGTTTTTTAGGAACAGCCGATGAAAAGAAACAATCGTTAATTTTATCATTCGATTATAGATGGTAATGCTTGGTGAGACGGGCTAAATTCGCTTGTTGCTATAGATATTATAAGGATTGTATGAATTATTGGTTATTGATGTGTGATGATACAACAATATTTATCCAACAATATTACGAGACCATATTGGATTCGAGCTTTATACGATTCTACTACGTACTATTTTATTTTTCTTGTTCTTCTTGTTTGGAGATAGATATAAATTCTTTATTCCTCACATATTACATTACACCATCATCCCCTGCCCTTATCCCACGTATTTTATAGGTATTTTACGGCTGGCCGCCTGCCTGACATCAACTTACCTTAGTTGCCTATTGCGACATCTCGATAAAAAAGAGGGTGGTCTATTCTACTCAGCCGAATCCCACACTACAGGCTGACTAACCTTAGTCAACTTTTACGACACCTCGGTAAGAAATGAGGGTGGTCTATTCTACTCAGGTGGATACAACACGGCGAGTCTTTGAAGATATGATATAAACTCTTTATTCCACACTATACTATTGTATTACATTACACAATTATCCTCCTGTCCTTATCCCACATATTTTATAGGTATTTTATGACCGGCCGCCTACCTGACGTCAACTTACCTAAGTTGCATTTTGCGACACCTTGGTAAAAAAGAGGGTGGTCTATTCTACTCAGCTGGATATTACACGGCGAGTCAAATTAGGTACCTTAGTCAACTTTAACGACGCCTCGGTAAGAAATGAGGGTTGTCTATTCTACTCAGCTGGATACAACACGGCGAGTCGACTTACCTTAGTCGCCTTAAACGATACCTCGGTAAGAAATGAGGGTGGTCTATTCTATTCAGCCGGATACCACAAGACGGGCCGACTTACCATAGTCGCCTTTTACGGATACCACACACAAAGTACAAAAAGACAGAAACTTAAAGACTCATGAACTGAACTAACTGGAGTGTTAGTAGTGGCGGCGTTTTGTGATACGTGTGGTGACTTGTCCGCATGTATAAGGTATGTAATTGTTGCCTGCTTCATACATAAAAAACTCTTAATAAACGCGGATTACAGCAAAATGTTCTATTGTAACTTCAGTACTATGGAATACCCCAAAGTAACGCCTCCTTCTATAAATCATATAAAACAAAGTAAGGTATGAGAAAAAACGTACCTGAGCTTTGGCTAATATGGATGCTTTGGACTAAGTAAAGTAACGTCAGCTTCTATAAATCACTTATGTGTGAATTAAGATCGTCACAATACGTGCCCGACTATTATGGTGCGAATTTGAATATCGTAGGTCATATTGGATATGAGCGTTGGGAAATGACAGCCAATTGCAGAGGTCGCGTATTTGCATAGGGCGAGCGTGCCTCCCCGTCGGGACGCGCGGCCCGCGGCGGTGCGGTGTCACGTTATCCTATATAGCTCAGTGCGCGGTCGCATTGTTTATCCGATGCTATGCAAGAAAAGTAAGATGTCACTCCACAAAGTGTCACTTTACAAAACTTGCATAAGATCAATAATGTTCTAATATCTGCGTGATCGAGCCTTGCTCGATAATTTTTTGCAAAAAAAAACTAATCATTTAGTTGGGGATCGATCCTGGGCATTTACATTTATCGAGACCGCCCGTTCCCCGAACAAGCTACGCTGACTTGACAGTTAATGATGAATATTCAATTCAATATAAAGTTGTTCAATTCAATGTTAGTGTTTTTTGCCCAAAAACACGCGAGAAAGATGCGAGCGTCGCGTTCACGCAAGTTTCAAAAATCAGATTGCCCACGCTCCAAAGACTGCAGAATCCATTCATGCGAACAGCTACTGGTTGTCCGTGATTCAGGCGGAACGTTAACCTCCACAGAGACCTCTACCTCCTACCATATTCACCTCGAAGTCTTACTTTGAGAAAGCCGAGGTATACCAGAACCCACTTATAACAGTGGCTTCCACTTACATCCCTGTTAGGTGGATTCACTGAAAATATAGGCGTCCAAAAAGCGTCCTGTATGACCCTGATGATCAAATAACGACACATATTATACACAAACATCAAAGGTACGTAAGTCGTTTGTGGGTTTTGGTATAAGATTCTATAATAAAATGCCGCTATCAATTTTAGTAACCATTACAGTAATTTAAAAGAACTATGAAAGGGAGGCTGATACAAAAAACCTACTTGACTGAGGATTATTTAGATGATAAGAATGCGTAGACGACCCTGTACAAGATAGTAATGACTTAATGTACATAACTAGTTATTAAGGTAAGTCGACCCGCCCTGTGGTATCCGTTTGAGTAGAATACACCACCCTCATTTCTTACCGAGGTGTTGTAAAATACGACAAACTAAAATACGAGTAAGGTGGCGGCAGGCGGGCAGCCGGTCGTAAAAAGATAGCCAAATCTTGTGACAACATGTTTATAGCATGTTGTGCCGACACCACTTAGAGTGGGATAAGGGCAGGAGGATGATGACAAAAACGTAATACAATGGATACGCGCCCGTATCTTAGCCAGTTCCCGCCTGCGGCGATCGTGTAGAGGACGCCTTCACGGAGCCATCGAGCATCGCACGACATCAGTACTGTTATAAATTCCCAACATTATATTCTGGGTAGAGCGTTGTAAAATTGCAAAATTGCCATATATATGTGATATTAGCGATAAGAGTGACGCGTTAGAACGGTTAAAGAGTAAGGTCCTTGTTAACCTTTCTTCATAAAATCTTTAAACAACGATCAACGATTTCGTACTTTGCTGGTAAATCAATAAAACATTAGACAGTACCCTGCAGTGATTAAATTTTAAAGTGAACAACGATATTCAAATTCAAATTCAAAATATTCTTTATTGAGTAAACATGCAATCAAGCGCTTTTGAATCGTGAACTCTACTGCTGGTTCGGAAAGCTGTTCCTACCGAGACGAGCCAGCAAGATACTAAGTAATCCTCAACAGTACAGTAGACTTTCTGTATCAGCTTCTTTTTAACAGTGTTTTTAAACTGCTGTAAAGCTAAAATCTATACCTAACATGAACACAATATGGCTCGGCAAGTAAAAAATAAAAGTTTGTTTAAATATAACGTTTAAAAGTGTTACAAAGTGGAAAAAACCGATCTCTTATAGCAAAAGAGCTGATCGCTTTAATGACCCGCTACAATAAAACGAAACTGGTAGTCACATTTTTATTTTAAACTACCGTCTTTTCAAGTTCCTTTGGAAGGGGCAAAAAATTTGCATTCTCGTCGATAAAGGATTTTACTACATAAAGAAAGCTTAGTGGATTTTAGATTTTAAACATAGATATTCACGAAGGATTATTTGAGTAGTCAAACAGTTATACCGTGTGCTCTTTAAAGGTGGTCCTTAGTTCAAATCCTGGACAAAGGACGATGAGTTCTTCTATTAAAACTCATGTATGTAACGCCTTATTTGCAATTTATCATTCGTTTTTTGGTGAAGGAAAACATTCGAGGAAATTTGCATATCTGTAGAGAATTCTATGCATATGGATAACCTCTCCTCCTTGCCTTGTCCTCTATAGTGCTGAGGGTCGTAACTTCTTCCACGGAACATTTTTTTTTGGATAACCGATGTTCAGTAATCTCTTGGACTTGTAAGGTATCGTGGATTTGGACGGAAAGCGACTTGGTAATCTGGTCGGACTATCGAGTTGAACTATGGCCTCTTGTTCTTTTTCCTTCCACCAAACCAGAGATCATTAGCCTCTAAAACTTGTCTCCAGTCTTCCTAGCAATACGTTCAGATTCGGACTCTTCGGACTCTACGGAGACACGTAGTTGAGAGTCTGGTGGTCACTCCTATATCTTTTAGTATCTATAGATTGGTCCGGTGCTCAGTCCAAGATTCACCCAGCATTTTACGCCAGCACCACATCTCAAAGCCATCAAAGCATTTCCTGTCAGCAGATGGATAAACTTCCAAAACACTATTGCGGGTCTACGTTCTCTCCAAAAGGAGTAAATAGGGGGCCCAGCAGTGGACTAGGTCATTGCACCACTGATCATAGAATCCTCCCAAATTATACACGATGAAGCCCTATATAATTCCAAGCTCACCAAGATCTAGTTCAAAGTTTGATTTAATATTAGTTCGATAAGGAGTAAAATTTTAATGGCTCACTTGAGAACGCGCATGAGCTCGAAGTTGCTTCGTTATTGCCGTTTTATTAGCATTATCATACCGTGTAATTTAGGGCATACATAGTTGTAATTTAACTTTATAAGTTAGCAGATAGCTCCACCGTGTGGTATCTGGTTGAGTAGAACAGTCCAAACTCATTTCATACCGAAGTGTCATAAAAGGCGACTAAGGTAAGTTGACTAACCGTGTTGTATTCGGCTGAGTAGAATAGACCACCCAAATTTCTTACCAAAGTATCGTAAAAAGGCGACTCAGGTAAGTTGACCCGCCGTGTGGTATCCGGCTGAGTAGAATAGACTACGCTCATTTCTTACCGAGGTGCTATAAAACGTGACTGAGGTAATTTTATGTCAGGCAGGCGACTAGTCATAAAATAGCTAGCCAAAATATGTTTCATCGTGTTTAAAACATGTTGTAACGACCCCACTTAAAGTGGGATAAGGGCACTAGGAAGATAAATGTGATATTTATCTAGAAAAAGTTAACGATGTTAACCGAAGCAAAGATTTTGCCCAACAACCCTCAGAACCTACTAAAAGGAGATCTAGGCAACCGATTTTTCTAAATAGCAAAATATTTAAATGTTTTCGAATTCTGGAACTCCGCCTACGTCTATAAAAAGAATATTTTGAATTTAAATTAGGAATATTTCTAACAATTGAAGCTAAGTTATAGTGGACAGGGAACATAAAATATTTAAGAACCGACAAGTTGCTGGCGACAGGTATTAAAATATAGGCAGATCTTAACTATATGGCAAGGTGGCTTTATAAAATTAAAAGGCTTTCTGGATTTAAGTATTGCAGTGTCGTATGTTAAGACAACCTTAGAAAGTAAAGTAAGTAGTGGCCTGTTACTATTCCACTGCTGGTAAAAGACTTCTCCTTTTTTGGAGAGAAAGGCTGGAGCTAAGACCTACCACGCTGCTTCTGATTGATAGTTTACATACATCCCTTGAAATCTTTAGAGATATGCAGGTTTTCTCATGTTTTCCTTCACCAAAAAGCGTGTTATACATTGCAATTATCAATTAGACACATAAGTTTTAATAGAAAAACTAATTGGTCACCAATCTAACTGCTGGGCTATTACAGTTTTAGACCAACCCCTAGTAAATATTGCGAATCCTAGTAAATGTAGATTGCTTTAAGAAATACAATATTGTAGAATCACCACAAATGCTTATAACAACCAGTAAAATAAGTTTATTGAAACTTCCAATCTAACATACAATATCCCCAAAAACTTACACTTTACAAGTTTTGGTATTAATTGAACAACCTATTCCGTAACTATAAAGGAATTAGACCCTTTATAATTACTGTAAAGTTAATTTCTCGGAATGTTCACGCTTTAAAAATTCATCTCAGTTGATTGAAACAATTTATCCACTTTTAGATATAGCTACTTATTTAATTATAGCAGTTTTAAATCTTTATATATTTTTTATTTACAACAAAAATGTACAAGTTATATTTATCTTAAATTACTTACAAGGTAGTATACATGTCGCTATACATATCATGCCCACGTGGAAGGGTCCCACGAATGCTGGCAGCGTTTCCGCGTTGAATCGCTAAGCTGATTCTTCGTGCGAAAAAGGAGCCTGCCCTCTAGTCTCCTGAAGAGGCAATTAATCGAGGTTTTAAAATGGATATTTTTTGGCGCTTTAACTCCATGACTAGGGTCTCAACTGCAAACCGCACAAATATATAACTCTCGATAAGATATGCAAACCTTCGTCGCTTGCCGCTTTGGACTATTTCCGCCGCAGCTCCAGGTCTTGACGTCGTTTCCCAGATATGGGGTAACGTATCAACGGATGCATCCCATAACAATTTTGGAATGATATCGACTGTAAATGAAATGGTAACTGTAAAAGCCTGAAACTTAATACTAACCTACAGTAACTTCAATGGGAATACTGTACTATATCTGAACACGTTTAACAAAGCACTATTTAGAAAGAGCGCTTCAGAGCATTAGATTTTACCCCCGGGGCTTTTAGCAAACATTTCATGTCTGACTTGTTCCGTAAATAAACAATGGTTTCTAAGAGCACGTCCACATGTGAACTTCTATTACAGTTAATTTATATATATAAAATGATAAGGGTCCGTTGTGTATCGCTGTTACATTAACGTAACATTTATTCGATGTTCAGTGTTCAATGCATTGGAAACATAGTTGTAAACGAACTGTTATGCACGCCGTACCAGCCAAAAGGTTGGAACTTACCCTTCAAGTAGGCTGCAAACGACCCTAGAATTTTCTTAAGAAATGCTTGTTTTCTCACGATGTTTTGCTTCACTGAAAAGCCTCTTATATATTATAAATATCACAAGCCTTCACAGAACAAACTTTTTCGTGGCTGCCTAGGGCTTGTCACCGTCACAATCTTTATACTTATAAGAACACTATTAAATATATGCTCCCATAGAGCGTTTTCAATTAATGCATAAGACAAGCTCACACCTTCATTAGCAATACAATCAAGTCGTGCCGAGTGAAAATTTCCGATTTAGCTGAGAGCTTGTAAGGTCCTTTCATATACACGGGTTTGAGAATGAAATAAAGACATACGTTTCAGATATTTATACCGCAGTAAATGCTTAGAAATGGCCTTCTGTGGCCTTTGATTCATTAATATTTCGAATACGAAATAGATAAACATAAAAATACCTTCAACTGTTTTGTTATCCCATAGAGAAAATAGGATTTTTTTACCCTTTAAGTTAGCCTCTTATATAAACATTAACTGTACCAAATTACATCAATTTCGATCCTGCAAATTAGCCTTGAAAGCGTCTGTATAACTGGCATAGAGAAAATTAAGCGCAAGTACACTGTACTGTCAACTGTACTGTCAACCCAGCTATAGCCAAGGCCGGGCGGCCGCGTTGTCAAAATTTAACGGATGTGACGTTCGTCGTGCCACCATATTGTCGCTAACATGTAGCTAATAGATAGTAGATACTTCAATATAAGCCGTAGCCAGCCTTTTCTACGTGCCTTTTGATACATCAAAAGTATCATTTGACTAGCCCGTTGGCGAAGGTGGCAGCGAACCTGCTTTTAATTTCGATCTCCACCTAGGACCAATATTATCTAAATACAATTTGATAGTTCTTTGATTTTGTATATATTTAAAATTATAGATGTATATCTTTATCTGGCCTGGCACTCATAACACAAATATTAAGTTACTTATTTTGGGGACGGACAACCGTGTGTGCAAACCACATATTTATTTATGAATCTGATTGATTATTATTTCATTAACTTCTACATGTTTAATTTTCCAGTTTATGTGAAACCGCACTGACGAGGCGCAGGAATAGTGCAGGGTGGGAACCGTTTGAGGAAGTTTGGAATTGAGTGGCTGCAATACCGCTAAACTTTGACAGATTTATAAATTTGCGAATACCTCCGTCTAGATATCGCCTCGACAGTTATTAGCATATTTTTCCTTTGTTTGTGTAAGTTTTAATAGTTTCCCAAATGTATTCTCAGGGTTGGGTATATATATATATATTTTTAAAGTTTTGTCCTACCAGACTGGGTTACACAGACGCACAAGAAACATCCACGGTAGCTTAAGATTTCCTTTAAAAAAAAATCTAAAATAGAAAAAACGCTTTTTACGCCGTGTGGTATCCGGCTGAATAGAATAGTACTTCCCTCATAGCTTACCGAGGTGTCGTAAAGGGCGACTAAGGTAAGACGACCCGCCGTGTGGTATCAGGCTGAGTAGAATAGACCAACCTCATTTCTTACCGAGGTGTCTTAAAAAGCCACTAAGGTAAGTTGACCCACCGTGTGGTATCCGGTTTAGTAGAATAGACCACCCTCTTTCTTACTGAGGTGTCGTAAAATACGACTAAGGTAAGTTGACGTCAGGCAGGCGGCCGGTCGTAAAAACGCAAATCATGTAACAACATGTTTATAACATGTTGTGCCGACCCCACTTTGAGTGGGATAAGGGCAGGAGGATGATGATTTCTTTAAAAGCAATTGCTTTATTAGAATAGAGATAGAGTAGAATATAGAGAATTCTCTAGGAAATGATAATCATGTTTATAATTATTTTCAGTTTTAATAATATGTACAGGAAAAGTTACAAAAATCAACTGCATGAACAGACTAATCAACATAATTATTTTATATACACGTGATTTTCACGTGACAGATTTTTTGTCACTGATACGTGACACTAACGTGACATGTGATTTACCTTGTCGGTAACGATCGCACGACCATAAATAAGATCAATATTAACCCTAAGCTCGACCTAAATGGTCACCTAATAGTCGTATGAGTCTTCGTTCACGACGACACTGACTTCAACATGGCAACCTTTCATAACATGGCCACTTTTCATAACATGTTATTCATTTATTCATTTGTGAACCCCATTTCCGATATTAAACAACTCAACAAATAACATTTGACTATCTGACTCTTACTTATAATTAACTAGAGTCTATGGCTTTGTGGTACAAAGGGGAGGGATATCTAGACCAGAAAGTAGACTATATGAGTTTCTTTTTCTATCTTCCAGTGAACCAAAAATATCAAAATTGATAAGTTGTTCCAGAAAATGTACTATTAACTTGAAACCTTCCTCAAGAATTGCAATATGTTTTAATAAAAACCGTATCAAAACAGTTTAATAGATTTTGGGAAAATCGATAACATACTTACATACTTTGTTTTATAATAAGTACCTATAGATAATTAATACCGTTTATAAACGATCATTGATGATATTGATTTAAATATATTTTGTACTTACCAAGTGGCGGCTATTAAACAGTATTTCATATCCACGAAATTATATAAAGTCTGTCCCATTTCAGATGCAATCCGCCAAAGTAGCTAGACATTTCACTCGTTCTCCAAGATTAAACAGTAAAGGTATGGAGCCGTTTACTTTTCATCTCGTCACGTGCATGCATGCATATGAATGTAGAATTTATTGCACCGCGACGTTCGGATTAAATCGCGTCGGATTTCGTTCGCAAAATGAAATCTGGTTTGGCGCGAAATTAGTTGTAATTCTAGCGCTGACGTGCGAATGATAGGAAATTTAGTTTTGCCTTTTTTAGTTTTAAATTTGTGTATAAATCTCTATGTATGGTATTTTTAATGCAATTTCTTATCGTTATATCTTACATCTTTACCTATATACAGAAAGCATAAAATCAGATTTTTATTCCAAGGATTTAGTTTACAAAACCAGTTTTAAGAAGGAATTCAAGAATAAAAACTATTTTACTACCTGAAAATCTACCTTATATCATAAGAATAAGAATAAGAATAAGAATATCTTTATTTATATAATTGCACTACTATTCTAACAGTACATACAGTGAAGTATACACAAGCAAACAGTTGACACATACAGATAATAGCAGTGCAATGCTATAAAATGGTAGCTACTCAGCGATTGTTGAGCTGGAAAGCCCAACACTGATTTTCAGTAGCAGCCAACTAAAACTAATCCTAATCCTAATCCCCAATCCCCAATCGTCCCAACGTCAGTAACAACATAGCAAACAATAAACCAAACAAAATACATAAATTATAAATACATATTATATATATACATATACATACATATACATACACACATACATACATATATACATACATATACATACATATATATACATACATAAATATATATATATATATATATATATAGAGTATCCAAACATGTCCCTATGACTATAAAAATGTTAACCGATAAGTGCGCCACAATGATAAGTAAAATATATGTCATGCAGCTAATAATTATAATAATATAATATAAATTAATGATGATGCAGTATTTACACTCCCTTCTGTTTATCCAATAAAAACATCTTATATTTTATACGGAAAGAATAAACTGATTGTAAATTACGGATTGGCGGAGGAAGGTTATTCCAGCATTTGCTGGCTGAATATTTGAAACTGCCTCTAAAAGCGGCTGTTCTGTGATGAGGCGTACGAATCATATAGGCAGAGGCTCTGGTTGCATAAGTATTAAAATCCCTAGCCCAACCAAGTTTGTCATATAAATACTTTGGAGTTCTGTATTTAATAATGCCAAACAATAATGTAGCAAAATGTAGCTGTCGCCTATACTCCATTTTCAGCATGCCTGCATTATTTAGAAATGGTGTTACATGATTGCGAGGCGGTATTTTAAAACAAAATCGCGCACAAGCATTTTGAACACGCTGAATTAAGTTCTTTGTACGACATAACAATCTAGGCCCAATAACTGTATCTACATAGTTTAATTTAGATAGCACAAGAGATTCGCAAAGCTTTATACGCACATCAACACTTAAATAATCCCTAATTCTATAGAGCACTTTAAGACGATAAAAGCAATTACGTACATTATTGAGAACATGTTGTTCAAAGCGTAACTTATCATCCATCAAAAGGCCGAGATTTCTTGCAACATATACTCGTTCAATGGGCTCATCGTGTATGCTAATGATAGGGTTCTTAAGAGAAATAGTACTAATCTGTGTAGGTGAACCTAGTACCAAATACTTAGATTTACTTGGATTAAGTAACAAACAGTGTCTATTTGCCCACTCACTAATATGGCCAAGGTCCTCCATTAGTTTACTTATTGCAGCTCCTGTATCATTAGGCTTAAAAGATATATAAACTTGAATGTCATCAGCATATATATGGTACTGACAATTATTTATTGCACTAACGATATCGGCACAATATAAACTAAATAACAGAGGTCCCAATACAGACCCTTGAGGTACGCCTCTAGTTATTGGAGAGCAGTATGAAATTGCTTTTGAGCCATCTTCAGCAATTAATTCAACGAACTGAGATCTCCCAGTCAAATAGCTAGAAATCCAACTAATAGCGCTAGTGCTGAAGCCATAATAGTGCAATTTAGATAACAGAAGACGTATATTTATTGTATCAAATGCACGTGTAAAATCCAAAAGTACCATGATGGTACCCTCCCCAACATCTTGAGCTTTTAAAATATTATCCACTACATCGGTCAGTGCTGTTGTGGTGCTTCTTCGTTTCCTAAATCCAGATTGTTTATGAGGTAATATGTTATTTTCTTCTAAATAATCTCTTATTTGGTTACAAACAATTTTTTCCAATACCTTAGATAGGCAAGGTAAAATACTTACCGGTCTAAGATCCTTCAGGTCCAACGGATTTTCTTTTTTAGGTATAGGTCTGACTTTAGCCATTTTCCATAAATTTGGAAAAGTATTACTGAGTATAGAGCTATTCATTATATTGGTGATAGTCTTTAACGTAGTTGGCAGAGTCGACAATACCATATCTAGTGAAACGCCATCCACGCCTAGAGCCCTAGAACTCAACCCTTGTAAAATACGAAGCACATCATCCTCGTCCACAACACTAAGACTAAAATTTGCTGTCAAGAATCTGTTAGACTTATAAAATAGTAAATCGTCCATTGCCGCGTCACTCTTACCAGGTGTATTCAAAAAATGGGCATTAATTTTATCAGGATCCATTAGGTGATGCGGTAATGGACGAGTATCCTTCTTACTAAAAGTAACGTGTTTCTTTAGATTTTTCCAGAGTTGTGCAGCATTTTTCACATTTAAATTTATAAAATTGTTGTAATATGCTTTCTTTTCGAAGTGTACTGCAGTACGAACTAATCGTTTTAGTTCTTTATAATAATTCATATGTATATCCAGTTTAGTATTTCGTGCTTTTTTATAAACTTCATTTCGCTTTCTCATCATAATTTTAATTGTATAAGTTATCCATGGAAAATCATTATCTTTAAAATATTTACACTTTACAGGCGCTAAAATATCAAATGTTTGAATTATAATATTAGTAAAACGACTGGCTAAGTCATCAATGTCATGTAAGAATTTAATCTATGACCAGTCGATATGTTTTAAATAAACAGCAAGATCACTGTTGTTAATGTCCTTTATTTGTCGATAACTCACCCATCTCCCCAACACTGGATCTTTAGGTATGTTAAGACTACAAGATAAAAATGCGTGGCCACTAAGACCAGGTACATGTTCTACCCAAATATTAGTAATGCTTGCATCACTGCAAATAAGGTCGATAAGAGTCTCACTGTGTGATGTAAAATGAGTTGGTTCGCTGACATATTGACGCATATTAGTGAAAGATAAATACTCACTTAGAAGTTTGAAATTAATACTCTCAGTATCGAAACAATTAATATTGAAGTCACCCAACAACACGATCTGATCGAAGTGAGTGAACGAACTGAAGGTATCTGTTAACGCATTAATAAAAGTATGTGCACTCAGCCAAGGAGGCCTGTATGCGGTACCTACGATTAATATTTTATTAGCAAGTCTAATATTGAGCCACATTTGTTCGACCCCAATTATAACCGGATGTTCGAGGATCCTGATAGAAATCCCTCGTCTGACGTAAAACCCCACACCGCCACCTCGGCTGCGTACTTGTGAGGAGCGGGGCACATGCACAAGGCGATAGCCCGGCACTGAAGGCGCACGAAGGTCTTCTCCGCATCTAAGCCAAGTTTCATTTACTGCTAATACATCAACGTCGTGATTTCTCAAACTGATGGTAAACTCATCGTGTCCAGTACTAAGCGATCCCGCATTCAAGAAACCAATTTTTAATATCTTTAGGGAAGGCATTGCAATGAATAAATAAGGTTTCCACTAATGAAACTAAGGTATATCAAACGATATACTTTATTTATGGTAAAGTTCAAATAAATCAATAATATGTATAAATATTTAAAATAAAAAGTTTTAAATATAAAAATAAATATAAAAATAAATGTATTAACTTCGCAACAAACAGCGGGCAATAACATGTGTAATGCAATATACAAGTGACGAGATAAAATGTAAAAATAGAGTACAATATATAAAATCATGATTATAAATATAAATTCCTTAATTTTACAACGTACACTGGACAAAACAAACTTACATTTCAGATAAGTAAAGTATGTATTATATATATAAATTATAATTATGAATATGTGAATAGTAGATGCAGATGAATTGCTACTGACGTTTGCTCTTAGATCGTATATTAACACCAGACCCTTCGGACGAGTAACACCCAAATATAACTTTACACTGCTAACAAATATAACACGACTCCAATATAAAAGTAAAAACTGATTACGTAAAAAATTTAAAAATATAAAAATAAAATGATAACTTAAATTAACTTGTAAAATTACTTTACATTTGATAGGAACATGTGAAAAATACTTTAATTTAAATCGTTTTACACAAAAGTTAAGATAAAAAATGTTCAAACTGTATTGCAATTGAAAAACTTTAGTAAATCAGCTTCAGACCGAATGCGGTACACGGGTGCTTCAGTATTGCGTCGGATGTATATTCGCCCACTTCTAGTCCACGCAAAACGCCAACCTCTGGTTCGCACTTCTTCGCGTGTTTTATAAAAAAGGCGACGGTTTACCTGCGTAAGCGCTCATTTAAATATATGCGGTGTGGACTCCCTTCAACTATGCCAGCGGAGTCCGTGTTACGACGTACGCGGGCCGCGTGTAGTAGCTCGTCTCGCACGGCACGTCGCGCGAGACGCACGACGATCAAGCGCGGCCGCTCCCGAACATTATCACCGGACACGCTTCGACGCGGACCCATCCGCTCCGCGCTCATAACGTCCCGCTCATCCAACTCTATACCGACCTTCCTTGCTGTCAACTGTATAAGATGTAAGACATTTTCTCCCGGTTTCTCATCCAAGCCAGCCACCTCAATATCGTTCAACAAATTATCCTGTTCCCGATCATTTAATTCGCTCTTTAATGACATTATCATGTCTGAATTTTTGCAAGAACAATCCTCAGAAGATCCATTTTGAACTTCCTTACTAGATAGCTCTAGCACCGTTATTCTAGCCTCAATAGCGTCGACACGCGTACCTAGATTTATTGTATTACTTATTGAAGATAATTCCTCTTTGAAGCACGCCATCTCTCGGAGTACCGATGATACTTCTTTACGCATTAAACGTATTTCTTTCGTGAGCGTAGCGATCGCGTTGTCGTTTGGTACCTCTAGGCCTTCGTCTTCCTCCTCAATTATTACATGGCTAGAACATGGTTTGACAGGCGTGCACATTTTAGTAGCATCATCTCGTTTATGTTTACACTGCCGACAGACCCAAGTAGCAGACACCCGGCTGTCCGGACTAATATTTACACACGCCCGATGATACAATGTTTTACATTTTACACATTTCGCACCATCCATTGTTGCTAGGAATTTTCCACAATGATTACATTTATTTGCCATCCTAAATAATGTACAATTCCCAAATATATCCGCGAGAACTTGATAGCGTCACTAGATGGCGTTGGAGGTTGACAACAATATCAGTATTAAGAATTGTTTTTAGTTATTGTATTCCAATCCAATTAAGATCAAATATTATTATTTATTATCCAATTTGTATTGAACTTAATTTGATACGTCCGATATACCAATAATCACAACAATTTTTGTAATACTTTACTGCGGGTAAACAGCAAATTCAACAGCTGTTTCCAATTTAGAAATTTCACTGTATTGTCACTATATTACACAGTTCTCAGCACTATTTTTTATATAATATCAAAAACGAAACGTTTTACTTTACTTTACCGACGCCAAAAAGTATAAACTAAGTTAATTTATTTTAAGAGACAAAAAAAAAAAAAAAAACGAGTTTACGATCAGCTGTTACTGACGTCGCGACGTCAACTCACTCACTCATCATCGCTCGTCAATCATCACTCCCCTGTCCTTATCCCATTATAAGTGGGGGTCACAACAACATGTTTTAATCATGCTACTACATGTTTGGCTAGTTATTTTACGACCAGCCTGTCTGACGTCCTTACTCGCCTTACCTTAGTCGCCTTTTACGACACCTCGGTAACAAATGTGGGTGGTCTATTCTACTCATCGGCTACCACACGGCGGGACAATTAACCTTAGTCGCCTTCTACGACACCTAGACTACCCTCTACTGAGGTTTCGACCATACCTGGCTTTGCCTAGAATATTTGTAGAATATATGTTCAATCGGGATCGAAGCAGTGAAGATGTGATGAATGTGACTCCTATTCTGTCCAATGCTTTGCACAGAATTCCGATTCTTTACTAATTCACATAACTTCACTAATACAATACAATACAATAATTTAAATCGTTGCGATTTAATTTGCAAGCTGATCTTAAGGGACCGTTTCTAAATTATTCTAATTTATGAATTTCAGTGAATAATTAACAATTCAATACTTTGACATTTTGACAAAAAGCGCAAGGTTCATTCATATACATGATCTAAACCAAAAGAACCACAAATGTTTGTCAAACTTGACCACAACCACAAATTTGGCGTACACAATTACATTAACAGAAATCCAAAATAATCCATACAATGGATTACGCAAAAATCAAATTCGGAAAGCTTGCAGTGATTCCTCAAAAGCACTTCAGTATTTGTGTCAAAAACAATTGATACTTTACCGAGATATGATCAAATAAGGTCTACGATGTTGTTTTTTAGTTCCCTGTTTTTGGGCATAAAAAATTATTAACATTTAAATTTAATATAATTTTTACTATTTTTGATGTAAATTGTCACGTTATTCGTGGAACAACAGTCTTGAGAATTGAAAATACCTAGGATCGGGCCACATCAAGCCAATAATTTTTTCTTTTTTTTTTGAAGTTTCTATTTTTATTTTGTAAGAAATTATCGACCAAGGCTCAGTCAATAAGGTACTTAATATTAATCATAGTCATCTTCCTGCCCTTATCCCACTCTAAGTGGGGTCGGCCCAATATGACATAAACATGCTGTCACATGATTTGGCTGCGTTTTTACGACCGGCCGCCTTACTGGCGTCAACTATGTACTTTATATTAATATAGGACTTCATAAGAAAAGTTAGAAAGTTTTCTTGAACAGGAAAAGGAGTTTAAAGTTAAATCCCCTCAGCTACATGTCGTGCGTCTATCTAAGTGGGTCGCAAGCTGTGCAGTACGATGTACCAGACATTAGCTTAAATTGTCGAAGCTTACTTTGGAGGTAGGCTAAGAGCCGACTGTTTTCAGAAGCGAATTTTTTTTTTATTTAATAAGATTTACCAAAAGTATTTTTTACTAGCAATCGCCAGCGGCTACGCTTGCGTGGAAAGATTGAAACCGTATTTTGATAACCATAAAAATTAATTAAGTGGGTTAACCTTTAAAGCTAGACATATACTGTCCCAGACTTTTTTAATTTTTTTAAAGAGGGGAACAATTTTGTAGTACATGATTTTTGTATAACTATTACCGTTTACTCAGCGCACGCAGGAAAGCTTTAAATTTTGCCGTTTTCGTACTATTTTTTATTGCTGCTCCTCTTCTATTCATCATAGCGTGATGTGATGTGATGAAGCCTATAGCCTTCCTCATTGAATGGACTATATAAAACTCAAAGAATTTTTCAAATCGGTCCAGTAGTTCCTGAGATTAGCGCGTTCAAACAGTCAAACTCTTCAACTTTATATATTAGTATAGATATTTCTTGCGTGTTATTTAAAACGTAAATTTTAATCAATTTAAAATATCTTTATTATTATCGTATACAACATCTATAAAAAATAAATATTGGATACATATAGTAAAGTGAAATATAACGCCGTGTGGTATCCGGCAGAGTAGAGTAGACCTCATTTCCTACCGAGGTGTCATAAAATGCGACTAAGGTAAGTTGACATCAGGCAGGCGGCCATTAAAATACATAGCCAAATCATGTCACACCATGTTTATAAAATATTGTGCCGACCACATTTAGAGTGGTATAATAGCTGGAATCAAACATTAAAAAAATATATATATATAAGAAAACAAAAAATAAACTTTATAAATAACATTTCTATTAATATCGCATTATAATCGGTGGAGGGATATTAATTGAAATGAGCTCATCAAATGATATTGCGGTCGGTACAAAATGGCCGCCGGATTTATAACAATTATATCGCGAAATCGTTTTAAACATGTCCAGACCGCAGGCCACTCTGTACACATAATATTTTGTACAATTCAATAATTATATCATAATTTACAATAACTGCTCATAATTCAAAAGTAATAATAAAATAATTTTGCTTTAATCCGCGATAAAGTAAATATGAAATGTTATCCATATTTTTTCTATGTATTTTACTTCACTTAAATCTACATTGATTTATTGTACTTAAAAATACGAAATTAAAGATGAAATTTTTTGAATATCATCTTCCTGCCCTTATCCCACTCTAAGTGGGGTCGGCACAACACGTATATAACATGACGACAGCATGTTTATAACGATAAACATGCTGTCACATGATTTGGCTGCGTTTTTACGACCGGCCGCCTGCCTGACGTCAACTTACCTCTGTCGTATTTTACGACACCTCGATAAGAAAGAGGGTGGTCTATTCTACTAAACCGGATACCACACGGTGGGTCAACTTACCTTAGTCGCCTTTTACGACACCTCGATAAGAAATGAGGGTGGTACTATTCTATTCAGTCGGATACCACACGGCGTAAAGATGAAATTTTTCGAATCTTGAGTGAAAATGAAAATAATTTATTGATATAAAATTTCATTATACACTAATACCCGTATTGCTTGGTCATCCACCAAGGGAAGTAAATTCGTCAATAAACTTATAACAAATGGACAATTAAACTTAAATTACGTATATGTTTTATTTTTATTTTTTTTAATGTATTCCAATACACACTCATATTAATGTTAATATGTGTGTGTTTGTGTGAATGTATGTTGTACGTGTAAGTGCTTGAACGATCCATCGTTGATTTGAATGTTTGCTATATTTAAATGTATCATATTATGCAAATAGTTAATAGTTAATATAAGTAACTAAGTAGCGGCCTGTTACTATCCCACTGCTGAGAATAGGCCTTTTCTCTCTGTTTTTGGAGAGAAGGTTTGGAGCTAAGACCTACCACGCTGCTCCAGTGCGGATTGCCTACACACCTCCAGAATTCTCAAGAGATATGCAGGGTTCCTCGAGATGTTTTCCTTCACCAAAAAGTGTGTGGTAAATTGCAAATATCAATTAGACACATAAGTTTTACCTGAAAAACTCATTGAAAAACCCGGGATTGAATAGTTAATATAAAGAGTAACAATCCATTTTTTACGTAGCAATTTTATGACGTCATACCATAACGGTCGCGAACAATCTTGAAGTAAACGAGCTATGAACCAGCTATCGTTAAACAGATATAGCCTAGTTAAATTAACCCAGTTTAAGAACTCGCTTCCGTTGTTTACACGGCACTCTTTAGCAGTTGTGAAAAACCTGAACCTCTGTTTTGTTTGTACACTCGCAGCGTAGAGAATACGAACGATGTAACTTTATTCAGAGAGCTCTTTTTTCTTTTTTAAAATTATCCCTGCATAATTTAAAAAGTAAATATCTTACTCGCGGAAATTTCTGTAGCATTATTGGAAGCGGCCTGTTACTATCCCACTGTTGAGAACAGGCCTCTTCTATCCGTTTTTGGAGAGAAGGTTTGGAGCTAAGACCTACCACGCACGCAAAGGCACGCTTATTTTTACTTTTCTACTAAAGCAATTTATGAAAACGCGTCCCTTGTAATGCTAAAGGCGCATATCTAGTTTAGTGTTATTAAAGTGTTCTTATTTATTCTTCTTATTTTCAAATATTTTGCTACACGATAGGCCGTGGATAGATCTCCCAATTCTAGCTGCATAAACCCGTTCCACGCATTCATACATTTTCAATGGATTCGCACTATTGTAGAGTGCCGTAAAATGTATAAAAGCGGATTTTGCACTATGTCCTGCCCTCGGATTATGAGTGCATACTTTATGGTGCACATAAATACTTCACGTAGACAATTTATTGCAAAAGCTTGCAAAGCATTCAAAATAAGGATATTTAATTTGAATTATCAGGAAATACAAAAAGGTAAGGTGATGGTCGAGATGGTCAAAGGCTAAAATCCCGGGCAGGCACCAATGAGATTTTCTATTATAACTTATGTGTCTTACATAATTGCAATTTTTTTTCGCTTTCCGGTAAATAAAAGATCGTGAGAAAACCTGCATATCTATAGAGAATTCTAGGGATATGTGTAACCTACCAATCCGCATTGGGGCAGCGTGGTAAGTCGTAGCCACAAAAACAGAGAGAGGAGGCCTACGCCCACCAGTGGGATAGTGACAGGCCGTTCCTTACATGAAGGTACTAGGAAAGCATATCTCTAGAGAATACCTGGTTATAAGTAAGCTTTTGCGAGAGTAATTAGTGAATTATAACTAATCGCAAGATTAACTTATTTAAAATTGAAAATATTTAGATGCTATAACATTTTAATTGCATAGCTGACAATATTTCGATTATATTTTTCATAAAATATTATTACAATAGTTTTTTACTAAGATCAGAGTTTTCTAAAGAAATATCTCATAAATATCCCCCTAAATTCAATATAAGCGGCCAACGTCCTTTGTAAACCACACAGAATCCGTCTAGTTGCGAAAAACTTAAATTGCCTGTTAGTTGCTTTTATCTTTGAGAAGTTAAAACCATGACGAAGCTCGCCCGCGTCTTTTTATGGACTTCGGGTGCAGTTTCCAAATTGAAATAGTTATTTTTATCAATCATAATATTTTTGCTCACAAAAACTAATTCACCTCACGTCAATTTATTTCTGTCGTCGTTTGCGGTATTGGAAGATAAAAATAATGATAAATATATTTTGCTCAGTCCGTGACTGGATTAAATGTAGAGTATGTAATCCATTTTTATATATCTTTATCATCATCATTCTCCTGCCCTAATCCTACTCTACATGGGGTCGGCAAAACATGTTTCAAACAAGTTGTTAAGTGATTTGGCTAGTTTTCACGACCTGCCGCCTGCCTGACGTCAACTTAGTTGCCTTTTACTATACTTTGGTAAGACCATTTTTATATATCTTACATGCAAGATTATAAAAATGTTATTTTGGTTGTTTTGAACAGCGTTTATTAACGTTAATTCAGTTACGGAATGTTACTGAAAGCCCTAGGAAAAGATTAAGGGCTTTTAAAATGTTAGTGAACAGAAGAATTTGAAATATATCGTGGATGAAACTAAATATAGTTTGATACCTTTTTTATCTTATATTATTTAAATTATCTCCTGAAATATTTTTCAGGAGATAATTTGCAAAAAACTGGAAATTATGGAGACCATATAGATCTGTAAATTGCGATATTTAGGTATATTACATATCACAAAAGCAGAAAAATCCAAGAAAGTAGAAAATCTGTAACGAAACGAAAATCATGACACAAACACCTGTTAGTCGCTGTATAGGGCAGCTGTTCCTAAATTGAAAATACTGTTGATAATAGCCAACCTCCGATAGAAGATGACATGATGAGAAGTAGCATATTCAAATGTAAATCATTAAACATTAATAAAATGTAGCCTATTCTGTATGTTAGGAGTCACGCGACATTCTAAGGCGCATCCTTTTAAATAAATAAAGGCGAAACCTTTTAAATATTCGAACAGCTTGGTCCTGTTCATTCAGCGTGTCCACCATCTTATATATTATAGACTTCAATAAAACAGCAGTAATAAATTCTGCTTAAAAAATATTCCGTTGTGCCGACTTTAGCCTTCGACGATCCTCGCATTTGATTCTAAGCATTTTGTCAATAGTGGAATAAATGTAATTTTTTTAAAAATAATACTGAATTATGATTTTTGAAATTTCATTTTGAATTTTTTATTTTCATTTATAGACTGTAATTTTAGAAAAACGATACATTCTATTTTTTAATGTTAGCTGAATA
This sequence comes from Morpho helenor, assembly GCA_029227775.1. Taxonomy (NCBI): domain Eukaryota; kingdom Metazoa; phylum Arthropoda; class Insecta; order Lepidoptera; family Nymphalidae; genus Morpho; species Morpho helenor. The sequence goes on from JARGCU010000025.1 coordinate 17,123,493, forward strand.
TACCAATTATAAATTTTAAGAAAAAGTCACGTACAATACAGGAATTGAAAGCTATTAAGATAAATACAGTATTAAAAAAAAGATACAGAATTAATTCCTAACCAGTTAAGGACGTTTTTGTGGTTTTGAGTATTTAATTTTTTTTGTTAATTAGGCGAGCGCTTGACTGCAATCATGCCTAAGGTGGAACGCGCATGCCTAGAAGATGCCTATTCACCCTTGCTTTGAAAGTATCATACGTATATAAGTATCATAGTATCATAAGTATCATAAGTATTGGGAAAGATAGATTCCGGGAGAGAATGCCATTCTCGTTTTATGCGCAACAGAAATTACGAAGCGAAACGCAGCGTTATGCTTGACATAATGACCCCCTTACACCTCTAAAAAGTTATTGAAAAATGAAACTAATGCACTCGATAAATCAATTATTAATGGTTAATCTACCCACTCGGAAAATAATAAGTTATACAATATGTGCAAGGTTGGGGTGAGTCTGTTAGTTAAATAAAATGTTATGTGATATTAAAGAATAGATTGTAAAGAGGAAACAATGTTCCACGAGTTGCCTTCGCAAATCATATTCAAACCTTGTGAGTTGCGACAAACTTAAATTGCCTGTTAGTTGGCTTTATCTTTAAGGATTTGCAGTTGCGAAATCTACTGAAGACTTCTGATCGGTTCCCGGATGCTGTGTTAAAACTTTTGAATCAATTCTATTTTCCTGGTATTCGATTATATCCGCAGTAATTTATTATTACCTCGAATTGTCATTTTTATTTGTAGTGAGTGAAATAGGTGACCGAATTTTTTTACAAAAGAAAAAAAAAGAAAAAAAATATTTGGGTAGGTGAGGCTCGATCCTAGATATCTTCATTTCTAGAGACCGCCCGTTCATTGAATAAGCTACGCTTACTTGACAATTTACGGCAAAAATGGTTTAAATACGGTTTTATACGCAATGTAAATTTTTGTATTTTTTAAAGTCCAAAAACAGGGATAAAACGATAAAAAAAATAGCTAGATCGATTTTTTCCCCAAAACCCCCTACATGCTGAATTTCAGGAGAATCGTTGGAGCCGTTTCAGAGATTCCGAAAATATATATATGCTACAGCTGCTCGACGTCTATTTTACTCAACCGGATACCACATGATGGGACAAGGTTACCTTAGTCGCTTTTAACGACACCTCGGAAAGAAATGACGGTGGTCTATTCTATTCAGCCGGATACAACACGGCGTGGCAGAAGAATGAATGTTAGAAGATAAATGACATGTCTTTTATATATTTGTTATTCCCATACTTTCGAATACATATTTTCTTAAGCAATTATTCTTGCGTCATCTAGTCCGTATTCAAGGTCTCAAAAACAAGTTTCTTTTACAGAATCTATTCTGCTGAGAAAATACTTTATTGTGTGATTAATTGTTATGTTTTTCTTTGTTGGCAACACTAAATTAAAGGATTAATTTGTTAGGCTCAGGGTAATTACAGATACAATTAATCTTAGATAGGCTTGATTAATCTTTTATGGATATAATAGAGGCGCTCCGAGCCAATGTTCATTAGCACTGGCGAGATATTTTAAAATTAAGATATTTTTATAAATTCGTAAAATAAACCGATTAGCCGTATTAGCGTGCAATTTTTAGCAACAAAAAATTGTAATATGTACATATTCAGTACCTACGGTTGACTAAATCATCCATGCTTGATAATTTTATACAAAATAAAAAAACTTTAAAAGAAAAAAATTATTGGGAAAGTGGGGCTCGATCCTAGGTATTTTCCATTCTAGAGACCACCCGTTCCCCGAATAAGCTATGCTGACTTGACAGTTTTCGGCAAAAATAGTGTTTTATATATTCAAAGTAAATTTATAGTATTTTTTAATGCCCAAAAACAGGGATAAAACGATTTTTTTTTCAATAAAACCGATAAAAGCTTGATCGATTTTTCCCTCCCAAAACTCTGTATGCTGAATTTCAGGAAAATCATTGGAGCCGTTTCCGAGATTCCGAAAATATACATACAAGATTAACTCATTTTAATATTAAAGATAAATATAAAGTACCTGGTGACCGGCCTTGCTCAGTAATTTTTTAATAGATATAAAAAATGCAATAAAAAAAAATAAAAAAAGTAAGAAAGCGCCCTCGACATGTGGGACGTGAACCAGAGTTGTGAAGTTTTTTGATCCGTCTGCTACTCATTAGGCTATCACAGCATTATGTGTGACAACATGTTTGTAACATATTGTGCCGACTGGTATAAGGGCAGGAGGATGTTAAAAAAATGCAAAAAAAAAGAAAAAGGAATAATGTTTCCTAAAATCGATCCCGGTATTTTAGACCACCCCCCGTTGCCCAATAAGCTATCGTGATTTATAAATTGACAGCGCAGCCTTTACTTTCTCATAAAATTTTAGCAGTTTATTCAGTACCTGAAAACATTTTACGAAACCTCGGTAAGAAACGAGGGTGGTCTATTCTACTCAGCCAGATACCACACGGGGATGGAGTCTTTATGGAAGTATCTTTATAAAAATAAATAAAAAGAAAGCACTTTAAAGATACCTATAATATGATGAACAGTCCAGTGGGAGGTCCATTTGCAAGAGAAGAAGATATGGTAAAACACAATTTTTTAGTAATATAGGGAACTATATACGCCAATCAAAGGCATTTATACGTCTTTTATGAATAGTTTTAAAAATTCAAACCCCCCAGAATCTCATATCGCGCCGATGGCTGGATCATCCCGGTTTTTACGAGCATCCATACGTACGCGGGAAAAAGCCCAAATCCGGGAATAATATCTGGAATTACGACCAATAACCGATGAATTAAGCTTCGCATTCATCGCGCGGACTCGTGCATTTCGTTTTTATTATGTCTATGTTTATTCAATATATCAAATATTTTCTGCCTTCGTATTTCCATACTGAACCGTTGGCATAGTTAGCAGTGACCCTGTCTTTGGCTCCACGGGTCGCGGGTTCGATTGACTGAGGGCCAACATTTTGTAACAAGAATTTGTTGGTTCTACGGATCTGGGTGTATTTCTTTACTATCTTCAATATTAAAAAGAGTTTATCTTGTATGTATATAACATATTTTTTAAATTTTGGAAACGGCTCCAACGATTTTCATGAAAAAAATTAAAATTAGCATATAGGGGGTTTTAGGGGGAAAATTTGATCTAGATAAGTTCATTAAAAAATGTCGTTTTATCCCTGTTTTCGGGCACAAAAGATTTTTAAAATACATGTTGAATGCAAATGATATTTTTAGCTTGACAGCTAAAAATATTATTATATATAATAAGCCACAAAAATTAAACGGAAAAAAACAAATACCTACAAAAGAGTGTATTTGAAAACTTTAGTTTCTACGAACGAAGTCGCGCGTATAACTTACATAACCGAAAATATTTTTTTTATACGCAGGCTATTCACTGTATACAGAAATGTGTAAAAACCTTCTTAACATTCAAATAAGTAACAATATACTCGCGTACGTGACGCACACGGAATAAAGGTGGAGTTTCATGAGTACGTGCAGTTTACTTGTCTTTGTTATACTTTAAGTAAGTAGCGGCCCGTTACTATCCCACTGCTGAGAATAGGCCTAGTCTCTCCGTTTTTAGAGAGAAGGATTGGAGCTAAGACCTACCAAGCTGCCCCAATGCGGATTGGTAGGTTACACATATCTCCAGAATTCTCTAGAGATATGCAGGTTTCCTCACGATGTTTTCCTTCACCGAAAAGCGTGTGATAAATTGCAATTATCAATTAGACACATAAGTTTTAAAGGAAAAACTTATTGGTGTCTGCCCGGGTTTGAACCCGTGACCTCCTCGAAAGAGTCGAACGGTTTTACCGCTGGGCTACCACAGCCTCATTGTTATACTTTACTTATCTTTTATTATTATTACTATTAAATAACTCCTTATCAGAAATATAACTTTTGATGTTTGGGAAGGTGTCAGCACTTGTAACACAAGTATTCCCTAGCACAAGTGTTGACAAACCCATTTCCGAATTATTCTGCGATTATTACTACTACTACTTGCATAAGGAAATTGTATCTGTATCTTATATTTTGTAAGCAATTCAATAAATAAAGAAATAAATACAGAGTAGTACCAATCATATGACAAATTTAAATTTTAGTTACCTACACACACGCCATGTGGTAGATCTCATGAGTGATCTCATCTCATGAGAATATCGATGCCTCGTAGATTAGCATATGTAGATCATTATATCGTCTTGTAGATCATTATTTCGAAATGTCTTGCTGGCGGCGTATGTTGCGCATCCCCTGGACAGCCTTCAGAACAAATGTCTCCATTCTCAGTGAGCTTAAGGTGAAACAGAGACTCTCAAGCCTATGTCTCCAGAGAATTCTCCAATACTTTAGACATATTGCTAGAAAACCCAGCGATAATCTTGAGAAACTTATGGTGACTGGGAAAGTAGACGGCAAAAGATCCAGGGGGCGGAGCCCAAAAAGATGGACGGATCAGGTGTCTGAACACCTGGACATCAGACTGAGCGTGGCTATACATAGTGCTGCTGACCGGGAAAAGTGGCGCCAGCTTATGCATAATAAAAGGAATCGGGACCATCACGACGCTCAGCAGTGAGCACGCGACTAAAGGAAGAGGATATCGTAATATCAAATACATAGTCAAGTTTCGAGAAGAAGTTAGCAATCTTTTTTTCTTTAAATTAGGAAATTATTACTAAGGTTAATTCTAATTCATAATTTTTGTTATTTGCGTACCAACTTTTTCTTAACTATAAATTGTCTCACTTCGTAGGTTAGCTCGCAGAGATCTCTGTCTTAGAGATAAGTTTTATGGTACATAAATAAATAATAAAAATAATAATAATAAAAAAATCAATGATTTCAATAGATAGAATATTGAAACCATCGACTTTTTAATTAGAAATCTCTCTATCTCATTTAATTTAGAAGCCAGTAATATAATAAAAATTCAATGCGTTCTATTGTCTATTTACCGGAACATACCTTTAAATCGTATGCCCAAGTCAGCGTTGGAGGATAAGCGAAAATAATTCGTTTACCCCGGCCAAATTACCAATTGGCCCGGGAAATTAACTTTCCATACAAACTGGAACATGTCTTTGTTCTTAGTTTGCGAAACACCATCATACAATGAATAAAACTTAGACGTCTTATTTGTTAGAAAAAAAAACTAAAAGTTCATTTTTTCATTCGGTTTAGGATTATCAAATAGTAATAAAAAGCGTGGTGGGTTTAACCTTCAATCTCTACTCCCAACGAAAGAGGATGCCTGAGCCCAGTATTGTAATTTATCAACACTCAAAACTCAAAGATGTCATCCCGAACTTCATATTTATCATCATTCTTCTGCCCTTATCCCACTCTAAGCGGGGTCGACACAACATGTTATAAACATGTTATCACATGATTTGTGTACGTATTTTACGACCGGCCACCTGCCTGACGTCAACTTATCTTAGTCGTATTTTATCACAGCTCGGTAAGAAAGAGTGTATTTCATTCTACTCAGCCGAAGGCAGGTCCACTTACCTTAGTCACCTTTTACGACACCTCGGTAAGAAAGAGGGTGGTCGAATACCACACGGCGGATATCACGTCTCCTGATGATGCTTCGGTTTCGGATTGAAACGATTGTTGAGTTTATAATAGTTTGTTTATTGCTTGTGTATCATGGTGGCGGTGGTGGATGTTTGTGTATGTATTTTGACGAATCCTGCATGTATCAAGTGGGTAAACGGAGTAATATTTTTTAATTTACATTTAGTGTAATTTATATTTTCTATTTACTTTATCACGGATTATAGCAAAATATTTTTATTATAACTTATTTTATTTATAGAAAACTCAAAGGTGTCTGCCCGTACTTTATTAATCATATTGATCTAAATTAAACTAGCTTTAATATATATTACTGTTCAAAAGTGCTTGAGCTTACGAGAGACCGCGTTCGCTTATTTATTACTTTTTATACATATAGTTAGAAAAGAGAAAGAAAGTCAACCTCTGAGTTACAGAAGGTAAAGGACAAGAAGTAAAATACGGTTAAAATAGAAAAATGTTAGCGCACACTATATACAATAACACGATATAATAGGAATACCACAATTCCCGTTCCGAGATGCACTTCTCTTGAATGACGAACAAAGACTGAATGTCACTGAAACGTTTTATCAATAGGAAGACTCCACCGGAAACAACACGTCACAGTGTTGCCACCATTTTAATCAAAAAGGGCGCGATACTCTTGTTTCATGACTGTGTTGCTATAAAATACAAAGCGAAAGTCAATGGCGACAACAAAAAAAAGAAAAGTTTATATAAATTTAAGTATTCAATCTATAAATTAATTTTGGTTAAATAAATAGATGAAAAAATGCTATTAATATATACTTACTACAGACAAATATTTTCTAGTCTGTAACTTAAATACTGTAAGGGAAAGAGATTTGCGGTTTGATACTGGTAAATCATTCCAGTTTTACACGATTAAAAAGATTACTCGCCCTTTGCCCATGACGGCTGATATCAATCATAAACTCCAGTATATTAACGTTATAAAAGAAGGCATAACACCTAATTACACATATTAAAAACGAGTTAAAACTATAAACTCTATTAAGCCGCCGCAATAATAGCGGCATTAATAAAACTTTTTCGTTCGCTCCCAACTTTTATACGGGACGGTTAAAAATTCGATTAATGGCGGAATTTACAACTCGTTGCACCCGGGAACGGCGGCGCTATCAAAATGGGACGTGTCTGGTGTTATAGACCGTCTCAGATACGTGTTGGTAGCTTTTAACGCCCAATCTTTGAGGTTATACGGTGTTCTTTATGTTTGTTGGTTAATACACGAATCTAAGCATATGCATTATGTCTTATGGAATATTGCTATGGGGTAAATACGTGGATAGTGAAAAAATTTTTGTTTTACAAAAAAGAGCTATACGTGGCATTTATAATTTAAGACCGCGTGATTCCCTGCGAGAGAAGTTTAAGGAAACAGGTATTCTTACATTTGCTTCACAGTATATTTTAAGCAATTTAATTTATGTACATAAAAATATAAATAATTATAAAACGATAGGTGATGTATACAATAGACAAAGCAGGAACCGACATAAGCTTGCGGCTCCTGCTTTGCGCCTTGCAAAAGTACGTAATTTGTTTGTGGGTTTTGGTATAAGATTCTATAATAAAATTCCGCAATCAATTTCAGCTTTACCATTACAGCAGTTTAAAAACACTGTTAAAAAGAGGCTGATACAGAAAGCCTACTATACTCTTGAAGATTATTTAGAAGATAAGAATGTGTGGATATAGCTCTCTTTGAACCTGTACAAGACAGTAACGACTTAATGTAAATAGTATTAAGAATTATATTTTTAAAAGAGCAACCGCCGAGTTTCTTGCTGGCTCTTCTCGGTAGGAACAGCTTTCCGAACCAGCAGTAGAGTTGACGATTCAAAAGCACTTGTTCACAAGTTTATTTGAATAAAGAATATTTTGAATTTGAATTTGAATTTAAGTAAATGTATCTCATGCTATAGACAGAGCGATGAAAATTATGTTTCATCCCTTTTTGCGGACATTGAAAAAATGCTTTAATGTAGAATTGAATGCAAATGATATTTTTGGCTGTCAAACGTAGTGCTGTGCGGACTGGATAACGGACGGATCAAAAAAGATTTAAAACCCGGGTTCGAGTCTCACATGTTCTTTCTTTTTTTATTTTTTTATTTTCATTTTTTTCATCTTTAAAAAAAATACCAAACAAGGCTGTGTCATCCGGGCACTAGATTTATTTATGCATTAATCTAAAAAACTCGAATCTAATATTATACTATTATGTATTCATCATCTTCCTGCCCTTATCCCACTATGAGTGGGTCGGCACAACATGTTACAAACATGTTGTCACATGATTTGGCTATGTATTTTACGACCGGCCGCCTGCCTGACGTCAACTTACCTTAGTCGTATTTTACGACTCCTCGGTAAGATGTATTACAAACTCTAAATTAGGTGGGGGTGGGTTACTTTAAATTAGTTCTTAATATATGAATCTAAGAAACTTTATATCTAATTGCGATATATAGCTTAAAGCGTATGTTTTTTGTTAAACGCACATAAACACATAAAAACATCCCCATTTATATATTGTTAATTAAAATAGAAAAATATAGGATGGATTCATCACAAAAAGTTATCACATTATAAGCCATTACGAGAAACTCGAATCACCAATAAACGAATACTTTATTGGTCATTTCTGTACACGTACAATCAGCAACGATACTGTTTACAAAGTATAAAATGTTTACGGAAATTTAACCCTTCCTCACATAACAATAGATACCCGTATCAATTGTATTATTATTTTGAAAGGTATGTTTAATAAAACCATTTATATCTTTAATGTCGCTCCCCGCACATTATTTTATCATTGAACAGGTGTGTTAATTACGTGGCTATACAGTGAACAGAATTCCAATGATTATTTTCATATTAAATGACGCAGTTAAAATTAATTATTGCTGTTTATTAATAACAGAGGGTTTGATACACCCCCTAGTGGGAGTATACCATCTTTCGATTACGAAAATACCTGTTACTTGATACTGAAAAATATCGCATTCTATTGTGACTAGAGCAAGTTCATCAGATCTTCGTTAGCCGTAAAGGCGAGTGTATTGGGAAACAGATATTCTTGCACGAGGCGGCGGGGCGGATCCGGGAAATCGAGTCCTTGGATCCGATCCGCCGCAGGCGAGCGGGGCGCAGACGACTCGCCGAAGTCCGTCGTATGCCGCCCTAACGGGGACCTCTGGGCGTTCCGAACGGGGCTCATCGGACGCCCATCTGAAAAGGTCCCCGAGACGGTCGATGCATCTGGTGTTCCCGATGCATCGATTAGCGGAGGGAGGGGCCACTGTTTAGAGAGGCCCCGACCCGGAGGTGGCGCTCTCCCTAGGTACCCTGTCCCCGCCACCAGCAGCGTGGTGGAGCACTGTCAGGTTTTTAGTCGGTGCGAGTCCGACATACCCGCCGATCATCCCTGTCGGGCGGTGATGACCCATAAGGGGTTTTCCTGACATAAAAAAAATTCTTACATGTGCTTCATATTTTTTGTATAAGAATATAAAAAGAGAGATAAAAGCTTGATTTGAGACAAAGTAGTAACCGACATAAGCTTGCGGCTCCTGCTTTGCGCCTTCAAAAGTAAGTCGTTTGTCGGTTTATAAGATCCCATTCTTTTCTCTTTTTCCTTATTATAAGATTCTATAATAAAATTCCGTAATTAATTTTAGCTTTGCCATTACAGCAGTTTAAAAACACTGTTAAAAAGAGGCTGCTACAGAAAGCTTACTATGCTTTTGAGAACTACTTAGATGATAAGAATGCGTGGAGCTACTCTTCGGCCCTGTACAATACAGTAATGACTAAATGTAACTAGTTATAAGAATTATATTTTTAAACGAGCAACCACCGAGGTCGTTAGAAGATGTTTTATCTTAGTCTTCTTTTACGATAAGAATTGAGGGTGGTCCATTCTACTCAGCTGGATATCGCACAGTGGGTCAACTTACCTTAGTCACCTTTTACAATATCTCGGTAAGAAATAAGGGTGGTCTATTCTACTAAGCCGGATACCACACGGCGGGTCAATTTACCTAAGTCGCCTTTTACAACTTCTGGGTAAAAATGAGGGTGGTCTATTCTACTCATCCGGATACCACACGAAGGATCTACTTACCTTAGTCGCCTTTTACATCATCTCGGTAAAAAATGAGGGTGGTCTATTCTACTAAGCCCGATACCACTCGGCGGATCAACTTACCTTAGTCACCTTTTACGATACCTCGGTAAGAAATGAGGGAAGTCTATTCTATTCAGCCGGAAACCACACGGCGAGTCAACTTACCTTACACGCCTTTTACATCATGGTAAGAAATGAGGGTGGCCTATTCTACTCTGCCGGATACCACACGGCGGATCAACGGCGGATGTATAAAGATTAGTAGGAGTTGCACTATTAACAAAATTGACATCATAAAGATCCAAGTTTAACGTTCAATGTTATTCAGAGAGACAAACTTCGACGACCTTCTCCCTTTACGACAGTGAAAAATAAGGTGAACTTGCCTAACATTGACATTATGTTCGCCTGACGTAAAGCAATATTGCCGTTTCGACCTTCGATTAGCTAAATGTTTTATACGTCGCCGGTCATTTGTACCCGGTCATTAAGCATGTAACGGTTATTTCGGGACGCACTGGACTTTGTCGGGTTAAGTAAAAGGGGAGGGATAGAGGAGAGGGGATGTTTGATAGATGTGATGATCACATTATTTAGTACAAAAGTAATAGTAAAAAGTAAGAATAAAACTTTGAATTCGGATCTATCTAATATTTCACAGTGGTGTAAATCGTTTGGTCTTTTGATAAACCCCCAAAAATCCCAATCCATCATTATAGGCAGTAAAAAAATGCTATCAAAACTACATATTAATAATCTCCCTGCTATCTGTTTAAATGGAGTTATATTACCCCTCAGTCACACGGTCAAAAATCTTGGTCTCATCATTGATAGCACTTTATGTTGGGTACCTCATGTAGTAGAAGTCAGTCGAAAAATCTCTGCTACACTTTGTTCTCTAAGACGGTGGAAAAATTTCTTACCCATTAAAACTAAAATCTGTCTTGTTAATTCTTTACTTATGCCAATACTAGACTATGCTGACTCTTGCTACCTCGACTTAAATCAAGATCTTCTCAATAAATTAGAAAGATTACAAAATTCATGTATTCGTTTCATCTTTGGCCTACGTAAGTTCGACCATATTTCTCAGTATCGGGCACAACTGAAGTGGTTACCAATCAGACAGCGTAGAAAGTTCCATGCCTTATCTCTTCTCTACAGTATTTTATACCTCCCTCAAACTCCATCCTACCTCAAAGAAAGATTCCGTTTTTTTGGTACTGATAGTAGGTTTGCTCCCCGTACAACCAATGATTATAAACTTAAAGTACCCTCCAGTCGGACCAATTATTACGGGAATTCGTTTACGGTCCAATGTGTCCGCGATTGGAATGCTCTTCCCACTGACATCCGCCGTTCGGAATCTTTACATATTTTTAAAAATCATTTGAAGCTATATTATCTATCGTTGTATGTGTAATGTAATTTATTAATGATATATGTATTATAATATATATAATTGTAAATATTTGTGTAATATTAGTATTTAATTGTATGTTTTATAGTTTATTATGCACTTTACCCGATCTTTTAGTATTCTCCTCTCACCAAAGGTTGTCTGTGAGAGATCGCTTTAGCGATAAGACCGCCTTTGCACGCTTGTCCTAATTTAATTTAATATAAACCTATGTACCTCTGTATAGTGCAATAAGAATAAATAAATAATAAATAAAATCATTTTGCGATAATTGCGTAATATCCGGCTGAGTTGAATAGAATAAGAAATGAGGGTTTCTTACCGAGATATCGTAAAAGGCGACTAAGGTAAGTTGAACTGCCGTGTGGTGTCCGGTGGAGTAGAATAGACCACCCATATCTCCTACCGAGATGTTGTAAGAAGAGGCTTAGGTAAGTTGACCCACCTTAGGTATCGGGTTGAGTAGAATAAACGACCCTTTTTCTTACCGAGGTGTCGTAAATTACGACCAAGGTAAGTTGACGTCAGGCAACCGGCCGGTCCTAAAATACGTAGCCGAATCATTATCATTAAGTTTGAGATATCTAAATCTAAATCGGGTAAACTTGACTCCAGCCTTCACAGGCAGCTAGTTTACGAGGCCGACTAGTTATGGTGAATCGGGTAAATTCGGCTCTAGTGTAGACTAGAGCCGAATTCAAAGAGTTCGCAACTCTGGCTAAATGAGAATGAGTTGGTAAACTCGGCTCCAGTCTGCAAAGTCAGCGAGTTTAAGAGTCCATGTAAGTGATGCTGAGTCGGGTAGACTCGGCTCTAGACTGCAAAGTCAGCGAGTTTAAGAGTCCATGTAAGTGATGCTGAGTCGGGTAGACTCGGCTCTAGACTGCAAAGTCAGCGAGTTTAAGAGTCCATGTAAGTGATGCTGAGTCGGGTAAACTCGGCTCCAGTCTGCAAAGTCAGCGAGTTTAAGAGTCTATGTAAGTGATGCTGAGTCGGGTAAAGTCGGCTCTAGTCTGCAAAGTCAGCGAGTTTAAAAGTCCATGTAAGTGATGCTCAGTCGGGTAAACTCGGCTCCAGTCTGCAAAGTCAGCGAGTTTAAGAGTCTATGTAAGTGATGCTGAGTCGGGTAAACTCGGCTCCAGTCTGCAAACTCAGCGAGTTTAAGAGTCCATGTAAGTGATGCTGAGTCGGGTAAACTCGGCTCCAGTCTGCAAACTCAGCGAGATTAAAAGTCCATGTAACTGATGCTGAGTCGGGTAAACTCGGCTCCAGTCTGCAAAGTCCCTAGCTTGAAAAGTCAGCCAGTTTACGAGTGATACATGTGATACTGAGTAAACTTACTTTTAGTCTACAAAGTCAGCAACTTTAAGTGTCCGGGTAAGTGATGTTGAGTCGGGTAAACTCAGCTAAAGTTAATTAATGCTTGTATTAAAATATGCTTAATTATACAGCCTTTTCTTAGAATATGTAGCGAATACAGAATGATCGGAGCGGGTCTAATAAAACCTATACCCTTTAAAGTGTTATTCTGATGAATATTAAATGCACACTCGTTTAAAGATAACATAACCATGTCTGCTAATGTTTAGATAGAGGGATTATAATAAGGCACTTTAACAAACGATGCTTTTAACCCGTTAACCTGAAAAGTAAAATATATCCTTATTAACAAGGATATATTTCAGTTTTCAGTTTCAGTATTCAGTTTTAGCCTTTAGTATTCTAATGGCTGAAATATACAACTTGTCAGTTGTCTCTTGTGTATTTTTGTAATAGATATAGATAAATATGATATAATTATAAGAGTCGTGATAGCCTAAATCTAAAATCGGCTAAATTGCTTTATGCTTTGTAGAAATTTGCGGGCTCAAATCTCCATGAACGTAAGTACCATTGATTTTACCTTACAAGTGTGTTGTGTACATTGTCTATACTAATTTTATTAATACGAAAGTCTATCAGTCTTTCTGTTACGCTTTTTCAGCTAATCCGCAAGCTAATATGAAATTTTGTACAATTGAAGCTTATACGAGTAATCAGGCTCACAGATAGGAAAAAAAATGGTTTCTCTTTTGGAAAAAACTTATGAATATAGTTAAGGAGATTTCGACATTATAGTTGATGCAAATGACAGATCACGGTCACGGATAAAGCTTGTAATTCATATTTAAAATTCATGACGCGGTTTTGAATATAATCATCATAAGAAAACGTACCAACACGTATAGGAGCAGTGTGGTGGATCTAGTGGGTGGTGCTACAATCTTTCTCAATAATAATAAAAGAGAAATCCTCTTCCGAGTAACAATATATTTGTACAAAATACAAAATGTATAGTTAGTTATCCTTTTTGAGTGTTCCATTGTGGAGGTCTCTAAGCTATTAAGCTATTGCTAGTGTGGACATATACAAAGCCCCAATATCAGAATAAATGGCTTGGTCAAGTAACATCTATCACCACTTCAGCCAATCCCAGTGTCTATAGCGCTTTATCAACCCATAACAGGTAATTCTATCGTAAAATAAAGGACACTATACAATTCCCATCACTCTGTCCAATTAGTAAATTATTTAAAATATTTCTTATGTTTAGGTTGTTTTTATTTCGTCGGTCAGGCGCCGCTACCTGAGCAGGTAGATAGGGTGTAATTTTATGCTTAATATGTTTGACATCGATTTTAAGAAATTATACATTGAACTAAGAGGTGATTGTCATAGTGAGAGCTCGTGTGAACCCGAGGATTGTATCGTGTGTTCAATCTCCGTATAGTTTTCCATTTTTTTATGAAGGTTACAAGCAATTTGGGTTAAAAATTACCAGCAAACTTGTTAACCCCTCTAACTAAGCTAAATGTTTGTGTTAGGAGTGGGTTCGCGTCAGTAGTATAATGGCCGGGATTCAAACCCACGACCTCTCGATCGTAAATCCGTTACCCTAACCATTCTGCTACCGTAGCTTGATAGTTATATTAATTACTAGCAATCGCCAGCGGCTCCGCCCGCGTGGAAAGATTAAAACCGTAATATAGTATTTCGATTTTTAAGAATGGTTGAGGTGGCTTAACCTTAAAAGCTAGACATATGCTGTCGCGGACTTTTATTTAGAACTTTTAGAGGTGAACAATTTTGTAATACACGATTTTCGAATAAATTTCACCATTTACATAGCGCACGCAAAGAAAGCTTTAAATTTTGCACTTTTCGTAATATTTTTTATTCCTGCTCGTCTTCTATTCATCTTAGCGTGATGTTATATAACCTCTATAAATATATCTTACACACAAATAATTTTTCAAATCGGTTTAGTAGTTCCTTAGATTACCGCGTTCAAACATTGAAACTAACTAACAAACCCCTCAGCTTTATATAATTAGTAGTAATAGATAATAATAATTATCTATACTAAGATATTTAAACTATCGTGAGTGGAATTCATAATTAATGTATAGAAACGGGCTATACTCACGTGTTATTTTATCGGATGAGCCCGACTAGTTTCATGCCCATACGGGGCTCTTATTCATGAGCTCTTTACGCGGCGTTATCGCGGCGGGAACTGAAAGTATCCCAGTTCCCAATTATACTAAGATAATTGATGGAAATTATAAATTCTGGAAGATAATTCCATATTAGTGTTCTGCTTAAGAAATATGACGTCACATCGATAGCCTAGGGATGGACTTTTTCTCGGCGGTGAGATGATAAAATGAACGGGAAAATAATAAATGAAACACGAGTAAATCATATACAGCTTTTTCCATCTTTCTCCAGTTATTTCAACCAAAACTCCCTGAAGTGCCATTAAACAGCAATGTCAAAATTGTATTTTGCAACTTCACAAGCCGAGATAAGAATGTCTGCATGCCAGTTACAGCGTAACTCGTAAATAAGTTAGTGTGGAAGTTTTTGCGAGTAAATATAAATGTTCCGTTCTGAATCTGATGAGGAACTTTTTGATTTATTGCCAAAACGAAAGTGAAATGGAGATTGCGACAGGCACGGGATATGAATACATTTTGTTCTAGAAGGGTTGTGATTATTTATATCGATATAAATAAACAATCGATACACCAGATCGGCCACATGCTATCCGTTGTAGATGCGTCTTATTCATTTATTCATACTTTGACATATGGTCGTGAGGCTTACGAATTTATTCAGAGTGTGTACCAACGACACGACATTAAATGAATTCACTGATCACTTAAACGTATAAGATAACTTTGGCATAATTCAATCTTCTAAAATCGTTCTAAAATGTGGGACGCAACATGCGTTGATACGTTAGCCTCGTCCCATATCAGGGAAACAGCGTCAAGACCTGGAGCTGCGGTGGAAATGGCCGAACTGGCAAACGGTGGAAGTAAGCGTTTCTGTATTTGTGCCGTTTGTAGTTGAGACTCTAGGGCCATGAAATTTTTTTTTATCCGTTTTAACACCTCGATTTATTTCCTTTTCAGGTGACAAGAGGGCTGGCTCCTTTTTTGCAGAGAATCAGAATAATCAGCTTAGCGATTTAACGCAGATACGCTGCCAGCATTTTTGGGAGTTTTCCAAGAGGGCATGGGCAGTCCTAGCGTGTAAGATAGATATAACTTGTACATTTTTACAACGACTTTAAACGTACATATTATATTTATAAGTACATTATATTTTCTGCAGTGTATACTTAAAGTACACAAATTGTCACCTCAGTTAGTCCTAACGGCTTTTACAGCGTCACCGGGTGGGACGGGCGAGCGCAGAAGCATCGTTGAGGTTGCGAAATGGGGACAGTATAGCGCAGAAGCTTACTAGCGTCGGGGAACGTCGTCCTAAGGGTGCCTCCTATGAGGCCGGACCACGGCTTAGGGCGATGTGTAGTGGAGGGCTGAAGTGAACAAATGGATTTTGGGTTAATGTAGCAACAACATATAACAATATAACTCTGCCTAAACGACAAACCTTATACAAAGGTCGCGATGTAACCCATATGTTTATATAATAATCTGTATGAATTGCGAAAACATAAAAAGTTTAAAATCTACCAATATAATTCTTACTAGTTTGGCAGACTTGTAACTAGAACAATTCTAAGGAACATAAAATAATGGGTAAACCTTAATTAGGAATAAAAAAGTACGATCAAATTTTCGTAACTCCATTTCAAATTTCACAGAATATCATCAATCAGTTAGATTACAATCTAATAACTATTATTTCAGCAAACACTTTTCGAATAAGCCTTATCTAATATCATTGAGTGATTAAACACCAGGATTTTAATTGGATTTCAATAGATTTGCGTTTTGTGGTATATAGTTTTTTATATCTTACGTTTTTTATATAGGTAATTATAATTTTAATATACAACATTATCCAATACGGTGACTCTTATACAACCCGGATAAGAGAGCTCTGGGTCACTCAGTGGCTATAGAGGGAGCTATGCTTGAAGTATTTACGTGATATTTATAGTAAATCGAGAATGAGGAGATTCAAATTCAAATTGAAATTCAAAATATTTTTAGTCAAGTACACTTGTAAACTCTGTCGACCACAATCAATGGAATCACAAAATTCAAAACATTCTTTATTCAAGTAAACTTGTAAACAAGTTCTTTAGAATCATCAACTCTATCAACCACAATCATTCAAGTCATAAAATTCAAAACATTCTTTATTCAAGTAAACTTGTAAACAAGTGCTTTAGAATCGTCAACTCTGTCGACCACAATCAATGTAATCACAAAATTCAAAACATTCTTTATTCAAGTAAACTTGTAAACAAGCTCTTTAGAATCATCAACTCTATCAACCACAATCAATCAAGTCATAAAATTCAAAACATTCTTTATTCAAGTAAACTTGTAAACAAGTGCTTCAGAATCGTCAACTCTGTCGACCACAATCAATGGAATCACAAAATTCAAAACATTCTTTATTCAAGTAAACTTGTAAACAAGCTCTTTAGAATCATC
Organism: Morpho helenor; assembly: GCA_029227775.1. Classification (NCBI taxonomy): domain Eukaryota; kingdom Metazoa; phylum Arthropoda; class Insecta; order Lepidoptera; family Nymphalidae; genus Morpho; species Morpho helenor. Next base: position 17,140,691 of record JARGCU010000025.1, read on the forward strand.
AACTCTATCAACCACAATCAATCAAGTCATAAAATTCAAAACATTCTTTATTCAAGTAAACTTGTAAACAAGTGCTTCAGAATCGTCAACTCTGTCGACCACAATCAATGGAATCACAAAATTCAAAACATTCTTTATTCAAGTAAACTTGTAAACAAGCTCTTTAGAATCATCAACTCTATCAACCACAATCAATCAAGTCATAAAATTCAAAACATTCTTTATTCAAGTAAACTTGTAAACAAGTGCTTCAGAATCGTCAACTCTGTCGACCACAATCAATGGAATCACAAAATTCAAAACATTCCTTATTCAAGTAAACTTTTAAACAAGTTCTTTAGAATCATCAACTCTATCAATCTCAATTATCGAATCACAACCGAGAGATTGTTCTGTTTTCATAATGTACTTAATAGAGTACATGACAGGAGACGTTATGAAATTCGCAAGTTTGTCAACGGATAAAAAAGGCCTTCAAACAGTACAGTCATTATATTTTAGGTACGCCGATAATCGTAGTAGATACGGCGTAAAATGCTATTGAGAACAATGAGACTTGTTGAGGTGGAAAAGAGCAGCCCTGTCGAATATAAGTACGCGCCATTACGTCGCCTGAAATGGTCCCATCAAGAGAGATCTTACAAGAATAATAGATTATTCGATAACTTTATACTGTCTAAGGAATTCAACTCATTTCACTTTATGTAGTGATGGTTTTTTTAAAAGCTATTTCTTTGAGTTTTTCATTTCAATATGTCTAAATTGGCCTATGACTTTTGTGATTATTTTGGATGCTGATTAGCACCTAGTAGATACCATTAATAAGGAAACAAAATCTTTCACTGATTAAACACCCAATAGTCAAAACGATTCTGATAATTTATGATATTGGATTTAACATATCCAATGGAGGGAATGGATAGACTAAGCGACTAAGCCTTAACTCAATATTGTTACCAAATAGAATTGTTAGAAAACTAAGTTAAATTTGATAGGTATAGCTCACCTCGCCTAAATGCCTCATATCCTAAACATTAATCATAAATGGGTAGGTTTAATAAACACCAAATATTAATTTACTTATCATCCTCCTGGCCTTATCCCACACTATGCGGGGTCGGCATAACATGTTATAAACATGCTTTCACATGATTTGCCTAGGTATTTCACGACCGACTGCCTAAACCGTCAACTTACCTTAGTCGCCTTTTACGACTACTTTTTACTTTACGACTACTTACTTTTACGACACCTGGGTAAGAAATGAGGATTATCTATTCTACTCAGCCGGATACCATACAGTGGGTCGACTTATCTTAGTCGCCTCTTTACGACACCTCGTTAAGAAATGAGGGTGGTCTATTCTACTAAACCGTATACTACAGAAACACCAAATATTAATAACGTCAAATATTATATAGGTCATTATTGTTCAAAATATAACAAGTAATTTCTAAAATAGGAAATCTTAAAATTGAAAAGTTTTTCAGGAAATATTTCGTGGTATTTGATTAAAGCTTACGAAATCTAAGATATATTTTACTTTGTATAATTTAAAAACCTTGTAATGCTATTTTTATATTGACAATCATAAACTTTTGTACTTCGTAAATATCGCGCATCAAAACTTTTTTAAATAACAACACGTAACTTGGACTTTAGAAACAGCAATTTTCCAAAATCCCCTTTCACTTAAACTTTATTACTTGCGGCTTTAGAATGAAAGCATTTTACGGTGTCTGGAGGTAGGTATTTGGTGCATTCGTGCGGTCGACTCAAAGGGTCCGATTCAGGCTAAGCCAGTACACATTGGTGACACTAATTATTTTTAATATCTAGGACAAATCTATACTAATATTATACAGAGGAAAAATTTGTATGTATGTTTGTAAAGTTTTCAAACAACTACTGGACTGATTCAAAAAATTCTCTCACCGTTCGAAAGCTGCATCTTTACTGAGCAAAATAGGCTATATTACATTTTCAAAAAAATTGGGATCCGTTACAATAATTTAATAAGGTGTATAAAAATAAAAATTATGCGGGTAAATAATAAAAGTATTAACTAAACTAAAAATATTTACAACTTTCGTCCATATCGCGATTTGTACATTTATCTTTTGCGTTTTGTGAACAAATGTCTCACATCATAATCACACAGAAATCGAGTGTGAATGGTAGATGAGTTTCATTAGTTTAGGAAAAAATATTTAAAGCTAAGAATCGATAAATTTTAAGTAAATGAGTGAATTTACACGGATCTGCAACGTGGTGGCTGACTATGGGCCTCATAAGAAGGTTCAGAGCCACTCAGCGGGCGATGGAACAAGTTATGCTGGGAGTATGTTTACGTGATCAAATCAGAAATGAGGAGATCTGTAGAAGAACCAGAGTCACCGGTATAGCTCAGCGTGTCGAGAAGCTGAAGTGGCGATGGTACCTAATTAATTTTTATCTTTAGTTTTTGAAGTTTCTTTTTTTTATTTTATAAAAAATTACTGAGCAAGGCTAAGTCAACCAGGTACTATTAATTACACATTAATTTATCGTAACAGATAAATGAAAATATTTTACAGGCTAAATTCATGGTTTCCCTAGTTCAGAAGGAATTCAGTGTTTAATGACTGGGCAGTGCGAGAGATGCTCGGCTAAGCGGATTTTCTGCTAGACTCCAACTAGTACTTTTCTACAAGTAATCTTGCATGCAGCCAGTTGTGTCCTATGATGCGACATGTTGAAGAATTAAAAATAGTAATGATTAAGGTAAGTGCACTAGTAATTGATCATGTACTAGTAGTTGACTAGTAGTGACCTTTTTGTATGAAATTTTAAACAATAAACGTTGTTTGTTGTAGTTATATGGCCAATTATTAGTGCCCTTACCTTAAATGCATATAAGCCGAGTAACTTTGTCATCTAAGACTCAAAGTTTATATCGTTCGATGTGAACTTTAATTAATTTATAGAATGAGGCGCTACTTTGCGTAAATCCAAAATACAAAAGTGATAATTAAATTATTTTGCTATAATCCGCAATACAGTCAATCGAAAATGTATATAACGGCTAAATGTATAGAGGACTATTCGCTTTCATACGCTGATACATGCAGGATTCATGCACATGGACAGACCTCCACCACTGCCACCATAATACACAAGCTCTACACACGTTCACTATCACACTTCATCACGGATTATAGCAAAATAATTTTATTATTACTTTTGTATTACGGATCTCCGTAAAATAACACCTACTTCTATAAATTATTTAACAGAACATACTTTCACCTTTATTATATTTACTACATGATTTCTATTAATTTTTCATAATAATTTCCATTACATACGAATTGTATTAAGAAATTCTTAACGCCTACGCGAAGGCAATAAAATATTAAGAAAAATTACAGAACAACTTTAATAACAAAAAAACATTTCTTTGTCTTTCCTTCAGCTGACACCGAATGAAATATGGCCAGATATAAATGAAGTAACTAAACTAAAATAAAAACAAATAGAAAGAAATGTGACAAATCTTTTAGGTTTATTAAAAATCGTTGCCTCGACAAAAGAATTGGCAACAGTTGTTTGTAACCGAGGCTTGGCAGCCTCCTCGACTGCTCAGAGTAAAAATTCCCTTGGCAACAGATGTACATTGTTATATACTCTGTACGGGATAAAAGTCAATTAATAGTTCGTATTTTTGAAACAATATTTTGTAATTGGATTTTGTACATCATTACACTGAAATAACTTTTTTCTTTTATATCTTACTACGAGTAGCTGTGCTAGCGGCTTCGCCCACGTTAAAATCAGTGTCACAAAATTTTCCCCGGACTGAGATTTTAAACTTATAAGTAGTTATTGTGATGTGGTATCCGGCTGAATAGAATAGTACCACCCTCATTTTCTTACCGAGGTGTCGTAAGAGGCGACTAAGGTAAGTCGACCAGCCGTGTGGTATCCGGCTGAGTAAAATAGACCACCCTCTTTCTTACCGAGGAGTCGTAAAATACGACTAAGGTAAGTTGACGTCAGGCAGGCGGCCGGTCGTAAAATACGTAGCCAAATCATGTGACAACATGTTTGTAACATGTTGTGCCGACCCCACTTAGAGTGGGATAAGGGCAGGAGGATGAAGTAGTTATTGTGAGTTAACCATAAGAGATAGATGGGGTGCCAAAGTGGTCAGGTCTTCGAGGCGGTGCATCTGGTGCTCTCGATGCACCAGCGGAGGAGGGATTCTCTTTCGAGGGGCCCTACCCGGAGAAGGTGTTTGTTCTCTGGGATCAGAGCTGTAGGCGGGGATGGGGGCAATATGTACAACGATGCCCTGTCCTTGCCATCAGCAGCGTGGTGGAGCTCACAGGTCGTTTTAGTCGGTGCGAGTCCGACATAATCGCCGCCTGTCCCCGTCGGGCGGCGGTACCCATAAGGAGTTTTTTCCTGTATTAAAAAAAAAGGGATAGATACATGCTATTGCGGGCTATGCTATAGTATTTCTGTAGCTCTGCAATTCTTTAGTACATTACTTTGGTGTGTCTGTGCTGGGTTACGCAGGGCATTCGAGTAAACGCTCCCAGCAGGTGAGTTTTTCTACAACTACGTGAGCTCACCAACATAATTTATATAAATCGGTAATGCACTATTAATTTAAACCTTTCGGAAGAATTGCACTAGCCTTTAGTAAAAAGTATATAAAAATCCGTGCAATAGATTTTTAAAAAATCGATTAAATACAGATAAACAGGTTTTGGGGATTTTGTTTTTTAATATATAATCTATAGGTATTCTGATATTATAAATGCGACAATCTGTCTGTCTGTCAGACGCTTTTATGGTTAATCCGCTAAAAACATTACGTTCATCTTCTTATATCAAACTCTTATATACTATTATTTTAAATTTAAACAGACAAGTCATACGTACTTTGAGTATAAGACATCAACACTATGAGTGCTTTTGAGTTACGGTAATTAGAGTTAGTAAAATTAATAAATAAAAAATGTAATAATATATAGTCAGGCATAATGTATAGTCAGGGTCTATTAAAGTCATTCCAAATCAACGGTATTTATAAAAGTCTAGTATTTCATTGTAATGTAATAAAGTAAGAATATAAATATCTGAATTCACAAAGCCAAAAACGTGTTCTTGAAATTAAATTAAGTAACGAAATGCATTGTCTCCGCGGGGAATCCTCTGCTGCAGCACGGAAAGCTCCTAACAGCTAGTTTGCAGACGAAACGATGATATTTTATAACGTATGCGCGTCCCCTACTATTGGATTTGTCTTAGATTTTGAAAAAAAAAACGGCATAATAAAATTTAATGGTACAGGCGCGTGAAACGTTATCGGTTTAAAAATCTGTAATTTATTTGTTTATTATCATTTATGTACCATGAAAAACGTTAGATAAACACAATTAATAAAAACTTCTACTTCTTTTAAGGCAATGATAATTTACTTTGTTTATTTGACTTACACAGCATAATATTCTGAAGAAGAAATGACATACACATCTATACTAATATTATAAACGCGAATCATAAGTGATCGACTTTAAGACAACCAGGATAATCCTAAGATTATAAATAGTTAAACTATAAAAATAATATAGGACTTTTATTATCTGACAGTTGAGAAATGCATCTTTTGTTTGAACAACATTTGATACCATTGAAGCCATGCTTTGTGAATGTCCATTACCAGTAATTGTCCAAGGAACTCTTGAGAAATATTTAGTTTTCTTTGCCATGTTTTCCTGCATGCTCATGATGAATTCTTCGGGAATTCATGTAACTCCTCTTTCAGAAGAGACAGATAACGGCTATCAAGTCTATTGCGTTAAACACTGTTTGTTTCTTAGCTCCTTACCAACATAGGACCCAAAAGGCTTTGGGTTTTAGCACGTAGATATCTTCCATAAATGTACTGGCATTGCTATCTCTAAAGGCATTGCGGTACGGAATTTTAAGTACAATAAGTTGATAATTCTGAACAATCTCGTTGAGAAAGATAATCCAGAAAACTCTTATACTTTTACCCGATAAAGAAATCAATAATAGTTTAATTATATACTTGATATCGTAGTAGGGGCCTCATTCTCAGTATCTCAACATGTCATAGCTTAATGCGGGGGAGTCTCTTAGAGTTCTCACTGAATTTCACACTTGAAATAAAACCTTGCGAAATACTTGTATATACTCATTTGTTATAATTCTCTTCGAAAGTCCAAAGTTTTGGGTCTCATTCCAAATTTGAATTAACTTTCCTTAACAAAAAGCTCACTCGGAAAATTTATCTAACAAGAAGAGCCAGCAAGAAACTATCGTTTGCAAATAGAGTAGCTAAATCGACGCATATATTAATTTAAATAATCTTCAATAGTATAGTAGACTTTCTGTATCAGCGTCCTCTTATTTATTTCTTTCTTAATTCTATTATACATACATATGGTTAGAAAAGAGAGAAAAAAAATAGCACATGTACAAAAGCGGACTTACCCCTAAAAGGAATCTCTTCCCGTCAACCTTTAAGTAACAGAAGGAAAAAGACAGGAATTGAACCGGTTATATAGAAAGAAATAGAGAAATAATGAAAAACTATGTACCTAGATCAATCTAGATTGCTTGCACCCGAGATAACACACAAGAAAAAAAAATATATAAAAAATGACGAAATACAGATAAAAGTAAATTGACCTACTTATTTTATTATATAAGTAGATGAATGAAGATGCTACTAATATATTATAATAACATAAGACAAATATTATATAGTCTGTGATTTAAATACCGAAAGGAAAAAAAAATTGCGGATTGATACTAGCAAATCATTTCACAGCTTAATACCTTAAAAGCTAAATGATCTCGAGTATGAGGAATCCTAATCTCTTCACAGTTATTTTAAACTGCACTCCATATTTACTGTTCTCTTCCTCAAACCTCATCAGCAGCTTTTGTTCTATCCACAAAGCTAAGCAACCGCCGTCAAAAGCCAAACTAAAAGCTAACAAAAGTCACGCCAACAAAGCCATTCGTCTGTTCATCGGAAGGAATTAACCAAACTTGCGTACATGTTCCGCGACTTTGTTCCAAGAGTTGTAAACTACAGCAAATCGGAATGAATGGCAAAACAAAGCAAGTCGTCAGGCCTATTTACTTGTTTCTTCTTCTACAGTATGGTGCTAAGGAATAAAATACTACCTGTAAGGTCTTTCGCTTAATTGTTGAAAGGCCTTGAGATGGCACATATAGTTAGACATACCTCCTTTTGGAATATTTGGTCCGGGGACTTAAAATTCCAAAAGGAAAGCTTGCTTTGCTTCGGTTGATTGCAGAAAAAAGCTTAGGCACTTTTGCTGGTCCCTGTGGGTGTCAATTTGTGTCATCTTTAATATTTAAATGAGTTAATTTTTATTTCTGAATTTCGGAAACGGCTCCAACGATTTTCATTTTCATTTTCAAACCGTACGAAGAGGATTTCGGGGGCGAACAATCGATCTAGATAGGTTGTATTTAAAAATCGTTTTATCCCTGTTATCGGACAATGAAAAAATGCTAGTATTAGAATCTATGTAATGCTATGTGTAGGAAGTAGCCAACGTTCACATACATCATACATGCAGGAATGATCACCAGACGTTTTAAGATCGTTCTGCTTTAGACAATTATACACTCATCCTTATTTAGTCATCACACGTTTTACTTTTGATAACTGCGAGCCATTTTTTTTTTTTTTTTTATGTCAGGAAAACCCATTATGGGTCATCACCGCCCGACGGGGACGAGCGGTGGGTATGTCGGACTCGCACCGACTAAAAACCTGACAGTGCTCCACCACGCTGCTGGTGACGGGGACAGGGTACCTATGTAAACATTGCCCCCCATCCCCGGCAGCAGCAACTCTAAACCCCAGAGTGCGCCTCCTCTGGGTCAGGGCCTCTCTAATAGTGGCCCCTCCCTCCGCTAATCGATGCATCGGGAGCACCAGATGCATCGACCGCCTCGGGGACCTAACTCCAGCGAGCGTCCGATACCCCGTTCGGACCGCTCGGAGGTCCCCGTTAGGGCGGCATGCGACGGACTTCGGCGAGTCGCCTGCGCCCCGCTCGCCTGCGGCGGATTGGATCCAAGGACTCGACTTCCCGGATCCGTCCCGCCGCCTCCTTCCGCGAGACGAGCCATTCTATTTATAATTGTCTTACGCCAATGACTAATAATAGAAACCTAAATAATAGCAAACGAGAAGGCATTTGTCTGTTCATTGAGAGGAATATGCCAAAGTTGTGAAACTTGTTTCTGTTCCAAGAGTTGGAAACTTGAAAAGAACAGTCTTTGAAATGAACGAGTGTCTACAACAGATCTATTCGTTCGATTTCGTTTAACATATCATTTTAACAAAATTTAATTTAATGTAGAAGAAAAACGATTATTATTAAATAAACGGTTATAATTGTTAAAAAAATAATTCATTGACCATTTATGATTTTTAAATACTCCGCCGTGTGGTATCCTGTTGAGTAAAATAGACAACCCTTATTTCTTACCGAGACAAATAAGTGAGTTAACTGGCACTAAGGTAAGTTGTCCCGCCGATTGGTATCCGGCTGAGTAGAACAAAACCACCCCCATTTCTTACAGAGGTGTCGTAAAAGGCGACTACTGAAAGTTGACCCGCCGTATGGTAACAGGCTGAGTAGAATAGATCATCCTCATTTCTTACCGAGGTGTCGAAACAATGCGACTAGGTAAGGTAAGTTGACGTCAGATAGGCGGTCGGTCGTAAAATACGTAGCCAAATCATGTGACAATATGTTTATTACATGTTGTGCCGACCCCACTTAGAGTGGGTTAAGGGCAGGACGATGATGAATAGTGGGTAAGTCATATCGATGTTTCGCGCGCTTTTTGAAGAAAATATAAGTATATTTTAGGCCCAGCATTGGTATAGCAACAGTAACCTATGCTAATATAGTTTAGTTGTAGCTTCATAATGTTGCAATATATTTATAGACTTATCGTATTGACTTAGAAATCCTAAGACCCTATTTAGGCCTCCTAGACTTGTGATGATTTGCATTTTGTAACCGATAGTCCTATTTGAGCGTGCGTGAATGCTTGACTACTAATTCGCCCTTAGTAACTTGCGAATCTAGTGCTACATAATGGTATGCGATAATAGAATTTATGTCCCTTTTAATAGAGGTTATGGACCCTTTTAGATTTGCGATCATAACTTTGTAAATTTTCGTTTGCAAAGTTATAATTACATCTCTGAAAGTGTTTGTTATTCTAATATAGAACTTCTGGTATTGGAATAAAATCGGTTATGTACTTTTCACTGAGTTGTCGATGTTTGTGAGAGCCGTAGTGATGTAACGGTGGGAACGTCGACATTAACATTTTAGACGCAAACCGACGATAGATAGGTTGCTAATGACATCGATTGGCATCTTACGTGACCATGTTTGTCGAGAACAAAGTAACTGCACTATACCGATTGAATCAATTATGAATGACAAACTATAATAAACTTAAGCTGTGTGATATCCGGCTGAGAAGAATAGAATACCCTCATTTCTTACCGAGGTGTCGTGAAAGGTGACTAAGGTAAGTTGACACGCCGTGTGGTATTTGGCTGAGTGGAATAGACGTGCTTCTTTCTTACTGACGTGTCGTAAAAGGCGTCTAAGGTAAGTTGACCCGCCGTTTGGTATCCGTCTGAGTAGAATAGACCACCCTAATTTCTTACCGCGGTGTCGTAAAAGGCAACTAAGGTAAGTTGACTCGCCATTTCCCGCCCGTCGCATAAAGCGTCTGAGGTAAATTAACGTCAGACAGGCGACTAATCATAAAATACCTAGCCAAATTATGTGAAACCGTGTTTATATTGTAACATGTTGTGCCGACCCCACTTACATTGGGATATTTCTTCTTCTTCTTTTCTTTCTCAACCGGTGGACGTCCACTGCTGAACATAGGTCTCCTTAAGGGATCGCCACAATCCACGATTTTGTGCCGCTTGGATCCAGCAGCTCCCCGCGACATTGGGATATTTAATATTAAATAATTTTAGGTTATGAGTTACTGAAAAAAAATTGCAAATACCCTTTCGCAATGAAAGGTACGGAAAATTAACCGCATCGCGCCACTTGCACTTGTTTCAATTTTAACGTATTATTTTCCCATTCTCATTTCCGAATTGAATTTCATTTTCGAATTTTTTTTTCTCTCTCCGCAGAAAATCGCCGGCAGGGGTTTCCGTTACCGCAACATGTTGGGAGATATTGTGCTTGAATAAAATAATTTGTTTAAAAATTTCATTAATGTCCTGCCATAGTCGTATTCATATTCAAAAACTTTATTTATGACCTTAACGTAAATAAAAAATTAAAAAAACAACAATAGAAAGAATTTAAAATAAGCAATAAGATACTAAGAAGGACATCATCATCCTCCTGCCCTTATCCTACTCTAAGTGGGGTCGGCACAACATGTTATAAACATGTTGTCACATGATTTGGCTGCGTTTTTACGACCGGCCGCCTGCCTGACGTCAACTTACCATAGTCCTATCTTACGACACCTCGGTAAGAAAGAGGGTGGTCTATTTTACTAAACCGAATACCACACGGTGGGTCAACTTACCTTAGTCGCCTTTTACGACACCTCGGTAAGAAATGAGGTTGGTCTATTCTACTCAGCCGGATACTAAGATATACTAAGAAAGACAAATAAATATAATAGGTCACAAAATGGTAGACCACTCAGCTTTAAGCTAGGGCAGGAACCCTAGCACGGATTTTATTTATTTTATTAATAACTTAAACTTCAAGTTACTAGTATTTAAACATATTATAAAACAATCCGTAAGCTGTCTGTCTGTATGTGATAAATTTTTTCAAAATCAATTGAACGAATTTTGGTATAGTTTCTACTATAATATAGTGCAGTTCTCGAGAAAGGTTTATTTTAATAGTTTACATTACATTAGAATAATTGCGGGGTTGGGATTTACGCGCGAAAGTCTTTGTAAGACACTTTTCCACGCCGGCGAAGCCATGGGGGCCGGCCATGGGTATAAAATAAATTAAAAATCACAGTAAAAAAATTAGTTACGATAAAATAAACTGCGAACGCGTGTCACCGTTACTAGACGACACTTATAAGAAACGAGTCAAATTCAACATGTAGGGAGTTTTGGGGGGAAAATCGATCTAGTTAGGATTATTTTTTTAAAAATCGTTTTATACCTGTTTTTGCGCTTCATAAAAAAATATAGAATTGAATACAAATGATATTTGAGCTCTCAAATGCAAAGCCATGATAGACTAATGGTAACGGCTGGACCAAAAAAACTCTAAACCTGGGATCGATTATCACATGTCACCCGGTACTTCCGATCTTTTTTAATTTTTTTTTATTGCTTTTTTTATATTTAAAAAAAAATACCGATCAAGGCTCGGTCACCTAAGTACTGAACGTGTTTGTTTATGTTTGTTTGTTTAATTACTTTATTGTACAAAATATTAAAAAAAACATACATGACACAGAAATATACATAAAATTAAAATTGTACAAAGGCGGACTTATCCCAATAAGGGATCTCTTCCAGCCAACCTTTGAGCTCTGAAAGGACAAAATAACAATGTGATAGGCGGAGAATGCCACAAAAGAACAAAAAAACAAAAAATACATATATACATATATACTTAAGATATATACTCGGTTATTGGTTTCGGTGAATATCCTGCTCATAGTATTTTATAACTCCAGCTTTGAAAGAGTTAAGTGATGGTGATTTCCTAACAGAAATGGGCAGAGCATTCCATAAAATGACACCTTTTACTCTAAATGATCTTGAAAAAGTACGTGAACTTCACTATCGGCGATAGTTAATCGTGTGATCATAGTTAATGTGTAGAAACCGTCTATACTCACGTCTTATTTTATCGGGCTGGCCCGACTAGTTTCGAAACAATCCGGGGCACTCATAAAGAACCTCAGATTAAATAATCCGAAGTCCTTTATGAGTGAATTAATTTGTTTAAAATTTAATTCTTAAACAAAACTGAAGTTTACTTTGAATAAATTATCAGTAAATTAGTCTGAATAAATATTTTGTTGCAGAGTTTAATTTCTATCTAAATACTTAGGCTCTGTTAGGTCATGAATTATGTAAAATAAAGATATTTCAAGGCACTTAGTGTCTACAGAATTTCTAATTCACATAAATCTACGAGTAATCATTATATAAATATCGTTAAAGTCACTACATATTATAAAACAAAGTCACATATACCGTATGTACGCATAAAACTTTAAAACTACGCAACCGATTTTGATGCGTTTTTTTTAATAGATAGAGTGATTCAAAAGGAAGGTTTGTACGTATAATAACATTTAATACGAAGTAGAGAAATACTGTAATTTTTGAGGTTACTGTAAATAATTACATTTTTTTCCGCTTACATTGCAAACGCAGGCTAAACCCTACGAGATTTATCAAAATGATGTACTAAGTATTTGTAAACCATGAAAAGGTCTACAGAAAAGTCCGTGATGGTATATGTCTATCTCTTATGGATAACCCACAATAGCAATTTTTTTTCATTTACTTTTTACGAAAAATGATGCCTTATGTTCAAAGCAATTTTTATACAATACAGCTTTAATCCTTATCCAATTAGGTACTATAAATAAATTGTTGATTTAATATAGATCAATATTGACGTTTACAGCATGTAATTTAAGTGAACATTTTCGGAGATATTACAGATTTAAAATCCCGCGAGGAGGCCGCGCTTCGACCTATAGCACTTCGCATTTAACAGCTATATGTCGTTGTTTCAAGAGTTTGTTTAATGACAAGAAAGCTGTGAATGTAGTATATAAGGACATTCTGTAATTAATTTTAAAAATAAAATACATAGGGGAAAAATGAAAATATGTAGTACCTATATGAATTAAGATATTAGATATAGCAGGAAATCTTCTTGGTATAGGGAAAGGAAATTCTTTTTCTCCAAATTTAACGCTTGCGGGCCACGGGCTGTAATGAATAAATGAAAACTACTGGATCGAATTTAATCATTTTTTTTACACTGACTGACATGGGATATATATTTTATACCCGTGCGAAGCAGGTGCAGGCCGCTAGTTAAATATAATTCTTTTATTTATGTTATTTCAGCTAATGTTTTACTTTACGATAATATCTATTTTGTAAATTACCTTTTATTGAACAATTAAAAGGGAACTATATTTATTATTACACTATTAGAATTCTTTTGCGTCAATTTAAGCGTTTAAGTACCCTTAATAAAGCAAAATGAGCTTTTTTATATCACTTATACTTACACCGCGATAAAAAGTTTGACTATAAAAAACTTATCATCATTCTCCTGCCACTAAGCCACTCTAAGTACTGGTATTGACCGCACAACATGTTTTAAGCATGTTGTAACATGATCTAGTTAGTTATTTTAAAATTAGCCGGCTACCTGATGTCAACTTACCTTAGTCGCCTCTTACGACACTTCGGAATCGAACCCGCGACTCGCGAAGTCGAAGGCAGGGTCACTACCCACTGCTCCAACTATTAATTAGGAATAAAAAAGCTCTATAACCCTTTCAATTAAACAGCACCCAAATTACTTCAGCAAACACAACGATGTTCAGCGTAATATTTTTATTTTCCCATTGCAATGAGTACCCGCTAAAACAATGTCCCAGTTGAAAACGGTTTTGGGACCGCAGAAGCGGAAAATTGGTCCTCCATTAGGGCTCTCGGTTTTATTTTTTCTACAGATGGTAATTAATTGACAATTACTGGATTGGGAAAGAACTTTGTGGGTTTATTTATTATTTACCCTTTAATACGACGATTTCTGTTGCCTTTTAATGATGGAAACGGTAAATAAGAATTTTATATTTTGGTAATCAAATTAAATCAAAATAATCTGTATTCAAGTAAGCTTTTCACAAGCACTTTTGAATCGTCAAGGATTAATTAGATTTAATGAAGCTACTACTGGTTTGGAATGTTGCTCTTACCGAGAAGAACCAGCAAGAAACTCGGCGGTCAATCTTTTAAACATTTTAAATTTGTCTTGTTTGAAGCCGAAAGGATTTTTAAGACAAATCCAAACATATTGATAATATTATTTTGCGCTGATTCATCTTGTATGTTAATAATCGAAACAAATAATCAAAAGATACAAGATGATATTTAATGTATAGAACCGGCTATACTCACGTCTTATTCTATCGGGTTAGCCCGACTAGTTTCGAACCCAACCGGGGCTCTTATTCATGAGCTCTTTACACGACGTTATCGCGGCGGGAAACTAGTCGGGCTAACCCGATAGAATAAGACGTGAGTATAGCCGGTTCTATACATTAACTATGAATACTACTCACGATAGTTTAAATTCCAAAAGATGATATTTATTACAAACACATTTAAACATAGTAAATAAGCTTTTTAAATTATTTATAGAATTAGGCGTTACTTTGCGGAGATCCATAATACAAAAATAATAATGACATTATTTTGCTATAATCCGCGATAAAGTAAAATAGTAAATATATATAATGCTAAATGTAGAGTGGACAATTCGTTTTTATACCTGATACAAGCAGGATTCGTAAAAACAAATGCACAAACCTCCACCACCGCCACCACAATACACAAGCACTACACGCGTTCCCTTTGCCCAAAAGACTTTTGCAATTTTGGCGTGGAGTTTATCTCCGTTATATATATTGACTATTTTACATCATCGCGGATTATAGCAAAATAATTTCATTATTACTTTTGTAAGCTTTTTCAACTTTTGAATCGTTTAGGCTCAGTAAAATAATGAAGCCACCACTAGTTCTGGCTGGCTCTTCTCGGTAGGAACAGCTTTCCGAACCAGCAGTAGAGTTGACGATTCAAAAGCACTGGTTTAGAAGAACATTTTGAAATTGAACTTTAATTTCTGTAGCTAAGCCTCATATGTCACTATACCACCAGACATTTAACAAAGACATACAATGCAAAAGGATAAAAATAGCCACGTCAAGCTTCGACCATGAAATAATGATGAACCAGTCTCGTTTCCATCGGACAGACGGTAATTTCCCTCGGTTCTGAGACGGCATTTTTCCATTTAGCTTTATTTAGTATTCATAGCAATGACTCGCTATTATTCATAACATCCATTTCTGACATTTTCATAGCGATCGTGTTTTTTTTTTATTATCATAAGAAGGGTTTGATATATATGTGAACTTGTATGTGTGTTACACATATAATACACAGAAGAGTCTAATCATATATGTTAGCGCACACACTATACAAGAACACGATATAATAGAATACCACTAATCCCGCTGCGAGATACACTTCTCTTGAATAACGAACGCAAAGACTGAATGTAACTGAAACGTCTTATCAATAGGAAGACTCCACCGGAAACAATAACGGCACAGTGTTGCCACCATTTTAATCAAAAACGGCGCGATACTCTTGTTTCATGACTGTGTTGCTATAAAATACAAATGGAAGTCATTGGCGACAATATACATATATTAACACATAAATACCAGTGTATAGAGGAAACCTTGCACAGTCTCGAGCGCAACGCGTCAGTATAAACAGAGCCCTGAGCGAGTGTGAACGTGTAGTTAAATATTGTTAAAGCTTGTTTGATACTGTGCTATATTTAAACAACACGAATCAATATTCATATAAAACAATGTCACCACAATATCTAATGATTAAGTATTTTGGCTCACACTTTAATATTTTAAAGTAAAGACATCTTTATTATACAGCTGGAAAAAACTACTTGAAGGGAAATTCGCAATCCGAATTTTCAGAGCTCAGTGGGTTTATGTCTTAAGTCTCTGCTAACTAAAGCTAATACATTTTTATATATAAAAATAGTTGCACGTTTACACACAAACAGTTACCAAATAGCATATTTCATAATTTATAGATTTCTTTTTTGGTAAATATTCTCCAAGGTGGTTGTGGCATTTATAGCACATTTATATACTTTTGTATTGTCATCCTTATGAATTACTTTTTTTAAAAGCTTTTATTCAACTAGCAATTTATATATGTGAAGGTGGAATTTTGCAAGTTAAATTTGATCCACTTGCCAGGGCCCGACTGAAATTTTATATATTGGTCCAGTCCTGATGACAATGCTTATGATAAGCAAGGCCTGATTTTTTTTATGTCAGGAAAACCCATTATGGGTCAGCACCTCCCGACGGGGTCGTACGAGCGGCGGGTATGTCGGACTCGCACCGACTAAAAACATGACTGCTCCACCACGCTGCTGGAGGCGGGGACAGGCTACCGTTCCTGATGCTGCTGCCAGGATTGGTTCCAAGCGAGGGAACTACTCAACGGTTAATAGTAGAGACGTGGTATTTTGTTAAAAGCATTTTTAACTCAACCTGCTATAAATTTAAATTGAACGAGTTTAAACAGAATTGAATTAAATTTATTCAAAATCCGTTGATACCTATATACATTCACTCACCCCGGGAGTTTTTCTATCTAAACTTATGTGTCTAATTGATAAATGCAATTCATCACACGCTTTTCGGTGAAAGAAAATATCCTGTGGAAACCTGCATGTCTCTAAAGAATTCTGGTGTAATGTGTAATCTACCAATCCGCATTGGTGCAGCTTGGTAGGTCTCAGCTGCAATCCCTCCCTCCAAAACGAGAGCGGAAGCCTATGCCCAGCAGTGAGATACTAGCAGGCCGTAATTTATACTGGACAAACGTGGAATAATTATAATTATAGGATTCCCAAAACACTCATCGTTGGAATATGCGAAGTTCACCGGAACGCATAAAAATCGTCGAAAGGATCTGTTAGATTTATTACCGCTAATACATCTTAAAACAACTTTGGTGTTTTTATTTCCCTCCGAGTCATTCGTTCGAGATTTGCGATCGAATAAAAAGAACGAAAACTTGGTATCACGTGTCTTATACCTTTACAAGTAATTATATATAGTTAGATTGGTAACTAATGCTATTATTAAATATACAAGCTAAAGCGCTAATTGAATTATAATGAGTATTCCCGATTCGTTTTAATATATTATTATAGTCTAAATCTATACTAATGTATAAAGCTAAAGAGTTTGTTTGTTTGATTGTTTGTTTATTTGTTTGAACGCACTAATCTCAGGAACTACTGGGCAATTTGAAAAATTCTTTGAATGTAAGATAGCCCATTTATCGAGGAAGACTATAGGCTAACAGGCTACAGGATAACAGGCTATAAAATCACGCTAAGATGGAGCAGCAATAAAAAATATACGAAACGGCATAATTTAAAGCTTTCCTTGCGTGCGCTAAGAAAACGGTAAAAGTAATTCAAAAATCATGTATTACAAAGTTGTTGCCCTATAAAAGTTCTAAATAAAAGTCTGCGACAGCACAGGTCTAGCTTTTAAAGTTAACCCGCTTTAATCATTTCGATGGTTATATAATACTATATTACGGTTTTAATCTTTCCACGCGGGCGGAGCCGCCGGTAATTGCTAGTACAAAAAGGGGTTTGTTTATGTAAGCGGATACGATTTCATTAATTATGAAATAAATAGTTCAGGGACTTAGCCGTTATAACATAACGAAAAGACATATTATATTTTCATATTTATATTATCGGTTGAGGAGTATAGATTAAATATATAAAAAAGCTTTACTTTAAAAAAGCTTTTGCTTAATTGTATAAAAAAACATATATTATTATGTTAATCAATATGTAAATCAAATAATGATATGTAAATTATTATTATTTTTAATTTATCACGTATTTTATTTCAATGAAAACTTCGTGAGAAAACCTAATTGTTTGTTAAGTAATCCTCAATTTGTTTAAACTACCAATACGCAGTGCCCAGAAGTGGGATTAGCAACTGTGAACTGCTTTAGAGAAGGAAAATCATCACCTATATGGTTTAAGACATAAACCTTTTACGACTAATAACTGAATTTATAGCCGCAATACGTCTTAAATTGTGTTCTGTTTTTATTCTTCCCCAAGGCGTGTTCACGGATGACTAACGTTTAGACTTTTACTAAGAATCGCTTAATCTATGGACAGGCTATTCGTTTAGAATTCTCATTTAACTCATAGTGTTGTTTATGACCGTGTCTACATTTTTGCTTAAAAGCCTTTACCGGTTCCGCATTTCGCATTCGATACTTTTATGTTCGGAGAATAAATAATAAACTATAAACAACAACAGTGTTGAGTAGGCTAAAGAAAAAAGAGGAAATCTATTATTCTGTGAAAAAAGGAAACTAAAATATATCACGAGAAATCCTAAATATGAATAATTGCATTAAATTGTACAAGGAAATTCAGAGAATTGTAGGATAAAGGAGAACATCCTGGCTGAAAAACCTGCGCCAGTGGTTTGGTAAATGCACGCGTTCTTTATTTAGAGGTGCGGTATCAAAAGTTCAGGTTGCCTTAATAATCGCCAAACTTCGCAAGATGACACTCTAAGAAGTAGATGTTTGTAAGTTGTATCTCGACCTAAAAGACAGACAGACAGAAAAGCTTTCAAATTTGTAATATTAATTATGAATAATAAAAATACGTAGTACCTGATATACGAATTTCTATCATTTATTATTCAACTGAATATGATTGCGGCATCGCCCGCGTGGAATTTTAGCACAAAAGTAAATATTGTGAGTTAACCATAATATATAGTATTTGTAGTATTTTTATTGACACTACAATTCTCTAATACATTACTTAGAGTGTATCTCTTTAGGTTTACACGACGCACGCCTCTGAATCTCCCAGAAGGCAAGTATTTTACAACTGCACGATGTCTTCAATATATTATTAACTTAAACTGTAATTTTAACATAAACCTTCCGGAAGAATTGCACTACCTATTAGTAGTTATTTTGAGAAAATCGATCACATACAGACAGACAGCTTTTGGGGACTGTTTTATAATATGTATAGATACAATATAGGGAGACTAATAGTGACAGGTGTGGTTTAATTAACGCTATCCAGTACCTACAATGTCCATATTCAGACTTGACGAAGGTTTAATAAGATTGTCCCGTGTAGATGGTAGCATATGAAGGAAGGAAAGCTAAATTATTCGTGTGATAGTCTGACAGACTCAGAATTTTAGAAAGTATTTTAACTTATACAACTGGTGAAAATAATGGGTTTTACTATCTTACTGATGGGCAAAGGGTCTCGGTTTTCGCTTCTACAATAACATTCCGCAATCCATACTAGACCAGTCTACGTAAAGATTTAAATTAAGTATAAGTGATATAGGTACTTATAAGTAAAGCATATTACAAAATTGAAGATTATTTGGATGATAAAATACCTGTATTTAAAAATCCTTTAAGCTTCATACAAGACTGCGGTTTAATAATGTAAAATTGAAAATGTTTAAAATATTGACCGCTGAGTTTCTTTTTGCCTCTTCTCGGTAAGAACAATATTCTAAACCAGTTGTAGCTTCATTAATCATATTGATCCTTGATGATTCAAAAGTGCTTGTTTGAATAAAAATTGTTTTGATTTGAAAGTTTTCCTTACTCTTTGGTGGAATGATATGAGGAATGAGTGGAGGTTTAAATCGCAACAAGTTGGTAGAATATTCGGGCTGCGACTGTAAACACTGTGCTACGATATCTGCTGGGTCTTAGCTAAAAAGCCCGAAAACAGGGATAGAATGTTTTTTTTTAAAACCAAGCTAGATCGATCTTTTCCCTCCAAAACCTCCTGCATGCTGAATTTCAGGAAAATTGTTGGGGCCGTTACCGAGATTAACTCACTTAAATAACGTAATATATACTTAATAACTTAAAAACTATTTATGCAATAGAAGTCAGCGTGTGAAGATTGGGGATCTAACGAGTCGCGAATCAATATTATCTTTTGGCGTCCCTCAAGGAAGTGTTTTAGGTCCCACTTTATTTCTGGTATACATAAATGACTTGTGTAAACTGGAAGTAAACAGTGGCCAAATATTCTCATATGCAGATGATACTGCAATAGTTTTTTATGGTTCAACATGGAGCTCACTTAGAATGACAGTCGAGGCTGAACTATCTAAAATCTCTTTTTGCCTTAGGTCTAATCTGCTCACTTTAAATACTGAGAAAACTAATTATATTTGCTTCACTATAAATAAAAGAACGCAGCCTAATGATGACTTTGAGTTACAAATCCATAATTGCTTTTCGGTAAATCATAAATGTAGCTGCTCTATCTTAAAGAAAGTTCCATCAACTAAATATCTAGGAGTAATGCTCGACCAGAGGCTTTCATGGTACCCTCACATTGAATTTATGAATGCCAGAATAAGGAAGCTGATTTAGATCTTTAAGAGGCTTAGATAAGTCACAACAAAAACATTACTTAAACAAATCTACGTCACATTAGTTCAATCGGTCATAGGTTACTGTATTCCAGTTTGGGGCGGAGCTTTAAAGACAAAATTTCTCGAAGTAGAACGAGGGCAAAGATCCTTATTAAAAGTAATGCTCTTTAAACACAGAAAATATTCAACTGAAAAACTTTATACGGAAAGTGAGATATTAAGCGTAAGAAAATTATACTTGCTGCAATGTATACTTAAATTACACAAAGTAATACCTTTTAAAATAAACTATAACGAAAAAAGAAGGAAAAACGTAATAGCGTGTACTTACAAACCAAAAACTAAGTTTGCATCCCGGCAATTCTCAGTATTATCTAAACATATCTACAATCGTGTCAATAAAATATTAAATATATATCCTGTAAACTACTATAAATGTAAAGAACTCTTGTCAAAATGGCTACTTGGTTTAAATTATGATGAGACAGAAGCATTGATATAAACTCAGACTCCATTCATACATACACATGCATGCACATACTCTCGCACACAAAAAAACATTCGCAACAAACGCACGAACACACACACACTACACACACACTACACTCACACACACACAAAATATACACGCGTTCTATTTCCCATTATGTATGTAATGTTATGGAAGAGCGGGGCCTCCTGTCACAAGTACTAGTAGAAATACTAGTAACTTACTAGGATGGTCCCTGATTCTGTTAATGATTATGTAAGAATTTTGATGGAAATAAATTTTTTTTTTTTGATTTTTTTGAATTAACACTTAACTCATTTAAAGATTAAAGATACTGAAATATAAACGTGTTAATATTGTAAATGCAAAATGCCTGTCTGCATGTAAAAACTGAACAACGTATTGGTCGATCACCATTCTTTCTGATAAAGGGTGGTAAACGTGATGGTTTACCAACTTTTGTCAGACTTTGAAGGTGGTAAAAGGTACTGAGGTGTTATAAGGTGTCGCATGTAGAAGCAAGTGTTTAAATATTTTAATACGAAGTATTTAGGTCAAGTCAGGTCATTATTTCAATGCAGCTTGGGCAGACTGGCGCATAGTGCTTAATTAAGCTTGAGATATCACTTCCTTGGCGACACGACGTTTTCTATGATATGGAGCAATTTATTATCATTCAAGCTTTTACGGTATAATGAAGCTTGTATTTACCTTAATATTTTGATTGATAGTGAATAGGATATTAAAGTAAAGTACTGAAACTTAAAAACCTTAAATATACTGTTTTTTTTGGAAGGAATGAATTGACTTTAGACGGAAAAACCTAAGCTAGTCCGAACAAAAGTATATTAAGTAAAGTAATAAAGAGTTGTAAAATAGTGGCAATGATATCAATGTTTATATGAATAAATACTGGTAACATTACAGGTATAAATAAGAGTAAAAAAGCTTAGTAAAAATAAATAAATTATATATAATAACAGAAAATAGAATGTAATAAAACACAAGCAACAAGCCAATTGAGTCAACTAAAAAATTGAATTAAAAAATTAAACTAAAAAATGAAAAAATTGATACAAAAGTGTAAATCTTAAAACGGCATCATCACAATAGGCTAATAAATATGTAATTAAAAATAGGAAGGAATTAGCAATAGGTATAATACTGTATGTAAGAAAATTGTTACCCATTAGGGGAAAAACATAAACCTAAACAACATAATAAAAAATTAAGACAACCAAGGGCCCTGATTAAGTTAGGGGAAGCTGAAAAAAAACCTAAGCTTTGACGTAAATCAATAGGAAACTAATTCTCTAGTATTACCATTGGGATATGTATATAAAATGCGTGCAAATTGTAAATATAAATGACCCATTTAAGACCAACCAATTCGAAGGTCCATATCAGAAAGTAGCTGAGGAAACTACGTGATATAGTCCTAGAGGAGAATAGGCTTTTGCATTCTTTCAGTGGTTCGCGCTGAACTGTTCACCACCGCTAAGATTGGCATAAAGGATAACTAATTTGGCGTTGCTTTGCGGAGATCCATAATACAAAATAATAATAAAATTTATAGCAAAATAATGTCAACTTGAACTAAATTTACCTTAGTCGCCTTTTACGACACCTCGGTAGGAAATAAGAGCGGTCTATTCTACTTAGCTGGTTACCACACGGCATAATCAATGATACTATAAACTGTAACTATTTTATACACTTATAACACAATGTCAACTCTATTCATGCATTAACCAAAACACACGATGCATTATGGTGCTAATTAGCCACTGGTTGACAACATGAAACATATTGTTACATTATATACTATACAGTTAATTGTATAGTAGATTGCATAATTACTTATCTTTAGAGGAAACATCCTCAATGCAGTGATATCTGGGGCGTAATTAGGCGCTGTGCATCACTAATCACTGTATACAGAGTGTCCTGACCTATTTCTTGATGAGTGCTATTTGATGCTACACCATAAATACAGCTTGTTGAAATTTATTATGTACTTTAGTTTATGTTTAGAAGCCGGCTATATCATCATCCTGCCCTTATCCCACTCTAAGCGGGGTTGGTACAACATGTTACAAACATGTTGTCACATAATTAGGCTGGGTGTTTTACGGCTGACTGCCTTGCTGACTTCAGCTTACCTTAGTCGAGTTATGTTACACCTCGGTAAGAAAGAGGGTGGTCTATTCTACTCAGCCGAATACTTCACGTCGAGCCAACTTATCTTTGTCGCCTTTTACGACACCTCGGTAAGAAATAAGGGTGGTCTATTCTATTAAGCCGGACACCACACGGCGGGTCGACTTACCTTAGACGCCATTTACTACATCTCGGTAAGAAATGAGGGTGATCTAGTCTGCTCAGCCGGACGTCACACGGCGGGTCGAATTTCCTTAGTCGCCTTTTACGACACCACGTTAGGAAATGATGGTCACGGCAAATCATAATCAATGATGCTATAAACTATAGGTAATTATTTTGTACACTTATAGCACAATGTCAACTCTATTCATGCATTAACCAAAACACACGATGCATTATGGTGCTAATTAACCACTGGTTGACAACATGAAACATATTGTTACATTATATACTATACAGTTAATTATACAGTAGATTGCATAATTACTTATCTTTAGAGGAAACATCCTCAATGCAGTGATATCTGGGGCGTAATTAGGCGCTGTGCATCACTAATCACTGTATACAGAGTGTCCTGACCTATTTCTTGATGAGTGCTATTTGATGCTACATCATAAATACGGCTTGTTGGAATTTATTATGTACCTTAATTTATGTATAGAGGTCGGCTATATCATCATCCTGCCCTTATCCCACTCTAAGTTAGATTGATACAACATGTTACAAACATGTTTTCACATGATTTGGCTACTTATTTTACGACCGGCCGCCTGAATAACGGCAACTTACCTTAGTCGTATTTTATAACATCTCGGTATATTATATATTATTTATATATATTAGACAGAAGACTTAAGAGAAAATATGTACTACTTAAGTGTTAACGCACACTATAACTCCCGAATACCACAATTCCCGTTCCGAGATGCACTTCTCTTGAATGACGAACAAAGACTGAATGTCACTGATACGTTTTATCAATAGGAAGACTAAACCGGAAACAACAACGTCACAGTGCTGCCACTGTTTTAATCAAAAAGGGCGCGATACTCTTGTTTCATGACTTTGTTGCTATAAAATACAAAGTGGAAGTCAGTGGCGACAACATAAGTATATATATCTTCCTGCCCTTATCCCACTCCAAGTGGGGTCGGCACAACATTTTATAAACATGTTGTAACATGTACTACTTAAGTGCCTATATAAATTACAGAACAGTTGTCCTACGCAATCCCACTTCTTGTAAGAAAAACTTGATTTGCAAACTTGTCTATTGTCGGTAGTATAAAACCCGATAAGTCAGGCACTCAGGCTACTTATTTATGAAGCCCACATTTCTTCCCCGCGGGTCGACTACATTTATTTTCCCGCGAATTTTTAGAACACCCAATAAATTTTCGATCCGTTATACATAAAGTATCAGAATTAGCATAAACGCTTTATCGGTTGGTTCGCGCATAAAACATCCGTGAGCCAATTTATGTGAACGACACGATCACGATCCGATGCGTGAGATTTATAGCGGTAGGCCGTTCGAGTGACCCGACGAGATATGCAGTTTACTATGAAAAATTGATATTTTATATAATAAATCGGTGGGAAAATATGATACATTGGGTATCCAGAAAATTGAAATTCCACTTCGTAACTTATCAGTTCTTTTAATCTTATATTGGTCTCGCTACTTAGATTGGTTAAGGAAATTTGACAATATTTTGATATAGTGCTGTCCATGGCGTTTGTAACGTATTAGATTAATTTAGAGGTATTATCGCCACTGAAAACTGATGTTGGGAGATTGATACAACACTTACTGAGTAGTGTTCCTTATTGCAATGTAACATTTATCTCCATAAGTAAACGCTTCCTTTTACTTTGTCACTATTTTGTATATACATTTGTAGTTTGTTATTTAATTATTCATTATCAAGGTACATACATCATGGTACATTAATTATTTGCACTAAAGCTATAATTTGGTTTAAAAAAAATTATGTGCAAAATGTATACAGCGGTATAGTTTTTTCGGACAAAGTAGTAATTTTTTTTACACTTCTCAATTGAGAATAAAGTTGTTTTATTTAGCAGCTAAGTGACTGACGAACATTGTTTTTAATATAACCAATCTAGACGTATTGCACTACCAGAATATTTTTTTCGATCTAGTGTATTTTCATATTTTAAGTCTTCTAGTCTCTGGTTTTCTCAATCACAATTAGACAATCAGTTTAGACAATCTTTGAACAGTCTACCTATCTAAAAAACTACAAAAAATTCGAAGCAATCATTACCATCATTTTGTTCTCTTCATCACTGTTTATCTTCTATTACTGAATTGAACTCATTTGGTGTCTATTCGAATTTCCTATCTCTAACGAAAAATTTTATTTCGTAACTCTTATAACTTACGCCTTAGCACTTAAAACTTTCAGCAAATTAATCAATTTGTTACTGTACCAAATATATCAGGTACTTTTCCAAGCTAGGCTCAAATGAACCAAATAAAGTAACTTTCAACTTAGCTGTCTCAAACGAAAGTGCCAAAACCACTTTCCAAATTCAGTTACAGAAGAGAAAAACTAGTCGCGAAATCCCCACAGTTAACGAGAGTATTCAGCCGTTGCAAAGTCGTGTAATGGGGGACCAGAGTACGGAGGTCCATACTTAAACTTTTTATTTATAGTTCTTATTGTCGAACAGTCTAAAGGTCATTTTGTGTTGGCAGTAAGCTTAACCTGAGTTGCACAGCGTACAAGTACAGTGCGCCCCACGAAATAAGTGATGGTTTTTATGCAATTGACTTAAAGACTGTTTTGGAATGGCAAATATGTTGTGTGTATGGTCAATTGTAAATGCTTTTACACGTTCAACTACCTGTAACGTGTTTCAAAAGTTTTCATATGGGAACGTGAGGTAAAAGTTATTTATATAATGATTTTGAATTTTACATTACACTGATCTCATTATTAATTTCCGGAAAATAAACGTATCGTAAAATTTAATATGTTATCCCCACTTTAAGTGAAGTCGCCACAACGTGTTTTAAGCATGTTATTGTATGTTTTGGCTAGTTATTTTACGACTGGCCGCCTGCTTGACGTTAACTTACATCGCCTTTTACTACACTTCTGTAAGAAATGAGGGTGGTCTTTTCTACTCAGCCGGATACCACAAGGCGGAGTAATAATAAGACGAAATACCCATTAAAAACTAGAATTTCTCTTTATGATGATTTCACACGTCTTTATTCACGACGTCAAGAGCTTTCCAGAAATAACCAAGATTTTCCTCACGATATTTTTCATCACTGATAAATTTAAAGTAAAAAGGACATAAGTTTTAAGACAGTGCCTGAACGGGGATTGAATGCGCGACCTTTTATTTAGAGTTATAAAGTCTCACCGTTTAGCCATCGCAGCATCAAGCACCAGCTACAAATCTTTCTCTGAATGTGGCAATCACGATAATTTAAAGTGGCTGCGCGGATATCAAACCTTAATCCGACTGGGCCATCGGCAGAAAAGGCATGTTCACATGGAAAGGCACTCTAGTCAAATGGGTAGAAGTACTGCCGGTCAAAAAGCATAGTTTTAAAAGTGTATATTTGGGTGTCACCATGTATAAAGATTTTGCGAATGTTTATTATATTAT
Organism: Morpho helenor; assembly: GCA_029227775.1. Taxonomy (NCBI): domain Eukaryota; kingdom Metazoa; phylum Arthropoda; class Insecta; order Lepidoptera; family Nymphalidae; genus Morpho; species Morpho helenor. Next base: position 17,167,395 of record JARGCU010000025.1, read on the forward strand.
AATAATGCTGTGTATCAAAATCGCAAAGCATAGATTTTGGTCGCGGAGTCTATCTCCTGATGATGCTTCCTTCGGTTACGGGGCGAAACGATTGTTGAGTTTGTGATAGTGAACGTGTGTAGTGCTTGTGTATTGTGGTGGCAGTGGTGGAGGTTTGTGCATGTTTTTACAAATCCTGCAAGTTTCAGGTATAAAAACGGATTGTTAAATCTACATTTAGCATTATATATATTTTCTATTTTACTTCATCCCGGATTATAGCAAAATAAGTTTATTATTACTTTTGTATTATGGATATCACCAAAGTAATGCTCATTCTATAAATTATTTAAACGATTATAGTTAATTAATAAAGAATAATTAATAAAAAATTAAAAAAAATATTATAAAAATTAAAGTAATAATTTATAAAACAAGTCGAGTTAGAAACCTTAAAAAAAGATTTTAACGAAATTTCATCTCTCTACTGATAACTGTTGAGGAGTTCCCTCGTCTGGTAGCAGCATCAGGTCATGCTTATCATAAACATGCATTTTCATCGGAACTGGACCAGTATGTAAAATTTCAACTCAATCGGACACCAAAGGGTAAAATTTAACTTGCAAGATGTCACCTTCACATACATACACGCCAATTTAAATAAATGCTTTCAATAAGGCGTAACTTTATCACTTTTACGCGCGGAATAAAGCAAATTAATTCATTATTTTATACATAGTTCGTTATACTTAACCCAAGGTATGCATGTGCGCATTAACGTAATCTCTTTTAGTCATTGATTGAGACAAAATCAAACCCATAACCCCCTCGGGGACCGCTTTAAAATAAATTTTATAAATGTAGCGGCGCCACCCATAGAGACATTGTCAAGATTTTGAATAAATTCATTCAGTCGCACTCGTAAAAGCCAATCGAATGACAAAGAAGTAATACGACGGCAGTTTTATTATACACATTAAAAATTTTGAAGGGCTACTTTGAAATAAAGATTTGGGGTTAGTATGTCCCTACTTGGTATTAAACAAATGGTAATTTTTGGAACGCACTTTCGTAAAAGGTTCAAAATTTTAATTATTGTATCCTTACTTGTTGTAGGGAATGGGTAAAAAGCCAACTTTAGAAAATGACGTTCAGTGTATTTAGTACACTTTTTTAAATTGCCAAATCTATTTAAATAAAGCAAATAAAAATAGAAATAGTCTCTATTTTGCAGTCACATTTGTATACATATTAATCGTCGTATCTATTGCTAGTCCATAAGCCTCATAGTTCGTAGACCGCCTTAGCACAATTTAAATGTTCTTCTTACCAGTTATCAGTATGTTTTTTTCCAAAATTGTTTAAAAAAATAAACCTGCTTCTACAAAAAAGAACTAGACAGAAACTCGGTGGTTACTCCTTTAAAATACAATTCTTATAAAAAAAAATTCTTATAATAAACGTCTAGGGAGGCCCAAAAAAAATGGTTGGATTGTGTGAAGTATGATATGCATATAAAAGGAGTGGCGTCAGAGTTGATGTATGATAAGAGAGAATGGAAGAGAAAAACATGTTGTACTGACCCTAGTTAGAGTAGGAAAAAAGCACTAGAATGATGACTAATATTATAAATACGACCACTATTTATGAAATTTAGAACCATTGAATCTTATCATTTCTTTCCGAGTTGTCGTAAAAGGCGACTAAGGTAACTTTACCGCCGGTCGTAGAATACTAAGCCAAATCATGCTACAACTGGTTTATAACATGTTGTACCCCACTTAAAGTGGAATCAAGATTGATGGGTGGTGATGAATGTAATATATAAAGTACGTAAAGTACGTAAATCGTTTGTGGGTCTGGGTATCAGATTCAATAATAAAATTCCGCAATCAATTTTAGCTTTGCCATTACATCGATTTACACTGTTAAAAAGAAGCTGATCCAGAAAGCCTACTATACTGTTGAGGATTACTTAAAAGATAAGGATGTGTGGATATTACTCGCTACATCCTTTACAAGACAGTAATGACTAATGTAACTAGTCATAAGAATTAAATTTTAAAAGAGCAACCGTCGAGTTTCTTGCTGGCTCTTCTCGGTAGGAACAGCTTTCCGAACCAGCAGTAGAGTTGACGATTCAAAAGCACTTGTTTACTAGTTTATTTGAATAAAGAATAAATTGAATTTTAATATACGCCAGGGTGATATAAAATTTCAATAAAATATCTAAAATTATGCTTTTTCGTAATATTAAACAATTTATTCAACGGAACCGTCAGCTTGCGCTGACCAAATTGTACCCTCGTCATAGCAGATGCACAACAGGGCGTTCATGAAAAGGTATGCTGCGTTGTTTTAATCTACTCATATATTTCTCAGTAAGGGCGGAATGCTTGAGCAAATAGCAGCTACGTCAGGTTTTTGTTTGTTTGTAATCTCTTTCATCATACGCCGTGTGGTATCCGGCTGAATACAATAGTACAACCCTCATTTCTTACCGAGATGCCGTAAAAGGCTGCTAAGATAAGTTGACCCGCCGTATGGTGTCCGGCTGAGTAGAATAGGCCAACCTCATTTCTTACCGAGGTGTCGTAAAACGCGGCTAAGGTAAGTTGACCCACCGTGTGGTATCCGGTTTAGTAGAATAAACCACCCTCATTTCTTATCGAGGTGTCGTAAAATATGACTGAGGTAAGTTAACGTCAGGCAAGCGACCGGTCGTAAAAACGCAGCCAAATCATGTGATAGCATGTTTATAACATGATGTGCCGACCCCGCTAAGAGTGGGATAATTGCAGAAAGATGATGTTATCTTTTTCATCATCTTTCTGCCCTTATCCCACACTAAGTGGGGTTCAGACAACTGGTTAGAATGTTGCTCTTACCGAAAATAAATAGCAAGAAACTCCGCGGTCAATCTAATAAATATTTTCAATATTTAATTATTACTTTGGCAACAATTAACAAAAGTTACAAATATTTAAAAGTACTTCTAGTCTACTAGATTAAAGATTTTGAATCTAAAATTTTATTGCTCAGTACAGTTTATTCTTGATTGTATTATTAAGGTTGCCTGGAAGAGATCGCTGGCTTAGCGATAAGGCCGCCATTTGTGCAATTTATTGAGTTTTTTTTCTTTAACTTGTATTGTTTTATATGGGCTAACAAAAAACTGTTATTTTTATTTTATGTATTTGTGTGCAATAAAGAGTATTTCTATTCTATTCTACAGTTTCAGACTGAATTCGAAATAATTACGTAATCCATAAACTATATGTAGTTCGACTAAGTCCGACTTAGTAGACCTCTAACTGTACAGACAATGAACAAGGGAAGTTGCAATTCGTAATGACACAGGTCAGAAGTTGGTGTGAAGCTGGCGTATTGAATCGATATATAGTTCCCGTATAGTTTGAGCGCGGTTTAAATTGTTAACTTGATAGTTACATGAGTGATGAAGGAATAATAGGTAAAAGTTTGTGTATTATGATTGAGGTTGGCATTGTACGCCGTGTGGTATCCGGCTGAATAATAATAAATATATGGGACACTTACACACACGGTCATCCGTCCCCAAAGTAAGTAACTTAATACTTGTGGTATGGTAGACAGACAAATGGTGAATGTATACTTATATATTTTTAAATACATACTTAAATACAAATATACACCCAGGCTCAAAGACCAACAAATTCATTTATAGAAAATGTTTGCCCTCGGCGGGAATCGAACCCGCGACCCGTGGAGCTGAAGGCAGGGTCACTACCCACTGCTCCAACGGGCCAGTCATAGAGTAGTACCACCCTCTTTTCTTACCGAGGTGTCGTAAAAGGCGACTAAAGTAAATTGACTTACCGTGTGGTATCCGGTTAAGTAGAATAGACCACCCTCTTTCTTATCGAGGTGTCGTAAAATACGACTAAGATAAGTTGACGTCAGGCAGGCGGCCGGTCGTAAAATGCGTAGCCAAATCATATGACAACATGTTTATAACATGTTGTGCCGAACCCACTTAGAGTGGGATAAGGGCAGGAAGATGATTATGGAGGTTGGCATTATGATTCGCAATTATCTATAAGCATATAGTGAACTATGTTTGTTTCATAAATTATAAAATCAGCCTGAATTCTGCCGTGTGGTATCCGGCTGAGCAGAATAGACCATCCTTATATCTTACCGAGGTATGCTTAAAGGCGACTAAGGTAAGTTGACCCGTCGTGTGTTATTCGACTGAGTAGAATAGACCACCCTTATTTCTTACCCAGGTGTCGTAAAAGGTGATTAAGGTAAGTTGACCCACCATGTGGTATCCGGATGAGTAGAATAGACCTCCCTCGTTTCTTACCGAGGTTTTGTAAAATGCGACTAAGTTAAAATTACGTCAGGCAGGCGGCCGGTCGTTTAACAACTAGCCAAATCATGTTACGACATGCAAAACAAGTAAGCTAAAACAAGTTGTGCGGAGCCCATTTAGAGTAGGATAAGGGCAACAGAATGATGATGATGACAGAATTAGTCTGAATTGGGTAGTTCTTAAAATTATGTCTGTGTTAAAAGTGTTGTGTTTTGTTTGTTAAAAGTCTGTGTATCTAATTTTTTTCTTCGACCTATATATAGGTCTTAGGTCAAAGGTCTTTCATACTACACGATCTTAATACCTGAATCAAACGGCTACCCGCGACCTTTTCGAGGTCCTCTGTCCACCTAGTGAGTAAGTAGTGTCCACCTGTTTCCACTGGGTTTTCCGGCGCGTGGTTGGCCCTCCGGCACCTACCAAATCTATGTAATGCTAATTTATTAGTCCGACAAGACCTATATCTATATCCTTGGGCGTAGGTATTTAAGCTTCAATTATACTTAATTTCAACAATATTGGTTCAGCAGTTTAACCATTAAGTGTAACAGCCAGAAAGATAGCATTTTCTTTATGTCAAATTATTGAAACAAATTTTTTGTCTTTCACTGTTTTACAGTAAAAAATATTTGTTAATGTATGAGTAAAATATTAGTACAATCAAACAATTAATTAATTAGCTCATAAAATAACAATTTCAAGTTTTTGAACGTGAACTTGGGAACTATGTCAATTAAAATACGACCGCTTCACGCCAACTTGTGACCTGTCATTATAGTTTACAAGTTGAAAACTTCTTTGTTTATTGGTCCCACTTCTGAATTGTTTAGGAATAACAAATGTTCCGTAGAAATAGCACAAACTACTTTTTCTTTTTGTCTTTCTTTTTATTTTGAATATGCAATATATAAAGTGTAGCTCGACAAGCGCCATCTAGCGCGCGATCTCAGTTGCCTCTGATCTAATTTATAGAATTAGGCGTTACTTTGCGGAGATCCATAATACAAAAGTAATAATAAAATTATTTTGCTATAATCCGCGATGAAGTAAAATAGAAAATATATATAATGCTAAATGTAGAGTGGACAATCGGTTATCATACCTGATACATGCAGGAGTCGTAAAAAACACATGCACAAACCTCCACGACCAAAATCGCAAAGCTTTGCGATTTTGGTCTATCTCCTGAAGATGCTTCGGTTGCGGGGCGAAACGATTGTTGAGTTTGTGATAGTGAACGTATATAGTGCTTGTATATCGTGGTGGCGGTGGTGGAGGTTTGTGCATGTGTTTTTTACGACTCCTGCATGTATCAGGTATGATAACCGATTGTCCACTCTACATTTAGCATTATATATATTTTCTATTTTACTTCATCGCGGACTATAGCAAAATAATTTGATTATTACTTTTGCCTCTGATCTCTCGAGTGAAGTGCTTTTTGGCGGACGCGCACGAATTTACATCAAAAAATATTCAATAATTCAACACAGCACAAAGCTTATCAGATCTGAAGATCATTTTAACTCTCAAGTTTTCGTTATCTAATTTATAAGTATATAGATATTTTATAAGTATATAAATATTTTTCTAAGTACTTACCTTTACTGCCTTATCGCTTTGAAATCTAAAACGTTGAGATTTTGAATCTGAAACAAACATGACTGTAATTTATAAAAAGCTTTTAGCAGATAACACATACAACTATACCTATATTATAAAAGCTATAACTTTTGCTTATTTAATTATATACTACTATGTATAATTTTTATAATTTTAATTTTTTTTCAACCGTAGAGTGGGAGCGGTATTTACAGCACAGTTTATTTTAATGAAATGACACCCATATTATATTGAATTGATGTAAGGCCGAAAAAAAGGTGGATGGATTGTGTGAAAAATGATATGCATGTTAGAGGAGTGGCACCCGATTTGACGAATGATAGAGGAGAATGGAAAAAGAAGACCTATTGTGCCGACACCACTTAGTGTGGGATAAGGGTAGGAGAATGATTATGCTGGAATGACACCCATTTTTATTGGAATGACACCCATTTTTATTGGAATGACACCCATTTTTATTAGAATGACACCCATTTTCATTTTGTGTACGCTGGAATAAAATAAATTCTAAATTTTATTTTGAATATTAATTACATCAATAATTTTAGTTTATTTCACCGTGTAGTATCCGGCGGAATAGAATACCTCTCTCTCATTTCTTACAAGGTGACGTAAAAGGCGACTAAGTAAAGTTGACCCGCCCTGTGGTATCCGAGTAAGTAAAATAGACAGCCCTTATTCTTACTGAGGTGTCGTAAACGGTGACTAAAGTAAGTTGACCTGCCGTGTTGTATCCGGCTGAGTAGAATAGGCCATCCTTATTACTTACCAAGGTGTCGTAAAAGGCGATTAAGGTAAGTTGACGTAAGGCAGGCGGCCGAACGTAAACTAACTAGCCAAAACAAGTAAGGTCTTTAAAACCGAGTTTGTATGCCGACAGGAGAATGATAATTAAAGTAAGTAGCGGCCTGTTACTATCCCACTGCTGAGAATAGGCCTCTTCTCTCCGTTTTTGGAGAGAAGCTTTGAAGCTAAGACCTACCACGCTGCTCCAATGCGGATTGGTAGGTTACACATATCTCCAGAATTCTCTAGAGATATGCAGGTTTCCTCACGATGTTTTCCTTCACCGAAAAGCGTGTGATAAATTGCAATTGTCAATTAGACACATAAGTTTTAACAGAAAAACTCATTAGTGTCTGCCCGGGTTTGAACCCGTGACCTCCTAGAAAGAGTCGCACGGTGTTACCGCTGGGCTACCACAGCTTCTGAATGATAATTAATTTTAGTTTATTATTCGACGATGCAAACCATTTACAAACCAGTTTTGTTTCATTTTTTATCTTTGCTGATAAAACGCTGTGTGGTATCCGGCTGAATAGAATAGTACCAACCTCATTTCTTACCGAGGTGTCGTAAAAGGCGACTAAGGTAAGTCGACCCGCCGTGTGGTATCCGGCTGAGTAGAATAGACCAACCTCATTTCTTACCGAGGTGTCGTAAAAGGGGACTAAGGTAAGTTGACCCACCGTGTGGTATCCGGCTGAGTAGAATAGACCAACCTCATTTCTTACCGAGGTGTCGTAAAAGGCGACTAAGGTAGGTTGACCCACCGTGTGTTATCCGGTTGAGTGAAATAGACCACCCTCTTTCTTACCGAGGAGTCGTAAAATACGACTAAGATAAGTTGACTACAGGCAGGCGGCTGGGCGTAAACTAACTAGCGAAAACAAGTACCTAACGTCTTTAAAACCGTGTTTGTGTTGTGCTGACAGGAGAATGATATTACATTTTAGTTTATAATTCGACGATGCAAACCTTGTAAGTGCAAACTATTTACAAGTCAGTTTTCTTCATTTTCCATCTTTGCTGCTAAAGAAAAACCGCGGGTTTATTTATTTATTTATGTACCATAAAAAATGTTGGAAAAAAACATAATTGGTAAAAAAAGTGTACAAAGGTCAACTTATCCCTATGACAGAGATCTCTGCCAGCTAACCTACGAGGTGAGACAATTTATATTAAAGAAAAAGGTATTAGGTTATTTCTAACTAGAATATTACTGTAAATGTAGCGTGTTCAGTAAGTGAGATATATCCTAGCGGGCAACATTAAAGTGTGCAGTGAGATATCGCGTGTCTACATCTGACGGTAAGCGCGAGTTGTGTTTCCAGTCGCGTCCGCAGGGGAATGTATAGTCTACACCAGGGGTGGTAAACTCGCGGCCAATAGATCAAGCGACACAGAATATAAATAATAAAATTAAATAAATAAATATATGGGACACTTACACACACGGTCGTCCGTCCCCGAAGTAAGTAACTTAATACTTGTGTTATGGGTGACAGACAACTGGTGAATATATACTTATATATTTTTTTTTAAATACATACTTAAATACAAATATACACCCAGGCTCAAAGACCGACAAATTCATTTTAAAGAAAATATTGGTCCTCAGCGGTAATCGAACCCGCGACCCGTGGAGCCGAAGGCAGGGCACTACCCACTGCTCCAACGAGCCAGTCAAAATTAAAATCATCATCTTCCTAACCTTATCCCACTCTAAGTGGGGTCGGCACAACATGTTATAAACATGTTGTCACATGATTTGGCTACGTATTTTACGACCGGCCGCCTGCCTGTAGTCAACTTATCTTAGTCGTATTTTACTACACCTCGATACGAAAGAGGGTGGTGTATTCTACTTAACCGGATACCACACGGTAAGTCAACTTACATTAGTCGCCTTTTACGACACTTCGGTAAGACATGAGGGTGGTCTATTCTACTCAGCCGTATACCACACGACGGGTCGACTTACCTTAATCGCCTTTTACGACACCTCGGTAAGAAAAGAGGGTGGTACTATTCTATTCAGCCGGATACCACACGGCGTAAATAATAAAATTAAAATATCTTTATTAAATCTCACGTTATCGCATTGCATTATTACGTTATTGCATTATATAGATGAAGCAACACTGTAAAATAATTTATATAATTAGGCGTTACTGTGCGGAGATCCATAATACAAAAGTAATAAGTGACTGGCCCGTTGGCGCAGTGGGTAGTTATCCTGCCTTCAGCGCCGTGAGTCGCGGGTTCGATTCCCGCCGAGGGCCAACATTTTCTATAAATAAATTTGTTGGCCTTTGAGCCTGGGTGTATATTTGTATTTAAGTATGTATTTAAAAAATATATAAGTATATATTCACCAGTTTTCTGTCTACCATAACACAAGTATTAAGTTACTTACTTTGGGGACGGACGACCGTGTGTGTAAGTGTCCCATATATTTATATTTATATTTATTTATAATAATAAAATTATTTTGCTATCCGTGGTAAATTAAAAAATATATATAATGCTAATTGTAAAGTGGACTATCCGTTCTCATACCCGATACATCTAGGATTCGTTAAAACATAAGCACAAACCTACACCAACGCCACCACATTACACAAGCACTACACACGTTCACTATCATAAACTCAACCCGTCGGTCCGTGTGAATAAACGGACAGAAATTTAAACGGACGGCCATTAATTTTTTAGCGGCCCACTTAAATGCTATCATTGTTTATTTAGCTTGGGCTTTGAGTTTGTCACCCCTGATCTACAGGTTCTCTATATAAAATTTTAAAAATTAAAATTTTTGTTTTATACATTTTTCAAATTAATTTCATTTTTTAGAATTGCTTATATCCTGTCTATAGCTTTTATAGCGTTACCTGGCGGGTTAAGCGCAAAAGCTTTATAGAATTAGAGGAAGTCCATACAAAACTATAATATTATTTAGCTAAAGTCAGGTATTTGTGAAATATATGTTATTTTAAAAATCGAGTTTATGTACTATTCGTATTCCTTAGGCATGCAGTATTTGTAAACCGCATGCACTATAAACAGCCATTACAACCACACAACACTTCTGGCACTCCACACATTCACTAGCACAACCTCAACAATCGCCCTGTAACCTAAGAGGAGGCGCTGAAGGCTAATATCATTACTTTCTTAAAGAGTTTGTTGAGAGTTCCGAATGTAGTGAGTAGAGGTCCAGAGGACAGAAGCTATAAAATTAAAAAGACAGTTATTTATAAAAGACCTATTGCTGACCAAGGTTTGAATTCGGACCCCTTGGTCAAGCTCAGCGCTTTAACCCTTTGGATTTTTTTTTTACAAACGGTCGTCCGTCCTCAAAGTAAAAACTTGCTTTATGTGTGACAGACAAGCGGTAAATATATACATATATAGTTTAAAATACATATTTAAATAAATAGAAAATATACAAATAGACACCCAGGCTCGAAGATCAACAATTTTTTATAGAAAATGTTGGCAATTGAAATACAAACATTTAATTTGCATATTGTTACATATAATCTGAATTTTAATATAAAAATCATATATGACTGACTGGAATATAACAATACGTCACATTTTATGGCTTATATTTAACATTTTCAATAAAATAGTATCTGGAAAAGCAATAAATAATGTTCAATCAATTCCACCTCGCAATGTAGTGTTGCGAAAATCTGATATTTATTTTATAAATCGGACAATCCGCACAAGTGAGTCTTAAAATAATTTCGAGACCGTAATGACTGAATTAATTTTGTTGAAAACTGCGTGGAATTGTTTTTAACTCAACATATGGAAATAGCTTTTACAGTAGTTGTAATATAAAAAAAGATAGTACGAAGTAAAAAAGTTTTAGTTATTTAGAAATCAAAAAAAAATTTGTAGGTGTTTTTTTTTAATGTAACGCTGAACTGATACTGAATGTGTCACTTTAACCATTTTTGTGGTTATAAAAAAATTCTATATTACGGTTTTAATCTTTTAATCTAGTTATTATTATAAAAGAGACCAAATACGAACAATGCGTGAACGTTAGTTATTACGGTTGGATGAAAGTTGGTTGTTTAGTTTTTTTTGTTTATTTTTTACTAACGTTATTTTTCAGGACTTTTATACAATTAGTACATGTCAGTCCCGTGTACCCTTTAACTTAATCTATACAAATTTTACATTACTTTAAATTATCTATAGGTACTCTAAACTATTTATGGCAAAATATATAGCATATGGTTGTTTAGTTAACAAGAAAAAATTATTATTATATTAAATTAATAAGTCATCTTACATTTATATAGGGCTTTGCTTTATCGGTGTAAATAAAGGAACATGTTAATGTTTTTTTTTTTTTAATATTGCGTACATACTCTTGAATGAAAGTTGCAACACAAATAAAAAAAAATTGCTCCAATAAATGAATGAAATACCACTCCAGTCTCATTGAAGACTGGTTCTATAGGTCAAGGGATTTTACGTAATTTAACAGTTTTATCAAACACTCGGTTAATCTCATAAATACCATATTGCGAAACATCTTGATAAATTTTCGGTAAAATTAATAACCGTGAAACGCCTTTGATGTAATATTATACTTGACATTTAACAGTCAATAATTATATCCATATTTCGTAAATAATTTGTACTATAGTAACTGGGCGAGCGAGCCTTTCTTCGATTTTTTTTAATGTAAATTAATTTAAATATATTTAAATTAATAAAAATAAAAATATCTGGAATCTATCCTGGTATTCAGAATAAGAGACCGCCCTTTAGCCAATTGAGCTATCATGACTATGCATTTGACAGCGTAATTACCCTTTACTTTTTCATTAAATTATAGCAGTTTTATATCATTTTTTTATTAATAAAACCTAGCTTAATCGAATTTCCCCTTCTGCAACCCCCTACATGCTGAATGTCATGAAAATCGACTAATTTCCGAGATTCAGAAATGTCATGATGAAAATGAAATGTGAAGATGTACAGATTGAATTTGAACCTTTTACATATAATAACTACATATTTTACAAAATATCAAGCTGTGAAAGCCCAGCGGTGAAACAGTGCTACTCTTTCGAGGGGTCACGGGTTCAAATCCCTGGCAGGCAACAATGAGTTTTTCTGTTAAAACTTATGTATCTAATGGATAATTGTAATATATCACACGCTTTTCAGTAAAGGAAAAACATTGCGAGAAAAACTGCATATTTCTAGAGAATTCTAGGGATATTTAGAACCTAGAATCCGCATTGGAGCAGCGTGGTAGGTCATAGCTCCAATTCTTCTCTAAAAAAACGGAGAAAGTAGGCCCATGCCCAGTAGTGGGATACTAACAGGCCGTTACTTTACTTTTATACAAATTATTGTTGTTCATTCCAAAGTGCATATATTTTTGTGTACTTTACAGTCTTGGCTATTTACTGTCCCACTGTTGGGCAAAGACCTCTCTCCTTGGAGAGAAGTATTCAAGCTTGGACTAGATTGTTGGTAGGAGGTAAACTTAAACTATATTTTCCGGTTCACTTTAACGTCGCGACTTAGTAAGAAGTTAGTAAAACCATCAATTAACGGATTTCTACGTTTCAGATTTTATCAAGCAGGTACACTGCAGTGTTAACTAGCACTGCACACATTCACTACCACAATCTCAACAATCATCTGACTCCGAAATCGGAGCATCATGAGATAGACCCGACGACAAAATCGCAAAGCTATGTGATTTTTAAAAAACTTAAAACGAAAACTATATTTCGTATTTCAATTTAACTTCAGTCTTACAATCGAAGTGATCAATTAATTATATCGTAGAACAGATGCTAAAATGTATAGATACAAGTTTGAATGCGGCAGAACAGTGAACTTTGCCGGCGAACTATTAAGTGGGGCTTGGAACGGGAGTGGACTATTGTTAACATTATAATTTGAGGTAACACTCTGGCCACAGTTTTGAATTTATACTTTTTTTATCAGGAGAACCCCCTTATATCAGGAAAACCCATTATGGGTCGCCATCACCCCGACGGGGATGAGCGGCGGACTTAAGCAACCTGAGTGCTCTATCAAACTGCTGGTGGCGGGAACAGGGTACCGTTAGACATATTGCCCCCATCCCCGCCAGCAGCACCTCTGAACCCCAGAGTGCGCCACCTCTGGGTCGGGGCCTCTCTAAAAGTGACCCCTTCTTCCGCTAATAGATGCATCAGGAGTACCGGATGCATCGACCGCCTCGGGGACCTTTTCTGGTGGGCGTCCGATAAATTCCGTTCGAAACACCCGAAAGTGTCGGTTATGGGGTACTATCGCGAGGAAAATTCATAGATTAAGTATAGAAACCGGCTTTACTTACGTCTTACTCTATGTTCGCGCCTACTACGTGCCTTCGACAGCTGCAGTTGGAGATCATAAATTCAAATAATTTTTTATTCAAAGAAACTTGTAAACAAGTGCTTTTGAATCGTCAACGTCGTAAAGTATTTTGATTTGATTTTTTGATTTGACTGCTTGTTCGGAAAGCTGTTCCTACCGAGAAGAGCTAGCAAGAAATTCGGTGGTTGCTCGTTTAAAAATAAAATTCTTATTATTAGTTACATTTAGGCATTAGTTACACTAAGTAATCCCCAACAGTATAGTAGGCTTTCTGAAACAGCCTCTTTCACGTACGTATAATCGTTAAATTACCCTCGATTATGTTTTATGTGTTTTTATTCTCCTCCTGAAGAAAAAAATGGGAGCATAAATTCGATTCGATTTTATTTTATTAGTTTAATATTTTAAATTAACATACATTTTTATTACTTTTCTTTGAGAAAATGGTTCGCTTTATTAGTCAATCGTATTGAGAAGCATACAATACGCGTTTAAATCTAAATGGAAACAAGACAAGTTAAAAAAGCTTTTAACGAAATTTCATTTCCCTACTGTTAACCGATTCGGAGTTCCCTCGTTTGGAGCAAATCCTGGTAGCAGCATAAGGTCATGCTTATCATTAACATGCATTGTCATCGAGACTGGACCGGTATATCGAAATTCAGCTTAATCGGACACCGGAAAATGAGTCAAATTTAAGTTGCAAGATTCCAAGTTAAATAAAATCTTTTTAAAAATAGTGTTATTTTGCCAGGGTCGTTTTTGGTTTAGGAATAGCTACTTCATAAAAATCAGATTATTCACTAAGTGCTTTAAGTATCAGTATATAATTATGATACTATCGGCTACCTTAGATTTAAGGCTATTTTGGTTAGTTGGTTGTGAAAGTTTTCATTGTTCCGCTTTCAACTCGCACGTTCAACGTTGGCACCTAGCGAAGTGTAATTTGCCACTTCGATTTTAGTAGGCTAATTGTTGGTTATAATTACTTTACATTAATTTCATATTTACTGTGTACATTTTTAAAATGACGCTAGTTAAAAGTCCCTTTTTGCACTTAGGCTTAGAATTTCCCTTTTTTTAGAAAAATATTTTTTTTATACATGTTATTTTTTTGTATACATGTTTTTTTTAATACATGTTATTTACATGTTATTTTTTAAATTGTATATACAAATTGTATGTACATAAAACCTAGCTAGATCGATTTTTCTCCCCCAAAACCATCTACATGCTGAATTTCAGGAAAATCCTTGGAGCTATTTTCGAGATTCCGAAAATATGTATATACATACATACAAGATTAACTCATTTAAATATTAAAGATTACAAAGTAATAATAAAATTATTTTGCTATAATCCGCGATGAATTCATCACGGATTATAGCAAAAGTAATAATTTTATTATTACTTCTGTATTATGGATCTCCGCAAAGTAACGCCTAAATCTATAAATTATTAAAGATTAGTTTAGCATGCGTTTCTAAGCGACTCGAGTCGCTCAGAAACGCATGCTTAATGCGTATTCTGTTTAATACTTTATACTTTTTATTTCGATTTACTCTTAAAGAGTATTTTTTTATTCAACTACAACTATTGTATATTGTAATGTAATTGTAATGTGCTTAAATATTATAAAGCGCGTTCCACACTGCAACCGCCATCGCCGTAAAACGAAATCTAACTCAATATTCTAAACGAGCGATTGAATGAGATTAAAAACCAATTATCGATGCAGCGCCCCCACTGAGACTTATATTGGAATAACATTGGTTAGGTGAGCGGAATTAAGAGCAATTGTCTTTGATATATACGTCTATGCAGATAGAATGTCAAAGAGTAATAATTATGTTTTAGCCTAAGAGTAATATAAACGGGCATAATCTGAATACATGATCTTTAATATTTAAATGATTAGTAGATTTTAAACTTTCGCGATTCATACTAATTAAAATATAAACAACCGGGTCACATCGCGATAATCACGTTACCTTTGTATAAGGTTCGACGTTTCGGCAGAGGTGCATCCACCGTGGTCACGAACTGACTCAGTGACGGTACAAAGTACAAAGGTAACGTGATTATCGCGATGTGACCCAGTTGTTTATATTTTAAATGATTAAATCTTGTAGTTGAATAAAATGCATATGATATTTTTAGCTGTCATTTATAAAGTTGTGATAACTCAATGGATTACGAGCGGTATAAGTAACTAAAAAAACCTGGGATCCTGGCCCTTTAATTATTAAACTTTTCTTGCTTTTAATTTTTTATTTTGTTATAATTAAAAAAAAAATACCACCCAGGTATTAATTATACATTGCTGTACAATGGTTGGTCGAACGTAGCGGACTTTACTTATAAAGGCTATTTACTATAATGATAAAAATGACGCAATATGGTATTCTAATTTTTCAGACCGCCCCATTTCCGCACTGAGCTATTACAACTTTACAAATGATAGTGTAATTAGCCTATGTTTTCTAATAATATTATAGCACAAAAGTAATAATAAAATTATTTTGTATTATGGATCTCCGCAAAGTAATGCCTAATTTTACAAATTATTTATTATTATAATAGTTTTTCAGTATCTAGGTTATATATATACAAGATTCACTGATTTAATTATTAAAGATAAAGATAGAAAAGCCAGCATAAAATACGTCCATCGAAAATAAAGAGAAAGCAAATGAGACTTATTATCTATCTCTCATTATAATGTGTGATTAGACAAAAATAAGTATATGAGTTTAGGGAAGACCCTCTCTCACTATTTGTTGGACACTCGCACTTACTGATCTTCTTATGGCTCCCCTAGTATTTATAACAACTCTATGACTTTATTTCGTTACCTATCTATTCTGTGAAAGCACTAGAACGATAACTAGTTTTTAATCTCATCGAATCACTCAATTAGAATATAGAATTAGAATTCGTTCATCGCAAACGACCGCCGGAGTGTGGAAACCGCTTAATTGGAATTAAGACTGAATTGTAGTTTACATTGTATCGATGGGTGGTACGAGTATTAGGGCTTAAACGGTTATTACACTACACTGAATCTGAATTAAGGGGGGATGCCATGGACCCATAGAGACTCACCCACTAGTTTAGACACCCCTTTCCCGTGTAGCGGCTGTAGAATACACCAACCTCATTTCTTACCAAGGTGTCGCAAAAACGACCAACGTAAGTTGACCTGTCGTGTAGTATCCGGCTGTGGAATAAACCACCCTCATTTCTTAGCGAGCTGTCGTAAAATGCGACTGAGTTATTTTAAGTTAAGGTACAAACATGTTGTCGCATGATTTGGCTAGGTATTTTACTGGACGCCTGACTTAACTGGGTTAGAAATGAGAATGGTCTATTATACTTAACCGGATACCACACGGCGGGTCAACTTACCTTAATCGCCTTACGACACGTCGGTAAGTAAGAAAGGTGGTCTATTCTACTCAACCGGATACCACACGGCACCTTTATTGAATAGCTTAGGATGAAATAATTAAGTACATGACACAGTAAATCATAAGTAAGCACAATAGTATAAAAAACTCATAGAATTCTGCCCCGGATTTGAACCCGCGAATTCTTGGGATGGTCCCACACTCTTACCATTTAATAATTAACGATTATTTTGTAAGCATCAATCAAATTGTAATATTTTTTTTTATTTCAGCCGCCGAGTTTTTTGCTTGTTCTTCTCGGTAGGAGCAAACTTCCGAATCAGTGGTAGCTTCTTGAAAACATTTGACGATTCAAAACTACTGTAAACAGTCTACTTGAATAAAGAATATTTTGAATTTGAATTTAAATAACACCAACTTACCCACAAGCATTCAGTATACCTATTACTCTAATATTTGTGGAAAGTTCCAAAATTTATATATGACCTACTCATCTAATATAGATTTGGGAAATTTCTAGGAGGGTTCGTCAAGTAATAAAAGTTTTCCCCAAAGACAAGTGGATATCAGTCACGCTCGTAAAATGTCGGAAGTTACTACACGTTGAGAATATCCTAGTAAATCATGGGGGTATACAGCAATAAAAGTTTTTTAACGAAAATCCTTATAGGCGGTGTACGAGTTTTTGTTATTGACTGCAGTTTTACATTATTTATATAAAATGTATTACATCACCATCATTCTTCTGCCCTTATCCCACTCTAATGTTTTGCCGACCCCACGGCACAACATGTTTAAACATGTTGTTACATATTTTGGCTAGTTATTTTACGACCCGCCGCCTGCCGGACGTCAACTTACTTTAGTCGCCTTTACGACAACTCCTAAGAAATATGGGTGGTCTATTTTACTCAGCCGGATATCACACGGCGAGTCAACTTATCTTAGTCGCCTTTTACGACACTATATTTAGAAATGAGGGTGGTCTATTCTACTCAGCCGGATACCACACGGCGTGTCGACTTAGCTTAGTCACCTTTAACGACACTTTGGTAAGAAATTAGGGTGGTCTATTCTACAAAGCCGGATACCACACGGAGGGTCAACTTACCTTAGTCGCTCTTTACGACACCTCGGTAAGAAATGACGGTGGTCTACTCAACTCAGCCGGATACCACACGGATACCGCGGATATTGTCACATGATTTGGTTACGTATTTTACGATTAGCCGCCTGCCTGATGGCAATTTAACTTAGTCGTATTTTACGACACCTTGGTAAGAAAGAGGATGGTCTATTCTACTCAACCGGATACCACAGGGCGTGTCGACTTAGCTTAGTCACCTTTTACGACAGCTTGGTAAGAAATATGGTGGTCTACTCTACTCAGCCGGATACTAAATGGCATGTTTTAATTGTATAATACAAGTTTCTAATTACAAGTTCATCTGCGCGGACATAAGTACCTTAACATAATGTAGCCTATATTACTCCCTAGCTCTTGAACCAACAAATAATTATATCAGCTCCCATCAGACACCAAAAAAGCTGCGAACTAACAAATAATAAATGAAGTTACAGTAGAATTATTTTGCTGTAATCCGCGTTTGTTAAAAGAATCTATATAATCTATGTTTTGTGACACTTGTGGTGACTTGTCCTGCATGTATAAGGTAGGTAAATGTTGCCTGCTTCGTACACTACACATAGATTCTCTTAACAAACGCGTATTACAGTAAAATAATTCTATTGTAACTTCTGTATTATGGAATTCCGCAAAGTACGCCTGATTCTATAAGTAAGTAAGTAAGTAAGTAACGGCCTGTTACTATCCCACTGCTGGGCATAGGCCTCCTCTCTCCATTTTTGGAGAGAAGGGTTGGAGCTAAGACCTACCACGCTGCTCCAATGCGGATTGGTAGGTTACACATATCCCCGGAATTATCTAGATATATTCAGGTTTCCTCACGATGTTTTCCTTCACCGAAAAGCGTGTGATAAATTGCAATTATCAATTAAACACATAAGTTTTAATAGAAAAACTCATTGGTGTCTGCCCGGGTTTGAACCCATGATCGTCTCTAGAGATTCACACGGTCGCACCGCTAGGCCATCACAGCTTCTAGCTGATTCTATAAATTAAATAAAAACAGTTTCACACTAAGATTTGGCACCTTATTTCTCAGCCAAATACAGAAATTACATTACCGTTAATAGAATTAACACTCCGTTTGCGAAATGAATCGACGTGCAGACGTTCGGTGAAGCAATCGGGAAATAATTTCCTTTTCACAAACTTTAAATAATCCGGTTAGCTTTGAATCGGATTTGCCACAGGAAACCTTAGGTGGGGAACAATTAAACTACGTTGTTTCCGGTCGAGGAAATATAGGTGTTTCTGTTCACTTAAAATATTAAGCCAGTAAGTAAATGGTTTTGTTATCAAGAAAATATACGAGGTGTGTTCAAAAAGTATCGCGAATTTTGAATTTTCTCGGGTTACGTATATTCGAATTTCGTTTTTTTTGTGGCGTTATGTTGGTACATTTGTCCCTCACTTATGCTGACAAGATTGGCCATTTTGAATTTTAAGTTAATTGTTGACAGCTGCTTTGCTTGCACGTGTTTTGGTTCGTCTTCGATTTTTCCTTATTCAAAACAATGGACCACGATAACGCCCCTGCTCACACAACGCTGCTTGTACGCGACTTCTTGGCCAAAAACAACACACTAATGATACCGCAGCCACCTTATTCCCCAGATCTGGCCCCCTATGACTTTTTCTTGTTCCCGAAACTGAAAAGGCCCATGAAAGGACGACGCTACGCCACGACTGACGAGATAAACACGACATCGAAGGAGGAGCTGAACAAGATACAAAATAATGATTTTTTGAAGTGCTTCGAAGATTGGAAAAAACGTTGGCACAAGTGTATAATATCCCAGGGGGATTACTTTGAAGGGGACAAAATAAATATTCACAAAAAAATAAATAGTTTTGAAAATACACAAAATTCGCGATACTTTTTGAACACACCTCGTAGATCTATCTAGATGCTATCTATCAATTGCTTCGTATGAGAATAGCGATGTTCTTGAATAGCGATATAGCGAATAATAGCGATGTCTTCATATGAGAATTAATTGTAGCATCATCATCATCTTCCTGCCCTTATCCCACTCTAAGTGGGGTCGGCACAACATGTTATAAACATGCCGTCACATGATTTGGCTGGGTTTTTACGACCGGCCACCTGCCTGACGTCAACTTACCTCAGTCGTATTTTTCGACACCTCGGTAAGAAAGAGAGTGGTCTATTCTACTAAACCGGATATCACACGGTGGGTCGACTTACCTTAGTCGCCTTTTACGACACCTCGGTAAGAAATGAGGGTGGTCTATTCTTCTCAGCCGGATACCACATGGCGGTTCAACTTACCTTAGTCGCTTTTTATGACACCTAGGTAAGAAATGAGGGTGGTACTATTCTATTCAGCCGAATACTACACGGCGTGAGATTAATTGTAACACTTAATCATTAAACCCTTCCAGTAAGTGTATAGTAATGAGTTTTTAATTTGGTTGTCTATAGTTTTAAAACCGACGTTTTGTATCCGGCTGAGTAGAAAATACCACTCCCAATTCTTACTGAGGTATCGTAAAAGGCGACTAAGGTAAGTTGACCCGCCGTGTGGTATCTGCCTGGGTGGATAAGACCCACCTCATTTGTTACCAAGGTGTCATAAAAGCCGACTATAGTAAGTTGACGCGCCGTGTGGTATCCGGCAGAGTAGAATAGATCACCCTCGTTCTTACCGAAGTGTCGTATAAAGCGACTAAGGTAAGTTGACGTCAGACAGTCGGCTGGTCGTAAGATAACTACCCAAATCATGGAACATGTTTATAACATGTAGTGTGGAAGCCACTTAGTGGGGGATAAGAGCAGAAAAATTATGATATAATAAATAAAATTATAATGAGAATAAAACAAACATATAAAAATAAACAAAATAAAAATATTATTGACAGAATTTTTACGTGATTTGAAAAGCACTGATTCATAAATAAGCCAATGTATTTAAAAGTATTTTTAAAATATACTTAGTATGCACGTTCTATTAAAACATTTTTAAAGTGTAACGGGTAAATACAGAAAATTTTAATATAAGCTATTTGAAAAGAGTTCAAAATAGCCACATCAAATATTTACCGAATAGCTTGCGCGAGCTAATAGACTTTAAATATGAAAGTGTTTTCGTTCGGAGCGTTGTGAATTAATTTTTATGACGTACTTTAATTATACAAAAATGTGTTAAAAATTGTACGAGCTTCGAACGATCACTTTATAGCAATTATAATTCCAATCTAATGTCCTAATTGTGAAAGTATGTCTGTCTGTTACGTTTTCACAGCTAATTCCTTCAATCGATGACAACCTTGAAATATCATTGTTTTGAGACCTCATTTTATAGGTTTCTCATTTAAAAAATACCTCAAAGATGGAAAACGATCTTAAAATGTCGTAATAAAAAGAGCCGCTGAATACCAGTGGCAGGCGTAAATACTTAGAAAATATATATGTATATACAAACAATGAACTTCTGTTAACGCATTTTTTTTACAATAACACGATAGCAATTTTTGAATTTTAAACTATCGTGAGTAGTATTCATAGTTAATGTATAGAACCGGCTATACTCACGTCTTATTCTATCGGGTTAGCCCGACTAGTTTCGAACCCATCCGGGGCTCTTATTCATGAGCTCTTTACACGACGTTATCGCGGCGGGAACTGCGTCCCGCACGGATGAAGTTTGTGCACGCGACGCTTACGGTGTCGGGTTCAAAGCGGTCTTTATATGAACCAGTAGTGTCAAAAATCGGTTTCTACGCCGGAGGTAGTGTCCATTCACCGTCTCTGTTAAAAACATTTTAAACTTCATCCGTGCATGCGATGACGAAGACTAGAGCGACAGGGAACACTTGGAAGAGGTGCGGTCACCGCCACCACCGTGTCCCCCCGCACCCCCGCCTCCCACGAGTCGCGCCCAGCGAGCTGCGGGACGCAGTTCCCGCCGCGATAACGTCGTGTAAAGAGCTCATGAATAAGAGCCCCGGATGGGTTCGAAACTAGTCGGGCTAACCCGATAGAATAAGACGTGAGTATAGCCGGTTCTATACATTAACTAATAACACGATATAATAGAATACCACTATTCCCGCTGAGAGATACACTTCGCTTGAATAACGAACAAAGACTGAATGTCACTGAAACGTTTTATCAATAGGAAGATTCCACCAGAAACAACAACGGCACAGTGGTGCCACCATTTTATTATCAAAAAGGGCACGATTCTCTTGTTTCATGACTGTGTTGCTATAAAATACAAAGCGGAAATCATTGGCGACTAGAATATTGAAGAAAAAAGAAAAGAAGGCGGTCAGAATGCGAGTTAAGCACAACACTGGCATTATTTTTAGTGCACGATTATTAAACTTAAGTATTAATAAACATCAATATAATCACCTTAATCTTAATTAATTGCAAATTAAAATTTTAAAACCGTTTTCCATTTACGATAAGAATACAATTTAAAATGTGCACTGTCTAAGACATTTTGTGGAAATGTATGCGAAATCAATTTTTATAATGGTTCTTTCAATTTACATCAAAATACATGCAGGTAATTTTTTTTTTTAATTAAAAATCTTGAAGGAAGTTAGTGAACCTATTCTATGATTGACCAAACTTGATTAGGTATCTGTGATATACGATATTTGAAAAGAAATTGAGTTTTGATTGTGGTTTCAGGGAAATTTCTCTCTAACTTTGAAAACTTTAATCTAACTCACGTAGAATTAATTCACACAATTTCCAAGGTTTGCATTGTGCATTTAGCTCACTCTAAGTGGGGCCGGCACAACATGTTCTACACGTTGTTTCATGATTTCATTATTTTTTACGATCGGCTGCCAGCCTGACGTCAACTTACCCTAGCCTTTTAAGACACCTCAGGGTGGTCTTTTCTACTGAGCCGGATACCTCAAGGCGGAAGGTCTTTTTAGAGTGAAAGCAATTATTATAATAAAAGAAACCTTTTATTTTAGCTTAGTTAAACTGCAGTTCCAACACGATATAACTTATCTACGTACTTTGTAACAGGTCGTTCTTAGTAACAATTGTTCGGTCCTTACTCCTTTACGATCTCTTAAACAGCTACATTGTTGTTGCCATAAAGGGGGAATAAATTCCAACGGCTCATACACGAGTCGGACGTGCTTTTAATGCTTTAATAACCTTTTAAAGACTTAAAGCTTCTCGACGACAATGTTGGGAGTTGTTGACAAACTAATATAGGCGCGGTAACCAGCAATTGACTTTAATAATGGCTAGCTTTTACCCACGACTTTGTACGCATCATCCTGTTCCTGTAGAATTGACAGGATTTCCATAGCCTATATGTTATTCCGGTGTGTAAGGAATAATTGTGCCAAATTTCATCAATATTGGTTCAGCGGATTCGCCGTGAAAGACAAACAAACATACATACATACATACAGACAAACTTCCACATTTATAATATTAGTAGTATAGGATTCTACATTCGAATTGTTATCCTGTGTCCATGTCCTACGAATTATGACTAAATTAACGACGATTAAATAATGGATTCGTATCAGTACTTATCAGTAATTGAGAGTGGAATCCCTAAATAAAACATCCAATAATATATTAAAGTAAAACTAGATAGAAGATTTGAAGAAAAAAGCAAAGATAGTCCAGATTACTAAGACTTAGCCGGATATGAGGATGCCCGTCTGGGATTTGAAAGGAATGCTATCGTTGTAGCTAAGCTTAGTTGAAGCTAACTCAGAATTAAATATACCGAGCATTTTACTCTACCATTAGTTCCTAAGTTCACAGAGTGTACATATCGCTGTAAGTAGATTTACGGGCTAAAATATTTTAACAAATTTTAGCTCGATTATCTTGTTGATGTTGTTTCTCCCTCATTTTCATCATACATTATTAATAGATGTGTTTAAGAAATTTTTACGCTACAAGATCTTGTGTTATTTGAATTCACTGTCTTATATCACTTTTTGAAATGATTCGACCATCTAGACGCTATAAGCATCGCGTTTCGGTTACGCATTGTGCTGCCTGTATGTTTTATCTCTACTTTAGTTATACGGCTTCTTCAACTTCATTACTACCTCTGAGTATCCCGATCATTGCTAACATTATTCTAAAAAACGTAACATGAGAAGTTGCGTGTTTGATTGTCTGCCTTTCTGTGCTTATAAGATTTACTCTCGTTGCAGATCAATATAAACTTACATGCCATATACTTGAACACTTTTAACAATGAGACAAAATGTTTCGCAATATGTCTCTCAATTTTAATCGAATAATAAAGTTCTAACTAGCTTTTTTCATTTCCCAAATTAAATTTATAATTTTATTTTTTAGTACCACCGGAAGCTTGTTTTGCACCATTCAGATGGGAAGATTGCGGAAAACCACCTCGTCGCGTCTTGTATTATTGGAAACCGGGTTCCAGATGTGAAGTTGGAGTATGGAGAGGATGTTTTCCTAACATCAACATGTTCAACAACGAGTATGAATGTGTGTCCACGTGTATTTTCACGGTGAGAGCACAGGCTTCTGATTATCATATTCTAACCGAAAAAGAAGAAGAAGACACGACGGAAGGTACTATAGTAGCTAATGTTACAACAAACACTACAAATATCAATGACACTGTGACAGAGGTCTCTCCTTCTGATGCAAACGCTACAGTTGCTGTAGATACAGGAAATAAGACAGACACGGCAGAAACTAATGCAACAATTACAACGGGCACGAATGATACAATTACTGTGAGCCCGGGTAATTCAACTGGTACAGAAACTAATGTAACAAATACAAACAACACAGCCCCAGGTTCATAAAAATAAATTATCTTACAAGATTCTTTATTTTATTGCAATCATTAGAATTTTATTGCATTGTCATTATATTACAATTATCGGCGTCTTCTTACAAATTTTCCTGAAAAAAGATTTGCAAAAGGCGTTCGATACAGTATCAGTTCATATTTTGCTTAACAGACATTTTGGACTAAAGTAAGAGGTAAAGAGGTAAAATTTTTGTGGCATTTTATGGAGTATAATGGTTGTTTTGAGGGCTTAACTTATTGTGTAATTTTATTTAGATTACGTTTTGTCGTATTATAAATTCCACAGTAAAGACGAAGGTCTCTTATCAGCACATTTCGGTATATAAAGCAAAAGAGACAAATCAAAAGAGTGGGGTTATGCGAACTTTGAAAATACGTTTTATTAGTAAATCAAAAATATATTAAAACATGTTCGCTGCAATGTTACTAGTATTGTAATAAATTCACAATAAATATCGTGCATTGTGTACAAGATAGATTAATTTAGCCGTTCGACGCTATCTCGAACAGGCGTGCAAGATTTATGCGTGTTACCGTACGGACGCCATATTGAAAAATATAGCCAGGTTGTAGTCTACAACTACGATAAGTTATATGACTAACTATTAAGCAATATATACACCGCTTGGATTTATGAAAATTGTTTAGTAAAGCAATTGGATAAATTAATGTTTTTAAGGAAAATTATTAAATAATATGCAAACCTGCTAGAAATAGTTGTATTTTAGGCTTGACCTGATAGACTATTCCAAATCGTAATCTTATCGTCAAATCTGAATTTGGAATTAACAGCAATGTAATACAGCAGCGAACTCTGCGAAAAATAACGAAAAATAGATAAATATATAAAAATAAAATAAAAAAATAAAAAAATAGAAAAATAAATAACGAAAAATAATAACGAAAAATAGCCCAACTCTGCAAATATCTCCATCACAAAAATGAAATCGATCCGGGAAGACCGAGACAGATTTATCGTTTTATCAAGACCATAGTTTCATTTTAATAAATAACTCGTATAACTTACATGAAATATATGTTAAAATAACTCAGTTAAAGGAGACTGCTAAAATTGGGCCCGTTTCTAAAACTCCATATGCATTAAAAATTCTTAATGTTGTTCTGTTATTAAATATCACTATATGTAAGTAAGTAGCGGCCTGTTACTATCCCACTGCTGGGCATAGGCCTCTTCTCTCCGTTATTGGAGAGAAGGATCGGAGCTAAGACCTACCACGCTGCTCCAATGCGGAATGGTAGGTTAGACATATCTCTAGAATTCTCTAGAGATATGCAGGTTTCCTCACGATGTTTTCCTTCACCGAAAAGCGTGTGATAAATTGCAATTATCAATTAGACACATAAGTTTTAATAGAAAAACTCATTGGTGTCTGCCCGGGTTTGAACCCATGATCGTCTCTAGAGATTCACACGGTCGCACCGCTAGGCCATCACAGCTATCACACATCACACAAATATCACTATAAATATAATAAATTTTTAATGAAAACGTGCTAGCAAACTTATTTAAAATAATAATATTTATATGTAACCTATCAATTGACAAATTGTTTTTTTTAATTACGCGACAAAAGTCCACGCAAAATAAGTTGCGGAAAAAGCTAGTTGAAAATAAAAAAATCTAAAGCTAGTTTAAGATAAAACAGTAAAAATAGAGCAAAGAAACTGGGTGAGGCTTAGTAAAGGATACAATTTTAAATAAACGAAGCCAATTTTCAATTGTATCGAAGCAATGCCGAGTAAATTCAAATATAATATCATATTTCGCGAAACAAAAAGCCATTAATCAAACCAATACAGAACGGAGCAACGAATCTACATTGTGAAACTCCTTGAGGAGTAGAATGGTGACACGGGCCATTCTTCACTTTCGGCAGCTGTCCTTTTGATATATTGTTATTGTATCATACCTTTGCAAGTTTACCTGAATCCCTGGATAAACCGAATTTACAATTGTTGCTAAAACAATAGGAATCTCTCAACAAGACTTTATTTATAATAATTGAAACAGAAGAATTGATGATTACTCATCATTTTCATTGTCAATCTCCCGCCCTTATTTCACTCTTGGTGGCACAACATGTTATAAACATGCTGTCACATAATTTGGCTATATATTTTACGACCGGCCGCCTATCTGACGTCAGCTTACCTTTGCCGCCTTTTATGACACTTAAATAACGAGGGTGGTTGATTTTACTCAGCCGGATACCACACGGTGGATCAACTTACCTTAGTCACCTTTTTCGACACTTCGTAAGAAATGAGGGTGGTCTATTCTACTCAGCAGGATACCACGCGTCGGGTCAACTTACATTAGTCTCCTTTTACGACATCTCGGTAAGAAATGAGGAGGGTTTATTCTACTCAGCCGGATATCACACGTCGGGACAACTTACCTTTATGCCTTTTACGACACCTAGGTAAGAAATTATGGTGTTCTGTTCTACTCAGCCGGATACCGTGTCTGTTTCTGTCTTCAATCATTTTTATAGTCCTGATTAAACATTCGAAAAATGCACGTCGAAGAATTATAATGATTACATCAACTTCTTGATAAAAAAGTAAAGTAACGGCCTTTTACTATCCCACTGCTGGGTATGGGCCTCCTTCCTTCTTATTAGGGTAGAGAAGATTGATAGGTTACGCATATCCCCAGAATTCTCTAGAGATATGCACAATGTTTTCCTTTGCTGAAAGTATGTGATAAATTGCAATTATCAAATACACATAAGTTTTAAGGCAAAATATCACTAATATCCTCGAAAAAGTCGCACTGTCTCACCGCTGGTCTATCACAGCTTTAACTTCAATTAAGGATGATTGAGATACTAACTTGTTGATAGCAGTAATAAAATTAAAATTAGGCTTCCAACCACGAGCTGTGATAGCCCAGCGGTAACACCGTGCGATTCTTTCGAGAATGTCATGGCATCAAATCCGGGCAGACACCAATGAGTTTTTCTGTTAAAACTTGTGTCTAATTGATAATTGCAATTTATCACACGCTTTCGGTGAAGGAAAAAATCGTGAGGGAAACCTGCATATCTCTAGAGAATTCTGGAGATATGTGTAACCTACCAATCCGCATTGGAGCAGCGTGGTAGGTCTTAGCTCGAACCCTTCTCTCTAAAAACGGAGAGAAGAGGTCTATTTCCAGTGGGAGAATAACTGGCCGCTACTTACTTTTTTCCAACCACGGTCAATTTGCTATCGGTCACCGTACAAGTTTCAGAATCGCTGGACTAAATTATTATTTTCGCAAACTCAGCTAGGCTTATCGCTTTAAGAGTTTGTCAAAAGTTTAACACCCAATTTATCAACCGGCACCTGCAGTGGACTTCGGTGAACTTCGCAACTTTCCGATCGCTACCGAGAATCGTTCGAGAACTTTGTACATTTTATGTAACTAATTTAAATCTGTTTTCAGCTGAGTCGGGTGTTTTTGGATTATGAATTTAATTATTGATTTTATATTTACGCTGATATATAGGAAATTCTATGACATGATTATGTCAATGATTTCACGCCGCGTGGTATCCGGCTGAATAGAATAGACCACACTCATTTCTTACGGAGATTTCGTAAAAGGCGACTAAGGTAAGTTGATCCACCGTGTGGTATCAGACTGAGTAGAATAGTCCACCCTCATTTCTTGTGCCGGCCGCCTGACGTCAGCTTACTTTAGTCGCTTTTTACGACACCTCGGTAAGAAATGAGGGTGGTCTATTCCACTCAGCCGGATACCACATGGGGGGTCAATTTACCTTAGTCACCTTTATGATACCTCGGTAAAAAATGAGGGTAGTCTATTCTACTCAACCGGATAGCACACGACGGTATCGATTTAAGTCTAGTGTTTTATAAATATATTTTATTAAATAAGTAAAAATATTAAAAGCATTGCTGCCTGTACATTTAAATAAATAGATATATGGGACACTTGCACACACGGTCCGACCCCAAAGTAAGTAACTTAATACTTGTGTTATGGATGAGAGACAACTGGTGAATATATACTTATATATTTTTTAAATACATAGTTGAAAACAAATATACACCCAGACTCGGAGACCAAGTTCAATTATAGAAAATGTTGGCCGATGGATTTAGGGGAATTTAGGGAAGAGCTTGTGTAGTATATCAATATTAATAATTTATTTAAAGAACATTGTATTTTAAAAGTCAGTAATTGAATGTTCTAATAAGCCACCATTAGTTTTGAGTTGTGAAAAATCATTGGGAAAAAAGTAAACTAATTTACGAAGTCCTTTTGAACAAAAACTTCGCGACTGCTACCTTACAATATTAGCTTTCATTAAGTGCTGGGCTGTCTCGTCTGATGTAATTTATTCATAAGTTTGGAGTTCAAAGTTTGCTCGTTACCGACTCACGGTCTTGCGTCCTGTTGACAACGTGTCGACTTTATAGGATTTTGGGGGTTAGCTACAAACTAGAGCCTTACATTTAATTACTTGTCCAATTTGATTTAATTAAGATGGTATGGATATAAAGAGAGGAATAGAAATAATGTGATCAAACGAGTGTCAAGTATTACCAAAAAGAGATGGATTTTTTTTATATTTTCTGAATTTTGAAAACGACTCCAACGATTTTCACTAAATTCAGCATGTAGAGGGTTTTGGATGGAAAAAATGTATATAGCTAGGTTTCGTTTGAAAAAAATGTTGATTTATCACTGTTTTCGGGCAGTGAAAAAAAACTGCTATAATTTTATGAGAAAGCAAAGAATAAATATGCTGTCAATTACAAAGTCTTTTTCCCGGAAACGGGAAACGGTAGGTCTCGGATTCAGAATACTAGGATCGATCCCAGATTATTTATTTTTATATTTTTGATTGCATTTTTTTATTTGTTTAAAAAATTACCAAGCAAGGCTCGGTTACCCAGGTATTTTAAATGAATTAATCTTGTATATATATATGTATATTTTCTGCATTTCGGAAACGGCATTAACGTTTTTCATGAAACTTATAATGTAGAGAGTTTCCGGGGCGAAAGATGGATCTAGCTAGGTTTAATTTTTTTAAAGTCATTTTACCCTGTTTTCAGGCACTAAAAAACGTCTAAAATAAAAATAGATACAGAAGCTTAAATTTGCTGTCATTTGTAAAATGTCATAGCTTAATGGGAAACGAGCGGAAAAAGTTAATATTACTGGGGATCAAATCCCAAATGCCCTTTCATACTCGTATCAATACTTACTATTGATATCAAACGATTTGAAGTCTTTATTGGATTATAATAAAAAATTGACTTGAATAAAATTGAAAGCATTTTCTAAAAAATCGTAAAAAAACGATAACGGAATATATTTTATTAATATAAATCAATATTAAGAAGGCAAACTGCGCTTTGTTGACTCGGACTCCAATTTAATTTCGTACACTTTGTCTGTAGAATATCTAATAGATTGATAACGTGGAATTAGTAGATAAGCTGGAAGTGATTTTTTGCATCGTAGATTTTTATTTTTTAGTTTTTTTTTTTCATTTTTAATTTTGCCTTGTAGTATCCGGCTGAGTAGAACAAACAACCTCATTTCTTACCGAGGTGTCGTAAAAGGCGACTAATTTAAGTGCCGTGCGGTATCTGGTTGAGTAGAATAGACCTCTTTCTTACAGAGGTATCGTAAAATACGACTAAGGTAAGTTGACGTCAAGCAGGAGGCCGATCGAAAAATACGTAGGCAAATAATGTGAAAACATGTTTATAATATGATGTGCTGACCTCACTTAGAGTGGGATAAGGGCAGGTGGATGACCATGGTAGTTAAAACCATAAAGTGGTAACGAGAAGAAGAACACATGTATCCTTTTTTTAATTTACGTTCCTTGACGTCATTATGACCAAATTGTGCATAAATAATTTTCTTACTAAATTACTTCTTGCTATTTTTATTTACATTTCTTGGAATAGTATTGGTCATTTAATAAAATTATTTATCTATATAATAAAATATCGTAAATTTGTTATGCATATATGTAAATATGCATAAATAGTTTTCATGATAAAACCGTAATGTTCTATTAACTTAAACTATCCTTAACAATTGCAATTTTTTTAGCCGTACAAAAATTCGTTCAGTAGATTTTGAGAAGGTCTAACACAGACATACAGCTTTTGAGGACTTTCTTTTATAATAAGTATAGAAAAATTGACGTCAGGCAGGCGGCCGGTCGTAAAATACGTAGCCAAATCATGTGACAACGTGTTTATAACATGTTGTGCCGACCCCATTTAGTGTGGGATAAGGGCAGGAAGATGATGACTTGATTATAATTTTAGCATTATCAACGCAGCCTTTACCTAAACTACAGAAAATTTAATATAAATTTTATTTGTACCAATACTTTTTATACTATGTACCGAAAGTTACAAATAAAATTAATTTAAATAACAATGTATACAACGGAAAGCTTATTCTAATAGCAACTTTCTCAAATAACCCTTAAGATATTGGGAAAGATAATATACAAAAGTAATGAGAATATTATTTTGCTATAATCCGCGATAAATTTATCGGATTATAGCAAAATAATATTCTCATTACTTTTGTATTATGGACCTCCGTACAAGTAACGAAAAAAATTAATATAACGTTCAAATTTATCTTTATAATTATTTATTTATCTTATATTATATTATAACTCTGCAACAACACTGTGAGTTTGCCATTCTATACTGTCTATTCCAGCGACTTTATGGATTTGATACGATTCTCTGAGAAAGATCTTGGGCAAATTTGATTTGCTGATTCAGTTTGCACTTTAATTCTTATGATTTGTGAATCCTAATCGACTACATCATGAAATGGCAAAAGACCGGAAAAAAACTCTAACGAAGTTTTATTATTCGCCAAGAACCAAATTAATATAGAAAAATAATACATAAATAGTTATCGTATACGCCGTGTGATATCCGGCTGAGTAGAATAGACCACTCACATTTCTTACGGTAGATGTCGTATTTTTACGACATCTACCGTACATCTTTTTGCGACTAAAGTAAGTTGACCCACCGTGTGGTATCCGGCTGTGTAGAATAGACAATCCTAATTTTTACCGTGATATCGCAAAAGGCGACTTACCTAAGTTGACGTCAGGCAGTAGGCCGGTCGTAAAATACCTAGCCAAATCAAATCACAACATATTTAAAACATTTACCCCCACTTAGAGTGGGATAAGGGCATGTTATTTTTAAATATATCCTGATTCGAATAACCAACAAATTGTTCATAAGACAATGTTTGCCCTCGGCGATAACTGAATCCGCGACCCGTACAACAGGGTCAATACAATCTGCGAAATGCGAAAAAGGGTCAGTCAAAAGTCACGCTAATCTATGATTTTATTTCAAAATCAATGCTTGCCAATATGTTGACGAATAATATAGGAAATAAAAGAAAATGTAGGCGTAAGTCGGAATCTTTTTATTATTTCGCTAGGCAAAGCATTATGCGACCGTTTTTTGCAAGCACCAGTTTTGTTCCATTTTGAATATCCCCTTTTCATATCGGACTTCGTTTTATCGAAGATGCGAATATACGCGTATTATCATAACGAAGCGGTCAGTCGTGCGTACTGCTCGTGATATCTAGGGTTGTTTCGGGTTTGTGCTAATTTGATTTGAGCCACATTATATAAACTTTTTTTTGCTGTGCAGCTAGGAAGCTGTGATAGTCCAACGGTGTGACCGTGCGACTCCTTCGAGTCGTTACAGGTTCAACCCCGGGCGGGCAAAAATGAGTTTTTCCGTTAAAACTTATGTGTCTAATTGATAATTGCATTTTATAACACGCAATTCGGTGAAGGGAAACATTGTGAAAACCTGTATATTGACTGGCCCTTTGGCGCAGTGGGTAGTGACCCTGCCTTCAGCTCCGCGGGTCGCGGGTTCGATTCCCGCCGAGGGCCAACATTTTCTATACCTCAATGAATTTGTTGGTCTTTGAGCCTGGGTGTTTATTTGTATTTAAGTATGTATTTAAAAAATATATAAGTATATATTCACCAGTTGTCTGTCTACCATAACACAAGTATTAAGTTACTTACTTTGGG